>CM039674.1:33186079-34533911 GCA_022496015.1 Hordeum marinum
ACCGTTTCATGAGCGGTGTGAGCACATAAAAAGGAAAATGATATGTGCTATATAATGATTGTAAAACATTCAAGATTGATAATATAACAACATGGAACAAGTAAAAATTATAGATACATTGGAGACGTATCAATGATGATGATGATGATGATGAATATATTGCTAATGTTTTTTTTGCCTAGACGATAAAAATTAAAGAAACATGATGTAAACAATGAAATAAAGGCGAGCCAGTAGCACCGCAATAATGGCGAGCCAGAGCAACGTCTCACAATGAACGAGAAATATATCTGATTTGTTTTCATAGGTATTTGTTCTCAGTGACAATGCCCATACCACATCCTCGTCCTCAACACGGCGGCGACAACCAGTTCGAGGGGCGCCATGTTCGGGACTGGGCTCCGTCGAGCTGGTACTGCGAGGTGCTACCTTCTGGGGTGCGCAACTTTGTGAGGAATCGGGGTATCATCGTCAGCCCGAAGCTTCTTTGGTGGCAGTCGCATGGGCCACTATTGGTGAAGAGGGAGCCAGCCCCCAAAGAGGTGGTACATCACCGTGTCAGGGAGGAGGACGAGCACGCCCGTCGGTACATGGTTGCGTTGGACGTCAGGTTCTCCAATACCTCGCAGTTTCTTCAAGGATGTCACCCGAGCTATTATCCCGTGATGGTTCCTTCTCTTTGGTTGTTCACCGCCTTCGGCTCAGGAACCGCGAGTCGATGTGAAGTTTGATAAGGCAAGATGTATTAGTGATATTATGTGATATTATTGTTGCATTAACTAGATTATTCGTGATGGATCAGTGATATTATATGATAATTTATTGTTGCAACTGGATTATTCGAGATGTATTAGTGATATTATGTGAATTTATTTTAATAATGTGATTTTTTAATCGAGATGCAAATAGACATGGACATGTGATTTTTTAATAATTTGTTTATAGCATTGAAATAACTTGCAAGTGTTTCCAGAAACTATGGAACACGACAGAGACGAAGAACAAGAAGACATGGTGGGGGAAATGATCCACGACGGAGATGATATCACCTCACAGTATCTGAACAATTCCGGTGAGGAAATAATGGAGGCAAAATATGGTGGCTCCGGTGAGGGAATGGAGGGAGAAGATGACGTCTCCGGTGAAGGAATGTAGGGAGAAGATGACGGCTCTGGTGTTGGAACCTTAACTATTACAAAGTCCGACAAGGTATATTAATTAAGCCTCTACTCACTAGATGCATTAATTGAATTGTATATACATATATGGACACTTCTTTCTTTTGTTATCCCTCCCGATCGAGCCAATCTTCTATAAAGAAACGAGGCCCGAAAAAAGGTTGGGCGATAATGAAAGATTCAAGATTGAAAAAGTCGCTGAAGATGGCAAAATCGATTAGTCCCGTGTAGAATGCAAAAGAATTTGTAAGTCAGTGCGGAGTTATTGTTAGGCACAATATCCCAATCACCACTCGAGGATGGAATAACCCAAAGGAGTATGGAATTACTTATGTCGAGGGTAGATCCAAATAATTGTTTTGGAATACGCTCATGACAAATTTCACCTTACCGTGAGAGGTGAATCCAAATAACAAAGTTATAGAGCGAAAAGCCATGGCGTGGACTCTTAAGAAGTTGGCCGCACAATTTTGCAACTTGACGAAAAGATTGCTCGAAGAATATATCTTGACAAAAAGAATTCCATCATTCATCGGAGCATACGAGAAGATAAAAGATCATTGGGACGCATTTGTGAAGTACAAGACATTAGATCAAGCCAAGAAAAGGTTAGAAATAAATAAGAACAATACTACAAAGAAGGAATATCACCATGTTATAGGGTCAGGGGGCTACATGGTTGCCAAGCCTAAGTGGAAGAAAGACGAGAATGACCTGATTGTTAAAGGAATCTATCTGGAGACATTGGAGTGGTCCGAACGAGCAAAGACTTCTGGCATGGGGGAAAGTTGATCCCAGAAACAGGGAAGCGCATTTTTACAACGATCAACTTCCAACATGCCTCGAAGCCCTTAAATATGAAATGAAGGACGTGCACGACGGGTAGTTCATTCCCGATAGAGAGAACGACGAGCTAACATGCGCCCTCGGGAATGCTGAACACAGTGGACGAGCACGAGGCACATGAGGATCTATTCCATGGAAGATTTGGTTTGCTGACTGTAGTGACACTTATTGAAGCCAAGAGAGAAAAACGAAACAAAAAAAAGACAGACTGCAAAAAATAGAAGAAAATTAGCGAGGTAGAAGAAGAAATTAGATGCACTTACCAGCGAGGAAGCTACCGCCCCCTCTAAGTAGCACGAAGATCCTGCTTTCGATACTGCCAGCCGACCATCTCAGTGGAAAAGCAGTGTGGCTTCCACAGAGCTCGTTGGGACCATAGATGATATCACAGCTCCTTGCTATCCCATCTTTATGGAAAAAGCAACACATTGTGCTTCCAGATTGGATGCCAAGGCCATCTCCGCTGCATCAGCAGAATCCATCGCCTCCGCCACCTCATCCGTCTCCGCCGTGTCAGCAGAGTCCGCCGCCTCCGCCGCCTTAGCCATCCTCGATGCGTCAGCAGACTCCGCCGCCTCCGCCGCCTTATACCCGGGTGGATAAGCGGAAGAGAGCCGCCGCTCCAGGGGCTAGTACTACAACTGCAAAAAAAATCCTCATCAGGTAGAAGGAACATCGTCATGGAGGCTCCTGCCAAGTTACCATATGATCTGAATGATGAGGAAACAAAGTAGGTCGTGGGTGCTGTAGGATCAAAAGTAGGATAGAGGGGGGGGGGTGATTAGACTACTTGACCAAATAAAAGTTTTGCCTTTTTCCCAATTTTAATTCTTGGCAAGTTCTAGCATTCATAGCATATCAAGTAACACCCTACACATGCATGTCTAAGAGTATTGTAGCGGAAAATAAAGACATTGCACATATAAGTAAAGAGAGGGTTAGGAATGCAAACACAAGTGATGACACAATGATTTTTCCTGTGGTTCCGATCGGTGGTGCTATCGTACGTCCACGTTCATGGAGTCTTTAACCCATGTAGGGTAATGGTCGCGAGAGTCCACGAAGGGCTCTACCCACGGAGGGTTCCACAAAGAAGCAACCCTTGACTATTCTATGCGGCTTCCGTCCACGAAGGACTGGCCTCACTATTGTTAGATCTTCACAAAGTAGGCGATCTCCTTGCCCTTACAAACTTCTTGGTTCCCTCCACAACACGAAGTAGGAGGCTCCCAAGCGACACCTAACCAATCTAGGAGGCACCACCCTCCAAAAGGTAATAGGCTTGGTAATGACGATGAATTCCTTGCTCTTGTGCTTCAAGATGATAGAATCCTCAAAACACAATCTCTCTCTCATAGATTTGGCTTGGTAGAAGAGGTCGGATTGGTGGAAAGAAACTTGGGGAGGCTAGAAATAAAGATCCATATGGTTGGAGTGGAAGATCTTGACCTAAACACAGGGGTAGGTGGTTCTCTCTCAGAAAACTGAGTAGGATAGGTATGGAATAGTTTTGAGTGCTTCGCTGTCGAGTGGGTGGTGGTGAAGGGGTATATATAGGCATCTCCAAAAATCCAACCGTTACACACTATAAGTCAGACTCAATGACACCAAAGTGTAAAACTCGACGGTACCGAAGTGACAAAAAGTGGCAACTTTTGAATCTCGGATGGACCTATATATAACTCTCGGTTGCAATGACAAGGTGAGCAACAACCAGAATTACCAAACTCGGTGACGCCGATTAACCATTCTCGGTCGGACCAAAAATGAGAATTTGCATAACAGAAAGTTGGCAACCCAACTCGGTTGCACCGAGTGCAGTGTCGGCTGCACCGAAGTGTTAGGGTTTGGCTGAGAATGTCTAGGGTTTGGAACTCGGTGGAACGGGATAGTAAAGTTGGTTGCACCGATTTGGTATATTTGGCTTAGGACAGACTTTGGTGGGAGAGAATGTGGATGTCTTGCTGACTGTCACTTGTCCACGTTTGAGCATATTGTTCACCATCAAAACGACCCCCTTTTAATAGTATTGGCTTTCCTATAGACTCAAAGTGCTTTCTCACAAATATGAAATGTAGAGTCCTCTTGCTTGAAGCCTAGCCAGCCTATTTCCTTGCATCTTGGGGTAATTCCACAATCCTTTTTGCCATTCCCATCATTGCACTTTTCCTGAAATGTACTTGGTGAAGACATTAGTTGAGTGACTTATATGTTGTTATTAATTACCAAAACCACCAAGGGAGCAAATGTGCTTTCAATCTCCCCCTTTTTGGTAATTGATGACAACATATAGATCAAAGCTTCGACAAAGATATAATCAATGAATATATTCATCGCTTTGAGAAGTATGTGATAAGTAAGAGCTCCCTCTAAATTTGTGCATTATTTTAAATTTGCATTTGAATGCACATGCACAATCGATTAGGTACATGGGTCACTTCTCACATGTCGCATACCACTTGGTCGTGTGTGCTAATAATTGGAGTGAATAACATAGCACAACAGAATCAACCAAAAGATGAAAGATCATCACATAAGCATTTAAGATGATAGGAAATAGTAGCATCGCACATCAAAGTGTATGATCAAACATCAACGAACGTGTATCACAAGCAAGACAAAAGAGTATCACGACAACCAAAAGCAATTGTTTTTGAAAAATAGAAAACACCAAATGCCTCTCTCTCTTGAAGCCTAATAATCTATATACACTTCTCCTCCTTTGGCAACAAGTTACCAAAAAGTTCAAAGGTATCTATCTAAGCGTTCTTGGGATGATATCCTCTGGTTGTCAATGAAGGAGTCGAGAGCATGGCGTCGGCAAAGATCTCTGTAGATGTCATTGAAGGAGATGGAGTGGACACTGGTGGAACAGGAGATGATGTAGGAGGAGCTGTGTTGATAGTAGCTGGAGCTGATGAAGAGGGCCTCGATTCTAGAGCAGGCACTATGGCTAATCTCATCTGAGTGGTGAACTGGGTGCCTGGCTCGAGAGGTGATTCTTCCTCATCAACATCATCATCATCATCATCAAAAGAGGTAGTGGAGACCCGGGGAATGTGCACGGAGTCAACTTCCTTCTGGAGCTCAATCACTGTCTTGGACAACTTGTCCACCTTATCTCCAAGCACTTTGATCCTCGACTCGAAGATCCTCACAAGGCTGTTCTGCTTATCTAGAATCCCTTTGGTATCCTTCTTTATGCCTTGGACAGTTGTGATCAGAAGATCCAATTTGCTAGTTCCTGGATCTGGGGACTTGAGCACTAACGGGTCGAACAGCTTCTGCCTCTCCTTGTGCTGTAGCAGATGTGGGATGATCTGGGTTCATCACCATGATGTTATCCTCGAACTCTGGCTGTAGGGGCAGGTGTGGGCGATCAAGAGCGAAAATGTGCTTCTCCAACTATGAGTTGATGAGCAACTGGATGTAGGGTGCATAGCAGCATGAGCGCTTTTGGTCAGCAGCAACCCTCTTGATTGTCTCAAGAATTAGATCCATGACTCTGATCCTGGTGCTCCTGTCAAGGTGCATCAACATATTAATGGAGTATCCTCGGATCATCTTGTCATCTCCAAACTATAGCATCAAGGTATGCCTGAGTATAGTGTTCATAGTCCGGAGGCCAGCTTGTAGATAGTAGATAGATCCTAGCTTGTGTGATTACACCTTGTCAGCGGGGATAGGAGTATACATGTCTTTCATGGCACTGTGACTAGCCTTGGGTTCAGAGTATACATTCAAATCTCCTTCCCGAGCTTCAGGAATTTCCAGTAGAGCAGCCCATTCCTCAAGAGTGGATTCGTACCTAGCACATTTAGTCATCCATACAATTGTACCATCTCTGTAGAAATGAGCGGTGGATTAGAATTGCATGATCATCTCGTCGTTCCATGCTGTAAGTTCCCTGCCAATGAACTTATCCAGACCAATGCAATGAAAGTTATCTTGGACACTTGGGAAGTAGTCCACATTGTCCTTAATAAACTTCCAATCGACATATCTCATGTCGCTAACAGCAGGGCTCTTGTCAAGCAGAACGGTCTCATAGAAATCATGTTGCTCTCTGGTATATAGAACATGTAGTCAATAGTGGTCTTCCTCCTCTGAGTATATGGGTCTATGGCTCTCTAGGCTCTCAAGCCTTTGTCTTTCCGCTTCTTCATGTCCTCAACTACCAAATGGCTGGCATCATGCACTGGAAGATGTGATCTGAGCTTCATTAATGTGGTTAGGTCATCATCATCTTCAGTTTTGGAGGCAGTCTGATAACCCACAAGTATAGGGGATTGTTTGTAGCCTTCTTCGATTAATAAGAGTGTCGAACCCAACGAGGAGCTAAAGGCAGAACAAATATTCCCTCAAGTTCTATCAACCACCGATACAACACTATGCACACTTGATGTTTCCTTTACCTAAAACAAGTATGAAACTATTTTGTTGGAGTAATGCTAGAACTATTTTGCAAGAATAAAACTAGAAGTAATTTGCAAGATAATAAAGTTAGGTGTTTAGTAAAAGGGTTTGTATTAATAAGAAAGTTATTTGTCCCTAGGCAATCGAAAACAAGTACCGGTAATCATTCTTGTAATTTTATATGAGGGAGAGGCATGAGCTAACATACTTTTTCGACTTGGATCATATGAACTTATGATTGGACCCCTAGCAAGCATCTGCAACTACTAAAGATCATTAAGGTCATGAAACCCAACCAAAGCATTAAGTATCAAGTTCTCTTTACTGCCATATGCCATAACCGACTTATCTGCATTTGGGCTGCTGTCATCCCCCACAACACTGACAATAAGAAAATCGTGAACATATTGCAACAACCTACAAAGGGGACCCCTTGCATTTGCGCGAGAACGGAGGGCACTGTAGGACAGCACCATAAATAAAATATACAATCATACCGACCAAGATCACGATTAACCCACAAGACAAAGCGGATCTACTCAAACATCATAGGATAACCATAGATAATTGGGAAATAATATATGGATTTTAGCACCATGTTTAAGTAGATATTACAGCAGGGAGAAGAGGTGTTACACCGCTGCATAGAGGGGGAGAGAGTTTGTGTTGATGGTAACAAGATTGTTGATGTAGATCGCAATCTCGATCGTTGCCCTGGCGGCACTCCGGCGCCACCGGGAGCGAGGGGGAGAGAGCCCCCCTACTTCCTCTTCTTCCTTGGCCTCCCCCTAGATGAAGAGGAGAATTCCCCCTCTGGTCCATGGTCTCCGATGGCGGCGGAGGGGCGGGAGCCCCTCCGAGATTGGATCTCCATCTCTATTCTCTTCTGTTTCTCGTTCTCAGATCTGGCCAAAAACCGTTTCTTATATTCCTGGAGATCCGTAACACCGATTGCGCTGAGCTTTTAACACGATTTTTTCCAGATATAAGCTTCCTCGCGCCGGAAGTACATACCCAACTGACATACGAGGTGAGCACAACCCACCACGCCACGCCTGGCTCCACTACCGTGCCCTCGTGGGTTGTGCCCACCTTGGGCCTCCGTTTGCGGCGATTCCAACTCCCCAAAATCACAAATATTCCAAAATAATTCTCCATGGAATTTTATTGCATTTGGACTTCGTTTGATATGGATTTTATGTGATACAAAAACATGCAAAAAACAGGAACTGGCACTAGGCACTAGATCAATAGGTTAGTCCAATAAGTCATATAAAAAGTTGTCAAAAATATGTGAAAGTTGTATAATATTGGCATGAAACAATCAAAAATGATAGATACGATGGAGACGTATCAGCATCCCCAAGCTTAATTCCTGCTCGTCCTCGAGTAGGTAATTGATAAAAAAGATAATTTTTGATGTGGAATGCTACCTAGCATAAACTTGATCATATATCTAATCATGGCATGAATATTAAGACATAAGTGATTCAAAGCAATAGTCTATAATTTGACATAAAGACATCAATACTCAGGCATCCCATCAAACAATCATGTCTTTCAAAATATCATCGCTAAAGAAAGCTATCCCTACAAAATCATATAGTCTTGTCATGCTCTGTGTTCTTTACACAAAGTATTTATCATGTACTACCCCGGTGTCAGCCAAGCATTTGGTTCATACTTTTTAACGTGCTTCAGCTTTTTCAACCCTCACTCAATACATGAGCGCAAGCCATGGATATAGCACTATAGGTGGAATGGAGTATGATGATAGGGGTAAATATAGATAAGACAAAAAAGTAAGAAAGTCTCACATCGATGTGGCTAACCAATGGGCTATGGAGATGCCCATCAATTGATATCAATGCGAGGAGTAGGGATTGCCATGCAACAAATGCACTATGAGCTATAAGTGTATGAAAGCTCCATATGAAAACTAAATGGGTGTGCATCTAATCCTATAATGTAAAATTCCCACTAGTATATGAAAGTGACAACATAGGAGACTCTCTATATGAAAAACATGGTGCTACTTTGAAGCACAAGTGTGGAACTAGCATGCCCCTTCTCTCTTTTTATTATTTTCTTCTTCTTTTTTCTGTTTCTTTCTTTCTTTCTTTTTCATTTTCTTCTTTTCATTTTTTTCATTTTTTGCTTTTTCTTTTTCATTTTTTTGCTCTCATTGTCCGGAGTCTCATCCCAACTTGTGGGGGAATCCTAGTCTCCATCATTCTTTCCTCACTGGGACATGCTCTAATAATGAATGATGATGATCATCACACTTCTATTTACTTATAACTCAAAAGAAATAAAAATTACAACTCGATACCTATGACAAAGTATGACTCTATATGAATGCCTTTGGCAATACGAGGACGTGCAATGATCTAGCATAACATGTATGGAAAATGATGAACGGTGGCTGAGCCACAACTACTATGTCAGCTATATGATCATGCAAAGCAATATGACACTGAATGCTCAAGTCATCAAAATGGAAGCGGTGGAAGTTGCATGGCAATATATCTCCGAATGGATATGGAAGGGCCATAATAGGTAGGTATGGTGGCTGCTTTGAGGAAGATATAATAGGGCTTATGTGTGATAGAGCGTATCATATCACAGGGTTTGGATGCACTGGGGAAGTTTGCAACGACTCTCGAGGTGAGAAAGGGCAATGCACGGTACCGTAGAGGCTAGTAAATTGCGGAAAGGTAAGAGTGCGTATAATCCATGGACTCACATTAGTCATAAAGAACTCATATACTTATTGCAAAAGTTTATTATCCCTTGAAGAAAAGTACTACTACGCATGCCCCTAGGGGAAGGGTTGGTAGGAGTTAACCATCACGCGATCCCGACCTCCATGCAAAGGAAGACAATCAATAATAAATCATGCTCCAAATTCATAGCATAACGAGAGACTATACGTGCATGCGTCGGTAATCACAAACCTTAACATAAATATTCTTAGTAAACACAACCGTTTACTAGTACCTCCCACATATTCCATCTCTATATCACAAAACCATTGCAAGGAATCAAACATATCATATTCAGTGATCCATAAGTTGCATGTAGGATTTTATGACTAACCATACAATTGACCAATTCCCATTGACTCTCTAACTAGATATAAGTGAAGCAAGAGAGTTTTAGTTCTTTCTACAAAAGACCATTCTATAATAATTATAAGTGAAGCAAAATAGCATTCTATAAATAACAGTTTTCTATGTGAGGAGAAACAGGCAATCCAAACTTCAAATGATATAAGTGAAGCACATGAAGCATTTTATAAAGCCATACTCAAAAGATATAAGTGATGTGCAATCAGAGTTCTATAAATCAACCATGGACTATCTCATAACAGCATGGTGCATAAAATAAAAGTGAAAAATAAACACAAAAGATGCTCCAAGAATTTACGCATATCATGTGAACGAAACGAATCCGAAAACATACCGATACTTGTTGAAGAAAGATGTGATGCGTTCCGGGGCATCCCCAAGCTTATACACTTGAGTCGCCTTGAATATTCACTTGGGGCGCCTTGGGCATCCCCAAGGTTGAACTATTGCCTCTCCTCCTTCTCCTCACATCGAGACCTCCTCGATCTTCGAACACTTCATCCACACAAAACATAACTGAACTTTTAGTGGCGGGGTTAGTGAATATGGCAATGAAATCCCATCATGTAATGCTGTAACATTATTTTATAATTATAAACAAACATTAACCACTTTATGCTATAAAAATTCTATGGCCCCAAGTCAAGGAGGCTTCAAGAAGAATTCAAACATACGCAAACAATGAAGCTATAACATCAATCTATGACAACAGGACAGTCTGTAAATATTTGAACATCCACCTTAATTATTTAACTATAAAAATTCTGAAAAATTAGGACTAAATAAAAAGAATTATATAAAGACGGTATAAAAAGTTTCATACCCATTTGACATTCCAGTAAAAAATGAGAAATCATGGACTACAACCAAAGTTTCTGTTTTGCACTGCACAAACCAACAAGCAATCTAATCATCCTAAAGGAAAACCTTGGTACATTATTTTTATAATACAATGGAATTTTACAAGGGGATACTTATTTTTGTGAGAATATTCATGAAAAATTCTACATTGTTTCCATGATCATGAACACAAGTGTTCAAGGTCGACCCTCACTTCCGCAATGCATCACCTTTCAATCGCTTCTCTTTTTGAATTTTTTTAAGTTCCCCTCTGTTTTTTTGTTTTTAAACTTTATAAAAGCACTCAAAATAAGTAAATGACTCTCTAACACTTCCAGGTTGTCTCCTTGGCAGCACTTTCTTTAAAGCGATTAAGCTAGGCATAAAGTGCTCAAGTAATGGATTCACCCGGATCCCAAGGTATATCAAAGCCAATTTGAATCAACAATGATTTAGCATTTAGTAGTGAGCACAAAGAAACATATATCAAGCAATGATGAAGTCTAACTCTCTTCCTATGCATCGGCATGTCATACAAGAACAATTCATGCACATCAAGTAAAGGCCAATGCATAGTATAAGCAGTTTCTTGCAATTTTATCGTGTTGGAAACATAAAGAGGCGGAGATGTAGTTCCTCTCTCATAATAATTGCAAGTAGGAGCAGAAAGCACATGCATATTATATTCATCAAAATTATCATGTGAAATAGTAAAAGGCAACCCATCAATATAATCCTTAATAAGAGCAAACTTTTCCAGTATAGTGTAGTTGGGAGAATTCAAAAAGATAATAGGACTATCATGTGTGGGTGCAATGGCAAAAATTTCATTCTTAACATAAGTAACTATAGCAAGTTCATCTCCATAAACATAATTCATATTGGCATCTTGGCCACAAGGATAACTTGCATCAACTTCATCAAAAAGGGATATTTCAAATGAATTAACGGGATCATAGCAATTATCATAGCATTCATCCTTCGGTAAGAACGGATGGGCATTAAATAATGTATAAGTTGAAGAGTTACTCTCATTAGAAGGTGAGCACAGATAGCTAATCCGCTCTTTCTCTGTTTGTTCTTCGCTCTTCTCATCATCTTTTTCATCCAATGAGCTCGCAGTTTCATCAATTTCTTCTTCCATAGACTCCTGCAAAATATTAGTCTCTTCTTGGACAGCGGAGACTTTCTCAATAAACACATCAATATCGTAATTGTATTTATAAGTATCATAGCAATATTTAAGGATATCAAGATTTTCAGGTCTATAAACCGAATCATCAAAATCTCCAAACTTTTAAACAAAGATTCAATTTCACATGCGCCCTTAAAAGCAACAAATTCTTCTATCCATTCCACATTATAATAATCATATATACCATTAGCATGAGAAGCTAAGGTTTCATTATCATTAAATTTAAATGAAAAGGGAAGATGTGGAGTATTCATCCTAGAGCAACAAGTATAATCATATCTAGAGCATAGATTCCAAGCATACCACTTCAATATATGAATTTGATCCCATAAAAATTTCCCTTTATGAGTCAAGTGATAATACCAAAAGTATTCACATTGATCCAACGTTACTCCCATTATATAGTTGAATGGGGTTTTCTCAGGATTATCAAAGTAGTGCATAATATCTTTCACATAACGAGCATCGAGGGCTTTAGGAGGTTCCCCATCTCCATGAGTAGCAGGTACAACTAATTTTTTTGGTGTTTCGCGTTCCATATCCATAACTAAATATAGAGAACAACTTAGAACAGGAAATAAAAACTACTTAGTGACAAAGCAAACAAGCACACACCAGAATATTCACCCCATGCTATAACTCCCCGGCAACGGCACGACAAAAAGGTCTTGATAACCCACAAGTATAGGGGATCATTTGTAGCCGTCTTCGATAAATAAGAATGACAAACCCAATGAGGAGCTAAAGGCAGAACAAATATTCCCTCCAGTTCTATCGACCACCGATACAACTCTACGCACACTTGACGTTTGCTTTACCTAAAACAAGTATGAAACTATTTTGTTGGTGTGATGCTAGAACAATTTTGCAAGAATAAAACTAGAAGTACTTTGCAAGATAATACAAGTTAGGTATTTAGTAAAAGAGTTTGTGTCAACAAGAAAGTTATTTGTCCCTAGGCAATCGATAACAAGTACCAGTAATCGTTCTTGTAATTTTATATGAGGGAGAGGCATGAGCTAACACACTTTCTCTAATTGGATCATATGCACTTATGATTGGACCCCTAGCAAGCATCCGCATCTACTAAAGATCATTAAGGTCGTGAAACCCAACCATAGCATTAAGTATCAAGTCCTCTTTACTCCCATACGGCATAACCCACTTATCCGCGTTTGGGCTGCTGTCATCCCCCGCAACACTGACAATAAGCAAATCATGAACATATTGCCACACCCTATAGTGGGGGCCCCTCATGTTTGCACGAGAATGGAGGGCACCGTAGGACAACACCATAAATAAAATATACAATCATACCAACCAAGATCACGATTAACCCACAGGACAAAGCGGATATACTCAAACATCATAGGATAACCATAGATAACTGGGAAATAATATATGGAGTTGAGCACCATGTTTAAGTAGATATTACATCGGGGAGAAGAGGTGTTACACCTCTGGATAGAGGGGAGAGAGTTGGTGTTGACAGTAGCAAGATTGTTGATGTAGATCGCCATCTCGATTGTTGCCCCGGCGACACTCCGGCACCCTACTTATTCTTATTCCTTGGCCTCCCCCCTAGATTGGAAGGAGAATTCCCCCTCTAGTCCATGGTCTCCTATGGCGGCGGAGGGGCGGGAGCCCCTCCGAGATTGGATCTCCCTCTCTGTTCTCTTGTGTTTCCCGTTCTCAGATCTAGCTGAAAATCGTTTCTTATATTCCCGGAGATCCGTAACTCTGATTGCCAGAGATTTTAACATGATTTTTTCCGGATATAAGCTTCCTTGCACCCGAAGTAGATACCCAACCGACGTACAAGGTGAGCACAACCCACCACGCCATGCCTGGCTCCAGGACCGCGCCCAGGTGGGTTGCGCCCACCTCGGGACTCTGTTTGAAGTGATTCCAACTCCCAAAAATCACAAATATTCCAAAATAATTTTCCATAGAATTTTATTGCATTTGGACTTCGTTTGGTATGGATTTTCCGTGATACAAAAAACATGCAAAAAAGAGGAACTGACATTGGGCACTGGATCAATAGGTTAGTCCAATAAATCATATAAAAAGTTGCCAAAAAATATGTGAAAGTTGTATAATATTGGCATGAAATAATCAAAAATTATAGATACGATGGAGACGTATCACAGTCCCCTTGTTCTTCTCTGAAGCAGGAATGTCTGTGGTGGTCCTCTTGGTCTTCTACAGTGCAGTCTTCTTAGATGCAGGCTTGGTGCTCTTGGAGGCGCCAGTCTTTGGCATAGCATTAGCCATGAGCTTGTTCGCTTTCTTCTTGGGAGGCACAATCTCAGCATGCTCTTCCTCCTCCTCATTAGCAGCAGCACCAGCAGCCTCCTCTGGATCCTCAAACATAGAGGTAGGCCTGCCCATAACACGAACAATCCTCTTCCTGGACTTCTTCTCCCCTGCCTTCTTAGGCATAGCTTTCTTGGGGACCTCAACTGACATAGTGGCTCTTGCACTTTCATGTGCCTTGAAGGTATCAGCAGGAGCATAGACTTTCCTGACGACTCTACGAATTGAAGTAGCTTCAGTTGCTGATTTCTTGGCAGCCTTTTCTTGCTTCTTAGCAAGAATCTCCTCAGGAATGAAATCCGAGTCTTCTTCATCTGATTTGAGCTTCGTTCTGGTTCTGGTGGAAGCCATGGGCAACACATGAGAGCTGGGGATGCCTGGCTCTGAGAAATAACTGGCTACTAGGCTTGTTCCAAAACACATATCAACTCCCTGCTCTAGCAAACTCTAGTTGTCTTCTGAGCCTGACATATTGACCCTGTGAATAGAGTATAGGAGAGCAGAAGAAGATGAGTCATCACAAAATGAGGCTGGTTTTTGAAATTGGAGAAATGAATTTTCAAATGTTTTGCAATCTGTCAAATAGATATCGGTGCAGCCAAAATGAAATTTTTGGTGGGGCCAAGACATACTCACTCCTTAACAGAAACTTGGCGGCCTTTTTGGTCGGACCGAAAAGAACTACTCGGTTCCACCGAGTCAGTTCTCAACCTCACTGAAAAGCATATCGGTGAGACCGATATTTTCATTTTGGTTCCATCGAGATTTATCGGGCGGACGGCAAAACCCTAGAAAATCAATCTAACGCGAGATTTTGGGGATTTGAGAGGATGGGAACATGTGTAAAGGGTGCAATGATGATTAACAAGTATCTAATGCGCAAGAATTGGATGGAGAGCGCACTAGAGATCGATTCCGTACCCTAACTTGGCATGGATCCTCTACGGTGGCGACGAGGGAGTGGATTTGGTCAGCAACGGCAATTCCCAGTGGCGGAGGAGCATGGGGAGACAAGGGCGATGACCAGGGGTCCTTGGAGCCACAACTTGTGGTTTTGGAGCGCGACGTTTGAAGGTGGAAATTTCAAAGCGTCGGGGTCCAGACTTATATACCCACCACTGTTAGTGACAACGATTCTATTTTTAGGTGTCACCGAGTGCCTCATCTGTCAGCTGAAAGGGACACTCAGTGTAACCGAGAAAGTTGAATCGATGGTACCGAGATTGAAGAACCAGATCAACCCTAGGCATTCGGTGAGACCGAGATTTTGGTGTTGTTTCCACCGATATGCACTTGGGAGGTTTTAGTGGTCAGTCCTTGTCGATACGGTACTCCGAGTGCTCCACACACAGAGGGCTTGGAAAGCACTTGTTCAAACTTAGTGATGCAGCATGAATTGAGTATGAGGTGAGAGATAATAGATAACTAAAGAAGTGGTCCTAGGCATTCTCGTACATCCAATTGGCAAAAGATAAATCAAAAGCCAAATAGCAACAATTGGATATCCTCGAATGAGAAAAATAAATGCAGACCAACATGCTCACACAATAAGATCTCAAATGAAATCATGACAAACATGCACAAACACTCTAGCATCTAACAAGAACTTGGGCGATGATGAAGTCATCTATATATGAGTATTTGACTTAGAAGCCAAGTAAGAGTACTTGATCATAGGTCATACTCATCATTTAAGCACAAGTGGGGTTACAACTTTTACATAAGGCATTTAATGTTTTTCACATACTAAGAGATGTTTGACTCAAGTCTTAGAGCAAATCTACCCCTTGATGTAACATCCCCCCATAAGAGGGATAAACTAACCTTGAGTTTTATCGATGAAGACTTCATGTTGGTGAGGTAGTGATGTATGCTCAAGATTGATGAAGATCACCAAGAGTTGGGAGCATCCTTGTTGTTTCCTTACTCTTCTCACCTACATGGGATAGTCCCAACACACAAGAGACAAATGCAAGGATATCTATGGACATGGAGTGCAAAGCATGTGTAATGATGTCCATTGATTTGTTGATTACCTTGTCCCTTGCTTACCTTTGAGGGAATGTGTGAAGCCTTGATCTATTGCATAGGGTAGATGTTGATTGCAAATAGATCTGCCAATAATGAATGAGAGTGAATTTCATTGGCGGAGTTACCCCTCAAGAACTCTCTAGTTCTTATTCTTGGGAATCCACATCAAGTTGATGGGGGTTCTTGGTGTTTAAGTAGCATTTGTAGAAGTAGCCTTGGGAACCCACTTCACCAAAGCTTGGGATTCATCTTCATAAGAGTCAAAGTCCTCTTGAAGCTTGTTCTTGCCCTTGAGCTTGGTGTATTGTGGTGGAAGTTCATCTTGAGTGTTTGTCCCCTTGGGAAGAGTATTTTCATACTTCTCCTTTTCAGGAACAAACTTAGGATTGGGATATTGACCTTCTTCCCATTCAACTCCATTAGCGTTGAAGTAGCCAATCCCACGTTTCTTCCAGTATCCTCCGTGCTTGCGTACAATCTCATCAAATTGTTTGTACCCTTCAAGACTCTTCTGGATACCTTTCTCTATAATTCCTTTCAATGAGGCATTTTCTTGATCAAGTGTAACTTGGCTAAGGGAATCATCATTAGTGGAATCAATAGAACTACTAGGAGCAACATCATTTAGTTTAGCATATTTATTGTTGCTACTAGATGAAGAACCTTTCTCTCCTTTGTTACTAGCTTGCTTAGATTGGACTTGTGGCATGAATGTAGATAAGATTAGTCTTTTGGCAATATAAGATGAAGTCTTCTTTTGGAGATCATCTGCTAGCTTTGAGAAATTCATGTTCTTGCTCCAAGTTGAGATTCTCGAAGCGTAGCTTCTCATGAGTTCTTACAAGCTCTAT
This sequence comes from Hordeum marinum, assembly GCA_022496015.1. Taxonomy (NCBI): domain Eukaryota; kingdom Viridiplantae; phylum Streptophyta; class Magnoliopsida; order Poales; family Poaceae; genus Hordeum; species Hordeum marinum. Next base: position 33,202,887 of record CM039674.1, read on the forward strand.
ATGAGTAGATTCATGAGCTAACTTAACAGTGTTGAGTTCTTTAGTTAGTTCTTCTATTTTTGTCTTATCATCATCAATAGACTTATCTTGACTAGAATGAGTAATATCAAATTCATTATGATTAGCGTCACTAGTTTTATCACATAGCAAGTCATCATCATAAATCAAATCATCTTCATCACTATCGAAATCAAGATATTCGGGGTGTGATACCTTGGGGCCTTTAGACATGAAGCAACTTCCACCTCCTTCATTTGGTGAATCAAATATATCATAGGAGTTGGTTGTCACTAGTGAAATTGTGGTAACACCATCATCTTGACTATAGTCAGAGTTGGAGTGATAGCTTCTCTCAGAGTGGTTGTCGGAGTTGGAGCCAGAAATCCATTCACCAATATGAGCTTGATGCTTCCTTCTTGAGTAGCTCTTGGTGTGCTTGTCCTTCTTCTCCGAGTCCCTACTTCTCCTTGAGGGTCTTCGTTCATAATGATCATCTCTACTCCTTCTCTCTCTTCGAGGTGATTCATCTCTTGAGCTTCGTCTTCTTGGTGGCTCTTCTCTTCATTTGTAGGGAGCCGAGCACTCATTGGAGTAGTGTTCGGGCTTCCCACAATTGTAGCAGTTTCGATCACGACTTGACGAACGTTTCTGTTCATATCTAGAGTTGGAGATGCGAGCTTTGCTTCTATTCTTGTAGAACTTGTTGAATTTATTGACCATGAGGCTTATCTCTTCATTTGTGACAAGGTTGTCGCTTGAGGTAGCGGGAGCATCACCTGTGGCTTTGTAAGCACCGCTAGACTTGTGATGAAGGTCTTCCTTGTCTTTGAGTGTCATCTCATGAGAAACAATTCTACCAATCACTTCCGTTGGTTTTAGATCTTTGTAGTTGGGCATCATTTGGATCAATGTGCACACGGTGTCATATCTCTCATCCAAAGCTCGAAGTATCTTCTTGAAGATGAACTTGTCAGACATTTCTTCGCTTCCTAAGCCGGCAATCTCATTGCTGATGAGAGCTAGCCTAGAGTACATTTCGGCGACTCCTTCACCATCCTTCATCTTGAACTTGTCAAGTTGACCTTGAAGAACATCTAACTTGGATTCTCTCACGGACTCAGTTCCTTCGTGCATATCAACCAAAGTATCCTATATCTCTTTTGCATGTTCAAGACGGCTGATTTTGTTGAATTCTTCAGGACATAGGCCGGTTAAGAGTATGTCACATGCTTGGGCATTGATTTGCAACATCTTCAATTCATCCACAGATGCTTCATGATCCGGTTCCTTTCCATCCGCAAAGAATTCACCTTGCAAGCCAACACGAACAACATCCCAAACAGGAGGATTATGACCAAGCAAATGCATTTTCATTTTATGCTTCCAACCAGCAAAATTAGTGCCATCAAAGTATGGCCATCAAAGTACTAGATGCCATACTTCTTCTAGGTTGTGAAACCCATGCAATGGAGACCAAAGCTCTGATACCACTTGTAGGATCGAAAGTAGCTCTAGAGGGGGGGTGATTAGACTACTTGACCAAATAAAAGTTTTGCCTTTTCCCAATTTTAATTCTTGGCAAGTTTTAGCATTCATAGCATATCAAGTAACACCCCACACATGCATGTCTAAGAGTATTGCAGCGTAAAATAAAGACATTGGACATATAGGTAGAGAGAGGGCTAGGAATGCAAACACCAGTGATGACACAATAATTTTTCCCGTGATTCTGATAGGTGGTGCTACCGTACATCCACGTTCATGGAGTCTTCAACACACCGAGGGTAAAGGTCGCGAGAGTCCACAAAGGGCTCTACCCACGAAAGGTTGCACGAAGAAGCAACCTTGACTATTCCATGCGGCTTCCGTCCCACTAGTAGAAAACAGACCTTTTGTCCCGAGCTTTAGTCCCAGTCTGGTCACGAACCGGTACTAAAGATGGTATTAGTCCCGGTTCGTGCCTGCTACAACGGCTAGGAGCAGGGCGACCTTTAGTACCGGCTCGTGAGGGACCTTTAGTACCTGTTCGTCTCACGAGCCGGTACTAAAGGGGGCGTGGCAGGGTTTTGGTCAGACATGGCCCCGCTTACACCTTTAGTACCGGCTGGTGACACTAGCCGGTACTAATGACTTCCTACATATACATCCGTCTGCAGCCGATTGAAAGAGCTCTGTTTTCTACCCTATTCTTCTTCTTGCTCGAAGCTCATCCTCCATTTTGCCAAGGATTTGTCAATATTTAAAGGCACCCCATCTATCCAAGTGTTCATAAAGGTTAGCAACTTTGCTCCTTCATCTCTTGCTAGATTAGCTTGTGGTATGCTCAAAGATATGTGATATGCGATTTGTGGGAGTTTATTTGACTTATATCCAAATTGATCTCAAATTAACTTGTTAGGTTGCATATGTGTAGGTGTGGTTTATTTGGTGTGCCTTCCCATGTTCTTCTTCTTGCTCGAAGCTCATCCTCCATTTTGCCAAGGATTTGTCAAGATTTAAAGGCGCCCCATCTATCCAAGTGTTCATAAAGGTTAGCAACTTTGCTCCTTCATCTCTTGCTAGATTAGCTTGTGGTATGCTCAAAGATATGTGATATGTGATTTGTGGGAGTTTATTTGATTTATATCCAATTTGAGCTCAAATTAACTTGTTAGGTTGCATATGTGTAGGTGTGGTTTATTTTAGTGTGCCTTCCCACCATCCCCGGCCGTCCTAACCACCCTCCATCGTCCGCATCGTCTCGTCGCAGCATCGGCCACCTTGGTGAGCTTCTTGTTCTTCTTAAAACCTTTTTTAAAAAACATTAGTTGTATGATTTAGATAGCTGCATGTACGATTTACTTACTTGTATTATTGTTAGTTATTCTATAGTGTAATGGTTATGGTATCCGCCCACGTCGGCCCTCGTCCAGTCTATGATTCAGATGTGGTATGTCGTTAATTATCTTTTATAACTATTTCACACATCATCTAATGTCTATGACAATTAATAACGCCACCAAATTGACGTAGATATTTTTATCTATAGGAAGTAGTTAAACCAGAAATTCCAACCGACTATGCAATTATGCTCGAGAAATTAACACAAGCTGAAAAAGAAATTGATCATTTGAAAGAAAAATTGAAAAGAACTGAAGATGAGAAGATGGGATTGGAGTTGCATGTTGCCAAAATCGTCGATGATCACAAGAACAAGATGGTTGGAATGCGCTTGAAGCTTAGAAAGATTAGAAAATATGCCATTGATAAAGGGGTTTGGTATCATTATGCTGTTGGATCAATTGTTACTTTAGTTGTGATTATGATCACATTTTTTTGTTGTATTCACATGTTTTAGATAGTTGGTGTTGTTTTATGAGATGTATATGTATGAACTATAAGTATCCATTATTTGCAGTAATAACATTTGGTCACTACTAGCTCTACTTTTGTTTGTAATGTGATGATGAAGTTGTATTAATTTGGTCACTTCGATGTTATGTAGTGAACATGAGCCTACAATGGATGTACGATGACCGACTAAGTCCAGGGTTTCTTAATGGCCTGCATGATTTTATTCGTGTGGGTGAGACAAATAAGCAGAATGGTTTCATGTGTTGTCCATGTCATGACTGTAAGAATGATAGGAATTACTCTAACTCAAAAACCCTTCACTACCACCTACTAAAGTCCGGTTTCATGTCCGGCTATAGCTGTTGGACCAAGCATGGAGAAAGAGGGGTTATAATGGAAGACAATGAAGAAGAAGAGGATGATGAAAACTATTCTTTCGCTGATACAACAATTGGGGAAGCTGAAGAAGAGGCATCAATGGGAGAAGCTGAAGAAGAGGCATCAGATGAGCCCGCTGATGATTTGGGTTAGGTCATTGCTGATGCAAAGAGAAACTGCGAAAATGATAAGGAGAGGTTGAAGTTGAAACACATGTTAGAGCATCACAAGAAATTATTGTATCCAAATTGTGAAGATGACCAGAAAAAGCTGGGTACCACGCTGGAATTGCTGCAATGGAAGGCGAAGAATGGTGTAACTGACAAGGGATTTCAAGAATTGCTGATAATGATAAAGAAGATACTTCCAAAGGATATCAAATTGCCTGAAAGTACGTATGAAGAAAAGAAGGTTGTCTGCCCTCTAGGATTAGAGGTGCAGAAGATACATGCATGCCCTAATGAGTGCATCCTCTACCGCGGTGAGGAGTACGAGAATTTCGATGCATGCCCGGTATGCGGTGCACTGCGCTATAAGATCCCCCAGGATGACCCTGGTGATGTGGAGGGCGAACGCCATAGGAAGAGGGTTCCTGGCAAGGTGATGTGGTATGCTCCTATAATTCCACGGTTGGAATGTTTGTTCCAAAACAAAGAGCATGCCAAGTTGTTGCGATGGCACAAAGAAGAACGTAAGAAAGACGGGATGTTGAGAGCACCCGCTGATGGGTCGCAGTGGAGAAAAATCGAGAGGGAGTTCGAGGACTTTGTAGCTGACGCAACAAACTTATGGTTTGGTCTTAGTATAGATGGCATGAATCCTTTTGGCGAGCTTTTGGTGAGCAGAGCTCCAGTCACAACACCTGGCCCGTGAATCTATGTATCTACAACCTTCCTCCTTGGTTGTGCATGAAGTGGAAGTTCATTATGATGCCAGTGCTCATTTAAGGTCCTAAGCAACCCGGCAACGACATTGATGTATACCTAAGGCCACTAGTTGATGAACTTCTACAGTTGTGGAAAAAACCAGGTGTGCATGTGTGGGATGCGCACGCACAGAAGGAAATTGACCTACGAGCGTTGCTGTTTGTAACCATAAATGATTGGCCTGCTCTTAGTAACCTTTCAGGACATACAAACAAGGGATACAATGCATGCACACACTATTTAGATGATACTGAAAGTATATATTTGGATAAATGTAAGAAGAATGTGTACCTGGGACATCATCGATTTCTACCGATCAAGCATATCTTAAGAAAGGCAGGCAACCATTTCAAAGGTTAGCCAGATAATGGAAAGAAGCCTGGCCTCCGTACTGGTGAATATATATTTGATATGGTCAAGGATTTATAGGTAATCTTTGGAAAGGGTCCTGGCAGACAATCTATTCCGAATGACGCCAACGGACACGCACCCATGTGGAAGAAGAAATCTATATTTTGGGAACTTGAATATTGGAAAGCCCTAGAGGTCCGCAATGCAATCGACGTGATGCATGTGATGAAGAATCTTTGTGTGAACTTGCTAGGCTTCTTGGGCGTATATGGAAAGACAAAAGATACACCGCAGGCACGGGAGGACAAGCAAAGAATTAATGAAAAAGACGGCATGCCTCCAAAGCAGTATCAAGGTCCTGCCAGCTACGCTCTTACGAAAGAAGAGAAGGAAATCTTTTTTGAATGCCTGCTCAGTATGAAGGTCCCGTCTGGCTTCTCGTCGAATATAAAGGGAATAATAAATATGGCAGAGAAAAAATTTCAAAATCTAAAGTCTCATGACTGCCACGTGATTATGACGCAATTACTTCTGGTTGCACTTAGGGGGCTTCTACCGGAAAATGTTCGATTAGCCATTGTGAAGGTATGCACATTCCTCAATGCAATTTCTCAGAAGGTAATCGATCCAGAAATCCTACCAAGGTTACAGAATGACCTGGTCCCATGTCTTGTCAGTTTCGAGTTGGTGTTCCCTCCATCCTTCTTCAATATTATGACGCACGTTCTAGTGCACCTAGTTGAAGAGATTAACATTCTGGGTCCCGTATTTCTACACAATGTGTTCCCCTTCGAGAGGTTCATGGGAGTCTTAAAGAAATATGTTCATAACCGTGCTAGGCCAGAAGTAAGCATCGCCAAGGGATATGGAACAGAGGAGGTTATTGAGTTTTGTGTTGACTTTTTTCCTGACATTAAGCTGATTGGTCTTCCTGAATCGTTGCATGAGGGGAGACTGGGTGGAAAAGGCACATTAGGAAAGAAAGAAGCAGTAAATATGGACGGACATTCTTTCACTCAAGCACACTACACGGTTCTACAAAATTCCACCTTGGTGACTCCATATATGGAGGAACACAAGGATATTGTACGGTCCAAGAACCCGGAGCAGTCTGATCCCTAGATTGAACGTAAACACATGGAGACTTTTGCCAGTTGGTTGCAAAAAAAGCTCATCAATGACAACGATGTTCCAGATGAACTATACTGGTTGGCCAAGACACCAAGGTCGACTGTAATGACTTTCAAAGGGTACAAGATAAATGGGAATACATTTTACACGATCGCCCAAGATAATAAGAGCACCAACCAAAACAGTGGTGTCCTCTATGATGCAACCAACTTTGAAGACACATATTATGGTTACATAGAGGAGATATGGGAACTTGACTATGGACCTGATATTAAGGTCCCTTTGTTTCGGTGCAAATGGGTCAAATATATTGGAGGCGGGGTACAAGTAGACCCGCAGTACGGAATGACAACAGTGGATCTCAACAATCTTGGATACACAGACGACTCTTTCGTCCTAGCCAATGATGTGGCTCAGGTTTTCTATGTGAAGGACATGTCTAGCAAACCGAGGAGAAAAAAAGATAAGGAAGCGAATACATCATACGATGAGCCAAAGCGCCACATAGTTCTTTCAGGGAAAAGAAACATTGTGGGAGTGGAGGACAAGACAGACATGTCCGAAGATTATGAAAAGTTTCATGAAATCCCTCCCTTTAGAGTGAAGACTGACCCAAGCATCTTATTAAATGACGAAGATTATCCATGGTTACGGCGCAATCATAAGAAAGGGACAAACACGCAGAAAAAGTCTTAGACCGCGAGATCCCACTCTGGGATGTGACCGGCTTCACTGTCATCACTTTCTATATATTTATGTGAAGGACATCCATGCATTTCCTAGCTAGCATGGTATATCTTTGTAACAGTTTGTACACGAAGTGCATCCAGTTTTTGCCGTAACCCTCTCAACTCTCTAGAAGTTTCTATGTGGGTGAAATTATGATGTCATGCCAAGTTACAACCTTTTCGGAGTTCATTTGTACTGCTTTTGAAATTCAAGGTCATTTAGCTCAAAATAAATCATTAAATGCATGAAAAATATCAAATGAAGTCAGAAAGGGTTGAAAATTGATGATGTGCCTTTGAATGGTGCATATTGAACACACAAAAAGTATGGAGTTAAAATAAGTTATTAAAAATGAAATCCCTTTGTAATAGATGAGTTTTCGTCCGAAACCCTCATACTTCTTATGAGATTGTCTAATTTGTACACGAAGTGCGTCCAGTTTTTGCCGTAACCCTCTCAACTCTCTAGAAGTTGCTATGTGGGTGAAATTATGATGTCATGCCAGGTTACAACCTTTTCAGAGTTCATTTGTACTGCTTTTCAAATTCAGGGTCATTTAGCTCAAAATAAATCATTAAATGCATGAAAAATATCAAATGAAGTCACAAAGGGTTGAAAATTGATGATGTGCCTTTGAATGGTGCATATTGAACACACAAAAAGTATGGAGTTAAAATAAGTTATTAAAAATGAAATCCCTTTGTAATAGGTGAGTTTTCGTCCGAAACCGTCATACTTCTTATGAGATTGTCTAATTTGTACACGAAGTGCATCAAGTTTTTGCCGTAACCCTCTCAACTCTCTAGAAGTTGCTATGTGGGTGAAATTATGATGTCATGCCAACTTACAACCTTTTCATAGTTCATTTGTACTGCTTTTCAAACTCGAGATATGAATATTTCAAATGCCATATTTAATCAAATTATCTTATACAGTAGTTGAAGTTGTTCAAACATGCATGGAAATGCCATAACCAGATTCTTTATATTTTTCTGATATTTTTTCATATATTATTTATTTCCATTGGAGTCCTACGTTTTTTCTATGATTTTCTAAAGTTCACAAGGTTTTTCTGAAAATAATAACTAATATTTAATTAAAAAACACTTTAAGTACCGGTGCTAGCCACGCACCGGTACTAAAGGTCCACCGCCCCCGCGCTCTTTTGGCAGGACCTTTAGTACCGGTGCGTGACTAATACCGGTACTAAAGACCCTTTAGTACCGGTGGGTGCCACGTGCCGGTACTAAAGGTCCACCGCCCCGCGCTCTGTTGGGAGGACCTTTAGTACCGGTGCGTGGCTAGCACTGGCACTAAAGACCCTTTAGTACCGGTGCGTGCCACGCACCGGTACTAAAGGTCTGTCTGGTATAAAAGGAGTACTTCGTCGTCCCGGGCCGAGCAACGCACCAGGAGAGCTGAACTTGCGCCGCCAGGCTACCGAAATCGCCATTGCCGTCGCCCTTGCCACCGTCGCCCTCGCTGCCGTCGCTCTCGCCGTCGTCGCCCTCGCCGCCGTTGCACCCCCACTGCGCCATTGCCGTCGCCCTCACCACGGCCGCCGTCGCACCACCACCGCCTTCGCCCTCGCTGCCATTGGTCGCGCCGCCGTCGCCCTCACCACCGCGCCCTCACCACCGTCGCCCTCGCCGCCGTCGCCCTCGCCGCCGTCGCCCTCGCCGCCGTCGCCCTCGCCGCCGTCGCCCTCGCTGTCGTTGCCCTCGCCGCTATCGCACCACCACCGCGCCATTGACATCGCCCTCACCACCGCCGCTGCCGCACCACCACCGCCGTTGCCCTCGCCACCATCGGTCGCGCCGCCGTCGCCCTCGCCACTATCGCCCTCTCCGCTGTCGCCCTCGCCTACCCGGACGCCGCCCCTCGCCACCGTCGCCCTCACCACTGCCGCCGTTGCCCTCGCCGCCGACGCCCTCGCCTACCGGACGCCGCCCCTCGTCGCCGGTCCCATCGCCGCCGGCCCGCTCACTCCGGGAGTGACGGTAGTGTACCGGGGGATCTTCGGGCGGGGTGTCACTCCCCGAGGGGCCGCATGGGCTGTGGGAGGAGACCAACCAGCCCCTGGTGGGCTGGCCGAAGCCTCCACTAAAGCTCATGAGGTTTGAGAAGGAGAAAATCCAAAGGTGGAGAGGTGGAAAGAGTTTCCAAGTGGAAAGGAGGAATCCTACTCCTAATAGGATTGGAGTAAGACTCCTCCACCTCCAATTTCGGCCAGATATTGAGGGTTTGAGGCGGCGTCCTCCCCTCCCTCCCTCCTATATATACTAGAGGATTTAGAGGGAAGAGCTAACCCTAATTGCCACATGTTGCCCTCTTCTTCCTCTAGATCGTTTTCTCCTCTAGATCGGTTTTCAGCGGTGCTTAGGCGAAGCCCTGGTGGAATTCCTCCTCCACCATCGCCGCAATGCCGTCGTGCCAACGGAGAACTCATCTACCTCTCCGCTCCCTCTTGCTGTATCTAGAAGGCAAAGATCGTCATCAAGTTGTACGTGTGCTGAACGCGGAGGTGCCGTTTGTTCGGCGTTAGATCAAACGGATCGTGATGAGATCACGACACGAATCGTGATGAGTTCGCGGGATGGACCGTGATTGGATTGCGGGACGGATCATGATGAGATCGTGAGGCGCTTGGCAATTTGGATCGCGAAGACGTTCGACTACACCAACCGCGTTTCTTAACGCTTCCCGCTTAGCGATCTACAAGGGTATGTAGATCCACTCTCCCTCTCGTAGATGGTCATAACCATGGATAGATCTTGCGTGTGTGTAGGAAATTTTTTGTTTCCCATGCAACGTTCCTCAACAATTGGTTAGCCTGTTCGCCGATCTGGGGAATTGTTTTCCCACTTCTTCGTTTGGCTAACCTCTCATCACTGGAAGTAGTTCCCATCCGCACCGCATTTTGTTATGCCTTTTTAGTAGTGCGGACATAGTTGGTATCCAGCGGAGGCGGTGGTGGTCGCTTCATGGCCTTGGCAGTGCGCTTTGATGCCACCGGATCTATCGTCTGCTTCGGAGGTGGAGCTTTCTTTGCAAAATGGGCCCTCACTTGGTCTTGAAAGATCTACACGGTTTCCTCCGCGGTCCTCATGTATGGCAACTTTTCCAATGGCTTGAGAGACTTAGGACCGTATTCGTATGGCCCCCCGCCACTAGCTGTACTGCTAGTAGCCGGAGCGACATCGTCTCTCTTCCGTCGTTGGTTATGAGGCGGAGGAGGAGGCGGAGTGCTCTAACGCACCGGAGGAGGAGGAGCGGCGGCGGCTATCTTCCGCCATTGTTGAGGAGGCGGACTTCTCGAATGCGCCGGAGGAGGAGGAGGAGAAGAAGTGCCTTGATCGTCGACGTCACGTGCCGGACGAGGCAAAGGAGGAGGTGGAGTGCTTTGATCCCTCTCTGGAGGAGGAGGAGGAGGATGAGTTCCTTCACGCGTCCAGCTCAGAAACTTGATGTGCTCCTTCCGCCATATACATGTACTCCTTAGAGCAAATCTCAGCTGAGTCTCCCCTTCACCTGTAGGGTAGTCAAGCTCCAGCTCCTCAAATCCCCCCATTATTTCATCCACTTTCACAATAGCATAGCCATGTGGAATCTGACCTTGCTGAAAAGTTCTGTCGGTTCGAGGAGGTGCAAAAAAGCCATCAGTATCCATTCAGGTGAGGTTAACGCATTTCGTCATAAGCTCGCAATGTTGGCCATCTGTGATAGCATCCATGGGGTAGCTAGGATCCATGAAGTCAGGCTATTGAAGGAGCTCTGTGGAAGCCACGCTGCTTCTTCGTTGAGATGGCGGGGTAGCTGCGTGCCCCTGAACAAGCTTCTGGTCGGGAGCTCACTGGCTCGTAACTTCTTCCTCTAGCCTTCGTACTCCTGCATTGAGCTCCTACACAACGCTCAGCTCCTGTTTCCTCTTCCTCTCCTGGCTTTTGTAACCACCCGTGCCGGGAAACCCAAGCTTCCACGAAACAGAGCCTAGCGTGCCTCGTGTTTGTCCAGGGTGCTCAGGATTCCTGAGGGCCTCAGTCAGCTCATCCTTCTCTCTGTTGGGAATGAACCTCCCTTCCAGCGCTTCCTTGATAACTTGCTTAAGATTCCTGCTGGGTATTGCATGTTGCTCGTCCATCCAAACACATTTCTCTATTTCACGGTCCAAAGTTCCCCAACCCCGAAGAACCAAGTCCTTGAACGGTCTAGCCAGTTCTCTATCTCTGGTTCGCCCCCTATTAGCTCGCAGGTCATCCTCCCATTTGGCCCACAACAGTCGGGCTCTGAGGTAGCCACGTGACCCCATGAGATGGTGATACTACTTCTTCTCAGCATTTTTCTTGTTTATTGCTGACATTTTCTTACTCTTTTTAGAAGTCTTGTAGGCCACGAATGTGTCACATTGATCTCTTATCCCCGCATATCGGCCGACGAATACTGGAGTCGTCTCTTGGTCGACAAACTTAGCTTTTAACTCATTCTTCCACCTCCTAAAAAGATCTGCCATCTTCTTAAGAGCACACGACCTGACCAGTGGCTCTATAACTGGATTACCCTCATCCTCCTCTAGCGGTAGGGTGAAATTTGCCTTTAGGTCCTTCCAAATATCTTCTTTCTGTCTATCGGTGACATAAGAAACTTGAGGGTTGTTGGGACCCCGATCCTAAGTCATATGAATCCAGACTGTAACACATCACATCACTTTGCAACCTCATGCATGGTAAACTCCACGACTGTAGCCTTACCTTAGTCGGGACCGTTTGCGTCTTTTGGCTCACGTATGTGAACATGTCACTGGCAATCAAACGATAAAGAACCCAGGCCGACATAACTAGTCATAGAACCCAAGTGGCACATCCGTACAGAAACAGGCATACGTAACCCAGCAATGCAGGTGCTGGCCTCAAGCGTGTGTAGATGAGTCATAGCAAGCTACAAGGACTCCATTACGCCATGGGACATAAATTTCATCACTGCACGTAGACGAGTCGTAGTAGGCTACAGGGACTCCATTACACTGCGAGACATTTCCCCGAAGGAACAGACACAACAGCAAAGAAGGATACATTCCGGTCAATCAATGTGTCCGGAGCATTAGCAAGCTTCCAAGGCTCGGTGGAAGCACAAAGAGGTAGTTTCCCGTAAAGAGTATTACTAAAGGCACATGACTAGGTGTCGGATCCCATACATACCGTTGCACGTCACACGTACGCACGACATGCCCGATATGCATAGATACAACTATGGCATCACAACATAACCATACAACAACACAACTTTTATTTAAGAGGCTCAGAAGAGGCTTGCATAATATGTTCCTACAGGTACGGGTCACATGACCGGACACTCAAAGCACACAAGCAAGTTCATACAAACCAAGCAGAAGCATCAAGCTGTCTGAGTACAAACAGTTGAAAGGGTAAAAAGGCACATGGCCTGACTATCTATAGCCTGCCACAGGGCATAAGGTCGTAGCTGGGACACCAACTATTCAGCGTCGTCGACATCTAGATAGAACCCACCTGGTGGGTCTTGAGTCTCATCTGCAACATTTATTAAGCAAACATGAGTACAAACGTACTTAGCAAGTCTTTAAAGCAGACCTAGACTATTCATGCTCATGTATCAACAAGGGGAGTGGTGGAGTTTATACAGCAATGCCAGCTTTGACTCATGGCTAACCTATACTACACAATTTTAACTCTTTGTTCAAATTTTAGATATCGCACACGAGTCCACTAACTCCACATCAATACACCACCATGGATTCACTTGCGTCTCCTACGAGAGTGCCATCCACGATCCTCACACTTGTCTTGATATTTTTATGAGTATCCATTGAATTATCTATGAACAACATAAGTTCTCCAAGTAGTCCATATTCGAGGACGCGGCTATTCGAATAGTTTCATACCCTGCAGGGGTGCACTTCTTCACACACGCTCTCGCCACTTATCGTTGTGTGCTCATAAAACCATGCACCTCGGCAACCTTCAAGCGGAAGCCCAGCGAGGGAGTCGGCCACGACCATCAATCACACAAGACCTCTAGTCCAGGCTATCGCCTATTCGAGACTGAACCCGCACAGAAGTCCTTTCGAAGTTTCTGCTATGGCCCCAAACGATGTGCATAGGGTTCCCAAGCCCACCATTCGGGTGACCCTTGGTACACCGTGCCACTGCCTACCGCGTTGTAACCCACCCCTAGGGTCAGCGCTACGCACGACCTCCAGCATACTATAAACACCAGAAACTACTTGCAACTCCTGGACCAAGGACTAAGCAATTGATAAGTCGAGCGAGGTCATATTTCAGGGCCCAGCATGTGGTAGTAACTAGCCTTGGATCACAAACACGGAACTCAGTTCCTAAGAACGGTCCCAATGAGACAACTTGCTATATACTCCTACATCACAAGCTTAACACATCAGAACAATATTGTTCCACTCCAGTTCATCACCCAGATGAATCAGACCTGACACAACTCTAACCATAGCAAGCATAGCAAGCATAGCAGGCAAAGTAACCAAAGCACATCATGGCACAAGCATCTGCCAGGTATGCTAGGTTGCAAGGTTCAGCTATTTACTGTGACAATGATAGGTCATGCAAAGGAATGGCTTCATCTAACATGTATGACAGACAAGTGAACGTTGGTCCTAATGCAATAAACAAGAGCAGGAGCGAGAGAATGGGATGTTATCAGAATGATCAATGGGGTTGCTTGCCTTGCTGGGAAGCGGGAAGGTATTCTCCTTCATTGGAATACTCGGAGGTATCCTCAGAAGTAGGGCCTACCGCAATGCAGATAAGTAACAATCAATACATGACAAGTGCAACAATATGATGCATGATCATGGCATGGCAGCATGTATGGATGAGCTGGTGCAACTATCACTACTAGGAAAAGGGCTATAGCTAATATAGACATTCGTGGCGCACTATGTATGTGGTGCGCCACTGGCAGTGGCGCACCAGATACTGGTGCGCCATTAATGGCCATATTACTAATGGCGCACCTAGTGTGTTGTGCGCCATTGCTAGTTGTGTCCTGGCCCCACACCCCTCCCCAGACTTAGCAGTGGTGCACCAGGTGTAAGTGCGCCATTACTAGTTTTAACTATTAACGGCGCACCACACATATGGTGCGCCACTACTAACAAAAAAAATTCAATTTTTTTTCTTCAAAACTAGTAATGGCGCACCGTGCACCAGGTGCGCCATTAGTAACCCTGGTTACCAATGGCGTATTCTTAGGAGGTGCGCCATTGGTAACCTGGGAGCAGCTAGATATTTAACTTTTTACAGCCACCTACCACACTCACTTTCCCCACTTCATTCTCTCCACCTCTAGCTACCAAGCTTGGTCTTGGCTACCTCCTCCTCCTCACCTCATTTGCACCATAGATTCACCCAAATTAAGTGGTTAAATTTCCTTTTTTTGATAGGTAAGTAAGGGGAAAGCTTTCTTTATGTTCTAGATCTACTTTTTTCTCCCTCCAACGTACACACTTTTTATGGCCTAGATCTACGTATGTTTGTGGTGCGCCATTGTTTGTGGTGATGACCCTCCCCTAAATGTTGCCAATATTTTTCCGGAATGTTGATTCATTTCCGTTTTCGCGAGAATTTAGCACTATGCATTCTTTTTGGTCCTATTTTTAGGCAAAGTCATGCCAAAAAAAATTTGGTTCTAAAATATCATTTTGCTCTACCCCGTAGGCGACCATGGTTTGCGTGATGACCGAAGGCATCATGAATAGGTTTTTGAGCTCCGCAAAGGCCGAGATGCTTCAAAAGAACGAGACGGAGATAAGATGTCCGTGTCGAAGATGCAAGCTGAAGAGCCTTATGGACCCGGATTCCAGACAGGTGCGGGACCACCTGCTCATGCGTGGTTTCATGGATGGCTATTAGTGGCAAGGTGATGAAGATTATTATGAAGTCGTCCATGGGGGCCGGGCAAGAAATAAGGAAGGGCAGCAAAACAATAGCGGCGAGGGCGGGCGAGAAGACGAAGAATCTCCAGGACATGATCATGAAGTAGATGCAGGACACAGTCATCATGTAGAAGATGTCGGACATGATGATGAGGAAGATCAAGACGAAGGGCATGATCATGAAGATGAAGATGCCGGAGCAGACGACAATGGACCATCGATGGGCTGGGTGCAGGACCCTCATATTCAAGAGCTGCTTCTCAAGCAGACGGGTAACGCAAGAGCTGCTGCCCGAGAGAAAGCCAAGCTGGATCAACTAGAGATAGACGCTGTTACTCCATTGTATGAAGGATGCAGGCCCAGGATACCCACCTGCAAGTAATGCTCATGGCTTTGGAGATGAAGGTAAAACACAAAATGACCGACGCATGCTTCAACGAGAACATCTCATTCGGGCACGAACGTCTTCCCAAGGGGAACAAGTGCCCGACCAGTTTGGAGGAGGCGAAGAAAATCGTGTGTCCTTTGGATTTACTACACGTGAAATACCATGTGTGCATGAACAATTGCATCATTTATCGGGACGAGCACGTGGAGTCTACCATATGTCCGGTGTGCGGCGTCACTCGATACAAGAAGAGGAAGAAAGCTCCTCAAAAAGTGGTGTGGTACTTTCCGATCACTCCTCATTTGCAATGGTATTTCACCGACCCTAAGCCATCAAAGCTCCTGCGTTGGCATGCGGATAGGGAGGAGAAGAAGCGAGAAGATGACAGAAATGATCCGGAGATAAATAAAAAAGACAAGATGCTGAGTCACCCTAAGGATGCGAGCCAGTGGCAAGCGTTGAACTTCGAACACCCAGAATTTGGGGACGATCCAAGGAACATCGTGCTGGGCACGAGCACTGATGGAGTCAATCCGTTTGGTAGCCAGAGAAGCACACATAGCACCTGTCCTGTGTTTGTGTGGATGTAAAACCTTCCCCTCTGGATGTGCATGAAGAGGAAGTACATTCACATGAGTATGCTAATTGAAGGGCCAAAACAACCAGGGAACGACATCAATCCTGTATCTGGGGCTGCTGAAACAGGAGCTAGACACGCTATGGAAAACTCCAGCCAATACGTGGGACGCCGCAGCGAAACAATATTTCCCTATGAGAGCCGCACTGCTCACGACGATGCACGACTTTCTCGGTTACGGATATGTCCCGGGGCAGGTGGTCCACGGATTTAGCATGCGTCAGGTGCATGGATGACACAACGTATCGCCAGCTAGATACAGATCCCGGGTCTTTGAAAACCGTGTTCATGGGACATCGAAGGTGGCTTCGCGACGATGACGCATGGAGAAAACGTAAGGATCTGTTCGATGGTGAAACCGAACCCCGAAGAGCCCCACGTACGAGGAGCGGCGAGGAAATAGACGAGTTGTTGAAAAATTGGAAAGAGTGCCCACTATGGGAAAGAAGCGAAAGGCGCCAGAGCCACTGCTGAAGGTATGGAAAACGATGTTAGTTTTCTGGGACTTGCCGTATTGGAAGATCCTCCGTGTGCCTCACAGCCTTGATATCATGCATATCATGAAGAACGTGTGCGAGAGTCTGCTTGGTACCCTGCTCAACATGCCAGAGAGGACCAAAGATGGGCCGAAAGCAAGGGCAGACTTGGAATCAATGGGCATCAGGGAGGAGCTTCATTCAAAACACCCTAATGATTATGATGATGAGGAGGAGGCGAAGGACACGGATAGTCATCACAACAAAGGCAAAAAGGCCAAGAAGATCGAATATGAATGCCCTCCCGCGTGCTTCATTCTAAGTCAGAAGGAGATCGAGCAGTTTTTCACCTGCCTCATAGGAGTAAAACTTCCTTACGGTTACGCGGGGGAGATAAGAAGATACCTAGACTAAGCGAAGCAGAAGTTCAGCGGGATGAAGTCTCACGACTGTCATGTGCTGATGACGCAGATACTTCCAGTTGCAATCCGTGGGATCATGGATGCGCACGTCCGTGAAGCGCTATTTGGCCTATGCAACTTTTTCGACATCATCTCTCAGAAATCGGTTGGCGTGAAGCAACTCAGAAGGCTACAGGAAGAGATCTTGGTGATACTATGCGAGCTTGAGATGTACTTCCCGCCCGCATTCTTCGACGCTATGGTGCATCTACTGGTCCATATCATGGAAGATATCATCCAACTCGGGCCGACATTCCTGCACAGCATCATGCCGTTCCAAAGGATGAATGGTGTCATCAAAGGGTACCTTCGCAATAGGGCACATCTAGATGGAAGCATAGGCAAGGGCTTTCTGACCGAAGAGTGCATCTCCTTCTGCACGAATTATCTAGGCATCGAGAACCCCGTTGGTCTGTCCATCAACAGGCACCTCGGCGGGCTCGCTGGATGGGGTCACTGCGAGGGTCGCCGCGAAATTCATGTCGACTTCAAGGGTCGAGTCGCCGACTTTGAAAGAGCAAACCTAGTCGCGCTACAACACATAGACGTGGTCGATCCTTGGGTGGTAGAGCACAAAACCTTTATTGAGAAGACGTACAATGACTGAGGCCAACAGAGGACGGACGGAGATATAATCAAAGAGCACAACTCATGTTTCACGCGTTGGTTCAAGGACAAGCTTCTGTCGTACCCTTTACATGAGGATTCTTCCACAGAAGAAAAACTCATATTCACCTTGTCACAGGGAGCCGAGCATAACCTGATGACCTATGAGGCATACGATATCAACGGCTACACATTCTACACCGAGGAAAAGGACATGAAGAGAGATTATCAGAACTCCGGGGTAATGATGGAATCCTACACCGGTAACGACAAGGACAGATACTATGGAAGGATTGAGGAGATCTAGGAGCTGAGCTACGCTGGAGAGAAGGTCTCGATGTTCCGTGTCAGATGGGCCAAGAGCGTCCTAAAAGAAGACCGGTATTTCACCACCATGGTTATACCTGAAGCCAAATCCAAGACCGCAGGCGCAAATGTCACTGCGAAAAATGAGCCATGGGTACTGGCTTGCCAAGTGGACCAATGCTTCTTCATTACCTACCCGTCAAAGCCTAGTCGTGTTGTCGTGAGGAGAGGCAAAAGGAACATCATCGGAATGGATGGAGTTGCCAATGAGCAAGACTTCGACAAGTACGGCGACCCGAAGATGGAAGATGACGACGACGATGAAGTACCATACACCACAAGAAGAAGCAGGACCACCCTACCTAAAGGACATCCGTTCAAGAGAAGAACTCAAGGGGTTCCGGGGCTAAATTATTCAACCACGAGAAAGAAGGGCAAGAAGATTGTGAAAATATAGCTAAGATCGAATCACGACGTGTGGGCCGTGTATGTGTGTTAGTGGCAAGCTCAATCTTTGATGACTGTTATTTCATGTCACTTGATTTCAACCATGTCATATAATTCTAAATCTTTGCACAATGGTTTTATCACCATCTATGGAGGATGGCACGAGCTAAGGAGTTGGACGGAATCTAGAGATAGGTACACAACTTTATGTAACTTTGTATCATAGTGAACCAACTACACAACAACCACCAACATACACACTTTGTATCATACCATGTCATATAATTCTAAATTATTACATGCATCTAAAAATCCAAAAAAAAGAGTTAGTAATAGCGCACTAGGAGAAGGTGCGCCATTGCTATCACAGTCTTTATGGCGCACTCCAAAAGGTGCGCCATTGGTATACCAATAAAAAAATGTAGTAATGGCGCACCAGGAGAAGGTGCGCCATTGCTATCACGGTTTTTATGGCGCACCCCTAAAAGGTCCGCCATTGCTAACCCTCCCCCCACTACGGCCTTCCCTCCCTCCCCCCTCCCGCCTCCCGCCTTCCCCTTCTTTCACAACCGGAGCCCTCCCACCCCCGCTCCGCCGTCTCCTCCCACCCCCGCCCTTGCCGCCATCGATATTGGGAGCTCCCCTGCTCGTCCCCGACCTCGGCCGCCCGGCTCCCGATCCTGACCGCTGCAATCTCTCGTGCCCGGTCCCTACAGCCGCCGCCCCCGCCGTCTTCGCCCTGTCCGCCCATTGGATTTGATCGAGGTACGAGGTTTCTCCATCTACGTCCGGCGGTCAAGTCCCAACACAAATCCCGCCGAACCCCACGACTTCTAGATGAATCAATCTTCAGGATGTCAGCACCCTCTTTTATGGCTGAATCAATCTAGGTTCAAACCAAAAGATGGACACAAAAAACATAAGCGTCTGGCTGTCATACACAAGTTAAGACAGATTTTTATTTTTGTACTTCGACTATGCAGTCGCTGTCGTACACAAGTTAAGACAAATTTTTATTTTTGTACTTCGACTATGTAGTCCTTCGGATATCTGCAGGCTGTGGAATGCACCTCCAGTCAGTCAGATTGTTTCTATCTAGATTATCCATAACGAAATCATATAATTCAGTTGTTTTGTCACATAAAATACTTCCTCTTCATACTCTAAATAGTAGCAATGCAGTCCTAATGGAGCCTAGTTTAATTATGGTTTGCAGGGAGCTTTGCACAAATATGCCAAAAGCTAACTGAAATATACTGAATTCATTAGAACACAGAGCTTGCTTATATAACCAAGGGTGTTGGAGTCCTTAATGTTTGGTCACACTTGGCCTAGTGAATGAACACAATCATCCAACAATAGAACAAAGAAGGTGTTTCTATTAATTCATTAAGAACTATATACCAAAACTAAAATTGGATAATAAGAATAAGCATAACATTAAACTAGAATGCAAGGGTAATAGCAATGGAGATTTTATACCCGTTCACGACCAGTCTTGTTGAACTTCTGAAGCACAAAAGCTTGGGGGTCCATCTGGCCAGGCGGACGGCCAATTCCTACAAAAGACGAACTTTATTTTTTGGTACAGAAAAATAAAAGGAAATCTGAACCCTGCAGTTGTCGAACCCACCAATCCTTAATCGGCCAAATTCTCGGTTCTTGCAAAAATGGTACAGTACAATACCTACCAGCAGCCTGTTTCCAGTTCATATGTCCAAAAACATAACTCATGGCAGCAGTTGGTTCGGATCATTGGCCATCAGGCAGGCTGACTCTATATATCTGCACGTCTTTTCAAGTGCCCATTGATACATGTCTTCTTTTTATCTCCAGGCACTTGAAAAATCAAAATATGAACAATAGCTGGTGACAGTTCGTCGTTCCATTGTAGTATCTGAAAAGGATCTTGAACTATACTATCGGCATGTTGCACTCTATGGGAAAACACAATCCCAGAATGCTTATCTGGTCAATAGTGGTAGCTAGGAAGCTTCTTCGCTAGGAATAGAGGAATTAAATTCCAAAAAGGACCAAGGACCTCATCTGGCATGTAGTTGCTTTATGTGATATTGACATCATAGGTACATTTGTGTCTGATGAAGAACATGCTAGTGAATACATCCATGCCAGAGCTAAAATGGTCACATTTGTCTGGAAGAAATTGATAGATTTGCTGCTCCAGAAACTGGAGCTTTTCCTTTTTATTCTTCTTGCATGGCTGGCTTGACAAATTATAGAAAACAAATTGTCTTTTAGTACTGGAATTGTATTAGCAAATGGATGCATATAATCATCAGGAGCAGCACACAGAAACATTGTCAACAAGTATACAAGTATATCTACCATAACTATGCTAATAAGTTACTACTCCTTGAGGGAGAACTTTAGTTTGTATTAGCAAATGTTCATTCTAGATGAGAATTGGATGTAGTGGTAGTTGGTAGGATTTCAAATTTCAATGAATTACATGAAAGATATTGTAAGACCAATAACTTCAGAGTACTACTATGTTCATTTGTTAATCACATTCTTTTGGGTTTTACTATGGTCATTAGTATTGTCAGACATGTCAAGATATTTAAGGCATACATATGTTTGAGGACTTACAAAATTGTTTTTTATGTGATTGGGATTGGAAAAGATAGTTCTTGATCTCATATATACATTGAGGCCACTATTCATATACAGCATCCATGTCTGGAGATGGCTAGCCCTTGTTTTTTACTCCAGGACAAATAGTTACCCCTTTCTCCTGAAATGTTGATTAATTTCCGTTTCGGTTGAGAATGGGGCACTCCTAGGTCAAGAAAATTAGCACAGGTCATGCCCAATTTTCTTGACCTAGAAGGTGCCCGATTCTCAACCGAAACAAAAATTAATCAACATGTAGAGACAATGTTTTATTCTCAGTTTTCCTCTAAATCTGAGAAGAATAGATACTACCCTGATCTCATCCAGTAACTCTAGAAGCCTTTTTTCCTATTTAGTGCGAACATGGCCAACAACGATGGTGCCGCCGGGGATGCCACCACTGATGATGGCAGCGAACGCATAGATGGTAGCCAACCGAAGAGGCAACAGAAGGACCGGCGCCCGAACGTGCTCGGCACCGTCAAGGAGGAATTTACTGAAGTGTCCTCCAGTGGGCATCCAACGGCGCCCAAAGAATTAGTCCGTGGGTACGCGGGACAACTCGGGTGCATTCTCCGGAGCATCGTCTCGATCAACACCGAGAACCTAAGGCATCCTGACCGAGGGAATTTGTGCAACCTCCTCTTCATGAAGCTGCACGAACGATACAAGTTCCCCGGTGACTTCGCAAATAGACGCCTCTCAGGGAATAAAGTGAACAGTGTCACCCTCACGAAGATGAGCACGACCCTGGCTACTTGGAGAGGCGCGGTGAAGAGAAGGATTCTAAGTGGTGATAGTTATGAGAAGATCAAGGCGACAAATCCTTCAATCATCAAAGAGGACTACCTGGAGTTCAAGATCAAGTGCGAGAGCAACGCATCCGCGGAATCAAGTCAGTGGGGGAAAGATAAGAGGGACTTGAACTTAGGGGTGCACAAACTCGGTCCCGACGGTTACAGAGTGGCGGAATCTAAATGGGAAAGGGAGGACGCGGAGCATGCCACGCAAGGCCTACCGCCCCTCTTCGATAAATACCATGAAAAGCGGACTAGGAACTATGTCAGGGCCCGGTACAAGGTGGACCCGGTAACAGGGGAGCTTACCACGGATCCGAAGTTGAAGGAGCTTGAGCATGTTCTGGTAAGGAATACACCCCCGCGTAATTACCTCCATATGATTGCATTCTAATTAATGAAGCCAAATTTCTAGATGGTTCACGTTCCTTTCGCAGGAAACTGAAAGTAGTAGCGCGGGGTCTCAGAGCTCCCTGCCTGCTGCCCCTTGGGACACCTCTTTAAATTGGGCGTTGAATGTTCTGAAACAAAAGGATAAGTTCAGTAAGCCGTCGTCAGCTGGTCGTGTGGCCGGCGAAGGCTTGTCCATGAAATGGTCGGAATACTATAAGGCTAGGCGAAAGGAGAGAAAGACCAGCTCGGAAAGCCAGGAGCGCGAGGTTAAAGAACTCAAGGCACAAGTGGCGTGGATTCCGGAGATAGTCCAAGAGCAAGTGCAAGACCAACTGGGAGCGACGATCACCGCCATTATGCCTTCCTTGCTTGAGGGGCTGCGGGGGTGGATTGCGGGCAGCCAACAGGGGCCGCCCCCGATTCCCAGCTTCACGGGTAGCAACTCGCACAACGCGCCGGCAATGGTGTCTCCGGTGGAGGCGGCATTGGCGTCTCCGGCAGAGGCATCATTGGTGTCTCCGTCGGAGGCGGCATTGGTGTCTCCGGCATCGGCGTCGGTATTGGACCTTAATGCACCCGTGTGTGGGAAGAATACGCCGGCCGGTACCTCGGCAGCTAGCGACCCCTCCTTCACTTGCACGCCCGCCGTTGGCGATGCCTCGACATTAGCCAAGCTCGACGCCATCATGGTAACTAAGCCTCGGCCGATGACTACTTCATCTCCTTGCCTTTGACGGGGCATCCCTGACGCCCTACATGTTTTCGTAGGGCTCCGCCAACGTTCCATGCACTCTCCTGCACTTCGTGGACGGCGAGTTGATCGATGTCGCCAAGTCCAAAATCGTTGAACCAGGCAACCGCGTGTTCCACGGTAATCCGATGCCACCCACCGTGTATAGGGTTCAACTGGTTCGGGTGCTGCAGGGCTGCGACAACTTGTTACCTCCGTATCGACCCCCTCGGGCTGACGAAGATGATGTGATGACCCTCAACGCCTTCTTAAACTGGTCCATGCTTTGGCCAAAGAGCCAGATTCGTTTGGGGGCGGGGGACACCACCCCACAGACAACACTGCCAGTCGTGCCGGCGCCAAGCCATGGCAAGACCGCCGCAACGCTCCCGCCGTCAGCTGATCCCGACATGCATATGGCACAGGATCCCGACGACGACGACGGTACATTTTCCAACATTGATAAGTACATCAACGAAGATGGGTACGGTGATGAATTCTTGGGGACTTCTTCTCAAGAACCCAACCCTGCAAAAGATGATCGAGATCTAGCTGGTACCGTGGAGAAACCCAATTGCAACAGGCGTCGCCTGTTCAGTTCTCAGGAGACGCCTCCAGCTGCCGCCTTCACCGAGACTCAAATGGCTGAGGTGCGAAATATTATCAGCCCCAACACACTCAATAAGGTGGTCTCTGAGCAGAACTTGATCCCATTACAGCAGAAGAAGCAAAAGGCACGGAAAAGAAAAAATAACACGGGTGCGAGCCAGCCAGCACCGAGTACGATCCGTCCTCAGGACGGGCCACCAATACCTAAGGATATCTCAAGGAGGGTGCATGTGGCGGGTAGGCCGATGCTACCGACTAATCTGCTCAATGCTGCAACCGGTGCTATGCGGAGTTCGCATGACGGTGTTCTTACTATGAAGAAGCGGCGTCTCACCGAGAATGATGTGGCATACCCAGTTTTCATGGCTAAGGTGCCAGAGGTCAAGGGCTTTGTCGAGAGCACCGTCGGGCATATGATCGTCCTGTGGTTTGATGACATCTTCGCTATGTTTAACCTTTATCCGCTGCACTACACCTTCGTTCGGCTATTTTCGCTCAGTATGGAGATGCGGATCATTAGAGACAAGACCCCGGACATCATGATAGTCAACCCCTTCTACATGCGTGCCAAGATCTTGGGCAGCGCTGGGGACCGGCAAGTCGCAAGTTCATACCTCGAAGGCATCATTCTGGCGAACCCAGATAAGGATAACTTCCTCGTGCCTTACTTTCCTGAGTAAGTCATCCCCTCACCGCCCCGTAACATATGATTTCTTAGATTTCGATCGTTCTTTTTTTCTAACATTCTGTGTTTTGTGTAGTGACACACATTGCACACTCATCCTCTTAAGCCCGAAATATTCCATGGCCACGTATTTCGACCTGGATCGTCTGTCGAAGAAAGACTACACAAATATCAAGAAAGTTCTTGATGATGCTCTCCCCGGCTACGCCAAATCTGGAGGCACCTTCAGGAGGCCAATTTATAGGTACGGCAAGCACGTGTTCACCCATGTAACGACGTTCCCCTACGTCAAGCAGCCACCTAGCAGTCAGAGGGATGCCTACTACGCCCTCCATCACATGCGGGAGATCGTACGGGACCTTCATCACCTTATGCTACCAAGTAATCTCAAAGATTGGGCCGCACGCTTGTCGGAAATCAAGGACGCAGACATCAGACAAGAATTCTTTCGCATCCAGTCGGATATTGCGGAAATCATCTATCAAGATGTCCTTCATACCTCGGGGCAGTTCTACCTCAAATATCAACCGTCCAATAGTGAAATAGAAACAACGCTACAAATGCAGGCTAACAACGACCGCACATTCATGACCATCACGAAAGACGGCGGCTTCATCCACGCTCCGGCCCCTGAGCCAAGTCGAAAGTATTGATGCTATGTAGTTCTGGAAGAAGAGTTTAGCTCATGTTGTAATTAAACTTTAATGAACTTGTATGTCTCTTTAGTTTGGACAGTCGTTCAACTTATATGTAATCGATGCTATTTATTAGTAGGACCATGAATCGTGCTATTAATGTGTTGCTTTTCTCTTCCGATCCTTTTGTTGCATACTTATATATTGCTTATATATTATCTGTGAATTGCTACTAACGTTTTGTTTGTCTAGTGCATAGAGATGCAGTCGTATGTCGTGTACAAGGGTAAGGTTCCCGGAGTCTACGACGACTGGGAGGAGTGTCGGAGACAGGTTCACCGTTTCAGCGGTAACAGTTGCAAAGGGGACACCACTAGGGCAGAGGCGGAAGCTAGATACGCGCGCTATTTAGCGGGAGATAGGAGGGAGCGGAGGAGGAACCGGATGAAGAACAGTTTCATCGCGATGATGCTCATTGTGACCATAGCTCTCTTCTATGTGATGGTAGTTTAGATGATCGATATCGACTTTGTAATGTGACGATAAACTCGGCTAATACGATGAACTTTGCTAATGTCTCGAGACCTAAACTTGTCTAATGTTTGAACTTTGTTCGCTATTTCGAATTTGGAGACTAATATGATGAATTCTATTGTGTGATGTTTATATTCTATGCTGTAACGTATTTTGTAACCTGTGCAAATACCAGAAAAGCAAAAAATAATAATTCCTAATATTCATAGTAGTGGCGCACCATATTGAGCATTAGTGGCGCACCAGGGCCAAATACCAGTGGCGCATTATGGGGCATAGTAATGGCGCACCTGGGGGCATAGGTGGAGGCAAATATGGCCCCCTAGGAGGCATAGTAATGGCACACTGTTGGACATAGTAATGGCGCACTCTGTGGTGCGCCACTATTATCTGGGATACTAATGGCGCACCAGAGGTGCGCCATTACTATTTGTTACTAGTGGCGTGTTAATAGTGGCGCACCCATAGTGCGACATTAATAGCAAAAACGGGTGCGCCACTAACAGCCTATTTTGTAGTAGTGTATTATCCAAGTTAAATGAAGTAGTTTTGAATATAGGTTCACAATCATTCTCCATTTCATATTCCATATATTATCCTATTACCAAATGTCAATGTTCACCTACATAGGTTTCCTCCTCCGGCGACCAAATGGACGACGGAGGGCATCCTTCGGCTCTGTGTGCTCGCGTGCGTCAAACCCGACACCTCCCAGGGGATAGGATGGCCGGAGTCGGCGCCGGCGATGAGCGCGGCAGCTGCCGGAGCTCGGGCGAGCATGGGCTCATCGAGCCGGAGCTCGAATGACCCAACTAAGGGCTCCTAAGGCTACCTAGGTTCCTCCTGAGCACGACTACGTGCCCAGGTGCGACCTTGGGCCGCCGTAGCGATGGCCATGTCCTCTTCGGCGGCGAGGCGCTCTCGGACCCGAGGGGATCCGGCACTAGAGTGCGCTAGCGATGGGGGAAAAGGGGGCAGAAGGAGCAGGACACACAGCGGATGCAACGGCGTCGAGAGCAGGCTCGAGGAGGCCTTGCTTGCAACGAATGGACGACGACGGTGTCTAGTGACCGAGGACGAAGAAGGCGTCGAGGTCGATGCTGGCGGGCCTCCGGGCTCGATTCCTTCGGAGGAGAGGACCAGCACGTCGAGGCAGAGCTACAGGGGGGGTTCAAGGGCGAGAGGGAGCGACTGGAGCAGTAGCTACAGTGACGAGAAGGCGGTGGCCATGGCGGAGCAAAGGAGAGGGGAGCGGCAGGGGGCGAATGGGCGAGAGAGAGAGAGCGATGGGGACGGCAGCGCGTCCTCATCCTCTCGCCAGCGTGACGGGGGATGCAAGCGTGTAGGGAGCTGCGACACAGCCCCGGCATGAGCGCATGGCAAGCACGCGTTCGTCCTCCTGGCCACCAGGAGGACGACGATGGTGTTGGGCCAGATGGGCCGGCCTAGGTGGACTTCTTCCTTTTTTAAAATTTTCCAGTTTCTGTTTTATTTTCTGACATTTGTTTTATTTATTTTTAGGCACAAATGCTTGGCTCACAATATTCCAAATATTTTATAGGGCTTAGTTTGAATATTTCAAACCTCTATAACAAGTTTCAGAATATTTTGAAAACTGACATAATTATAATGCTTTATTTGGCATTTTCAGTAGCTTCAATATTTATTTTTTAAATACTATATAGATTCAAATATTTAGAATGACCCCTGATATGTTCATGTCCATATTTATCAGACATAGGAGACATTTTTGATGGGCATTTTGGATTTGTTGGTTTTTCACAATCATTGAATTGGTTTGATTCAAGTGAGGTGTTCGGGGTTTCTGTTAATCCCCAATTCTAGTTGATGCAAAAAAGTGAAACATGATGCACACACATGCTGTCCTAAGTAAGCTAGCTAGGGATGTGACAAGGGTCGTAGTTCTTAGCCTTCTTAGCCAGCTCATTCCATTGTTGGATGCTGATCGGGATACTGTCCCTGACAATAGCTACACACTGAGTACAAAATTCATCCTTGGTCTTCTACGGTTCAATCGGTTGGCCATCGTTCGCGATGAAGGTGATCGTGAACCTTTTTTCCTTGCCCAACCTGTTCTTCGAGCCTCGTCTCGTTACCAAAGTTTGGCTCGATCTGGACGGCTATATAAAAGAAGAAATAAGAGTTAATAATGTACAAACCAAAACAATTAATGCATCAATTAGTCAGTAAATGCTTAATTAATATATATACCTCGTCGGACGACTTTGCAACAACTCCCTCCGTTTGGTCACCGGAGCCGTCATCATGGTCTCCTTCTTCCTCCGGCTCTCGGTTACCGGAGCCGTCATCATGGTCTCCTTCTTCCTCCAGCATTCGGTGACCGGAGCCGTCATCATCATGTCCTAGCTCTTCTGTGTCAAAATTGATTAACGAGAAGATATCACCGCCGCCGCGGATCATGTCCCAGCAACAACGCTTCTCCTTCAAAGTCTCTGTTCATGGTTGGATCCATGGTTTCTACAAATATTACAACATGGAAATTAATATACAAACATGAGAGATGGATATATTAATTAGTGGCAAACATAGACAAGGGATCATATTAGTGGTGTCGACGCTTCTACGGTTTGGGGTGGCCTCGACGACGCTTCTAGGGATTGGGTGGCCTCGACGCTTCTAGGGTTTGGGTTGCCTCGACAACGCTATTAGGGATTGGGTGGCCTCAGCAACGCTTCTAGGGTTTGGTCGGGCGATATGGGGTTGATCAAAGTTACCGGAGTTTCTTCTAGTGGTTTGGGTGGCCTCGAGAGTTTGTCGGGTAGGGGCGAGAGGGGGTAGGAGATCGACAATGCTTTTTTAGTCCCGGTTTAGGTGGACTCGAGAGTTGGTCGGGTGAGAGGGGGTTGATGGATGTCCCCGCTCATGTCGAAATTACCAGAGTTTTCTATATGAACAAAAAAAATGCCGACCGGACATATCATCACGCGGCGGCGGTAACAAAAGGTGATGCATATCATCACGCGGCGGCGGTAACAAAAGGTGATGCATATCATCACGCGGCGGCGGTAACAACTTTTTCTGTTTTTTTTTAAATAAATGCCGACTATTTTCATACACACATATATATCATCATACACACATATATCATCATACACACATATATCATCATATATCATCATACACACATATATATGAACAAAAAACATCATACACACATATATATGAACAAAAAACATCATACACACACATATATGAACAAAAACAAAAAATCATCCTCACGGATAGGGAAGGGGGGATGTGGCCAGAGCGGGGCGGGGTGGGCGGCAGGGGCACCCGGAGCGGGGCGGGGCGGCCGGAGCGGGGCGGACGGAGCGGGGTGTCCAGAGCGGGGTGGGTCGGGGCGGGGCGGCCGGAGCGAGGTCAGGGAGGTCGGGGACGGCGGCCGGTGGCGGCGACGAAGGGCGCGCGACATTTGGGCAGCCTGACGGCGTGGGTGGGGATCTGGCCTTCGGGGGAGCGAATGGATCGAAAACTGCTAAGTGTGGGGTTTTAAACAGGGAGCATTGGTCCCGGTTGGTGGCATGAACTGGTACCAATGCCCCCCTTTGGTCCCGGTTCATGCCCCCACACGGGACCAAAGCCCTGTTTTCAATAGCCCAAAGGGTGGGAAAGCACCCCCCCCCTTTTGTCCCGGTTGGTGGCCCGAACCGGGACCAAAGGTGGGTATTGGTCCCGGTTCGTGCTACCAATCGGGACGAAAGGGATCCAACTAGATGTCCTCGGGCAGCACCGCCCTTTCGTCCCGGTTGGTGGCACCAGCCGGGACCAAAGGTGGGTATTGGTCACGGTTGGTGCCACCAACCGGGACGAAAGGGGGGTGCTGCCCGGGGACAAATGTTTAGTCCCACCTCGCTAGCTGAGAGGGCTCGAAAGTGGTTTATAAGCGCTATTGCGCCAACCCTCTCAAGCTCCTCTCAACTCCAGACTTACGGGCCTAATCGCACACTCCTCTGCCTATGGGCCTACTAGGCCTGCTGCAGGCCTGAATCCTGGCCCAACTAGCTGGTTGGGTTTCTAGTCGTATTCAGGCCGTGGTAGCCCAGTAGGCGGTATTTCAAAAAATGCATGTTTTTTTTTGTTTTTTGCTGTATTTATTTTCTTTTGTTTCTGTACTTATAGTTTTTCAGTGATTCTTTTTGCTTTTAGGTCACAAAAATTATAAACTTTCTCTTAGCGCCATTAGTTTTCAAATTTGAATAGTTTAAATTTGAATTCTTTGAAATTTGTGTGAATCACTAGTTTGTGAATAACTTTACTATAAAAATAGATTTTTGAGTGATTCTTTTTTCTTGCTATTTAATATTACTTTTTTTAAACATTATATTCAATTTGGTAATTTTTAGGTTATTTTAAATGGTTGTTTAAATCGAAAACAGATTTTGTTATTTTATTTTTCTATTAAAGTTTCTAGCAAAAAATTTCTTTATAAAAATTATTTTTTCTATTAATGTTTTGAAATTTTTTTTGATAATTTTACTTGCATAAATTTTATATAATTTTAGTTTCAAAAATACTAGAGGTTTATAAAAGCTTTTAGAGTTTCTTTTTGCTATTAGAGTTTTATAAAACCTTTTTAGTTAATTCTTTTTGCTATTGAAGAATATTATAGTTCATAAAATAATATTTAAATTGATTATGTTTAGTTCATTATTTTTTCTATTAGGGTTCATCAAAGTTTCTTAGTTGATTCTTTTCTATATTAGTTTATTCTTTGAGCTAAATGACCCTGAAATTGAAAAGCACTACAAATGAACTCTGAAAAGGTTGAAAGTTGGCATGGTATCATCATTTCACCCACATAGCATCTGCTAAAAAGTTGAGAGGGTTACAGCAAAAGATGGATGCACTCCGTGAACAAAATGGACAATCTCTTTCGAAGTATGAGGGTTTCGGATGAAAACTCATCTGTTACAAATGGATTTCATTTTCTTGAACTTATTTGAATCCAGACTTTTTGTGTGATCAAAATGCACCATTCAAAGCCACATCATCAATTTCAACCCTTTCCGACTTCATTTTTTTTTCATGCAGTTATTGATTTTTTGAGCTAAATGACACTGAAATTGAAAAGCACTACAAATGAACTCTGAAAAGGTTGAAAGTTGGCATGGTATCATCATTTCACCCACATAGCATGTGCTAAAAAGTTGAGAGGGTTACGAAAAAATATGGATGCATTTCGTGTACAAAACGGACAGTCTCTTTCGAAGTATCAAGGTTTCGGACGGAAACTCTTCTGTTACAACAGGCATTTCATTTCTTCACATGTAACTGTAGTGATATTCTAGATCAAAGGCATCATCATAATAGTTGTGGAGAGAAATTCTTCACTTTTTCTTCGCTTGTGTCCTTTGCTTATTGCGTCGTAACCATGGATAATCTTCATTGTTTAACAGGGTGCTTGGGTCAACCTTGACTTTGAAGGGAGGAATTTCCTAAAACTTTTCATAATCTTCAGACATGTCTGTCTTGCCCTCCAATCCCACGATGTCTCCTTTGCTAGAAAGAACTATGTGATGCTTTGGCTCATCGTATGATGTATTCGCTTCCTTATCTTTTATTTTTCTCGGTTTGGTAGACATGTCCTTAACATAGCAAACCTGCGCCAAATCATTGGCTAGGACGAATGGTTCGTCTGT
Source organism: Hordeum marinum (assembly GCA_022496015.1). NCBI lineage: Eukaryota > Viridiplantae > Streptophyta > Magnoliopsida > Poales > Poaceae > Hordeum > Hordeum marinum. The sequence continues at coordinate 33,233,696 of CM039674.1, forward strand.
GTACCCAAGATTGTTGAGATCCACTATTATCATTCCGTAATGCGGGTCTACCTGTATCCTGCCTCTTGTAAGATTGACCCATTTGCATCGAAACAAAGGAACCTTCAAATCATGTCCATAGTCAAGTTCCCATATCTCCTCTATGTAACCATAACATGTGTCGACCTTCCCATTGGTCGTTGCTGCATCAAAGCGGACACCGCTATTTTGGTTGGTGGTCCTTTGATCTTGGGCGATCGTGTAAAATGTATTCCCCTTTATCTCGTACCCTTTGTTAGTCAATACAGTCAAAGATGGTCTCCTCGCCAACGAGTACAGTTCATCAGAAACAGTGTTGTCACACCTAAGACGTGTTTGCAACCAACTGCCGAAACTCTTGATGTGTTCACATGTAATCCAGTCATCACACTGCTCTCGGTGTTTGGAGCGCAGAATGTTCTTGTGTTCATCGACATACGGGGTCACCGAGGTAGAATTCTGTAGAACTGTGTAGTGTGCTTGAGACCAAGAATTCCCGTCCCCACATATTATTGACTTTGCTCCTAGCATGCCTTTTCCAGTGAGTCTCCTCTCATACCACGATTGAGGGAGACCAATCTTCTTAAGGTCAGGAATGAAGTCAACACAAAACCCAATGACATCCTCTGTTTGATGGCCCATGGAGATGCTTCCTTCTGGCCTAGCGCGGTTACGAACATATTTCTTTAGGACTCCCATGAACCTCTCAAAGGGGAACATATTGTGTAGAAATACAGGGCCCAAAACGACAATATCGTCGACTAGATGAACTAGGACGTGCGTCATGATATTGAAGAAGGATGGTGGGAACACCAGCTTGAAACTAACAAGACATTGCGCCACATCACTCCTTAACATTGGTAGGATTTCTAAATCGATCACCTTCTGAGATATTGCATTGAGGATTGCACATAGCTTCACAATGGCTAATCGAACGTTTTCCGGTAGAAGCGCCCTCAATGCAACCGGAAGCAGTTGCGTCATAATCATGTGGCAGTCATGAGACTTTAGGTTCTGGAACTTTTTCTCTACCATATTTTGTATTCCCTTTATATTCGACGAAAAGCCAGACGGGACCTTCATACTTAGCAGGCATTCAAAGAAGATTTCCTTCTCTTCTTTGGTAAGAGCGTAGCTGGTAGGACCTTCATACTGCTTTGGAGGCATGCTGTCTTTTTCGTGAACACGTTGATGGTCCTCCCGTGCCTCCGGTGTATCTTTTGTATTACCATACACGCCCAAGAATCCTAGCAAGTTCACGCAAATATTCTTCGTCACGTGCATCACGTTGATTGCAGAGCGGACCTCTAGGTCGTTCCAGTAGGGTAGATCCCAAAATATATATTTCTTCTTCCACATGGGTGCGCCCTCAGCGTCATTCGGAACAGATAGTCCACCGGGACCCTTTCAAAGATTACTTGTAAATTATTGACCATGGCAAGTATGTGATCACCGGTACGGATGGCGGGCTTCTTCCGATGATCTTCCTGGCCTTTGAAATGCTTGCCTGTCTTTCGACATTGATGGTTGGTCGGAAGAAATCGACGATGCCCCACGTACACATTCTTCCTGCAATTGTCCAGGTATATACTTTTGGTGTCATCTAAGCAGTGCGTGCATGCGTGGTATCCCTTGTTTGTTTGTCCTGAAAGGTTACTGAGAGCAGGCCAATCATTGATGGTTACAAACAGCAACGCATGCAGGTCAAAATCCCCCTGTTTGTGCTCATACCACACACGTACACCGTTTCCATTCCACAGTTGTAAAAGTTCTTCAACTAATGGCCTTAGGTACACATCAATGTTGTTGCCGGGTTGCTTAGGGCCTTGGATGACAACTGGCATCATAATGAACTTCCGCTTCATGCACATCCAAGGAGGAAGGTTATAGATACATAGAGTCATGGGCCAGGTGCTGTGATTGCTGCTCTGCTCCCGAAAAGGATTATGCCATCCGCGCTTAAACCAAACCATACGTTCCTTGCGTCACCTGCAAAATCCTTCCAGTACTTTCTCTCGATTTTTCTCCACTGTGACCCGTTAGTGGGTGCTCTCAACTTCCCGTCTTTCTTACGGTTCTCTCTGTGCCATCGCATATTCTTGGCATGCTCTTTGTTTCTCACCAGAAGTTTCAATCGTGGTATTATAGGAGCATACCACATCACCTTGGCAGCAATCCTCTTCCTGGGGCGCTCGCCCTTAACATCACCAGGGTCATCGCGTCTGATCTTATAGCGCAATGCACCGCATATCGGGCATGCATTCCGTTCCTCGTACTCACCGTGGTACAAGATGTAGTCATTAGGGCATGCATGTATCTTATGCACCTCCAATCCTAGAGGGCATACAACCTTCTTTGCTGTGTACGTATTATCGGGCAATTCGTTATCCTTTGGAAGCTTCTTCTTCAATATTTTCAGTAGCTTCTCAAATCCTTTGTTAGGTACACCATTCTCTACCTTCCACTGCAGCAATTTTGGTGTGGTACCGAGCTTTCTGTTGCCATCTTCGCAATTGGGGTACAACCCTTTTTTCTGATCCTCTAACATGTGATCGAACTTCAGCTTCTATGTTTCACTTTCGCACTGTCTCTTTACATCAACAATGACCCGGCAAAGATCATCATCGGGCACATCGTCTGGTTCCTCTTGATCTTCAGCTTCCCTGGTTGCAGTATCACCTTATTCAGGGGGCACATAGTTGTCATCATCCTCTTCTTCTTCGCCGCCTTCCATCATAACCCCTATTTCTCCATGCTTGGTCCAAACATTATAGTGTGGCATGAAAACCTTCACAAACAGGTGTCTGTGAAGGATTTTTTGGTTAGAGTAAGACTTCAAATTCCCACATGCAGGGCATGGACAACATATAAAACCATTCTGCTTGTTTGCCTCGACCACTTCAAGAAAATGATGCACCCTCTTAATGTACTCGTCAGTGCGTTTGTTACCATACACCCATTGTAGGTTCATCTGCGTGCATTATATATAATTAAGTGTGTCAAAAACCATTACAGAACATTAGGAATACAGAAGTGACCAAATTAATAGAAGTTCATCATCACATTAAAAACAAAGTAGATACATAGTTCTCGTTGACCAACATATAGCTCTCTAGAGCATCTAATTAAACCATACATTGAAACTATTTAAAACATTTCAATGCAACAACAAATGCGATCATAATCAGAACTAAGGTAACAATTGATCCAATGGCATAATGATACCAAGCTTCTTTATCAATGGCATATTTCTAATCTTTCTAAGCTTCAAGTGCAGTGCAGCCTTCTTGGTCCTGTGATCATCGACGATATCGACAACATGCAACTCCAATCCCATCTTCTCATCTTCAGTTCTTTTCAATTTTTCTTTCAAATGATTGATTTCTTTGTCATCTTTAGTTAACTTGTCGAGCAGAATTGCATAATCGGTATCCATTTCCGGTTCAACTACTTCCTATAGATAAAAACATCTATGACAAATTGGTGGCATAATTAATTGTCATAGACATTAGATGTGTGAAATAGTTATAAAAGATAATAAACCACATCTGAACAATAGACTGGACGAGGGCCGACGTGGGCGGATACCATAACCATGGCACTATATAATAACAAACAATAATAAAAGTAAGAAAATCATACGAGTAAGTATATTTTCTTGTAGAAAGAAGATAGGATCAAGAGGCTCACCACACGCGGGCGATCGACGGCGGTTTCAGGACGGGGCCGGGATAGGACAGACCGCCAAACCTAGACAAATCTTGACGAAAATGGAGTTTGGACAAGGAGCTTTGAGAGGAGAAAGCTTAAGTGTGGCTCGGGCATTTCATCGAACACCTCATGTGCATAGGAGGTGAGCTAGAGCACCACAAAGCTCTAACACTGTTGTCCTGGAAAAACAGAGCACTCCATGGCTCTGCTAGCGGCGGGCAAGGGTTTATATAGGAAGATCATCGGTCCCGGTTCGTGGCTGGAACCGGGACAATAGGTCTCCCTTTGGTCCCGGTTCCATCCACGATCCGGGACCAATGGTCGTAGGCCAGGAGCGAGGCGCATTGGTCTCGGTTCATGCCTGGAACTGGGACCAAAGGGGCCAGGCGAACCGGGACCAATGGCCCATGTGGCCCGGCCGGCCCCCTGGGCTCACGAACCGGGACGGTTGCCACCTTTGGTCCCGGTTCGTGAGCAATCCTGGATTAATAGGATTAGGAGGCCCGAATCAATACCATGTTTTCTACTAGTGGAAGTCTAATATTTTCCATAGTCTTATGAGTATTTCGAAGAAAAAAAGCATGCACATAGGCGGACTCGTATGCCCTGAGTTCGCGAGTATCAGCGTACCCCCATAGGACATGAGTTTTCGATCCAACAACTAAGCTTCTTCTCAAATCTTTTCTTAATACATTTCCATTCTTTGTTTCTTTAATTTCCAATGATGGATTGGAATCATCTTGATAAATAAATGGGGGAGAAGAAATATCACAACCAAACAAGATTCTGCAATAGTTATTTTCCTGTCTGGCTCGACCAAAGCAGAACAATTCACTTTTATGAAAGTTAGTTTTTAGTCCAGATAGTTCTTAAAAAAATGCAATACTAAATTCATGTGTTCTTGCCTTGTCCATATCATGCTACATGAAAATTATAGTATCATCAACATTTTGTAGGATAGAAACTCCCCCATCCACAAGATCTGGGGTCAACCCCCTAACTAACCGTCCTCCTTGCCCCTACCAATGAGTACTGCTACCATATTTGTGACAATATTAAATATTGTTGGAGACAACATGTATCTGTAGAAATCCATAATTAAGGAATGACGCTTCAAATTTGCAATAAAGACGTATATATATGTATGTGCTATAAATCGACCACCCCATCTACAACTGGGTTTTCTGGTTAATCACAAAACAGGGTCTGACCACTATTCCGAGCATATCCTAGGCAAGAATGTGACGGTGGAAGAAGTTTGAATCAGCCCAGGTGTGGATTCATGCATGGAATTATGTCACTAGCTAGACACATTCAATCCAAGGGGAAAACATGATCACCACAGAAAGCTTTATAGGGTCCAATTTTGGTAATGGAGAGCAACTTGTGGGTTACCAAGGCAAAACCTTTTCCATGGGCTTGGACCAACATCACACAGTACCAGACCCAACAAGTTGCCGGCTCAAGTTTCCATCTCCAACTAGCCTCCCTCATTTCCAACTCTTGCAACTTGCAACCTGTTCAGCTCAAAGGACACTTAACCACCATGTCACTTAGCTGGCCATAGCTATTCTATCACCTTTATGATCGATGCGTATGGTTCAAAGAACGAGCTTGCCAGTTGCACCTATAATACTATAGTGGACGTGTGTAAGTTTCTGTTGATCATATATGTTGAGCATACGCAGATTCAAAGAACCTCTGGTCCATATGGAACTAGGCAGCAGCAGGCCAATTTTGTAGATGGCATCACGGATGCATGAACAGAAAAATGTATGTCGGCACCGGCAAAATATAGAGCGTATAGTGTTGTGTGTGTGCGCGCGCGCGCGCGCGTGCCTATGTGTGTCAAGTTAATTTCATAAACAAAAAAATCTGACCAAAGCTTTTTAGTGAAAGTATGTACATATATAATACAAAAAAATAACAGTATATACGTCGCTAATATATATATTTATGTTGTACTGATTCGGTATCGTTAATGTTAATGTTTTTATCAATAAAATTGGTCAATTTTTATCAAATTTGTTTTCTGGAAAAAAATATGTGCTATATTTTGTTAGAAAGGAGTATGTCTCACTCGAGTGGTTTTCGTTGTTCCTAGGTTTCACCCTAGGTCCTTGGTGTGTTTATTATTTTTTCTACTACTACTACTACTACTACTATTATTATTATTATTATTATTATTATTATTATTACAACAATTAATAATATAGCAAATACAATGGCAAAGTTCATGCCTTGATTTTAGAAAATGCAAATGTATTTCAACTTTAAATGCAGTTTTGGGATAATTATAGACCAATCTTTTTGTTTCCTATGGTAACTACTCACACATATACTCTTGCACATTTGATTCTCATATGTGTTCTATTTTATTTTCTACCAGAACATCCGTTATAATCTATTTAGCTTGAAACCTCGTAATCACTCTTTTAGGACAAGAGTAGCTCGTTGGCCTGATGATAAATTTATATTATTCATACAAGCATAAATCCAAATCGTGGGAAAATACTATAGAGAGGATGGGTGCTTATGTTTGCACGTTCCGAAAAGAAAGTGGACATCCGCATAATTTGACAAGTGCACGCTGTACAAAAGTATGACCAGTAGCAAAAATTTACAATATTCACAAGTGCACATTGTACAGAAGTATGACCAGTACCAAAATTTTGGCAACAAGATGTAACAGATTCATGATTTTATAAATAAAAAACTAAAACATGTACATACATCTGCAAATATTTGGGTATATTTTGTCCAACGTTTTTTTTTTCATAAGCCGCAAACATGTGTGTCATTCGCACATTGCAACTAACCATTATTTTTGTGAGAGAAAGTACTTGTATTTTACTATACAAAAAACATGATTTTTGTATAAAAAATGAAATGTGCAAGTGCACATAGTTGCTAATGAGTCTATTTTACAATCTGAAGTCAAAATCCACCGTGAAGGAACAATTCGTCCTATTTGCGACAAAGACATATATACATATGGACTAGAACTCCGAAACCGCATCTACGACCGGTTTCTCTGGTTAATCGCCGAACACGGTCTGACCACTATTCAGAGCATATCCTAGGCAAGAATGTGACAGTGGAAGAAATTTGAATCAGACTAGGTGTGTATTCATGCATGGATTTATGTCCGTAGACACATTCAATCCAAGGGGAGAAGCATGATCACCACAGAACGCTTTGTCGTAGGGTCCAATTTTTGTTAGAGCGCAACTCGTGGGTTTCCAAGGGAAAACCACTTCCATGGTTTCAGACCAGCAGCACACAGTTTCAGACCCAACAAGTTGCCGGCTCAAGTTTCCATCTCCAACTAGCTCCCCTCATTTCCAACTCTTGCAACTTGCAACCTGTTCAGATCAAAGGACAATTAACTACCTTGTCCCTTAGCCAGCCATAGCTATTCGATCACCTTTATGATCGATGTGTATGGTTCAAAGAACGAGCTTGCCACTTGCAGCTATAATACAATAGTGGACGTGCGTAGGTTTCTGGTGATCATATGTTGAGCAGATGCAGGCTCAATTCAAAGAACCTCTGGTCTCTAATATATGGAGGCAACAGGCCATTTCTGTGGATGGTACGGTGTCACAGATGCATGGACAGATAAGCATTGTAAAATACACACCTTTTTTTTATTTTAGTATCAACTTGATGATATCTCCTGATGCAACTTGCATATATTCTGCAGTTCTGATCATCCACTGGATCGGTCCATGAATGCAAGAACGCGTGCTAGCAGCAGACCCAGTATTGGTTTGGTCAAGTACACGGAATCCACTGGGAGCATATGGAGAGTAGACTTTGACAGGAAAACTTTCCAGGTCTTGGAAGTTTGGAGTTAACCTGTGGCAATCGCCTAGCTGCTTCGCATTGCGCACATGCACAGTTCATGCATTTCATGGGCGTCTTATTATTTTAGCAACACTAATACTCACTCATATGCTTTCGCAAGCAGGTGGCTTCCTTAAAAACGTGCAACGAAACCTAGCCTTCTTTTTTGGCGGCGGAATGAAACTTAGCTTTGGCTATTATTGGTTGGAAAATGATTTTAGGTTGGGTATCAGATGGAAATTGTGACAACTAATTGTTATGGTAAATATTATCGTAATAAAAAGTGGACACTTTTTATATACTCTGGGGAGTATGTTCTACCACATTGGTACCTCTTAAAAGAATCTATTATACACTTTATTACTTATTTTAAAATAACCTAATAACACGTCAAATAGTACTACATCTTGGACCAACACGAAAAAATATCTGCAAGTGTATCTCAAGATAAACACGTAATGTGCTTCCAAAGGCAGGGACACGCTTAAAATTCAGAGTTTTCATCATACGCACCTGCACCAGAAATCACATTCTCCAACTTTATAAAACATTGACCGAAAAAATTGAAGGTGTACTAATTTGTAGAATGATACGGTTGGACCTGCATTTTCTTTCTATTTAAAAAGGCGATAACAATGGCTATTCGCATGAGATAGGTGTACTTTATGAAACTGAATCTCTTGGGGAGTAGAATGCACAAAATAACTGTGATGTCGATGGATCGCGTAGTATATCCTGTCCACGCTGGTCAGTTCTTAGCATCTCTACTACTAATTGATTAATTAACTCGGATACGTACTGCAATTTGTTGGCTGTCATCTGCGGCTGGAATATCTTGGCACGTCATCAGAGGGGCGGTATCTGCGAGAAAAACAAGGGGCTATTAGCTAGTAGTACTAGCTAGCCGTGATCATCTTTTCCCCACCATTGGAGAGAGGTCCGCTTGGCGGGTTTTCAAACCTGCCAAGACATCGAAAGGTGCTAGTACAAGTTGAAACCGCCAAGTAGATTTAGATTGAGGTAAATACACCAATGATGCTTGAACTTGTCACGAATGTGCACTTTGGTGTCTGAACTTGTAAAATACATTGAACTGGTTTCATAACTTGATATGGACGTGCATATACAGTTTAAATCTTGTTTTTATATGTCCATGACGCTGATGACGCATGTCAGGATGTAAGGGACAAGGCCTGTAGCCTTGTTTTTTGTGACCCCCCCTAAAAAAATTCTTACAAAAAAGACCTCAAAAAAATATTAACATATTAATAATTAAAACTGGTCCAGGGTTCGAACCACACGCACATGTGTGCGTGGCTAGCCAGTCGACTCGTTCAAATTTAGCATCAAGAAAGGATTCATATACTTCATCAACATAAAGTTGAACAACATAAATTAAAAAAATTATTCCAGCAATATAGTGCCATTGATTTGAAATGCAACCAGGGGCTATAGAGCGGCCGCACACACCACTACAAGACGAGATCGAATGGTAAAATGATAAATTTATAGGTTTATAACATAATGAACCTGTGTGGCTAAAACAAACCATAGCGTGGCTCAGTTTTCAACGTGTTTGTTGTTTTTCATTTCATTTTTTTAAAATAGGTAAATTATCATCGCGTTACAAACAATATACATATATTTAAAAAAATTATGTTAAAAATTTCATAAAATAGCTATGCAATAATTGAACAGAAATACACTTAATAAATGTATGAATTAAGAATATATTTTACAATTTGAAAAATATTCACATTTTATTAAAACATTAAAGTAATCTTAGAAATGTTCGTATATTTAAATAAATTCTCATATAAAATATTAAAATTTCTGCATTTGTAAACTATTTATGTAGTATATCAATGTGTTCATGCTTTTACAAAAAAACTATGTTGTTTTAAAAAGTTTACATAGTATATAAGTTTGTGTGTTTTCTAGAAAAATAAATACAAGCCTAGTGTGCCATTAGAGCACGGATCCTCACTTGAATAGTACTTGAATCATATAAACATTTTAATTATTCATAAATATTTTCAATTTTATGAATATGTTTTAAAATAACACAAGAATTATTTTTAAAATGACATGAATATTGTTTGCATTCTTTTGAAATTAGATTTGTTATACAGTCATAAAGAATACTTGTACTGTCGATACATGCATTGGCTGGAGTGACATTCGTGCCTGGTCTACAAGCTTTGGTCCGATCTTCGGGTCAGAGATCCGGTGTTATTTTTGTTGTATTATTAAATTCTCTTTATTTATTTTGATCGGCCAAATGTTTATAAATGTTATGATGATTAAATATCAGCAAATGTGAAGTTGTCGAGTGGCTAGGTGCATGCACTCGACTGGTATGTCCCTGGTTCGATCCAGGTTTTAGTTTTTATCTTATAATTACACTCCTAATTTTATTCTATAATTTGTCAGTTTTTTCCCGAGGGCCTTACTGTCAGAAAATCATTTTGGGGGTTTTCCCGCAAAAAACAAGGCCACACACCCTTGTCACTAACAGCAGGCCTCATGGCATGCTAGCGCGTCTCCTCAGCTTCGCGGATGTATACAAACGCCATTTAAATCGTATATGCACGCCCATGCCAAGTTATGAATCAATTCAATGTATTTTGCACGTTCAGACACTAACTTACACATTCATGACAAGTTCAAGCACCCTCATGTATTTACCTCATTTAGATTATTAGGTGAGAAGGACATCCTCTGTTTGCATGGATGCATGAACCTCTTTTTGTGTTTCGTGCTCCATACAGTTACTGTCTTTGTGCATGCATAATTGGACACATTGGTCTCTGCTAGTAGTGGTTTGTTTCTTCCGAAATGCGCATCTGAAGGAAGCAGAGTCCACGACGGAAACATGGACTCGCTTGCGTGGATGCGTGATCTTCTTCGCAATCGGAAGCAAATGTACATCCGCGACGCTAGCACATGTGTATTTGCCACTTGCCAGCATTGATCTTATCAGCCGTGGAATTTTATGACTATTAAGGCCTAGAAATTAAAGCTTGTGTGCTTTCTTGACAAGACCAATGAAAGCTCCTCAGGTAGTTATAATACCATAACTGTTGCTTGTATGTCTCGTACCAACTAAAAAAATGGAGATCCCCGGAACGTACCAATTCATCAAAGTTTACAGGAGGTACACACGTATGCAACCACTGAATCCACGGGACAGACTGTAATTCAGCTGTCGTGTGGAACTTGCATGATTCGGGTAGGTAGCCCGGCACCAAACTTACACGGCGCGGTCGAAAAGAGTAAAAAGTAATTTTAGGTGCTAAAGTCATGATATAAAGGGAACTAGTCACCCCGTTCCAACGTAGGGAGTATTATACAAGTTACAAACACAAGGACTCCCCACCTTATGAATCATCATCACTCCACAAGAATGTAGGGAGTACTATGCAACAAGAACGTTCGGCATATCAACTCTCCTAGCCGAACTCGTTCATAGACTTCTTGTGTACCTCTAGGCCTGTCTTGTCAACGGTCGGTCTCAGCCAGCCAGGACATAGGACATTCTTGACATCAGTCTCTGGGATCAGGGGTGAAAGAATCTGCAACCCAGAAATACACTTGTCGATTCGATTCCAGAGACCTTTTGGAGGAAATGTCATCTATAGTATCTTTACCTGTGAGGCGATCAGGCGCCTTTGGATGCAAGCTCCTGGATCCTGGTCTGTACAGCACCACCATCAGTCTAAGAGAAGAACATTGCATCCCGTGTCTTGCGCACGGGCTCAAACAACACGTCTTTCACCTGTTAACAAATAGCAAAAGAATCAGACACATGTCACATTGTACAGACACACCTCAGCATTATGCGAAAACTACTTGTGATGTTACATCGACAGCAATGTAGGAACTAGAAAATCCATCTATCCCACAATCTAAGACCTAAAAATCACTTTCTGTTAAGCTTTGTGATCACTAGTAGAAAACGGGTCATTTGTCCCGGTTCCAGAGGTCCATTAGTCTCGGTTCTGAAATCGGGACTAAAGGGTCGGGACTAAAACTCCAAACCTTTAGTCCCGGTTCGTTTACAAACCGGCACAGAAGGGGCTCCACTTGGCCTCTGCGGAGAGTCCAAGCAGGAGGACCTTTAGTCCCGATTGGTAAAAACAAACCGGTACCAAAAGGCATCCATGCGTCAGCATCTAGCATTTGCTGGGGTTTTTGCTTTTTTTTGAAAGGGAGGATTTTGGGGATTTTGGACGGTTAATTTAGTAGTTTTATATTGTGTTAGCAAGCTAATCAATAGAGAGAAGTGTCTTCTCTTTCTTCGTACTTGGTTGACGCTAACTACTATAGAGAGAACTCGACACGCTAGCTAGTAAGCAAACGAAGAAACCATTAAATACAGAAGATCGTCATGAACATATAGGGAGAGAAGTGATCGACCTCTCTTTCTCCGAGAGATTGGTTGTACAACAAGTTTTTGTATATCTATCCGACGCTACAAGTTACTTATATACAATATAAGATCTCTTACAATCACTAACATCTAATACCAAATTTCAGATCTTATTCTTCGGCTTTATTTATGACGTGGTCAAGAAAGAATCCCGACAATTCTTCTTGAATTGCTCGTATGCGATAATGTGGTAGGAGTTCATCCTGCATCCGTCACATCTAATTTGAAGAAGGGGGTTAATACATATATATGAATGAAACTCAAGACAAATCATTGTAATAAAATAAAATTGTGAATATTATTGCTTACACACTTCATATTGTTTTTTAGAGTAGCCCCGCTTAGGGGTCATCGCGTTGTAGATGAACTCGCAAACGTAGTATCCACAAAAATCATTTCCGGCTTCCTGCCACAAGCACTTTACGAGAAATAGAGTTCAGTCAAACTGTTAATCAAGCATGATAAATGGTATTGATGAAACTAGAATCAATGGGAGATGCACAGAACTAGCTAGTAGTACTTACTATCGGGTGTGTAAATCGCAGCTCCCTCGATAGTGCCGGAACAATTGCGGTGAACTCTTTCCAAACCCTGCCAGACAAAGAAAATAATTACTTGATACCAGGAAATGAACAAACTTGCCGGTGCGATAATGATCGATTGAACTTACTTCTGGAGCATTTTAGTCATGTCCGCATAATCCTGGGGATCTTTTCGTTTCGAGTCTAAGACGGTTACTACTCCCCACTCAACCTTAATATTTAGCAGAATAAAGTGGAAGCTGTGCATGCATGCATAACTCATCAGTTATATTACTATAACCTCCAGTAATAAGGGAAACCGAATATGCACAAGTAACACTCACTTGAAGTTGTAAGGAAAGAGTATTGTCTCTTTGTTTTTATTTGCATGCAACGATTGTAGCAAGTTGTCCTCTGTTTCTGTGGCATTCTTTTGAACCGTATACTCATGTATGACATTTGGGTTAATGAACCCAATGTTATAGATTTGTTCTTTTCTGCATTCGACGATCTTCAATCTGCATAATATAGTTAGGATAATTATATGTACATGCAATAAAAGAGCTGAGCTATATATAGAGATTTAATTGCAAAAGTAGTACTTAGAGATAGTAGCAAGTCACGACTGTTTTGTTGATGGCCTTTTGATTGTATAACTGAAATAACTTTTCAAATTCAACAGACAACTTCTCCATTCCAACGAGGTCGTGCTCCTCTTTAGTTCTCATCGGCACCGTACCCGGCTCAGATTTGCGGCAGGTTTCCAGGTACCAATCATGGAATTTTCGCCTCATCATTGTTAGACGAGGATGATCAGGTATGACTAGAGGCTGCCCGTACTGGTATATGAAATTGTCCACCTCCACTGGCTCAAACAGTACATCATCGCTCATATAATCAGCAGGATTGGTACCGGGCACCATCCCCGGATGATCAGCGGCGATATCGCTAGACACCTTGAGTGGGGGGGGGGGCACGATTGGTTCTCCTGTTCGCTAAGCTGGGGATTTTTTTTCACTTCTTCGTTTTGCTAACCTTGCATCACTGGAAGTACTTCCCGACCGTGGCGCATCTTGATATGTCTTTTTAAGACAACACACATAGTTGGAATCTGGCAGAGGCGATGGTGGCCGCTTCAGGGAATCGATAGTGCGCTTCACTTTCACCGGATCTAACTTCTCCTTCGTAGGTGGAGTTTTCTTTGCAAAATGGTCCCTCGCTTGGGCACGACATATGTCCTCGGTTTCCTGCTCGGTCATCTCATATGGTAACTTTTCCACAGGCTTGAGAGATGGATTGTATCTGAATTGCCTCCTGCCTCTGCTTGTACTGCTAGCCGACGGAACGGTGGTGTCTCTCTTCCGTCCTTGCTGATGAGGTGGAGTGCTCTGATGTGTCGGAGGAGCCGGAGCGACGGCATTTGTCTTTCGCCGTTGCCGACGAGGCGGACGAGGAGGCGGACTGCTCTGACGTGCCAGAGTAGGCGTAGTGTCCTGACGCGCTGGAGGAGGAGGAGGCGGAGGCTGACTGGGCTGACGCGTCAGAGGAGGAGGATGAGGCGGAGTGCCGTCACGCATCGGAGGAGCAGGAGAAGGAGGCGGAGTGCCCTGATCACTCGCCGAAGGAGGAGGAGGAGAAGGAGGATGAGAAGGAGTGCCTTCAGGTGCCGGAGGAGGAGGAGACGGAGGCGTCCAGTTTGGAAGCTTGATGTACTCCTTCGGCCATAGGCATGTACTGCTCAGAGCATTAACCAGCTTCTTCTCTCATTCACCAGTAATGTGGTCAAGCTCGAGATCATCAAATCCCTCCATTACTTCATCCACCATCACAACAGCATAGCCATGTGGAATCTGACGGGAGTGAAAAGTTCCGTTGGGTTGAGGAGGTGCAATAGAGCCGAGAGCCGCCTTGAAAGTGAGGTTCCGGAATTTCGTCAAAAGCTTGCAATTTTGAACCTCCGTGATAGTATCCACGGTGTAGCTAGGAGCCATGAAGTCAGGCTGAACGAGCTCTGTGGAAGCCATGCCGCTTCTCCGCTGAGATGGCGGGGTACCTTCTGGGTAGCTTCATGCCGCTAAGATGGTTGGCCGGTAGCTCGCTAGCTCTCAGCTTCCTCTAGCTTTTCTAGCCTTGCATTGAGCTTCTGCATTTCCCTCATCTCTGCTTTCCTCTTTCTCTATCCACTTCTGTAACCGCCTGCGTTGGGGAACCCAAGCTTCCACGAAACGGAGCCTAGTGTGCCTCGTGTTCGTCCAGGGTGCTCAACATTGCCTAGGGCCTCAGTCAGCTCGTCCTTCTCTCTGTCGGGAATGAACGTCCCTTCCCGCTTTGCGATGATATAGTTCTGAAGCCTCTTGAAGGGTATTGCAAGTAGCTCGTTCGTCAAACTGCACTCCCCTGTTTCAGGGTCCAAAGTTCCCCCAACCCCGAAGAACCAAGTCCTTGAACAGTCTGGCCAGTTATATGTCCGTGGTTGGACATTCTTAGCAAGTAGGTCATTCTCAGCTTTGTCCCACAACGGCCGGGCTTTGAGGTCGCCACCTGACCCCATGTGATGGTGATACTGCTTCTTTGCAGCATTGATCTTGTTTGTCTCAGACATTTTCTTACTCTTCTCTGATGTCTTGTAGGCCACAAATGCGGGCCAGTGATCTCTTATCTTCTCAAATCGGCCGATGAATTCCGGAGTCTTCCCTTTGTTGACAAACTTTGATTTGAACTCATTCTTCCACCTCCTAAATAGATCTGATGTCTTCTTAAGAGCACACGCTTTGACCAGTGGCTCTATAACTGGCTTATTCGGATCGTCCTCTAGCGGTAGGGTGAAATTTGCATTCAGCACGGTCCAAAGATCATCTTTCTGTCTATCGATGTCATAATCACCATCATGGGCGTCCTCCTTAGGCTTATTCCAATGCTTGATGCTGATCGGGATGTTGTCCCTAACAATAGCTCCGCATTGAGCAGCAAATGTGTCCTTGGTACGCTTTGGTTCAATCGGTAGGCAATCGTCCGCGAGTGCTATGATCGTGAACTTTTCTTCCTTTTTCAACCTTTTCTTCGGGCCTTGTCTCATTACCGAAGTTTGGCTCGATCCGGAGGGCTATATAAAAGAAGATATAAGAGTTAATATATGTACATACCAAAACAATTAATGCATCAATTAGCTAGTCAGCACATGCTTAATTAATATATATATATCGCCGGACTTTGCAACTTCTCCCTCCCCCGTTCGGTCACTGGAGTCGTCACCATGGTCTTCTTCTTCCTCCCGCATTCGGTCACCGGAGCCATCATGATCATGTCCTTCCTCTCCTTCAAGACCATCGGTGTCATTGAGATACACCAAGATAGCATCAGTATTGCCTGCTCGTATTATGTCCCCCAACAACTGTTCTTGTTCCAAGTCTCTTTGATCCATAGTTTCTGCAAATATTAAAACATGGCAATCAATATACTTCTCTATGATTTTGGGTGGCTCGACAACGCTTCCAGGTTTAGGCATGGCCCTCAATGCTTCTAGGGTTTGGTCGGGCCAGAGGGCCGGGCTTCTCTTAACCTTTTAAGGATTTAACAAAATGGCGCCATTCTGGACGTCCAGAAAATGGTCCATATTTTTCCTGATCTCATCTACCATTCTATATGTCATGTTGTCTAGTGTCAATGGATTCAAGAAAACCACGGCTTAATCATTAGCCAGAAGTAACAGGTGCATAATGGTACGAAGCTCTCCAAAATTATTTTCGAACGGAGTCCCGGATAGGATAATTAGCTTTTTGGTACGAAGTTCACCAAGAGCGTTCAGAATATCGCTATTTGGAAGGCCGTTGCTGAAATTCGTAACAAAAAGGGGATTATTCTATCCTGAACTCCATTCCAAAACAACTTTGAAGAGCTTAGTAACATCATACACCGGTTATTTCCGGCTGATGATGAAGCCATGGATCTCTTCAATACTTTGACACACAACATGACATATAGAAGAATATATATATATAGATGGGATCAGAAAAAATTGGGTCAACTTGTGCACATTCATAATGGGGGCATTCTTGATAAATCTATATTACCGGGAAGGGGGTATATCGACAACACTTTTTTCCTCGGGTTCGGGTGGCCTCGAGAGTTGGTCGCCCGGTATATCGAGAGGGGAGGTGAACATTTTACCTAAGTAACTTAGAAAAAAATGTTATCGGGGAGGGGGTTTATCTAGCCCCCCCCCTCATGTAGAAGTTATCGGGGAGCACTAGTAGAAAACAGGACATTGGTTCGGGCCGGGCTAGCACATTAGTCCCGGTTCAGTCATGAACCGGGACCAATGGGGGAAATAGTACCGGTTCGTGAGATCAGGGGGCCGGGCGGGCCACGTGGGGCATTGGTCCTGGTTCGTCTGGAACCTTTAGTCCCGGTTCTAGACACGAACCGGGACCAATGTGCCTTGCTCCTGGCCCACAACTATTGGTCCCGGGTCGTGGCTGGATCCGGGACCAAAGGGGGTCCTTTTGTCCTGGTTCCAGCCACGAACCGAGACCAATGAGATGCCTATATATACCCCCTCGCCAGCGAGCTGAGCACTCCACATTGCTCTGTTTTTTTGGCCGGCGAGGGGAGAGCTTTGTGGTACTCTAGCTCACCTCCTATGCACATGACGTGTTTGATGAAATGCCTAAGCCAAACTTAAGCTTTTTCCTCTCGAAGCTCCTTGTCCAAACTCCATTTTCATCAAGATTGGTCTAGGTTTGGCGGTCCGTCCTGTCCCGTCCCCGTCCTAAAACCGCCGTCGATCGCCCGCCCGTGGTGAGCCTCTTGATCTTATCTTCTTGCTAAAAGAAAATATACTTACTCGTATGATTTTCTTACTTTTATTATTGTTCACTTCTCTATTCATGATGTGTTGTAATGGTTTTTAATACACTTTATTATATAACGCACATAGATGAACCGACAATGGATGTATGGTGACTGACGCACCTCCGAGTATATTAAGGGCCTGCATAATTTTCTCGAAACGGCTGAGGCAAACAAGCAGAATGGTTTTATGACTTGTCCATGCACTGTCTGTGAGAATACGAAGTCTTTCTCCAACTCTAAAACCATTAACTTCCACCTGCTTCAGAAGGGTTTTATGCCACACTAATGTTTGGACCAAGCAAGGAGAAAGAGGGGTTATGATGGAAGACAATGAAGAAGAAGAGGATGACGACAACTACCCTCCCCCTGAATACGGTGATGCTGCAATGGGGGAAGTTGAAGGTCAAGAGGAACTAGACGATGTGCCTGATGATGATCTTCGCCGGGACATTGTTGATGCATAGAGAGAATGCAAAAGTGAAAGGGAGAGGTTGAAGTTCGATCGCATGTTAGAGGATCACAAAAAAGGGTTGTACCCAAATTGCGAAGATGACAACAAAAAGCTCGGTACCACACTGGAATTGCTGCAATGGAAGGTAGACAATGGTGTATCTGACAAGGGATTTAGTTTGCTACTGAAAATAATGAAGAAGAAGCTTCCAAAGGATAATGAATTGGCCGATAGTACGTACGAAGCAAAGAAGGTTCTATGCCCTCTAGGATTGGAGGTACAGAAGATACATGCATGCCCTAATGACTGCATCCTCTACCGCGGTGAGTACGAGGAACAGAACGCATGCCCGGTATGCGGTGCATTGCGGTATAAGATCAAAAGAGATGACCCTGGTGATGTTGTGGGCCAGCGCACCGGGAAGAGGTTTCCTGCCAAGGTGATGTGGTATGCTCCTATAATACCACGGTTGAAATGTCTGTTCAGAAACAGAAAGCATGCCGAGTTGATGGAATGGCACAAAAAAGACCGTAAGAAAGACGGGAAGTTGAGAGCACCCGCTGACGGGTCGCAGAGGAGAAAGATTGAGAGAAAGTGGAGCGAATTTACAGGTGACCCGAGGAACGTATGGTTTGGTTTAAGTGCAAATGGCGTTAATCCTTTTGGAGAGCAGAGCAGCTAGTATAGCACATGGCCTGTGACTCTATGTATGTATAACCTTCCTCCTTGGTTGTGCATGAAGCAGAAGTTCATTATGATGCCAGTGCACATCCAAGGCCCTAAGCAACCCAACAATGATATTGATGTGTACCTAAGGCCATTAGTTGATGAGCTTTTACAGCTATGGAATGGAAGAGGTGTATGTGTGTGGGATGAGAATGAACAGGAGGAATTTGACCTACATGCGTTGCGGTTTGTAACCATCAACGATTGACCTGCTCTCAGTAACCTTTCAGGACAGACAAACAAGGGATACCACGCATGCACACACTGTTTAGATGACACCGACAGTATATATTTGGACAAATGCAGGAAGAATGTGTACCTGGGGCATCATCGATTTCTTCCGACCAACCATCAATGTCGAAAGAAAGGAAAGCATCTCAAAGGTGAGGCAGATCACCGGAAGAAGCCCGCCCTCTGTACGGGTGATCACATACTTGATATGGTCAATGATTTACATGTAATATTTGGAAAGGGTCCTGGCGGACTATCTGTTCCAAATGACGTTGACAAACGCGCACCCATGTGGAAGAAGAAATCTATATTTTGGGACCTACCCTATTGGAAATACCTAGAGGTCCGCTCTGTAATCGACGTGATGCACGTGACTAAGAATCCTTGCGTGAACCTTCTAGGCTTCATGAGAGTGTATGGGAAGACAATAGATACACCGGAGGCACGGGAGGAACAACAACGTGTGCATGAAAAAGACGACATGCATCCAAAGCACTATGTAGGTCCTGCGAGTTACGCTGTTACCAAAGAAGAGAAGGAAATATTCTTTGAATGCCTGCTCAGTATGAAGGTCCCATCTGGTTTCTCGTCGAATATAAAGGAAATAATAAATATGGCAGAGAAAAAGTTCCAGAACCTAAAGTCTCATGACTGCCACGTGATTATGACGCAACGATGAAGATTATCCATGCTTACGGCGCAATAAGCAAAGGACACAAGCGAAGAAAAAGTGAAGACTTTCTCTCCACAACTATATCATTACAGTGACATGTGAAGAAATGAAATGCCTTTTGTAACACATGAGTTTTCCGTTTTGTACACGAAGTGCATCCAGTTTTTTCCATAACCCTCTCAACTTTTTATGACATGCTATGTGGGTGAAATGATGATACCATGCCAACTTTCAACCTTTTCAGAGTTCATTTTAAGTGCTTTTCAATTTCAAGGTCATCTAGCTCAAAAAAATCAGTAAGTCCATGAAAAATACCAAATAAAGTCAGAACGGGTTGAAAATTGATGTCGTGGCTTTGAATGGTGCATTTTAAACACATATAAAGTCTGGAGTTCATATGAGTTCAAAAAATGAAATCCCTTTGTAACAGATAACTTTTCGTCCGAAACCGTGATACTTCGAAATAGATTGTCCATTTTGTACACGAAGTGCATCTAATTTTTGTCGTAACCCACTCAACTTTTTAGCACATGCTATGTGGGTGAAATGATGATACCATGCCAACTTTCAACCTTTTCAGAGTTCGTTCGAAGTGCTTTTTAATTTCTTCCAAAATATCGTGGGAGTGGAGTTCAAAAAAGAATCAGCTAAAAAGCTTTTATAAACCTCTACTATTTTTGAAACAATAATTATATAAAAATTATGCAAATAAAATTATCAAAGTATTTTTTGTTCAAAACATTAATAGCAAAAAGAATATAATGATAAAACACACTAGAAATAAATAAAGCAAAAAATAAATAAAGCAAGAAAGAAAATAAAATAATGGAAATTATGCAACTAAAATTATGAAAGTATTTATTTGTTGAAAAGAATGAACTAAAATAACAGAAGAAAAATACTGGAAAAATAAAAAAACAAAAAACAAAACAAAAATACTGAAAAAAATAAAAAATGCCACCTACTGGGCCACTACGGCCTGAATACGACTAGAAACCCACCAACCTTGTTGGGCCAGGATTCAGGCCCACAGAAGGCCCAGTAGGCCCACAGCCACAGACAGATTAGGCCCAGAAGCCTGCAGTTGAGAGGTGCTCGAGATGGTGTGCGCAACAGCGCTTATAAACCACCCTCGAGCTCTCTCGGCTAGCGAGGTGGGACTAAAGATTTGGCCCGAGGCAGCACCACCCTTTGGTCCCGGTTTGTGCCACCGACCGGGACCAATGACCCCCTTTAGTCCCGGTTGGTGCCACCAACCGGGACCAATGGTCTCTGCTTCTCGCCCTTTGGGCTGCCGAAAAGAGACCTTTGGTCCTGCCACCAACCGGGACCAATGGTCTCTACTTCCCGCCCTTTGGGCTGCCGAAAAGAGACCTTTGGTCCTGGTTGGTGGCACCAACTTGGACTAAAGGGGGTCATTGGTCCCGGTTGATGCCACCAACCGGGACCAATGCTCTAGGTATATAAGTAGCACTTAGGAATTTTTAGTTCTCATCTCGCCTCCGACGACGCCGATGAAATCGACACCGCCAGGCTGTCCCGACGCCGTCGCCGTCGACCGTGCCCGTGCCCTGCCTACGAGCCCACGCCGACGCCGTCCGCCGCCCACGCCGTCGCCGTCGCCCGTGCCCCTACCCTGCCCCCGAGCCCACGCCGAGGTCGTCTGCGCGCCGCCCACGCTGTCGACGTCCGCCGCCCAACGAGCGCGCCCTTGCGCCCCGGCCACCCTCACCGTCGTTGTCGTCGCCGGCTCCCTCATGCGCTGCCCCCGCCGTCGCACTCTCTAGCCGACGTCGTACCTGTCGTCGCCCTGGCCACGCCCCTGCCCCAGCCCGCCCCCATCGTCGTTGTCGCCCTCACCGCCCCCGCCGTCGCCCTTGCCGCCCCTGCCGTCGCCCTCGCCGGCTGCCCCCGCTGTGAGCCGATGTGTCCGCCCCTTGTCTTTTTTGCTTATTTTTTATATGATGAATTTTTTGTTCATATATATATATATAATGTATATATGTATGTGGCTATATGTATGTATGGATGTTCATATATGTATTATTTTTTTGTTTGGAGCATATTTTTGTTCATATATGTATTTTTTTGTTCATATGTGTATTAATTCTTTTGTTTGGGGAGGGGACGTCGGACATGTATGAGAGAGAGCCGGTCTGCTCACCCGACCAACTATCGAGTCCACCCAAACCCTAGAAGAAAAAGCGTCGTTGTCGATCTACCCCCTCCCTGATAACTTTGACATGAGGGGGGACGTCGGACATGCATGAGTGAGAGAGGCGGTCCGCTCACCCAAACCAACTATCGAGGCCACACAAACCCTAGAAGAAAGAGCATCATTGTCAATCTACACCGTCCCTACCATATAAACTCTCGAGGCCACCCAAACCGGGACTGAAAAAGCGTTGTTGAGGCCACCCCGTGTTGGGGAACGTTGCATGGGAAACAAAAAATTTCCTACGCACACGCAGATCTATCCATGGTGATGAGCATCTACGAGAGGGAGAGTGGATCTACGTACCCTTGTAGATCGCTAAGCGGGAAGCGTTAAGAAACGTGGTTGGTGTAGTCGAACGTCTTCGCGATCCAAATCGCCGAGTGTCCCGTGATCTCATCACAATCCGTCCCGCGATCCAATCACGATCCGTCTTGCGAACTCATCACGATCTGTCCCACGATCCAATCACGATCCATCCCGCGAACTCATCACGATCCGTCCCGTGAACTCATCACGACCCGTCTCGCGATCTTGATCATGGTCCTTCCGATCTAGCGTCGAACGGACGGCACCTCCGCGTTCAGCAAATGTATAGCTCGATGACGATCTCCGCCTTCTTGATCTAGCAAGAGGGAGTGGAGAGGTAGAAGAGTTCTCCGACAGCCTGAAGGCGCTCCGGCGATGGTGGTGGAGCTATTCCGACAGGGCTTCGCCTAATCACTGCAGAAATCTGATCTAGAGGAGAAACTATGCACTGGAGGAACCTGTAGCACGTGGCTGAAAATCTAGTGCCAAAAACCCTAAAACCGCCAGTATATATAAGAGGAAGAAAGTAGAAGTCTTGGATCCCAAGGAGACAGCCCTTGGGTCGGCCGAACCAGGGAGGAGAGGAGGATTCCTCCTCCAAACCTAGTAGGACTAGGATTCCTCCTTATTGTTTTCCTTTTTTGCATTTTCCACCTTTTTCTCTTTGGGCTTTTCTTCCCAGCCGCATGGGCCTTGTGTGGGACTTCCATAAGCCCACTAAGGGCTGGTATTTACTCTCCCACAGCCCATGTAGCCTCTTGGGTCGAAATACCCCTCCCGACGGTCTCCCGGTACACTACCGACACTCTCGGTATACTACCGATGAGCCCGAAACTTTTCCGGCGACCAAAACAGGACTTCCTATATATCAATCTTTACCTCCGGACCATTTCGGACCTCCTCGTAACGTCCGGGATATCATACGGGACTCCGAGCAACCTTCGGTCACCACCATACATAACTCTATACAACCGAAACGTCACCGAACCTTAAGTGAGCAGACCCTGCGGGTTCGAGAACTATGTAGACATGACCAAGACACATCTACGGTCAATAACCAATAGCGGGACCTGGATGCCCATATAGGTTCCTATATATTCTACAAAGATCTTTATCGGTTGAACCTCTATGTCAAGGATTCAGTTAATCTCGTATGATGTTCCCTTTGTTCTTCGGTATGTTACTTGCCGAGATTCGATCGTCGGTATCTCCATACCTAGTTCAACCTTGTTACTGGCAAGTCTCTTTACTCGTTCGGTAACACAAGATCCCGTGGCTAACACTTAGTCACGTTGCTTGCAAGGGTTATTGTGATGTTGTATTACCGAGTGGGCCCTAAGATACCTCTCCGTCACAGGGAGTAACAAATCCCAGTCTTGATCCATGCCAACCCAACAGACACCCTCGGAGATACCTGTAGAGCACTTTTATATTCACCCAGTTACATTGCGATGTTTGATACACACAAGGTTCTCCTCCGGTGTCAGTGAGTTGCATGATCTCATGGTCATAGGAACAGATACTTGACATGCAGAAAACAGTAGCAATAAACTGAGACGATCATATGCTATGTTTGTAGTTTGGGTCTTGTCCATCACATCATTCTCCTAATGACGTGATCCCGTTATCAAATGACATCTCATGTCCATGACTAGGAAACCATAGCCATCTTTGATCTATGAGCTAGTCTATTAGAGGCATACTAGGGACAAAGTGTTGTCTATGTATCCACACATGTATCTGAGTTTCCGATCAACACAATTATAGCATGGATAATAAACGATTATCATGAACAAGGAAATATGATAATAACTAATTTATTATTGCCTCTAGGGCATATTTCCAACAGTCTCCCACTTGCACTAGAGTCAATAATCTAGTTCACATCACCATGTGATCCGCATTGTTATGAATCTAACACCCAATGAGTTCTGGGGCTCGATCATGCTTTGCATGTGAGAGAGGTCTTATAGTCAATGTGTCTGCGACATTCACATCCGTGTGTACTTTGCAAATCTCTATGTCAAACCTTAAACACTGCTACCACACTCCACTTGGTACTATTCCAAATGGCGGCTCCACTATACGTATCCGGATTGCTACTAAGAGTCATCCGGATTAGTGTTAAAGCTTGCATCGACGTAACTCTTTACGACAAACCCTTTATCACCTCCATAATCGAGAAATGTTTCCTTAGTCTTTTAGTCACTAAGGATAATATTGACCGCTGTCCAGTGATCCACTTCTAGATCACTCTTGTACCCCTTGACGGACTCATGGCAAGGCACACACATGTGCGGTACACAGCATGGCATAATATACAAAGCCTATGGCTAAGGCATAGGGGACGACGTTCGTCCTTTCTCTTTCTTCTGCCGTTGTCGAGCTTTGAGTCTCACTCAACTTCACGCCTCGCAAATCAGGCGAGAACTCTTTCTCTGACTGATCCATTTTGAAATCTTTCAAAATCTTGTCAAGGTATGAACTCATTGAAAGTCTCATCAAGCATCTTGATCTATCTCTATAGATCTTGATGCGCAACCATTAGGTAGCTTTATCCAGGTCTTCCTTTGAAAAACTCTTTTCAAACAACCGTTTATGCTTTCCAGAAATTCTACATCATTTCCGATCAACAATATGTCATCCACATATACTTATCAGAAATTCTATAGTGCTCCCACTCACTTTATTGTAAATACAAGTTTCTCGTAAACTTTGTATAGACACAAAAACTTTGATCACCTCATCAAATTGTATATTCCAACTCTGAGATGCTTGCTTTAGTTCATAGAAGAATCACTGAAGCTTGCACACCTTTTAGCATCCTTAGGACTGATAAAACCTTCTGGTTGTATCACATACATCCTTTCCTCAAGTAAACCGTTAAGGAAAGGATGTTTTGATATCCATCTGCCAGATTTCATAATTGAAAAATGCAGCAACTGCTAACATAATTCCAACAGACTTTAGCATCGCTACGAGTGAGAAAGTCTCATCGCAGTCAACTCCTTGAACTTGTCGTAAACTTCTTTGCAACAAGTCGAGCTTTACAAATGGTGACATTTATCATGAGCGTCTGTCTTCATTTTAAACATCCATTTGTACTCAACGACCTGCCGTCCGACGAGCAAGTCTACCAAAGTCTACACTTGGTTTTCATACATGGATCCTTTCTCGGATTTCATGGCCTCTAACCATTTGTCGGAATCTGGGCCCATCATCTCTTCTCCACAGCTTCTAGGTTCATCGTTGTCCAACAACACGACCTCCAAGACAGGGTTGTCATATCGCTCAGGAGCAGTACACATCCTTGTCGACCTATGAGGTTCGATAGTAACTTGATCCGAAGCTTCATGATCATCATCACTAACTTCCTCTTCAACTAACGTAGGCTTCACAAAAACAAATTCTTGCGCTGCGCTACTCTCTGGTTGAACAAAGGTTCAACAACCTCATCAAGTTCTATATTCCTCCCAATCAATTCTTTCGAGAGAAACCCTTTCTCGAGAAAGGACCCAGTTTTAGCAACAAATACTTTATGCTTGGATCTGAGATAGAAGGTTTACCCAACTGTCTTTAGGGTATTCTATGAAGATGCATTTGTCCACTTTGGATTCGAGCTCATTAGGTGAAAAGATTTTCCACACAAGCGTCGCAGCCCCAAACATTAAGAAATGACAGCTTAGGTTTGTATCAAACCATAATTCACACGATGTCATCTCAACGGATTTAGATGGTGCCCTATCTAAAGTGAATGTAGTTGTCTCCAATGCATAACCCCAAAATTATAGTAGCAAAATGATAAGAGACATCATAGCAAGCACCATTTCCAATAGAGCACGACTATGACGTTCTAACACACCATCACACTATGGTGTTCCAGGTGGCGTGAGTGGTGAAACAACTTTCACATTGTCTAAAGTTGTATGCCAAACTCGTAACTCAGATATTCACCTCCATGATCATATTGCAGACATTTTTATCTTCTTGTCATGATGATCTTAAACTTCACCCTGAATTTGCTTCAACCTTTCAAACGATTCAGACGTGTGTTTGATTAAGTAAATATACAGTATATCTACTCAAATCATCAGTGCAGGTAAGAAAATAACCATATCCACCGCACACTACAAGACTCATTGGATTGCATACATCAACACATATCGTCACCTCACCCTTAGCTAGTTCTCCGTTTATTCCGTAGCTTTTATTTCGAGTTACTAACATTTAGCAACCGAACCGGTATCCAATACCCAGGTGCTACTAAGAGTACTAGCAAGGTACACATCAATAACTCGTATATCAAATATACTTCTGTCCATGTTGCCAGCCTTCTTATCTACCAAGTATCTAGGGTTGTTCCGCTTCAGCGACCTCTCACCTCATAATAGAAGCACTTAGTCTCGGGTTTGAGTTCAACTTTGGGTTGCTTCACTGGAGCAGCAACTGACTTGCTATCCATGAAGTTTCCCTCCTTGCTCTTGCCCTTTTCGAAACTAGTGGTTTGATTAACCATCAACACTTGACGCTCCTTCTTGATTTCTACCTTCGCGGTGTCAAACATCACGAACAGCTTAGGGATCAATACTTCTATCCCTGGTGTATTATAGTTCATCACTAAGTTCTAGTAGCTTTAGTGACAGTGACTTGGAGAACTATATCAATCACTATCTTATCTGGAAGATCAACTCCCACTTGATTCAAGCGATTGTAGTACCCAGACAATCTGAGTACATGCTCAACGATTGAGCTATTCTCCTTCATCTTACAGGCAAAGAATCTTGTTGGAGATCTCATATCTCGCAACACAAGCACGAGCCTGAGATCACAATCTCTGCTCCTAGAACATCTCATATGTTCCGTGACGTTCAAAAGTTTCCGAGCCTCAATTCTAAGCCGTAATGCATGACTCACTAAACTATCAAGTAGTCATCGAAACGTGCCTGTCAGATGTTCACAACATCTATAGACGACGCTAGAGGGGGTGGCGCACCGAGCGGTGCATTAAGGACATAAGCCTTCTGTGCAGCAATGAGGACAACCCTCAGATCACGGACCCAGTCCGCAATATTGCTACCAACATCTTTCAACTCTATTTCTCTAGGAACATATAAAAATACAAGGGAGCTACAGCGCGAGCTAGTAATCTACAACATAATTTGCAAAGACACTTTGACTATGTTCATGATAATGAGTTCAATTAATCATATTACTTAAGAACTCCCACTCAAATTGACATCCCTCCGGTCATTTGAGTGATACATGATCCAAATTCACCAACTCAAGTCCGATATCATGTAAGTTGAGGTGGTTTCAATGGTGAACATCATCATGTTGATCATATCTGCTATATGACTCATGTTCGACCTCTCGGTCTCTTGTGTTCCGAGGCCATGTCTGTACATGCTAGGCTCGTCAAGTTTAACCCAAGTGTTATGCATGTGCAACACTGCCTTGCACCCGTTGTATGTGAACATAGAGTCTATCACACACGATCATCACGTGGTGTCTCAACACGATGAACTTTCGCAATGGTGCACATTCGGGGAGAACACAATTCATCTTGAAATTTAAGTGAGGGATCACCTTATAATGCTACCGTCGTCCTAAGAAAAACAAGGTGCATAAATGGAGTAACATCACATGCAAATTATAAGTGACATGATATGGCCATGAACTTGTGCTTTTGATCTCCATCTTGAAAGCACCGGGATGATCTCCATCGTCACCGGCACGACACCATGATCTCCATCGTCTACATCTCCATCAACGTGTTGCCATCGGGGTTCTCGCGTCCATCATGCTTGTAATACTATTGCTACCGTTTAGCGATAAAGTAAAGCATTACATAGCGCTTAAGGATTGACACGCAGGTCATACAATAATTAAAGACAACCCTATGGCTCCTGTCGGTTGCCGTACTCATCGACATGCAAGTCGTGATATTCTATACAACACATGATCATCTCATACATCACATATATCACATCATGTAATTGGCCATATCACATCACAACATACCCTGCAAAAACAAGTTAGACGTCCTCTAATTGTTGTTACATGTTTTACGTGGCTGCTACGGGTCGCTAGCAAGCACAATTCTCATCTACGCAAAAACCACAACGGTGATACACTAGTTGCTTTTCAACCTTCTCAAGGACCGCCTTTGTCGAATCCGATCCAACTAAAGTGAGAGAAACTGGCACCCGCAAGCCATCTATGCAACAAGTTGCAGTTGAGGGAACCGGTCTCTTGTAAGCGTACGAGTAATGTTGGTCCGGGCCGCATCATCTCACAATACACGACCAAGGGAGGAAGCAATCTAACCATCAACGCCCACAAACTCTTTGTGTTCTACTCGAGATCTCATCTACACATAGACCAAGCTCATGATGCCACTGTTGGGGAACGTTGCATGGGAAACAAAAAATTTCCTACGCACACGCAGATCTATCCATGGTGATGAGCATCTACGAGAGGGAGAGTGGATCTATGTACCCTTGTAGATTGCTAAGCGGGACGCGTTAAGAAACGCGGTTGGTGTAGTCAAACGTCTTCGCGATCCAAATCGCCGAGCGTCCCGCGATCTCATCACGATCCGTCCCGTGATCCAATCACGATCCGTCCTGCGAACTCATCTCGATCCGTGCCGCGATCCAATAACGATCCATCCCGCGAACTCGTCACGATCCGTCCCGCAAACTCATCACGATCCGTCTCGCGATCTTGATCACGGTCCTTCCGATCTAGCGCCGAACGGACGACACCTCCGCATTTAGCACACGTACAGCTCGATGACGATCTCCACCTTCTTGATCCAGCAAGAGGGAGCAGAGAGGTAGAAGAGTTCTCCGGCAGCGTGATGACGCTCCGGCGATGGTGGTGGAGTTATTCTGGCAGGGCTTTGCCTAAGCACTGCAGAAATCCGATCTAGAGGAGAAACTATGCACTGGAGGAACATGTAGCACGTGGCTGAAAATCTAGTGCCAAAGACCCTAAAACCTCCAGTATATATAAGAGGAAGAGAGGAGAAGGCTTGGCTCCCAAGGAGGCAGCCCTTGGGTCGGCCGACCAAGGAGGAGAGGAGGGTTCCTCCTCCAATCCTAGTAGGACTAGGATTCCTCCTTATTTTTTTTCCTTTTTTTTCCTTTTTCCACCTTTTTCTCTTTGGGCTTTTCTTCCCAGCCACATGGGCCTTGTGTGGGACTTCCACCAGCTTACTAAGGTCTGGTATTTCCTCTCCCACAGAGCATGTAGCCTCTTGGGTCGAAATACCCCTCCCGATGGTCTCCGGGTACACTACCGGCACTCCCGGTACACTACCGATGAGCCTGAAACTTTTCCGGCGACCAAAACAGGACTTCCTATATGTCAATCTTTACCTCCGGAGCTCCTCGTGACTTCCAGGAACTCATCCGGGACTCCGACCAACCTTCGGTCACCACCATACATAAATCTATACTACCGAAACATCGCCGAACCTTAAGTGTATAGACCCTGCGGGTTCGAGAACTATGTAGACATGACCGAGACACATCTACGGTCAATAACCAATAGAGGGACCTAGATGCCCATATTGGTTCCTACATATTCTATGAAGATCTTTATCGATCGAACCTCTATGTCAAGGATTCAGTTAATCCCATATGATGTTCCCTTTGTTCTTCGGTATGTTACGTGCCCGAGATTCGATCGTCGGTATCTCCATACCTAGTTCAACCTCCTTACTGGCAAGTCTCTTTACTCGTTCCGTAACACAAGATCCCATGACTAACACTTACTCACATTGCTTGCACGGCTTATTGTGATGTTGTATTACCGAGTGGGCCCTGAGATACCTCTCCGTCACATGGAGTAACAAATCCCAGTCTTGATCCATGCCAACCTAACAGACACCCTCGAAGATACCTGTAGAGCACCTTTATAGTCACCCTGTTACGTTGGGACGTTTGATACACACATGGTACTTCTCCGGTGTCAATGAGTTGCATGATCTCATGGTCATAGGAACAGATATTTGACATGTAGAAAACAGTAGCAATAAACTGACACGATCATATGCTATGTTTGTAGTTTGGGTCTTGTCCATCACATCATTCTCCTAATGACGTGATCCCGTTATCAAATGACATCTCATGTCCATGACTAGGAAACCATAGCCAACTTTGATCAACGAGCTAGTCTATTAGAGGCATACTAGGGACATGGTGTTGTCTATGTATCCACACATGTATCTGAGTTTCCGATCAACACAATTATAGCATGGATAATAAACGATTATCATGAACAAGGAAATATGATAATAACTAATTTATTATTGCCTCTAGGGCATATTTCCAATACCCGAAACCCTAGAAGTGTTGTCGATGCCACCCCAAACCCTAGAAGCGTTGTCGAGGGCAACCAAATTTAACAAGTTAAATGAAGAAAACTCCGGTAACATAGATTTATGAAGAATGCCCCCATTATGGATGTGCACAACTTGATCCAATTTTTTCTGATCTCATATATATATATTCTTCTATATGTCACGTTGTCTGTCAAAGTATTCATGAGAGAGGCTGTCCAGGCGTCGGACATTCACGAAAGATCGGTCCGGATGTCAGACATTCATGTTTGTATATTAATTGCCATGTTGTAATATTTGCAAAAACTATGGATCCAAGAGACGAAGAACAAGAATAGTTGTTGGGGGACATAATCCACGGCGGACGTGATATCTTGTCGTATCTCAACGACACCAATGATCTGGAAGGAGAGGATTATGACGGCTCCGGTGATTGAACAATGGAGGAGGAAGGACATGATCATGATGGCTCCGGTGACCGAATGCCGGAGGAATAAGGAGACCATGATGACGGCTCCAGTGACCGATCGGAGGAGGGAGCTGTTGCAAAGTCCGGCGAGGTATATATATTAATTAAGCCTATGCTGACTAGCTAATTGATGCATTAATTGTTTTGGTATGTACATATATTAATTAACTCTTGTTTCTTCTTTTATATCCCTCCGGATCGAGCCAAACTTCGATAACGAGATGAGGCCCGAAGAAGAGGTTGCACAAGGATGAAAAGTTCACGATCACAGCCCTCGCGAATGATGGCCATCCGATTGAACCAAACGGACGAAGAACACATTTTCTGCTCAGTGCGGAGCTATTGTTAGGGACAACATCCCAATCATCATCAAGCAATGGAATAAGCCTAAGGACGGCGCCCCTGATGGTGATTATGTCACCGATAGACAGAAAGATGATCTTTGGACCGCGCTGAATGCAAAATTTACCCTACCGCCAGAGGAGGATCCGAATAAGCCAGTTATAGAGCCACCGGTCAAGGCGTGTGCTCTTAAGAACATGGAAGATCTATTAAAGAGGTGGAAGAATGAGTTGAAATCAAAGTTTGTCGACAAAGGGAAGACTCCAGAATTCATCGGCCGATTTGAGAAGATAAGAGATTACAGGCCCGCATTTGTGGATTACAAGACATCAGACAAGAGTAAGAAAATGTCAGAGACAAACAAGGTCAATGCTGCAAAGAAGCAGTATCACCATCACATGGGGTCAGGTGGCTACCTCAAAGCCCGGCCGTTGTGGGACAAAGCTGAGAATGACCTGATTGCTAAAGGGGTCGTACCATAGACATCAAACTGGCCAGACCATTCAAGGACTTGGTTCTTCGGGGTTGGGGAACTTTGGACCCTGAAACATGGAAGTGTCGTTGGACGGACGAGCAACTTGCAATACCCATGAATAAGCTTCAGAACTATATCACCGCAGCGCAGCAAGGGACGTTCATTCCCGACAGAGAGAAGGACGAGTTGACTGAGGCCCTAGGGAATGCTGAGCACCCTGGACGAACACGAGGCACACCAGGCTCCGTTCCGTGGAAGGTTGGGTTTCCCGACGCACGCGGTTACAGAAGACGGGAGAGAAAGGGGAAAGCGGAGCTAAGCGAAATTCAGAACCTCAATGCAAGACTACAAAAGCTAGAGGAAGCTGAGAGCCAGCGAGCTACCGGCCAACCATCTCAGCCACATGAAGCTACCCCAGAAGCTACCCCGCCATCTGAATGGAGAAGCAGCGTCGCTTCCATGGAGCCCGTTCAGCCTGACTTCACGTCTCCTAGCTACCCCGTGGATACTATCACGGAGGCTCAACATTACGAGCTTATGACGAAATGTCAGAACCTCACTTTCAAGGCGGATGTCGGCTCTGTTGCACCTCCTCAACCCAACGGAACTTTTCACTGTCGTCCGATTCCACATGGCTATGCTGTTGTGATGGTGGACGAAGTAATGATGGAATTTGAGGAGCTCGAGCTTGACCACTGTATAGGTGAAGGAGAGAATAAGCTGGTTCGTGCCCTGAGGAGTACATGTCCATGGCAGAAGGAGTACATCAAGCTTCCAAACTGGACGCCTCCGCCTCCTCCTTCTCCTTAGGCAAATCAGGGCACTCCGGCTCCTCCTCCTCCTCCTCCTCCTCCGGCGAGTGATCAGGGCACACCGCCTCCTTCTCTGGCTCCTCCGGCGCTTGGGGCACTCCGCCTGCTCCTTCGCCTACTCCGGCACGTCGAAGCAGTACGCCTCCTCCTCAGCCTCTTCAGCAACGGCGGAAGACAGACGCCACCGCTCCGGCTCCTTCGGCCCCTAGTAAGCAACGATGTAAGGGAGCCACCGCCGCTCCAGCGGCTAGCAGTACAATCATAGGCAGGAGGGGATACAGCTACGGTCCATCTCTCAAGCCTCGGGAAAAGTTACCATATGAGAGGACCGAGTCTGAAAACAAGGAGATATCTCAGGCCGAAGTGAGGGCCCATTTTGCAAAGAAAACTCCACCTCCGAAGGATAAGATAGGTCTGGTGAAAGCGATGCGCACTATCGATGCCCTTAAGCGACCACCACCGCCTCCACCGGATTCCAACTTTCACCGTTGTATTAAAAAGACATATCAAGATGCGTGGCGGTCGAGAAGTACTTCCAGTGATGCAAGGTTAGCAGAACGAAGAAGTGGGAAAAATTCCCCAGCTCGGCGAACAGGCGAACCAAACGTGCCCCTCGCTCAAGGTGTCTAGTGATATTGTTGCTAATGATCCGGGGATGGTGCCTGGTACCAAACCTGGTGATTACCTGAGCGATGATGTACATTTTAAGCCGTTGGAGGTGGACGAATTCCGTTACCGGTACGGGCAGCCTCTCGTCAAACCTGATCATCCTCCTCTAACAACGATGATGCGAAAATTCCATGAATGGTACATGAAAAACTGTTGCGAGTCTAGGAAGGATTCTTTGATACTATCAGTTAAAGAGGAGCACGACCTTGTTGGGATGGAGCTGTTGAATGTTGAATTTGAGGAGATATTCTAGTTATACAATCAAAAGGCCATCGACAAAACAATCGTGACTTGCTACTGTGTGTAAGTACTACTTCTGTAATTAAGTCTCTCTATGTATAGCTCAACTCTTTCATTGCATGTATATATAATTATCCTCACTACTATATTATGCATATTGAAGATTGTCAAATGCAGAAAAGCACAAATCTATGACATTGGGTTCATTAACCAAATGTCATAAATGAGTATAATTTTCAAAAGTATCCCACACAAACCAAGGATAACTTGCTACAATCATTTCTTAAAAATCAAAACAACGGGACAATACTCTTTCCTTACAACTTCAAGTGAGTATTACTGTCTTGTGCATATTCGGTTTCCCTTATTACTCGAGGTTTATAGTAATGTAATTGATGAGTTATGCATGCGTGTGCAGTTTCCACTTTATTCTACTAGATATTCAGATTGAGCAGGAAGTAGTAATCGTCTTAGACTCGAAATGAAAAGATCCCTAGGATTATGCGGACATGACTGGAATTCTCCAGAAGTAAGTTCAATCGATCATTATCACATCATATCGGCAACTTTGTTCATTTCCTGATATCAAGTAATTATTTTCTTTGTCTACCAGGGTTTGGAAAGAGTTCACAACAATTATTCCAGCACTACCGGGGGATCTGCGATTTACACACCCGAAAGTAAGTACTACTAGCTAGTTCCACGCATCTCTAATTGATTCTAGTTTCATCAATACCATTTATCATGCTTGATTATCTGTTTCATTGAACTCTATTTCTCATAAAGTGCTTGTGGCAGGAAATCGGGAATGATTTATGTGGATACTACGTTTGCAAGTTCATCTACAACGCAACGACCCCTAAGCGGGGCTACTCTGGAAAAAAATCAAGTGCGTAAGCAATAATATTCACAATTTTATTATATTACCATATATATGTATTGCCCCCCTTCTTCAAATTAGATGTTGCAGATGCGGAATGAACTCCTACCATATGATCGCATACGAGCAATTCATGAAGAATTGGCGGGATTCTTTCTTGACCACGTCATAAATAAAGCCGGAGAATACCATCTAAAAGTTGACATTAGATGTTAGGGATTGTAAGAGATCTTATATTGTATATATGTAGCTAGTGGCGTCGGATATATATACGAAAACTTGTTATATGACCAATCTCTCGGAGAAAGAGAGGTCGATCACTTCTATCTCTATATGGTCATGACAATCTTCTGTACTTAATGCTTCCTTCATTTGCTTACTAGCTAGCGTGTCGAGTTCTCTCTATAGTAGCTAGCATCGACCAAGCACGGAGAAAGAGAGGACACTTCTCTTTATCAATTAGCTAGCTAAAACAATATAAAACCCCTAAATTAACCGTCCAAACCCCCCAAACCCCCCTTCCTTTCAAAAAACCCCAGCAAGTACTAGATGCTGACACGTGGATGCCTTTTGGTCCCGGTTGGTGCTACGAACCGGGACAAAAGGTCCTCCTGCCTGGGCTGCCAACACCGGCCATGTGGAGCCCCTTCTGTCCCGGTTGGTAAGCGAACCGGGACTAAAGGTTTTGGGCTTTAGTCCCGACCCTTTAGTCCTAGTTCCGGAACCGGGACAAATGGGCCTTACGAACCAGGACAAATGGGCCTTTTTCTACTAGTGGAGGGGGTATATCCATCTTTACATACATAGCCCAGTGAATGTTAACCGGGTCAACTGGGCCCAGTGGGACCTAGGGTCTGTGGCTGAGCGGTGGGGCCCGTGGCGCCACGTCGGTGCTGAGTTAGCATTGGCCACCGGAGTGCTTCGGCGAGCCCGAGTGCGGCGATGAGCTCCGGCGATCCAAGATTCACGCTATGGTTAACTATTTTGCGTAGGCGGCGGTGGCTACGGATGCTCGGCGGGGACGGTTGCACGGCGTGTTTGCAGATGAAACAAGGGGCCTAATGGGATCTACAAGCGCGCGCGAGCTCAACGGACAGCAGTGCGTGACCAAAAGGTCACCGAGAGCTCGCCGGTGATGAGCTCCCGCTGCGATGGGCTCGGCCACGTTGGGTATCGGTGCTAGGGGCCTAATACGACAGCGAGAGAGGAGAGGGGAAACGATGCGGGGCTTACAGCGGCCCTGTAGATGTGGAAAGTGTGTGCGGAGGAGGCTTGACGGTGACAAAATCGGCGACGGCGTACGACGGCGGCCCGAGGAGGAAGAAGGCGCGGGGACAGCAATGTAGGGGATGGCGACGGGGGTGGGGCGGGGGCGATGGGCGGGAGCTGCGGCGACAGAGGCGGGGGCGAGGGCGACGGTGGGGGCGGCAGGCGGCGGCAACGACGGGCTCAGGGATGCTGACGAAGAGGACGAAGGCGACGACGCGGCGACGGGCATGGGGTAGGCGGGCTCAAGATGAAAACTAAAATTTTCTAAGTGCTTCTTATATACAAGAAGCATTGGTCCCGGTTGGTGGCACCAACTAGGACCAATACCAACCTTTAGTCCTGGTTGGTGCCACCAACCGGGACCAAAGGTTTCTGCCTCCCGACCTTTGGTCCCGGTTGGTGGCACCAACCGAGACTAAAGGTGGGAATTAGTCCCGGTTGGCACCACTAACCGGGACCAAAGGGCTACATTGGTCCCAGTTGTAGCCACCAACCGGGACTAAAGGTTGGTCCTGGCTATGGTGGAAGTTTAGTCCCACCTCACCAAGCAAGGGGCGACCGCACCGGTTTATAAACCCACCCCATTGTGCCTTGTTGAGTTCCTCTCAAATTGAAAATACATGCCCTTATGTGGGAAATTTCACCTCAAATCAAACTGAATTTCAATCTGATTTTAGGTCGAATTTTACCTACATAAGTGCATCTATGTTCATATTTTTATTTTTATGTTATTTCAAAGGAATTTCATTTTTTTTGAACTTATTTGAACTCCAAACTTTTTGTGTGTTCAAAATGCACCATTCAAAGCTACATCCTCAATTTTCAACCCTTTCTGACTACATTAGGTATTTTCCATGCACTTACTGATTTTTTGAGTTAAGTAACCCATAAATTGAAAAGCTCTTCAAATGAACTCTGAAAAGGTTGAAATTTGGCATGGTATCATCATTTCACCCGCATAGCATGTGCTAAAAAGTTGGGAGGGTTACTGCAAAAAATGGATGCACTTTGTGTACAAAACGGACAATCTCTTTCGAAGTATCACAGTTTTGAATGAAAACTCATCTGTTACAAAGGGATTTCATTTTTTTGAACTAATTTGAAGTCTATACTTTTTGTGTGTTCAAAATGCACCATTCAAAGCCAAATCATCAATTTTCAACCCTTTCTGACTACATTAGGTATTTTTCATGCACTTACTCATTGTTTTGAGTTAAATAACCCTGAAATTAAAAAGCACTTTAAATGAACTCTGAAAAGGATGAAAGTTGGCATGGTTGCATAATTTCAGCCACATAGCATGTGCTAAAAAGTTGAGAGGGTTACGGCAAAAATTGGATGCATTTCGTGTACAAAACGGACAATCTCTTTCGAAGTATCACAGTTTCGAACGAAAACTCATCTGTTACAAAGGGATTTCATTTTTTTCAACTCATTTGAACTCCATACTTTTTGCATGTTCAAAATGCACCATTCAAAGCCAAATCATCGATTTTCAACCCTTTCTGACTACATTTGGTATTTTTCATGCACATACTGATTATTTTGAGCTAAATAACCTTGAAATTGAAAAGCACTTCAAATTAACTCTGCAAAGGATGAAAGTTGGCATGGTTGCATCATTTCACCCACATAGCATGTGCTAAAAAGTTGAGAAGGTTACGGCAAAAACTGGATGCACTTAGTGTACAAAACGGACAATCTCTTTCAAAGCATCACGGTTTCAAATAAAAACTCATCTGTTATAACGGGATTTCATTTTTTTGAACTTATTTGAACTCCATAATTATTGTCTGTTCAAAATACACCATTCAAAGCCACATCATCAATTTTCAACCCTTTCTGACTACATTTGGTATTTTTCATGCACTTACTGATTTGTTTTGAGCTAAATAACACTGAAATTGAAAGGCACTTCAAATGAACTCTGAAAAGGTTGAAAATTGGCATGGTATCATCATTTCACCCACATAGCTTGTGCTAAAAAGTTGAGAGGGTTACGGCAAAAATTGAGTGCACTTCGTGTACAAAACAAACAATCTCCTTCGAAGTATCACGGTTTCGAATGAAAACTCATCTGTTACAAAGGGATTACATTTTTTTGAACTTATTTGAAGTCCATACTTTTTGTGTGTTCAAAATGCACAATTCAAAGCCACATCATCAATTTTCAACCCTTTCTAACTAGATTTGGTATTTTTCATGCACTTAGTGATTTTTTGAGTTAAATAACCCTGGAATTGAAAAGCACTTCAAATGAAATCTGAAAAGGTTAAAAGTTGGCATGGTTGCATCATTTCACCCACATAGCATGTTATATAGTAAAGTGTGTTAAAAACCATTACAATATATCATGATAGAGAAGTGACTAAATTAATAGAAATTCATCATCACATTAAAGCCAAATTACAATAGTGACAAAAATAAATACATAAAGTTCATACATAGTTCTCATTAATGAACAACATATAGCTCTCTAGAGCATCTAATTAAAACATACATCGAAACTATGTAAAAAATTTAAATGCAACAACAAATGCAATCATAACCGCTGCTAAGGTACCAATTGATCCAATGGCATAATGATACCAAGCCTCAGTATGAATGGCATATTTTCTAATATTTCTAATCTTGAAGCGCATTGCATCCATCTTGGTCTTGTGATCGTCGACGACATCGACAAAATGCAACTCCAACTTCATCTTCGCCTCTTCAACTCTTTGTCATTTTTTTTCAATTCATTGTTTTCTTTTTCAACCAAATTTAACTTCTCGACAAGAGTTGCTATGTGGGTTGGAATTTCCGGTTCAACTTCCTCCTCCTAGATTAAAAAATCTATGTCACATTGGTCGACATAATTGTCATAAACACTAAATAAATCAAATAGTTAAAAAAGATAATATATACCACATCCGAATCATAGACAGGACGAGGGCCGACGGAGGCGGATACGAAAACCATCGCACTATATAATAACAAACAATAATAAAAGTAACAAAATTAAAAAAGTATCTATCTAAATCATACAAGTAAAACCTTTTTCCTTTTAGAAAGAAGATAAGAAGAAGAGGCTAACCACGATGGTGCCGGCACCGAGATGGGCGCGCGCAATCGACGGTGGTGAGGATGAGGACGGGACAAGATGGACCGCCAAACCTAGACAAATTAAGTGTGGCTTGGGCATTTCATCAAACACCTCATGTGCATAGGAGGTGAGCTAGAGCACCACAAAGCTCTCCCTTGGCCGGCCAAAGAAACGGAGGAGTGCGCTGGTCTGGTCGCGAGCGGGGGGGGGGGGTATATAGGCATCTCATTGGTCCCGGTTCGTGGATGGAACCGAGACTAAAGGACCGCTTTTGGTCCTGGTTCCAGCCACAAAGCGACACCAATGGTTGTGGGCCAGGAGTGAGGCCCATTAATCTCGGTTGGTGTCTGGAACCGAGACCAAAGGGGTCCTACGAACCGGGACCAATGCCCCACGTGGCCCGGCCGCCCCCTGGCCTCACAAACCAGGACCATTGCCCCCATTGGTCCCGGTTCGTGACTGAACTGGGACTAATGAGCTGGCCCTTACTGGACCAAAGCTATGTTTTTCTACTAGTGGATGTATCCCAAAAGATGGACCTGAATGGACTGCCAAGGATCGTGACAACCTTTGTGAACAGAACTTCTTCTATGTAGTGTCGCACAGATGTTTCTTGCGTACCTTAAATGTATGATGAATTGCTTTTGAGTCAGGTAATTAAAGGAATGTAGATATACTTGTAAAACTGTCATTGCACAGTCTGAAATAATAAAGGGCCACGCTTCGGTAGCCCCTCCCCCCCCACAAACCGTGGAAGGGTAGATGGGTCGTTTTAACGGAACATACACCCACCTCCTAGTATACACAACGGTGCACTATTTGAGCTCAAATTAATTTCTTAATTGTATTATTGTTTGCTATTATATAGTGCCATGGTTTTGGTATCCGCACCCGTTGGCTCTCGTCTGGTCTATGATTTGGTTGTGGTATATTATCTTTTATTACTTTTTGTTTTATTCAGTGTTTATGACAATTATGTTGATCAACTTGACATAGATGTGTTTATCTAGGAGGTATGTGAACCAGAAATTCCAACCGACCCTCTTGTCGAGAGGTTAAATTATTTGAAAGAAAAATTGAAAAGAGT
The DNA here is from genome assembly GCA_022496015.1 of Hordeum marinum. NCBI lineage: Eukaryota > Viridiplantae > Streptophyta > Magnoliopsida > Poales > Poaceae > Hordeum > Hordeum marinum. The sequence continues at coordinate 33,273,358 of CM039674.1, forward strand.
TGAAGAGGAGAAGATGAAATTGAGTTGCAAGTTGTCGATGTTGTTGATTAGAAAGATTAGAAAATATGCCATTGATAATGAGGCTTGATATCATTATGTTGTTGGATCAATTGTTGCCTTAGTTGCAATTTTGATCGCATTTCTTGTTGCATTTAATTGTTTTACATAGTTGTATGTTAGTTTCAATGTATGTTTTAATTAGAAGCTCTAGAGAGCTGTATGTTGTTCTATGAGAACTTCGTATGAACTTTATGTATTTATTTTTTCATTAATAACATTTATCTATTCATGATGTTCTGTAATGTGTTTTGATATATTTAACTATATAATGCATGCACATGAACCGGCAATGGATGTATGGTGACCGACGCACCTCCGACTACATTACGGGTGTGCAAAAGTTTCTCGAAGTGGCTGAGGCAAACAAACAAAATGGTTTTATGTATTGTCTATGTACTGTCTGTGGGAATACGAAGGATCACTCTTCCACGAAAACCCTTCACTTCTACCTGCTTGAGAAGGCTTTCATGCCACACTATAATGTTTGGACCAAGCCTGGAGAAACAAGGGTTATGATCGAAGACAACGAAGAAGAAGAGGACGATGACTACTATCCCACGTTCCCTAAATATGGTGATACTGCAATGGGGGAAGCTAAAGATCAAGAGGCACCAGATGACCAAGATGATGATCTTCGCCGGGTCATTGTTGATGCACATAGAGAATACGAAAGTGAACAGGAGAAGTTGTACCCAGATTGCGAAGAGGGCAAGACAAAGCTCGATACCACACTGGAATTGTTGAAATGGAAATCAAAGAATGATTTATCTGGCAAGGGATTTGAGAATTTATTAGTAATAATGAAGAAGATGCTTCTAAAGGATTATGAATTGTCTCGCAGTATGTACGAAGCAAACAAGGTTCTCTGACCTCTCGGATTAGAGGTGCAGAAGATATATGCATGTCCTAATGACTGCATCATCTACCGCGGTGAGGAGTGCGAAAATTGGAATGCATGCCCGGTATGTGGTGGATTGCGGCATAAGATTAGACGAGATGACCCTGGTGATGTTGAGGGCGAGCGCCCCAGGAAGAGGGTTCCTGCCAAGGTGATGTGGTATGTTCCTATAATACCACGGTTGAAACATCTATTCAGAAACAAAGAGTGTGCCAAGTTGTTGCGACGATAGGAAAAAGAAGACCATAAGAAAGATGCGATGTTGAGAGTACCCGGTGACGGTTCAAGGTGGAGAAAAATTAAGAGAGAGTTGTCGGTCTTTGCAGGTGACCCAAGGAACCTATGGTTTGGTTTAATTGCAGATGGCATTAATCCTTTTGGGGACCAGAGCAGCAAGCATAGCACATGGCGTGTGACTCTATGTATCTATAACCTTCCTCCTTGGTTGTGCATGAAGCGGAAGTTCAGTATGATGCCAGTGTTGATGTGTACCTAAGGCCCTATGCAACCCGACAACGACATTGATGTGTACCTAAGGCCATTATTTGATGAAGTTTTATAGTTGTGGAATAAAAAAGTTGTACGTGTGTAGGATGACCACAAACAGCAGGAATTTGACCTGCGAGTGTTGTTGTTTGTAACCATCTATGATTGTCAAAGGGAAGGATGCCGGAAAACAAAGGCCTTTGTCGTCCGTCGGCAGACGGCAAACATTACGACGACAACACTCGAAGTCCTTCTCCACCGCAGCAACAGGGGCTTCCCTGCCGGCCATCCTTCTTGCCAGGGATAGACCACACGGACTTCCATCCTGCCTACTTGCCCTGTTCGCCTACTTGCCCGCATCGGCCATGCCTTGCTAGCACCACCCGCCCGCGCTCGCTCGCAGCGGCCACCCGCACCAGTCCACAGTGGCTATGCCCCGCTAGCGCCGCCCATCCGCGCTCCCTCGCAGCGGCCTCCCGCACCGGCTGGAGCAGAGGAAGGGGAGGCTGGAGGATTCAGCGAGGGGGCGGAGTAGAGGGGAGGGGCGAAGCTAAGGAAGGGGAGGGTGGAGGCCTGTCGGCAGCGGCAAAGAGTTTGCTGACTGGAAGACCGAGGCTGGTGGCGTTGGCGCGGGTGAGGGACGCTGCCGCTTAGCCGTCGTGTTTCTGTGGATGACAGAAGAAATCGAGGTAGATGAGGGTGCGCGTGGCCGGGATGGGAACGTGGGATGCCTCGTCCACTCATGGGTTTAGGAGCGTGGAGCTGCCCCTCCACGTCATCGATCTAGGAGAATCTGGTTCCAACCAATAGGAAACGTTCATATAAGTTGTGTTTCTTTACCCTAGTAGATTGAGCAGAATAAATAGGTTAAAATTTAGTAAATTTCCTGACATTTTTACTATGCCTTCTACAAATGTTAAACCAATAGTATGTCGAATTTCATATACTTTAGACCTTGTTTACACTCTCAAATAATTTGAGAAGTCGATACTATTCATTGGAAAGCCGTTAATATGGCATCCTCTTTGCCATCTGCTGGCGGATGGCAAAGAGCCAGAAAGCAGATGGCAAAGAGCCCGTGTCTTTTCTGTCTGCTTTTCAGCTCTTTGTCGTCTGCCAGCAGATGGCAAAGAGCTGACTGATGCCAAAGACACTATTTGCCATCTGCCAACTCTTTGTCGTCCTCTTTCACCTAGATGATGGCAAATACCCTCTTTGCCATTAGCCAGCAGACGGCAAAGCCATGGGAGATGGCAAATGATCTGATTCAAGTAGTGTAGTAACCTTTCAAGACAGACAAACAAGGGATACCATGCATGCACACACTGTTTAGATGAGACTCAAAGTTTATATTTGGATAAATGCAAGAAGAATGTGTACCTGGGACATCATCGATTTCTTCCGACCAAGCATGCCTTAAGAAAGAAAGGCAAGCATTTCAAAGCTGAGGCAAATCACAAGAAGAAACCCTTCATCCGTACTGGTGATGACATACTTGATATGGTCAAGAATTCACATGTAATATTTGGAAAGGGTCCTGGTAGACAATCTGTTCCGACTGGCGTTGAGGGATGCGCACCCATGTGGAAGAAGAAATCTATATTTTGGGAGCTAGAATATTGGAAAGTCCTAGAGGTCCGGTCTGCAATCGATGTGATGGACGTAACGAAGAATCTTTGCGCGAACTTGTTAGGCTTTCTGGGCATGTATGGGAAGACAAAAGATACACCAGAGGCACGGTAGGACCAACAACGTATGAACGAAAAAGACGGCATGCATCCAAAGCATTATCAAGGTGCTGCCAGCTACACTCTTATCAAAGTAGAGAAGGAAATCTTTTTTGAATGCCTGCTCAGTATCAAGGTCCCGTCTGGCTTCTAGTCCAATTTAAAGGGAATAATAAATATAGCAGAGAAAGAATTCCAGAACCTAAAATCTCATGACTGCCACGTGATCACGACGCAATTGCTTCCGGTTGCATTGAGGGGTCTTCTACCAGAAATGTTCGATTAGCCATTGTGAAGCTATATGTGCATTACTCCATGGAATATCTCAAAAGGTAATCAATCCAGAAATCCTACCAAGGTTACAGAATGATTTGGTCCAATGTCTTGTCAGATTCGACTTGGTGTTCCCACCATCCTTCTTCAATATTATGACGCACGTCCTAGTTCACCTAGTCAAAGAGATTGCCATTTTGGGTCCTGTATTTCCACACAATATGTTCCCTTTTGAGAGGTTCCTGCGAGTCTTAAATAAATATGTTCGAAACCATGCTATGCCAGATGAAAGCATCTCCAAGGGCCATGAAACAAATGAGGTTATTGAGTTTTTTGTAGACTTTATTCCTGACCTTAAGCTGATTGGTGTTCCTCAATCGCGGCATGAAGGGAGACTGCATGGAAAAGGCCAACTAGGAGGAAAATCAATATTATGTAGGGACGGGCATTTTTGGGCGCAAACACACTACATAATTCTATAAAACTCCACATTGGTAATCCCGTATACCAAGGAAAGCATGGATAGTATACGCTCCAAGAACCCTAAGCAGTCTGACCAATAGATTAAATGTACACACATTGCGGATTTCGGTGGTTGGTTGCAAACACATCTCATGAATGACAACATTGTTGAAGATGGCCTGTACTTGTTGCCCAGGACACTATCTTTCACTATATTGACTTTCCAAGGGTATGAGATAAATGGGAATACATTTTACACGATCACCCAAGATAAAAAGAGCACCAACCAAAACAGTGGTGTCTGCACTGACGACGACGCAACCAACACCAATAGGAAAAAATACACATATTGTGGTTACATAGAGGAGATATGGGAACTTGACTATGGAACTGCTTTTAAGGTCCCTTTCTTTGGGTGCAAATGGGTCAATCTGACACGAGGTGAGGTAATGGTAGACCCCTTGTACGGAATGACAATAGCGTATCTCAACAATCTTGGGTACATAGACAAACTATTCGTCGTAGCCAATCATGTGGCGCATGTTTTCTATGTGAAGGACCGAACCGAGAGAAAGAAAAGATAAGGAAGCGGATACATCATACGATGAGCCAAAGCACCACATAGTTCTTTCTGGAAAAAGAAACATCATGGAAGTGGAAGACAAGACAGACATGTGTGAAGATTATGAAAAGTTTCATGAAATTCCTCCCTTCACACTGAAGAGTGACCCAAGCATCTTGTTAAATTATGAAGATTATCCATGGTCATGGCACAATAAGCAAGGGATATAGGTGAAGAAATAGTTTTATGCCCCCAAAGATCCCACTCTGGGATGCACTAGTAGGAAATAGGCCATTAGTCCCGGTTGGGAAGGGCCTTTAGTCCCGGTTCCTCAACCGGGACTAAAGTATAGAGACTAAAGGGTCCAAGCATTTAGTCCCGATTGGCTACGAACCGGGACTAAACCCTGGCCACATGGCCAGCAGCGTGCGCCAGGGCATGGGGACCTTTGGTACCGGTTGGTAACACCAACCGGGACTAAAGGTTTAAAGGTTAAGGCTTCATTGTTTATTTTTCCTTTTCATTTTGTGTTTAACATTTCATTTTATACTCTAATTCAACATGATCACTTGCATCCATCTACTTTAATCAAATATATGTCATATAACTCATCATCATCTTACTCATCTAACAACTCATCATCATATTAATTATACCAAGTTAAAATCTCATAAAACAAAAAAACATCATAATACTAATCATGCTAATCGATCATGCAAGTTAATATGAACCAGAAAAACTTCTCTCTCATAGGACCTAGTCCTCCCTCCTAGATAAAATGACATAAAACAGAATAACACCTATGCCTCCATGATGAAGCAAAGAGATCCAACGGTCTCCAACTTGTGGCTTGTGATCCTTCTTTATTTGTCCCCATGCTTCAATTTGGAGCCGTCTTGGTGGTTTGCGCTCAGTCGAGTATGCAAAAGAGAAATCGGGCTGGAAGGGGCTTTTAATTGTCATATTTTACCTTCGGCTTGCATCAACGGAGGCACAACTTCATTTGACAGTTTCTGTTGAAGAACATAATAGTAGCCTAGTTAGCAATATAATCAATACCATTTACCCAACAGTAGTGTACTTAATTAGCAACTCTTACCAAGATATTTCAGCGAATGTCATCCACCCTCAACCTATGCACTAGTGTCCTATACAATGTATAATTTGGGCCAGTTCCCAAATTATACGGGAAGATCTCCCTACCAGCTAGGACACCAGTAACAAAGTTGATAAGATCATCCTTCTCCTCCCTAGTTAGATGTGATCCATAAGTGTAGTGTGTCGTGTCGATTATGTTTTGTGTTTCACTCGAAGTAATGAAATAAGCTGTAAATTATAAATTAACAAATTTAGTATGGATGAACACCAATTATTTTTAAATATAGAATGCAAATTACTTAACAAATATGCATGGTTCATAAACTCACATGGAGGTAAAACAGGAAGCATATCGACATCCACCCAAATGTCGATGTTACCTTCAATATGAGCTTTAGGACAAAGATCGAATGTTATTTTCATATCCTCCTAAAATGCATACGCCTTGTAAAGAGCTTCCCAATTTGAGAATCCTAATTCCGTGTTATTAAGTGCATTCATTACTTTGACCAGAAATATGTGACCATGTTTAGTCCTTAGGTTGGTTGTCCTCGTCTCGAAACTCTCGTGCTCTCCGAAACCGAGCCTTTCCCAGAAATACCATCTTGCGTTATAGGGGATGAACTAGTCGAATTGTATAAAATAGAAATTACGCGTTGAACGAAAGAAACAGAAGTCATGCTTAATTACGAAAAAACAGTTGTCATCGTTGCCTACCGTGGAAATACCGAAGTCCTCGTAAAGCTTCATGGTGAAGAACCTGCCGTCTCGCAGCCCAGGCTGGTCGCAAAGACCCTTATCTTCGCCGCAGAGTTCACACGCTTGGATCCTATCGTCGTCATCAGACCACGACATTTCCTATGTTCATGATTCAAAAATTGATTATTACTTTTGGTCTGTCAAATATAAAACAATTAGAATGCATTCAATAAGTAGAACCAGATATATGCAAATCAATACAAGGCAATGCAAAAAAATGATCATATAATATCACTAATACATCATCGAATAATAGTATCACTAATACATCAGCGAATAGTATCACTAATACTTCATCGAATAATATCAGTAATACATCATCGAATAGTATCCACTAATACATATATAGTTGGCATCTCGCGACGCAGGTGATGGACACCCAAAGAGAAGGAACTATGACAGGATCATAGCTCGGGTGAGATCCCTGAAGATCCTGCAAGGTATTTGAGAACCTGGCTTCCAACACAGCCATATAGCGTCGGAAGTGCTCGTCCTGCTCCCTAACACGATGACGTATCACCTCTGCGGGGGCCGTCTCTCTCTGCACCGACAGTGGTCCACACGACCGCCACCAAATATCCTCCGGGTAGATGACGTGACCCTCATTCCTCCGTGCCCCATAAGGTAGCACCTCCCAGTTCCAACCCGGCGGAGCCTAGTCCCAGACATGGCGCCTCTCAAGCAGGTGGTTGCCGCCAAGTCGACAATGAAGATGCGGGATGGGTATCGTTGACTCGACGGCTACGCTATGCAATCGATTCGACGGTTAGGAAAGATGCTTTATATGCAATATGTCAATTAGCAAATCAGCAACATCTAAACATTTAAAACATACATTTAAACATACATACATTTAAACTAATAAATGTATAAACTCCTAGGGAAAATTTAAACTAATAAAATGTATCATTTATTTTAATTGTGTCAAAGTGAAATATTATTCTAGTATTATGAATTTTTTCTAATATACACATATACACATCAATATATCTAACGTACAAATATTATAAACTTCGAGGACTCCTGATTTTATCTAACATACCCATATATACAAATACAAATACACATATACATCTAACATACACATACACATCAATTTGGAGGACGGAGGACGGATCGGGCTTACAGCATTGAGGAGGAGAGCAGCACCGGCGAAGCTGACGGCGACGGTGTGGAGGAGCGACGCCGGCGGAGCTAAGGGCGACGACATGCAAGAGGAGAGCGGCAGCGGCGTCGGCGGAGGTGAGGGAGGATCGGCGGAGCTGAGGGCGATGGTTGGTGGCTAGGAGGAGCGGCACCGGCGGAGGTAAAGGCGACGACATGGAGGAAGAGAGTGGCGGCGGTGGCGCGTGGACGGACGGCGCCGTCGATCGAGGGCACGGGTGGGGCAGCCTGGCGGCGTCATCGAATCGTGTGAAGACGGAGTGAATTTGGGGGAGGAAGGAGACGCTCCTACATAGGGAGGAGATTTAGTCCCGGTTGGTGATACCAACCGGGACTAAAGATCCTCCCTTTAGTCCTGGTTGGATCCACCAACCGGGACTAAAGGCCCATCTTTTCGGCGGCCCAAATTCCGCGTGGGAAGGGACCTTTAGTCCCTATTGGTGGGACCAACTGGGACTAAAGCTGTATTTTCCCTGTCTCTGTTTTGTTTATTTTTTCTAATTTGTGTTTTTTAGATTTGGAATAACTGTCAGAGTATTTATAGTTTTTTAATTAATACTTTTTGCCTTAGGTCAAAACAATTACAAACTTTCTATTGGTGCTAGTAGTTTTCAAATCGAAATAGTTCAAATTTGAATTCTTTTGAAATTTTTGTGAATCACTAGTTTGTGAATAACTTTAGTTTAAAAATAGAATATTGAGTGATATTTTTGCTGTCGTTTATTATTAGTATGTTTTATCATTATGTTTAATTTTGGAATTTTGAGTATATTTTAAATACGTGTTTTAATCAAAACCATATTCTGTTTAACTGTTTTTAGTTTTATACCTTCATTTGTTTAAATCAAGATCACTATTAATTAACTCCGAAAAGGTTGAAACTTGGCATGGTATCATTATTTCACCGACATAGCTTGTGGTAAAAAGTTGAGACGGTTACGGCAAAAACTGGACGCACTTCATGTACAAACTAGACCGTCTCCTTCGAAGGATGAAGGTTTCGGGCGAAAACTCATATGTTACATAGGCATTTCATTTTTAACTTATTTCAACTCCATACTTTTTGTGCATTCAATATAAATCATTCTAAGACACATCCTCAAATTTCAGCCGTTTCTAACTTCGTTTGCTATTTTTCATTCATTTAATGAATTGTTTTGAGCTAAATGACCCCAAAATTACAAAGCACCACAAATGAACTCTGAAAACGTTCAAACTTGTCATTGTATCATCATTTCACCCAAATAGCATGTGGTAAAAAGTTCAGAGGTTTACGGCAAAAACTAGATGCATTTTGTGTACAAACTGGACAACCTCCTTCGAAGTATGACAGTTTCGAACGAAAACTCATATGTTACAAAGGCATTTCATTTTTTTAACTTATTTCAACTATGGACTTTTGGTGCATTAAATATGAACCATTCTAAGCCACATCCTAAAATTTCAACCCTTTCTAGCTTCATTTGCTATTTTTTTGAGCTAAATGACCCTGAAATTAGAAAGCGCCACAAATGAAATCTGAAAATGTTGAAACTTGGCATGGTATCATCATTTCACCCACATACACTAGTAGAAAAGAGGGCATTGGTTCGGGCCGGGCCAGCCCATTAGTCCCGGTTCAGTCACGAACCGGGACCAAGGGTGACAACGGTCCCGGTTAGTGAGACCAGGGGGCCGGGCGGGCCATGTGGGGCATTGGTCCCGGTTCGTCTAGAACCTTTGGTCCCGGTTCTAGACATGAACCGGCACCAATGTGCCTTGCTCCTGGACTACAACCATTGGTTCCAGTTCGTGGCTGGATCTGGGACCAAAGGGGGTCCTTTAGTCCCGGTTCCAACCACGAACCGGGACCAATGAGATGCCTATATATACCCCCTCACTGGCGAGCAGAGCACTCTGTTTTTTTGGCCGGCGAGGGAAGAGAATTGTGGTGCTCTAGGTCACCTCCTATGCACATGAGGTGTTTGATGAAATGCCCAAGCCAAACTTAAGCTTTCTCCTCTCGAAGCTCCTTGTCCAAACTCCATTTTCGTCAAGATTTGTCTAGGTTTGGCAGTCCATCCTATCCCGTCCCCGTCCTGAAACCGCTGTCGATCACCCGGGCGTGGTGAACCTCCTTATCTTATCTTCTTGCTAAAATAAAATATACTTACTCGTATGATTTTCTTACTTTTATTATTGTTTGTTATTATATAGTGCCATGGTTATGGTATCCGCCCACGTCGGCCCTCATCCAGTCTATGATTCAGATGTGGTATATTATCTTTTATATAACTATTTCACACATCTAATGTCTATGACAATTAATTATGCCACCAACTTAACGTACATGTTTTTATTTATAGGAGGTAGTTGAACCGGAAATGGATACCGACTATGCAATTCTGATCGACAAGTTAACTAAAGCTGAAAAAGAAATCGATCATTTGAAAGAAAAATTGAAAAGAACTGAAGATGACAAGATGGGATTGGAGTTGCATGTTGCCGATATCGTCGATGATCACAAGACCAAGATGGATGCAATGCGCTTGAAGCTTAGAAAGATTAGAAAATGTGCCATTCATATTGAGGCTTGGTATCATATGCCGTTGGATCAGTTGGGACCTTAGTAGCAGTTATGATTGCATTTGTTGTTGCATTTAAATTTTTTACATAGTTTCGGTGTATGTTTTAATTATATGCTCTAGCGAGCTATATGTTGTTCAATAATGACAGCTATGTATGAACTGTATGTATTTATTTTGGTCATTATTGTACTTTGGCTTTAATGTGATGATGGATTTCTAATAATTTGGTCACTTCTCTATTCATGATATGTTGTAATGGTTTTTAATACACTTTATTATATAACGCATGCAGATGAACCGGCAATGAATGTACGGTGACCGACGCACCTCCGAGTATATTAAGGGCCTGCATAATTTTCTCGAAGCGGCTGAGGCAAACAAGCAGAATGGTTTTATGCCTTGTCCATGTACTATCTGTGGGAATACGAAGTCTTTCTCCAACTCTAAAACCCTTCACTTCCACCTGCTTCAGAAGGGTTTTATGCCACACTATAATGTTTGGACCAAGCATAGAGAAAGAGGGGTTATGATGGAAGATAACGAAGAAGAAGAGGATGACGACAACTACCCTCCCCCTGATGCTGCAATGGGGGAAGCTGAAGATCAAGAGGATCCAGACGATGTGCCCGATGATGATCTTCGCCGGTTCATTGTTGATGCACAGAGAGAATGCGAAAATGAAAGGGATAAGTTGAAGTTCGATCGCATGTTAGAGGATCACAAACAAGGGTTGTGCCCAAATTGCGAAGATGACAACAAAAAGCTCGGCACCACACTGGAATTGCTGCAATGGAAGGCGGACAATGGTTTATCTGACAAGGGATTTAGTTCGCTACTGAAAATAATGAAGAAGAAGCTTCCAAAGGATAACGAATTGCCCGATAGTACGTATGCAGCAAAGAAGGTTCTATGCCCTCTACGATTGCAGGTGCAGAAGATACATGCATGCCGTAATGATTGCATCCTCTACCACGGTGAGTACGAGGAACGGAACGCATGCTTGGTATGTGGTGCATTGCGGTATAAGATCAGAAGAGATGACCCTGGTGATGTTGATGGCCAGCGCACCGGGAAGAGGGTTCCTGCCAAGGTGATGTGGTATGCTCCTATAATACCACGGTTGAAACGTCTGTTCAGAAACAAAAAGCATGCCGAGTTGATTGAATGGCACAAAAAGACCATAAGAAAGACGGGAAGTTGAGAGCACCCGCTGACGTGTCGTAGTGGAGAAAGATCGAGAGAAAGTGGAGCGACTTTACAGGTGACTCGAGGAACATATGGTTTGGTTTAAGTGCAGATGGCGTTAATCCTTTTGGAGAGCAGAGCAGCCAGCATAGCACATGGCCTGTGACTCTATGTATGTATAACCTTCCTCCTTGGTTGTGCATGAAGTGGAAGTTCATTATGATGCCAGTGCTCATCCAAGGCCCTAAGAAACCTGGCAATGACATTGATGTGTACCTAAGGCCATTTGTTGATGAACTTTTACATATATGGAATGGAAGAGGTGTACGTGTGTGGGATGAGAATGAACAGGAGAAATTTGGCCTACATGTGTTGCTGTTTGTAACCATCAACGACTGGCCTACTCTCAGTAACCTTTCAGGATAGACAAACAAGGGATACCACGCATGCACATATTGTTTAGATGACACCGACATTATATATTTGGAAAAATGCAGGAAGAATGTGTACCTAGGGCATCGTCGATTTCTTCTGACCAACCATCAATGTCAAAAGAAAGGAAAGCATTTCAAAGGTGAGGCAGATCACTGGAAGAAGCCCGCCCTCTGCACTGGTGATCACATACTTGATATGGTCAATGATTTACAAGTAATATTTGGAAAGGGTCCTGGCAGACTATCAGTTCCGACTGACGATGCGGGACGCGCACCCATGTGGAAGAAGAAACTATATTTTGGGACCTACCCTATTGGAAAGACCTAGAGGTCCGCTCTGCAGTCGACGTGATGCACGTGACGAAGAATCTTTGCGTGAACCTGCTAGGCTTCTTGGGAGTGTATGTGAAGACAAAAGATACACCGAAGGCACGGGAGGAACAGCAACATGTGCATGAAAAAGACGGCATGCATCCAAAGCAGTATGAAGGTCCGGCCAGCTACGCTCTTACCAAAGAAGAGAAGGAAATCTTCTTTGAATGCCTGCTCAGTATGAAGGTCCCGTCTGGTTTCTCGTCAAATATAAAGGGAATAATAAATATGGCAGAGAAAAAGTTCCAGAACCTAAAGTCTCATGACTTCCACGTGATTATGACGTAACTGCTATCGGTTGCATTGAGGGGGCTTCTATGGGAAAACGTTCGATTAGCCATTGTGAAGCTATGTGCATTCCTCAATGCAATCTTTCAGAAGGTGATCGATCCAGAAATCCTGCCAAGGTTAAGGAGTGATTTGGTGCAATGTCTTGTAAGTTTCGAGCTGGTGTTCCCACCGTCCTTCTTCAATATCATGACACACGTCCTAGTTCATCTAGTCGATGAGATTGCCGTTCTGGGACCTGTATTTCTACACAATATGTTCCCCTTTGAGAGGTTCATGGGAGTCTTAAAGAAATATGTCCGTAACCGCGCTAGGCCAGAAGCAAGCATGTCCATGGGCCATCAAACATAGGATGTCATTGGGTTTTGTGTTGACTTCATTCCTGACCTTAAGAAGATTGGTCTCCCTCAGTCGCGGTATGAGGGGAGACTGACTCGAAAAGGCACGCTAGGAGCGGACTAAATAATATGTAGGGACGGGCATTCTTGGTCTCAAGCACACTACACAGTTCCACAGAATTCCACCTTTGTGACCCCGTATGTCGATGAACACAAGAATATTCTGCGCTCCGAACACCCACAGCAGTGTGACGACTGGATTACATATGAACACATCAGGACTTTCGGCAGTTGGTTGCAAACACGTCTCATGGGTGAGAACACTGTTTCTGATGAGTTGTACTCGTTGGCCAGGGGACCATCTTCGGCTTTATTGACTTACAAAGGGTACGAGATAAATGGGAATACATTTTACACGATCGCCCAAGATGAAAAGAGCACCAACCAAAATAGCGGTGTCCACTTTGATGCAGCAACCAAGAGGGGAAATGACACATATTATGGTTACATAGTGGACATATGGGAACTTGACATGGACATGATTTCAAGGTCCGTTTGTTTTAGTGCAAATGGCTCAATCTGTCAAGAGGAGGGGTACAGGAAGACCCATAGTACGGAATGACAATAGTGGATCTGAACAATCTTGGGTACACAGACGAACCATTCGTCCTAGCTAATGAAGTGGCATAGATTTTCTATGTGAAGGAAATGTCTACCATACCGAGAAAAAGAAAAGTTAAGGAAGCGAATACATCATACGATGAGCCAAAACGCCACATAGTTCTTTCAGGAAAAAGAGACATCGTGGGATTGGAGGGCAAGACAGACATGTCTGAAGATTATGAAAAGTTTCATGAAATTCCTCCCTTCAAAGTCAAGGCTGACCAAAGCACCCTGTTAAACGATGAAGATTATCCCTTGGTACGGCACAATAAGCAAAGGACACAAGTGAAGAAAAAGTGAAGACTTTCTCTCCACAACTATATCATTGCGGTGACATGTGAAGAAATGAAATGCCTTTTGTAACACATGAGTTTTCGTCCAAAACCCTAATACTTTGAAAGAGATTTTCCGTTTTGTACACGAAGTGCATCCAGTTTTTGCCGTAACCCTCTCAACTTTTTCTGACATGCTATGTGGGTGAAATGATGATACCATGCCAACTTTTAACCTTTTCAGAGTTCATTTTAAGTGCTTTTCAATTTCAGGGTCAGTTAGCTCAAAAAATCAGTAAGTGGATGAAAAATACGAAATGAAGTAAAAAAGGGTTGAAAATTGATGATGTGGCTTTGAATGGTGCATTTTGAACACACAAAAAGTCTGGAGTTCTAATGAGTTCAATAAAATGAAATCCCTTTGTAACAGATGAGTTTTCGTCCGAAATCATGATACTTCAAAATAGATTGTCCATTTTGTACACAAAGTGCATCCAGTTTTTGTCGTAACCCACTCAACTTTTTAGCACATGCTATGTGGGTGAAATGATGATACCATGCCAACTTTCAACCTTTTCACAGTTCATTTTAAATGCTTTTTAATTTCTTTCAAAACATCGTGGGAGTGGAGTTTAAAAAAGAATCAGCTAAAAACCTATTATAAACCTCTAGTATTTTTGAAAAAATAATTATATAAAAATTATGCAACTAAAATTATCAAAGTATTTTTTGTTCTAAACATTAATAGCAAAAAGAATATGATGATAAAACACACTGGAAATAAATAAAGAAAAAATAAATAAAGCAAGAAACAAAAACAAAATAATGGATATTATGCAACTAAAATTATCAAAGTATTTATTTGCTAAAAAGAATGAACTAAAATAACAGAAGAAAAATAATGGAAAAAAAATTAAAAAATAAATAAAGCAAAAAACAAAACAAAAATACTGAAAAAAATAAAAAAATGCCACCTACTAGGCCACCACGGCCTGAATACGACTAGAAACCCACCAACCTTGTTGGGCCAGGATTCAGGCCCACAGAAGGCCTAGTAGGCCCACAGGCACAGAAAGATTAGGCCCGGAAGCCTGCAGCTGAGAGGAGCTCGAGATGGTGTGCGCAACAGCGCTTATAAACCACTCTCGAGCTCTCTCGGCTAGCGAGGTGGGACTAAAGAATTGGCCCCGGGCAGCACCACCCTTTGGTCCTGGTTGGTGGCACTAACCGGGACCAATACCAACCTTTGGTCCTGGTTGGTGCCACCAATCGGGACCAATGCCAACCTTTAGTCCCGGTTGGTGCCACCAACCGGGACCAAAGGTCTCTGCTTCCCGCCCTTTGGGCTGCCGAAAAGAGACCTTTGGTCCCGGTTGGACCTTTAGTCCCGGTTGGTGCCACCAACCGGGACCAAAGGTCTCTGCTTCCCGCCCTTTGGGCTGCCGAAAAGAGACCTTTGGTCCCGGTTGGACCTTTAGTCCCGGTTGGTGCCACCAACCGGGACCAAAGGTCTCTGCTTCCCGCCCTTTGGGCTGCCGAAAAGAGACCTTTGGTCCCGGTTGGTGGCACCAACCGGGACTAAAGGTTGGCATTGTTCCTGGTTGGTGGCACCAACCGGGACCAGTGCTCTGTGTATATAAGCAATAGTTTTGATTTTTTCAGATTTCATCTAGCACTTGCCCCTGATGACGCTGAGCACATCGACGCCGCTAGGCTGCCCGAGCTTGCCGTCGACGCCCTCTGCCCTGACGCCCTCTACCCAGATGCGCCTATCCGTGCCCCGACGTCGGTGCCGCTCCCCGACGCGTGCCCTGCCCCGACGCGCGCCTTTGCCCTGACGCGCGCCCTGCCCCGACGCGCACCTCTGCCCCGACGCACCGCCCCATGCCCCGACGCCGGCACCGCTCCCAGACATGCGCCCTGCCCCGATGCCGCCCCGCGCCACAACCCTACCTCGACGCCACCGCCCCTCCTCCCCGTTCGGTCTGGCCGGCCCCATTTCCTCCCTGTCCTCCCTGTCCCCTGTTGATTTTGATGATTTTGATGATATATAGATGATATATGATAGTTAGATGATGATGTTGATGATAGCTGATGATGTTGATGATAGATGATGTATGCTTTTTTTTGTTCATATAATTTTTTATAGCAGTTTTGGTCCATGTATATATGTGTGTGTATATGGAAGGATGGATGGATGGATGTATATATAGAGAAAATTATCATATGATATAAAAAAATATCATAGCTTCCTGTTTTTTTCCATGGATGTATGCTAAAGAAAATTATGAAAGAGTTTATGAGAGGTTTCTGTCAAAAGGTTTAATGATTTGTCAAGGCAAAAAATTGAACTAATTAAGGTATCCCAAGTGTTTATATATATGATATATGTATTTTGTTGGCAGAAAATAAGTTGGCTAAAAAGAAGTTCCTTTACGAAGGGGTTTTACTTTGCCTAAATCGGGGAGGGGCAACTTCACTAAACGTTCATGATGGGACATGAGAGGGGATGTCGAACATGCATGAGAGCGGTCCACTCACCCGACCAACTATCGAGGCCACCCAAACCCTAGAAGAAAGAGCGTCGCTGGTGATCTACCCCGTCCCTACCCGATAAACTCTCGAGGCCACCCCAAACCATAGAAGTGTTATCGAGGCCACCCCAAAACTTAGAAGCCTTGTCGAGGGCACCCAAATTTACCAAGTTAAATGAAGAAAACTCTGGTAACATAGTTTTATCAATTTAATTGTCATGTTGCAAAATTTGTAGAAACTATGGATCCAAGAGACGAAGAACAAGAACAGTTGTTGGGGGACATAATCCACGAAGGACATGATATCTTGTCGTTTCTCAACGACACCGATGGTCTGGAAGGAGAGGATTATGGAGAAGGAAGGACATGATCATGATGGCTCCGGTGACCGAATGCCGGAGGAAGAAGGAGACCATGATGACGGCTCCAGTGACCGATCGGAGGAGGGAGTTGTTGCAAAGTCCGGTGAGGTATATATATTAATTAAGCCTGTGCTGACTAGCTAATTGATGCATTAATTCTTTTGGTATGTACATATATTAATTAACTCTTATTTCTTCTTTTATAGCCCTTCAGATCGAGCCAAACTTCGGTAACGAGACGAGGCCCGAAGAAGAGGTTGCGCAAGGATGAAAAGTTCACGATCACAGCACTCGCGAACGATGGCCATCCGATTGAACCCAAGCGGACCAAGAACGCATTTCTGCTCAGTGCGGAGCTATTGTTAAGGACAACATCCCGATTAGCATCAAGCAATGGAATACGCCTAAGGACGGCACCCCTGATGGTGATTATGTAACCAATAGACAGAAAGAAGAACTTTGGACCGTGTTGAAGGCAAATTTCACCCTACCGCCAGAGGAGGATCCGAATAAGCCAGTTATAGAGCAACTGGTCAAGGCGTGTGCTCTTAAGAAGATTGTAGATCTATTCAGGAGGTGAAAGAATGAGCTGAAATCAAAGTTTGTCGACAGAGGGAAGACTCCAAAATTTATCGGCCAATTTGAGAAGATAGGAGATCACTGGCCCGCATTTGTGGCCTACAAGACATCGGAGAGGAGTAAGAAAATGTCAGAGACAAACAAGAACAATGCTGCAAAGAAGAAGTTTCACCATCACACGGGGTCAAGTGGCTACCTTAAAGCCCGGCCGTTGTGGGACAAAGCTGAGAATGACCTGATTGCTAAAGGGGTCGTACCACAGACATCAAACTGGCCAGACCGTTCAAGGACTTGGTTCTTCGGGGTTGGGGGAACTTTGGACCCTGAAATAGGGAAGTGCCATTGGATGGATGAGCAACTTACAATACCCGTGAACAAGCTTAAAAACTATATCACCGCAGCGCAGCAAGGGACGTTCATTCCCGATAGAGAAAAGGACGAGCTGACTGAGGCCCTAGGGAATGCTGAGCAACCTGGACGAACACGAGGCACACCAGGCTCCGTTCCGTGGAAGGTTGGGTTTCCCGATGCAGGTGGTTACAGAAGCTGGGAGAGAAAGCGGAAAGCGGAGCTAAGCTTAATTCAGAAGCTCAAGGTAAGACTACAAAAGCTAGAGGAAGTTGAGAGCCAGCGAGCTGCTGGCCAACCATCTCAACGGCACGAAGCTACCCCACCATCTCAGCGGAGAAGCAGCGTCGCTTCCACGGAGCCCGTTTAGCCTGACTTCATGTCTCCTAGCTACCCCGTGGATACTATCACAGAGGCTCAACATTGCAATCTTATGACGAAATGCCGGAACCTCACTTTCAAGGCGGCTGTCGGCTCTGTTGCACCTTCTCAACCTAACGAAACTTTTCACTGCCATCCGATTCCACATGGCTTTCCTGTTGTGATGGTGGATGAAGTAATGACAGAATTTGAGGAGCTCGAGCTTGACCACTGTACAGGTGAAGGAGAGAATAAGCTGGTTCATGCCATGTGGAGTACATGTCTATGGCAGAAGGAGTACATCAAGCTTCCAAACTAGAAGCCTCCACCTCCTCCTTTTACTCAGGCAAATCAGGGCACTCCAGCTCCTCCTCCTCCTCCTCCGATGACGACGAGTGATCAAGGCACACCGCCTCCTTCTCCGGCTCCTCCGGCGCGTGGGGGCACTCCGCCTCCTCCTTTGCCTAGTCCGGCACGTCGGAGCAGTACGCCTCCTCCTCAGCCTCATCGGCAACGGTGGAAGACAGACGCCGACGCTATGGCTCCTCCGGCGCATAGTAAGCAACGACGGAAGGGAGCCGCCGCCACTCCGGCGGCTAGCAGTACAAGCATAGGCAGGAGGGGATACAGATACGGTCCATCTCTAAGGCCTCTAGAAAAGTTACCATATGAGAGGACTGAGTCTGAAAACAAGGAGATAAGTCAGGCCGAAGTGAGGGACCATTTTGCATAGAAAACTCCAACTCCGAAGGAGAAGATAGATCCGGTGAAAGCGATGCACACTATCGATGCCCTGAAGCGACCACCATCGCCTCCGCCGGATTCCAACTTTGACCGCTGTATTAAAAAGATATATCAAGATGCGCGGCGTTCGGGAAGTACTTCCAGTGATGCAAGGTAAGCATAACAAAGAAGTGGGAAAAAAATTCCCCAGCTGGGCGAACAGGCGAACCAATCGTGCCTCCCGCTCAAGGTGTCTAGCAATATCGCTAATGATCATCCGGGGATGGTGCCCGGTACCAATCCTGGTGATTACATGAGTGATGATGTACTGTTTCGAATTCAGCCATTGGAGGTGGACGAATTCAAATACCGGTACGGGCATCCTCTCGTCAAACCTGATCATCCTCCTCTAACAACGATGATGCGAAGATTCCATGAATGGTACATGCAAACCTGCCGCGAGTCTGGGAAGGATTCTTTATTACTGTCAGTTAAAGAGGAGCACAACCTTGTTGGAATGGAAATGTAGAATATTGAATTTGAGGATATATTCCAGTTATACAATCAAAAGGCCATCGACAAAACAGTCGTGACTTTCTACTGTCTGTAAGTACTACTTCTGTAATTAAGTCTCTCTATGTATATAGCTCAGCTCTTTCATTGCATGTATATATAATTATCCTCACTACTATATTATGAAGATTGAAGATCGTCGAATGTAGAAAAGTACAAATGTATGACATTGGGTTCATTAACCCAAATGTCATACATGAGTATAATTTTCAAAATTATCCCACACAAACCGAGGAGAACTTGCTAGAATCGTTGCTTAGAAATCAGAACAAAGGGACAATACTCTTTCCTCACAACTTCAAGTGAGTGTTACTGTCTTGTGCATATTTGGTTTCCCTTATTACTCGAGGTTTATAGTAATGTAATTGATGAGTTATGCATGCGTGCGCAGTTTCCACTTTATTCTGCTAGAGATTTAGGTTGAGCAGGGAGTATTAATCGTCTTAGACTCGAAACGAAAAGATCCCCGAAATTATGCGGACATGACTAAAATTCTCCAGAAGTAAGTTCAATCGATCATTATCGCATCATATCGGCAACTTTAATTTGTTCATTTCCTGATATCAAGTAATTATTTTCTTTGTCTGGCAGGGTTTGGAAAGAGTTCACAGCAATTGTTTCGGCACTGCCGAGGGAGCTGCGATTTACACACCCGAAAGTAAGTACTACTAGTTAGTTCCGCGCATCTCCCATTGATTCTAGTTTCATCAATACCATTTATCATTCTTGATTATCAGTTTGATTGAACTCTATTTCTCGTAAAGTGCTTGTGGCAGGAAAAAGGGAATAATTTATTTGGATACTACGTTTGCGAGTTCATCTTCAACGCGACGACCCCTAAGCGGGGCTTCTCTCAAAAACAATTTCAAGTGCGTAAGCAATAATACTCATAACTTTATTTTATTACCATATATATGTATTGACCCCCTTCTTCAAATTAGATGTGGAAGATGTGGGATGAACTCCTACCACATGATCGCATACGAGCAATTCAAGAAGAATTGGCGGGATTCTTTCTTGACCACGTCATAAATAAAACCGGAGAATACCATCTGGAAGTTAACATTAAATGTTAGGGATTGTAAGAGATCTTATATTGTATATATGTAGCTAGTAGCGTGGGATATATATACAGAAATTTGTTATACGACCAATCTCTCGGACAAAGAGAGGTCGATCACTTCTATCTCTATATGTTCATGGCGATCTTCTGTACTTAATTGTTCCTACATTTTCTTACTAGCTAGCGTGTCGAGTTCTCTCTATAGTAGCTAGCGTCGACCAAGCACGGAGAAAGAGAGGACAATTCTCACTATCAATTAGCTAGCTATAACAATATAAAACCCCTAAATTAACCGTCCAAAACCCCTAAACCCCCCCTCCCTTTCAAAAAAAACAAGGAACTCCCAGATGTTGACGCGTGGATGCCTTTTGGTCCCGGTTGGTGTTACAAACCGGGACTAAAGGTCCTCCTGCCTGGGCTCCCCGCAGAGGCCACGTGGAGCCCCTTCTGTCCCGGTTTGTAAGAGAACAGGGACTAAAGGTTTTGGGCATTAGTCCCGACCCTTTAGTCCTAGTTATGGAACCAGGACAAATGGGCCTTACGAACCGGGAAAAATGGGCATTTTTCTACTAGTGATAGCCTGTGGTAAAAAGTTGAGAGAGTTACGACGAAAACTGGACGCACTTCATGTACAAACTAAACTATCCCGGCTACTCATTAGAAAGAAATGTGATGACGGTGCGATCTTGGAATATAATTCTTTTTCTTCGCATGTGCCCCTTGATTATTGCTTAGTAACCAAGGATAATATTCATCATATAACATGATGCTTGGGTCAGTCATCACTGCGAAGGGAGGAATCTTCAAACTTTTTCATAATCTTTTGACATGTCTGTCCTTTCCTCCACTCCCATGATGTTTATTTTCCTAGAAAGAACTATGTGGTGATTTGGCTCATCATATGATGTATCCGCTTTCTTATCTTTCCTTTTTTCTCGGTTTGATAGACATGTCCTTCACATTCAAAACTTGTGCCACATCATTGGCTAGAACGAATGGTTCGTCTGTGTGCCCAAGATTGTTGAGATCCATAACTGTCATTCCGTACTGCGGGTCTACCAGTACCCCTCCACCAGTCAGATTGGCCCATTGGCATCGGAACAAAGGGACCTTTGAATCACCTCCATAGTCAAGTTACCATATCTCCACTATGTAACCATAATATGTGTCCTTTTCCTTGGTACTTGCCGCATCGTTAAACCGAACACCATTGTTTTGGTTGGTGCTCTTTTTATCTTGGGCGATCGTGTAAAATGTATTCCCATTTATCTCGTACCCTTGGAAAGTCAATATAGTCGAAGATGGTCTCTTGGACAACAAGTACAAGTCATCTTCAACATTGTCGTCATTCAAGAGATGTGTTCGCAACCAACCGCCGAAAACCTCAATGGGTGTACGTTGAATCAAGGGGTCAGACATCTCCGGGTTCTTCAAGCATATAATATCCATGTTTTCCTCGATATATGGGGTGACCAAGGTAGAATTCTATAGAATTGTGAAGTGTTCTTGCGCCCAAGAATTCCCACCCATGTATATTATTGATTTTGGTCCAAGCGTACCATTTCCATGCAGTCTCCCCTCATGTCGCGATTGTGGAACACCAATCAGCTTAATGTTAGGAATAGAGTCAACACAAAACTCAATAACCTCCTCTATTTCATGGCCCTTGGAGATGCTTCCTTCTGGCCTAGCACGGTTATGAACATATTTCTTGAAGACTCCCATGAACCTCTCAAAGGGGAACATATTGTGTAGAAATACAGGACCCAGAATGGCAATCTCTTCGACTAGGTGAACTAGGACGTGCGTCATAATATGAAAGAAGGATGGTGGGAACACCAACTCGAAACTGACAAGACATTGGACCAAATCATTATGTAAGCTTGGTAGGATTTCCTGATCGATTACCTTCTTAGAAATTGCATTGAGGAATGAACATAGCTTCACAATGGCTAATCGAACATTTTCTGGTAGAAGCCCCCTCAATGCAACTTGAAGCAATTGTGTCATGATCACATGACAATCCTGAGACTTTAGGTTCTGGATTTTTTTTTCTCTGCCATATTTCTTATTCCATTTATATTCGACGAGAAGCCAAATGGGACCTTCATGCTGAGCAGGCATTCAAAGAAGATTTCCTTCTCTGGTTTGGTAAGAGAATAGCTGGCAGGACCTTCATACTACTTTGCATGCATGCCGTTATTTTCGTGCACACGTTGCTGGTCCTCCCGTGCCTCCAGTGTATATTTTGTCGTCCCATACATGCCCAGGAATCGTTGCAGGTTCACTCAAAGATTCTTCGTCACGTGCATGACGTCGATTGCAGAGCGGACCTCTAGGACTTTCCAATATTCTAGCTCCCAAAATATAGATTTCTTCTTCCACATGCTTGCGCGTCCCTCGGCGTCAGTTAGAACAGATTGTCCACCAGGACCCTTTCCAAATATTACTTGTAAATCCTTGACCATATCAAGTATGTCATCACTAATACATAGAACGGGCTTCTTCCAGTGATCTGCCTCGCCTTTGGAATGCTTGCCTTTCTTTCTTAAGGCATGGTTGGCCACAAGAAATCGACGATGTCCCAGGTACACATTCTTCTTGCATTTGTCCAAATATATACATTCGGTATCATCTAAACAGTGCGTGGATGCATGGTATCCCTTGTTTTTCTGTCCTGAAAGGTTACTAAGAGCAGGCCAATCATTGATGGTTACAATGAGCAACGCTCGTAGGTCAAATTCCTGTTGTTTGTGCTCATCCCACATGTACACCTTTTTTCTTCCACAATTGTAAAAGTTCATCAACTAGTGGCCTTAGGTACACATCAATGTCGTTGCCAGGTTGCTTAGGGCCTTGGATGAGCACTGGATCATAATGAACTTTCGCTTGATTCACACCATTACGTGCCTTCCATTGCAGCAATTCGAGTGTGGTTTCGAGCTTTGTGTTGTCATCTTTGCAATTTGGGTACCACCCTTTTTTGTGATTCTCTAACATGTGATGCAACTTCAACTTCTCCTTTTCATTTTTGCAGTTTCTCTTTGCATAAGGAATGGTCGACCAAGATCATCAGCGGGCTCATCTGATGCCTTAGCTTCTTCTTCTACATTCTCTTCCCCCACTGTACTACCATCATATTTAGGACACCTAGGGTAGTTGTGGTCATCCTCTTCTTCTTCATTCTCTTCCATTAGAACCCCTCTTTCTTCGTGCTTGGTCCAACAATTATAGTCAGACATAAAACCGGACGTAAACAGGTGGACATGAATCTGGTTTGAGTTAGAGTAAGTCTTATCATTCTTACACACACCACATGGACAACACATAAAACCATCCCGCTTGTTTGCCTTTGCCGCATGCAAAAAACTCTGCATGCCATTAATGAACTGGGGAGAGCGTCGGTCAACGTACATCCATTGCCGGTTCATCTTCAGTACACAACACCGAGAAGACCAAATTCATACAAGTTCATACATAAAGTTCATACACACCTATTCTCATAAAACAACATAAAAACATCTAGCTAAAACATTTTAAATGCATCAACAAATATGACCAAAATCACAACAAAGGTAAAAGTTGATCCAACAGCATAATGATACCAGGCCTCTTTATTAATGGCATATTTTCTAGTCTTTCTAATCTTCAAGCGCATTGCATCCATCTTGATCTTGTGATCATCATTGACATCGGCAACGTACAACTCAAATTTCAACTTCTCTTCTTCAACTCTTTTCAATGTTCCTTTCAAATCCTCATTTTCTTTTTCAACTAAATTTAACTTCTCGACAATAGGGTCGGTTGACATTTCCGGTTCAACTACCTCCTAGATAAAAATATCTATGTCAACTTGATGGACATAATTGTTATTGACACGAAATGCAAAAAATAGTTATAAAATAGAATGAATCGTAAACCGGACGAGGGCCGACAGGCACGAATATCATAACCATGGCACTATATATGACAACAATCATACAAGTAAGAAAACTATGCAAGTAACTATCTAAACCATACAAATACGATTTTATTTGTAAAAATGATAAGAACACAAGAAGAGGCTCACCAAGGTGGTGTCGGCGATGGGACGGTGCGGTCGATCGACGGTGGTTAGGACGGGGACGAGAAGGCACACTAAGTTAAAACCCACAAATCACTACACTTATAAAGCATTGCACGAGCTGATCTAGCAATAAGAGATGAAAGGACAAAGTTGCTCACCTTTGTGAACACTTAAATGGATTGGGGTGCCACATATCTTGACAAATCTTGGCAAAAATGGAGGGATGAGCACGAGCTAGGGGAAGAAACAGAGAGGGGAGTTCAAATGGAGAAAACAGAGAAATGTAGTCGGGCTAGATGAAGGGTTGATATAGGGAAAGCTTTAGTCCCGGTTGGTTTAATCAACCGGGACTAAAGGTCCATCTATAGTCCCGGTTTGTATCACAAACCGAGACTAAAAGCGCTTGTGGGGGGCCCACGCTGACACTAGCCTGCCACCACTCCTTTAGTCCCGGTTTGTGACACAAACCGGGACTATAGGTCCTAGATGAACCGGGTCTAATGGCCTAACCGCTACGATCCATCGGAACTGGGACTAATGGCAACATTAGTCCCAGTTCAAAGCCAAACCAGGACTAAAGGTACAAACTGAAGGCCTGTTTTCTACTAGTGATGTGACCGGCTTCACCACCATCTCTTTCTCTCTAGTGTGAGTTTCCACACTTATAGATGGAAAGTGCCACTTCAGACAAACCAGAGGAAATATTTGTAAGAGCTAGCTAGGGCATTTTGGCATTTGAAACATGATTTTAAAAATAATTATTTATTAAGGTATGAAAATTCAATTATTCCTATCAAATATGGCAATAATTAGAATTTGATGATTTTATCTTGTTCTCCAAGCCATCTTGGGCGATCATGTAAAATGTATTCCCATTTATCTCGTACCCTTGGAAAGTCAATATAGTCGAAGATGGTCTCTTGGCCAACAAGTACAAGTCATCTTCAACACTGTCTGTACGTTGAATCTAGGGGTTAGACTTCTCCGGGTTCTTCGAGCGTATAGTATCCATGTGTTCCTCGATATACGGGGTCATTAATGTAGAATTCTGTAGAACTGCATAGTGTGCTTGCGCCCAAGAATGCCCGTCCAAGCGTGCCTTTTCCACGTAGTCTCCCCTCATGCCGCGATTGAGGAACACCAATTGGCTTAATGTCAGGAATAAAGTCAACAACAAACTCAATAACCTCCTATGTTTCATGGCCCTTGGATATGCTTCCTTCTGGCCTAGCACGGTTACAAACATATTTCTTTCAGACTCTCATGAACCTCTCAAAGGGGAACATATTGTGTAGAAATACAGGACCCGGAATGGCAATCTCTTCGACTAGGTGAACTAGGACGTGCGTCATAATATTGAAGAAGGATGGTGGGAAGACCAACTGGAAACTGACAAGACATTTGACCAAATCATTCTGTAAGCTTGGTAGGATTTCCGGATCGATTACCTTCTGAGAAATTGCATTGAGGAATGGACATAGCTTCACAATGGTTAATTGAACATTTTTTGGTAGAAGCCCCCTCAATGCAACAGGAAGCAATTGCCTCATGATCACATGGCAGTCATGAGACTTTAGGTTCCGGAATTTTTTCTCTGCCATATTTATTATTCCCTTTATATTCGACGAGTAGCCAGAAGGGACCTTCATAATGAGCAGGAATTAAAAGAAGATTTCCTTGTCTGCTTTGGTGAGAGCATAGCTCGCGGGACCTTGATACTGCTTTGGATGCATGTAGTCGTTTTTGTGCACACGTTGCTGGTCCTTCCGTGCCTCTGGTGTATCTTTTGTCTTTCCATACACGCCTAGGAAGCCTAGCAGGTTCACGCAAAGATTCTTGGTCACGTGCATCATGCCGATTGCAGAGCGGACCTCTAGGACTTTCCAATATTCTACCTCCCAAAATATAGGTTTCTTCTTCCACATGGGTGTGCGTCCGTCAGCGTCAGTTGGAACAGATTGTCCACCAGGACCCTTTCCAAATATTACATGTAAATCCTTCACATATCAAGTATGTCATCACCAGTAAGGAGGATGGGCTTCTTCCGGTGATCGGCCTCACCTTTGAAATACTTGCCTTTCGTTCTTAAGGCACGCTTGGTCGGAAGAAATCGATGATGTCCCAGGCACACATTCTTCTTGCATTTGTCCGAATATATACTCTGAGTCTCATCTAAACAGTGTGTGCATGCATGGTATCCCTTGTTTGTCTGTCCTGAAAAGTTACTAAGAGAAGGCCAATCATAGATGGTTAC
The DNA here is from genome assembly GCA_022496015.1 of Hordeum marinum. Lineage (NCBI taxonomy): Eukaryota > Viridiplantae > Streptophyta > Magnoliopsida > Poales > Poaceae > Hordeum > Hordeum marinum. Next base: position 33,299,828 of record CM039674.1, read on the forward strand.
AAACAACAACGCTCGCAGGTCAAATTCCTGCAGTTTGTGCTCATCCCACACATGTACACCTTTTTTATTCCACAACGGTAAAAGTTCATCAACTAATGGCCTTAGGTACACATCAATGTCGTTGCCGGGTTGCTTAGGTCCTTGGATGAGCACTATCATCATAATGAACTTCCGCTCCATGCACAACCAAGGAGGAAGGTTATAGATACATAGAGTCACAGGCCATGTGCTATACTTGCTGCTCTACTCCCCAAATGGATTAATGCCATCTGCACTTAAACCAAACCATAAGTTCCTTGGGTCATCTGCAAAGTACGGCCACTCTCTTTCAATTTTTCTCCACTGCGATCCATCAGCGGGTACTCTCAACTTCCCGTCTTTCTTACGGTCTTCTTTGTGCTCTTGGCATGCTCTTTGTTTTGGAACAACCGTTTCAACCATGGTATTATAGGAGCATACCACATCACCTTGGAATCCTCTTCCTGGGGCGCTCGCCCTGAACATCATCACCAGGGACATCGCGAACGATCTTATATCGCAATGCATTACATACCGGGCATGCATTCAAATTCTTGTACTCATCGTGGTAGAGGATGCTGTCATTATGGCATGCATGTATCTTCTGCACCTCCAATCCTAGCGGGAAGACAACCTCTTTTGCTTCGTACATACTGTCGGACAATTCTTTGTCCTTTTGAAGATTTTTCTTCATTATCTTCAGCAACTTTTCAAATCCCTTGTTAGATACATCATTCACTGCCTTCCATTGCAACAATTCCAGTGTGGTACCGAGCTTTGTGTTGTCATCTTCACAATTTGGGTACAACGTTTTTTTGTGATCCTCTAACATTTGCTGCAACTTCAACTTCTCCTTTTCACTTTCGTAGTTTCTCTTTGCATCAGCAATGGCCCGACCAAGATCATCAGCGGCCTCATATGATGCCTCAGCTTCTTCTTCTTCATGATCTTCCCCCATTGTAGTACCCTCATATTCAGGACACCCAGGATAGTTGTTGTCATACTCTTCCATTAGAACCCATCTTTCTCTATGCTTGGACCAACATTTATAGTCGGACATGAAAACAGACGTAAACAGGTGGACGTGAATCTGTTTTGAGCTAGAGTTAGTCTTATCGTTCTTATACACACCACATCGACAACACATAAAAGCGTCCCGCTTGTTTGCCTCAGTCGCACGCAAAAAACTATGCACGCCATTAATGAACATGGGAGAGCGTCGGTCATCGTACATCCATTGCCGGTTCATCTTCATTACACAACACCGAAAAGACCAAATTAATACAAGTTCATACATAAAGTTCATACACACTTATTCTCATAAAACAACATACAACTATGTAGCTAAAATATTTTAAATGCAACAACAAATGCGATCAAAATCGCAACTAAGATAAAAATTGATCCAACAACATAATGATACCAAGCCTCTTTATTGATGGCATATTTTCTAATCTTTCTAATCTTCAAGCGCATTGCATCCATCTTGATCTTGTGATCATGAACGACATCGACAACGTACAACTCCAATTTGACCTTCTCTTCTTCAACTCTTTTTAATTTTTCTTTAAAATCCTCGCTTTCTTTTTCAACTAAATTTAATTGCTCGACAATAGGTTGGTTGGCATTTCCGGTTCAACTACCTCCTTGACAAAAATATCTATGTCAACTTGATGGGCATAATTGTCATTAACACAAAATGCAACAAATAGTTATAAAAGAGAATATACCACATCCGAATCGTAAACCGAACGAGGGCCGACCGGCGCTGATATCATAACCATGACACTATATATAATAACAGTCATACAAGTAAGAAAATTATGCAAGTAACTATCCAAATCATACAAATACATTTTTTTAAAAGGATAAGAACACAAGAAGAGGCTAACCAAGGTGGTGCAGGCGGCTGGATGGTGCGGGCGATCAACTGTGGTTAGGACGGGGACGGGAAGGCACACTAAGTAAACCTCACCTACAAATATGCAAACTAAGGAGTTAATTTGAGCTCAGTTTGCATATAAATCAAAAAACAGAGGGAGGAGTTCGAGCTAGGGGAAGAACAGAGAGGGGAATTCGAATGGAGGAAACAGAGAAATGTAGTCGGGTTGGACGAAGGGTTTATATAGGGAAATATTTAGTCTCGGTTGGTTATACAACCGGTAGTAAAGGTCCATCTATAATCCCGGTTTGTATCACAAACCGAGACTAAAAGGGCTCGTGGGGCCCCAGGCTGACAACAGCCTGCCACCACCCCTTTAGTCCCGGTTTGTGATACAAACCGGGACTAATGTGGCCCGTACACCCCCACCGCTCCTAGCCATTGGAACCGGGACTAATGGCCACATTAGTCCCGGTCCAAAGCCAAACCGGGACTAAAGGTTGAAACAGAAGGCCAGTTTTCTACTAGTGTACTGGTCGTTCTGGAACATATATTGGTATAACTTTAAAACTTGGTAACTGTTTATTTTATCGTTTGTGATCTTGAAGAACGGTAACTGTAACAAACATTAGTAGAGAAATGAACTATTCAGTTTCTTTGATACCCACATGATAATTCGAATTAACAGAAAATCATGATAGTTAAGGTTACTGGATTACCTCAACGTGATTAATGTGGAAATCATCTGAACACGCTGTTGATCCGCAACTTTTCGGTTCCCTTGTGTTGAAAGCTTGACTAATATCTCAGTTCTGATGAAAAATACCAATTGCAAACATCAATCACGACATACAACCAAAACAATGACATTAATATTTCCTGTTTTCAGTATCTAATACGGGCCATTTATATTTCCTGTTTTCAGTATCTTATACGGGCCATCAATCACGACATACAACCAAAACAATGACATTAATATTTCCTGTTCTCAGTCCTGATTTTCCTTTGTGTGTTGCACGTGTATTTAGTGAAGAAAGCATACGCAGCATTATTGGGCTTTTGCTCATTTATGGATAGAAGATGTTGAGGCTTTGCCCTCCTCTACAGCATGGTTATGCTTTTTGCGTCTTCTACTATATTGTTCCATGTAACCTGGCATATACAGCAGCAAAAGACCCGACGGTATGAATCACCCATTAGCATGCAATTTAAGCAATTGTACGTTATAAAAACATGGATGGTAAAAAAATGAAATGATAAGATCTGCAGCCCAGGCGAAGAAATTACTTGCCCAGAGGACATTGGAGATTATCAACTCCAGAAATCATGAAATAAAAATAATATGAGAACCAATGTGCCTGAATCAGTTGACCACAGCGATTATGAACAACGCATGTAGTTTAAAATTGGGACGGGGAGGATATTAGCACAATGTAATCTTTGGGGGGTAGAAGGAATCATACATCAAAATAAAATAAAGAGCCAAACGCCCAAACCATGCGGATAGATGTTCCGTTGCAGGCAGAATTATGAAGTGTGATCGGAGAGTGCTAAGAGGAAGCGTACACGCGCATGAACTGCATCAACAGAAGGTCGGGACAACAGAAAGGCGTACATCCACTAATCGTCACCTATATATGAGGAGCACAAATGATCCACACTGTAGAAACAGAAGAGTGAATGATTATTTAATTCAAACACAGCGGAGCAGTTTCGCGCAACGAACAGCCATGCGATGGTTGCCCAGATCACGCGAAAGAACGAACTGTGGACGCGTCGGCTGGATCGATCAGCCGTGTCGCTCGCTTTGCCTGAGACTTCTGGATTCGCTCTGTCAGATGGATACAAAACCGCATCGCAACCATCCGCTCGGCATCGGACGTCAAGTCGTCAACCCACCGTAATGATGGAGAGACCACCGATTTGGTTTCTGAAATAGCGGCCATGGACATACGGCCCAGGTTTGAGCCACGTGGGAGCAATGCAGTAGTGTATCAGACGGCCATTAATGTCCCAGAGACGAAATCGGATGGTTGAAATGACTAATAGTGTGAGATTGCTAGGAAAGCACTCAGTTTTACTTCAGCCCCAAAGACGTAACCTGCTCCCGGAAGCTAATTAATTTAGAGCATAGGTTGGATGGAAGGTTCCAAGCACGAGCTGGAAGCTTAGTTTAGCGCTAGAGCTAATTAACGCGTGGTCGGCAACGATCAGTACTGGCTGGTGGTAGCGTGTGGCCACTTGACCGGAGACGACAAAAGGAGAGATGTGTGGGTCCGGATGCTTTACTGCTGGGTAGTACATGCAATGGATTCGGCTGGGATCTAGCTGAACGCTCTTGCCACTTGCCCATCATTTTACTTGCTGATCGATCGGCTATCAAATGCTGGGGAGTGCCCACACACTTGCTTGCTCACCGGGCCGGACAACGACAAAACTCCTAGACGCCGCCAGAAATTCAAATCTCCAACCCACGGAAATTCCAAGGGCGGTTTTATCTATCGGTGTTTTCGGAAAATCCCATACGTATATTCAAGAACAAAAGCGTATATATTGATTAAACAACCTTTTTTAATTTCCAACCATGTGGCATATATGTGGTGAGCAATCCAAACAATTCAAAAAATTGAACAACTTTCTTGTATGCCCATTTTTAACTGTACCAACATCTAGAAAAAAAACTTCGTTGTGCAAAGGCTCCTCCAGCATCTCACGACCTCTTATAACACTTTGCAGCCTCATGAGCCAAGAGTTTTTTCTTTGAAAAAAGGATAGAGAAAATATATCATGGTGCTTTTTCGTAGGATATTTATTCATATATGAACCAACCACAACAAGAAAAAAACTAACACGTCCACATTTTGGCTCATGGGATTTTGGTCAATACCCAATCTATTGAGTTGCACATATCAACCTCTAAACTCATTGGATATGGAAGTGCAATGTGTAAAATATTTCGAGCAATCGGTATGAGCTTTGCCTTTTCATATACAAGAAGAGAATTTCACCAGTTAATAAGAAATACTTACTGGAAACTGGTAAATTTATGGCACACACACACACACATGCCCTGAGTAGATGCCCTGAGCAAATCTCGGCTCAGAATGGAAGTATATGTTTTGGCGTCAATCAACTGAAATTGGACAAGATCAAGTGTCTCTGGTTTTAATTACAATCCCGAACATACTTACGCAGTAAATTTATTATAGTGGTCTCCCATTGTTGAAACATTAATCGATTATTTTCATCTAGTTAATATAGATGATAAATTAGCGATTGGTCATCCATATAATATTTCATCGTGAAGTTTCTCAGTGCCAATACTTAACTTTTATATTTGGGTTGCATTTGTTAAGGTTATCTTGAGCTCATGAATAGTTGTATTATATACAGTTTTCTTTTTCATAAACTCTGCCATATCTAAAAATTATTTGTTAACCAGCACTGTGGAAGGAGATGCAAGGTCAACCTGGTCATGCATATACAGCCAGAAAATTTAGTAGACTCGGTGTTAAAATTCCTTGGCTCTATATTTCTAAGAACCTTCTTCTCCATCACTCACCCATGAATAATATCTCACAAATTTTGGCTTCATGTGTCTCCTAGGCAGAACTTTTTGAAACTTAGCCCATTCCTTGTCTGCGAAATTGCCAACAATTATTTGCCTATAGAAAGATGGCAATGAAATTCAAGAAAAAGGATGACGTTACATGCATACCTATTCCTCAATGACGACACCAGCCTTGCCTTTCTGTACAGACGGTTAGCATCTAATTATACTCATATCTCCATCTGTTTGTATATCATTGTAAGGACGGTTAGCATCTAATTATACTCATATCTCCATCTGTTTGTATATCGTTGTAAAGACGTTTAGCATCTAATTATAATACACATACAAATCCTATTTATGGAAAAGCAACAACAATCTCTATATCTATATACTACTTAAAAAGAATGTGAGGTTTCATCTTATGCCAATTTTCTCTCCACCACATCATCATCCCTCGTCCCACCTTCACCATTTTCCTCGGTTTTCCACCCCCTTCTGGTTCTCATCAAATCAATCTTTGGTTACCGAATAGACCAGATTAATCTATCATATAACAATAAATCACGGTGTGTAAATAAATTGTTATTTATGGTGAAACCTGGTACCGGTCAGAAATATTTGCTAACCTGACAAATAGAAATTAATGTCTATCTTTGGTAACCTAATGAAGCAGATCAATCACAGGCACATACATATTTGTCAGTTTAAGCAATGGTTGGAAAATATTAGGTCCGCATGAAAAGCGCACAAACACATAGCTAGTCATATAAAATAATCAGTAAGAGTAGAAGTTTTATTTACGCGTGTGTGGCACCCATTTAAGTACCCAAAAAACCCGTGTCGTAACTCCTAATGGTAGAAATAGCATCCCTATGTGAACAAAAGTTGGCTTTTATAGAGTATTCCTTTATTGTTTTGTGATTAACACTCCATCCAAGATTCACACTCTTTGCAACCACCGCAATTTTTCTGAGTTGAATTAGGCTTAATTATGCACCACTATATAATCCCCAGGCAAGCGAAAAGATCATCATGGAAATTGGAAACACCCAAAATTTACAAGGGTTGAACGAGTCTTCAAGATAATCAAAAAATTGTTCTTATCTTATGCATCCAAAAATAAATGTACACGCGGCAAAACTGACTCGCACTGATGAAATATTCTATGAGCTAGATTTAATTATAGTTTCTGTTAATATTTTATATGAGAATTTAAACAAACGAGTATATAACAAATTTGGTAGACTGTTCATGCATACCTTCGAGCCAATTTTACTTTTTTTTACACTAAGCCAATTTTACTTTTTTTTACACTAAGACAATTTTACTCATTCATGAGGGCTATGCATAGCCAGCATGTTATACTACATGCATCAAGTACATTGAATCATAAATCAATACATCAACATACAAGTTGCTAAAATAATATCTAGCTCCCATTTGCTACACCGCAGAAAACCAGATGTAATATGGAGCTTTCGGAGGGTGCAAACATGAAAATATCACTTCAAATTAACCAAAAACTGAATATGCCCAAAAATATTACTCCTCTTCCACACATACGTGTACACATGGAGACGCATCCCTAGACTATCTATATATACGCCAACATCACACACCACACAGCTACCACCTCATCATCGTCTAGCCCTAGCTAGAGCAGCAACTTATCTTAACCTGTAAACACACATACACACACAAAATTATCTCCATATGTACCTAGCTTAGCTCAGCTAGTATCACAGCCCGAACAACATACACACACTCCAAAGAACACACGCCATGGGGGTGGAAATCCTGAGCTCCATGGTGGAGTACTCCTCCCAGTACTCTTCCAGCGCATCCACGGCCACAACGGAGTCAGGCGCCGCCGGAAGATCGACGACGGCTCTGAGCCTACCAGTTGCCATCGCCGACGAGTCCGTGACCTCGCGGTCCGCATCGGCGCAGTCGGCGTCATCACGGTTCAAGGGCGTCGTGCCGCAGCCAAACGGTCGGTGGGGCGCCCAGATCTACGAGCGCCACGCTCGCGTCTGGCTCGGCACGTTTCCGGATCAGGACTCGGCGGCGCGTGCCTACGACGTAGCCGCGCTCAGGTACCGGGGCCGCGATGCCGCCACCAACATCCCGTGCGCGGCCCCGGAGGCGGAGCTCGCATTCCTGGCAGCGCACTCCAAGGCCGAGATCGTCGACATGCTCCGGAAGCACACCTACGCCGACGAACTCCGTCAGGGCCTGCGGCGCGGCCGCGGCATGGGGGCGCGCGCGCAGCCGACGCCGTCGTGGGCGCGGGTTCCCCTTTTCGAGAAGGCCGTGACCCCTAGCGATGTCGGAAAGCTCAATCGCCTGGTGGTGCCGAAGCAGCACGCCGAGAAGCACTTCCCCCTGAAGTGCACCCCAGAGACGACGACCACCACCGCCGGCAACGGCGTGCTGCTCAACTTCGAGGATGGTGAGGGGAAGGTGTGGAGGTTCCGGTACTCGTATTGGAACAGCAGCCAGAGCTACGTGCTCACCAAAGGCTGGAGCCGCTTCGTCCGGGAGAAGGGCCTCGGCGCCGGCGACTCCATCGTCTTCTCCTGCTCGGCGTACGGGCAGGAGAAGCAGTTATTCATCAACTGCAAGAAGAACACGACCGTGAACTGCGGCAAAACAGCGTCGGCGCTGCCAGTTGTGGAGACTGCCAAAGGAGAACAAATCCACGTCGTTAGGCTGTTCGGTATCGACATCGCCGGAGTGAAAAGGGTGCGAGCGGCGACGGAGGAGCAAGGCCGGCCGGAGTTGTTCAAGAGGCAATCCGTTGCACACGGTCAGCACTCTCCTGCCCTAGGTGCCTTCGCCTTATAGCTTTTGCACACACACCTCTATATGTTCTTCCCCGCTCTTATATGTCGATCCTGTTTGTGGATTTGATAAATTCTGTGTAGAACTCAGTTTTAAGTCGGATGGCAAAATGAGTTGTATTATGTAAATATGTGTGTGTGCACAACAAGTGATTCTATCTAGAGAGGTCATATTACTCCTACATTATTTGTTGCACATCTCTATATGTATGTACTATCATTTTGGCACATCAAAAAGTTCCATTCTGCCATCTCATCAAAAGATGTGTTTCTGAATGCTTCGATGAAAATTTGTTCACTGCTTAATATATTGGCAAGATTGGTTTTGCTACACCAATTGATATCCGCTCAGCAACTGTATTTATAAGCAAGCAGTTAGAAAGGTTTACTAAACCAGTATTTTGCAACATGCATGCATGAATTTTTTTTGGGCGCGGAATTGCTTGCTGGCCTTGGATTGTGTTAGAATTTATTTCATTAGTTCAGCCACATGACTAGATTTGTCATTGCCATCTTCAGTTGCACCCATTTCGGGCATATATTGCTTAATCCTGATTGAGTTTATCATAAATTCGAGCAGTCATCTTGTGTGAATCTCTATTTTGGCTATAATTGAAAATATGGCTCACCGGTTGTTTGTTTCAGTTTCATCATTCCTTTGTATTTCATAGGAGTGCATCTCTATTTCATAGGAGTGCATATCTACTACTATATAGTACATTAATTTTTCAACATTGACGACCCTTCCAAAGTGTTATAGAACCAAACTCAATTGATCCAGCGGCTGATGTTTCTCGGATTCGCGTTGTATGAACGCGCGCCAAAATGCTGCCAATAAGAATCACTAGATCTATGTTTGTTTTTATTTTTGTATGTGATTTCTAAGTAATCTAATAATCCAACCATATTGTTTTTACGAGATCTGTGTTAGTTGTAGACACATCATTTATACTGGATATTTATTTGAAGTGAAAAAGATTGAAAATTAGCTTGTTTTGCATGGATAGAAATAAGAAGTAATATTTGAATTGCTTTCTGGCCCTGGATAGTGTTATACTCTAGTTGAGTTGATTAGTTCACTCATATAGCTAAATTCTCCATTTGTCTTCTCTTATTTCATGAGAAGTAATACATATCCAGTATCCAAGAGGTATGTATATGCTTTAAAATATGTTATGTGAATTAATGATTTTCTACAAATGACCTTCATACAAATAGCATTCTCTACCAAGACTAGAACAAAATGGGCACTATCCCTTTCTAAGTTGCAGATGGATTTTCAGGGATGAACTATATTTGCTACTCCATAGAGCCAAGAGGGCCTCTTATGCTGAACTTAGTTGCTGGTGACCAGATTCTTGTAAATATTTAGCTTTAACTAACCCACTAATTAATCATCTGGAATATATTCAGACTTATGAATGTTTTCACTAGGTAATTCAACTATTGTTTCCCGCCCAAAAAAGGGGCTAGTATCCTATCTGTATAAGTTCTTCAAGTGTATACATTTCATAAGTCTCACATAAATATCAAATCAAAGTGTTTCATATCAATATATGAAAGTTCCGTTTCTGGTTAAAAGTTATGATTCTTTGCCTAAGTAATTTACGTACCATGGGGATTAAATGCATTTTTTTTCATATATGCACACACATATTTCAATTTACAGATACTATCAATTAAATATAATGTACTGAAGCCATATACCTGCCACATGTTACAATATGTTCACCTGCAAAAGATTTACATAACATAATAGACGTACATTGGAAAAAGAAAAAACACAAGGTTGCAGTTGACTTGTTATTTTTCTGTATTGTACATGCACATTTGGTAATATTTCTTGATGGTATTTTATAGTTGCAAAGGGTCTATCATATTTTCAACCCAAATGTGATTTTTGAGGATCTTAGATGCGCAACCGTGGCTTTCCAAGATCCAGTGCACACACATTTCTTGTTGTATATATACGTTGTTTGAAATATATTTCTCGTCACTTATTTTATACCAAGATATGTTTCGCTTCAAGATATGCTAACATTTGTGTCATAAATATATATCTTAACCCTCACCCCTCCGCTCATCGCGTCGTTAACTTGGGTGACATGGAGGGAAAATCCTAGCCGCGGAAATAACACCCCCATTTCTGTGATACCCCCTCCTAGCGCTTGTGGTCATAGCTGGGCATAGTCTAGAAGGTGGTAGGCAGTCGTGAAACTCCCTTCCCACCTGCTTGGCTTGCTCTGAGATCCTATTGTGTCCTGGTCGGTCTCTGAATTTCTAAGTTTCATTGGTCAGTGGCGGTATTCCTCCGCGCTGGTGTGGCGTTAGGGACATGGGCATATACCTACATTATGTTATGGGGATGCAAAGGACACCGGGTCGAAAACATTTTTCTTTGTACATTTTGTCCACATGTTGTGTGACACCCCTAATTTTAGTGCAAATTATATGTGATTGCATGGTGTTACACCCGATTGTTTCCAGTCTAGGCCTGCCCATGGTTAGGGCTTAGCGTGGGTCGGGCAATGGTAGGGGACTGGTTCTTGCTCAGTCAAAGTGCAGCCGCCGTTGCCTCCACCCGATATGGCACAGATGGGGTCGTGTTGGATGCTAGTGGCCTATCCTGGTAAGCTAGTGTCAGGCAATGGTTGTTCCCTACACCTGCATGGGCTTGTTGCAGCTTCCCTCGAGCCGCCGGATCTAGTGCTCTAGAGGTTGGTGACATTAGGTTCTGGTCGGATATGGTTGATGTGGACATTGCAAACATGTTTAAACACCACGGGTATCGTAGTGGTTGTGGAGGTGTGTAATGGTGGTTTCGACGGGGGATCACATTCTAGTTGAGGTTAGGATCCACGTGGTTGGTGGATGTCCGGGAACATGGAGGTGTCAACTCTGTAGAAAGCATCAATCATGGGTGGTTTGTTGTCACTTTTTCCACACGGATTTCATGGCCGCAACTTTGCAGACATCTGTGATCTGGGTTCTGCATGGGTTAGGCTAGTACACTTTGCCGGGAATTGGGGTGTCCGGTGGTGGTTTCTTGTTCAACGATGCCATCATCTTGTCATGGAACAAGGAATTTCGAGTCTTTTATCGTTGTTTGCATGATTTGTCCCTGTACGCCGGTGGCTCGATGCCCTCAAGCCTGGGCAAGAGGGTATAGGGTTCGCCTCTATGACCTCCGTTGTCAGACAAGTATTGCCGAGCACCTAGTGTCTCGACAAGTTTTGTTCTATGACACTGGTGTTGCCATGTTTTGTGATGGTGCAATGATTTTCTTGAACTTACATCTTGTTGTTTCATCGGATGGCGTGGTGACCTAGTTTTGGACTATATGGAGTGGGAGAGGATGTGTTTCTTTCGGTGACTAAGAATCCTTCCATGATCTTCACCTCCCTAGTGGTTGTTGTTGTTCAAGAACCTTTGCTCTTAGTTTTACAAGCTAGGTTTTCTTACATCCTTTTATTTTTCATGTATCGCCTTTCAGTTGTAAGCTATTCTAGAACTATGTATCTTTGTTCTTTCCTTGATTTTAGTTGTATGTGGTTGTTTGCTTTAGTCATGGTCAACTGATGGCTTTGTTAAATAAAACGCAGTGTTATCTTGTGTTGTTATAGTGGAAGCAATTTGGTAAAAATCATACCCATTTCGAAGTGGATGTCATGGTTGTTGACTAACTAATAAATACCAGTCATCAACTAGTATATTTATTCAAGGAAAGTACAAGGTCAAATAAGTACTAATATTGTATGCCTATTTTAATTTTCTAGCTATCTCACAACTTGTAGGATTGATATGAAATGACAACAACCAACTTGCATGAAAATTAGGCTAGGTGGGTTCATTGTACTTACTCATCACTTAATTCAGTTAAGCTTCCAAAGGTGTCATCGATCTTGCTCGTATGTTCTAGACAGAACTCGTAACATAACATCAATAATAGGGCAACCCCTAGTGATACAGAAGCTAGGCACTACTTGAACCCTCCATGTCACACGGACTACATATGACACAAAATTAAACATCATGTACGTACATTAACTAAAAAATCTTGCCATTTGATGGTGTAATATCTTGGCATAGTACCAAGACTAAAAAAAGGGAGTGGTAGCTAGACTGTGGTACTTTTGGAAATATGCCCTAAAGGAAATAATAAAGTGGTTATTATTCTATTTCCTTGTTCATGATGATCGTTTATTATCCATGCTATAATTTTATTGATTGGAAACTCAAAAGCATGTGTGGATACATAGACAACACTGTATCCCTAGTATGCCTCTAGTAGACTAGCTTGTTGATCCAAGATGGTCAAGGTTTACTAGCCATAGACATGAGATGTCATTTCATAACGTGATCACAACATTAGGAGAATGATGTGATGGACAAGACCCAAACTATGAACATAGCATATGATCGTGTCAGTTCATTCCTATAGTTTTGTGCATGTAAAGTATTTGTTCCTATGACCATGAGATCATGCAACTCACTCACATCGGAGGAATACCTTGTGTGTATCAAACGTCGCAACAAAACTGGATGATTATAAAGATGCTCTACAGGTATCTCCAAAGGTGTCTGTTGAGTGGGCATGGATCAAGACTGAGATTTGTTACTCCGTGTGACGAAGAGATATCTCAGGGCCCACTCGGTAATACAACATCACAATAAGCCTTGCAAGCAAAGTGACTAAGGTGTCAGCCACGGGATCTTGTATTAAGGAACGAGTAAAGAGACTTGCCGGTAACGAGATTGAACTAGGTATATAAATACCAATGATCGAATCTCAGGCAAGTAATATACCAAAGAACAAAGGGAGCAACTTACGGGATTAACTGAATCCTTGACATAGAGGTTCAACCAATAAAGATCTTCGTAGAATATGTAGGAACCAATATGAGCATCCAAGTCCTGCTATTGGTTACTGACCGTAGTGTTGGAAATATGCCCTAGACGCAATAATAAATTTCTTATTATCATATTTCCTTGTTCATGATAATCGTTTATTATCCATGCTATAACTGTATTGATCGGAGACTCGGATGCATGTGTGGATACATAGACAAAACCATGTCGCTAGTATGCCTCTAATAGACTAGTTCGTTGATCGAAGATGGCTATGGTTTCCTAGCCATGGACATGAGATGTCATTTGATAACGGGATCACATCATTAGGAGAATGATGTGATTGACAAGACCCAAACTACAAACATAGCATATGATCGTGTCAGTTTATTGCTATTGTTTTCTGCATGTCAAGTATCTATTCCTATGACCATGAGATCATGCAACTCACTGACACCGGAGGAGTACCTTTTGTGTATCAAACGTCGCAACATAATTGGGTGACAATAAAGGTGCTCTACAGGTATCTCTGAGGGTGTCTGTTGGGTTGGCATGGATCAAGACAGAGATATGTTACTCCGTGTGACGAAGAGGTATCTTAGGGTCCACTCGGTAATACAACATCACAATAAGCCTTGCAAGCAATGTGACTAAGTGTTAGCCACGTGATCTTGAATTACGGAATGAGTTAAGAGACTTGCCGGTAACTAGGTTGAACTAGGTATGGAGATACCGACGATCGAATCTCGGGCAAGTAACATACCGAAGAACAAAGGGAACATCATACGGGATTAACTGAATCCTTGACATAGAGGTTCGACCGATAAAAATCTTCGTAGAATATGTAGGAACCAATATGGGCATCCATGTCCCGCTATTGATTATTGACCATAGAAGTGTCTCGGTCATGTCTACATAGTTCTCGAACCCGCAGGGCCTGCACACTTAAGGTTCGATGACGTTTCGGTAGTATTGAGTTATGTATGTTGGTGACCGAAGGTTGTTTGGAGTCTCGGAAGAGATCCTAAACGTCATGAGGAGCTCTGGAATGGTCCGGAGGTAAATATTGATGTATAGAAAAGTGGTGTTTGAACTCCGGAAAAGTTTCGGGCATTTTCGGTAGTGTACCGGAAGTGACGAATGGGTTCCGGGGGACCACCAAGTGGGGCCAGCACACCCCAAGGGGCCACATAGGCCTTAGTGGTGGCACACCAGCCCATGGTGGTCTGGGAGACCAGCCCAAGAAGGCCTATGCATAGGAGGAAGAGTAGGGGCCAAGTAGGAGAAAGTCCTACTAGGAGTCCACCTCCCTTGTGGGAGGTGGACTCCTCCCCTTTGGTTCAGCTGAAGCCCTCCTTCTTGGAGGGGAAAGGCTGCCTCATCTCCTCTCCCACCTATATATACTAGAGTATTTGGAGGGCAGCCTTAACCCTAATTTCCACGTGTTGCCGTCTTCTTCCTCTAGATCGTTCTCTCCTCTAGATCAGTTTTCGGCCGTGCTTAGGCGAAGCCCTACTAGAATTACTCCACCACCATCGCCGCAACACCGTCGTGTTGCCGGATAACTCATCTACCTATCCGCTCCCTCTTGCTGGATCAAGAATGCGGAGATCGTCATCGAGCTATACGTGTGCTGAACGCGGAGGTGCCGTCCGTTCGGCCCTAGATCGGAAGGACCACGATGGGATCGCGGGACGGCTCGTGATGAGATCACGGGATGGATCGTGATTGGATCGTGAAGACATTTGAATACATCAACCGCTTTCTTTAACGCTTCCGCTTAGCGATCTACAAGGGTACATAGATCCAATCTATCCTCTCATAGATGCTCATCTCCTAGATTGATCTTGCTGAAGCGTAGGAAATTTTTTGTTTCCCATGCAACATTCCCCATCAGTGGCATCCTGAGCTAGGTCTATGTGTAGATGAGATCTCGAGTAGAACACAAAGAGTTTGAGGGCATTGATGCTTAGATTGCTTCCTGCGTTGGTCGTGTTTTGGTTCAGCGGTATTGTGGGATGAAGCGGTCGGGACCAACCTTACTCGTACGCTTACGAGAGACCGGTTCCATCGACTGACGTGTAACTTTGTTGCACAAAGATGGCTAGCGGGTGTCTGTTTCTCCTACTTTTGTTGGATCGGATTCGACAAAGGCGGTCCTTGAGAAGGTTGAAAAGCAATTTATGTATCACCGTTGTGGTTTTGCGTAGGTGAGAATTGTTCTTGCTAGATACTTGTAGCAGCCACGTAAAACTTGCAAGAGCAATTAGAGGACGTCTAACTTGTTTTTGCAGGGTATGTTGTGATGTGATATGGACAATTACATGATGATATATATATGACGTATGAGATGATCATGTGTTGTATAGAATATCATGAGTGGCAGGAGCCATAGGGTTGTCTTTAATTATTGTATGACCTGCGTGTCAATCATTAAGCACTATGCAATGCTTTACTTTATCGCTAAACGGTAGCTATAGTAGTATGAGCATGGTGGGCGCGACAACCCCAATGGCAACACAATGATGGAGATCATGATGATGGAGACCATGGTGTTATGCCGGTGACGATGGAGATCATGTTGGTGCTTTCAAGATGGAGATCAAAAGCACAAGTTCATGGCCATATCATGTCACTTATGATTTGCATATGATGTTAATCCTTTTATGCACCTTGTTTTGCTTGGGACTACGGTAGCATTATAAGGTGATCCCTCACTTAAATTTTAAGATAAATTGTGTTCTACCCGGGTGTGCATCGTTGCGAAAGTTCGTCGTGTCGAGACACCATGTGATGATCAGGTGTGATAGACTCTACGTTCACATACAACGGGTGCAAGCCATTGTTGCACATGCCGAACACTCGGGTTAAACTTGACGAGCCTAGCATGTACAGACATGGCCTCGGAACACAAGAGACCAAAAGGTCAAACATGAGTCATATAGTAGATATGATCAACATGATGATGTTCACCATTGAAACCATCTCAACTCACGTGATGATCGGACTTGAGTTGGTGAATTTGGATCATGTATCACTCGAATGACTGGAGCGATGTCAATTTGAGTGGGAGTTCTTAAGTAATATGATTAATTGAACTCATTATCATGAACATAGTCAGTAGTGTCTTTGCAAATTATGTTGTAGATTACTATCTCGCGATGTACCTCCCTTGAATTTTTATATGTTACTAGAGAAATAGAGTTGAAAGATGATGGTAGCAATATTGCGGAACGGGTCTATGATCTGAGGATTGTTCTCATTGCTACACAGAAGGCTTGTGTCCTTAATGCACCGCTCGGTGCACCACCCCCTCTAGCGTCGTCTGTAGATGTTGTGAACATTCTGATGACTACTTGATGGTTTAGTGCATCATGCATTACGGCTTAGAATTGAGGCTCCAAAACATTTTGAACATCACGGAACATATGAGATGTTCTGAGAGCTGAAATTGGGATCTCAGGCTCGTGCCCGTGTTGTGAGATTTGAGATCTCCAACAAGATTCTTTGCCTGCAAGATGAAGGAGAATAGCTCAATCATTGAGCATGTGCTTAGATTGTCTGGGTGCTACAATCGCTTGAATCGAGTGGGAGTTGATCTTCCAGATAAGAAAGTGATTGATATAATTTTCCAAGTCATTGTCACTAAGCTACTCGAGCTTCGCGATGAACTATAAAATACCAGGGATGGAAATGATGATCCCTGAGCTGTTTGCGATGTTTGACACCGCGGAGGTAGAAATCAAGAAGGAGAATCAAGTGTTGATGGTTAGTAAAACCACTAGTTTCGAGAAGGACAAGGGCAAGGAGGGAAACTTCATGGATGGCAAGTCAGTTGCTGCTCTAGTGAAGCAACCCAAAGTTGAACCCAAACCCGAGACTAAGTGCTTCTAGTATGAGGAGAGTGGTCGTTGAAGCGGAACAACCCTAGATACTTGGTAGATAAGAAGGCTGGCAACGTCGACAGAAGTATATTTTGATATACGTGTTATTAATGTGTACCTTACTAGTATTCCTAGTAGCACCTGGGTATTGTATACCGGTTCGGTTGCTAAATGCTAGTAACTCGAAACAAAAGCTACAGAATAAACGGAAACTAGCTAAGTGTGAGGTGAGGATGTGTGTTGGAAATGTTTCCAAGGTTGATGTGATCAAACATCACACGCTCTCTCTACCTTCGGTATTAGTGACAAACCTAAATAAAAGTTATTTGGTGTTTGTGTTAAGCATGAACATGATTAGATCATGTTTATTGTAACACGGTTATTCATTTAAGTTAGAGAATAATGGTAATTCTGTTTACATGAATAATACCTTCAATGGTCATGCACCCGTGAGAATGGTTTGTTGAATCTTGATCGTAGTAATACACATGTTCATAACATTGAAGCCAAAAGATACAAAGTTAGTAATGATAGTACCACATACTTATTGCACTGCCGCTAAATGTCATATTGGTAAATCGCATGAAGAAACTCCATGTTGATGGATCTTTGAACTCATTCAATCTCGAATCGGTTGAGACATGCGAACCATGCCTCTTGGGCAAGATGACTAAGGACCCCGTCTTCCGGTTTGATGGAGCAGGCAAGTGATATATTGGAAATGATACATGTTGATGTATGAAATCCAATGAGTCTTGTAGTGTGCGATGGATATTCCGTTATTTTCTTACCTTCACTGATGATTTGAGTAGATATAGTGTATATTTACTTAATGAAACACAAGTCTGAATCGTTTGAAAATTTCAAGCAAATTCAGAGTGAAGTTTAAGATCATCTTGACAAGAAGATAAAAATGTATGTGATATGATCGTGGAGGTGAATATCTGAGTTACGAGTTTGGCATAGATCTTTAGACAATGTGAAAGTTGTTTCACAACTCAAGCCACCTGGAACACCATAGTGTGACGATGTGTCCGAACGTCATAGTCGTGCTCTATTGGATGGTGCGTGCTATGATGTCTCTTATCGTTTTGCTACTATAGTTTTGGGATTATGCATTCGAGACAACTACATTCATTTTAAATAGGGCACCATCTAAATCCGTTGAGATGACACCGTGTGAATTATGGTTTGATAGAAACCTAAGTTGTCATTTCTTGATGTTTTGGGCTGCGACGCTTATGTGAAAAAATGTTTTCACCTATTGAGCTCGAACCCAAAGCAGACAAATGCATCTTCATAGAATAACCTAAGAAATGTTGGGTAAATCTTCTATCTCAGACCCAATCATAAAGTGTTTGTTCCTAAAACTGGGTCCTTTCTCGAGAAAAAGTGTCTCGCAAAATAATTGAGTGGGAGGAAGATATAACTTGATGAGGTTGTTGAACCTTTGTTTCAGCCAGAGAGTAGCACAGCGCAGATGTATCTATGGAACCTACGTTAGTTGAAGAGGAAGTAAATGATGATGATCATGAAGATTCGGATCAAGTTACTGTCAAACCTCGTAGGTCGACAAGGATGTGTATTACTCTTGAGTGGTACGACAACCCTGTCTTGGAGGTCATGTTGTTGGACAACGATGAACCTACGAGCTATGGAGAAGCGATGATGGGACCAGATTCTGGCAAATGGTTACAGGCCATGAAACCCAAGAAAGGATCCATGTATGAAAACCAAGTATAGACTTTGGTAGACTTGCTCGTTGGACGGCAGGTCATCGAGTACAAATGGACCTTTAAAATGAAGACAGACGCTGATGGTAAATGTCACCACTTATATAGCTCGACTTGTCACAAAGTAGTTTCCGAAAAATTCAAGGAGTTGACTGCGATGAGACTTTCTCACTCGTAGCGATGCTAAAGTCTATTGGAATTATGTTAGGAGTTGCTGCATTTTTCAATTATGAAATATGGCAGATGGATGTCAGAAACATCATTTCCTTCCTAGAGGAAAGGTTGTATGAGATACAACAAGAAGGTTTTTGTCAGTCCTAAGGATGCTAAAAGGTGTGCAAGCTTCATTAATCCTTCTATGGACTGAAGCAAGCATCTCGGAGTTGGAATATACGCTTTGATGAGGTGATCAAAGTTTTTGAGTCTATACAAAGTTTATGAGAAACTTGTATTTACAATAAAGTGAGTGGGAGCACTATAGGGTTTCTGATAAGCATATGTGGATGAAATATTGTTGATCGGAAATGATGTAGGATTTCTGGAAAGCATAAAGGATTGTTTGAAAATAGTTTCTCAATGGAAGACCTGGATAAAGCTACCTAATTGTTGAGCATCAAGATCTGTAGAGATAGATCAAGATGCTTGATGAGACTTTCAATGAGTACATACCTTGACAAGATTTTGAAAGAGTTCAAAATGGATCAATCAAATAAGGAGTGCCTAATTTGTAAGGTGTAGAGTTGAGTGAGACTCAAAGCTCGACCATGGCAGAACAAAGAGAAAAGACGAAGTCCATCCCCTATGCTTAATCCATAGGCTCTATATAGCATGCCATGATGTGTAGCGCACCTGAGTGTGCCTTGCGATGAGTCCCTCAAGGGGTACAAAAGTGATCCAGGAGTGGATCACTGGACAACGGTCAAAATTATCCTTAGTAACTAAAGGACTAAGGAAATGTTTCTCGATTATGGAGGTGATAAAGAGTTCCTCGTAAAGAGTTACGTCGATGCAAGCTTTAACACCAATCCGGATGACTCTTAGTAGCAATCCAGATACGTATAGTGGAGTAGCCATTTGGAATAGCTCCAAGTGGAGAGTGGTAGCAGTGTCTATAGTAAGACATAGAGATTTGCAAAGTACACACAAATCTGAATGTCGCAGACCCGTTGACTAAAAAACCTCTCTCACATGCAAAGCAGGATCGAGCCCCAGAACTCATTGGGTGTTAGATTCATAACAATGTGAATCACATGGTGATGTGTACTAGATTATTGACTCTAGTGCAAGTGGGAGACTGTAGGAAATATTCCCTAGAGGCAATAATAAATTGGTTATTATCATATTTCCTTGTTCATGGTAATCATTTATTATCCATGGTATAATAGTATTGATCGGAGACTCAGATGCATGTGTGGATAGATAGACAAAACCATGTCCCTAGTATGCCTCTAATAGACTAGTTCGTTGCTCAAAGATGGCTATGGTTTCCTAGTCATGGACAAGAGATGTCATTTGATAACGGGATCACATCATTAGAAGAATGATGTGATGGACAAAACCCAAACTAAAAACGTAGCATATGATTGTGTCAGTTTATTGCTATTGTTTTCTGCATGTCAAGTATCTGTTTCTATGACCATGAGATCATGCAACACACTGACACCGGAGGAGTACCTTGTGTGTATCAAACGTCGCAAGGTAACTGGGTGACTATTAAAGTGCTCTACAGGTATCTCCGAGGGTGTCCGTTGGGTTGGCATGGATCAATACTGGGATTTGTTACTCCGTGTGACGGAGAGGTATCTTAGGGCCCACTCGGTAGTACGACATCACCATAAGCCTTGCAAGCAATGTGACTAAGTGTTAGCCACGGGATCTTGTATTATGGAACGAGTAAAGAGACTTGCCGATACCGAGGTTGAACTAGGTATGGAGATACCGACGATCGAATCTCAGGCAAGTAACATGCCGAAGAACAAAGGGGACAACATATGAGATTAACTGAATCCTTGACATAGAGGTTCGACCGATAAAGATCTTCGTATAATATGTAGGAACCAATATGGGCATCTAGGTCCCACTATTGGTTATTGACCGTAGAAGTGTCTCGGTCATGTCTACATAGTTCTTGAACCCATAGGGTCTACACACTTAAGGTTCGGTGATGTTTCGATAGTATTGAGTTATGTATTTTGGTGACCGAAGGTTGTTCGGAGTCCCGGAGGAGATCTCGGACATCACGAGGAGCTCCGGCATGGTCCGGAGGTAAAGATTGACATGTAGGAAAGTGGTGTTTGAACTCCGGATATGTTTCGGGCATTTCCAGCAGTGTACCGAAAGTGACGAATGGGTTCTGGGGGACCACCTAGTGGGGCCATCACACCCCAAGGGGCCACATGGGCCTTAGTGGTGGCGCACCTACCCCTGGTGGGCTGGGAGGCCATCCCAAGAAGGCATATGCACAGGAGGAAGAGTAGGGGCCAAGTAGGAGAGAGTCCTACTAGCAGTCCACCTCGCTTGTGGGAGGTGGACTCCTCCCCTTTGGTTCGGACGAAGCCCTCCTTGTTGGAGGGGAAAGGCTGCCTCCTCATATCTCCCTCCTATATATACAAGAGGATTTTGAGGGCAGCCTTAACTGTAATTGCCACGTGCTTCCCTCTTCTTCCTCTAGATCGTTTTCTCCTCTAGATCGGTTTTCAGCGGTGCTTAGGCGAAGCCCTGCTATAATTACTCCACCACCATCGCCGCAACGCCGTGGCGCCACTGGAGAACTCATATAGCTCTCTGCTCCCTCTTGCTGGATCAAGAAGGGGGAGATCGTCATCGAGCTGTAAGTGTGCTGAACGCGGAGGTGCCGTCCGTTCGGCACTAGATCGGAAGGACCACGATGGGATCGCAGGACGGCTCGTGATGAGATCGCGGGACGGATCGTGATTGGATCGTGAAGACGTTCGACTACATCAACCGCGTTCTCTAACGCTTCCGCTTAGTGATCTACAAGGTACGTAGATCCAATCTCTCCTATCATAGATGCTCATCTCCTAGATTGATCTTGGTGAAGCGTAGGAATTTTTTATTCCCATGCAACATTCCCCATCACATAGAGGTGTCTCGGTCATTTTTACATAGTTCTCTAACCCGCTCTGCACACTTAACGTTCGATGATGTTCTGGTAGTATTGAGTTATGTATGGTGGTGACCGAAGGTTGTTCGGAGTCACGGATGAGATCTTGGACATCACAAGGAGCTCCAGAATGGTTTGTAGGTAAAGATTGATATATAGGAAGTCCCATTTTGGTCACCGGAAAATTTTCGGGTGTTTCTGGTAGTGTACCGGGAGGGTTCAGGGGGGCCATCGGGAGGGGCCACCCACGCTTGGATGCCACATGGGCCTTAGGGGTGGTGCACCAGCCCTTAGTGGGGTAGGAAAGCCATCCCCTAAGGTCACATGCAGCTAGGGAGTGGAAAATGGAGAACCCCAAGTGGGGGAAGGAAATCCAAGTAGGATCGGAATCGTACTTGGAGTAGGATTGGACGTGGACTCCTCCACCTCCTGTTCGACCGACTCCTAGGGGAAACCATAGGGGCGCCGACCCCTCCCCTCCCTCCTATATATATATATATATATATATATATTGGAGGGGAGAGAGGGCAGATGAACCAAAACCCTAATCCACGGTGCAGTCCTCTCTCCCCACTAGATCGTCTCCCCTAGTTTTCGACGGTGCTTAGGCGAAGCCCTGCCGGAAGAGTTCCACCACCGCTGCCGTCGCGTTGTTGGAGTAATAATCTACCTATACTCTCCCTCTTTCCGGATCAAGAAGGTAGAGATCTTCATCGAGCTGTACGTGTGCTGAACGCGGAGGTGTCGTC
Source organism: Hordeum marinum (assembly GCA_022496015.1). Taxonomy (NCBI): domain Eukaryota; kingdom Viridiplantae; phylum Streptophyta; class Magnoliopsida; order Poales; family Poaceae; genus Hordeum; species Hordeum marinum. The sequence goes on from CM039674.1 coordinate 33,322,462, forward strand.
CATTCAGCACTATATCAGGACGGATCGTGATTGGATCGCGAGACGGCTAGCGATTTTGATTGCGAAGACGTTCTACTACATAGACCGCGTTTCTTAACGCTTCCCGTTTAGCGATCTACAAGGGTATGTAGATCCACTCTCCCTCTTGTATATGCTCATCACCATGGATAGATGTTGCGTGTGCGTAGGAATTTTTTTGTTTCCCATGCGATGTTCCCCAACAGTGGCATCATGAGCTAGGTCTATGCTTAGATGATATCACGAGTTGAGCACAAAGGAGTTTGTGGGCATTGATGATCAGATTGCTTCCTCCCTTAGTCTTTTCTTGATTTAGCAGTATTGTGGGATGAAGCAGCATGTATCAACCTTACTCGTCCGCGTACGAGAGACCGGTTCCATCGACTGACATGTGGCTCTATTGCGTAAATATGGCTGGCGGGTGTCTGCCTCTCCTACTCTAGTTGGATTGGATTCGACAAAGGCGGTCCTTAGAAGGTTGAATCGAAATTTGTGTATCACCATTGTGGTTTTGTGTAGGTAAGAATCATTCTTGTTAGATACTCGTAGCTTCCACGTAAAACATGCAAGAACAATTAGAGGACGTCTAACCAATTTTTGCAGGGCATGTTGTGATGTGATATGGCCAATTACATGATGAGATATATGTGATGTATGAGATTATCATGTTTTGTATAGAATATGACAACTTGCATGTCGATAGATACGACAACCGGCAAGAGCCATACGATTGTCTTTAATTATTTTCACCGTTTGCTTTACTTTATTGCTCTGAGTTAACAATAGTTGTAGAAGCAATAGTTGGCACAACAACCTCATGGCGACACATTGATGGATATCAAGATGATGGAGATCACGGTATCGTGCCGGTGACGATGGAGATCACGCCGGCGCTTTGGAGTTGGAGATCAAAAGAGCATGTTTATGGCCATATCATGTCACTTATGATTTGTATGTGATGTTAATCCTTTTATGCACCTTGTTTTTCTTAGGAGGACGGTAGCATTATAATGTGATCCCTCACAAAAATTTCAACATAAAATTGTGTTCTCCCCAAGTGTGCACCGTTGCGAAAGTTCGTCGTTTCGAGACACCATGTGATGATCAGGTGTGATAGACTGTACGTTAACATACAACAGGTGCAAGCTAGTGTTGCACGTGCAGAACACTCGGGTTAAACTTCATGAACCTAGCATGTACAGACATGGCCTCAGAACACAAGAGACCGAAAGGTCGAACATAAGTCATATAGTAGATATGATCAACATGAAGATGTTCACCATTGAAACCACCTCATCTCACGTGATGATCGGACTTGGGTTGGTGAATTTGGATCATGTATCACTCGGATGACCGGAGGGATGTCAATTTGAGTGGGAGATTTTAAGTAATGATTAACTAAACTCATTGTCTTGAACAATAGTCTTAGTAACCTTTGCAAATTTATGTTGTAGATCAATGGCTTGTGCAGTAGTTCCCTGAATTTTAATGCGTTCCTAGAGAAAGCAAATTTGAAATATGTTGGAAGTAACTTTGTAGACTGGGCCCATAATCTGAGGATTATCCTCATAGCTTCCCAAAATTCTTATGTCCTTGATGCACCGCTTGGTGATCCACCCTCTCCCGTGTCATCGGAAGACATTGTGAGCGCCCGGGAGGCACGTTCTGGAGATTACTCAATAGTTCAATGTGCAATGTTGTATGGCTTAGAAACGGGACTTCAAAGACGTTTTGAACATCATGGAGCATATGAGATGTTCTAGGAGTTGAAGATTATCTTTGAGAAGAATGCCCGGATCGAGAGGTATGAGACCTCCGATAAGTTCTATGATTGCAAGATGGAGGAGAACGGGCCTGTGAGTGAACATATACTCAGTATGTCTGGGTATTCAAACCATCTGACAGAGTTAGGGATGCCCCTTCCACTAGAGGCGATCACTGATAGAGTTCGTCAATCATCGTCACCTAGCTACAAAAGCTTCGTGATGAACTATAACATGCAAGGGATGAACAAGCTAGTCGCCAAGCTGTTTGCGATGCTCAAAGTCACTGAATCTATAATCTAGAAAGAGCATCAAGTGTTGATGGTCAATAAAACCACTAGTTTCAAGAAGAATGGCAAGGGAAAGAAGGGTAACTCCAAGAAGAGTGGCAAAGCAGTTTCCCCTCCCATGAAGAAACCCAAAGCCGGACCCAAGACAGAAACTGAGTGCTTTCATTGCGAAAGAACTAGTCACTTGAAGCGGAACTGCCCCAAGTATCTTTCTAAAGAAGGCGAACACCACCACACAAGGTATATATGATATACATGTTATTGATGTGTACCTTCCAACTCTCGTTGTAGTGCCTGGGTATTTGATACCAGTTCGGTTGCTCACATTTGCAACTCAAAGCAGGAACTATGGAATAGACGGAGGCTGGCTAAGGACAAAGTGACGATGTGCATAGGAAATGGTTCCAAGGTTGATGTGATCGCCGTTGGCACGCTCGCTCTTCGATTACCATCGGGTTTAGTGATGAACCTGAATAATTGTTATGTAGTGCATGCGTTAAGCATGAACATTATATATGGATCTTGTTTATTGCGAGACAATTACTCATTTAAATGAGAGAATAATGGTTGTTCTATTTATATGAGTAATATCTTTGATGTTCATGCACCCAATGTGAGGGGTTTATTCTTGTTGAATCTCGAGTGTGATGATACACATGTTCATAACACTGATGCCAAAAGATGTATAGTTGATAATGATAGTACCACTTCCTTGTGACACTACTGCTTAGGTCATATTGGTGTAAAACGCATGAAGAAGCTCCATGCTGATGAACTTTTGGAGTCACCTGATTTTTGAATCACTTGAGACATGTGAACCCTGTCTCATGGACAAGATGACCAAAACCCCGTTCTCTGGAACAACTGAACGGGCAAGTGACTTGTTGGAAATCATACATACTAATGTGTGGGGTCCAATGAGAATTGAGGCGCGTGGTGGATATCGTTACTTTCTCACCTTCACTGATGACTTGAGTAGATCTGGGTATATTTACTTAATGAAACAAAAGTCTGAGACATTTGAAAAGTTCAAGCAATTTCAGAGTGAAGTTGAGAATCATCATAACATGAAGATTAAATTCCTATGATCTGATCGAGGAGGAGAATACCTCAGTTATGAGTTTGGCAGTCACTTAAGACAATGTGGAATTTTTTCACAATTGACACCGCCTAGAACACCACAACATAATGGTGTGTCCAAACATCTTAATCGAACCTTATTGGATATGGTGTGTTCTATGATGTCTTTTGCTGATTTGCCACTATCGTTTTGGGGTTATGCATTCGAGACAGCTGCATTCACTTTAAATAGGGCACCATCGAAATCCGTTGAGATGACGCCATATGAACTATGGTTTGGCAAGAAGCCAAAGTTGTCATTTCTTAAAGTTTGGGGATGTGATGCTTATGTCAAAAAGCTTCAGCCTGAAAAGGTGGAACCCAAAGCAGAGAAATGCGTCTTCATAGGATACCCAAAAGAGACAGTTGGGTATACCTTCTATCTCAGATCCGAAGGCAAAGTGTTTGCCACTAAAAAGATACATTTCTTGAGAAAGAGTTTCTCTCAAAACAATTGAGTGAGGGAAGGTAGAACTTGATGAGGTTGTTGAACCTTTGTTTCAACCAGAGAGTAGCGCAGCGCAGAAAGATGTTTCTGTGGAGCCTACGTCGGTTGAAGAGGAAGTTAATTATGATGATCATGAAGCTTCAGATCAAGTTAATATCGAACCTCGTAGGTCGACAAGGACGTGTACTGCTCCTGAGTGGTACGGCAACCCTGTCTTAGAGGTCATGTTGTTGGACAACGATGAACCTACGAGCTATGGAGAAGCGATGATGGGCCCAGATTCCGAGAAATTGTTCGAGGCCATGAAATCCGAGATGGGATACATGTATGAAAAAAAAGTATGGACTTTGGAAGTATTACCTGAAGGGCGAAAGGCCATTCAGAAAAAATGGATCTTTAAGAAGAAGACGAACGCGGACGGTAATGTCACGGTCTATAAAGCTTGACTTGTGGCAAAGGGTTTTTCACAAGTTCAAGGAGTTGACTATGATGAAACCTTCTCACCCATAGTGATGCTTATGTCCGTCAGAATCATGTTAGCAATAGCTGCATTTTTCGATTATGAAATTTGGCAAATGGATGTGAAAACAACGTTCCTTAAAGGTTTCCTTAAGTAAGAGTTGTATATGATGCAACCAGAAGGTTTTGTCGATCCAGAGAATGCTAACAAAGTTTGCCAACTCAACCAATCCATTCATGGACTGGTGCAAGCATCTCGGAGTTGGAATCTTTGCTTTGATGAGGTGATCAAAGTGTTTGGGTTTATACAAGTTTATAGAGAAGCTTGTACTTACAAGAAAGTGAGTTGGAGCTCTATAGCGTTTATAATATTATATGTGGATGACATATTGCTGATTGGAAACAATACGGAAAAGTTGGGAAGCGTGAAGGAATATTTGAACAAGAGTTTTTCAGTGAAGGACCTAGGAGAAGCTTCTCTCATATTAGGCATCAAGATCTATAGAGATAGATCGATACGCTTAATAGGACTTTCGCGGAGCACATACCTTGACAAAGTTTTGAAGAAGTTCAAAATGGATCAGTCCAAGAAGGGGTTCTTGCCTATATTTCAAGGTGTGAAGTTGAGTAAGACTCAATGCCGAGTGACTGCATAAGATAGAGAAAAGATGAGTGTCATGCCCTATTTTCAACCATAGGCTCTATCATGTATGCAATGTTGTGTACAAGACCCGGTGTCAGACTTGCCATACGTATGGCCGGAAGATTTCAAAGTGATCCAGGAATGGAGCATTAGACGTCGTTCAAGAATATCTTTAATTACCTGAAAATAACTAAGGAAATGTTTCTCGTTCATGGAGGTTATCAAGAGCTCATCGTAAAGGGTTACGTCGATAAGCTTTGACACTGATCCGGATGTCTCTAACTCTCAAACCGGATACGTACTTATTCTCAATGGGGGGGTTCAAGACAGAGCTTGGAGCACTGTCAAGTGAACTGAACCCAATGACTCTGTTCTGTGACAACACTGGTGCCATTGCTCTGGCCAAGTAACCAAGGTTTCAAAAGAGGATCAGACACATAAAGAAACGCTTCAATTCCGTCCGCGATTACATCAAGGAGGAGTACATAAATATTTGCAAAGTGCACACGGATCTGAATGTCGCAGACCCGTTGACTAAACCTCTTCCAAGGGCTAAACGTGATCAGCAACGGAACTATATTTTTGTTAGATTCATTACAGTGTAAATCACATAGTGATGTGATCTAGACTATTGACTCTTGTGCAAGTGGGAGACTGTTGGAAATAGCTGCATACCCAGAACGTGCACACTGAACCATTGAGTAATCCCCAGAACGTGCCTCCCAAGCGTTCTTAACGTCTTCGGATGACATGTCTTCAGTTTGGTCACCAAGCGGTGCATCAAGTACATATGATTTCTGGGAAGCCGTGAGGATAATCCTCAGATTACGGGCCCAGTCAACAAAGTTATTTCCATCATCTTTCAACTTAGCTTTCTCTAGGAACGCATTAAAATTCGGGGGTGCTACTGCACGAGCCATTGATCTACAACATAACTATGCAAATGTTACTTAGACTGTTGTTCAAGATAATGAGTTTAGTTAATCAAATTACTAAAGCTCCCACTCAAATTGACATCCCTCAGGTCATCTGAGTGTCACATGATCCAAATTCACCAACTCAAGTCCGATCATCACGTGAGTTGAGGTGGTTTCAATGGTGAACATCATCATATTGATCATATCTACTATATGACTCATGTTCGACCTTTTGGTCTCTTGTGTTCCATCTTTGATCAATGAGCTAGTTCACTAGAGGCATACCAGGGACAAAGTGTTGTGTATTTATCCACACATGCAATGTGTTTCCAATCAATACAATTATAGCATGGATAATAAACAATTATCATGAACAAGGAAATATAATAATAAACACTTTATTTATTGCCTCTAGGGCATATTTTCAACATGAGGTTCTTAATTTCAAGCAAAGGGAGGGAGAAAATTTTAAAAAGCTTGGTATAGAATTTGAAATGCTCAAAATAGATCTATTTGTAAGCAATCCACTACCGTTCTCCTTCACAACTTTTACGTGGGTATCACTCCATGGAATATATAGGTTCTAGATACCATAATATGGGGGAATTTCTTGGGAAGTCATACTTTTGACTCTTATAGTGCTATGATAAATTTGGTAGGTTCACCCCCAACCATGATTTATTGAACAAACTTGACCTTGGAACATGTGATGCGGAGGCTTGATATTATTGAAAAAAGGTTGCTACAATTGAGCTTATTGAAAACTTGGATAAAAGATTCACAATCAAATTACTCAATATGGATCCAAAGTATGAGTTACATTAAAAAATCTAAAGGAAAAGGAACCCATAGTTAATGAAAAATTGGAACAATATTCCTCTATAATTGGCAAGCTAGACGACATTATTACCAACTTGGGATCTGCTTTTGCTTTGGTTCAAACTACCCCTACTCCTCCCCCCTCCTAAGACTTCCAAGTTTATTTATGTTCCTAAAAATAAGGGTGAATCTTCTAGTGAAGATCTTAAGATGATAGGTATTCATCCTAGCTTTTTCAGTATTATTAAGGAACCACTTGACACCATTAAATCTCTTGCCATGCCTAGGAGAATTATTGTTGATAAGTACAACAGACCTCCTAAGGCTTATAAGTGTTCAATTGAGGAATTTCATACCAAAGATGATAACATCTAGATCTATTGCGTTTTGCCTAGCTAGGGGCATTAAACAATAGCGCTTGTTGGGAGGCAACCCTATTCTATTTTTTGTGTTTTGTTTTTGCTTCTGTTTTCGAGTGTTTCCCACATTATTAGTTCTATCGTAATTCTTTTTTGGTGTTTTAATTAGTGTTTGATCCAAGTAAAACCTTTGGGGTGATCTATGGTAGTTGTTGATTTGATCTTGCTGAAAAACAGAAACTTTTGCGCTTAGTCCAGGAATTTAGAGTTCAGAGCGTCGAATGAGTATGAAATTTTTACACAAGATTCATATATAAATTTTCCAGGTTTACTAATTTTTCAGAATTGTTTGAGTTACATAAGTATCCTAAGTTTTCCGATTGCTACAGACTGTTCTGTTTTTGACAGATTATGTTTTCTTTGAGTTGTTTGCCTATTTTGATGGATCAATGGGTTGTATCATGGGGTATGAACCATTCAGAAGTTAGAATATAGTAGTTATAACACCGATATAAATAAAGAATGAGTTCACAACAGTACCTAAAGTGGTGATTTATTTTCTTATACTAACAGATCTCACGAGTTTCTGTTAAGTTTTGTGTTGTGAAGTTTTCAAGTTTTTGGTAAAGATTTGATGGACTATGGAATAAGGAGTGTCAAGAGCCTAAGCTTGGGGATGCCCCGGAAGGCATGCCCTCTTTCGTCTTCAATCCATCGGTAAATTTACTTGAGGCTATATTTTTATTCACCACATGATATGTGTATTTCTTGGAGCGTCTTGTAGGATATGAGTCTTTGCTTCTTAATTTGCCACAATCATCCTTGCTGCACACATCTTTTGAGAGATACACTCTGAATCATGACTTTATTAGAATACTCTATGTGCTTCACTTATATCTTTTGAGATGGGCAATTTTGCTCTATGTGCTTCGCTTATATTTTTAAGAGCACGGTGGTGTTTGCGTTTTATAAAGATAATTGAACTCACATACCTCACTTATATTGTTTTGGGAGTCTCTAAATAGCATGGTTATTGTTCTAGGTTATGAATTTAGTCCTAATATGATAGGCATCCAAGAGGGATATAATAAAAACTTCCATATTAAGTGCATTGAGTAGTTTTGAGAAGTTTGATTCCTTGCATAAAGTTTTGTATTATAAAGATGGTAATGTTAAGAGTCATGTTAGGAAGTAATTGTGATTTGGTAAAAATACTTGTGTAAAGGTTTGTGATTCCCGTAGCATACACGTTTGGTGAACCGTTATGTAAGGAAGTCGGAGCATTATTTGTTTATAGATTGTCAACCTTTGTGTGAGGGTCGGGAGCGCGTGATGGTTAACTCCTACCAACCTCTCCCATAGGAGCATGCATTTAATACTTTGCTTCAATGACTAATGGACGTTTGCATTAAGTATGTGAGTTCTTTCTGACTAATGTTGAGTCCATGGATTATACGCACTCTCACCCTTCCACCTTTGCTAGCCACTCTAGTACGGCACAACTTTTGCCCATACAACAAACACCTTCCTTAAAACAACCACCATATACCTTCCTTAAAACAGCCACCATATATCTTTCCTCAAAACAGCCACCATACCTACCTATTATGGCATTTCCATAGCCATTCTGAGATATATTTCCATGCAACGTCCATTGTTTCCTTTTATGACTTGCACCATCACTTCCATATTGCATATAGAGTCATATTTTGTTATAGTATCGAGTTGTAATTTTCTTTTGAGTTGTATGTAAATAGAAGTGTGATGATTATCATTACTCGAGCATGTCCCATGTGAGGAAAGGATGATGGAATCTATGATTCCCTCACAAGTGGGGATGAGATTCTGGATTTCATGAAAAAAATAAAATAGGCCAGCGAATCCCAAAAAGAAAATAGGCCTTAGATTCCCAGCAAGAAAAGAGAAAAGAACAAAAAGAGAAAAAAATGAGAGAAAATAGAGAAGGGACATTGCTACTATGTTTTCCACACTTGTGCTTCAAAGTAGCACCATGATCTTCATGATAGAGAGTCTCCTATTTTTCCACTTTCATATACTAGTGGGAATTTTTCTTTATATAACTTGGCTTGTATATTCCGATGACGGGCTTCCTCAAATTGCCCTAGGTCTTCATGAGCAAGCAAGTTGGATGCACCCCCACTTAGTTTCTTCTTGAGATTTCATACACTTATAGCTCTAGTGCATCTGTTGCATGGCAATCCCTACTCGCTCACATTGATATCTATGAATGAGCATCTCCATAGCCCATTGATACGCCTAGTTGATGTGATACTATCTTCTCCCTTACCTTGTCAACCTCCACCATATTCTATTCCACCTATAGTGCTATATCCATGGATCACGCCCATGTATTGTGTGAGAGTTAAATTTTTGAGAAAATAAAAGTGTGAAAACAATTTCTTGACTTTTCATCGAGGTTGTACATGATATAAATACTTTATGTGGGGAAGATGGAGCGTGCATAGCTAGACCATATGATATTGTAGGGATAACTTTCTTTTGCCATTATATTTTGAAGAGATACAATTGCTTTACTAGTATGCTTGAAACGTCATTGTTTTTATATCAATATTAAGCTTTTGTTTTGAGTCTTATGGATCTGAATATTCATGCCACAATAGAGAGTATTACATGGATAAATATGTTAGGTAGCACTCCACATCAAAAATTCTTTTTTTATCATTTACCTACTCGAGTACGAGCATGAATTAAGCTTGGGGATGGTGATATGTCTCCAACGTATCTATAATTTTTGATGATGGCATGCTATTGTATTATCTGTTTTGGATGTTTTATATGCATTAATATGCTATTTTATATTACTTTTGGGACTAACCTATTAATCTAGAGCCTAGTGCTAGTTTATGTCTTTTCCTTGTTTTTGACATTTGCAGATAGGGAATATTAAACAGAGTCCAACCGGAATAAAACCTTCGGAATGAATTTTTCTGGAAGGAAACAAATCCAACAGGCTTGGAGTGCATGCCAGGGCACCTGCCAGGAGGTCACAAGCTTGGTAGGCACGACCACCCCCATGGCCGGACCTGGCAGGCTTGCCATCTCCAGGCAGGTCTCCTAACCCTATTCTTCGTTCTATAAATATCCAAATATTCCACCCAACACCAGAACGAGCCACGCAAATACTTTTCCGCCGCAAGAAGCCTCCGCTCCCGAGATATCCAATCTTGGAGCCTTTTCCTGTAACCTACCGGAGGGGGTTTCGATCACGAAGGGCATCTACATCAACTCCATTAGCCGTCCGATGTTGTGTGAGTAGTCCACCACAGACCTATGGGTCCATAGCTGGTTGCTAGATGGCTTATTCTCTCTTTGATCTTTAATACCATGTTCTTCATGATCTTCATGGGGATCTATCCGATGTAATCTTATTTTGTGGTGTGTTTGTCAAGATCCGATGAATTGTGAGTTTAATTTCAGATTATCCATGAATCTTATTGAACCTTCTCTGAATTCTTATATGCATGATTTCATATCCTTGTAAGTCTCTTCGAGTTATTGGTTTGGTTTGGCCAACTACATTGGTAATTCTTGCAATGGGAGAAGTGCTTGGTTTTGGGTTCCATCTTGCGGCGTCCTCACCGAGTGACATAGTAGGGGTAGCGAGGCACGTATTGTATTGCTGCCATCAAGGGTAACAAGATGGGCTTTCATCATATTGATTGAGTTTATCCCTCTACATCATGTCATCTTTCTTAATGCGTTACACTGTTCTTCATGAACTTAATACTCTAGATCTAGGCAGGAGTCGGTCGATGTGTGGAGTAATAGTAGTAGATGCAGAATCGTTTCGGTCTACTTGACATGGACGTGATGCCTATATGAATGATTATTGCCTTGGATAACTACATGATTATTCGCTTTTCTATCAATTGCTTGATTGTAATTTGTCTAACCACCATGATTTTTTCCTTCAAGAGAGAAGCCTCTAGTGAAACCTATGGCCCCCGGGTCTACTTTTCATAATAAATTTTCAGATCTATAAACCAAAAATACAAAAATACTTTGGTGCAATTTATTTACCTTTTATTTTCCGTTCTCGTTTACATATATCTCTATCAGATCTAATCCTTGCAAATAACCGTTAAGGGATTGACAACTCCTTTATAGCGTTGGGTGCAAGAGTTTGATTGTTTGTGTAGGTGCATCCATTGGTGACTTGCTTGTTCCTCCTACTGGATTGATACCTTGGTTCTCATTAACTGAGGAAAATACTTATCTACTTCGCTGCATCACCCTTTCCTCTTCAAGGGAAAACCAATGCAAGCTCAAGAGGTAGCAACAGCCGCGCCAAAATCCTAAGCCACGGTGCAGCCCTCTCTTCCCACTAGATTGTCTCCCCTAGTTTTCGGCGATGCTTAGGCGAAGCCCTGCGGAAATTGTTCCACCAACACCACCACCGCGCCGTCGCGTTGCCGGAGTACTCATCTACCTCTCCGCTCCCTCTTGCTGGATCAAGAAGGCAGAGATCGTCATCGAGCTGTACGTGTGCTGAACGAGGAGGTGCCGTCCGTTCAGCGCTAGATCGGGACGGATCGTGATTGGATCACGGGACGGCTAGCGATTTGGATCGCAAAGACGTTCGACTACATCAATCGTGTTTCTTAACGCTTGTCGCTTAGCGATCTAAAAGGGTATGTAGATCCACTCTCCGTCTCGTAGATGCACATCATCATGGATAGATCTTGCTTGTGCGGAGAAAATATTTTGTTTCCCATGCGACGTTCCTCAATAGGTACTGCCATAGTTGTTTAGGATACCAATCACTAAGTTACGGTAAAAATCACCATATTAGCAATGATCGGTATAGCTTCAAAACACTCTACTAGTTCAATGAGGCTATTAATTATAGATAGTTCCCCTATTCTACATAGATAAAGTTTGCGAAAAGTAAGTGTTAATTTGAAAATTTAACAGCATAAAAGGCACATCTAGATCAATCAAAAGCATAAATTACGTGAAAATACCTAATTTATTCCCGGTTTAAACATCAATGTATATTTTAGCGAGTAAATGTGTTTGTGGTGAAGAATATCTTGTTCTTGTTATGCTGACTTGTATGTATACTTACTTTGTTAGTTAGTCATGTTCTAACAATGTGGTACTCCCTGTGTCTCGATGTATAAATCATCTTAGGTTGTGCATTGTGACCAAGACGGAGAGAAAAACGAGAGAAAGTAATGTTAATTTACTAATTAATACCATTGCATGCAATGAATTGACCAATACATGTCGTGCTAGTTAGTCTCAAGTCATTAAAAACATACATGCCCCACGTTTTTCATTGGTTGATTTCAGAAACGAGGTGAAAGTTAATGCACCGCGCCTAAGTATTTTGGGATTATTTGGTTTTCATAAGATGACTTATACACCGAGACGAAGGGAGTACGTCTTTCGATAAACAAATATGGGAGAATTATGTAAGTCATGTGATCCACACATAATTACTATTTGGCAATATAATATGTCTATGTTGTCCATAGTCAGAGTCCATTAAAAGTTGGCATGAAAAGATGGGCGTCACCATGAAACTTGTGATTTAAATCTTTGCATATGCATCGGATACAGGGTTTTCTTAATTGATATTAGGACAAAGGATGTGGCAGTTAGTAGTTGTCGTTGTTTTGCTTACAATTTTATTATAGGTTAGGGAGGACATCAAAGCAAGAGAATCTAAGGAATCAACATACCTCACAAATTATATAGGAACACGGCCATTGATCAATTTTCTGCGACGAGCAGTTGAACCAGTTGCATTTCATGAGAAAACATAGTTGAAGCAACCATGTCACTATCAATTGCAGAAATACATGTATGGTAAGCCACATCAATTTTTTTATTAGTACTCCATCTTTCCCAAAGTATAGTGTGTACTAAAGTTGTTTAGAGTCAAATTTCATAAATTGTGACAGAGAAAAACTGATCAACATCTACAATAAATAATCAACACCATTGGACTCATCACGAAATATATTTTCATATGTTGAATATTTGGCTTTGTATATACATAATTTTGTTTGAAACCGTAGTTAAAGTTTGTGAACCTTGACTTTTGCACGCAGTACGCTATGAGATGGAGTCAGTAGTTTCTTAGGCCATAAACATTTACCAGATAATATTTAATTATTTGTGTTATTTTAATGTTTACTCAATTAGGAGTAACAAATTTCTTGTAAAAGAAGTAAGAGTATCCAAGAAATAGAAATATTCCCTCCATTTCTTTTTACTTCACGTATTATATTTGATTGAAGTCAAAATTTGTAATGTTTGACAAAATTTATTGACATCGGCCATACAAAATAAATGTAATATTAGATACATTTCATGATGATTCTAATGATACATAGTTTTATTGTTAATGTTAATAGTTTTCTCATATAACTTTGGTTAAACTTTGGAGAAGTTAATTTCAGTCAAAGTTAATACGCGGAGTAAAGAAGAAACGAAGAAAAAATTATTTATGTTGAGAATTCAACGTCGAAACCACGCCGAACCATGCCGAATATGGGCCGTTTCTCGCCGATATCGGGCCATTTTTCTACTTATTTGGACCGAAAAACGGCCGCGAATGGGACGATATCGGTGCCTGAGGGCGACGGCTGGATGCCCAACCGCCCCTAGCGTCGATTCTACCGTCGGCTCGCCCCCAGGCGGCGATTTTTATGCCTCTTGGGGGGAGGGGGGGGGGGGCAACGGCTGGAGATGCTCTAAACTTGTCTTCTCCCACTGGCCACCGGTATGTAGTACTCCCACAGCTCAATTTTTACCGTGCATATAAGAATTGAATGAACACAAACTTCACAAAGTTTGACAATTTATATGAAAAAAACTATGTCCATGATATTGAAGTTATACAATATGATAATTAATTTGATGATGCATATAGTGACATTGGATCCGTATTGTGAAAGTTGCTGTTTTCGTTATAGCATTGGTCAAAGTTTATGAATTTGACTTACACCAAATCTTATAGACACAGTAAATAAACAGAGGGAGTGCTAGTAGTATTACGTATGACTGCTCGGTAATGGACAGTGTACACGTAGCAGTTGGTGTTGGTCAGACTTTTCCTTTTTTTTATATGTACCAGACGTGCGTATACGACAAGGGCTCACTGTTGCTGTAGCAGCAGAAATATCAAGTGGATGTACGGCAGGCACAGTCCATTCGTCGATGTGCTAGTATATATCCATATATAGGTCTATAGGTGGTGGCGCCTTTTATGCGTAGGGTTAGAGACTTGCTACTTTGAGTGAGTTTTGGCCAATGCATTGGACCCGAGGAGTGTATAAATGTGCACCAATGAGGCAATGCATGTTCAAAATATCTATTCCATTTGGACAGAGTGTGGACAGAGATAGACAGAGAGAGACGAACATGTTGTCCTCTCTTCTACTCCTGCCAATGAAAACTCGTGCACAGTCGCATGGCAAGGCCCTTTCTCCATATCTCATCTCCCATCCCCCGTCCCCATCCCGCGTCGCCAACCCTAGGCGACACGGGGGGCGATTCTCCGCCGCCGGTCCTAGGCGCTCTCGCTCCTCTCCTTCCTCCACTACCGGAATCGGTCCCTACGCCGACGGCCTGTCCCCATCGGCGTAGGACAGAATACTGTCGGCGTACCCTACGCCGACGGCCCCTGTCGGCGTAGGTCCGTCAGGATCGCGAACGTCGGCGTACCCGGGCGTTTTCGTCGGCGTAGAAAAACCGTCGGCGTAGGTCCCCTATGCCGACCTCCGGCCATACGACCGTCGGCGTAGATGGGCCGTCGGCATCCTTTCTCACGTGACGGCACCTGACGGCAACGGCGGAGTTCGACCACCAACCGGAAACTGCCACGTGTCAGGGTCTACGCCGACGATGTAACCGCCGGCGTAGACCTGCCACGTGGCAGATTTTGGTGCACCGAGGTCAGGGCTACGTCGACGGTTACACCGTCGGCATAGGTGCTGTTTTTTTGTTTTTGTTTTGTTTCTCGATAATATACATCACAAATAGTACACAGCATATATATATCATAGATCCACATCATTATCACCACAATATAAGTATTACCATCACAACATACGTGAAATCAATAAAACATACGTCGAAACAACACAACACATGTCTGAACAACATAATATGAATGCATGAAAGATAAGTCATGACCACCACCACCAAGAGGCATAAGCGTCAGGAGGTCCACCACCAAGACCGCCAAGACCGCCAAAGCCAAGGTCGTCATTACTACCAGCAGCGCTACCGGCAAGACCATGACCGCCACCTCCTGGGTGGATTGGAGTGACCGGGCTCCGTGACTCGGGAGTGCTGCCATAATTGGCACCACCACCAACGTAGGATCGATGCGTTCCCTGCATGTTTGAAAAGAGATGTTAAAGAGATATATGATAGTGTTGAATGCACGATAAGTAGTTGGATAGTTTGGGGATGTACTAACCGGAGTCGGATAGTGTTGTGCCACAAAGTCTTCAAACGTAAGCAGAATTGATTGTTCTCCAGCAGGTGGTGGTGGTGGTTCCATTACAGGAACCGTTTCGGTCGCCATGGACTCAAAAATGAGCTGCATGTAAGTTGACCAAGCACACACGAAGGTTAGAAGAAATGAGAATGCAAATGTGGAAGTCAAATGAAAGGGGCTAAACTAACCTTCATCATGCGACTGGCGTGTTCCGAGACTGCTGCAAGTCTCGCGTTCCACGCCATGGTCTCCTGACGTTGGTACTCCATGTAGGTCTTCAATATAACATGATGAAACTCATAAGAACATCCTGGTGTGGAAAATAAAATGAGAAAAAGGAAGATAAGAGGGAAAATTCTTACAGAGTGTTGCTGGGCTAGGAGGGACATTGAGTGTGCACTTGTCGTCCTCGGCTGCAGGCTCAGGCTCGGGTTGGTAACTCGGAGCTGTGTGTAGGAGACAGAAGGAGTGACAATGGCATCCAGAACTCGCTGTCGACCATGACTCTTCGGCCCTATGCCGACCACCGCCCTGTCGTCCGTAGCCTCTTTTATGGGGTCAGGTGTGTCAGGATTGTACAGATTATACACCTTCTTGTAGGTCTCAAGGTGCTCGCCGGACTTGCTGTAGTACTTGCCCTTGCCTTCCTTGGGCTTAGTCCACACATGGGCTAGCTCCCACGCCTCCATGTCTAAGAGCGGCCGCTTCAGTTTCTCCTCCTGCACCACCAAGCAGCACCAAACAGAGGTTAGTCATACATAGAAGAAGAAAAATGTTTCATGTACATAGATATACCTGAACTTTCTTGTGGCCCTAATGGTTCTGGTTTCCTGACCATGTGTTCCGTCATTTCCTCGATTAGCCCGATTTTGGATGCTTTTAGCAGCCCACTTTTCATCATCACCGAGCCATGTATCAACCAATGCCTCCCATGATTCCTTTTTTCCATAACACCAACCAGGAAACGCCTACATAATAAAGCATAGTGGCATGTTGACACGAAACAATGAAATTTAACACAAACATCAAAATGAAAAGTCTGTTATACTTACCAACATGTATTGCTCCTTAGTCAAGGTAAGCTTCTCCTCCCGCGCGAAATCCTTGGGCATCTTCATGTCACGATAGTTGTAATAATATTGCGAGATGGCCACCCAGCGCACCTCGTACTGGATCTGGCGGGCTTGCTTCTTTGTAGCTCTCTGAAATTGCTTCTCGGCAATGGGATTGTTCTCCTCAAGAGCTCGATAGTATTTCTACAGTTATTCATGAAAACAAAATGGAAGAAGCCATGAGTCAAACCATTCGATGGAAAACTATGGACGAAACTCAAGACTCATGCTTCTGAAGAGAACTTACCCAAAAATTTGTTTCCACGGCCTTATCATATGTCGGATAGTCCGCATGGGTAGCCAATTTGTAGTGGTCCCAGGTCATAGCCAAAACCTGGTGCTCCGGGTGCTTGACTGGGTCCGGAACGAACAACCCCGGCGAATATTCCTTCAGCAAGATAGTGATGACACCGTTCGGAACATGGGCTTTTGGAGGAACCTCCCAGCCCCTACAAAAGATAGAAAATATGAGCATGTTTACAAGCAAAAGAATTAAAATATGATTAAGAGGCACTTACTCTTTCCCCTTTGGCGTAATGATCCACTTCTGCTCCTCCATATCAGGTTCCGGGGGGGGGGAGTCTTGCTCGACCACGCAACAACCCCTTGTTGTTGCCAACCCCCTCCCCCTCCCTGCCACCACCAACCTCCTCCCCCCTTCCACCACCAACCTCCTCCTCCTCCCTTCCACCACCAACCTCCTCCTCCTCCCTGCCACCACCAACCTCCTCCCCCTGCCTGCCACCACCAACCTCCTCCTCCTCCCTGCCACCACCAACCTCCTCCTCCTCCCTGCCACCACCAACCTCCTCCTCCTCCTCCTCCTCGCGAAACTCCTCCTTCTCAGTAGAGGGTACCTCACTACAGGAGGGTCTATCACTAGAGGAGGGTACCTCACTACAAGAGGGCCTTGTAAAAGGCACCCCTAAGTCGGTGAGGGAGCGTTATTTCTGGCATCGACCACCCCCTCCACCTCTAGGGGCTCTCCCCGCACCCCCTCCACCTCTAGGGGCTCTCCCCGCATCACCACCACCTCTAGGGGCACCTCTCCCTTGACCTCCCTGTGAAGAGTCATCCTCAAGTAGTCGAGACGGAATATTACGGGCTCGACCACTCCGACTAGTAATCGATTTGAGTTTGCTTAGTAAACCCGTGCCATCGGCCTTGCCCTTTCCCATGCTTAGCAAACCTACATTGAGAAGAGAATAAGCAATTAGTATAAAAATAAGGAAGAAAAAACCATATAAAAAATACATTGATAAATAAGCATATTAATAAACCATAGTAAAAAGACATGAAACGTACATCTGCTAGGACCCATATGAATCATCACTGTCAGTATCACTATCACACATATCATCTTCATTGTCCGATGGAGGTGGAGGCTCTTCCTCGTTGTCATCGTCTTCATTTAACAACTTTTCTAGCATAAGTATGTCTTTTTCATTAACAATGGTCTCACCATCATTCCGTGCATCGTCATCGTTTGGATCCACATCATCATCACCCAAGGAGTCATCATAATCGCTTCTGACCACATCATCATCATCATCATCGGGTTGCTCTTGAAAGAACACTCCCCCGTACGTCATGGGGTTAATGTTGTAATAATCGTCATCGTTCGGGTCCGGTAACTTACTATGTGGTGACACCTTGAACACAACTTCCCAACCCTTTAGGTATTCTTTCTAGCATGGGTAAGGCAGATAATAAACTTGTGTGGCTTGGGTGGACGCAATAAAGAGATCGGCTCCAGCATAGACGGTTGATGGTTTAACTTCGACCAAACCATATGAAGGCGTATGTCTCAGACCCTTTACCGGGTCGAACCATCGTCATTTGAACACAGGGAGACTTAGGGTTTTGCGGCCACGACTAAAGGAAAGCTCGTATATTTTTCCTACCCTTCTGTAATACTGAACTCCATTTTGGCCTGGGGTGTACACTCTAGTATTTATAGTTTTGGGATCATGCCGGTTGTTCTGGTGCTCCTCTGTATGGAATCGATACCCATTCACATCATACTTTTCACATGTCATGATCGAAGGGTTAAAACCCATGGAAACCCATCTCAATTCGTCATCCATAGATATGTTCCGATCTTTTCCCTACAAGTTTAATTGAAATTGTTTGGTTAACAAATAAAATGTGCAACTAGGTATTTAATAGGGGAATGTGAAAAATTACTTTAGCCATGAACATGGCAATAAAATTTTGCCTTCCAGGGTTTCCATGTCGAAGAAGAGTAAGTGCCTCCGCCTGAGTAGGATCAATCATTCCCTTCCACTCCTCATAAATGAATTGACTGAAAGAAGAAAAGTGGTGTTTAGGCCTAGACTAAGAGAACATAGAACATGATGTTGTGCAAGACATAAAGGAATGGTGTGGTGGTATTACCTCATCCACTCCTCCTCAACTTCCTTGATGTTGTGCAAGACATAGAACATGATGTCCTCCCACTCTTGTTTTGGCATGTTATAAGATTTCGAGCACCCAGCCCCGCCACCTTGCCCGCTGAATAGATCGAGCTTGGGTTTATACTTGGGTTCTTCCGTATTGTATCGAGGCACCTTATTATGCAGGCTGGGAACGTGGTCTGGATAGTATGATGTCCTGAGGTTTGACACCTCCTCAAGGATAACTTCCTCAGCTGTGGAAGCTTCAATCTTAACTTTGTTTCCACATTTCTTTCGGAGATGCTTGTTTTGTCTCCCAGGGCCGTACTGCCAACGATTCTGCATAGGGCCCCCCCCAACAATACCTCTTTTGCGAGGTGTAAAATGAGATGTGTCATCGCAGTAAAGAAGCCTGGCAGAAAGGTCTTCTCTAGCTTGCATATCAACTCTGGTGCCTTCTTATGCAATTGTCCAATCACCTCGGGACATACTTCTTTAGCACAGAGCATGCGAAAGAAATGGCTTAGCTCTGCAAGCACTCGCCAGACACGCTCGGGGACATAGCCTTGAACCATCACCGGCATTAACCTCTCAATCCATACATGATAGTCATGACTCTTGAGCCCGTTGACTTTCCCCATTGAAAGATTGACTCCATTACTTATATTCGATGCATAACCATCAGTGAACTTCACAATGTGTTTAAGCCACATAAGTACCTCCTTCTTTTCTGGTGGTTTAAGGACGAAGTCAGCCTCTGGCTTGAACCAGTTTCTTCGACCGCCTATGGTAGGTTGCATGTTTAGACGTGGTCTGTCACAAATTTTTTGTTGATCGACTCTAGCTTGAACGTTATCCTTTGCCTTATCAAGAATGTTGAGGATAGTGCGAAAAAGGGACTCCGCGACATTCTTTTCGGTGTGCATCACATCGATGTTATAAGGAAGTTTGAGGTCCTTGAAATAAGGAAGCTTCGTGAAGGGGCTAATGTGAGTCCAGTTGTGTGCCTCACCATATCCCTCGGAGCGTTTGCCTTTGCCTTTCCCTTTGACTTTAGGCTTGAGAGCTTTTAGCTGAGCAAGAACATCTGCCCCCGAAAATGTTGGAATCTCGTTTACTTCATGGACAACCCGACCTTTCGTGAAGTTCTTGTTGTCTTTCCTGTCTGGATGGTCTGGAGGGAGGAACTGGCGGTGCTGGTCAAAGGCTACATGCTTGCGACCCTTCTGCAGCCAAATAAAACGTAGAGCCTGCATGCACACTGGGCATGGCATCTTACCACTTGTACACCATCCGCAGAATAGGGCATAGACGGGAGAAATTATGCATGCAATACATCAACCAAACTTTCATCAAGAAATTTTTCTGCAGATGTCGGTCATATGTCAACCTTGGGAAGTACCAAGAATGGTGCAAATCATCCACCAGCGACTGCGTTAACACTCCCAAATTCTTCCCCGGATATTCGGCCCCTGGAATGATCAGCTACAAGAACATGGTGTCGCGTTGCATTAGGACACCGGGAGGGAGATTGAGCAGAATAACAAACACGGGCCAGCAGCTGTATGAATTGCACGACATACCATAGGGATTGACCCCATCACCTGTTATTGCAACTCTGACATTCCCATCCTCGGCTGCTCCCTCGGGGTATTCTATATCGAATGACTTCCATGCTTCACCTCCCGATGGATGTACGATTTTGTTTGGATGGTACCTTTTCCCTTGCTTGTGCCACTTCATCATTTTGGCAGACTCCTCCGTGATGAAAAGGTTCTGCAGTCTTTTTATGAAATGAAGATATCGAAGAACCTTTGTGGGGATGCGTAGATGCCTCTTTTGACCATCCTTACCGACCACCTCAAGGTACCGAGAGGAACCACACTTTCTACAATACTTGTCATCCGCATACTTGTGCCTAAACAAAAGGCAATTCTTCGGACACACATGTATTTTCTCATAATCCATAGAGAGTGTCTTCATGATTTTCTTTGTGGCATACATGCTTTCCGGCAGTTCATGACCATCGGGAAGACTGTTAGCCCATACTCCCAGAAATGCTTTGATGCAAGCTTGGCTACATCCGTACTCAGCTTTAACTGCCATTAGTTGCGAGATGGCATCTAGCTGAGAGAGTTTGGCACCCGCATAAAGAGGCTTCTTTCACGAAGCCAATATCTCCAAGAAGGACTTTGTGGTTGCCTTCGGCTCCTCCGGCTCCTCTAGTTCATTGTCTGAAGGTGTCGCATGTGTCGCCTCTGTAGCAATGACATCATCTAGAATGTCTCTGACCCCGTTGTCCACATAACCACTGATGCGTTGACGCATCACCTCCTCTCTACCACGGTCCCGCTCGGCAAAGTTTATCGGCATGTCAAAGTTTTTCATATATCCGTGCGTGCGAAGGTGCCAGGTCATTTCGTCCTTGCCTTTAGAGTGACGTCTGCCACATCTCGCACACGGGCAATGTGGGATCATTCTCATTGGACCACGGAATGTCTCCCTCAAAAACACATCGGTTTTGGCAGTCCACTCTGATGTTACTCGATTCCCATGGGGGCCACGGGTAAAACCACTATACATCCACCGATTATCTGGCATCCTCTGCTTTATTGGGAGCCACACCATAAAATTAAGATTTAATTTGAATTAATCACATCAAATATTTATTTTCTACCACCTTGACGACACTGAATCCACCTACATCTCTAATAGGTAAAGAGGGTCCTAATCCCACCCGAGGATGTGTAGATTGAGTATGTTCTCCATGCTCTACCCCGTTCCGAGACAAAATTTCGGCAGCACCTCCCCGTTGTTCTCCAGATACACGTCTCGGCAAATAGCCAAGAGAATGTGCTTCGGAGAACAACGGGGAGGTGCCGCCGAAATCTTGTCTCGAAACGGGGTAGGGCATGGAGAATATACCCAATCTACACATCCTCGGGCTGTCCATGGAAAACGCTGGACAATCCGAAAGAGCTGCGGTGATAAATATGCAATTGAATGCATATTTATCGATGCAACCCTTTCGGACGGGACATACCTAGTTTATGCGACTTGACATGAAAATAAATTCTACGGGCATGATTCGTAGCTCACCCTCGGCTGTAGAGGAAGTAGTCCAACAGCAGAGGGACGATCGGGGACCAACAACTCCTACGACGATCACTCCATCGAGATGGAACGCCACACAACCTGCAAATTGCACCGTGACCAAAATTAAGAACATCACGATGTCTTCATCATCATCATCATCATCTATCATCACCTAACAATCATCGGAGCATAAAAAATCATCATCATCAACATCATCATCTATCATCATCAACATCATCATCTATCATTTGCATTTCTTGCATTTTGTTAAATTTTTGCATTTCTTGCATTTCTTGCATTTCTCACATTTCTAATTATCATCAATTCATCTATCATCTAACAACAACCTAACAACATCCATCTATCAACCTAACAACATCCAACATCCATCCATAAGTAGCAAAATAATGCAAAAAATGAAAAAAAAGAGGAATGCTAGCTCATTGTGAGGGGGTGGCAGGGGCCGGCGGTGGAAGGCTGGTGGAGGGCTGGTGAGGCAGAGGCCGGGGCCGGGAGGGCCGGGGCGGATCCGGGCAGAGCCACGGCCAGCCGTGGTCGGGGCGGCCGACTCCCCTACCAGCAGGGCCGGTCAGGCAGGGGCATGGGCCGGGCAGAGCCGCGGCCAGCCATGGTCGGGGCGGCCGGCGCGTAGCATCGGGGGGGGAGGCCTGGGCGGTGGTGGGGTCAGGAGGAGGCCGGGGCGGCGGTGTGGCCGACGAGGTGGTCGGGGTGTGGTGAAGGAGGCGGCGGTGGGGCCGGGAGGAGGCCAAGGAGATGGTGCTGCCGGCGGGGCGGGGGGCAAGGCGGGGTGGGGCAGGGGCGGGTGGTGGCAGGGCGGCCGGGACAGAGCCGGGCAAGGCGGCGGCGGGAGGGGCAGGGCGGGCGCGGGATGGCGGCCAGCGGGGCGGGGACGGGAGGAGGGGGTCGGGGGTGACGGCGCGCGGGGCGGGAGGAGGGGGCTGGGGCGACGGCTGGCCGGGAGGAGGGGCCGAAGGCGGCGACGGGGTCAGCCGGCGCCGGGGCTGGCTGGCGTGGGGTTGGGCGACGGCGGCGGCGCGGGGTGAGCTGGGGGTCGGGAGAGAGAGAGAGACGAGTGGTGGACCTACGCCGACGGTTTAGCCGTCGGCATAGGTTTATTAGCCACATGGCACCTATGCCGACGGCCAATCCGTCGGCATATCTATTTTTCTTTTTTTTAATTGCCATTAGGTTCACTTTATTTTTTAAATGTCCTAGCAATTTTTAAAATATCCACTATCCTTCCTACCCTTAGAAGACCTGGTGTGATGTTTCGATGGCATACGTACCCCCCCCCCGGACGCCCCCGACTAGACTCAACTCTATCCCCCTCCAAGTCCCCCGTCCCGTCTAACTCTGACACTGTTGACTGGACGGATCTACCCCTTTGACTTTCACCGTATGGGGTTTGACCGAGGGACATTTTCACCTGGCCGTGATAGGCCAGCCCATAGCAACATCTTATAGCACAAGGTCCGGGCCCAACCCACCACAAGATTCTCTTAGTATCGACTCGATGCCACAGTTTCCGAACGTAAGAGGGCCCAGGAAAAGAATTGGCGGCATAGCCCCCCTCCAGCTCCCCCGTCCCGTCTAACCCTGACACTGTTGACCGGACGGATCTACCCCTTTGACTTTCACCGGACGGGGTTTGATCGAGGGACATTTTCACCTGGCTGTGATAGGCCAACCCATAGCAACATCTTATAGCACAAGGTCCGGGCCCAACCCACCACAAGATTCTCTCAGTATCGACTCGATGCCACAGTTTCCGAACGTAAGAGGGCCCAGGGCAAGACCTGGCGGCATAGCCCCCCTCGAGGTCCCCCGTCCAGTCTAACCCTGACACTGTTGACCGGACGGATCTACCCCTTTGACTTTCACCGGACGGGGTTTGACCGAGGGACATTTTCACCTAGCTATGATAGGCCAACCCATAGCAACATCTTATAGCACAAGGTCCGGGCCCAACCCACCACAAGATTCCCTCGGTATCGACCTGATGCCACAGTTTCCGAACGTAAGAGGGCCAGGGCAAGGCCTGGTGGCATAGCCCCCCTCCAGGTCCCCCGTCCCGTCTCCCCTGAGACTGTTGACCAGACGGATCTACCCCTTTGACTTTCACCAGACGGGTTTTGACCGAGGGTCATTTCCACCTGGCTGTGATAGGCCAGCCCGTAGCAACATCTTATAGCACAATGTCCGGGCCCAACCCACCACAAGATTCTCTCGGTATCAACTCGATGCCACAGTTTCCGAACGTAAGAGGGCCCAGGGCAAGACCTGGCGGCATAGGCCCCCTCCAGGTCCACCGTCCCGTCTAACCCTGACACTGTTAACCAGACATATCTACCCCTTTGATTTTCATCAGACGGGGTTTGAACGAGGGACATTTTCACCTGGCTGTGATAGGCCAGGCCATAGCAACATCTTATAGCACAAGGTCCGGGCCCAACCCACCACAAGATTCCCTCGGTATCGACCCGATGCCATAGTTTCCGAACGTAAGAGGGCCCAGGGCAAGACTTGGCGGCATAGCCCCCCTCCAGGTCCCCCGTCCCATCTAACCCTGACACTGTTGACCGGACGGATCTACCCCTTTGACTTTCACCGAACGGGGTTTGACCGAGGATCATTTCCACCTGGTTGTGATAGGCCAGCCCATAGTTTTACTTCGGATCAAGGTCCGGGCCCAACCCACCTCAAGATCCCTCAGTATCGACTCGATGCCATAGTTTCCGAACGTAAGAGGGCCCAGGGCAAGACCTGGCGGCATAGCCCCCCTCTAGGTCCCCCGTCCCGTCTAACCCTGACACTGTTGACCGAACGGATCTACCCCTTTGACTTTCATCGGACGGGGTTTGACCGTGGGACATTTTCACCTCGCTGTGATAGGTGAGCCCATAGCAACATCTTAGCACAAGGTCCGGGCCCAAGCCACCGCAAGATTCCCTCGGTATCGACCCGATGCCATAGTTTCCCAACGTAAGAGGGCCCAGGGCAAGGTTCGGGCCTTGCCCGCCGCAAGATTCCCTTTGTGTCCACCAGTGTGACCGTTTCCACACTCCTTGCGACAGTGGCAGCGACATCCTTGAGGAGGGACACACTCTGGAGACGCATGCGGGGTGCTTGCACTTGCCACCACACTTCCATGCGTGTAAGAGGGCCCAGCGTAAGACCTGGTGGCACTGCCAATCCCCCAAGTACCCCGTTCCGTCGAACCCTCGCAATGTTGACCGGAAGGATCTACCTCTTTGACTTTCATCGGACGGGGTTTGACCGAGGGGTATTTTCACCTGGCTGTGATAGGTCAACCCATAGCAACATCTTAGAATAAGGTCCGGGCCCAACCCACCGCAAGATTCCCTCCGTGTCGACCCGACGCGAACGTTTCCCCCTTCAGGTGCAAGCGGCAGCGCCGTCCATCAAGACTATGTGCAGACTATATATAACATGATTTTTTTAGCACCTATACACACAGCTAAATAGACTATGCATTGAAAAACAGTGTGTAGCCTATATATAACATGAACATGGGCTATAGACTTCCTAATTAAATTAAATTTTAATACAGGGGAAAGATTTCAAAAAAATGTACCTATGCCGACGGTTACACCGTTGGCATAGCTAAAAAAAGTACACCTATGCCGACGGTTACACCGTCGGCGTAGCTAAAATAAAAATAATAAACCTACGCCGACGGTGTAACCTTCGGCGTAGCTGAAAACTAAAAATATATACCTATGCCGACGGTTATATCGTCGGCGTAGCTACGCCCCAGATCCGCATCTCCCTCGGATCGATGACGTGGCACCAACCGCGGATCGATGACATGGACCATCGAAGCTATGCCGACGGTGTCCGTCATGGCCGTCGGCATATCTTTGATGGCGTCAAACGAGCGTCGCTCATAGAGCGGCCGGGCCCACGCGATACGCCGACGGGGTGTCTACGTCGACGGCCACCATAGGCGTAGGTGAATCTACGCCGACGGTGGCCGTCGGCATAGGGTGATCTACACCGACGGTGTTTAGTACGCTGACGGTGAGGCCCTGGTGGTCAGCGTAGGGGACGTATGCCGACGGGGCTGTCGGCATAGTTTAGGCCGTCAGCAACGACCCCGATTCTGGTAGTGCTCCTACCGCCGCCTGAGGCCGCGTCGGCGTAGCATGGCCAGTGACGGTGGCGGCAGGGCTCTCCCCTTGCGTGGTGGTGGTGTCCTCCTGGCGGCGGCAGTGGCTCATGGGTCGGCGGTTCATCGACGGCGAGGCACAGCAGGTGACCGGCGGCGAGTGCGTCGACGGCGACTGTGCAGGCGCCCTATCCGTGGCTGAGGAGCACCTGTGGCGGCGGCCCAGATTGCGGCCCTTGCCATGCCCAGATGGGTTTCGGCGGGCTGGAGGATCTGGAGGTCGGCTTCAGGCGTGCATGGTGGGCCTGGCGGCGCCGGCCTAGGCATCGTGGTGGTGCTATGACCGGTCAGGCGGCGGCGGTCATCTTCTTTGTCGAAGGTGGCCGGCCAGAGGCTGGGTGGTCGGATCTCGAGATCCGTCATCTAGTCCCGGCTGCGAGTTGGAGAGATAGAGTTGCCGGTGAAAACCGAGCCGACGGCAGGCGATGGCAGCATTCTGCGCCATTACCTTATTGAAGGCATCGTCGTGTAACTTATGTCGACCCACTCGTGCTGCTCCGGGGGAAACCCTAGGATCTGGTGTTCCAGATTGGACGATGGCGACACTACGGTGTCGTTTCTCTCTTGGGAGCATCGTTTGTGGAGCAGCGCTGGAAGACAGAGGCAACAGGCAGAGTGGCTTTGTCTTGAACGGAGCTTCGATGGAGATGTCAAGTCATGCCTGGCCGACAGGTGCTACGATGTGTCATGCCTGGTCGGCAGGTGCTACGCACGATAGATCTTCTAGAGTCTCCGCGTCGGGATGGACGAGCGCAGGACGGTGGACTCGTTGGGTGCCGTGGTGGCGTCGACGGATGGCCAGACAGGCAAGGATGATGCGGATTTCTCTCTTGAATATGGGACAGCGGTTCGATGATGATGGCGGCTTCTAAAACGTGTGCATGTGGTGTACGTTTTTGGGTCTGCTGCACCGATTGTATGTTCCGATACGTTATATAGATGGATCAGCGATGACATCGGTTATAGATGTGGAGAGTGAGAGCACTCCACATTATCAAGTTTGTACGTGTGAGTGGAGGCTTCGGGTGGCTTGATGTATGTTCTCGTCAGACCTTAGTGGAATAATTAATAAAGATGGCTGCATGCATCAATTGATGCAGAGGCCCGAGTTTAACCTCTTTTTCTAAAAAAAAACTTCAAGGTGGAGTCAGGCGTCAAAAGTTTTCTTGGCGGTCAATGGTCGTTGGTCATCGGTTCCCGCCGCGGCCGCGTGTCTATGTGCGTCAAGTGGTCTTGCAACCATGCCACGCAATGTAGCACATGCATAGATATATAAATCTTGTTCACCAGAACAAACATAAAGTGCTCACAACTAGTAGTAGTTCAATAAAGAAAAGAACACGACCACAAAAAAGGAGCATGACATGTATATCTCAAGATGCCTCGGAGCCGCATCACATTTCCTACTCCTTTTTTGTACCGAGGAACCTTTTCTTCCTTTCGGGTGTTGGCAAGATGGATCCGTCGTCTTGTTCATCAATTTTTTATCTACTCTAGAATAAAAATAATTTTAAAAAAATCGATCAATTATCTATATAGAAATGGACTTCAGGTCCGTCAAAACGGAAACTAGGAAGGTACACAGAGGGAAAAAAAGGTTTCCTTGACAAAAAAAAAAACATTCTAAAATAAACATGTCTACTCGATCAATCTTATACCTCATCAAACATATGGAGCGTGTTTATATTGTATAATTAGGAAGTAGAATGCACAACTATCCGTTTAATTCTAAAGTTATGTTCATAGACATCACAACTGGTTGGTATATGGGGTTACAAAATATGATAATTCGACATGGAAGATAAGTATAAACAGGAACTGAAATGTACTTCTCATGTTTATCCATATCGAGTTTATATCTAGATGTACTGTATTTCACTAAATTAATTGTACCACTAATTTATACGGTTGATCTAACATCTGTTAAGAGGCTTCAGCCATAGATCCTTCATGGCATAAATTGTGGTTGCAAAATCAAGGAGGGAAGAACGTGCCTGTATGCGCTGCCAATACATTTTGTGCAGTATATTCTTAATTGTATCTACCACCGACTTTATTTTCTCCTCGGTGTATATACATACCCAAGGGAGGATATACAATATACACTAATTTAATGCACTTCGAGGTATATGTACTCCCACACTAAATATACCTCTTAAATCAAGGTAGTATACCTTTTTGTGAAACTCAATATACCTGATTGATTAGTCTGAGTTACCTGAAGACAAGTTTTACAAAAATATATATCAGCAGAGCCTTTAGTTTAATATAGCATTTTTACATACAAAAATCCTGTTTAGGAGCAAATAATAAGAAAACCATCGACTCAGATGGAATTTAATGGAACTTGCTTTGAATTATCTATTAACTATTGAGAAAGCATATTAAAAATGTTTCCACGCTCCTGTGAAGTTTTTGTATAATAGGTATCTTTTGAGACTGCAAATGCTCGTATTTTTATGCGTAACATTTGTGATTGTTGTGATAAGACGAAACATGTAAGTGCACATATACTAATAAGCATGTACACAAGCGTGTGCCCAACAATCGCACTAAATACACCACACATCTTATTTGTAACAACATATACGTGTTCAAGCTAGTCAGCACCCCATCTATGACCGGTTTCTCTTTGTCATCCCCACATGTGTTCTAAACATGATTCAGAGCACTAATTGTGTTGAGAATACATCTGAATAGGACTAGATGTGGATCCATTCATGGATTTTTGTTTCAGAAGGCATTAGTTTAATACCAGGGAAAATGGATGAGCACCACAAAACCCCTTTGAAAGAACCGGAAGGAGAGCAACTTGTGGGTATCCAAGGGAAGACCTTTTCCATGGGTTTGGACCGGTAGCACACAGTTTCAGACCCAACAAGTTGCATGCTGAAGTTCCCATCTCCAACCAGCCTCCCTCATTTCCTGCTCGTCCAACTTGCAACTGGTTCAGATCAAAGGGGCAACCACCTTCTCTCTCGTTGGCCATAGATATTGCTCTCCTTTATGATCGATGTGTATGGTTCAGAGAATGCAGACAGCCACTTGCAGTAAGAATAGTACAGTAGACGTGATTAGGTTTCTGGTGATCAGATGTCGAGCATATGCGGATTCAAAGGATCTCTTCTCCCTGTAAATTAAGGGGGGCAGGGAAATTCTGTGGATGGCGTCACAGCTGCATAGATAGATAAGCATTGTACATTTCACCCATGTTATTTTAATATTGTCCAGTGGTGCAACTTGCGTTGGTAATTGGTCAAGTACATGGAATCCACTCTGGGAGCATATGGAGAGTGTAGACTTTGACAGGAAATTTTTCCAGGTCTGCGGAGTTTGGAGTTAACTTGTATCTACTTCCTAGCTGCCTCGCTTGCCCACATGCTTATTTCATGCGTTTCTTGGGTATCTTGTTATTTTAGCAACACTAATACTCATTCAGTTTTCGTCAACAGATCCTGAAAAACGTGCAATCAAACTTACGTTTGACTAGTATTTGAGAAGAAGATCTTAGGTTTTCGTATAAGTGGTAATAACTAACAGTTATGCAAATATTATCATAATATAAAAAAGACACCTTTTATATGCTGCTGATAGTATGTTCTCCTACAATGAATATACCACTTAAACGAAATCATTTTCAATATGTCTCGTTAATGTTTTTAAGACACCCCTATATTAGTACGGAAAATTAAAACCATGACCCGTAATTTTTGTCGTATGCCATTTTTAAATATGGAAAAAGGTATATATATATATATATATATATGACTCGGAAAGGAATTTTCATAAGGAGTATCTAGTTATTATTATTATTTACCAAAAGGGTGGCAGATCTATTATAAAAGTTCATCAGAAGCACAAAGCACTCCAAATACAATAAAAATTACATCAAGGTCCCTAGACCATCGAACGACCATAATCGTTGCCTGAATAAGTCACCACCACGTTGCTATTACCGCTCCCTATCGGAGCTGGTCTAACCTTGTCGATGACAACAGGTAAGTCATGCACGGCCCCGGGACCAGCATCCTGGAGCACGCAATCATCGTTGTTGAACCCTTGTATCGATTGGAAGCGCCTAAGACCATAATGTTGACATCCCGAACGGACAACGAAAATCTCCAAACACACTTGAGGAACACACCGGATTTTTCCAGTTTCACGAATGCACACATTTTACAAATAACTCACGATATGGTCAATGTTCTTCAAAAGGCGGGGACACTGTCCTACAGAAATAGCCAATCATATGTCCCATTGTACATGAATAAGATTTTTTAAAAGAATATAAAAAAGAGTCAATTTTTTAATTGTTTTTGGAAACAAATACTCTTTCGGTCCCCAAATAACTGTCTCAACTTTGTACTAGCTTTAGTGCAAAGTAGAACTAAGCTTAAGACACTTATTTTAAGACGGAGTAAGTTTGACTTAGTGTAATACTCGTATGAAAAATTTCATGATGGAATGACTACCACTTGTATTTTAAAAATGAAAAAACAAAATCGATACCTATATAACAAAATCGATACCTATATATGAGAGTCATTCCTCCGCGAAACTTTTTAGAGGAGTATTTGCTAGGCCATGTTTTGTTTTCACTTTTTTGCTAGGACATATTGGTTACAAAAAAGACTCGGAGAATTTTGACTCTTTGTTTTTCTAATGTTTTTCCAACTACGGTGCATTGGTCCCCATTTTCAAAGGATCCGCACTGCACACTATGGGTACGACATATTGGCCCCCATTTAACGTACGGTGCAGAACTGCATGTATGAAGCTGTAATTTTTGGGTAGAAATGAACAACATAACTGCGGGAGACTGTCCACTTGGCTAGTATAACCAAATATCCCGTGACTTAATTAGTATAATCAAATATCTTGTCCACGCTGGTCAGTTCTTAACACCTTATTTATTACTCCTAGTACAGTTTGTTTGCGGTCATTTGCAGCTGGAATATCTCGGCACGTCATCAAAATAAGGAGCTATGCCTACTAACTATCCGTGATTATGTTTTCTCACCATGGGCTCCAATGTTGGAATCACCAAGTTGATTTAAATTATAGGGTGAAAAGGACGTACCCCGTTTACATGCATGAACCTCCTTCCTGCATTTGCTTTTGTGGTCACTGTGTATATGGAGACAATTGGACACGTTGGTTTATTTCCTAGTGGTTTTTGGATGTCTGCAATGAGCATCTAAAAGAAGCAGAGCCGACGAAAGCAAGGACTAGGTGAGAGTTGTGATGGCACGACTCCACTCGTCAAATATAGACTTGCGTGCATCTCCTTGGCAATCGAAAGAAATGGTAAGAAAGCATATACATATGCGGCGTTAGCATATACTCCTCAGTCCCATAATGCAAAATGTTATTAGAACCAATATGCTACTTACGTATAATTGTCACCATTGATCCTATTCGTTGTGGAATTTTTGACAATTGCAACCTTCTAGAAGTTGAGATTGTGCTTTTTGACCAGACCAATGAAAGCTCCAGCACGCTATAGGTCATCCAAGCACGTCAGGGAGCGTACGACACGTAGCAATAATACAATAACTGTCGCTTGCAGGTTTCGTACCAATTAAATGGAGGTAGCAGTTAGTACCTAGCCTCTGCATCTGATCCTGCAATGGCCTCCCTCCGTCTCAAAAGGTAAGACCATTTCCCTTACAATGTGGCTCTATTTGGGACTGCTTTACTCTTTAAAATTTACCTTCGTCCTAGAAAATCAGGCCAAACAGGGTAGCTTCACAAAATGCCGTTTCGTAAACAAGCTAGATTCTGAGGTATAACTCCTAGTTTCTTATGAAGCTCTTTAGGGGTGCGTCAAAAACTTTAGGAGCTAGAGTTAGGGGGAAATTATCCATCACTGCCTTCAGTAAGTGGATACCGCCACTTTTTCTTCCCAGTCATTCAATTAAATAGATATTTTTCATCAAATTTCTCATTCTTGAAGCTAGAGGTAGATGGAAGCCAACCATTCTCTTTGATAGAGCACAACATTGTATGAAACTGCTCCAAAGTGAATTTTCTTGAGTGAAACTGATTTTGATGCAGCGGAGGAGTCCCAAACAGCCCCGTACTCCCTCTGTCAAAATGGAGATAAATGACGCCTGCTGCCACTGAATCCACAAAACAAGGTAGGATGGATTTGCCAAGTGGATCATACAGGATTCGAATGCACTCACTCCTAGAGAATGGTCCAAACACGACACATCAATCAGAAACCCTTCGACGAAACTATGTGCGATGCATGAATCGCAAACGGTATAGCGCAAGCTCCGCTGCTAATGGCACGAACTGTGTGCGAAGGTGGATCCATCAAATACGATTCAGAAAGTAGTTGTGTGTGCGATCTACGACAGACAGTTTGTCCTTATGAA
The DNA here is from genome assembly GCA_022496015.1 of Hordeum marinum. NCBI lineage: Eukaryota > Viridiplantae > Streptophyta > Magnoliopsida > Poales > Poaceae > Hordeum > Hordeum marinum. The sequence continues at coordinate 33,354,994 of CM039674.1, forward strand.
CCGTTTCTGATTAGAGAAGATAACAGAAGCAGCTACCAAAACTATATACCTGTGCGAAGTACGGTATACAGTTCACTCGGACAAACTGTGTCCGTTGATACAGTAGAACACAAACGACTCGGCATAACACGATGTGTGTGATATAGAACAAACAGGTGAGTGATGAGAATCGTGTGCGATCACCAGAAATAACACAGACGATTCATACTGACAAGTTGTCTGTGTTGTGGGCAGACGGTTGCTGCCAAATAATTGTCAGCGATGGATAAATCATTACAGATGCTACGTTGGGAGGTGTCGTCTGCATGTATTAATATCGCAGACGTTTTATTATTTTGACTGTGTGCCGTCGCATCAGTCCGTCCTCCTCTCTCACCTCTTGTCACCGCATTGTCGCCCGAGTATTCCAGTGCATACTTCAGCACCGCTTTTGGGTTTTGGCCACGCGCCCGCTCGATGATCCCGTTCCCGCTCAGAACCGAGCAGGTTCCCGCGCGCAAAACCGTGCTACGGCTCTAGATTCCCGCCATGCTCGGTGAAATCCCCAATGCTTGCCGGCCTGCTATATAAACCCTCACGTACGGCGACTCCACATTACCTTCATCCCCCCATCCCCGTAGCTTGTCTAGTTTGCTTCTCCCCCAATCGCCAATGGCACCGGTCATTCATCATCACCCATCCACTCCGCCAGAGGGCAGCTCCAGCTAGGAGGCTTCACCGCGTCGGCACGAAAGTCCTCTAAAGTCTGTAGTGCACGTGGCGTCCCTGGTGGGTGTGCGCACGCCACCAACTAAATGTTCCACCACAGCTGCCCGAAGGCAGCTGCTGCCGGTGGCCGCCATGGCCGCCACCAAGCCGGCCGCCACCGGTGCCGCCACCCCACCGTCGTCCGTCTTTGCCACGACCCCATCATCAGGCTGCGGGGTCATAACCCGCGCCGCCACCAAGGCCCGAATGAGGGAGGTGGAGTCCATGAAAGGCCCGCCGCCGGGCTTCTGCGTCGCAACCCTTGCGCGCTACATCTACTTCCTAGAGAAGAAGGTAGAGCGCCAGGTCACGCACCGAAGAAGCTCACAGGCACCGTAGCCAGAGAAGAAGCCGCAGCGGCGGCACGGAATGACGAGATCTACACAGAGTATCGTCGCTTCGAGGAGGGGCGTCTTGAGCGTGGGAGGGCAGCATTGGCAGGCAATGGACACGTCTCCGCCAACTCGTCGGCAAGCTCCTCCTCCACTTGCTCTTGCTGAGCGCGCTCCATTCTGCTGGAAGTAGTAAAAAGCCCTCCGTAGTACTAGTATTTAGGGGCTATTTTGTTCAATTCATCTAACTATAGATATGATTGAACTGTACCACATACTTTAATTAGCTAGTATATAGTTGAACAATTGGAGAAACGTTTGTTCGGTTCAGCTGTCGAGTTGAACTGTATTGTACAAAGACCAATGCTTAATGTATGAATGAAATCCATGTTTAAAGTGAATTTTAGTTGCAAAAATTACATCCTATTTATGATTTTGTTTCTGCAATACTTGACAAATGCCAGTGCTACAATGTTCACAAATACCAGTGTTACTAGATCGATAGATGCCAATGTTTCTGATTTGACACATGGCAATTTACCCAGTATGATAGATGCAAATCTTCTCGGATTATCTGTACTAGGCACACGTATCATATTCGAGGAACGTTTGCGATGACGCATTGGACCAATTCTTCGCGCCAATATTTTGACTTGGCTTACAGGCGAAGATACTTGTCAATCTTCAAGCGGGCATTCAACCTGAACCGTTTGTGATGTGTGTTCATTCACATAAAACTATGATGATTTTTGTTTGCTATGTGAATTCAGAGATAAATACTTAGTTCATCAAACCATAGATTTCATTCAGTCAAGTTTTCACTTTACATTCAAGGTACGGTATAAAGAAAACTAGTTGCGGCGGCCACCGCATGTGGCAGCGTTCTCGTGCGCCGAGGCACAATTGTATAGTTCTTCAACAGAGACCAGAATGTTATGGACTTAATAATCAAAGAGCCGGTCATCGCGCGATCGACGAGAGCGGGGGTGGCGATTAGCGGCGCTACGATAAAGATGTCAAAGGTGGTGCCCCAATCAGCTGAGGTGGGCGTGACGGGTGCAGGCGCGCGCACGGGCACAGGCACGGTGGGTGCAGGCGCGCGCAAGGGGTCGAGCGTCGTCGGTAGGGGCACGCGCATTGGGACTGGCGTGCCGTGTGCAGGGGCATGCACGAGCATGGGGCAGGAGGCACTGGCGCTTGCACGTACACGAGCTCATGCGTGTTGGCAGGGACCTCACTGACGCCCACGGTTTCCAGCGTTTCTATGATGCTGGGTGACCAGCCCGTCAATGCTAGGGGATGGTGGCTGGCGCGGGTGCGGTGATGGTTGATGGTGGGTACGTCGGGGCAGCTCCCCTTCGTCTGTATGTTCTATCTCTTTCGTCTCGGTGTCAACTTCACCAAAACGGAAGACTAGTGAGATATGATCCTTCTGCACCATGGTGTAGGTTGCCATGGAGGTCTAAAGATGGAGGGGAATGTGAGGGGAAGATATATGGATGATTGTGAGTGAGTGGGCAGTAAAGCCGCCTATTAAACAACAGCTCGGGCGCATTGATGGACAAGTTGGAAGCAAGGAGGGCGGATATGGAGGTCAAAGGGCTCAATTCCTGGTTAGTCTTCGGTGTACTACCTGCATGCCTCCTGGTGAGCCTGCGTAGTGGATGCCAGCTCGCACAACTCCTGTCAACTCAAGCAGCTGCTCGCACGGCACCTCCTAAGCCCTAGCCAATAAAAGAGTGCAACTCTTGGCAACACGTAAAGGGCAGTAGAACGCCAACGGTTTGAAACTAATGCAACCTTTTGCATTGAAACGTGATGGTTCTTTGTTCCAAAAAGCTTTTGTTTACTATTAATGACACGAAAAATACCACAACATATTTGTGTTATATAATGACGACATACCAAATTTCTTGAATTTTGTGTGAGTTCTAGATTTACTATAATTTAACTAATATTCTCCATGTTGGCTCTAAAAGAAAATATATATTAAAAATGAGTATCATATGGGAAAACAAAATGCTATGATGCCTTTATTTGGCATGTTCATGAATCCATGCCAAGTTTCATGAATATCCTAACGAGTTTTTGATTTACATGATTTAAAACCCTAGTTTGTCAATGTTTCTGTGGCCGAGCCAAGACCCCGAGATGTTTGAAATTCATTCACATGTCTTGCATGGGACCTAAAGATGCATGCACACTAATATGGTTTTCAACCCATTTTGATGCACCGGACCTTGTGATTGTAGTTCGGATTTGAATTGTGCAAGTTAAATAATGCATATAAAAGTCAATTAATGTATAAAAAGGCCAAACAAATCTTGTATATTTTCCTATTTTGGCACGACACTCTCATTTTGGTATATGTTGCCTATAGAAATAGTTCAAGACGAGAAGATGGTCGATTCGTCTAGATAAGGTGACACATTCCATATCGAAACAACAAAGCTTCATGTGATAATTAATCTTTGGTTTGTGCGGGGCTTGTGCCAAAACTTGTCCCAAATTGGACATTATTTTACCATGGCACATATGGGCCATGCATGTTATGACACCATGCCAAGTTTCATGAATTTTCTAACTAGTTTTTGATTTACACATGATTTAAAACCCGAGTTTCTCAATGTTTCTGTGGCCGAGCCAAGACCGCGAGATGTTTGAAATTCATTCCCATATATTGCATGGGATCCTAAAGATGCATGTACACTTATACGGTTTTCAACCCATTTAGATGCACTGGAGCTTCTTATTGTAGTTCAAATTTGAATTATGCATGTTAAATAATGCATATAAAAGTCGAGTAATGTATAAAAAGGCCAAGCGAGCCATGTATAATTTTATATTTTGGCACGATACTCTCATTTTGGTATATGTTGCCTATAAAAATGGTTCAAGACAAGAAGTGGCAGCCGATGTCGATTCACCCACATAAGGTGACACATTCCGTATCGAAGCAACAAAGCTTCGCATGATAATTAATCTTTGGTTTGTGTGCAGTTTCAGCCAAAACTTGTCCCAAATTGGACATTATTTTACTAGGGCGCATATGAGTCATACATGTTATGACACACTAGTAGAAAACATGGCTTCAGTTGAGGCCAGGATAAGGGCATTAATCCCGGTTCACTTATGAACTGAGACCAAAGGGTGCATCAGTCCCGGTTCGTGAGGCCAGGGCTTTTGTTCCAGTCCGCTAGGGGCCTTTAGTCTAGGTTTGAGCCACGAACCAGGACTAAAGGGGTGGTGGCAACCCTCGCCTAGTGAGAGCCCCTTTAGTCCCAGTTCGTGGCTAAAACTGGGACTAAAGGCCCAAACCGTTCGCATCCCGCGACTGTTTGCACGATGAGAACATGATAATGCTACAGTACCACGAGTGCTACAGTAACTACGGCCATTCCCTGTTCGTCTCCCTCTCTCCTCTCTTCTTCCCCCATATCTTCCACCTTGGATCATCCAATCACTCCCTACGGGGAGGTGGTCGCACATGGCATGACCAAACTCAGTGTCGTCTACACGAATGAAAGCGCCAAGGTGCCATGTTTTCTTTCCGATTTCGAGGGAGGAAGAAAACAAGTTCATGGGGCTTTATCTCTAGTACATGGCCAATCAAAAAGATGTTGCCATCATCCAACTTTGTTTCAAGAGAAATGTCATGGTCTTCCAATGGGCAAGGTAAGTTTTGGGGCTTTTCTTTGATCAATAATTCATAGGTTATGAAAATTGCATAGGATAGCAAGATGTTCCATTTGAATCATATGGGAAAGATCAATTCTTTTTTAGTTGTAGTGAAAGAATTTTCCTTGTTGCATATTGGCAAAACCGTGGGAGAACATATATGTCATAGTTAATTTATTAGGGTTTGTAGATCAATTCACAGGATATGAAAATTGCATAGGATAGCAATATGTTCCATTTGAATCGATCCTATGGGAAAGATCAATTCCTCTTGTGTTGTAGTGAAACCGTTTTTCTTGTTGCATATATTAGCAAAACCGTGGGAGAACACATATATGTCATAGTTAATTTAGGGTTTCTTGATCATATGATCGAAAATTTCATAGGATAGCAATATGTTCCATTTTGAATCCTATATATGGGAAAGATCAATTCCTCTTGTGTGTTGTAGTGTAACAATTTTCCTTGTTGCGTATATATTGGCAAAACTATGGGAGAACATATATGTCATAGTTAATTATTAGGGTTTCTTGATCAATTCATAGGATATGAAAATTGCATAGGATAGCAATAATATATATGTTCCATTTGAATCCTATGGGGGAAAGATCAATTCCTCTTGTGTTCTAGTGCAACAATTTTCCTTGTTGCATGTTGGTAAAATCGTGAGAGAACATATATGTCATAGCTAATTTAGGGTTTCTTGATCAATTCATAGGATATGAAAATTGCATAGGATAACAATATCTTCCATTTGAATCCTATGGGAAAAGCATTGTCCAGTATTTAACATTGTTGCAGCAGTATTTAATACTTGTTCCATTTTAATTTGTTGATCCAGTAGTGACAAGCAGTGTCCTGTACTCATTGACTTCCTTTGCAGCGGCATACATTTTGCTAGCGTTGATATAAGGAATGACAAGCTCAAGATGAGGCGCAGCTTCGGTATTGAGATACCAGCTGCGTGCCACACTAATCTCCAAGACATATTCAGACTTAAGCATAGGAGGACTTGAATGGCTCATATGGTAGTCGCCGTGATCGACGAGCAGTACACTGATATGAAGACCAAATTCCCCCCAGCTCAGCATAGAGAGTGGGAGACGACCCCACTTGACGGTATCAACATTGAGTATGCAGCAAAAGATACGTAGGTTGCATACGAGTTGTACCACAAGATTAGAATCATCAATTATGGGCAGCGACACCTCGTACATCAAGCACCACAACCACCACCACCAGTTTGGTACAGGGGATATTCTGATTCGGATGAGTAGTGTTTGCAACAGAGTACTTTTATATATATGTATTATTATGTAGTGCTTGGGTGGTGTCCTATGATCTGGACGAGTACTTTTATATATGTCTATTCAGACGAGTACTAATGGATATCTGAACTATTATTTTTATTTATGTCCCTGTTTAAATATGAAGTGAGCAAGATTTATGAAGCATTGTGATGTATGTCCTGAGATATCTCTAAAAAGGTCGAAACTTGGCATGGTTAAAATAAATCATGAAAGCATAGCACATGGCCTATGACTCTATGTATCTATAACCTTCATCCTTGGTTATGCATGAAGCAGAAGTTCATTATGATTCCAGTGCTCATCCAAGGCCCTAAGCACATGCTATGGGGTGAAATGATGGTACCATGCCAAGTTTCAACCATTTCAGAGTTCATTTGTGGTGCTTTTTAATTTCAGGGTCATTTAGCTCAAAACAAATCATTAAATGCATAAAAAATAGCAAATGAAGTTAGACAGGGTTTAAATTTCAGTATGTGGCTTATAATGGTTCGTATTGAATGCACAAAAGTCTAGAGTTGAAATAGGTTTAAAAAGTTTAAATCCTTTTGTAACAGACGAGTTTTCGTCCGAAACCCCGATACTTGGAAAGAGATTGTCCATTTTGTACACGAAGTGCATCCAGTTTTTGTCGTAACACTGTCAACTTATTAGCACATGCTATGTGGGTCAAATGATGATACCATGCTAAGTTTCAATCTTTCCAGAGTTCATTTGTGATGCTTTTTAATTTCGGGGTCATTTAGCTCAAAACAAATCATTAAATGCATGAAAAATAGCAAATGAAGTTAGATAGGGTTGAAATTTTAGTATGTGGCTTCTAATGGTTCATATTAAATGCACAGCAAGTCTAGAGTTGAAATAAGTTAAAAAGGTTGAAATCCTTTTGTAACAGACGAGTTTTCATTCGAAACCCAGATACTTCGAAAGAGATTGTCTATTTTGTACACGAAGTGCATCCAGTTTTTTTCGTAATTCTCTCAACTTTTTAGCACATGCTATGTGGGTAAAATTATGATACCATGCCAAGTGTCAACCATTTCACAGTTCATTTGTGGTGCTTTTTAATTTCAGGGTCATTTAGCTCAAAAAAAATCATTAAATGCATAAAAAATAGCAAATGAAGTTAGACAGGGTTTAAATTTCAGTATGTGGCTTATAATGGTTCGTATTGAATGCACAAAAGTCTACAGTTGAAATAGGTTTAAAAAGTTTAAATCCTTTTGTAACAGACGAGTTTTCGTCTGAAACCCCGATACTTGGAAAGAGATTGTCCATTTTGTACACGAAGTGCATCCAGTTTTTGTCGTAACACTGTCAACTTATTAGCACATGCTATGTGGGTCAAATGATGATACCATGCCAAGTTTCAATCTTTCCAGAGTTCATTTGTGATGCTTTTTAATTTCGGGGTCATTTAGCTCAAAACAAATCATTAAATGCATGAAAAATAGCAAATGAAGTTAGATAGGGTTGAAATTTCAGTATGTGGCTTCTAATGGTTCATATTAAATGCACAACAAGTCTGGAGTTGAAATAAGTTAAAAAGGTTGAAATCCTTTTGTAACAGACGAGTTTTCATTCGAAACCCAGATACTTCGAAAGAGATTGTCTATTTTGTACACGAAGTGCGTCCAGTTTTTTCGTCATTCTCTCAACTTTTTAGCACATGCTATGTGGGTGAAATGATGATACCATGCCAAGTGTCAACCATTTCACAGTTCATTTGTGGTGCTTTTTAATTTCAGGGTCATTTAGCTCAAAACAAATCATTAAATGCATAAAAAATAGCAAATGAAGTTAGATAGGGTTTAAATTTAAGTATGTGGCTTATAATGGTTCGTATTGAATGCACAAAAGTCTGGAGTTGAAATAAGTTAAAAAAGTTTAAATCCTTTTGTAACAGACGAGTTTTCGTCCCAAACCCCGATACTTGGAAAGAGATTGTCCATTTTGTACACGAAGTACATCCAGATTTTGTCGTAACACTCTCAACTTATTAGCACATGCTATGTGGGTCAAATGATGATACCATGCCAAGTTTCAACCTTTCCAGAGTTCATTTGTGATGCTTTTTAATTTCAGGGTCATTTAGCTCAAAACAAATCATCAAATGCATGAAAAATAGCAAATGAAGTTAGATAGGGTTGAAATTTTACTATATGGCTTCCAATGGTTCATATTAAATGCACAGCAAGTCTGGAGTTGAAATAAGTTAAAAAGGTTGAAATCCTTTTGTAATAGACGAGTTTTCGTTCGAAACCCAGATACTTCGAAAGAGATTGTCTATTTTGTACACGAAGTGCATCCAGTTTTTTCGTAATTCTCTCAACTTTTTAGCACATGCTATGTGGGTGAAATAATGACACCATGCCAAGTGTCAACCATTTCAGAGTTCATTTGTGGTGCTTTTTAATTTCAGGGTCATTTAGCTCAAAACAAATCATTAAATGCATGAAAAATAGTAAATGAAGTTAGATAGGGTTGAAATTTTAGTATGTAGCTTCTAATGTTTCATATTGAATGCCCAAAAATTATGGAGTTGAATTAAGTTAAAAAAGTTTAAATGCTTTTGTAACAGACGAGTTTTCGTCCGAAACCCCGATACTTCGAAAGAGATTTTCCATTTTGTACACGAAGTGCATCTAGTTTTTGCCATAACGCTCTCAACATTTTAGCACATGCTATGTGGGTGAAATAAGGATACCATGCCAAGTTTTAACCTTTTCAGAATTCAGTTGGATGATTTTGATTAAAACAAATGAATGTATAAAACTAAAAGAGTTAAATAGAATATGATTTTGATTGAAACACCTATTTAATTTATCCTAAAAATTCCCAAATTTAACATAATGATAAAACATAGTGATATTAAACAACAGGAAAAACAACCACTCAAATATCTATTTTTAAACTAAAGTTATTTACAAATTACTGTTTCGCACAAATTTCAAATGAATTCAAATTTAAACTATTTCAATTTGAAAACTACTGGCACTAAGAGAAAATTTGTAATCGTTTTGATCTAAAGAAAAAAGATTCATTAAAGAAATGTAAATATTATAATAGTTATTCCGAATATAAAAATAGAAATTAGAAAAACAAATCAAAACAAAAAAGAGAAAATACAACTGTAGTCCTGGTTGGTGCTACCAACACGGACTAAAGAGTCCCTCCGCGCGCGTAATTTCGACCGCTGAAAACTTTGGGCGCGCGGAATTTGGGTGGTTAGTCCCGGTTGGTGACACGATCAGGACTAAAGGGTGGACATTTAGTCGCGGTTGGTGACACGACCCGGGACTAAAGGGTGGACATTTAGTCCCGGTTGGTGATAACACCCGGGACTAAAGTCTCGTTAGTCCCGGTTGTAGACATGACCCGGGACTAAAGGGTCTCTCTATATATCCAGGACATTGCTGTTTCTTCACCAACCTCTCCCATTCTACCCGACGACGACGCCACTGCCCCGATGCCGCCCCTGCTCAATGTCGCCTCTGCCCCGACGCCGACAATCTGTCGGTGCTCGCCGCGCACCTCTTCTCCCTCGAGCTCGCTGTCATGCTGCCTTTCACCGAAGATCGATGTCCCCGACCCGCTTGCTCCGGCCGACCTTGCCATCACCTTGACCTCGCCGTCACCTCGACCTTACCCCCAAGCCTTCTATGAGCCACTCTCCTCCCTCTCCTCCTGAAGCCCCCCTCCCCGTCTGTCATTGCCGCCATGCATGGCCGCCCCTTTCCGTCCGTCGTTGCCACCGGCCATGCATGGCCGCCCCTCTCCTAGACCATCCCGGCCCCACCTAGAGCCACCACCAGAGATGCCCGAGAGCCACGACCCCATCCATCTCCGGCGTAGGAGCCCCGCCGCCCAGCCCGTCCATCTCCGAATTGTACGTAGATGGATAAACACACACACACACATTGTTTAAAAACATGCAAATTTTTGTGGTTGCTACGCAACATTTTTTCATTAAACAATGTGTTAATAAAATTGTATGTAGATGGATAAGTAGATTAATATTATTAGATGATTTTGTTTATGATGCTTTTTATTGTCCGGGACTGGGCTCCGCCGGGCTGGCACTAGGAGGTGCTACCTTCCGGGGCTCGAAGCTTGGTGAGCAATCCGGGTCTCGTCGTCGACCTAGAGCTTCTTTGGTGGCGGTCACTACTACTTCTCAAGCATGCATTGTTTTTCGTGAAGAGGAACAGGTGATGCAGCAAAGTAAATAAGTATTCCGCTCGGTTGTTGAGAACCAAGGTATCAATCCAGTAGGAGATACAAGCAAGTCCCCAATAGATGTACCTACACAAAGAATCGAACACTTGCACCCAACGCTATAAAGGGGTTGTCAATCCCTTCATGGTTACTTGCAAGGATGAGATCTGATAGAGATAGATAGAATAGATTGCTTGAACGGAGAGTAAAACAAAAGGTAAAAATAATGCAGCAAGGTATTTTTGGTATTTTTGATTTTAGATCTGAAAGTATAAGATGGAAAATAGACCTGGGGGCCATTGGTTTCACTAGAGGCTTCTCTCATGATGGCAAGTATTATGATGGGTGGACAAATTATTGTCGAGAAATTGATAGAAAAGCGAATAATTATGAAGATATCCAAGGAAATGATTATGCATATAGGCATCACATCCATGTCAAGTAGATCGAAACGATTCTGCATCTACTACTATTACTTCACACATCGACCGACTCCTGGCTACATCTAGAGTATTAAGTTCATGAAGAACAGAATAACGCATTAGATAAGATGACATGATGTAGAGGGATAAACTCAAGCAATATGATGAAAACCCCATCTTTTTATCCTCGATGGCAACAATACAATACGTGCCTCGCTACCCCTACTTTGTGACTGGGTGAGGACATTGCAAGATTGAACCCAAAACTAAGCACTTCTCCTATTGCAAGAATTACCAATCTAGTTGGCCAAACCAAACCAATAACTCGAAAAGACTTGCAAAGATATGAAATCATGCATATAAGAATTCAGAAAAGACTCAAATAATATTCATAGATAATCTGAACATGAACCCACAATTCATTGGATCTCGATAAACACACCTCAAAAGAGTATTCCATCGGATAGATCTCCATGAAGATCATGAAGAACATGGTATTGAAGATCAAAGAGAGAGAAGCAGCCAACTATCTACTAGATATGGACCCGAAGGTCTGTGGTGAACTAATCACGCATCATCGGAAGGGCAATGGAGTTGATGTAGATGCCCTCCGTGATCGAATCCCCCTCCGGCAGATTACCGGAAAAGGCTCCAAGATTCGATCTCACGGGAACCGAGGCTCCTGGCGGAGAAAAAGTGTTTTCGTGGCTCCCTTTGGTATATAGGGAATATTTCTGAATTTGTAAGCCGAGTAATAGGGTTAGGGGAGCTGCCATGGGCCCACAAGCCAAGGGGCGTCCCCCCCTAGGGCGTGCCCTTGTGGCTTGTGGCCACACAGCTGCTCTCCTGACTTCATCTCCAAGTCTTCTGGGTTGCTTATGGTCCAAGAAAAATTATTCCGAAGATTTTATTCCGTTTGGACTCCATTTAATATTCCTTATCTGCAATACTCAAAAACAACGAAAAAACAGAAACTTGCACTAGGCTCTAGATTAATAGGTTAGTCCTAAAAATGATATAAAATAGCATATTAATGCATATAAAACATCCAAAACAGATAATATAATAGCATGGAACAATCAAAAAATATAGATACGTTGGAGACGTATCAAGCATCCCCAAGCTTAATTCCTGCTCGTTCTCGAGTAGGTAAATGATAAAAACAAATTTTTTGATGTGGAATGCTACCTAACATATTTATCCTTGTAATATTCTTTATTGTGGCATGAATATTCAGATTCGTAAGATTCAAAACAGTAGTCTAATATTGACATAAAAACATTAATACTTCGAGCACAACAACAAGGCAATCATGTGCTTTCAAAATAACATGGCCTTAGAAAGTTATCCCTACAAAATCATTTGGTCTGGTTATGCTCCATCTTCCCCACACAAAGTATCTAAATCATGCACAACCCCGGTTGAACTAGTCAAGCAATTGTTTCACACTTTTGGTGTTCCCAAACCTTTTCAACTCTCACGCAATACATGAGCGTGAGCCATGGATATAGAATTATAGGTGGAATAGAATATGGTGGGGGTCCAAGGAAAAAAAAGGAGAAGATAGTCTCACATCAACTAGGTGTATCAACGGGTTATGGAGATGCCCATAAATATATATCAATGTAAGTGAGTAGGTATTGCCATGCAACAAATGCACTTAGAGCTATAAGTGTATGAAAGCTCAAAAAGAAAACTAAGTGGTCGTGCAAGATGAAATTCCACTAGTTATAAGAAAGTGAAAAAATAGGAGACTCTCTATCATGAAGATCATGGTGCTACTTTGAAGCACAAGTGTGGAAAAAGATAGTAGCAATTGTCCCTTCTCCCTTTCTCTCATTTTTTTATTTTGGTGGGCATCTTTGGCCTCTTTTTTTTATTTGGGCTTCACTAGCATCTTTATTTTTTGGTAAAGTCCGAATACTCATCCCAACTTGTGAGGGATTCATGTCTTCCATCATTCTTTTATCACACGGTACAATGCTCTATTAATGAAAATTATCACACTTTTATTTACTTACAACTCGATACCTAAAACAAAATATGACTCTATATGCAAGATGAAGTGCTGGTGCATGTCATGAAAAACTGAATGGTGGAAGTTGCATGGCAATATATCTCAAAATGGATATGGAAATGCCATAATAGGTAGATATGGTGGTTGTTTTGAGGAAATTATATGGTGGATATTTTGAGGAAGGAGGGTTTCATGTACCGGCGAAAGTTGCGTGGTACTAGAGAGGCTAGCAAAGGTGGAAGGCTGAGAGTGCGTATTATCCAGGGAATCAACATTAATCATAAGAACTCACATACTTGTTACAAAAGTCTATTAGTTATCAAACAAAGCATTAGAAGCATGCTCCTAAGGGAGAGGTTGGTATGAGTTAACCATCGCGTGCTCCTGACCCTCACACAAAGGTTGACAATCATTAAAAAAAATCATGCTCTGACTTCATTACATAACGGTTCACCATACGGGCATGCTACGGGAATCACAAACTTTAACACAAGTATCTCCTCCAATTCACAACTACTCACTAGCATGACTCTCGTATTACCATCTCTATTATCTCAAAACTATATGCAAGGAGTCAAACTTCTCATAGTATTCAATGCACTTAATATGAAAGTTTTTATTATATCCCTCTTGGATGCCCATTATCTTAGGACTAAATTCATAACCTAAACAAATTACCATGATTTTTTAATAAAATCTCAAAATAATATAAGTGAAGTATGATAGTTCAATAATTTCTATAAAATATAACACCACCATGCTCTATGGCAACATTGCCTATCTCAAAAGATATAAGTGAAGCACATAGAGTATTCTAATAAATTCACGATTCAGCGTGTTTCTCTCAAAAGATGTGTGCAGAAAGGATGACTATGGAAAAATAAAAAGCAAATACTCATATCATACAAGACGCTCCAAGCAAAACACATGTCATGTGGTGAATAAAAATATAGCCTCAAGTAAATTTACCAACAGATTGAAGACGAAAGAGGGGATGTCTTCCGGGGATTCCCAAGCTTAGGCTTTTTCGTATCCTTGAATATGTCTTGGGGTGTCTTGGTCATCCCCAATCTTAGCCTCTTTCCACTCCTTATTCCATAGTCCATCAAATCTTAACCCAAAACTTGAAAACTTCACAACACAAAACTCAATAGAAAACTCATGAGATCTGTTAGTATAAGAAAAATAAATCACCACTTTAGGTACTATTGTGAACTCATTCTTTGTTTATATTTGTGTAATACCTACTTATTCTAACTTCTCCATGGTTCATACCCCCTGATACAACCCATAGATACATCAAAATAAGCAAACAACACAAAGAAAACAGAATTTGTCAAAAATAGAACAGTTTGTAGCAACCTGATAACTTCGAATACTTAGGTAACTCTAAAAATTCTGAAACATTAGGAAAATCAGGTAAATTTTTATATCAATCTTTTTAAAAAAATTCAGATATAAATAACTTTCCATTGAATTTATAAAAATTCTGGACAGAGCGCAAAAGTTTATGTTTTTTAGCAAAATCAAATTGCAAACACCGTAGACCATCCCAAAGGTCTTACTTGGCTCAAACACTAATTTAAACAAGAAAACACAATTATTACAGAAGTAATAATGTGCAAAACACACCAAAATAGAAACAAAAACAGAAAGCAAAAGTAAAATTGGGTTGCCTAACAAGCGCTATTGTTAAACACCCCTAGCTAGGCAAAACGCGATAGATCTAGGTATTGTCATCTTTGGTATGAAATACCTCAATTGCACGCTTGCAAACCCGAGGAGATTCTTTGGTTTTATCAATAATCATACTCCTAGGCAAAAAGTCAAGAAATTCTCTTGTAGCAATCGGTTCCCGAACAATATTGATAAAGTTAGGGTGAACACTTATCATCTTAAGATCTTCGTCCCCTTTACTAGAGGATTCACCCTTGTTCTTGGGAATGTAAACAAAATTGGCAGCCTTATAAAGAGGAAATTTTGGGGTGGTTTGAACAGCGGCAAAAGCGGAACCCAAGTTGGTAATAATGTCCTCTAGCTTTCCTATTCTAGAGGAATCTTGGTCCAATTTTTCATTAACTATGGGTTCGTTTTCCCTTAGGTTTTTAAGAGTAACTCCTACCTTAGATCCATATTGAGTGCTATAATTATGGATCTTTTTATGCAAGTTTTCAATGAGATCTATAGTAGCAACTTTATTTTCAATGATATCTCGCCTTCGCATAACATGTTCCAAAGTTAAGATAGTTTCATTAACCATGAGAAGGGGTGAACCTACCAAATTTATCATAGCATTATAAGAATCAAAGGTATTGCTTCCCAAGAAATTCCCTCTCGTAGTGGTATCCAAAACATATCTATTCCAAGGAGAAACACCCACATAGAAATTGCGAAGGACGACGGTAGTAGATTGCTTACGAGTAGATCTATTTTGAGCATTGCAAATTCTATACCAAGCATCCTTTATGTTTTCTCCCACCCTTTGCTTAAAATTAAGAACTTCACTCTCGGGAGTAATAGTGATAGTAGCAAGGCTAGCCATGAGTTTGAGCGATCTAACACACAAGCAAGCAAAAAATCAAAAGAAAAGACGAACGAAAAAGGTCAAATAAAAAGGCAAATCTTTTTGGAAAATCGTTTTAGAAGTGGGGGAGAGGAAAATGAGAGGCAAATAGCAAATAATGTAAATGCAAGAGATGAGTTTGTGATGGGTACTTGGTAGGCTTGATGTAGATCTCCCCGGCAACGGCGCCATAAATTGGCAAGTTGACCGGAGAGTTCTTATCCTGACTTGCTATGTATCCCCCCGGTAACGGCGCCAGAAATCCTTCTTGCTACTTCTCGAGCATGCGTTGGTTTCCGTGAAGAGGAATGGGTGATGCAGCAAAGTAGATAAGTATTTTCCTTGGTTGTTGAGAACCAAGGTATCAATCCAGTAGGTGATACAAGCAAGTCCCAAATAGATGTACCTACACAAAGAATCAAACACTTGCACCCCACGCTATTAAGGGTTGTCAATCCCTTCACGGTTATTTGCAAGGATGAGATCTGAATGGGATAGATAGAATAGATTACTTGAACGGAAAGTAAAACAAAAGGTAAAAATAATGCAGCAAGGTATTTTTGGTTTTAGGTATGAAAGTATAAGATGGAAACTAGACCTACGGGCCATAGGTTTCACTAGAGGCTTCTCTCATGACGAAAAGTATTACGGTGGGTGGACAAATTATTGTCGAGCAATTGATAGAAAAACGAATAATTATGAAGATATCCAAGGAAATGATTATGCATATAGGCATCACGTCCGTGTCAAGTATACTGAAACGATTCTGCATCTACTACTATTACTCCACACGTTGACCGACTCTTGCCTGCATCTAGAGTATTAAGTTCATGAAGAAAAGAGTAACGCATTAGGTAAGATGACATGATGTAGAGGTGTAAACTTAACCAATATGATGAAAACCCCATCTTTTTATCCTCGATGGCAAGAATACAATATGTGCCTCGCTACCCCTACTTTGTCATTGGGTGAGGACACTGCAAGATTGAACCCAAAACTAAGCACTTCTCCTATTGCAAGAATTACCAATCTGGTTGGCCAAACCAAACCAATAACTCGAAGAGAGTTGCAAAGATATGAAATCATGCATATAAAAGTTCAGAAAAGACTCAAATAATATTCATAGATAATCTGAACATAAACCCACAATTCATCGTATCTTTACAAACACACTACAAAAGAGTATTACATCGGATAGATCTCCATGAAGATCATGAAGAACATGGTATTGAAGAGCAAAGAGAGAGAAGAAGCCATCTAGCTACTAGCTATGGACCCGAAGGTCTGTGGTGAACTACTCATGCATCATTGGAGGGGCAATGGAGTTGATGTAGATGCCCTCCATGATCGAATTCCCCTCCGGCAGATTACCGAAAAAGGGTCCAAGATTGGATCTCACGGGAATCGAGGCTCCTGGAAGCGAACAAGTGTTTTCGTGGCTCCCTCTGGTATACAGGGAATATTTCTGAATTTATAGGCCGAGAAATAGGGTTAGGGGACCTGCCCTGGGCCCACAAGCCAAGGGGCGCCCCCCCTAGGGCGCGCCCTTTGGCTTGTGGCCACATGGTTGCTCTCCTGACTTCATCTCCAAGTCTTCTGGGTTGCTTCTGGTCCAAGAAAAAATATTCCGAAGATTTTATTCCGTTTGGACTCCGTTTAATATTCCTTATCTGCAATACTCAAAAACAAGAAAAAATAGAAACTAGCACTAGGCTCTAGATTAATAGGTTACTCCCAAAATTAATATAAAATAGCATATTAATGCATATAAACATCCAAAATAGATAATATAATAGCATGGAACAATCAAAATTTATAGATACGTTGGAGACGTATCTGCCACGTGGGCCACTTTCGGTGCAGAGGGAGCAGGCCCTCGCGGAGGTGGTACGTCATCGTGTCAGGGAGGATGGCGAGCAAGTCCATCGCTACAAGGTGGCGTTGGACGCTAGGTTCAACAATACCTGGCAGATTCTTTGGGGATCTCACCTGAGTCATGATCTCGTGATTGTTCCTTATCTTTGGGTGTCCACCACCCGCGACACAGGAACCGCTAGTGACTTAGATTATTCGATATTTTGATATGTATTAGTGATCTTATATGATAATATTCGAGATGTATTAGTTTATATTTGATGATGCATTATTAACTGGATTATTTGAGTTGATGTATTACTAATATTATATTCAAGTTCATTATAAATGTATTAGTGATATTTTATCAGTATAATACGTGTGTGACTTTAGGTCTGTCGTTGCTCCTTGTGTGACTTTCATGTGTGTTCTTGATGGAGGAATCCCGACTATTGTCGTGGTGGGCGCCTCATCTTTCTTTTGTTCTTTGCAATATATTCGTCGGTATAATGTGCAAGAACAGAAGAGGTGGGGCGTCCATCACCGACGGTTGACCTATTACTGTGAGAGAGTGTCCACCAACATATATACACCACCGTATCAGTGTGAGAGAGTGTGCACCAATACACGATAAGATATGAGAGTTATTTAAGGAAAGCCTCGACGGACCGAAAGTCACACAAGCATTAGGATACAAAGTGTGCCGTAATTCTTGAATCATGAACATAGGGAATGTCGTTGTCATCAGATGACGATAGGATCCAAGCGTGTGAATTATGCGGTGAACATCAGGGTCTTTGCAACCAGCCTGGGCTGCGAGACGGAAGGTTCTTCACCATGAAGCTTTACGAGGAGTTTGATATTTCTATGGTACGTAATGATGACAGTTGTTTTTTCGTAATGAAGCATGACTTCTATTTCTTTCCTTCAACGCGTAATTTCTATTTTACACAATTTGACTAGTTCATCCCCTATTATGCAAGACGGTATTTCTTGGAGAGGCTCGGTTTTGAAGAGCATGAGAGTTTTGAGACGAGGACAGCCAACCTAAGGACTAAAGATGGTCACACATTTATTGTGAAAGTAATGAATGCACCTAATAACACAGAATTAGGGTGATCAAATGGGAAGCTCTTTGCAAGGCATATGGATTTCAGGAGGATATGGAAATAACCTTCAATCTTCGTCCTGAAGATCATATTGAAGGAAACATCGACATTTGGGTGGATGTCGATATGCTTCATATTTTACCTCCATGTGAGTTTGTCAGCCATGCATATTTGGCAAGTAATTTTCATTCTATATTTAAAAATATTTGGTGTTCATCCGTACTAAATTTGTTAATTTATAATTTACAGCTTACTTCGTTTCTTCGAGTGAAACACATAACATAACCGACACGACACACTAAACTAATGGATCACATCTAACTTGGGAGGAGAAGGATGATCTTATGAACTTTCTTATTGGTTTCCTAGTTGGTAAGGAGATCTTCCCGTATAATTTGGGAACTAGCCCAAATTATACATTGTACGGGACACTAGTGCATAGGTTAAGGGCGGATGACATTCCCCGAAATATCTTGGTAAGAGTTCCTAATTAAGTACACTAGTACTATTGCGTAAATGGTACTGATTACATTGCTAAATAGGCTACTATTATGTTCTTCAACATAATTTGCCATATGAAGTTGTGCCACCATTGATGCAACCCGAAGGTAATATGACAATTAAAAGACCCTTCCCTCTTGAGTTCTCTTTTGCATACTCGAGTGAGCGCAAACCACCAAGACAGCTCCAAATTGAAGCATGGGGACAAATAAAGAAGGATCACAAGCCACAAGTTGGAGACCGTTGGATCTCTTTGCTTCATTATGGAGACATCGGTGTTATTCTTTCTTATGTCATTTTACCTATGAGGGAGGACTAATTCTATGAGGGAGGACTAGTTCCTATGAGGGAGGACTATGTTATTTTATCTTTTTAATGAGATTTGTATGATTAAGATGATGATGATGAGTTGTTAGATCTTGTGTAATTAATGGTTACCTTCATTTGCTTATTAGCTAGCGTCGAGTTCTCTCTATATGTATAGTAGCTAGCAGCATCGACCAAGCATGGAGAAAGATAGGTCACTTCTCTCTATTAGCTAGCTAACACAATATTAAACCCCTAAATTAACCTTCCAACACCCCTAAACCCCCTTCCAAAAAACCAGCGCCTGACGCGTGGCGGCCTATTGGTCCCGGTTGGTGTTAACAACCGGGACTAAACGTACTCCTGCCTGGGCGCCTCGCGGGGGCACGTGGAGCCCCTTTGGTCCCAGTTCGTAAGCGAACCGGGACTAAAGGATTTGGGTATTAGTCCCGCTTGGTTTGTCCCGGTTCCAGAACCGGGACTAGTTCCAGAACCGGGACTAAAGGCCCTCTGGAACCGGGACTAGTTCCATGTTTTCTACTAGTGACACCACGCCAAGTTTCATTATTTTTCTGACTAGTTTTGTATTTACACGTGATTTAAAACCCGTATTTCTCAGTGTTTGTATGGCCAAGCCAGGACTACGAGATGTTTGAAATTCTTTCCCATATATTGCATGGGATCCCAAAGATGCATGTACACTTATACGGTTTTCAACCCATTTTGATGCATCGTACCTTGTGAATGCCATTCAAATTTGAATTATCCACGTTAAATAATGCATATAAAAGTCAATTAATGTATAAAAATCTCGAACGAACCATGTATAATTTCATATTTTGGAACGACGCTCATTTTGGTATATGTTGCGTCTAGAAATATATAGTTCAACACGAGAAGATGCAGCGGATGTCGATTCGCCCACATAAGGTGACACGTTCCTTATAGAAACCACAAAAGCTAGCTTCCTGTGAGTAGCTGAGGTTTGTAAGGGCTTGTGCCAAAACTTGTCCCAAATCAGAAAATTTATCATCAGGACACATATGAACCATGCCATGACACCATGCCAAGTTTCTCGATTTTCTGACGAGTTTTTGATTTATACATGAATGTAAAACCAAGTTGCTCAATGTATGTGGCCAAGTCAATACCCCGAGATGTTTGAAATACATTCCCATATCTTGCATGGGTCCCAAAGTAGCCATCGACACTTATATGATTTTTCAACCCATTTTGATGCACCGGAGCTAGTGCTTTTAGTTCAAATTTTAATTATCCACATTGTATGCCTAGAGAACTCAATTAACGTATGAAAATGAGAAAAGAACCCTGAATAATTCCATATTTTAGCAATACACTCTTACTGGTGCGAGTTGCCTCTAACAAAAGTTCATGGCGAGAAGATGAGCGGATATCGTTTTGCCTACGTAAGGTAACGGTTTCCTTATCGGGGCCTCAAAGATTGAAGTGAGAAGCTCTGCTTTGTAAGGGACTTGTGGCTAAAAGTGTCCCATATTGGACAAATGTTTTTACCATGGCACATATGTGCCATGTTATGACAGCATTCCAAGTTTTTAGGATTTCTGACGCATTTTGGATATACAGTAATTTAAAAACCAAGTTTCTCAACGTTTGTGCCAGAGCCAAGATGCCGAGAGGTTTGTAGTCCATTCCCATTTATTTCCTATGACCTAAAGATGAAGTCATGGACACTAATATGTTTTTTCATCCCATTTTGATGCACGGACATTAGGACGATAATTTAGATTTGAATTATACACATTAAATGTCTAGAAAGCTCAATTAATTTATAAAATGCCAACCAGACCCTGAATAATTCCATATTTTATCATGACACAGCTATTGGTCAGTGTTCACTGCACATAAATCTTATTGCAATCCAAGCACCGTCCTTTGTCGAATGAACCTCATTTTTTTACAAAAATTTTGAAAATTAAGTCTTGCACAAAAAGTTGAAGTTCATGAGTCGTTTGTGATGCACTACAAAATATTTTGGGCCAATCCTTGTAATGAATGTCTTAGTCTTGAAGCTTCGTCGTCTGCAGTACATTGCCAGGCACTTTACTGAACTGACTCCTCACAACATTTTACTTTTCAATTCTCACAGGTGAAAGATGGGGACCTAGATCCCCGTCATGAGGGCAACTTCGGCAACTGAATCTGGCCCAAGAACGGACGCATCAGCCATTTGCGCGCTCTCGACATGCTTCAACGCGGCCGCTACCTCCGACAGAGCATCTACAGCAACCGAAAGGGCAGCTATTGAGTTGAGAGGGTGGCAACAACAACAGCGAAGGGATAGTTATACTTCTCCAACACATCTACAATGTTTCATTGTTCCATGCTATTATATTATCTCTTTTGGATGTTTTATATGCATTAATATGCTATTTTATATTATTTTTGGGACTAACCTATTAATCTAGAGCCTAGTGCCAATTTTTCTTTTTTCCTTGCTTTTGAGTATTGTAGATAAAGAATATTAAACGGAGTCCAAACGGAATAAAATCTTCACGGTGATTTTTCTCGGAGCATAAGACATCTCCCAGACTTGGAGGGGAAGGCAAGAGACCTGCAAGGAGGTCACAAGCCAGGGGGCGCGGCCACCAACCCTGGCTGTGTCTGGCAGGCTTGTGGCCCCCCAGCAGGTCTCCTAACCCTATTCTTCGGCCTATAAATTCCCAAATATTCCCCCAATACCAAAAAGGGAGCCACGAAAATACTTTTCCGGTGCCGGAAAGCCTCCATTCCCAAGAGATCCAATCTTGGAGCCTTTGCGGTAATTTGACGGTGGGGGATTTGATCACAGAGGGCATCTACATCAACTCTATTGCCCCTCCGATGATGCGTGAGTAGTTCACCACAGACCTTTGGGTCCATATCTTGTAGCTACATGGCTTCTTCTCTCTCTTTATGCTTCAATACCATGTTCTTCTTGATCTTCATGGAGATCTATCCGATGTAATACTCTTTTGCGGTGTGTTTGTCGAGATCCGATGAATTGTGGGTTTATGTTCAGATTAACCATGAATATTATTTGAGTCTTTTTTGAATTCTTATATGCATGATTTCATATCTTTGCAAGTCTCCTCGAGTTATTGGTTTGGTTTGGCCAACTAGATTGGTAATTCTTTCAATGGGAGAAGTGCTTAGTTTTGGGTTCAATCTTGCGGTGTCCCCACCCAGTGACATGGTAGGGGTAGCGAGGCACATATTGCATTGTTTCCATCAAGGATAAAAAGATGGGGATTTCATCATATTGCTTGAGTTTATCCCTCTACATAATGTCATCTTACCTAATGTGTTACTCTGTTCTTCATGAACTTAATTCTCTAGATGCAGGCAAGAGTCGGTTGATGTGTGGAGTAATAGTAATAGATGCAGAATCATTTCGGTCTACTTGACATGGACGTGATGTATATATGCATAATCATTGCCTTGTATATATTCATAATTATTCGCTTTTCTATCAATTGCTCGATAGTAATTTGTTCACCCACCGTATTGTTTTCCTTCATGAGGGAAGCCTCTAGTGAAATCTATGGCCCCCGGGTCTATTTTCGATATTATATTTTTAGATCTGTAAACCAAAAATATCAAAAATACTTTGCTGCAATATTTTTAATTTTTTTTCCTTTTCGTTTTAGTAATCTTCTATATTTATCTCTATCGAATCTCATCCTTGCAAATAACCATGAAGGGATTGACACCCCCTTTATAGCATTGGGTGCAAGTGTTTGATTGTTTGCGTAGGTGCGAAGATTGGGACTTGCTTGTATCTCCTACTAGATTGATACCTTATTTCTCAACAACTGAGGAAATACTTATCTACTTTGCTGCATCACCCTTTCCTCTTCAAGGGAAAACCAACGCAAGCTCAAGAATTAGCAAGAAGGATTTCTGGCGCCATTGCTAGGGAGATCTACATCAAGCCTGCCAAGTACCAATCACAAACTCATCTCTTGCATTTACATTATTTTATATTTGCCTCTCTTTTCCTCTCTCCCACTTCTAAAACAATTTTCAGAAAATACCAAAAAATTTGCCTTTTTATTCGCCCTTCTTCCATTCGTCTTTTCGTTTGCCTTCTATTTGCTTGTGTGCTTGATTGCTTTCTTTGTCACGATGACTCAAGAGAATACCAAGTTGTGTGACTTTTCCAGTACTAATAATAATGATTTTATTAGTACTCCAATTGCTCCCTCCACTAGTGCGGAATCTTATGAAATCGATGCCTCTTTGCTTAATCTTGTTATGAAAGAACAATTTTCCAGCCTTCCTAGTGAAGATGTCGCATCCCATCTAAATACGTTCGTTGAGTTGTGTGATATGCAAAAGAAGAAAGATGTGGATAATGATATTGCCAAATGAATCTATTTCCGTTCTCACTACGAGATCGCGCTAAAACTTGGTTTTCATCTTTGCCTAAAATAGTATTGATTCATGGAATAAGTGTAAAGATGCTTTTGTTTCCAAGAACTTTCTGCCCGCTCAGATCATCTCCCTTAGGAACGATATAATGAATTTTAGGAAACTTGATCATCAGCATGTTGCCCAATCTTGGCAGAGGATGAAATTAATGATTAGAAATTGCCCCGCGCATGGTTTGTGTTTTGCAATTTTTTATACAATCGATGATTATACAATTTTTTATGCGGGATTGAATTTTGCATCTAGGAATCTTCTAGATTCTGTCGCGGGTGGTACTTTTATGGAAATCACATTAGGAGAAGCTACTAAACTCCTAGATAATATTATGGAAAATTACTCTCAATGGAAGACCAAAAGATCTCCTACTAGTAACAAAGTGCATGCTATTGAAGAAATAAATACTTTGAGTGAAAAGATGAATGAATTGATGAATTTTTTTCCTAGTAAGAGTGCTCCTATTGATCCTAATTATATGCCTTTTTCTTCTTTGATTAGAATTATAATTAATCTATGGATGTGAATCTTATTGGTAGGAACAATTTTGGTAATAACGCGTTTTCTGGAGGTAATTTCAACCCTAGGCCGTTTCCTAGTAATTCCTCTAATAATTATGGTAATTCCTACAAAAATTCATGAAAATTATAATAAGATGCCCTCTGATCTTGAGAATAATTAAAGAATTTATTGGTTCACAAAAGGTTTTCAATGCTATGATTGAAGAAAAATTGCTCAAGATTGATGATTTGGCTAGGAACGTTGATATAATTTCACTTGAGAATGGGTCTTTGAAAATTAGATCTACTCCACCTAAGCGTGATATTAATGAGTCCTTAAAAGCTATGAGAATTTCTATTGATGCGTGTAAGGAAAGAATCGCTAGAATGCGTGCTAAGTGTGAATGGATTGAAAAAGGTGTGTTCTCGTGATAATAATGATGAAGACCTTAAAGTAATTGATGTGACTCCTATTGAATCTTTGTTTTATAATGTGAATCTTGATAAATATGGGACTAAGCATGAGTCAACTTTATTAAAAAGGCGTCCCAATGATTCGGAGTTTATAGATCTTAATGCAAAGATTGATAAAAGTGGGATTGAAGAGGTCCAAAATTAAATAGCAATGAACCCACTCTTTTGGATTTCAAGGACTTTAATTATGATAGTTGTTCTTTGATTGATTGTATTTCCTTGTTGCAATCGATGTTAAATACTCCGCATGCTTATAATCAAAATAAGGATTTTACTAAACATATCGTTGATGCTATGATGAAATATTTTGAAGAAAAACTTGATTTTGAAGTTTCTATACCTAGAAAGCTTTACGATGAGCGGGAACCTACTATTAAGATCAAAACTAAATATTATGAGTGACATGCCGTGTGTGATTTGGGTGCTAGCATTTCCACGATTTCGAAAACTTTATGTGATGGCCTAGGTTTCCATGATCTTGATGATTGCTCTTTAAATTTGCATCTTGCGGATTCCACTATTAAGAAACCTATGGGAAGGATTAATGATGTTCTTATTGTTGCAAACATGAATTATGTGCCCATCGATTTCATTGTTCTTGATATAGATTGCAATCATATATGTCCTATTGATCTTTCCTTAGAAGGAGTGGTGCGATTATTGATATGAAAGAAGGAAACATTAAATTCCAATTTCCGTTAAAGAAAGGCATGGAAAAATTTCCTAGAAATAAAATAAAATTGCCTTATGAATATATTATGAGAGCTACTTTCGGATTGTATACCAAAGATGACAATACCTAGATCTATTGCGTTTTGCCTAGCTAGGGGTGTTAAATAATAGCGCTTGTTGGGAGGAAACCCATTTATTTTTATGTTTATGTTCTTGAGTGTTTTACACATTATTACCTCTATAGTAATTTTTTTTTTGCTGTTTTAATTAGTGTTTGAGCCAAGTAAGACCATTACGATGGTCTATGGCGATTGTTGATTTGAACTTGCTGAAAAACAGAAACTTTTGCGCCCAGTCAAGGAATTTTATAAATTTATCAGAGCATCTAATGAGTCTGAAATTTTTACACAAGATTCATATACAAATTTCCTAGGTTGTCTGAGGTTTTTAGAATGTTTGGAGTTAG
Source organism: Hordeum marinum (assembly GCA_022496015.1). Lineage (NCBI taxonomy): Eukaryota > Viridiplantae > Streptophyta > Magnoliopsida > Poales > Poaceae > Hordeum > Hordeum marinum. The sequence goes on from CM039674.1 coordinate 33,380,606, forward strand.
AGAAGTATTCAAAGTTTACACATTGCTATAGACTATTCTGTTTTTGACAGATTCTGCTTTCTTTGTGTTGTTTGCTTATTTTGATGTATCTATGGGTTGTATCGGGAGGGTATGAACCATGGAGAAGTTAGACGCTAATAGGAGAAACCCTACCAGTAGTGCTTGTTTTCCCCTTATTAGTAACGCTGGTGGCAGCGCTACTGCTAAGGCGCTACAGCTAAGTGTTTAGTGGTAGCGCTGAAAAACCAGCACTACTGGTAAGTACTGTTAGCAGTAGCGCTATTGTACAACAAGTGCTGCTGCTAAACCATCGCTACTGCTACAACTCACGAGCGCTACTGCTAAACTAGCACTGCTAAGATTTAATTCCCCTCTACTTATTTGTGCATGCTCTATATGGTAGTTTCATCATATCATAATAAACATATATTATTCTCATCATATTATACACACACAGGAGACTCGTCATACCACCACCATCATCATCGAACACAAATATCCTCACATTTCAAAAATAGTGATACACAAGCCATGTCATGTCTCCAATAAATGCAACTGCATAGTCATGCCACACACACAAGTTTCATCATCTCTATCTAAACCACGATGTTGAAGAGAAGAGCAATCAGTATGAGCAAGAGCGTGACTAAGTAGTACTTCTTGAGGCACTAGTTTTGCTCCCTCTCTTGCCGGAGAGCCCACATCAAGTTACTATTTTCCGCTTCGGCTCTGCTGTCGAACGCTTTGTGGCTAGCGCCCGGGTACCTGTCCACCTAGGCCTGAGTGTCTGGCCAGTGGTCGTACACTCCTGGGGCCCTCCCAATGAATATGGCATAGCAGTCCTTCGCCATCTCCGATCTATGTATCTATGCAACATAAATTACTTGAGAACACAAAGAGGCATAGTTAGCAAAATACAAGCAACCTATAGTAAACATAGAATAATTAAGGAAGTTCCTCATACCCAAACTAATTAACTAGAGCGATCGATGATTATCCCTTCTATATGTGGGATGATAAGGCAGGAGAATGGATTCCATGCTACTGTTTTGTATTTATATATAGCTATTTTATATACCTACAAAAATTTCCCTAGCTAATTTCCTAAAAAAATTGCCCTGGCTAATTTCCTTTTTCATCTTCTCCTTCTCCTCCTCTCCTCTTTCTTCTTCTTCTTCTTCTTCTTCTTCTTCTTTTTCTTCTTCTTTTACTTTTTCCTCTTCTCCTTCTCCTCCCCTCTTTTACTTTCTATCATCTTTGTTCTTATTATTATTATGTTCTTTTTATTCTTATTTTCCTTTTTCCTCTTCTCCTTCTCCTCCTCTCCTCTTATCTTCTTCTTCTTTTCCTTTTTCCTCTTCCACTTCTCTTCCTCTCCTCTCTCTTCTTCTTCTTCTTTTTCTTCTTCTTTTCCTTTTTCCTATTCTCCTACAAAAAATGACCTAGATACTTTCCTAAAAAATCCTAAATGCTAAAAAAAATACTACATTCTTAAGCACACCTATCTAGGGTTCATATGAAAGGGAGAAGACAGGGAGAGGGAAATGAGTGGGGGCAGGGGAGCATAGAGGGAGAGGGAGAAGAGAGGGGGCAGGGGAGATGAGAGGGAGATGAGGGCAGGGCAAGGGAGAGGAGGGAGGGTCAGGGGAGAGGAGGAGGCGGCGGGGGAGAGGAGGCCAGGGAGAGGGAAAGGAAAGGGAGGCATATGACGCGGTGGCGGGCAGGGGACACGACGGCGGGCAGGGGAGACGGTGGCAGCGGCGACGAAGGTCACAGTGCCGGCAATAGAGGAGATGATTGAGACGAGTGTGGGGGAGGGAAGTTGTGAAAATTTGAGCCCGCACGTGGTTATCTCAAATTAGAAGTAGCGCTGGTTGGGGCCTAGTAGTAACGCTTTCTAGGAGCAACGCTACTACTAAGTGGGCCCCATAGCAGTAGCGGTTACCTCACAGCAATCGCTACTACTATGAGGCTTAGCAGTAGCGCTTTATCCTGGGCAGCACTGCTACTACCAATAGTGTCGGTGAGCTCGTCGGGTCCCACTTAGCAGTAGCGCCCATTATGTTTCCAGCGCTACTGCTAAGTCTTTACTCTTAGCTCCACCACAATCCAGCGCTACTGGTAAGTACCGGCAGCGCCTCTTACTTTCCAGCGCTACTAATAGTGTCCTGCCTATATGGTTTCTCCTAATAGTGAGCATACAGTAGATATTACACCAATATAAATAAAGAATGTGTTCAGAACAGTACCTAAAGTGGTGATTTATTTTTCTTATACTAACGGATGTCACAAATTTTCTGTTGAGTTTTCCGTTGTGAAGTTTCAAGTTTTGGGTAAAAATTTGATGGACTATGGAATAAGGAGTGGAAAGAGCCAAAGCTTGGGGATGCCCAAGGCACCCCAATCCATACTCAATGATACCAAAGATCCTAAGCTTGGGATGCCCCGGAAGGCATCCCCTCTTTCGTCTTCAATCCATCGGTAAATTTAATTGAGGCTATATTTTTATTCGCCATGGTATATGTGTTTTGCTTGGAGCGTCTTGTTTGATATGAGTCTTTGCTTTTTAGTTTCCCACAATCATCCTTGCTGCACACATATTTTGAAAGAGACACACATTAATCATGAATTTATTAGAATATTCTTTGTGCTTCACTTCTATCTTTTGAGCTAGGCAATGTTGCCGTTGTGCTTCACTTATATCTTTTTAGAGCACGGTGGTGTTTTATTTTAATTGAACTCTCATACTTCACTTATATTATTTTCAGGACTTTAAACAACATCGTAATTGGTTTAGATTATGAATTTAGTCCTAATATAATGGGCATCCAAGACTGTTATAATAGAAACATTCATATAAAGTGCATTGTATACTATGAGTAGTTCGATTGCTTGCATATAGTTTTGAGATACAAAAATATTGATATTTGAGTCATGCTAGTGAGTAATTGTGGATTGGGAGAAATACTTGTGCTAAAGTTTGTGATTCCTGTAGCATGCACGTATGGTGAACTGTTACGTAACGAAGTCGGACCATGATTTGTTTAATGATTGTCATCCTTTGTGTGAGGGTCAGGAGCGCGTGATGGTTAACTCCTACCAACCTCTCCCTTAGGAGCATGCTTCTAATTCTTTGTTTGATAACTAATAGACTTTTCCAATAAGTATGTGTGTTATTTATGACTAATGTTGAGTCCATGGATTATACGCACTCTCACCCTTCCACCTTTGCTAGCCTCTCTAGTACCGTGCAACTTTCGCCGGTACGATAAATCCACCTTCCTCAAAAACAGCCACCATATACCTTTCCTCAAAACAGCCACCATACCTACCTGTTATGGCATTTCGATAGCCATTTCGAGATATATTGCCATGCAACTTCCACCGTTCAGTTTTTCATGACACACACCATCACTTTCATATTGCATTCATATAGAGTCATATTTTGTTCTAGGTATCGAGTTGTAATTTTTTGAGTTCTAAGTAAATAAAAGTGTGATGATCATCATTATTAGAGCATTGTCCCGTGAGAGAAAAGGATGATGGAAGCTATGATTCCCTCACAAGTTTGATGAGTCTCCGTACTTTACAAATAATAAAATAGGCCAATGAAGCCCAAATAAAAAAGGCCATAGATGCCCACCAAAATAAAAAAATAAAAAAATGAGCGAAAGAGAGAAGGGACAACGCTACTATATTTTTCCACACTTGTGCTTCAAAGTAGCACCATGATCATTATGATAGAGAGTCTCCTATTTTGTCACTTTCATATAACTAGTGGAATTTTTCATCATGATGCACGTCCACTTAGTTTCTTTTTGAGCTTTGATACACTTCTAGCTCTAGTGCATCTGATGCATGGCAATCCCTACTCACTCACATTGATATGTATTGATGGGGATCTCCATAGCCCGTTGATATGCCTAGTTGATGTGAGACTATCTTCTCCTTTTCCTCACAACCTCCACCATATTCTATTCCACCTATAATGCTATATCCATGGCTCACGCTCATGTATTGCGTGAGAGTTGAAAAGGTTTGAGAACATAAAAAGTGTGAAACAATTGCTTAACTTGTCATCGGGATTGTGCATGATTTAAATACTTTGTGTGGGGAAAATGGAGCATAGCCAGACCATATGATTTTGTAGGGATAACTTTCTCAGACCATGCTATTTTGAAAGGACACAATTGCCATGTTAGTGTGCTTGAAGTATTACTGTTTTTATGTCAACATTAAACTTTTGTTTTGAATCTTACGGATCTGAATATTCATGCCACAATAAAGAATATTACAAGGATAAATATGTAAGGTAGAATTCCACATCAAAAATTCTGTTTTTATCATTTACCTACTCGAGGACGAGCAGGAATTAAGCTTGGGATGCTTGATACGTCTCCAACGTGTCTATAATTTTTGATTGTTCCATGCTATTATATTATCTGTTTTGGATGTTTTATATGCATTAATATCCTATTTTATATTATTTTTTGGACTAACCTATTAATCTAGAGCCTAGTGTCAGTTTCTGTTTTTTCCTTGTTTCTGAGTATTGCAGATAAGGAATGTTAAAAGGGGTTCATACGGAATAAAATCTTCACGATGATTTTTCTTGGACCAGAAGACATCTACCAGACTTGGAGGGGAAGGCAAGAGACCTGCCGGAGGTCAGAAGCCAGGGGGCGCAGCCACCACCCCTAGTCGCGCCTAGTAGGCTTGTGGCCCCCAGTAGGTCTCCTAACCCTATTCTTCGGCCTATAAATTCCCAAATATTCCCCCAATACCAAAAAGGGAGCCACGAAAATACTTTTCCGCCGCTGTAAGCCTTCGTTCCCGAGAGAAGCAATTTGGAGCCTTTTCCGGTAATCTACCGGAGGGGGATTCGATCACGGAGGGCATCTACATCAGCACAATTGCCCCTCCGATGATGTGTGAGTAGTTCACCATAGACCTTTGGGTCCATAGCTATTAGCTAGATGGCTTCTTCTCTCTATTTGTGCTTCAATAACATGTTCTTCATGATCTTCATGGAGATCTATCCAGTGTAATACTCTTTTGCGGTGTGTTTGTCGAGATCCGATGAATTGTGGGTTTATGTTCAGAATATCCATGAATATTATTTGAGTCTTTTCTAAATTCGTATATGCATGATTCCATATATTTGCAAGTCTCTTTGAGTTATTGGTTTGGTTTAGCCAACTAGATTGGTAATTCTTGCAATGTGAGAAGTGCTTAGTTTTGGGTTCAATCTTGTGGTGTCCTCACCCAGTGACATAGTAGGGGTAGCAAGGCACGTATTGTATTGTTGCCATCAAGGATAAAAAGTTGGGATTTTCATCATATTGCTTGAGTTTATCCCTCTACATCATGTCATCTTACCTAATGTGTTACTCTGTTCTTCATGAACTTAATACTCTAGATACATGCAGGAGTCGGTCGATGTGTGGAGTAATAGTAGTAGATGCAGAATTATTTTGGTCTACTTGACACGGACGTGTTGCCTATATAAATAATAATGTCTTTGGATATATTCATAATTATTCGCATTTCTATCAATTGCTCGATGGTAATTTGTTCACCCACCGTATTGTTTTCCTTCATGAGAGAAGCCTCTAGTGAAAGCTATGGCCCGCGGGTCTATTTTCCATATTATATTTTCATATATATAAACCAAAAATACAAAAAATACTTTCCTGCAATCTTTTTAATTTTTGTTATAGTAATCTTTTATATCTATCTCTATCAGATGCCATCCTTGAAAATAACCGTGAAGGGATTGACAACCCCTTTATAGCGTTGGGTGCAAGAGTTTAATTGTTTGTGTAGGTGCATCCATTGGTGACTTGCTTGTTCCTCCTGCTGGATTGATACCTTCGTTCTCAAGAACTGAGAGGAATACTTATCTACTTTGCGGCATCACCCTTTCCTCTTAAAGGGAAAACCAGCGCAAGCTCAAGAAGTAGCAGAAAGCAAATGATGAGAATGACACTTATTATCCTTAATGGCAATGATACATGTGTGCCTTGCTGCCCCTTCTGTCATTGGGAAAGAACACCGCAAGATCGAAACCATCACAAAGCACCTCTTCCCATGGCAAGAAAAATAGATCTAGTTGGCCTAACTAAACCAAAGATTCGAAAAAGAAATAGGAGGCTATAAGTAATCATGCAAATAAGAGATCAAAGAAGACTCAAATCATATTCATGGATAGAAACTGATCATGAACTCAAAATTCATTGGATCCCAACAAACACACCAAAAAAGTCATTACATCAAATAGATCTCCAAGAGACCATTATATTGAGAATCGAGAGAGAGAGAGAGAGAGAGAGACAGAGGAAGCCATCTAGCTACTGCATATGGACCCATAGGTCTATGGTGGACTACTCAATCATCAATGAGGCACCTATGATGAAGATGAAACCCTCTGTGATGGTGTTAGCTTGGATCTCGATGCTCTGAACTTAAGGTGGCTGGAATTGTGTTTCGTTTACTCCCCGAGGATTTCCCGAATATTTGTGAATTTATAGGGTCGATAGTCGGTGGATGGGGCTCCCATCGTGGGCACCACTCACCAGGTCGCGCCAGGGGCCTCTAGCGCGCCCTGGTGGGTGTTCCCCACCTCGGGCCACCTCTCTGTATCTTGTTTGGCCCATCTGGTATCTTCTGGTCAAAAAAATCTCCAAAAATTTTCAACATGTTTGGGCTTCATTTGGTACTGATTTTCTACGAAGTAAAAAACAAGCAAAAAAACAACAACTGGCACTTTGGCACCATGTCAATAGGTTAGTCCCAAAAAATGATATAAAATTGATATAAAATGATTGTAAAACATCCAACATTGATAATATAACAGCATGGAACAAGAAAAAATTATAGATGCGTTGGCGACATATCATATATTGAGTTGGAGCCTCCCTATTTGCCTCTACTTTAATAGAATTTGTTGAAGTTCTTGACCATGGGAATTATCTCTTCATTGCACAGTAGCTTGTCACTTGAAGTTGTACCAGCAATACTTGTGTCTTTGTAGGCACCACTTGACTTGTTGTGGAGCTCATCTTGGTCCTTGAGTGACATTTCATGGGCAACTATCCATCCAATGACTTTTGTGGGATTGAGATCTTCGTAATTTGGCATCATTTCGATTAATGTGCACATGGTATCGTCCTTTCCATCCAAGGCTCTAAGGATATTCTTGATGATGAATTTGTCGGTCATATCTTCACTTCCTAAGTGTTGTTTATTACACTTCAAATTTATTTAGCACATTCTCCTCACATCATCTTGAAGTCACTTATTCTAAGTTTTAACTAGCTTTTTGATTACTCATTTGTGCATGTCACACATTTTTACCACTTCGGAACCGGAGTAAATAACTCTTAGAAAATTTCATAAAGATGAATCTGGTCTAATTATTGAAATTTCATTTTTACTCGGAAATCTTCTGGGAACGAATATTACCATACCTCGTTTCCCATGCAACCATATTGTGTTCAAAGGTACACATGTTAGCCAATGAATTCCATGGTTCTCATCATCTGAATTCTTTTGTGGCGTTCTTCGAGAAAAATCTTTAGACATCTCTAGATCCATCAAGACCACACATTTGTTAAGTGAAGATTATGGCCAAACATAAGTAGCCAAGGAAGGGAGAAATAGAATGAGGATCATACTTCTATTGAAATCTCTGACGAAATATATAAAGACTACTACACAAATATTGAAAAGAAAATTGATACTCGGCGCAAGACGTGCCTGCAAACAATCATCGCTACTATTAGAAGGAGTGGAAGAATTACCGCTATGTTACACATCAATACATGGTGGTTTCCGTTGTTAAGCACACGTTCAAGCGGAACCCTCCTGGCAAAGCTGTCACGCCTAACTCCACCAGCATTAGACATGGTGAATAATTACACCATGAGTGGGATAAATAACAAAAAAAGCTGAGGAAATGTTTGAACATGTTGTTGAACCACTTCAACTAAAACTGGAGCCAGCTGAACCGCTTCAAATAAGGAATTTTCCAAGAAGTCAGGTCACTAGCCAAAACCCTCAGCTACTCCGAGTTCTTTAGTTGCACCAAAATCTTCAGCTCCCAAGCCTACTGCAAATTCTTCAGCTCCAAGCAAGCATCAAAATCATCAACTATTGTTGCTAAGTCATCAGCTCCAGTTGGCACCTCAACTGCATCATATGATGCCCCTTCTGCGTGTGCCAGTGGATGGAACGAATCTTCAATTTCCAAAGCAGAGTATCAAAGCATCTTCCTTCTGTGTAACTAGGCCAATTCCAAAGAAAAAGTGTGATGAAGCAGTTGTTGATAATGATGAAGCTGATGAAGATGAACTTGTCGGAATCATCAGAGATCAGGTTGAGTGTGCTTATATCACAAAGGGATCATATGTTCCACTTATTTTAGATATCAATAAGATCTTAAATTTAATCGACATATGGTGCAACAACCCAAAGACTTCTCTTGAAGATCTCAAGATCCTTCGTGGTTCGTGCCACCTGCTTATTGACTGCATTGCCAATGAGATACAAAATAGAGCAGGCCTACCAGGTGAAGAAATAACAATATCATAAGCAGACGGAATTGAAGGATAAGATAGTCTAAATGACCCCTCAAGAGTTGTTGTCTTTGTAAACACAGATTCGGCAACTCGGTGCTAAATTTGATAGACATGCTATCCACTCAACTCTTGAGGATAGTTGATGAATTCAACAAAAGGCTGCCACTAGTGCCGCCATAATATTGAAGCTATTTCTTCTACACCCTCTCCTGAAGAAGATACCAGTCCTGAAGAAATTGTAGTGCTTAACAAAACTGCTCCCTCGGTGATGGTGGTTCCTGACGAACCTATCATCTCTGTAGCTACTCCTCGTGCATGTTGTTCACGAGTGAAGAAAGACACTCTTCCTTTTGCATCATAAGGGAAGAAACCAAGCCAGTTGAGAATGAAGCCTTGAAGGAAAGTCTTCAGATCCTACCGATGCATCATGGAAGACGTTGAAGAGTAAATGAAGTGCTTCAACAGTCCCAGTATCTGTTGAACCCTTGGCCACGGCGCATACCACTATTTAGGTAAACATCGTCGCCTTATTCCTTTCTCTAGCGGACATGAAGGTGATGAATAAGATGATGTTTCCTCATATAATGTAGATGAAGAAATTGATGTTGATGCTAATGCAACGTCACAGATGGAATCATCGCCCAACCTCACTTAACCGCTGAAGAAGCTGGAGTTGAAGAAGATGTGTACATTGGTGATCCACCCAAATTCTCCAAATGACCACACCTTCATGAAACATCCCTTCTTCCCAAGCCACACTAAATATATTTAGGGTCATTATAAATAATGCCATACACCTCTTTAGACCATTCCCGAATACTTAGTACTAGTTGCACTAGCTAACAAAAATGTGCAATACATGAATGATGAAGAAGTTACACCACCTCTACCAACTGCTGACGAATTTGCTCAATCAGTGTCTACTGATGTTGCACCTCCTCTGCCAACCACAATTGAAGAAATTACTCAACATGAGCTTTAGTTCCTTCTTGGATACTGAAACTATTGTGATGGCAACTACTAATGAAGTTGCCAAGGCTTACACAATGATGGACAAGGCAGATTCCACCGATTCTCCATGTCCATTTCTTGATGTGAGGAGGAAGAAAGTCGATCTTGAACCCAAATCATCACTCCCAAGGATCTCATGAATTAAGACTAGCCAAGGCCCTAGTTCAGTCTAGAAGCTTTCTTTGGTGAGAAAAAGTTCTTCATCGGTGAATCATTGTATGACTCACCTCAAGTGAGGAGATTGAACTTCTGGATCAACCCCCAGTTCAACTACTATGCATCTATGTTGTGTTGAAATAGTAAAGTATTTCCTCACCACCATGTACCTCATGTTGACATGGATTCCATCATATGCTTCACCCTAGAGCTTCAGAATCTATATGAGCCTAGGATTCTCAGTTTTTGCTCTGATATCTGCGATTAAAATGAGGAAATCATCATTCAGTTATATGCTACATTGCATATATCATGTCACCTTAATGACTACACAACTTGGGTGCTGGACTGAATGACTGAGACCACCCACTAGAAAGCTCCAGCAATGAAATTTCTATGACACCTCTCTCCAAATTCCTTAAGTGAATGTTGCCAAGCTCTTTGGTGTAGATTGTATCACTGATGATATGATGCACACTCTGATGAATCCTACACCTCCTTCTAAAGAACAACGAAAATATCCCAAATTCCTTTTGAAGCATTCATAGTATGTGCCTCAAACATTGTATGGCATTCTGGCCAAGTACCTCAGACCCATCAAAGGCTTCAGTTCTGAAACTGATGAAAATATCGGGATAATAAGTAATGTCCTTTTTCATATTTTTCATGATATGCCCTTTGATGCACATGACTTCTTCATATGTGGCCAATGCTGCTCAGTCATCATTTGACTTGAAGTCATACGCTCCCTGGATCATGAACTTCATGAGAAAAAGATCAGGGATCAACAACTTGGCACAATCACTTTAGCTTCTTGACGCCCGTTCAAATTCTTCAAGGAACAATTGACTATGTTTCAGGAAAGGGTAACATTGTTGTTGAGAAGGACTTCGACCCCTCGATGGTTAATATGTCAACCTGCAGCTCAATCTGCTAGTCATGATAATGCATCACACGCCACTGGAGCACATACTTTAGGTGAAAAACCACAAGCTGGAGCACCTCATGTGATGACTAATCATGACTTCTCATTAGTCTTCATCAAAATGTTGATTGCAATCACAACTAGGCTCAGCGGTAAAATCATCACATTTTGAAAGAACATCTGCTCCATTGGTGGTTTTGGTAATTAATAACAACATATATGGCATTGAACTAATGTTTCCACTAAGCATATTTCAGGAAAAGTTAAATGATGAGTTTGCAAAAGGATTGTGGAATACCACAAGATGCAAGGAGATAGAATGGCAAAGCTTCAAGCGAAGGACTCTACATTTTACCTTTTGTGAGAAATCACTTTGAGTCCATAGGAAAGCAAATACTATTAAAAGGGGGTAAGGTTTTGTTGGTGAACGAAATGCTCATACGTGCACAAGTGATAGTCACCACATACACCCACAAGCTCTTCCACAAAAGTCTGTCCAAAGCCAGATACTGAAAATCGATGCAGCAAACACTTTCCACTCGGTGCCACCGATTCCCAACCTCAGAGAGACTCAGCCAAACCCTAGCATTTCGGTGCAACCAATTCCACTTCGGTGCCACCACGTTTGGGTTGCCAACTTCTTGTTGCGCAAGTTTACAAAAATCGTTCTGATAGAGTTTTGTTAATCGGCATCACCGAGATTGGCAATCTGACCATTGGTCACCTTATCGGTGCAACCAAGTTTTATGTATTGGTCTCACCAAGATTCCAAAGTTGCTACCTTTGAGGCAACTCGGTACCACCGAGATTAACACATTGGTGTCACCAAGTCTGACTTATTAGGTGTAACGGTTGGAGTTTTCGAGATGCCTATATATACCCCTCCACCACCACTCACTCGCAAGAGAAGCACTCAGAACAGTTCCCAACTCATACCTACTGATTTTCTAATAGAGAGCCACCTACTCATGTGTTGAGATCATGTCATTCCATTCCTACAATATGAATCTTGATCTCTAGCCTCCCCAAGTTGCTTTCCACATATCAACCTCTTCCACCAAGCCAAATTTGTGAGAGAGTGATTATGTGTTGAGGAGTCTATCATCTTGAAGCACAAGAGCAAGGAGTTCATTGACATTATCAAGCCTATTACATTTTGGAGGGTGGTGCCTCCTATATTGGTTAGGTGTCGCTTGGGAGCCTCCTACTTCGTGTTGTGGAGTGAACCAAGAAGTTTGTAAGGGCAAGGAGATCGCCCACTTCGTGAAGATCTACCCCGAGTTAGGCTAGTCCTCCATGGACGTAGGCCGTCATGGTATAGTCAAGGTTGCTTCTTCGTGGAACCCTTCGTGGGTAGAGCCCTCCATGGACTCCCGAGAATGTCACCCTCCGTGGGTTGAAGACTCCATGAACATGGATGTACGATAGCACCACCTATCGAACCACGGGAAAAATCATCGTATCACCAATTGTGGTTGATCTTCCTACCCTCTCCATACTTACATGTTTGTCTTTACTTTCTGATGCAATACTCGTAGAAATCCATGTGTAGGGTGTAGTTGACATACTATGAATGCTAAAATCTGCCAAGATTTAAAATTGGGAAAAATTAGATTTTATTTGGTCAAGTAGTCTAATCACCCTGATGACCCACAAGTATAGGGGATCTATCGTAGTCCTTTCGATAAGTAAGGGTGTCGATCCCAACGAGGAGCAGAAGGAAATGACAAGCGGTTTTTAGTAAGGTTTTCTCTGCAAGCACTGAAATTATCGGTAACAGATAGTTTTGTGATAAGATAATTCATAACGGGTAGCAAGTAACAATTGTAACAAAGGTGCAGCAAAGTAGCCCATTCCTTTTTATTGCATAGGACAAGCCTGGACAAACTCTTATATAAAGCAAGGCGCTCTGGAGGACACTTGGGAATTTCTGTCCAGCTAGTTTTCATCATGCTCATATGATTCGCGTTCGTTACTTTGTTAATTTGATATGTGGGTGGACCGGTGCTTGGGTGCTGCCCTTACTTGGAAAAGCCTCCCACTTATGAGTAACCCCTCTCGCAAGCATCCGCAACTATAAAGAAGAATTAAGATAAATCTAACCATAGCGAGAAACATGTGGATCCAAATCAGCACCTTATGAAGCAACGCATAAAGTAGGGTTTAAGCTTCTGTCACTCTAGCAACCCATCATCTACTTATCACTTCCCAATGCGTTCCTCTAGGCCCAAACAATGGTGAAGTTTCATGTATTCGACATTCACATAACACCACTAGAGGAGAGACAACATACATCTCATTAAAACATCGAACGAATGCCAAATTCACATGATTACTTATAACAAGACTTATCCCATGTCCTCAGGAACAAACGTAACTACTCACAAAGCATATTCATGTTCACAATCAGAGGAGATTAATGATGATCAAGGATTTGACCATATGATCTTCCACCAAGTAAACCAACTAGCATCAACTACAAGGAGTAATCAACACTACTAGCAACCCACAGGTACTAATCTGAGGTTTTGAGACAAAGATCAGATACAAGAGATGAACTAGGATTTGGAGAGGAGATGGTGCTGATGAAGATGTTGATGGAAGTTTCCCCTGCAGAACAGCTCCGCCGGCGCCCTAGATTGGTTCTACCCAAGTTCCACCTCGAGAGACGGCGCTTCGCCCCGAAAGCTCTGTTATGATTTTCTTTCTAGGTCAAAAGCCTCCATATAGCAGAAGATGGGCATCGGAGGGCTGCCAGGTGGGCCACAAGCCACAGGGGTGCGCCTAGGTGGGTAGGACGCGCCCCCTAGTTTGTGACTGCCTGATGGGCCCCTTGATGTATTTCTTTCGCCCAATAATTTCGATATATTCCAAAATAATTCTCCGTACATTTTCAGGACTTTTGGAGTTGTGCAGAATAGGTATCTCAGATTTGCTCCTTTTCCAGTCTAGAATTCCAGCTATCGGCATCCTCCCTCTTCATGTAAACCTTATAAAATAAGAGATAAAAGGCATAAATATTGCACCAAAATGTGTAGTAACAGCCCATAATGCAATAAATATCAATACAAAAGCACGATGCAAAATGGACGTATCAACTCCCCCAATCTTAGACCTCGCTTGTCCTCAAGCAAAAGCCGAAATCGATAAATGTGCCCACATGTTTAGAGATAGAGGTGTCAATAAAATAAAATATGGACGTGAAGGCATCATGATCATATTTAGAACAACAACATATATTGACATATAATTTCTAATGCTAAAGTAACAATTCATTCACAATGGTGAAGTATGAATCAAGAACTCTATTGAGAACCGACAAACTACGATCTCAATCATCGAAGCAATTCTCATTTATCATAACGTAGGAAAGAGTCAATATAAGAGCTTGTATAGCAAATCCACATACTCAATCATCTTTTAGTCTTTCACAATTGCTAACACTCACGAGGTACCTATGATGTCAAAGCTTCAATCGGACACAAAGAAAGATAGGGGCTTATAGTGTTGCCTCCCAACTATTCACCTCAAGGGTAATGTCAACAGTAATAACTCATGCTCGTCCACTTCCAACTGTATATATGTGTCTAGATCATTCCCCAACACATGATGCTTGCCAGAAGATAAAGGCGAAATTAAGAAAGTGATGGAGATCACGACGACTCTTGCAAAAAGGTAAGTAAAAAAGTATAAGATAGGCCCTTCACAGAGGGAAGCAAAGGTTGTCATGCGCTTTTATAGTTGGATGGACAATCCCTTAATGCAAAAGAACGTCACTTTATATTGCCCCTTGTGATAGAGAACTTTATTATGCAATCCGTCACTTTTATTTCTTTCCTATCACAAGTTTGTATAAAGTTTATTTTCCTCACACTAATAGGTCACACATATTTGGAGAGCAATTTTTATTTCTTGCACCGATGACAACTTACTTGAAGGATCTTACTCAATCCATAGGTAGGTACGGTGGACTCTCATGGAAAAACTAGGTTAAGGGTGTTTGGATGCACAAGTAGTATCTCTACTTGGTGCAGAAATTTTGGCTGATATGAGGTGGAAGCAAGCGACACATGTTGAGGGATTTATAACAATATAATTCTATTCGGAAATAAGCAAACATAAACCATTATGTTCTCTTCCTTGTCCAACATATACTTCTTAACATATAATATTTTAATGAGAGCTCACAATCATAAAAGATGTCCAAGATAATATATTTATATGTGAACCTCTCTTTCTTAATTACTTCCTTTTAATTGCCACAATGACCAACAGCTATGTTTGTCAACCCACAACAGGTTTCAATCGACATACTTCTTATATGTGAAGTTATCACTCCCCACAAGATCATCATATATACTCTTTGCTTTTATTCTATACTTCTTTCTATTTCATCTTTCTCAAGATCAAGATCATACCAAACAAGCAAAGCCCTCACCTCAAAAGTAATTTTTATTATATAACTCTCGGACTTGCTTACATAGGAGAAATCATAAAGCAAAAACTCAAAACTAGATCACACGAAAACTTTATTCTACTAGATCAAGATATAACCAAAAGGATTGAACTAAGAAAAATGATAAGAATAAAAATAAAAGATGTGATGGTGATACGATACCGGGGCCCTCCCCAAAGCTTGGCGCAAGCCAAGCGGAGTGCCCATACCCATGTGTTTAGTTCTCTGACTTCCAAGGCATAGGCTCACCATCGTAAAAGGATGTACGAGTCTTCGGGATCCTCAAATCTGCAGCCAAACTCATTTTCTTAAATCTGTATTCATACTCACAGTTTTGGTTCTGTAGGTCATAGATCTGGGCATGGAGATGCTCGATTTTCTCGTAAAGCTTAAAGATGCGCTCCCCGACTTCCTTGGCGTCCAGCTTGTGCTTGTTGTTAAACTCTGCGATCATCATTTGAATGGCATTGAGTCCTCATTCTACCATCCCTTGTCACTTGAAGACCTGTTGCTCCATTGCTTCGAGCCTTGTCTCCATGCTTCCGGTCTTCTTTGGCCCCTCAACATCACGGATGTGCAGCACCCCCTCACGCATCTCAATTGTTTGAGGTTGTTGTTGCACCTCCGCAAGGTAGGGGTTGATGACCTTCTCGAAGAACTTGTCCTTCGAAGCACTTGGGGACATCACGTTGATCTAAAACTGCTGCAGAAACAGCTTAAAACAAAGACAAGAGATATTGTCGTGATACGAGAGTCAAAACCTTCCGGAGATTATATAATGAATTTTTACCAACCTGAAGGAGTATACCACGAGAAAACGAAGTCCAGATGGTATACGAGGTGACCACAAGCCATAGGGGCACGCTCAGGGGGTAGGGCGCGCCCCCTGGCTTGTCGCCTCCTCGTGCACTATTCAGACTACTTTAAATTTTCCTATTTTTTAAAATATTCCAAAACTGATAAAATTGCCATTGAAAAATTTTTGGAGTCTATTTACTTACCGTACCACATACCTATTCCTTTTCGGAGTCTGAAACGTTCTGGTAAGTCTCCCTAATGTACTCCTCCAGAGCTATGGTATTGATGATGTTGGTTTCAACATTTATGGGAGTACCTGAGATATAATGTTTGATTCTTTGACCGTTCACACCTTCGGGTTTGTGCCTTCGGCGTTGTTAATCCTAATGGCACCAAAACGGTATACGTCCTCGATAACGTAAGGACCTTCCCATTTAGAGAGAAGTTTTCCTTCAAAAAATCTTAAACGAGAATCGTATAGCAAGACATGATCACCTACATTAAATTCACTCTTTTGTATCCTTCTATCATGCCATCTCTTAACCTTTTCTTTAAAAAACTTGGCATTCTCATAGGCTTGGGTTCTCCATTCATCAAGTGAGCTAATGTCAAATAACCTCTTCTCACCAGCAAGCTTGAAATCATAATTGATCTCTTTGATTGCCCAATAAACTTTATGTTCTAGCTCTCGAGGTAAGTGACATGCTTTACCATAAACCATCTTATATGCAAACTTACCCATAGGGTTTCTGTAAGCAGATCTATAAGCCCACAATGCATCATCAAGTTTCTTAGACCAATTGTTCCTAGATCTATTAACAGTTTTATGCAAAATCAATTTAATTTCTCTATTTCTCAATTCTACTTGACCACTAGACTGAGGATGATAAGGAGATGCAATTCTATGATTAACATCATATTTAGCGAGCAATTTACAGAAAGCACCATGAATAAAGTGTGAACCACCATCAGTCATCAAATATCTAGGGACTCCAAATCTAGGGACAATAAATTCTTTAAGCATTTTAATAGAAGTGTTATAATCAGCACTACTAGTTGGAATAGCTTCTACCCACTTAGTAACATAATCAATAGCAACTAGAATATGAGTATACCCGTTAGATTGTGGAAAAGGCCCCATATAATCAAAACACCAAACATCAAATGGTTCAATAACAAGAGAGTAGTTCATAGGCATTTCCTGATGTCTACTAATATTACCAATTCTTTGACATTCATCACAAGACAAGACAAACTTACAAGCATCCTTGAAGAGAGTAGGCCAATAAAACAAGATTGTAGTACCTTATGTGCAGTTCTATCTCCAGCGCGGTGTCCTTCATAGGCTTTAGAGTGACATTTCTGTAAGATCTATTCCTGTTCATGCTTTCGTACACAAAATCTAATAATACCATCTACTCCTTCTTTATAAAGGTGTGGATCATCCCAAAAGTATTGTCTTAAATCATTGAAGAACTTTTTCTTTTGTTGGTATGTGAAAGTAGGCGGTATAAATTTAGCAACAATGTAATTGGCATAATCATCATACCATGGAGCATTGTGTGAATCATTTACGACAGCTAATTGTTCATCAGGAAAGCTATACTCAATAGGCAGTGGGTCATCAAGAACATTTTCTAACCTAGACAAGTTATCTGCCACAGGGTTATCGGCACCCTTTCTATCAATAATATGCAAATCAAATTCTTGTAGAAGAAGGACCCACCTAATAATTCTAGGTTTAGCATCTTTCTTTTCCATAAGGTACTTCATAGCAGCATGATCGGTGTGAACAGTTACTTTGGAATCAACAATATAAGGTCTAAACTTATCACAAGCAAACAAGACTGCTAAAAATTCCTTTCGGTAGTAGCATAGTTTCTTTGTGCAATGTCTAGAGTTCTACTAGCATAATGGATAACATTTAATTTCTTATCGACTCTTTTTCCTAGAACAGCACCAATAGCATAATCACTAGCATCACACATAATTTAAAAGGGTAGGTTCCAGTCGGGTGGTTGAACAACAAGTGCGGTAATCAAGGCATTCTTAACAATTTCAAATGCTTCTACACAATCATCATCAAAAACAATGGAACATCTTTTTGCAAAACATTTGTGAGAGGCCTAGAAATCTTAGAGAAATCTTTGGTAAACCTCCTATAGAAACCAGCATGACCAAGGAAATTTCTTATACCTTTGATATCTATAGGGCATGACATTTTTTCAATAGCATCAACTTTAGCTTTATCAACTTCAATACCTCTTTCGGAGATCTTGTGCCGCAAGACAATACCTTCATTAACCATAAAGTTGCACTTTCCCAATTCAAGACAAGAGTAGTTTCTTCACATCTCTGCAAAACTCGGTCAAGGTTGCTCAAACAATCATCAAATGAAGTCCCGTAAACGGAAAAATCATCCATGAAAACCTCAAGAATCTTTTCACAAAAGTCAGAAAAATATAGCCATCATACATCTTTGAAAGGTAGCAGGTGCATTGCATAAACGAAAAGGCATACCTATATAAGCAAAGGTACCGAAAGGCAAGTAAATGTGGTTTTTTCTTGATCCTCTCTTGATACAGGTATTTGAGAGAAACCAGAGTAACCATCTAGAAAGCAAAAATGAGTATGTTTGGATAGTCTTTCTAGCATTTGATCAGTAAAAGGTAAAGGGTAATGATCTTTCTTAGTAGCTTTATCTAATTTCCTAAAATCAATTTCCATTCTATAACCTGTAACAATTCTTTGCAGGATCAATTCATTTTTATCATTAGGAATACCGGTAATACCTCCCGTCTTAGGGACACAATGAATATGACTAATCCATCTACTATCAGCAACATGATAAATTATACCTGCCTCCAGAAGCTTTAGTATTTGTTTTCTTACCACTTCTTTCATCTTAGGGTTCAATCGTTGTTGGTGATCAATAACTGGTTTGGCATCAGGCTCCATATTAATTTTATGCTGGCATAGAGTGGGACTAATGCCCGTAAGATCATCAAGAGTACAACCAATAGCAGCATGGTGCTTCCTTAGATTTTTCAATAATCTCTTTTCTTCATGCTTTGAAAGGTTAGCACTAATAATAACAGGATATATCTCCTTTTCATCAAGATAAGCATATTTCAAAGTATCGGGTAATTGTTTCAGCTCAAACATGGGATCACCCTTGGGTGGAGGAGGATCCCCAAGTATTTCAACAGGTAAGTTGTGTTTCAAAATAGGCTGCTGATCAAAGAAAATTTTATCTATTTCATTCCTCTCATTCATATGCATATCCATTTCATGGTCCAGCAAATATTGTTCTAAAGTATCAGTAGGAGGCACAACAATAGAAGCAAGACCAATAATTTCATCTTTATTAGGCAATTCTTTGTCATGGGGTTTTCTACGAAATTTAGAGAAATTGAACTCATGAGATACATCCCCAAAACTCACAATAAATGTTTCTTTCTCACAATCAATCCTAGCATTAACAGTATTCAAGAAGGGTGTGCCAAATATAATGGGACAAAAATCATCTTGTGGGGAACCAAGAACAAGAAAATAAGTAGGATATTTTATTTCCCACACAAGACTTCAGCATCTCTAACAATCCCCATCGGTGCAATAGTGTCTCTATTAGCAAGCTTAATAGTAACATCAATTTCCTCTAGTTCAACTGGTGCAATATCATGCATGATTTCTTTGTATAAGGAAAAGGGAATTGCATTTATGCTAGCACCCATATCACACAAGCCATGATAATAGTGATCTCCTATTTTAACAGAAACAACAAGCACGCCAACAACTGGTCTATGTTTACTCTTAGTATCAGGTCTAGCAATTCTAGCTGCTTCATCAGTGAAATGAATAACATGCCCATCAATATTATCAACCAAGAGATCTTTAACCATAGCAATACTAGGTTCAACTTAAATTTGTTCACGGGGTGTAGGTGTTCTAATACAACTCTTACGAACCATAGTTGAATCTTTAGCTTGTTCCTTTATCCTAACAGGAAAGGGTGGTTTCTCAATGTAAGCAGTAGGAATAATAGGATCAACATTATATGTAATAGTTTCCTATTCAACTTTAATAGGTTCAACTAGTTTCACTTTAGTGGGAGGATGATATTTAAACCACTTCTCCTTAGGGAGATCATCATGAGTAGCAAAATATTCACAGAAAGAAGCTACTATCTCATAGTCAAGTCCATATTTAGTGCTAAATTCACGAAAAGCATCGGTGTCTATAAACGATTTAACACAATCAAACTTAAGGTTTATACCTGACTCCTTACCTTCGTCGAGTTCCCAATCTTCAAAGTTTCGTTTAATTCTTTCCAATAAGTCCCATTTGAATTCAATAGCTTTCTTCATAAAAGAACCGAAGCAAGAAGTATCGAGCATGGATCGATCATTATGAGAAAGCTGAGCATAAAAATTCTGAATAATAATTTCTCTTGAGAGCTCGTGGTTGGGGCAATAATATAACATTGACTTAAGCCTCCCCCAAGCTTGAGCGATTCTTTCTCCTTCACGATGCCAAAATTGTAAATATAATTCCGATCACGATGAACCAGATGCATAGGATAAAACTTCTGATGAAATTCCAATTTCAATCGGTTGTAGTTCCATGATCCAATATCATCACATAGCATGTACCATGCCAATGCCTTCTCCTTCAAAGATAAAGGAAATACCTTCTTCTTGACAACATCCTCAGGCAAACCTGCAAGCCTAAATAATCCACAAACTTCATCCACACAGAGTAGATGCAAATCAGGATGTGGTGTTCCATCTTCTGCATAAGGATTAGCTAGCAGTTTCTCTATCATACCCGAAGGAATTTCATAATAAATATTTTCAGTAGGTGCAGCAGGTTCAGGAGCGACTCTTTGTGCTTCCGTTCGAGGTGAAGATACCCCGAACAAGCCCCTCAAATGATTATTTTCCATAGAAAGAAGTAACAGTAAATTTTAGCACACGATATAAATTTGTCCTTACCAAGTTCCACTCACCAAAGGCGCTTCACTCCCTGGCAACGGCGCCACAAAAGAGTCTTGATGACCCACAAGTATAGGGGATCTATCGTAGTCCTTTCGATAAGTAAGAGTGTTGAAACCAACGAGGAGCAGAAGCAAATGACAAGCGGTTTTCAGTAAGGTATTCTCTGCAAGCACTGAAATTATTGGTAATAGATAGTTTTGTGATAAGATAATTTGTAATGCGTAGCAAGTAACAATTGTAACAAAGGTGCATCAAGGTGGCCCAATCCTTTTTATACCAAAGGACAAGCCTAGACAAACTCTTATATAAAGCAAGGCGCTCCCGAGGACACATGGGAATTTCTGTCAAGCTAGTTTTCATCACGCTCATATGGTTCGCATTCGTTACTTTGTTAATTTGATATGTGTGTGGACCGGTGCTTGGGTGCTTCCCTTACTTGTACAAGCCTCCCACTTATGATTAACCCCTTTCACAAGCATCTGCAACTACGAAAGAATAATTAAGATAAATCTAACCATAGCATGAAACATGTGGATCCAAATCAGCCCCTTACGAAGCAACGCATAAACTAGGGTTTAAGCTTCTGTCACTCTAGCAACCCATCATCTACTTATTACTTCCCAATGGCTTCCTCTAGCCCCAAACAATGGTGAGGTTTCATGTAGTCGATGTTCACATAACACCACTAGAAACATACATCTCATCAAAATATCGAACGAATACCAAATTCATATGATTACTTATAACAAGACTTATCCCATGTCCTCAGGAACAAACGTAACTAATCACAAAGCATATTAATGTTCACAACCAGAGGAGTATTAATGATGATCAAGGATCTGAACATATGATCTTCCACCAAGTAAACCAACTAGCATCAACTACAAGGAGTAATCAACACTACTAGCAACCCACAGGTACCAATCTGAGATTTTGAGACAAAGATCGGATACAAGAGATGAACTAGGGTTTGGAGAGGAGATGGTGTTGATGGAGATTGACCGCCTCTCGATGGGAGGATCATTGGTGATGACGAGGACTTTGATTTCACCCGCCAGGAGGGAAGTTTCCCCTACAGAACAGCTCCGCCGGAGCCCTAGATTGGTTCTGCCCAAGTTCTGCCTCGAGACGGCGGTGCTTTGCCCCGAAAGCTCTGTTATGAATTTGTTTTCAGGTAAAAAGCCTCCATATAGCATAAGATGGGCACCGGAGGGCTTCCAGGTGGGCCACAAGCCGCAGGGGCGCGCCCAAGGGGTTAGGGCGTGCCCCCTGGCTTGTGACTGCCTGGCTGGCCCCCTGATGTATTTCTTTCGCCCAATAATTTTTATATATATTCCAAATAATTCTCCGTAGATTTTCAGGATTTTTGGAGTTGTGCAGAATAGGTATCTCAGATTTTCTCCTTTTCCAGTCCAGAATTCCAGCTGCCAGCATTCTCCCTCTTCATGTAAACCTTGTAAAATAAGAGAGAAAAGGCATAAATATTGCACCAAAATGTGTAGTAACAGCCCATAATGCAATAAATATCAATATAAAATCATGATGCAAAATGGACGTATCACCCCCCCCCCTCTAGCACTACTTTCGATCCTACAAGTGGTATCACAGCATTGGTCTCCATTGCATTGGTCTCACAACCTAGGAGAGTATGGCGTCTAGTGAGGGAAATTATCATCGTAGAGGTCCGTACTTTGATGTCACAAATTTTGCTAGTTGGAAGAACAAAATGAAAATGCATTTGCTTGGTCATAACCCCGTCGTCTGGGCTATTGTTCGTGTTGGAATGCAAGGTGAATTCTTTGCAAAAGGAAGGGAACCAGTTCGTGAAGCGACTGCGGATGAATTGAAGATGTTGCAACTCAATGCTCAAGCATGTGACATTCTCTTCAACTGCCTATGCCCCAAAGAATTCAACAAAATCAGCCATCTTGAGAATGCAAAAGAGATTTAGGACACTTTGATTGATATACATGAAGGTACAGAATCTGTGAAAGAATCCAAGTTGGATGTTCTTCAAATTCAGCTTCACAAGTTCAAGATGAAGGATGATGAAGGAGTCGCTGAGATGTACTCTAGGCTAGCTCTCATCACCAATGAGATTGCCAGCTTCGGAAGCAAAGAAATGACGGACAAATTCATCATCAAGAAGATACTTCGAGCTTTGGATGATCGATATGACACCGTATGCACATTGATCCAAATGATTCCCAACTACAAAGATCTCAAGCCAACGGAAGTTATTGGTAGAATTTTGCTCATGAGATGACACTCGAAGACAAGGAAGAGTTTCACCACAAGTCTAGCGGTGCTTACAAAGCCACAAGTGATGCTCCGGTTGCCTCAAGCGACAACCTTGTCACAAATGAAGAGATAAGCCTCATGGTCAAGAAATTCAACAAGTTCTACAAGAATAGAAGCAAAGATCGAAGATCCAACTCAAGATATGAAGAGAAGCATTCGTCAAGTCGTGACCGAAACTGCTACAATTGTGGGAAGTCTGGTCACTACTACAATGAGTGCACAAATCCTTACAAAAGGAAATAAGAGTCACCAAAATGACGAAGCTCAAGCGACGAGTCACCACGAAGAGAGATAAGGAGTGGAGATGATCGTTGTGAATGAAGACCCTCAAGGAGAAGTAGGGACTAGGAGAAGAAGGACAAGCACACCAAGAGCTACTCAAGAATAACACATCAAGCTCATGTTGGTGAATGGGTTTCCGGCTCCGAATCTGACAACCACTCTGAGATAAGCTATCACTCCGACTCCGACTATAGTCAAGATGAAGGTGTTGCCGGACTTGCACTACGACATATTTGATTCACCAAATGAAGGGAGTGGACGTTGCTTCATGGCTAAAGGCCCCAACGTATCACACCCTGAGTATCTTGATTTCAATAGTGATGAAGATGACTTGTTAATTGAAGTTGATATTTCAAAAATCTAGTAATGTTAGTCAAGATGAACTTGCTAGTACTCACTCTAGTCTAGATAAGTCGTGTGTTGATGATAAGTTGGAAATAGAACGTCTAACTCAAGAACTAAAAACTCTTAATTTATCTCACGAGTCAACTCTAGAAGATCATAGAGAGCTTGTAAGGACACATGAGAAACTTTGCTTCGATAAGCTCAATTTAGAGCAAGAGCATGAGTTCCTTAAAGCTATCAATGACGATCTTCGAAAGAAGACTTCCTCTTATCTAGACAAACGACTTCTCTTGTCTACATTCATGCCACAAGTTAATTCTAAGAAAGATAGTAACAAAGGAAAGAAAGGTTCTTCGACTAGTAGCAATAAAAATAATGAATCCAATGATATTGCTTCTAGTAGTTCTCTTGATCCCACTAACTCTTCTCTTAGCCAAGTTACACTTGAGCAAGAAAATGAACTCTTGAAATGGATTATAGAGAAAGATATCTACAAGAGTCTTCAAGGTTGCAAACAATTTGAGGAGATTGTACGCAAGCACGGAGGATACCGGAAGAATCGTGGTGTTGGCTACTTCAACTCTAATGGAGTTGAATGGGAAGAAGTGCAATATCCCAATCCCAAGTTTGTTCCTGAAAAGGAGAAGTACGAAAATACTCTTCCCAAGGGAACAAATATTCAAGATGACCTTCCACCACAAGACCCCAAGCTCAATGCCAAGAACAAGCTTCAAGAGGACATTGACTCATATGAAGATGAATCCCGAGCTTTGGTGAAGTGGGCTCCCAAGGCTACTACAAGCTCAACTTCTACAAGTGCTACTTCAACACCAAGGATCCCCATCAACTTGATGTGGGTCCCCAAGAAGAAGAACTAGATAAGTTCTTGAGGGGTGACTCCGCCAATGCAATTCACTCATATTCATTATTGGCAAGAACTAGTTGCAATCAACATCAACATCGTGCAATAGTTCAAGGAGTCACACATTCCCTCAAAGGTAAGCAAGGGACAAGGTATTCAACAAATTAATGGACATCATCACATATGCATTGCACTCCATGTCCATAGATATCCTTGTATTTGTCTCTTGTGTGTTGGGACTAATCCATGTAGGTGAGAAGAGTAATGAAACAACAAGGATGCTTCCAACTCTTGGTGATCCTCATCAACTTTGAGCATCCACCACTACTTCACCTACATGAAGTCTTCATTGATACAACCCAAGGTTAGTTTATCCCTCCTATGGCAGGGTGTCACATCAAGGGGGGGGGGCTTTACTCTAAGACTTGACTCAAAGCATCTCATAGAATGTGACAACATTAAATGCTTTATGTAAAAGTGGTAATCCCACTTGTGCTTAAACGATGAGTATGACCTATTATCAAGTATTCTTACTTGGCTCCTAAGTCAATATACTCATATATAGATGACTCTGTCATCGCCAATGTGCTTGTTAGATACTAGTGTGTTTGTGCATGTTTTCCATGATTTCATTTGACATCTTATTGTGTGATCATGTTGGTCTCCATTTATTTACTCATTCGAGGATATCCAAGTGTTGCTATTTGGATTTTGATTTTTAATTTGCCAATTGGGTGTGCAAGAACGCCCAGGACCACTCCCCTAGATATCTATTCTTTCTCACCTCATATTCTATTCATGCTGCATCACAAAATTTGAACAAGTACTTTTTGATCTCTCTGCGTGAGGAGCACTCGGAGTTCCGTATCGACAAAGGATTGACCATTAAAACCTCCCAAGTGCATCTTGGTGGAACCAACACCAAAATCTCGGTCTCACCGAATGCCTAGGGTTGATCTGGTTTTTCGATCTTGGTACTATTGTTTCCACATTCTCGGTTACACCGAGTTTCCCTGTCAGCTGACAGTTGAGAAACTCGGTGACACCGAAAATGTAGAATCGGTGTCACGGACAGTGAGGGGTATATAATCTGTGGACCCCTAGGCTTTGAATTTCTATCTTCAAACGTCGCACTACAAAACCCTAAGCTGCCATTCCAAAGACCCCTGGTCATCGCCTTGCTTCCCCGAGCATTTCCGCCGCTAGGAATCTCCGCCGCCGACGTATTCAACTCCATCATCGCCGTCATAGTGGATCTATCTCCAAATTCGGGTATGGATTCGGCCCTCTTTCGCGCTCCACTTTCCGATTCATGCGCATTAGGGATTTTTCCTAGTCTAGCCACTGTTTGAGATCGTTTCATCCAAAAGAAACCTCCATTAGATAGCGAACGGTTGACTTTCTAGGGTTTGCCTTCCACCCGATGAAACTCGATGGAACCGAAGTGAACAAATCGGTGTCACCGATTTGCTGTCTGTGCTGTTGAGAACTCTCTCGGTGAAACCGAGTACTCCATTTCGGTCCGACCAAAAGGGGTGCCAAGTTTCGGTTAGTGCGAGAGTCAGTCTCAGTAGTACCGATATTTTTGCTTCAGCTGTACCGATTTTCATGTGAAACAATGTAAACTTTGGAAATTCTTTGTTCAAAGTTTCAAAAACTAGCTGCATTGTGTGATGACTTATCCTAATCCACTCTTCTCAACTCTATTCATAGTGTCAGACATGTCAGATGCTGAAGATAGTCAGAATCTACAGGAGTAGAATGTTGATATGAGTTCAGGCACTATTCCTGAGTCTAGTTCTTCCTCAGATCCTGGCACTTCCAGTCCACATGGGTTGCCCAAAGCTGCAACTATGACAAGGAAGAGACTCAATTCAGATGAAGAAGTTTCTGATTTTGTACCAGAAGAGATCCTTGCTAAAAAGCAAGAGAAGGCTACAAGGAAGTCAGCTACTGAGGCTAACTCATCTAGGAGGGTAGTTAGCAAGATATATGCACCTCCAGAGACTTTCAAAGCATATGAGAGTGCTAGGGCAACTATGTCTATTGAGATCCACAAGAAATCCTTGCCTAAGAAGGCACGAGAGAAGAAGACAGCCAGGAAGAGGATCATCCATGTGATGGGCAGGCCTACCTCTATGTTTGAGGATCCAGAGGAGGCTGCTGAGAAGGAGGAAGAGGAGGAACCTGCTTCTAAGGCCCCTGCCAAGAAGAAGGCTAAGAAGCTTATGGCAGATGCCCCTCCAAGAGCACCGAGGCTGCACCCAAGAAGGTTGTTGCAGGGAAGTCCAAAAGGACCACTAGAGATATTCCTGCTTCTGAGAAGAACAAGACATCCACTTTCATAGAAGCAGATGATGATGGTGATGCTATGTAAGTTTTGATGAAGCTGAGACCTCACCTCCCTGAACACAATGCCAGCCATCTAGTTGCTGAGGATGTGAAGAAGAGGAAGGATTCTGGTTTGAGGGCATGGAGAGCTATTGATCCATATGCCCAGAGGAGAAAGACTGTTGTGGACTATATATTCTACACCAAGGTGCAACAAGATTTCTATGAGACTATCTTGCTTGATAAGAGACTTGTAGTTAGTGACATGAGATATGTTGATTGGAAGTATATCAAGGCCAATGAAGACTATTTCCCGAGTGTGCAAGACAACTCCCACCGCATTGGACTAGACAAGTTTGTTGGCAGAGAGTTCACTGCCTAGAATGATGAGATGATCATGCAGTTCTATTCCATTGCTCATTATTACGGAGATGGCAGGACTGTCTAGATGATTGAAGGCGCAAGATATGGATCTACAGTTGATGAGTGGGCTACCATCTTAGGAGTCCTAGAGGTTGAGGATGGTGACTTGGATGTCTACTCAGAATCCAAGGAGAGCCACAATGCTATGAAGCACATGTATACTACTATTCAAGATGCTAACTTGCAATCTCAAAAGTTAGGATCCATTTACTTCCTTCAAGCAGGCCTCCGTACCATGAACACTATCCTGAGGCATACCTTGATGCCTAAGTCTGGAGATGAGAAGATGATTCGTGGATACTCCATCAACATGCTTATCCATCTTGACAGTCACACCAGGATTCGAGTGACGGGTTTGATCGTAGAGACAGTGAAGAGGGTTGATGCTGACTAGAAGCGCTCATGCTGCTATGCACCCTATATTTAGATGCTTATCAACTCCAAACTTGAGAAGCGCATCTTTGCTCTAGAAAGACCCCACTTGCCACTTCACCTCGATTTTGAGGACAATTTTATGGTGATGGACCTAGACCATCCCACATTAGCTGCAGCTCGGGCATATGCAGAGGCAGAGGCAGAGGCAGCTCGAGCCACTAGTGCTCAGGTCCCCAGATCCAGGAACGAGCAGATGGATCTCTTGATCTCCACTGTCATGGACATGAAGAAGGACATCAAAACCATCATGGACACTCAGGAGAGCCTTGTGATCATTATTGAGGATAGAGTGAAAACTCTTAACGACAAGGTAGCTGGACTGACTAAGACAGTCAATGAGCATAAGAAGGAGGTAGATGAAGCCCCTATCCGTTGCACCTCTTCAGAGTCCGAGTCTGACGATGATGAGGATAGTGCACCTGTCAAGACGACTGCCCAGTTCACAACTAAGGCCAGGACACCTACAATGCTAGCTCCAGAGACGAGGCCTTCATCTTCTGCTCCAGCCATAGTGAGTACAGCTCCATCAACTCCAGTGCCTCTAGTGTCTACACTAACTCCATCCAGGACTTTAGCAGAAGTTTTCGCCGACGCAGTTCTCTCGACTCTGACATCGACTACCGGAGGAGATCGGCCACAGAAGAACGATTAGCTATATCTCTTCAAACTTTTTGGTAACTTGTTGCCAAAGGGAGGGAAGTTGTATATAGATCTTGGCTTCGAGTGAGAGAGTGTCTGCTTTTTATTGCTGTTTTACAAAACAATTGGTCTTTTGGTTTGGATGTGAGATACTTTTGTTGTGTGTTTGATCATACACTTTAATGCGTGTTGCTACTATTTCCTATCTTTTGATGGATTATGTGATGATCATTCACTTTGCTTGATGTGTTGTACTATGTTGTTAACTCTTATTACTCTCGCACACTACCAAGTTGTATGTGACATCGAAGAAGTGTCCCATGTACCTAATCGATTGTGCATTTGCATTCAAACGCAAATTTAAAAATAATGCACAAATTTAGGGGGGTCTCTTACTTATCACATACATCTCAAAGCAACGATTATATTCATTGATTATATCATATGTCGAAGCTTTGATCTATATGTTGTCATCAATTAGCAAAAAAGGGGAGATTGAAAGCAATTTTGCTCCCTTGGTGGTTTTGGTAATTAATAACAACATATATGTCATTGAACTAATGTTTCCACTAAGAATATTTCAGGAAAAGTTCAATGATGGGTTGGCAAAAGGATTGTGGAATACCCCAAGATGCAAGGAGATAGATTGGCAAAGCTTCAAGCAAAGGACTCTATATTTTACCTTTTGTGATAAATCACTTTAAGTCCATAGGAACGCCAATACTATTAAAACGGGGTAAGGTTTTGTTGGTGAACAAAATGCTCATACGTGCACAAGTGATAGTCACCACATACACCCACAAGCTCTTCCACAAAAGTCTGTCCAAAGCCAAATACACAAAATCGGTGCAACCAACACTTTCCATTCGGTGCCACCGATTCCCAACCTCAGACAGACTCAGCCAAACCCTAGCATTTCGGTGCAACCAATTCCACTTCGATGCCACCGAGTTTGGGTTGCCAACTTCCTGTTATGCAAGTTTACAAAATCGGTCCGACCGAGTTTTGTGAATCGGCGTCACCGAGATTGGCAATCTGACCGTTGGTCACCTTATCGGTGCAACCGAGTTTTATGTATCGGTCTCACAGAGATACATAAGTTGCTACCTTTGAGGCAACTCGGTACCGCCAATATTAACACATCGTTGTCACTGAGTCTGACTTATTAGGTGTAATGGTAGGATTTTTGGAGATGCCTATATATACCCCTCCACCACCACTCACTCGCAAGAGAAGCACTCAGAACAGTTCCCCACTCATACCTACTGATTTTCTGAGAGAGAGACACCTACTCATGTGTTGAGATCATGTCATTCCATTCCTACCATATGAATCTTGATCTCTAGCCTCCCCTATATATACCTCTTCGTGGAACCCTCCGTGGACTCTCGTGACCGTTACCCTCTGTGGGTTGAAGACTCCGTGAACGTGGATGTACGATAGCACCACCTATCGAAACCACGGGAAAAATCATCGTGTTACCAATTGCATTTGATCTTCCTACCCTCTCTTTACTTACATGCTTGTCTTTACTTTCCACTGCAATACTCGTAGACATGCATGTGTAGGGTGTACTTGACATACTATGAATGCTAAAATCTGCAAAGAATTAAAACTGGGAAAAGGTAGATTTTATTTGGTCAAGTAGTCTAATCACCCCCTCTAGCACTACTTTCGATCCTACACATTCTTCACCATATGACTGTGACGCAGAATAAAGTGATGAAGAACTACTACTATACCCATGGAACATTTTAGTGTGCCTCCTCTGAAGACAGATAAGGAGTTCAGGGATCTTAACTATCAAGAAGGGCTTTGATTGGTCAATTCCTGCATCAAAGAAACTCAAGAGATGTGAAACCCATTAACTCGTGCCAGAATCATATTCTTCATCACGTGATACTAACGGAGCTGAACAGATCCAAGGCACTGGAGCATTCCCTGCACCATGGCACATCACCAACAACGATGATGCCCCTCCTCTTTCATTGTTGATTTTCATCACGGGCATTCTCTATTTCGTCCTCTTTTGGTCATTTGATGACAAAGGGGGAGAAATATGATTTAGTCTTCAAGCGGGTTTTATATATGGGCAAGTTTTGTTTAAGTTACAACCCCCGTTCTTTTGATGATTTATGTAATGAGTTGTAGACTTGAGTCCATTGGTGGTCAGATACTTTTGAACTTTATTTCTACATAGTTCCTTATGTTGATATGTATACATGCTAAAATTTGTGAGACACCAATTTTCATTGTGCATTGCAATTTCAAGTTAATCACTCAATGCACTCTACTAGATTTCGAGATATTGAGGGTGATGTCAACAATTACATCTTGTCATGTGCATTCGCAATCCAAAAGCAAACTCTTTATATGCACGTTTTCAGCGGGGTTCTTCTATATCTTGAAATCAAAAGTTGTCATGTTTTTTCTTAAATCTTAATTGATATCTTCTTTCAAACCGTTAACCCTTTTTTCATTAATCACCAAATAGGGGGAGGTTGTAAGTGCACGTAGTGCCTTATTTGAAGTTTTGGAACATTGAAGACAAATGATTTAAGGGACTAATGTGTTTGTGAGTATACACATGAGAATGTGATGATTTGGTTTAACGGTGGAAGTCAACCCCTAAAATATATGCTAACATTGAAGAAATTGGTGTGCCCTTTGAAGAATTTGAGGTGGAAAATTGGAACGTGAAGACTTTGTTTTTCTATATATATTTTTCTTTATTTTGAGATATAGGAAACACTGAACAATTAAAGGGGCTCTAGGTGATACATACATAGGCAATTTCTAAACCTAACTATTTTTTCGAGTGAAGACTTTGGAAACCTCTTACAGTGTAGTCCTCTTCTTCGGTGACAAAGACATGATTCTACTGTTCGTTGACGCAATTCGTCTGACTGAAGAGTTAGGATTTCCCTAGCGAATAAGCTACCATGAGTAATTTGAGGGTTCAAATTTCCGACCATTGTTGAGCTAGTGACAGCTGTCAATCTTATCTTGAGATCGGTCTGGTCCAAACGACATGATGGTCTTATCATATTGGGTTGCCCCCAGGCTATAAATAGCCGCCCCCACAACCATTTCTCGGTTGGATGCTCTGAGTGATTGGTTTTGAAATGTCAACTAGATCAATCCAACCTCCAAAGAACTTGAGAGAATCCTACTTGAGGAAAAACCCAAACAACCAAAGCCAAAATGTTTGAGCATCACTGAAGAGATTGTCCTATGTGATCTGATGCTTATTACCTTAGAAGATTGTGATCTCCCATACGGTTAGGTGTAATGTTTTGAGCATCCATGAAAAAATTGTTGAGTCCCATAGAATGAGTTTGTGAAAGTTTTGTATGTCTACCTTGAAGACTTACGAGGGCAACGTGTAAGTGACATTATCTCAAGGGAATAAGCTGAAGACTAAGTGTCTTCTGACTAAAATCTCAAGCCTCCCTAACGAGACGTAGATTTGCTAGAACGATTGGTATGATTCAAACAATTCCATTCTCTTCGCCGAGCTACCCTGGATCAAATTCCCCAACCCTTTACTTTCGGTACTTCTATGTTGAAGAATTTGACTCTCTCTCTCTCCTCCCTTGAAGACATTTCCTTGAAGACTTTCATCGGGTTGCTTTTCTTTGTCTTCAAGTTTTTTGTACTTTGGGTTCTATGTCTGGATGTTCTCTTGTTCTTCATATACTGCTACCTAGTTTGTATGCTTAGCTCTCTTATGATGACTTTGTCCTTATTCTGGTTTACATGCTATCATAGCTATGTATTTCATCACTCTATTATTCTTCAAGGAACTCTCATTTTTGAAGAATTTCTTAAAGTCTCCCATTCACCCCCTCCCCTCCCTCTTTTCGCTAACTTTCATAAGTTTGATTGCTGGTTTCTCTTTTATTACGAAAAGCTCGATCTCTATTGAGTTATCTTATGATTGGCTAGTATAGCTTGCACTTTCATTGAGTTCGAGAGAATCTTCGACAAAATTTCTTCTTCATTTGTCTTTTACTATTTGTCGTTTCACTATACCACTACAATCTATCCATCTATTTGCTTTTAACCTTCTAACTACTTGCCACGTTCGGTGCAAGTGCTTTATTTTGTTTGTGTCCAGGTGTTGTTTATCTTGTTAGCTAGTAGTTGACTCCTATTAGTTCGATTAAACAATGGTTCTTAACTAAGGGAAATACTTTGCTTCTATTCTATATCACCTTTCTCTTGGGAGAATCAAGACAACTCCTACCGGTGTAGCATTGTCCAACCAGCTCCTTTTTTAATAATAGAGATATGTGTGATTTGGTAAGATAAGAAAAAAATTCATTTAATAGTAGAAATAATGATAATAATAAATGGCACAGTGTGCGGGATTAACGATTTGCTATTGAGGAATATCTTATTTTGTTTTGGGAGATTATCGATATTAATCGTATGTCTGTCTTTTAAGAAATTAATCTAACACGTATGGTGTGATTTATGAATTCTTAATTGCCTATTATTTACGTGATTGAGTTGGATCATGACGTATCAAAGCAAGGACGAAACAAGATCGCCCCTTTAATGAGATTTGATTTTTTTAGTGGGAGGGGTAAAAATCTAATGGGAGGGGGTGGCGGGAGGTGAGGCAAAAATAAACCAGTGGGAAGGGGTGATGAGAATGGAGGCGGAAATAAAGCGGTGAGGAGAGTCTACCAACTTCCCCCTTAGAATTAGTGATTTGTTGATATTTTTGCCTTCCATTTTTACTTCATTTTTTGCTTTTCATACTCTCTCAAGCCCACAATCTAAAACATTTACTTAAATTGTTTTAGCTTGCAAAAACATCCTACATTGTGGGACGGAAGGAGTATTTTATTAATCTTAAATAAACCAGTTTTAAAGAAAATAGCAATGATTTTTTCATGGCGTACTTGAAAAGATGTTCACTCCTTCCCTATAACCCTCCTTGGGCACGACTACTTCTCGCTTGACCCAAGACAGGATGACATCTCGCCTCAGGCAGTTGAGAAAATGGGTTTGCCTAGTGCGCTGGAGCCCGCATACTTAAAGCGCTTTTTTTTCCTGTTTTGTTTCACTTTTTTTCTGTTTTTCCTTTGTTACATAAAATTTAGAAAATGTCAAATGTGCATTTGAAAAGTGTTGAATGTTTATAGAAAAATGTTTCGTATGTATAAGAAAATTGTACAATGTGTACAAGAAAAAATAGACATCAAAACATATACTCCCTCTGCTTCCACAA
Organism: Hordeum marinum; assembly: GCA_022496015.1. Taxonomy (NCBI): domain Eukaryota; kingdom Viridiplantae; phylum Streptophyta; class Magnoliopsida; order Poales; family Poaceae; genus Hordeum; species Hordeum marinum. The sequence goes on from CM039674.1 coordinate 33,414,388, forward strand.
TGTAGTACATATTAGGTTTATCACAGGTCAAATTTGACTATATTTGACAAAGTTCATTGAATAAATTATCATCAACTAAAATATAAAGTATACTTCATGATGAATCTAATAATACTAGTTTTATATTATGAATGTTGATATTTTTTTCTTAAAACCTAGTTAAACACAGACATGTATGACTTTTAAAATAATGAATGGAAGGAGCATTTTAATTATTTAATCAAGTATTTCAAAATTGTTAAACATGTATATAAAACGTTTTGGATCTATACCAAAAATGTACAATGCATATAAAAACAATAGACATGAAAAAATATTTAAAATGTTAAACATGTAGTAATGTTTTTTTAACATGTATGCAAAATTATGTTGGATATATAACAAAAATATAAGATGTTTAAGAAAAAATAGAAAACGAAACAAAATTTTGAAAAAGTTGTTAATCATGTATATGGAACATTTTAAACCTGTATAAAAATTGTTTTAGATGTATACCAAAAATGTACAATTGTCTATAAAACAATAGACATCAAAACATATTTTGAAAAAAAAAACGTTAGTCTTGTACTCCCTCCGTCCCAAAATAAGTGACTCAAAAGTGACTCAACTTTTTACTAAAGTTAGTGCAAAGTTGAGTCATTTTTGAGTCACTTATTTTGGGACAAAGGAAGTATTTTCAAAGCATTAAACCTGTAATAAAGGTTTTTGAACGCGTATACAAAAGGAAAATTGACAAAGTGCACGGAAAATGTAGACAACGAAACTATATTTTGGAAAATTGTTAATCATGTATATGAAAAATGTTAAACCTATATGAAAAATGCTTTCGATGTATACTAAAAATGTACAAACTGTTCGAAAACAATAGGCATCAAAACATATTTTTGAAAAAAATGGTAATCATGTATTTAAAATATAGTAAACATGTATTAAAAAATCTTGACATGTACAAAAATGAACAATGTGTAATAAAAAAGGTAGACATGTGTTTAAGAAAAGAAAAAGTAACAAAGGAAAGCAAACAAAGAAACCCGAAGAAAACAAGAAAAGAGGAGGGAAAATATTGCAAAAAGAAAGGAAACAAAGAAAAAAATAGAAAACTGGAGAAAAGGAAGAAAGAAAGAAGTGAAACTACAGCGTGTATAGTAAACGGGCTAGTCCATATGCGTGCAGACTTGAGGCGAGCACAGCATTTGCCGCCCTCCCGCCCCTTGCAGTGGTGGCACTCCGGCTCTGTCAGCAACCATCACCCTGACCGTACGTCACTCCGGCGACGTCAGCCTGTTAGCTCCCCGGAGTTGCCAATCCGGCGACGTCGGCCACTCACCATGGCGCTTTCTGACCTTTGATTCAAGCCGGAGCTTGCTTTGGAAGATAAGATCCCGCAAGCTTTGGCACTTCGTTGAATTATTTGGGTGATCAGAATTCTCGGGAATTCTTTCTTGTGGCGCCACTTACTTGGTGGGAGCCGGTCTTCCGATGATTAGAATCCGCCACATCGGAGATCGGACATTATCTTCTCCGAAAGTTAACTCTCTGGTTTCCAAAAAACTGACTCTTAGTTTCCAAAAGACTGAGAACCGATTTTTCTCGTACTTTTCTGGATTTTAGGGATTTCCTGCAATAAATAGCAGCAACAGAGAAAGTCGACGGGAGACGACAAGGAGACACATACTGCATAGGATGGGTCCGGATGCTTTACTGCAGGGGAGTGCATGCAATGGACTCGGCTGGGATCTTAGGTGAGCTCTCTCGCGTGTCCCCTCAGCCACTTGCCAAATGGTAGAGCATCTACAGCCCACTTGCTTACGAGCTTGCGTGCTCCTCGGCTATCAAATGGTAGAGCATCTACAGCCGGTTCTATACGACCGGGCGAAAGACCTGAATCAGTGACCGATCGTAAAAATTACAACTCTGCCGGACTCCTCAAAACTAGCTCTATAAGAGCAACTCCAAAGCAGCGACCAAACAGACGGCGATTTGTCCGTTTGGTTCGGTCGAGCGGATGCTGGTATCCGGTTTTGCAAATGGGTCGACTAGTCTGCCCAACGCGGGCGTAGACGCAAATTGCAAATTCGCATTTAATAAAAACTGCCCAAACAACAATATTTAAACATAATTATACATTAAAACACCGATCAAAGCCGGCCAAAGTCCACATAAAACTTAATTAAAATAATTAAAAAAGTCTCGGTCGCCTGTCCTATGCGCCGGTGGTTGGGGCATAAGCTGACGGGCTCGCTCCTCTGCCTCCCGCTCCCGACGCTCCTCCTCTTTCTCCTGCGGCCACCGGCGCTCCCACTTCATCTGCTCCTCGGCCTCGGTGCGCTCCATCGCTAGCGCGCGCGACTTCCAATGCAAGAGATACACCGTCTCCTGCTTCTGCTTGGCCTGAAGCCAGATGGGAGGCGCGGACACCCACTTCCGGAGCTGGCCGGTCCACTTGTAGCTCTCTGGCTGGCGTTCCTCCGCCTCATCCTTGGGCCTGTGAATCGGTGGAGGCGCTGGCGGAGCTAGAGGAGGAGGCGGGACGCAGTCGCTCGCTGCAGACAGCGTGAGTGCTTCTTCGAGGCCCTCCCAGTGCGCGTCCTCGTCGCACTTGCTCTGCTCAATGGCGTAGGCCATTGCCTCCTCGAGGGCGGCCTGGTAGGCAGCCTCCTCGTCCTCTTGCTCCTATAGCTTTGCTTCAGGGGGCGGCGGTGGGATGGCCGCATCAAACTGGACGTTGTGAAGTCGCTACTGCTCGTGCTCCAGGGCGAACCAAACCTCCCAGTTAGGGGAGTTGACCGCGTACGCAGGATCGCGCCGCTGCTCGGGGGTGAGGAGCACGCGTCGCCGATGGACCTCCTCCATGGCGACGTGGCGCTGGCGTCCGAAACGAGCTTGCGTCCAGGGTGAGCTTGCCCTTGTCCTTGCTGAAGAAGCCCACGGCGGATGGTGGTGCTGGCTGGCTAGGGTTTCGTGGTCACCGTCGGCGGAGCAAAAGTGGCCAGATGTGGACGGGAACGGGAAGTGGATGAGGCCGGCACTACCGCACATTTTGATTAAAAAGGACGACGATCGACAGCTTCCTACCGCTGCCAGGTGGGCCCAAGGTTGGTGGTCGCGTTTAATACGACAGCAGGTGGTAGTTGTGCGGCCAACATGTGGACCCGAGGAGGATGCGGTGAGGACGCGGGGCGCGTCCGGTTCGTGTCCGCGAGGATGCATTTTAGGTGCATTTTTAGGCCAGGAATGGGTCCACGCGGACGCGAAGCGGACACTTTTTGGGTTTGGGTCGGTGCATTGGGCCTCCACTTTTTTTCGCGCGCGACCCATACGGACGCAGGCGAACGATTGGGGTCGCTGCATTGGAGTTGCTCTAAGATCTGGCCTGTCCAGCACCTTTATATCCAGTCCATACTTTGGACGGACAGGAGGAGGCCCGGTCATCTTCGGATCACTCCATAATGTCGGACTGACTAGGGACCCACGCGGACACACGAAAACCTATCTCTCTAGTCAGAAACATTCATGGTACCGCTTCAGCACGCCACCCGAGAGGTCAAATCCGGCTATTTAAGAGCCCCCCCAACCCTAGCCACTCACATTTGTAATCTTATGCACTCATCCGTGTTGTTAGTTCCATCCGCTCCAAGGTTGTCATCCACTCTCAACCGCTCCGAGATCGCCGGTGGCTATGGTCCGGTAGCAGATCACCATATATAAGATGCCCCCTCCGCAGTCCCGGTTGGAGCTCCTAACAGAGATACATGCACCGCTCGCCACCAAGATTGCAACCGGCTTGCCACTGGACTCTTCGAAGCAAGATAAGCATGAGGAGGAGGAGAAGGAGGTAGAGCAAGCGCTGGAGGAGGTGCTGGAGGAGGTGGTGGAGGAAGCCTTCATGGACCGGACTCCGATGCAAACCTCCGAGTAACGGGACCAAAACCCGTTTGCCTTACCACTTGGCCTGAAGAGCGTAGAGGTTTGAGTCCTCTTCAAGGCATAATATGGAGAATGCCCATTCATTGAACATTCCCAGTAGAAGTATTCCGAAAATCTGGGCATGGCGCTCTCTTCTATCTTCTGAGGTCCTTAACCATCTCCCTAAGATAAAAGTAGATAGTAAAAGTCAAAATAGACGAGGAGTGGTAGCAGCCAACCTTCAGAGGGCTGGTCCATCCAGCACTGCCCCAACATGGAGGTCTGCAACATCTCCGACAATGAGTAGTACTAGGGTAGTTTTTATCTATGTACGTAGTGCATAGCTTATTTTGTGTTGCATGTAATATGTAGCTTATTTTGTGTTGCATTTTTTGAGCCACTTTTCAAGGTAGCTAATTGTAAATTCTCTTAGTCACACACACTTGCTTACTAAGCGGACGGAAAGGACAAAACTTCTAGACGCTCTAGACAACCCCCTTCCTCCCTAATCCCCTCCCTCCTTGTCGTCATTGAAGGATGCCACCGGGCAAAGCCCGATCAGCTTCGGCGACGGTGGGGTCTCTCATCCTCCTCGGATGTGGCCTTCAGTGCGGGATGCGGCTTTGTTTCAGGGGGGGTGACGCTGGCATGGGGCACGGAGGCGGCGAGGCGCGTGGCTGAGGAGGCGGTTCAGGTGCGCAGTGGTGCTGCAGCGACTGCGTGGGCTGCCTTGGAGCGTGGCGGCACCCGCGCGGATGGGGTCGTCTCCCTGACTCCTGATCGAGCAATAGTGGACCTCGTCGTGGACAGGGGAGTTGGTGTCTGTTGTGCGCGCCTGTCTGGAGGGAGTTGTTGCCGCTGTCGTGCTACAATTGGGCGTCTAGCCACCTCAGGTGACCGGCGCCCTGATTCGGAGCTGCTAGATCCGGCGGGTTGGTGGCGGCTGCCCCTCCAGCGGCCCGGGACGATGGCGTCTAGGGAGGAGGGAATGGCTACCGTGGAGCTCTCCCCTTATTGCGTGGTTGTCCCCTTATGTGCATAATATAGCTAGACTTGTCAATTTCCCCTTTCCTTGTTGAGGTGGGCGAGGATGGCAGGTGGGTGCTGTCCTCGGTTCCTGTGCTAGCACGATGGTGTGACTAGGTGGCCGTGGGTAGTTGCACATGCCGCTAGTGTGGCCATTGCTTCCCTAGTAGCGGCGATTGGTGGTCGGTGGTAAGGTTCAGTTGATGGTGGTGCCCTTCCTTCTCCTAGGTCTGTACCGGCTCGCGCATGTAGCTCGTGCGACGGAGGTCCACATCTAAGGTTCATGCTTGGGCAGGCCAATTCGGGGGCCCAGGGTGGATCGAAGCTTGAGCTTCAAGTAGGAGAGGTCAGACTTGGCACGGGATGTGCTCACGGGTGGTGCTCGTGCTCTCCCTCGTGTATGCTGATTGGAGGTGCTGGTCGGGTCTCTACTATCCTGTCAGGCAGATCGGCGTTGATGACCACGGTTGAGGCAACGTGCGAGCGGGATCGGCGGCGGCCATCGGTACCCACGGGGTTGTGTCCTTCCCGGTCCATTGGGACTGCCTGGGGACGTAGGTGTGGATGTCCCCTACTGTGGGAGCTTCGACCCAGATCATGTGATCGATGCCAGGCTAGGAATATAACAAGACCCCTTTCTATATTCCTCCGAGGTTGGTAATCCGTGATGTGGATGGATGGTGGTGACTTGAATGTGGATGCCGGAGCGGCGGCTTTGAATAGCGGTCCGCATGGTTGGCTCTCTGGCGGGCACCATGTCGGTGGTGGTGACTCTCCCTCTTGGTTGTGTGGGCGGGAAGAGGGTGGCGGTCGGTGAGTCGAGCGCTCTCCATGTCTTTGGCAGTGGCATCGCCCCGATCAGGGCTTGGGGAGTTGAACTCGTTGCACCTGTCAGGCAGACCTCGTGTGGCATGGGGGAGCTGCCGAGCGAAAGCTCTACGCTTTGTTGCCGACGATGGTGACGCCTACGGCGTTGATATCTTCCTGAAGAAGTCGTCGTGGTGCTCCTCTTTGTGCCAGGCTTTCAGGTGAAGACTCTTGTCCCTTTTGGACTCGGCAGCAATGACGCTTGGCGTCGTTTTCCCTCCTGGGGGCATTGTCGTGAGCTTAGGTGTTTAGGGCATGGTGTGGGGTGTGGTACACGGTTTTTCCAATGCTTTCTTTCGGTAGCGTAGCAGGTTTTGCGTGGTCCGGTTATCTTGGGATCGGCATTGTATGAGGGCTACCTTACCAGCTGTGTAATTGGTTTGGTGATTGCTTTCTATGTAAAGTGGGGTGAAAGCATGTTTCAAGAGAAAACTTCTAGATGCCGCCACAAATTCAAGTATCCAACCCATGGAAAATGCATGAGAGTTTTTTACCAATGATATTTTGGAAAATTCCACACATATTTTCTAGAACAAAATCACATACATTGATTAAACAACATTTTCATATGCTCGTTTTCGACAATTCCGACATCTAAAAATGAACTTGGATGTGTAAACTCCACCAGCACCTCACACCCTCTCTTATAACACTCTGCAACCTTATGAGCCACTGGGCTTTTGTTTGAGAGAAGGTAAAGAAAAATATAGCATGTTGCTTTTTCATGGGATATTTACTTACACACGGACTTCACTACAAAAAGAAAAACCTAACACGTCAACATTTTGCTTCCTGGGATTTTAGTCTATACTATATGATTTGTTGAGCTGCCCATATCAACCTCTGAACTCGATCTCATACCGGCATATGGAAGTGCAACGTGTGAAATATATGCACATCTATTATAACTTATAGAAGCACGAGTAGATGAAGTCAGATGTTCTGAGCCACCCAATCACCTATTCCACTCTCATGTTACTTCAATGATATCATAGAGTCAGTAATTTAGAAACATGTTAATTGCACTAATCATAATTTGAAAACGACATAAGTTATATTAAATGCAATTGAACTTGGAATCACAGTAATTATGTGTAATCTTTGAAATATTATTACTTTCAGACAGGACATACCTTGCATGTACATGATTACTAGTGTACACTAACAAATCAAACACGTTGTAGTCATTGTCATACTAATTGTGGAGCATCGGCATTCATCTAACAAATACTCCTACTATTCAATAACTCCAGCCTCCAGCGAGTAAACACAGTGCCGATCTAACTTGATATCGATCTTTAGAGCATCTACAACCGGACCTCTTAAACCAGTCTCAAACATCCGGGCGGACCGCCCGATCACTGCCCGATCATTTTTTTATCCAGATGGACCCCTCAAACGGCCCTCAAACGTCCGGGCTGACCGGCACCCCCATATCCAGCCCAAATATAGGGCGGATATGGGGCGCCCGGTCGTGCCCGGGCACGCCCGCCACGTCGGCGTCGGCCCATGCTGGCCCACCCTACCCCACTTATATTCGTCCCCATCCGCTCGCCGGACCAAACCCTAGCCACTTCACTCCCCTCCACTCCACTCCCCATCGCCACCCGAGCTCTCCCCTGGCGGATTCCGGCCACCTTCGTCATGTCAGACAACGGATCGGAGTCCGGCCTTTCCAGATCCGTCGACTGGGGTGTGATTTCGTGTGGGTTGAGGAGGCAATGGCAGTTCGCATTGCACTCCGCCGGTCTCGGGAGGAGAGTAGCCGATTGAGGGATGCATCCGTCCACCGCGAGGCCCTAGCGTTGTCTCACCCGGCGCTCGGGTCCGGTGGCGTTGGATCCTCGTGTTCCCGGCAGTTGGAACACCGCTCCTTCCCCATCATCGGTCCGGCGGACTATGAGTCGTACCAGGTCCGGGCAGCACGCCGTGAGAAGGAGAGGGCAAGGGCCATCGAGGCCCATCTCGCAGCGGATATGGCGGAGGCAGAGGCGGCTGCTGTGACGGCGCGAGCGACCGCAGAGGAGGAAGCCATCCGCGCCTGCATTGTGAAGAAACCACATCGAAGGAACACACACGCCCTCGCCCGAGAGCAGAGTCAGGCGGTCCGGGCCATGGCCGGACTGCCATCGAAGGAGGAGAAGGATAGCGACGACGAGAACAGCTCCGGCGATGAGCAGATCTGGCTGGATCTGTACTGCGTCTTCGAGCGGTACTTCCGCGAGAAGAACAGCAAGGATGCAGGGAAGGACAAGGGCAGCCGCGGATGAAGTCCACCATAGCCAAACATGCCAAATTTTGGTAGTCCGATGTCATGTTTAGTGTACTGTGATGGAGTAGCCGGACGATCCGTGTGCGTCGACGTAGTTGCATGAGTTTGTATGGATTTGAGATATGCTAATTGAGGTGTCCGGATGTGGAGTGTCTATTTTGAGGTGTGCCCGGTCAATGCCCGCGGGCATGTCTTCGGACGTTTGAGGGGCCGGATTTGCCAAGTCCGGCGGCTTCGTAACTATTGTTTTTTCTACTGTTATATATACATATCAAACTTGATTATCAAAGGCTATGCGGAGACATAAGGTCACCTGGTCATACACATGCATCCATAGAATTTAGTAGACTTTTCGGTGTTCAAAATCCTGGGCGCATGTCTCTTTCTAAGAACCTTCTTCCCTCTCATCCACCTGACAATTAGTTAACTCAGTTAGTTGACCTATCTCCAGTTTGTTAAGTCGTCAAATCCAATACTAGTATTGGCCACACAAAAATAAAGCTTCCTTTCTTTTGAGAAAAGTAAATGTTTCCTCTTACATATTGTTAATGATAGTTTTTGTCTCCACGTGTTTAGTATACCTGCTATCTCCACGGCAGAAACTTTTGCAACTTAGTCCATCACTTGTGTGTGAAATTGCCAACTGTTAGTTGCCTATTAAAGGCTGACAATCAAACCAAGAAAAAGGGTGACGTTATATGCATAGCTATTCCTCAATGACGACACCGGCCTTGACTTTCTTCATACACGTGCACATCAAATGAGATGGCATATACCTCCATGTATTTGTATGGTTGTGAAGACTGTTAGCAGCATCTACTGTAATTATATTTTGCACACAAATCCTATGTGTGGAAAAGGAACAGTTATCAAATAAACTAATTAGAAGGCTGCTGCTTTTGTTTAGGCACGTGTGGCACAAACTTAAGTACCAAACAGAACGACATGTCATGACTCCGAATGCCATACCATTACAGAAAAAAGTATCCCTCTGTTAACAAGAGGTTTGGCTTTGAGTGCGATTCACTTAGATTTGTGATTAACACCATTCAAGACCACCTATATTTTTCAGAGTTGGGTTAGGCTCAATTCATTCTTGTGTACTGGTATATAGTCCATAGCACACAGAAAGGATCATGTCAAAATTGGACAATCCAAATTAACAAGTGCAGAATGATTCGGCCAGAAAATCAATTTTGGCTTTGATAGCGATTCAATTAGTTTGTTGATTAAAACTTCATCCGAGATTCACACTCTTTGCAACCACCGATATATTTCAGAGCTGGATTACTGAAAGGATCATGACCAACATTGGAAAATCCAAACTAATAAGGGATGAATGTGTCAGCCAGATAATTGAATTTCAGTTCTTATCTTAACCGTGCAAAAATAAATGTACATGCGACAAAGCTGAATTTACTTGAAGTTACAAAGCTGAATGATGGTTCTTTGATCTTCGGTTCTTATCAAAGAAAGATTATAGTAAGAAAGAACAAAGTACATAGCTAACAAGAAGGAAGGAAACATGAGAAAACTACCGAGTGCTTACTTAAGCAAAGGATGTTTTGGTTTTTCACATTCTTGAATCAGTGACTTTTGAACAAAAATATTTGTACAAATATGCACATAAATGATAATAATAGACTCTGAAACTTTTTGGATTGGCAGACTTTTTCTTTTGGGTTGCACAAAACTATTTCTGTGAGAAATCTATGATACAATTACAGCCAAAAAACCGAAATGATGTTTCTTAGAGTTTCGTAGTCAAAGATAAAGAAACTTGACTACACACTTTTTTGGGGAACAGAGCCAGTGTATTACTTGTGCATTATCTGTCGGAATTAATTTAAACAAGAGTATGTACCAAAAGTACTGTCTTCATGCTTATCTTCTAACCAATTTTACATTATTTCTACGCTATAAGCCAATTTTACTCATTCATGTGGCCAATTTTACGCTATAGCCATCATATGTACTCCCTCCGTAAACTAATATAAACGCGTTTAGATAGTAATCTAAACGTTTTATATTAGTTTACGGAGGGAGTACTACATCTACATGCATCAAAGTACATTGTACCATAAATCAATACTACATCAACATCCAAGTTGCCAAAATAAAATAACACCCAGCTCCCACTTGCTACACGCCAGAAAACCACATGTAATATGGAACTTTCGGAGGGTGCAAACACGAAACTCTCCACCATCACTTCAAATTAACCACAAACTAAATATGCCCCAACATATAACTCCACTTCCACACATAACGTGTACACATATAGATGCATCCAAAAAAAGAAACGCCACAACATCTATATATACACCAACACATGTGTCTAAACACAACCCACAACAACCATCTCGTCAGCTTTGTCTAGCCCTAGCTAGCAAGCTGTAGAACAGCAACTCATCTTAACCTGTAAACACACATATACACACACCATCATCTATGTACCGATCTTAGCTCAGCTAGTATCACAGCCCACACAAGCACACAGAAGCACACTCCAAAGAACAAACGCCAAGAAACCACAGAAAAGCAACAAACCATGGGGGTGGAAATCCTGAGCTCCATGGTGGAGCACTCCTTCCGGTACTCCTCCGGCGTGTCCTCGGCCACGACGGAGTCAGGCGCCGCCGGAACACCGCCGAGGCCTCTGAGCCTACCTGTCGCCATCGCCGACGAGTCTGCGACCTCGCGGTCGGCGTCGTCTCGGTTCAAGGGCGTGGTGCCGCAGCCCAACGGGCGGTGGGGCGCCCAGATCTACGAGCGGCACGCTCGCGTCTGGCTCGGCACGTTCCCAGACCAGGACTCGGCGGCGCGCGCCTACGACGTAGCCTCGCTCAGGTACCGCGGCCGCGACGCCGCCTTCAACTTCCCGTGCGTGGCCGTGGAGGCGGAGCTCGCCTTCCTGGGGGCGCACTCCAAGGCTGAGATCGTGGACATGCTCCGGAAGCAGACCTACGCCGATGAACTCCGCCAGGGCCTGCGGCGCGGCCGTGGCATGGGGGCGCGCGCGCAGCCGACGCCGTCGTGGGCGCGGGAGCCCCTTTTCGAGAAGGCCGTGACCCCTAGTGATGTCGGTAAGCTCAATCGCCTCGTGGTGCCGAAGCAGCACGCCGAGAAGCACTTCCCCCTGAAACGCAGCCCGGAGACGACGACCACCACCGGCAACGGCGTGCTGCTCAACTTCGAGGACGGTGAGGGGAAGGTGTGGAGGTTCCGGTACTCGTATTGGAATAGCAGCCAGAGCTACGTGCTCACCAAAGGCTGGAGCCGCTTCGTCCGCGAGAAGGGCCTCGCCGCCGGCGACTCCATCATGTTCTCCTGCTCGGCGTACGGGCAGGAGAAGCAGTTCTTCATCGACTGCAAGAAGAACACCACCGTGAGCGGAAGCAAACCGACGTCGCTGCTGCCGGTGATGGAGACTGCCAAAGCAGAACAAGTCCGCGTCGTTTGGCTGTTTGGTGTCGACATCGCCGGAGTGAAGAGGGCGCGAGCGGAGACGGCGGAGCAAGGCCCGCAGGAGTGGTTCAAGAGGCAATTCGTGGCACACGGCCAGCACTCTCCTGCCCTATGTGCCTTCGCCTTATAGCATCTGCACATACACCTCTATATTTTTTTCTACTAGGAGTTTTTTTCTCGTCCCTCTTCTTCTTGTTGTTAAATCATAAATGATGCTATATATGTTGATCTGTTCGTGGATTAGATTAGAATAATTGTGTTCCTCAATTTTGCGTAGAACTCATTCTTAAGTCCGTTTGCAAAACGAGTTGTATGTAGATATAAAATGCTTTGAATATTTCTATATAGACTACATTACAGACTAAAACGAACGAACAAACACACTAAAACAAGTTGTTGTATAGGAATCCATCTAATATTTTACGAGCTAATTACGGACATTATATATTTGTGAAAGCAGGGAGTACTTCACTAAGAATTCTAGCTAAAGAATCATAATAATCCTACGATGTTGTGCACATCTATGTATGTGCTATCATTTTGGCACATCTCAGTAAGTTCCATTTGCCATGTAAATAAGAGATGTGTTTCCTGTATGTTTCCATGAAGATTTGTTCACTGCTCAATATATTGCAAGATCCCCTCAGCAACTATATAAACATGCAGTTAAAATGTTTGCTAAACCAGTATTTTGCAACGTGCATGAAATTTTTTGGGCGTTGAATTACTTGCTGGCCTTGGATTGTGTTACAATTGATTTCATTAGTTCACATGGCTAGATTTGTCACTGTCATCTTCATTTGCACACATTTTGGGCATATATTTCTGTACCATGCTTTAATTGATCATAAATTCGAGCATTCATCTTGTGTGGATTTGGCTATGATTGGAAATACCGCTCATCGGTTGTTTGCTTCAACTTCATCACTCTTAGATTATGTATTTCATATGTCCAAAAGGAATGCATTAATTTATCTGTACCTATCAATTATTATTTATCATCACGACCCTATTGTTTAAGATCTTACTAGCTTCATTTATAGTCTATCATTTTTTTGTTGAAATTAACATATTATGTCTAACTATGGCACTTTTTTAAAATGGTCTCGAGCTTTACAAATCTACTTATGAACATGTTATATCCAAGGGTCACTTAGGTTTATGGTAATTTCTATTTTTGTTTGTGGGCTTTGAGTTATTTAACATTCTAACCATATTATTTTTACATATCATTTTACTGTTGCAAAAGGTCGACCATATTTTGCACGCAACTGTGATTTGAATATCTCACGTGCACAAATGTGGCATTCCAAGATTGAGTGCGCATGTGTGTGTGTGCACGCGCGCGTGCGTGCGTGCATATTGTTTCAAACATATGTCTCATGTCTTCTTTTAGTCAAAGATATGTGTTGTATATATCTTAACTCCCCTCCTCACCTCCATCATGTCATCCGCTCGGACGACACGGGGGGGGGGGGTGAAACCTAGCCACCGAAATACCACCCTCCCCTTTTTGTGATCGCCCACCACGCCACCGATGGTCGTAGCAGGGTAAAGCCCATGTGGTGCTAGGCACTAGCGGAACTACCCCTTGTAGACATGGGTGTTGCCTGGCAGTTTGGTTGCATGGGCAGGGAGTTTGCAACATTCGTAGGCCACGATGGGCTGCATGGTGTGCACCTATTTTGACAGAGACTGAGGTCCCTACTTGTATTGTGTGCTCTCCTAGCCGGATCGAACACATGTCGACTTTGGTTCACTAGATTGTGCTCTTGGACGAAGGGTCATGGTGATGATCGGGATCGGGAAACCCTTGGCTGGAAGTGGAGGCCGTGTCGATGACAATATATGTGGAGTTTGCTCCCTCCTCAGTGGCGTCATTGAGGTCCTGCCCACCCCTTCCTATGCCCATCACTTTGGGTGAAAACCATCTTCCTTGTGGACAGTGGTGGCATTTTGATGTCGCTCCCCTTCCTAGAGGAATGGCCTAGGTTTTGCATGGGTGAGGCTAGCACACTTTGTCAGGACTTGGGGTGGCTGATGGTAGTTTCTTCTTCGGTGGTGGCATCATCGTGTGGTAGAACAAGAAAGTTTTAACCTTTCATCCGCGTTCGCATGATGTGCCCCCTGTATATTGGTAGATAGATGCCCTCAAACCTGGGAAAGAGGGGATAGGCTTCCCCTCCTCAACTGCAGTAGTGGGACAAGTGTTGACGAGTGCCCGATGTCTCTGCAGGTTCTATTCTACAACGTAGGTGTTGAGGTCTTCTGTGCTGGTCTTTCTCACGTTGTGACATTCTTCAGCCTGTCTCTTGTATTGTGGTGAGATGACGTGGTGACCTAGTTCTCGATTTTATGAAGTGGGCGACGATGTGCTTCTTCTAGTGATGACAACTCCTTCCATGACCTTCATGCCCTGTTGGTGACTGTTGTTCAAGACATTTCGACCTCGGTGTTACATGTTGTGTTTTTTTTATTTCCTTTTCTTTTGCATGTATTGCCCTTCAGTTGTAAGTTGTTCCGGTACTATATATCTTTGTCGTTCCCTTTCTTTTCCATGTAAGTGGCATGCGTTGTTCTATGTAATCCTGGACGGTTGATGGCTGTGTTAACTCAAAGGCAGGCACATCTTGAGCCTATGTTATAGTGAAGACAATATGGTAGAGAGTGTACCCATTCCAAAATGGATATGTCATGGTTGCCGACAATCAGATAAGTACCACTCAACAACGACTATATTTATTCCATGAAAGGACATGGACCAATTAGTAGTAATATTGTACATCCACTTCAATTTTCTAGCTAACCAGGCAACTTGCAGGATCGATAAGCAATGACGTCAACCAACTTGCATGAAAATGAGCTGCTGGGTAGGTTCATTGTACGCACTCGACACTGCAATAATTCAGTTATGCTTCTTAAGGTGTCATTGATCTTGCTGGTATGTTGTAGGAAAAACTCGCAATGTAGCATCAACAACAAACGCTACAACTGACACAAATTAAACATCATATAGAGAGAGAGAATAAAATATCTTGGCGTATGATGGTGAAATATACTGGCATCCTATCACTTCCATGTTTGCATAATGCCATGTAAAAGTTGTGGAGGGGGAGATAGTCGGGACAGAACCAAGGTTCGAATAAGCGAGTGGTAGCTATGCTATATATGGTACCACTATAGTTGTTTTGGATACCAATCATTAACTGATGGTCAAATGTTCCACCATATTAGCAATGGCCATTATAGCTTCAAAACTTTCTACTACTTTTGTGAACTTATAACTAAAAATAATTCCACTATTCTGTATAGAAAATTTTGACAAAAGGATGTGTTAATTTACGAGAAAACCATTGAAAATACCTCAATTCATTGTTGCATCGTCCCTGTATTTCTTCGGGAGTAAGTGTGTTCGTGGTGAAGAATATCTTGTTCTTGTTATGGTCACTTGTATGTACACATAACTTGCTAATTATTAATGTTCTAACAAAGTGGTATGTGTTTCGGTACAAAAAATTGGGATGATCGTGTAACTCATGTGATCTACATAATTATTATTTTGTATTAGGATATCAATATGTTGTCCATATTCAGAGTCCATGATAGTTAGCATAAAAACATGCATGAAAACCATGATTTAAATTGTTGCATAGACATTGTACGCGCAATTTCCTTAATTGATACTATTTCCACTTTAAGGCAAAGGTTGTTGCACTTAGTAGTTGTGGTGGTTTTTCTCCATTTCGATTATAGGTTAGGAAACCATAAAAGCAAGAGAAACAATAGAATCAGCAAACCTCGCAAATGATATACGAACACACAGCAGTTGAACATTTTTTTTTTGCAGGAAGCAGTTGAACCATTGCATTGCATGAGAAAACACAGCTGAAACAACCATGTCACAATCAATTGCACAAATACACAGATAATCTGACACATCAAAGTGTTTATTAGTACTCCATCTGTCTAAAAATATAATGTATACACCCTCCGGTCACAAATATAAGATGTTTCGGATATTTCAATATGGAGTATATACAGACAGAAATGAGTGAACAAACACACAAAAATGCGTTTATATACATCCGAATCAGGAAAAAGTTAGAACATCTTATATTGGTGAACGGGGACGGGGGGGGGTATTATATTTATTTACAATCAAACTTCATACATTTTGACTAAATTTATAAAGAAAAATTGTCAATATCTAGAGTAACTAATCAATAACATGAGATTCATCATTAAATATATTTTCATATGGTAAATATTTGGCATTGTTCATACAGAATTTTCTCTAAAAATTTAGTCAAAGTTTGTCAAGTTGGTTTTTGTTGAAAGCAATGAGCGCTATGTTATGTTGGAACTAATGGTACTGATGTTGTATTGTTAATGTTCCATTAACAATGTAGGTGGATAGGTGGTGGCGCCTGTTGTGCATAGGGTTAGAGACATGTTACTTTGAGTAGTACTAGTGAAAAATATTTATCTAGTTTTGGCCAGTACTCGCTTCGAGAGCCATGATATTGATGTTGTATTGTTAATATATAGGACAGCGTACTTTTGCATCGACTCACACATCCATGCATCCTCAGAATATAAATTGTACCTATAAATGTACCCCAATTAGACAAGTCAATGCATGCTCAAAATATCTATTCCATCCTATCCAAATAAGTTGTCACTCAAACAGATGTATCTAGAACTGGAATACTTCCAGATACATCCATGTCGCTCCCCGCTCCCCACTTCGCCCTCCCCTGGCGGCTCAGGGCGAACCCTAGCCGCCGCCGGTAACAGTCCCCTCCCCCGCCCTCCCCCGCATCGCCGCCTCCAGAAGGCTGGCTGGCAAAGCTGCGTCAGGCCCAAGGAAGGTGGCGGTGGGCCCTTTGTGGTCCCTAACCCTTGCCCCTACTTTCGCGCCCGACCACCCCCATGGCGGTTTCCTTGCTGGTTCGGTGCAGTGACGGTGCACCCATGGCTCGCCGGGTCCGCTTCCCAGGCTCGCCAGACGCCCCCGTCCCCGCGCCCCCTAGGCCGTCGCGGATGCCACCCCCACCCCCCTCACCCTCCACGCACCTCCGTCCACGGCTCGAGGCTCCTCCCCGACACGTCCCCATCCCCGACGCCCTCCCCCAGCTGCTGCTGCCCGAGCCTGCCAATCCGGTGGCAGATCCGGCGTTCCTGGGCATGGCCTTGTGACCCCTGCCCCCTCCCCCCGCTGTTGGTGTTGCTATCGGCCGTGAGTGCGGTGTGGGGCCTATGGCTGATTGCTGGGGTGATCCTGTCTCCCGTGTGCAGGTGTCCCCTTCATCTCCGGTGGCACTTTCTCCTCTCGAGCCAGGGTGATGGTTCTTGCGCAGAGATGGTGATGTTTCTATGGTTGTGACAGACACTGGGCACCTTGCGATGGGTGCCTGCTGGTGTTGTTCCGGCCTCGCGGCCTTGGGCCCGCGTCTCTTCGGTGTCCCTTGCCACCGGCGTCTCTGCCAAGCAGTCCCTGCCTCGGTGACCATGTGGTTACGTCCCTTCCAGCTCACCTGGCTCGCCAACGTCATGACGGCTAAGGCTATGACAGCTTGGATATGCGTCCCTCCATTCCTAGTTTGCCGGCATTGTTAAACGTCGTCGCTCCAACCCCCTGCGTGGTTCGCTTCGTCGCCTGCCCTACCATGTACATCAAAGCCTCCCCTTTTTCTAGATCCGATGTTCGCGGTTCTGGAGGCGGTGCACCCCTTCGACGATAGGTGCAACCTCTGCCACGCCCCTTCTAACATGGTGGTTCTGACCATCTTCGGCTTCCTCATCTTCGATTCCTAATACAACGACTATGAGATTGCACAACTTCAAGCCAGGGAGAGATCCTAGCTTAGCATGTCGGTGCTGGCAACGGCGGCGCTTGCGTTGTCGTTTCCTTCTTGAAGGCATTGCCAAGGCCTCCAGTTGTGCCCCCTTCGAGCTCAGGGGAAACCCTAGGTTTGGTTCCTCCAGACCGGATGGCAGCTGCATCTCAACATCGTCTACCTTCTTGAAGGCACTATCTTGCTCGCTGACGGTGTCCCCTATTTCGGCTCGAGTGATGTTGGAACTCTTGTTGGTTCGGCATTGCCGCTTTAGGCTCGGGCTTGGTAGGATTAGCTGTGATGTATTCTCTGTTCGGGCTAAGCATTCCTTGTCTCTCTACTCCGTGCATCATGTTCACGCTTGTCTGCGGTCGTGTTATGTGTTGTATCCCACGTTGTACTCATTCTTCTCCTTCTATCAGAAATGATACACATGCTTTGCGTATTCGCGAAAAAAAGATACATCCATGCCAGCCACAACTAAGATGGACCGAAGAGAGTAGTTTATACAGAGTGTGTGAAGAGGGAGCGCATTGTTACCTAGCTTGTATTCATGTTCTTGCCAATGAAAACCCGTGCACAGTCGCATGCTAAGGCCACAAATACTTCAGACGGAGTCAAGCGTCAAAAACTTTCTTACACGGTATGTCATTGGTCCGTCGACCAGTCTGGATGTCCATTTTCCCACAAACCAAAGACAAATCAGGTGGCGCTATGTGGGCATCCAAACCGCTCCCACTCACCCGTCCATCACCTCAATCCCACCCAAAAATCTATGCTACGCCCACAACCTCTCCCGCGTAAAGCGACTGCTACGCATTCATGACCGTCAGTGCCACTTCAGAGCGCCAGCACCGCATTCATGCCCCCCAGAGCAGACGCGGTCTCCCAGTGATGCCGGCACTGAAGTGGCGGTTGGCTAAGAACGCCGTCCGCACCACGTCACAATCTCCATGCCTATTAAATGTCTGGGCGACGGGACTGGACGAGATGAGATGATTAGCTACCACATTCAAACGGTCTGTTCGTTCATCCGCCAACCAACATTCAACAGACGCGCGAGAAACCCACTTAGGCGCCCGCATTGGCACAACCCGTAGCTTGGCCTAGTCGGCATATGCTATTTCAATGAGGCCATGCCCGTAATGATCCGCATCATGCCACTTCCATTTCCCATCCACTTCCATGTGCCACATTTTCCATGATCACGAGCTCTAGCGTACTGTGGAAGAGTCTATGGACCAAGCAAAAACACGAGCTGACCGCCCTCGTAGCCATCTGACAGAGCTGTCGTGCGTTACGGATAGAGGTCGGATTGCCAGAGATATTCGATGATGACCGGACTATGGAGGTGGTCTTCGACTACGACGGGACTACAGAGGTGGCTTTCGATGGCGAGTTGGCCACCCTTCCCATAATGATCCATCTCATCTTGACCATGGAGCAAGCGTAAAAACACATTGATGTCTTCATGAGGGAGAAGTAGTCGGTGCCGGTGTCGGCGTTCCGATAGGCACAGGAGAAGTAGAGCTACAACCTTGACCTCCTGGCGCATCACCGGCTAGCGAGGGGCCACATCTACGG
Organism: Hordeum marinum; assembly: GCA_022496015.1. Lineage (NCBI taxonomy): Eukaryota > Viridiplantae > Streptophyta > Magnoliopsida > Poales > Poaceae > Hordeum > Hordeum marinum. Next base: position 33,433,351 of record CM039674.1, read on the forward strand.
TGAGTTCACGAGCGAGGGGGCCATGCAACGGAGAACCCGATCTTCGTCAAGGAGTAGTGGCCTAGGGTCACTAGGAGGCAGCGTGCAATGGTCACGCGGGTGCTTATGATATGTAGGCGGCAGCGAACACGAACACCACCGGTTGTGTGTCCTTCACGCTAGCAACCGGTCCACGTTGGCACCGCTTGGACGACGAGGCCGTCCCATCCACATCCATCGTCGACCTCACCTCCAACAGCAATGGTCAAGTCACGAACCCCGACGATGAGTACTAGGTCATGCGAGATGGCGACACCTCGTGTCCCATGTGGGCCAGTCCGTTTCCCATGCCCCACTCTTCCTTGCCGGCTACCATGCTTTCACTTCCTGGAGTTCAAGGTCGCCGAACATGGACACAATGGGTCACAACAAGGACTTGGCACTAGTGGAAAAAGTCCCATTTGTCCCAGTTCGTAAGGCCCATTTGTGCCGGTTCTGGAACCGGGACTAATGTGTCGGGACTAAAGCCCATGACCTTTAGTCCCGGTTCTCTTATGAACCGGGACAGATGGGGCTACACATGGCCGCTCCGCCGAGCCCAGGCAGGAGGGCCTTTGGTCCCGGTTGGTAACACCAACCGGGACCAAAGAGCGTCCAGGCGTCAGCAGCTGAGGAGCTGTTTTTTAAAGGGGGGGGGTTGAGGGTTTTGGAGGGTTAATTTAGGGGTTTCATATATTTTGTTAGCTAGCTAATAGAGAGAAGTGATCTCTCTTAACTCCGTGCTTGGTCACGACGCTGCGTACTATACATATATATATATATATATATATAACATATAACACTATTTAATCATCATTTTTGTCAATGAGACATCATATAACAAGGTGGTCACTAGTCATAATCACAACTCCTCCTCCTCATCATCATCATCAACTCTAACACATTGTAGCACATAATAACACATTGTACCTAGGACCTACGTACTCCTATCTCGTAGGACCTATTCTACCCTCTCTTAGGTACAATATCATAAAACAAGATAGGCCCTAACTCTCCATTATGGAGAATGGAGATCATCCTGTCTCCCATTCTTGACCTACGTACAATGTTGCTTGCAAGTAGCTCTCTACGATTGAGTATATATTTTTTCCAATCTTTGATTGTTATGACTCCATCGGTTTTAGAAATCCGGTATGGACAGGAGTGATGCGTAGGCTGACCTGGCCGTGGTGGCCCTAAGCTCGTAACAACAACACGACATCTCGGAAACATCAGATGAGGCACACAATCCTCCGGGATTTTCTGTTGAAAACATAGTAACAACTTTGTAGTTAGCAATGTAGTTTAGTTTTAGAATAATTTATGCAAAAGATGCACAGATGTCGTAATAGTAGAATTAAAATCTTACCATGCAATCTCCATGGATGTTACCGTAGTTCACCACGTGCACTAGTGGCACGTATTGACCATAATGTGCAGGAGTTTGATAATAGCTACTGTAATTCTCAAGATGACTAAGAAATGCGGTAAGATGATCTTTCTCCTTATAAGTTAATTCTGCTTCATCACACTAGTAGTAGGTTCTGTCTACCATCTTCCGTACATTTTGTGAAGAATGGAAATAAGCTGTCATTGCAAATAAGTTGTCAATTATTTTTAAATAAACAATATAAATTACTTAATAAATATGGTTGAGAAACTCACATAATGGTAGAACTGGAGGCATCTGCACATCGACCCAGATGTCGATATTACCTTCAATTTCATCTTTCAGACGAATATCAAAGGTGATAAGCATATTAGGCTCAAATGCATAAGCCTTGCATAGTGCATGCCAACTTTTGCATTCAAAATAGCAATAGGTGTCTGCATGGTACAATTTTACCGCAAAAGTAAAACCATGCTCGGTCCTCAAGTGAACTATTTTTACCTCCATATCTTTTTTACTATTGAAACCAATCTTATCCAATAAAGCATTTCTTGCATGGCAGAGATACGCTAGTAGAACAGTAAAAAATTAAAATTAATTATAATTTGAAGCAAAAGAGGCAGAAGTCATGCTTAATTACAAAAAAGACTTCTCATTCTGACTTACTGTATCCACTTCGAAGGTCTCATCCAGCATGATGCTGAAGTGCCTACCATCAACTAGGAAAGTCTTGTCACACAGGTCGCGCTCGTCTTCGCAGTATTCGCACATAGCGAATTCCCTTTCGTCGTCAGACATTTCCTATGTTCATAGTTGAAACATTTAAAATCGATCGAAAGAAACTACGAGAAAACTGATCAACACACAGGTCACTATGACTCAATATGCAACGGGTTGACTTTAGGTCTGTCGAGTCTTTCCTTCCTAAACTCTCATCTCACGTATATGGTGGGCACTCCCTCTGATATTGCGACCGTCAGTGATGGTGGCTCCTCCATTCGTCCCAGAGTGCATTACACCAAAATGTCTAGCACACTAGAACGAAGGAGAAGCGACCCCCACGACAACAGTCGGGATTCTTCCTCTCATATATATACTTAAACTAGAAAGGCTTTTTTGGATGGAAAAACTCTGACACACAAGGAGCCGAAATAGACCTAAAGTCAACCCGTTTCATATATCGAGCAATGACATAGAAAAAAATCCCTATGTTTTACCGGAATGACATGCAAATCACAAATACATTTATAATGAACTCGAATATAATATCACTAATACATCATCCCAAATGAGCCAGTTCAAAAATTACGGCACGCTTTGGATCCTAATGTGTGTGTGACTTTCGATCAGTCGAGGTTTTCCTTAAGTAACTCTCATATCTCATGGTGTGTTGGTGCGCTCTCTCTCATACTGATATGGTGGTGTATATATGTTGGTGGGCACTCTCTCACAGTAATAGTTCGACCCCCGGTGATGGACGCCCCCCTCTTCTCTTCTTGCGCAATATGGACGCCGGTGATGGACGGGGCGGCGACGGGGGCGACGGGGGTGGCGACGGGGGAGGGGCGGCAACGGGGGCGGTGGGGGCGGCGACTAGGGCGGGGCGGCGACAGGGGCGACAGGGGAGGCGACGGGGACGGGGCGGCGAAGAGGAGGGGGATGACGATGGCGGGGGCCGTGACTGGGAGGCGATGACGACAACGATGGCGACGGCGGGCTCGGGGCGGCAAGCGACGACGGGGACGAGGACGGTGGGCTCGGCGAAGTGGAGATGAAACCCAGGAAATTTTCTAAGTGCTACTTATATAGAAGAAGCATTGGTCCCGGTTGGTGGCACCAACCGGGACCAATGCCCCCTTTAGTCCTGGTTTGTGCCACCAACCGGGACCAAAGCCCTGTTTTCAGCAGCCCAAAGGGCGGGAAACAAGGACCTTTGGTCCCGGTTGGTGGCACCAACCGGGAGTAAAGGGGGGAATTGGTCCCGGTTGGTGGCACCAACCGGGACCAATGGTCCCTTTTCGTCGGCCGGCGGGAAAACAGGGACCTTTGGTCCCGGTTGCTGCCACCAACCGGGACCAAAGGCCTGGCGCAGCAAATGTTTAGTCCCACCTCGCTAGTCGAGGGGAGACAGCACCTGTTTATAAGCTCCGATGCGCTTGACCTGTCAAGATCCTCTCATAGTGAAAATAGATGCCCTTATGCATGAAATTCGACCTAAATTCAAAATGCTAGTTAGGTGCCTAACTAGCACATTGAATTTAGGTTGAATTTCAGTGTAAGCGCAACTATTTTCACTTGTGCTATTTGTTATGTTATTTCTTTGCTATTTTTCCTGCTATTTAATATTACTTTGTTTTAATATTATATTCAATTTGGTAATTTTTAGGTTTTATATAATTTTAGTTTCAAAAGTACTACAGGTTTATAATTTGAGTTATTGATTTTTTTGAGCTAAATGACCCTGAAATTGAAAAGCACTACAAATGAACTCTGAAAAGGTTGAAAGTTGGCATGGTATCATCATTTCACCCACATAGCATGTGCTAAAAAGTTGAGAGGGTTACGGCAAAACCTGGATGCACTTCGTGTGCAAAACGGACATTCTCTTTCAAAGTATCAAGGTTTCGGATGGAAACTCATCTGTTACAAAAGACATTTCATTTTCTTGAAGTTATTTGAACTCCAGATTTTTGTGTGTTCAAAATGCACCATTCAAAGCCACATCATCAATTTTCAACCCTTTCTGACTTCAGTTGTTATTTTTCATGCAGTTATTGATTTTTTTAAGCTAAATGACCCTGAAATTGAAAAGCACTACAAATGAACTCTGAAAAGGTTGAAAGTTGGCATGGTATCATCATTTCACACACATATCTTGTGCTAAAAATTTGAGAGGGTTACGGCAAAAGCTGGATGCACTTCGTGTGCAAAACGGACAGTCTCTTTCGAAGTATCAGTGTTTCGGACGGAAACTCATCTGTTACAAAAGGCATTTCATTTTGTTGAAGTTATTTGAACTACAAGCTTTTTGTGTGTTCAAAATGCACCATTCAAAGCCACATCATCAATTTTCAACCCTTTCTGACTTCATTTGTTATGCAGTTATTGATTTTTTTGAGCTAAATGACCCTGAAATTGAAAAGCACTACAAAAGAACTCTGAAAGGTTGAAAGTTGGCATGGTATCATCATTTCACCCACATAGCATGTGCTAAAAAGTTGAGAGGGTTACGGCAAAAGTTGGATGCACTTTGTGTACAAAACGGACAGTCTCTTTCGAAGTATCAGGGGTTCGGGCGGAAACTCATCTGTTACAAAAGTCATTTCATTTTCTTGAAGTTATTTGAACTTCAGGATTTTTTGTGTGTTCAAAATGCATCATTCAAAGCCACATCATCAATTTTCAACCCTTTCTGACTTCATTTGTTATTTTTCATGCAATTATTGATTTTTTTAAGCTAAATGACCCTGAAATTTAAAAGCACTACAAATGAACTCTGAAAAGGTTGAAAGTTGGCATGGTATCATCATTTCACCCACATAGCATGTGCTAAAAAGTTGAGGGGGTTATAGCAAAAGTTGGATGCACTTCGTGTACAAAACGGACAGTCTCTTTCGAAGTATCAGGGTTTCGGACGGAAACTGATCTGTTACAAAAGACATTTCCTTTTCTTGAAGTTATTTGAACTCCAGGCTTTTTGTGTGTTCAAAATGCACCATTCAAACCCACATCATCAATTTTCAATCCTTTTTGACTTCATTTGTTATTTTTCATGTAGTTATTGATTTTTTTGAGCTAAATGATCCTGAAATTGAAAAGCACTACAAATGAATTCTGAAAAGGTTGAAAGTTGGCATGGTATCATCATTTCACCCACATAGCATGTGCTAAAAAATAGTGTGTCAAAAACCATTACAGAACATCAGGAATACAGAAGTGACCAAATTAATAGAAGTTCAACATCACTTTAAAACCAAAGTAGATACATAGTTCTCGTTGACCAACATATAGCTCTCCAGAGCATCTAATTAAACCATACATTAAAACTATTTAAAACATTTCAATGCAACAACAATTGCGATCATAATCAGAACTAAGTTAACAATTGATCCAACGGCATAATGATACCAAGCCTCTTTATCAATGGCATATTTTCTAATATTTCTAAGCTTCAAGCGCATTGCATCCATCTTGGTCCTGTGACCATCGACGATATCGGCAACATGCAACTCCAATCCCAACTTCTCATCTTTAGTTCTTTTCAATTTTTCTTTCAAATGATCGATTTCTTTTTCAGCTTTAGTTAACTTGTCGAGCAGAATTGCATAGTCGGTATCCATTTCTGGTTCAACTACTTCCTATAGATAAAAATATCTACGTCAAATTGGTGGCATAATTAATTGTCATAAATGTGTGAAATAGTTATATAAAAGATAATATACCACATCTAAATCATAGACTGGACGAGGGCCGACGTGGGCGGATACCATAACCATGGCACTATATAATAACAAACAATAATAAAAATAAGAAAATCATATGAGTAAGTATATTTTCTTTTAGCAAGAAGATAAGATCAAGAGGCTCACCACGCGCGGGCGTTCGACGGCGGTTTCAGGACGGGGATGGGACAGGACGGACCGCCAAACCTAGACAAATCTTGACGAAAATAAAGTTTGGACAAAGAGTTTCCAGAGGAGAAAGCTTAAGTTTGGCTTGGGCATTTCATCAAACACCTCATGTGCATAGGAGGTGAGCTAGAGCACCACAAAGCTCCCCCCTCGCCGGCCAAAAAAACAGAGCAGTGTGGAGTGCTCTGCTCGCTGGCGAGGGGATATATATAGGCATCTCATTGGTCCCGGTTCGTGGCTGGAACCGGGACTACAAGGACCCCTTTGGTCCCGGATCTAGCCACGAACTGGGACCAATGGTTGTGGGCTAGGAGCGAGGCACATTGGTCCCGGTTCATGTCTGGAACCGGGACCAAAGGTTCCAGACGAACCGGGACCAATGCCCCACGTGGCCCGCCCGGCCCCTTGGCCTCACAAACCGGGACCGTTGCCCCCATTGGTCCCGGTTCATGACTGAACCGGGACTAATGGGCTGGCCCGGCCTAAACCAATGCCCTGCTTTCTACTAGCGTGGAGGCCGGGTGCTTTCCAGGTCTCATGGCCTCCCAGGATGATTTAGACTAGGTTAACTTGGAGAAGCTTTTGTTTAGTTAAATATGTCGAAAATGTAATGAATTAGGGTCTTTTTAGATGATAATCAACCGATTTGCATAAAAATCATCCGGTTCGTTTAGATCTAGTTTGAAACGTATGTGGGCATGATTGGATAGCCGGCTCCCGCATCCGTGTTTGTAGAATGGTATGTATCAGTTCGTGAATAAATAGTGTATCTGTTTTAGGTGCCCTTGTTGGAGATGCCCTGGCATGGGACTATCCAACAAGAACAAGCATAAAATGCTTAGTGCCGGTACTACAATAATAGAAGAGAACAAGACCTCAACAAAGGAGATTGACCTCGAGCATGACGTGTCTCTAAAGATGCATGCCTCGGAGCCACCTCAGTTTTGTCTTCTCATTTTAGGTGTTGGGAAGATGGATCCATCGTCTTGTTTATCATTTTTTATCTGCTTCAGCATCGTAAGGATTCAAACTTTTTTGGTTTCTTTTCTCTATATAGAAAAGGGAATTCACCTCCATACAAACACAAAGGAGGAAGGTAAGAAAAGGAAAAAGGTGTAACCTGATTTATGCAAAGAAACCATATCGCATGAAACATATGGAGCATTTTTACATTGCACAATTAGGAATTAGAATGCAGAACTGTTAGTTTACTTCTAAAATTAGGAATCAGCCAACTGAATGATATATCGGGTTACAAAGTACATAATATGACATGGAAGATAAGTATACATAGATTTGAAATTGAGGATGCTAAAGTATATTGGAGACTGCAAATGATCGTAATTTCATATCCAACATATGTGATATTTAAATAAAGCCAAACATTTAAGTGCACACACTAATAAGCATATGCATGGGCGTGTGCCAAAAATTTGCGGTAAACACACCACCCATCTTATTTACGGTAAACACATTTGTATTCAATCTAGTCAAGCGCCCCAACTATGACCGGTTTCTCATGTTCATCACCACATGCGGTCTGACCACGATTCGGAGCACTAGTCGTGATTCGAATACATTTGAATCGGACTAGATGTGGATCCATGGATGGATTTTTTTTTTCTCAGAAGGCATTAATACAATCCAAGGAAAAATGGATGAGCACCACAAAACCTGTTTGTAAGAACCGGAAGGACAGCATCTTGTGGGTATCCAAGGGAAAACCTTTTCCCTGGGTTCGGACCGGCAGCACACAGTTTCATACCCAAGTTGTTGCCGGTTCAAGTTCCCATCTCCAAACAGCGTCCCTCATTACCACCTCCTCCAACTTGCAACCTGTTCAGATCAAATGGGTAACCAACTTGTCCCTTGCAACCTTTATGATCGATCTGTATGGTTCAGAGAATGGAGCCTGCCACTTGCTCCTAAAATACCAAAGTAGACGTGCTTAGGTTTCTGGTGATCATATGTTTAGCATAAGCAGATTCAAAGGATCTCTGCTCCCCGTAATTGAAAGAGCGCAGGCCAATTCTGTGGAGGGCGTCACAGCTGCATGGATAGATAAGCATTGTAAAATTGACAACTTTTTTTATTTTAATATCACTTCGATGATACCGCCTGCTGCAACTTGGGTTGGTAACCCGGAAATATATGAACTCGGACAAAAAAATCACAAAAATCACTTTGGGGCATCTAGTAATTACTTTTTTTGCGAAAAAGGGCAAAATCTACCAAAGTTCACTAGAAGTACGAAACACTCCAAACGTAATAAAAGTTATATAAAGGTCCATAAACCATCAAACGACCACTATCGCCGCTAGAACGAGCCGCCAACGCACTAATGTCACCCCTCCCCTACCAGAGCCGGTCTAAGCTCGTTGATGACTAGCACCCTGGAGTCACAGTCATCGCAATGAACTCTTGAATTTATCAGAAAGCATGACGAGATACCCTCACCTTGCTGCCCAAAGAATACAATAGGAACCTACGAGGTGCTCCATGCATCGACTCTACTGATAGACGAACACAAGGAGGGTCAGGCCTGGAAGAATAGCTCGAAGATGGGACCCACCATCAGCCTGAAAGCCGCTCCCGTGAGGGGAAAAAGATAACCTAGACTACTATCCGGAACCAAGGCATCAGCATTCCCCTCGAACCACTGGCACCGAAGCAGCATATGGAGGGGAGGAGAATCCACAGGCTGGCCGATGAAGTTTGAGGGAATTGGGTCAGTCGCCGCCGCATCTTACATGATAGTAGATGAAATGATTTGTGTTTTGGTATCAACTAATGACCTAGGGAGTATATTAGAAATGATAGATAGTTATACTCGGTTCATCTAAAGGGTATATGAGGAATAGAAATGCATACTCTTAGGAGTACAAAATTACTTTTCAGTTTCATATTTCTCTTACTAGCACAAGCAGGTGCCACTCACGGTAAGCTAGTTATACTCGATTCATCTAAATGGTATATGAGGAATAGAAATGCATACTCTTAGGAGTACAAAATTACTTTTCAGTTTCATATTTCTCTTACTAGTACAAGCAGGTGTAACTCACGATAAGCTTGTAATGCTTATAAAAGGCAAGGGCACGCTTGAGAACGGACGTTTGACACTCGGCCACCATGCAGGCCTTTTTTCGAGAAAAAAAATCAAAATTCAAACTTTTCGGTTTCAAACAAATCTGGAAAAAATTGTGCAATTAAACAAGGATGTTATGTGTATGTGTGTAAAATTTCAAAATGAAAAAAGTTGAAATGCGACTTGTACAAAAAAATAAAAAATTCATGGCCTGAGATGATGAAAAGTATCATGTGTTAAAAAGCCTCGGATTCGTCTTTTCTGCACAGCCCTCATTTCAACATATTTTTTCCGAAAATTTACACGCATGTGTGTTATGCCTTCATGTATATCTGTGTTTTTTTTCAAAAAATTTTAAAAGGTGGAAAATATGAAGTTTGAAAAAATTCGAAATTTTCAAAACCAAGCTCCATGGAGCTCGGTCTCCAAAGACAATACTCGGGGCATGCTTCCTATTCATAGTTTGATGATACAAACCTCCACCAGAAATCAAATCTCCTAAATTTACAGACCATTGACAAAAGAAAATGGCAGGTGTACTAATTTGTATAACGGATACCAGTGAACCTGTATTTTTTTTTCTGTACGGAAATTTGCAAAAAAAAAGTAAATGGGAGTTAGTCCCATGGGATTGGTGTACTGTGCAGAACTGTATGGATGAAGCTGCAATTTGGGGTAAAATGAACAAAAAAACTGTGGTATTCATGGTGTCCCGTGACTGAAATTGATATAATCAAATATCCTGTCCACGCTGGTCAGCTATTAGCATCTTATATTTATTAACTAATGGTCTACGTACTACAATTTGTTTCCTGTCATTTGCAGCTGGAATATCTTGGCACGCCATCAAATTGGCGGTACCTGAGAGAAAAATAAGGAGCTAGGTAGCTAGCCGTGATTTTCTTCCGCCATCGGAGACTGTCCACTTGTTGGTTTTGAAATCTGCCAAGACATGGAAAGGCGCTCCAAGTTGAAATCACCAAGTGGATTTAAATTATTAGGTGAGAAGGACATGCCCTGTTTACATGCATGCATGAACCTCTTTTTTGTGTTTTGTGCTTTACATAGATATTATTGTGCGTGTATATGCACAATTGGACACATTGGTCCCTTCACTAGCGATTTTGGTCCCTTCGCTAGCGATTTTGATTTTCCAAAATGCGCATCTAAGAAAAGAAGAGTTGACGAAAACATGCGTTGGGCAAGAGTTGTGAGGGCACGACTCCACTCGTCAAATGTGTGTGTTAGGGGACTTGGGTGCATCTCCTTCACAATCGGAAGAAAAGGTAGAAAGCATATACATTCGTGGCGCTGGCATATACGTAGAATCGACATCATTGATCTTATTCAGTGTGGAATTTTATGACAATTAGGACCTTCTAGAAGTTAATATTATGCTTTCTTGACCGGACCAATGAACGCTGCTGCACGCTATAGGTCACCAAGCACGTCCGGTCCGGGGGGCCTACGACATGTGTAGCGATAATACAAGAACTGTCACTTGTAAATTTCGTAGTAGTAGCAACTAAATGGAGATGCAGCAGGTAGTAACTAGCGTCTGCATCTGAGCCCTGCAAGGTACGTACTACTACCAAATTAAATTTCAAAGGAGGTAAAGCGTCTGCTGCCACAGGACGAGGCAGGACGCAGCTGCCAAGTGGAGCTTACATGATTCAGGTTCATTGCATGTGGTCCGGCACCAAACTTGCCCACACAACGGGGCCCAAAGAGTTTCACATTTTGATCACAAATAGCACAGCAAAAAAATCAAACAAAAGAAAAATAGCAGAGAATACAAGCGGGAGAAAATTAAAACACTGCATCACAAGAATTTCCCACCTTGAGAATCATGGTTCCTTAAGGGTGTGTTTGGTTCGAGAATGATGTAGAATGAAATGTCATGGTTCCATTCCAGTCGAATGCGTCGGTTCCGACCTTGTTGTGTTGTGGAACGTGGATTTTTTAAGCATATCCTTTCAGACACCTCATATCCCTACCCTTCAATTTGCTTTAAGATCTGTACTACACAACTAACTTACTACATGAAATTTTCTTTTTTTTTCTTTTTTCCACATAAAAGAACATACGAACTTCAAACTTTGCACGACAAAAAAACATTCTTACTACAATATTTTCATCAAACATAAATATACAAAATCAGTTTTTTGAGTAAAAAGACTCATTTATGTTGCTTGAAAAAGTCTGAATTCTTTTTGCCCACATTGTAGTAAGAATATTTTGTTGTCGTGCAAGGTTTAAAGTTCATATGTTGCTTTATGTGGAAGAAACAAAAAAAAGTTCTTACACGAATCACGATGCAGAAATAGATGGCTAGATAAGGGGGTGTACCAAAGCCTATGCTTTCTCAAATGATAACCATGTGTTTGGTATAGGCAATTGCAAGGAATGGAATAGTTACATTTTAGTGTTTGGTTTCAGAGATAGGATGGAATGGATTTGTTTGGAGCCATCTGGACATAGACATTGGAGGTTGAATACGTTTCTTTTGAATAATTTAGGTCGCTTACCACATATGTCATGTGGTTTGGAGGCTGAAACTTTAATTACCCCTAATGCCACTGTTTGGAGGTGTGCTTCTGTTCTATAGAATGCTTTTAGTGGAGAGCTCCTAGAGGCGAATGTGCCACAGAACGAGTTGGCGCTTGCACGACCCTAAGACGGGCAGCAACACAAATAACGCTCGGCTTGGTCACTCCGTGGCTGGCTGGATCGCCGTTGTTTATGGTCGCGGCTCTTTTTTGGCGGGGACTCTATTCGTTTGGTTGCAGAAGACAGTAAAGAAAAAGCTACTATAGTCGGGAGGAAAAAACGACTTCCAGTTTTCTATAGATAAAAAAAGTAAATGAAAAATAATTTTCGTAAGTTTTTAAAAAGTTCGCCAGGAAGAATCGGTTTGTAAATACAAAACATGTTTATCGATTCAAATATGTTTGCAAAATATTAGAAAATGTTCGTGAAAATAAAAATATGAATTCAAATATAGTACATAAATTTGGAGAAGTTCATGAATCTGAATTTTTTTTTACAAAATAAAAGTTCATCCACTTAAAAACAAAAATTGTGACAAAGATCAATAATTTGCAATGCATGATTTCTTATCTATTGAAAAGTTCATGAATTAGAGAAAAAGTTCGTGATTTTATCAAACGATTTAAAAACTTCATAGTATTGGAAAAAAAATTGAATCTAAACAAGGTTCACACATTTGAAAAAGGGGAAGATAAAAAACTTATAATTTATTAATATACGAAAAAGAGTATAAAAGTAACAAAACAAAAACAAAGAAAAATACTGGTCAAAAGCTTCTAGAAGCTTCACAAAACCTGTCGGAAGCCTCTAAAAGATTCGCTTCACAAAACGTGGTGATTGATGTTTAAGTGAACCGGAAATTCAACTTACATGCGCCGGCCGTTTCCTACAAGTACATACTGACTGAGGCAAAAGTAACGATGTGCCTATAAGTAACGCCTTAAGTAACGCCTTAACCGCTATGGTGTGCGCCATGTAGCGATGTGCCTATAAGTAACGCCTTAAGCGCCAAATAGGAACCAGCCTTGTAGCGAACGCTCACACCAATCCTATTTGGCGCCCGCGTGTGAGGCAAATTGGACGGCCCAATTCGGCATTTTTCCGTTGTTTCGTTAGTGAGGCTGCTGGCGATGGGCTTCATCCTTCCGGCCAATTATCGCCCGCTCGCTGGGAATGTATCCGGTGCGTTGGGACAATTGGTGCTACCGGTGCATCGAACCTCATTGCACATTCAAAAATATTCGAAAAAATCCTTAGAAAAAGCTAATTCATTGACACAACATCAATGTATTTTGTCACGAAAATTCAAATGAAAATTCAAAACATTTCTCGAGATACAAAAATGAAAAAATTGAAATCATTGTGATAATGGGACGAAACTGAAGCCCAACTTGTGTTATGTACTATTCAGTGTCAAATTTGTCATTTTATATCTCGAGCAATGTTTCAAATTTTTGTATAAACATATGTATGTTGTGTTCTGTTAATACACTAAAAGAATTTTTCTGATGTTTTTGAACATTTTTTAATGTGCAACTGGGAATCGGTAGTACCGATTGCCCCGATGCACCAGATACACCCACTTCGGTCACTGGGTTGAGATCGATCATTAGTTTTTTTGAACGAGAGTTTGATTCTTAGTTGAGCTAACTTCGATTATATATATTTTTTTCTTCCATTAATTTTTACAATATTTTACTAATATTACACAACAGCGAAGCTTCGAAAGCCGAAGGTAGTTGGGCCGCAATGCTGATTCGGATTCAATGCAGGTAATTTACCTGTCAGCCACAACAGGAGGCCGAAGAGAGCGAATAAAGGTTGACATGCTAATTTTATTATCTAAAAGAATAACAAAAATTAAACCAAATGAAATAGTAGAAAAAGACTTGACACCAAAAAAATCTAAACACTGCGCCACAAGAATTCACCACGTTAAGAATCGGGATTACTTAAGGGCATGTATGGACATGGGGGGGGTAGAATTTGTAATTAGCACTGAACTAGCCCTAATGCCATTTTTGGGGTGGCCTAGATAACATTCGGATGTAGAATTACTACTTTGTATTGAAGTGTTTTTCTGATGGGGAACGTTGCATGGGAAACAAAAAAATTCTTACGCACACGCACGATCTATCCATGGTGATGAGCATCTACGAGAGGGAGAGTGGATCTACATATCCTTGTAGATCGCTAAGCGGGAAGCGTTAAGAAACGCGATTGGTGTAGTCGAACATCTTCGCGATCCAAATCGCCGAGCGTCCCGCGATCACATCACGATCCGTCTCGCGATCCAATCACGATCCGTCCCGCGAACTCATCACGATCCGTCCCGCGATCTCATCACGATCCGTCCCGCGATCTCATCACGATCCGTCCCGTGAACTCATCACGATCCGTCCCGTGAACTCATCACGAACCGTCTCGTGATCTTGATCACGGTCCTTCCGATCTAGCGCTGAACGAACGGCACCTCCGCGTTCAGCACACGTGCTGCTTGATAACGATCTCCACCGTCTTGATCCAGCAAGAGGAAGTGGAGAGGAAGAACAGTTAACCGGCAGCGTGACGGCACTCGGTGATGGCGGTGGAGCAATTCCGGCAGGGCTTCGCCTAAGCACTGCGGAAATCTGATCTAGAGGAGCACCGGTGGAACGGGTAGCACGTGGCCGAAAATTCTGTGCCAAAACCCTATAATCCTCTAGTATATATAGGAGGAGAGGAGGAGGAGGCTTGGCTGCCAAAGAGGCAGCCCTTGGATCGGCCGAACCAAGGAGGGAGGAGTCCTCCTCCTCCACTCCTAGTAGGATTAGGACTCCTTCCTTATTTGGCCCTTTTTTGCCTTTTTCCACCTTTTTCCTTTTGAGCTTTTCTTCCCAGCCGCATGGGCCTTGTGTGGGACTTCCACCAGCCCACAAAGGGCTGGTATTTACTCTCCCACAGCCCATGTAGCCTCTTGGGTCGAAATAACCCTCCCGATGGTCCCCCGGTACACTACTGACACTCCCGGTACACTACCGATGAGCCCGAAACTTTTCCGGCGACCAAAACAGGACTTCCTATATATCAATCTTTACCTCCGGACCATTCCGGACCTCCTCGTGACGTCCGGGATCTCATCCAGGACTCTGAACAACCTTCGGTCACCACCATACATAACTCTATACTACCAAAACGTCACCAAACCTTAAGTGTGCAGACCTTGCAGGTTCGAGAACTATGTAGACATGACCGAGACACCTCTACGGCCAATAAACAATAGCGGGACCTGGTTGACCATATTGGTTCCTACATATTCTACGAAGATCTTTATCGGTTGAACCTCTATGTCAAGGATTCAGTTAATCCCGTATGATGTTCCCTTTGTTCTTCGGTATGTTACTTGCCCGAGATTCGATCGTCGGTATCTCCATACCTAGTTCAACCTCGTTACTGGCAAGTCTCTTTACTCGTTCTGTAATACAAGATCCCGTGACTAACACTTAGTCACATTGCTTGCAAGGCTTGTTGTGGTGTTGTATTACCGAGTGGGCCCTGAGATACCTCTCCGTCACACGGAGTAACAAATCCTAGTCTTGATCCATGCCAACTCAACAGACACCCTCGGAGATACCTATAGAGGACCTTTATAGTCACCTAGTTACGTTGCGACGTTTGATACACACAAGGGACTCCTCCGGTGTCAGTGAGTTGCATGATCTCATGGTCATAGGAACATATACTTGACATGCAGAAAACAATAGCAATAAACTGACACGATCATATTCTACGTTTGTAGTTTGGGTCTTGTCCATCACACCATTCTCCTAATGATGTGATCCCATTATCAAATGACATCTCATGTCCATGGCTAGGAAACCTTAACCATCTTTGATCAACGAGCTAGTCCATTAGAGGCATACTAGGGACATGGTTTTGTCTATGTATCCACACATGCATCTAAGTCTCCAATCAATACAATTATAGCATGGTTAATAAACGATTATCATGAACAAGGAAATATGATAATAACTAATTTATTATTGCCTCTAGGGCATATTTCCAACAGTCTCCCACTTGCACTAGAGTCAATGATCTAGTTCACATCACCATGTGATTCACATTGTTATGAATCTAACACCCAATGAGTTCTGGGGTTTGATCATGCTTTGCATGTGAGAGAGGTCTTATAGTCAACGGGTCTATGACATTCAGACCCGTGTCTACTTTGCAAATTCTATGTCAAACCGTAAACACTGCTACCACACTCCACTTGGTACTATTCCAAATGGCTGCTTCACTATACGTATCGAGATTGCTACTACGAGTCATCTGGATTGGTGTTAAAGCTTGCATCGACGTAACTCTTTACGGTGAACTCTTTATCACCTCCATAATCGAGAAACATCTCCTTAGTATTTTAGTTACTAAGGATAATCTTGACCGCTGTCCAGTGCTCCATTCTAGGATCACTTTGAAACCTTCCGGCCATACTTATGGCAAGGCTGACATCGGGTCTTGTGCACAACATTGCATACATGGTAGAGCCTATGGCTTAATCATAGGGGATGACACTCATCTTTTCTCTATATTCTGTAGTCACTGGGCATTGAGTCTTACTCAACTTCACACCTTACAAATCAGGCGAGAACTCTTTCTCTGACCGATCCATTTTGAATTCTTTCAAAAACTTTGTCAAGGTATGTACTTATTGAAAAGTCTCATCAAGCTTCTTGATCTATCTCTATAGATCTTGATGCTCAACAATTAGGTAGCTTTATCCAGGTCTTCCTTTGAAAAACCCCTTTTCAAACAACCATTTATGCTTTCAAGAAATTCTACATCATTTCCGATCAACAATATTTCAACCACATATGCTTACCAGAAACTCTATAGTGCTCCCACTCACTTTATTGTAAATACAAGTTTCTCATAAACTTTGTATAGACTCAAAAACTTTGATCACCTCATCAAAGTGTATATTCCAACTCCGAGATGCTTGCTTCAGTTCATAGAAGGATCACTAAAGCTTGCACACCTTTTAGCATCCTTAGGACTGACAAAATCTTCTGGTTGTATCTCATACAACCTTTCCTCGAGGAAGGAAACGATGTTTTGTCATCCATCTGCCACATTTCATAATAGAAAAATGCAGCAACTGCTAACATAATTCCAACAGACTTTAGCATCGCTACGAGTGAGAAAGTCTCATCGCAGTCAACTTCTTGAACTTGCCGAAACTTCTTTGCGACAAGTCGAGCTTTATAAATGGTGACATTCTCCATTAGTGTCTGTCTTCATCTTAAAGTTCCATTTGTACACGACGACCTGCCATCCAACGAGCAAGTCCACCAAAGTCTATACTTGGTTTTCATACATGGATCCTTTCTCGGATTTCATGGCCTCTAACCATTTGTTGGTTTTCAGGCCCATCATCGCTTCTCCATAGTTCGTAGGTTCATCATTGTCCAACAACATGACCTCCAAGACAGGGTTGTCGTACCGCTTAGGAGCAGTTCGATAGTAACTTGATCCGAAGCTTCATGATCATCATCATTAACTTACTCTTTAACTAACGTAGGCTTCACAGAAACAACTTCCTGCGCTGCGCTACTCTCTGGTTAAAACAGAGGTTCAATAACCTCATCAAGTTCTATCTTCCTCCCACTCAATTCTTTCAAGAGAAACTTTTCCTCGAGAAAGGACCCAGTTTTAGCAACAAACATTTTATGCTTGGATCTGAGATAGAAGGTTCACCCAACTACTCTTAGGGTATTCTATGAAGATGCATTTGTCCGCTTTGGGTTCGAGCTCATTAGGTGAAAACATTTTCCACACAAGTGTCGCAACCCCAAACATTAAGAAATGACATCTTAGGTTTCTATCAAACCATAATTCACACGGTGTCATCTCAACGGATTTAGATGGTGCCCTACTTAAAGTGAATGTAGTTGTCTCTAATGCATAACCCCAAAATTACAGTAACAAAACGGTAAGAGACATCATAGCAAGCACCATATCCAATAGAGCACGACTATGACGTTCGGACACACCATCACACTATGGTGTTCCAGGTGGCGTGAGTTGTGAAACAATTTTCACATTGTCTAAAGTTGTATGCCAAACTCGCAACTCAGATATTCATCTCAACGATCATATCGTAGACATTTTTATCTTTTTGTCACGATGATCTTAAACTTCACTCTGAATTTGCTTGAACCTTTCAAACGATTCAGACTTGTGTTTCATTAAACAAATATACACTATATCTACTCAAATCATTAGTGAAGGTAAGAAAATAACGATATCCACCGCATGCTACAAGACTCATTGGATTGCATACATCAACATGTATCATTTCTAATAAATCACTTGCCCACTCCATCAAACCAGAAAATGGGGTCCTTAGTCATCTTGCCCAAGAGGCATGGTTCGCATGTCTCAACCGATTCAAAATCGAATGAGTCCAAAGATCCATCAGCATGTAGTTTCTTCATGCGCTTTATACCAATATGACATTTAGCGGCAGTGCCACAAGTATGTGGTACCATCATTATTAACTTTGTATCTTTTGGCATCAATGTTATGAACATGAGTATTACTACGATCAAGATTCAACAAACCATTCTCACTGGGTGCATGACCATTGAAGGTATTATTCATGTAAACAGAATAACCATTATTCTTTAACTTAAATGAATAACCGTGTTGCAATAAACGCGATCCAATCACGTTCATGCTCAACGCAAAACACCAAATAACATTTATTTAGGTTTGTCACTAATCCCGAAGGTAGAGAGAGCGTGCGATGTTGATCACATCAACCTTGGAAACATTTCCAACACACATCGTCACCTCACACTTAGCTAGTTCTCCGTTTGTGCCGTAGCTTTTATTTCGAGTTACTAACATTTAGCAATCGAACCGGTATCCAATACCCAGGTGCTACTAGGAGTACTAGCAAGGTACACATCAATAACACGTATATCAAATATACTTCTGTTGACGTTGCCAGCCTTCTTATCTACCAAGTATCTAGGGTTGTCCCGCTTCAGTGACCGCTCTCCTCATAATCGCAGCACTTAGTCTCGGGTTTGGGTTCAACTCTGGGTTGCTTCACTGGAGCAGCAACTGACTTGCTATCCATGAAGTTTCCCTCCTTGCCCTTGCCCTTGCCCTTCTCGAAACTAGTGGTTTTACTAACCATCAACACTTGATGCTCCTTCTTGATTTCTACCTTCGCGGTGTCAAACATCGCGAACAGCTCAGGGATCATTATTTCTATCCCTGGCATTTATAGTTCATAACCAAGTGCTAGTAGCTTAGTGACATTGACTTGGAGAACAATATCAATCACTATCTTATCTGGAAGATCAACTCCCACTCGATTCAAGCGATTGTAGCACCCACACAATCTGAGCACATGCTCAACGATTGAGCTATTCTTCTTCATCTTACAGGCAAAGAATCTTGTTGGAGATCTCATATCTCGCAACATGGGCATGAGCCTGAGATCCTAATTTCAGCTCTTAGAACATCTCATATGTTCCGTGACGTTCAAAATGTTTCGGAGCCTCAATTCTAAGCCGTAACGCATGACGCACTAAACTATCAAGTAGTCATCAGAACGTGCCTGTCAGATGTTCACAACATCTACAAACGACGTTACAGGGGTTGGCGCACCGAGCGGTGCATTAAGGACATAAGCCTTCTGTGCAGCAATGAGGACAATACTCAGATCACAGAGCCAATCCGCAATATTGCAACCATCATCTTTCAACTCTATTTCTCTAGGAACATATAAAAATTCAAGGGAGCTATAGCGTGAGCTTAGTAATCTACAACATAATTTTGCAAAGACACTACTGACTATGTTCATGATAATGAGTTCAATTAATCATATTACTTAAGAACTCCCACTCAAATTGACATCCCTCCGGTCATCCGAGTGATACATGATCCAAATTCACCAACTCAAGTCCGATCATCACGTGAGTTGAGGTGGTTACAATGGTGAACATCATCATGTTGATCATATCTACTATATGACTCATGTTCAACCTTTCGGTCTCTTGTGTTCCGAGGCCATGTCTATACATGCTAGGTTCATCAAGTTGAACCCGAGTGTTCTGCATGTGCAACACTGGCTTGTAGCCATTGTATGTGAAAGCAGAGTCTATCACACCCGATCATCACGTGGTGTCTCGACACGACGAACTTTCGCAACGGTGCACACTCGGGGAGAACACAATTTATCTTGAAATTAAGTGAGGTATCACCTTATAATGCTACCGTCGTCCTAAGCAAAACAAGTTTCATAAAAGTATTAACATCACATGCAAATCATAAGTCACATGATATGGCCATGAACTTGTGCTTTTGATCTCTATCTTGAAAGCACCGGCATGATCTCCATCGTCACCGGCATGACACCATGATCTCCATCATCTTGATCTCCATCAACGTGTCTCCATCGGGGTTGTCGCACCCAACATGCTTCTACTACTATTACTACCGTTTAGCAATAAAGTAAAGCATTACATAGCGCTTAATGATTGACACGCAGGTCATACAATAATTAAAGACAACCCTATGGCTCCTACTGGTTGCCGTACTCATCGGCATGCAAGTCGTGATATTCTATACAACACATGATCATCTCATACATCACATATATCATATCATGTAATTGCCCATATCACATCACAACATACCCTGCAAAAACAAGTTAGACGTCCTCTAATTGTTGTTGCATGTTTTACGTGGCTGCTATGGGTATCTAGTAAGAACAATTCTCATCTATGCAAAAACCACAATGGTGATACACTAGTTGCTTTTCAACCTTCTCAAGGACCGCCTTTGTCGAATCCAATCCAACTAAAGTAGGAGAAACAGACACCCGCCAGCCATCTTTGTGCAACGAGGTTACACGTCAATTGATGGAACCGGTCTCTCGTAAGTTTACGAGTAAGGTTGGTCCGGGCCGCTTCATCCCACAATACCGTTGAACCAAAACACGACCAAGGGAGGAAGCAATCTAAGCATCAACGCCCACAAACTCTTTGTGTTCTACTCGAGATCTCATCTACACATAGACCTAGCTCATGATGCCATGTTGGGGAACGTAGCATGGGAAACAAAAAATTTCCTACGCACACGCAAGATCTATCCATGGTGATGAGCATCTACGAGAGGGAGAGTGGATGTACATACCCTTGTAGATCACTAAGCGGGAAGCGTTAAGAAACGCGGTTGGTGTAGTCGAACATCTTCGCGATCCAAATCACCGAGCGTCCCGCGATCACATCACGATCCGTCTCGTGATCCAATCACGATCCGTCTCGCGAACTCATCATGATCCGTCCCATGATCTCATCACAATCCGTCCCGTGAACTCATCACGATCCTTCCCGCGAACTCATCATGAACCGTCTCGTGATCTTGATCACGGTCCTTCCGACCTAGCGCCAAACGGACGACACCTCCGCGTTCAGCACACGTGCAGCTTGATGACGATCTCCACCGTCATGATCCAGCAAGAGGAAGTGGAGAGGTAGAAGAGTTCACCGGCAGCGTGATGGCACTACGGTGATGGTGGTGGAGCAATTCCGGCAGGGAGAGGCAGCCCTTGGGTCGGCCAAACCAAGGAGGGAGGAGTCCTCCTCCTCCACTCCTAGTAGGATTAGGACTCCTTCCTTATTTGGCCCTTTTTTTTTGCCTTTTTCCACCTTTTTCCTTTTGGGCGTTTCTTCCCAGCCGCATGGGCCTTGTGTAGGACTTCCACCAGCCCACAAAGGGCTGGTATTTACTCTCCCACAGCCCATGTAGCCTCTTGGGTCGAAATACCCCTCCCGATGGTCCCCTGGTACACTACCGGCACTCCCGGTACACTATCGATGAGCCCGAAACTTTTCCGGTGACCAAAACAGGACTTCCTATATATCAATATTTACCTCCGGACCATTCCGGACCTCCTCTTGACGTCCGGGATCTCATCTGGGACTCCGAACAACCTTCGGTCACCACCATACATAACTCTATACTACCGAAACATCACCAAACCTTAAGTGTGCAGACCCTGCCGGTTCGAGAACTATGTAGACATGACCGAGACACCTCTACGACCAATAACCAATAGCGGGACCTAGATGACCATATTTGTTCCTACATATTCTACGAAGATCTTTATCGGTCAAACCTCTATGTCAAGGATTCAGTTAATCCTGTATGATGTTCCCTTTGTTCTTCGGTATGTTACTTGCCCGAGATTCGATCGTCGGTATCTCCATACCTAGTTTAACCTCGTTACTGGCAAGTCTCTTTACTCATTCCGTAATACAAGATCCCATGACTAACACTTAGTCACATTGCTTGCAAGGCTTGTTGGGATGTTGTATTACCGAGTGGGCCCTGAGATACCTCTCCGTCACACGGAGTAACAAATCCTAGTCTTGATCCATGCCAACTCAACAGACACCCTCGGAGATACCTGTAGAGTACCTTTATAGTCAGCCAATTACGTTGCGACGTTTGATACACACAAGGCACTCCTCCGATGTTAGTGAGTTGCAGGATCTCATGGTCATAGGAACATATACTTGACATGCAGAAAACAGTAGCAATAAACTGACACGATCATATGCTATGTTTGTAGTTTGGGTCTTTTCCATCACACAATTCTCCTAATGATGTGATCCCGTTATCAAATGACATCTCGTGTCCATGGCTAGGAAAGCTTAACCATCTTCGATCAACGAGCTAGTCCATTAGAGGCATACTAGGGACATGGTTTTGTCTATGTATCCACACATGCATCTAAGTCTCCGGTCAATACAATTATAGCATGGATAATAAACGATTATCATGAACAAGGAAATATGATAATAACTAATTTATTATTGCCTCTAGGGCATATTTCCAACATTTTCTTGGGCCTCTACAAATTCAGAACCCGATGGCTTGGTATTCCCTAGAGTTGCTTGCCTTCTATCCCTTCCGTTGTTCCTCTCACTCTTTGTCCCCGTCCCTATATTTCACCCCTTGCTATATTTCCTTCGCCAGTACATGGTCGTCGTTCTCGTTGCCTCGCCAAGGTTGTGCGACCTCCACCACGTGTTGCATCTCCTTCGCTAGCACATGGGCATGCTAGGAGTCGAGGTCGGCCTACCACTTTGTGTTCAGGCCTCCCAAATTGCCATGATACAACATTTAACCTCCACATTCTAGCAAAGCTTTGTTTGGTTGTGTTATCGCTTGCTCAACCCCTCTTATAGTGTTGCGAGTTGCAGGTGCAGGGCTTTCCATGTGACAACATGGATATGTTTGGGACATCTCTATATCATGCTTAATTGTTGAACATGTTAAAATGTGGCTAAGGGTGAAAGGCTTAGGCTTTTGCCATGGTGTTTTGTTCCACTCTGGCCAACCTTAAGCACCGACAATCGGGTTATCATTTTCGATGAGACACATCCTACCATGTGTGGGGATTATGGGGCCTCCCTTGATTCCCTTTATTTTGCGTTGAACTATTCTAGAAGGCCCAGTATTGATACTAAATATTAAAACATAAAACTTACATAGAGGGTTGCCCACTCGAGGTATTTTCAAAATAACTTGGGCTAGTGCCCAACAGAAGCGTTGGTCATAACACCTAGCAGTCATTGTGGACCAACACAGGGGAACTTGGGTTTGGCTTCGCAGAAACTCAACATAGACGTATGGGACCGGGTATAGAGATAGGTTCGGCTCTAATATGGATTTTGACCCACCCACGAGGCCTTTTGGATTAGTTAGACATTAGATCTAGAGGAACTTATTAAGTCTAAACTTGCGGAGCATATTCATGTTAAAGCGGTGGTTGTGATGGCCACGAGACGGGAGGAAAGGGGTTATGCATGTGGAATCTATAATGGAGAACTGAAAGCACCCAAGGAGGGTTAAATCTTTCAGAAAGCCATGACTTTGAAATGTACAATGCCAATAGTAGACAGATTCAACTAATAACTAAAACTTGACCAACGTTTGTGTAACCGTGATTATCTCTTCTTGTGGGTATATTTGTACCCCCAGTAGTTTTGGTCATTGATGACAATGCATTTGCGGACTAACCGTGTGCATTAAGCCTTTCAGATAATTCATCATATGGCACAAGACGATTCTATCCCCTCGGTGGATTAGAGTGAAGACAGGTTTGTTTCCTGCGTTTCTTTTTTGGTGGACTTGAGTCGTAGGAATACCGTACTATTAAGAGGGGGTATTCATCGGAAAGGTTTGTATGGAATCATCACGTACACATTCATCTGCACCCATGTTTCTTTCCCGCATATTTGGAGATCCAACATTGTCTTTATCTTGGTTCGAAAGATCCCAAGCCGAAGTACCACGCAAGGTAGCGGTATTACCGCTTCTAAGCAGTAGTACCACTCTCGGAAGCGGGAGTACCACTTATGGGTGGTAGTGCCCATGCCCATCGCTAATCCCCCCATCAAGAGAAATTTGATTCCATCCACTAATTCGATTCACCCCCACTAATACCTTGCGGATCTTGTTACTCTTGGGTGTTTGAGCACCCTATATGGTTGAGATCACCTCGGAGCCACATTCCATTATGGTGAAGCTTCGTGGTGGTGTTGGGAGCCTTCAATTAAGTTGTGGAGATTTCCCCAACCTTGTTTGTAAAGGTTCGGTCGCCGCCTTCAAGGGAACCACTAGTGGAATCACGTCATCTCGCATTGTGTGAGGGAATGAGGACAATATGGTGGCCTAGTGGCATCTTGGGGAGCATTCTGCCTCCACACCGCTCCAACGGAGACGTACTTCCCCTTAAAGGGAAGGAACTTCAGTAACACATCCTCGTCTCTACCTGTACCACTTTTGGTTATATCTCACCTTTATTTTGTGCAATCTATACTTGTGTTGTAACTTTTGCTTGTGCCTATCTTGTTGTTGTTAGCATCATATAGGTTGCTCACCTAGTTGCATGTCTAGACAACCTATTTGTTGCTAAACCTAATTTGTTAAGAAAAGATAAAAATCGATAGTTGCCTATTCACCCCCCTCTATTCAAACATATCAATCCTTTAAATTGGTATTAGAGATATCTCTCTTTATTAAGGGTTTTACCACCCGAAGAGTATGGTTGACGACGAGGATAGGGTTGTGGAGTTTCCCGAGGCCGAGGGCATGAGGACGATCTGTCTTGAGGATTTAAATGAATCAATAGCCTTAAATCTTCCATGACGACAATCCTTGTTTAAAGATTTCCTTGATAATTTGGAATTTCTACCAATCCGTTGCTAGTGGTTAAACCCACTACTTAGGATTCGGATGCCAACTCCGGAAAAGAGGGGGGCCAGTGGTGATAAGGACAAGTTGACTCAAGGAAAGAGTGAGATAGAAACCTATGCCTGGTTCCCCCCTCCCATGGTCTATGGAAGACCGGTCCACCCACCGCATATTGTTAACCTTGGTCCTCCTCCTAAACTTGTAAAGAATGATTTTGCTAATTGGGTTTTTTGTATCAAGTCTCATTTGAATCACAGCTCAACTCAACTTTGGAGAATCATTGAGCAAGGGTACTATCCGCATGACCCAAGAAACTTTGAGTTAATACTTGATGAGGCCGATGAATTTGTCATGAATAAAGATGAGGACCCTCGTGAACTTTACCGGAGAGTGACAACTCTTGTTTCTCACTTCAAGATCATGGGAGTAAGGATACAAATGACAATTGGCTCAAGCGTAAGTTTCTCAAGTCCATCATGCCATTCAACAAGGCCATGTCCTCCGTTATCCGTCAAATACCAGATTTCTACTCTTTTTCCTCGAGTGATGTGTTGGATGAATTCATTGCTATGAACATCTTGAACAACACCACCGACAATTCTCTAGATCGTGTTCAACGGTCAACGAAGTCTTCACCCAACCTTGCTTGGAAGGCCAAGGCAATTGCGGAAGAAGAAGAAGATGAAGAAGAGGATAGTTGCCCCGAAGACACCAAATATGCATACCATGAGCACATGGCTCTTGCCTCAAGGCAATTTTGGGGCAACAAGAGAAACTCTATGCCAAACTTCTACAAGAACAACTCAAGTGGCAATAAAGGCAAGCAACGTGTGAGAACTTGTTAAAATTGTGGCAACGTGTGTCACTTCATGGTCGATTGCCCGTATGAGAAGAGGGAAGACGATTGTTGCAAGCTCATCGGCAAAGACAAGGCCAAGTACTTCCCCAACAAGAACAATTTCACCAATAAGGCGCCTCACAAGGTGTTGGTGGCTCAAGAAGAGTATGCCTCCGATGATGATGATACAAGTGGTGAAGGGATGGCAATGGCTACGGTGGAAATTGCATCCTCTACTACAACCAAGGTGTCTCTCTTTGACTCCCCAAACGAGAACCACATTGCCAAGTGCCTCATGGCCAAAGGTATCAACAAGGTAGCCTCCAACATCAAAACTTCCATTACCACTACTTCTCCCGCATTGGAATGTGTGGAGGAACATGAGGAGGTGAACATTGATGAGAATGAGTTCGACAAGTTCATGGCCAAAATCAAGGGTAGGACCAAGAAACACTTTGTTTCTCTCTTGAAACAACTTGGTGAAGCTAGTTATCTCATTCAATCTAATGAGGAAACCATCTCCAATTTGGAGGGGCATAGTCATGACTATGCCGATGAGATAGCGGATCTTTCTATTGCACTTGAGAAAGAGCGAGATCTTCATTTGTCTCTTGAGGAGGCACACAACGATGATCTTGATAAATTATGAAAAGATCATGATCATGCTATTGTTCTTACTCGTGTGCTCAAAGCTGAAAAGGTTGCACTTGGGGGTTGAACATGATAGACTCAAAGAGGAGTTTGGCACACTCAACAAAACTCATAAGGCATTGGTGTTGGTAATATGCCCTAGAGGCGATAAATAAAATGTTTATTATTATATTTCCTTGTTCATGATAATTTTTTATTATCCATGCTATAATTTTATTGATTGGAAACACATTGCATGTGTGGATATATAGACAACACTTCGTCCCTAGTGTGCCTCTAGTAGACTAGCTCGTTGATCAAAGATGGTCAAGGTTTCCTAGCCATTGACATGAGATGTAATTTGATAATGGGATCACTGTTGGGAGACGTAGTAGTAAATCAAAATTTTCCTACGTGTCACCAAGATCTATCTATGGAGAAACCAGCAAACGAGTGGGGAGAGATTGGATCTTCATACCTTTGAAGATCGCTAAGCGGAAGCGTTACAAGAATGCGGTTGATGGAGTCGTACTCGCAGCGATTCAGATCGCGGTAGATCCGATCAAGTGCCGAACGGACGGCACCTCCGCGTTCAACACACGTGCAGCCCGGTGACGTCTCCAACACCTTGATCCAGCAAGGAGGAAGGAGAGGTTGGGGAAGGGCTCCAACAGCAGCACGACGGCGTGGTGGTGGTGGAGTAGCAAGGTATTCCGACAGGGCTTCGCCTAAGCGCTGCGGAGGAGGAAGAAGAGAGGTAGGGCTTCGCCGTGAGAGAGAGAGATCAAATCCTATCTCAAAACATCCAAAACCTCAAGTATATATAGGAGGAGGGACGTGGAGGGCTGGCTTGGCCTCTACTCCAAAGAGGAGATGGCCGGCCGAATTAAAGGGAGAGTCCACCTCCCACAAGGGAGGTGGATCTCCTCCTTTTAAATCCTTTTTGCCTTATATCCTTATCTCCAGCCACATGGGCCTTTAGCAAAAGTCTTGCCCAGCCCAATAAGGGCTGGCACACTTTATCTAACAGCCCATGTGGTCCTTTGGTCGTCACACCCCTCCCGGGGGTCCTCCGGCACCCTCCCGGCACTCCCGGTACACTACCGATGAGCCCGAAAACTTTCCGGTGACCAAAACTGGACTTCCTATATATCAATCTTTACCTCCGGACCATTCCGGAGCTCCTCGTGACATCCAGGATCTCATCCGGGACTCCGAACAACCTTCGGTAATCACGTATACCTTTTCCCTATAACCCTAGCGTCATCGAACCTTAAGTGTGTAGACCCTACGGGTTCGGGAGACACGTAGACATGACCGAGACACTTCTCCGGCCAATAACCAACAGCGGGATCTGGATACCCATGTTGGCTCCCACGTACTCCACGATGATCTCATCAGATGAACCACGATGTCGGGGATTCAATCAATCCCGTATTCAATTCCCTTTGTCTATCGGTATGGTACTTGCCCGAGATTCGATCGTCGGTATCCCTATACCTTGTTCAATCTCGTTACTGGCAAGTCTCTTTACTCGTTCCGTAATACATCATCCCGTGGCTAACTCCTTAGTCACATTGAGCTCATTATGATGATGTCTTACCGAGTGGGCCCAGAGATACCTCTCCGTCACACGGAGTGACAAATCCCAGTCTCGATTCGTGCCAACCCAACAGATACTTTCGGAGATACCCGTAGTGCACCTTTATAGCCACCCAGTTACGTTGTGACGTTTGGCACACCCAAAGCATTCCTACGGTATCCGGGAGTTGCACAATCTCATGGTCTAAGGAAACGATACTTGACATTAAAAAGCTTTAGCAAACAAACTACACGATCTTGTGCTATGCTTAGGATTGGGTCTTGTCCATCACATCATTCTCCTAATGATGTGATCCCGTTATCAACGACATCCAATGTCCATGGCCATGAAACCGTGACCATCTATTGATCAACGAGCTAGTCAACTAGAGGCTCACTAGGGACATGTTGTGGTCTATGTATTCACACATGTATTATGGTTTCCGGTTAACACAATTATAGCATGAACAATAGACAATTATCATGAACAAGGAAATACAATAATAACCATTTTATTATTGCCTCTAGGGCATATTTCCAACAATCACATCATTAGGAGAATGATGGGATGGACAAGACCCAAACTATAAACGTAGCATATGATCGTGTCAGTTTATTGCTACAGTTTTCTACATGTCAAGTATATGTTCCTATGACCATGAGATCATGCAACTCACAGACACCGGAGGAGTGCCTTGTGTGTATCAAACGTCACAATGTAACTGGGTGACTATAAAGGTGCTCTACAGGTATCTCCGAGGGTGTTTGTTGGGTTGGCGTGGATCAACACTGGGATTTGTTACTCTGTGTGACGGAGAGGTATCTCAGGGCCCACTCGGTAATACAACATCACAACAAGCCTTACAAGCAATGTGACTAAGTGTTAGTACGGGATCTTGTATTATGGAAATGAGTAAAGATACTTGCCGGGTCTCTAGGTTGAACTAGGTATGGAGATACCGACGGTCGAATCTCGGGCAAGTAACATACCGAAGAACAAAGGGAACATCATACGGGATTAATTGAATCCTTGACATAGAGGTTCGAATGATAAAGTTCCTCGTAGAATATGTCGGAATCAATATGGGCATCCAGGTCTCGCTATTGGTTATTAACTGTAGAGGTGTCTCGGTCATGTCTACATAGTTCTCGAACCCACAGGGTCTGCACACTTAAGGTTTGGTGATGTTTTGGTAGTATAGAGTTATGCATGGTCATGACCGAAGGTTGTTCGGAGTCCCATATGAGATCTCGGAAACCACGAGGATCTCCAGAATGGTCCGGAGGTAAAGATCGATATATAGGAAGTCCTGTTTTGGTCACGGGAAAAGTTTTGGGCTCATCGATAGTGTACTGGGAGTGGCGGCAGGGTACCGGGGGACCATCGGGAGGGATATTTCGACCCAAGAGGCTACATGGGCTGTGGGAGAAGGAATACCAGCCCTTAGTGGGCTGGATGAAGGCTCACAGGAAGCCCATGAGACTAGGGAAGAAACCCAAGGTGGAAAGAAGGCAAAAGTGGGAAAATAAGGAAGGAGTCCTAATCCTACTAGGAGTGGAGGAGGAGGACTCCTCCCTCCCACTTCGGCCGACGCTAGGGGCTAGACCCTAGGGGGCCAAGCCTCCTCCTCCCCTCCTCCTATATATACTAGAGGTTTGAGGGTTTTTTGGAAACATAAAAACAACCACATGCTACCTCTCCTCTAGATCGTAGTTTCTCTTCTAGATCGGTTTTCAGTGGTGCTTAGGCGAAGCTCTGCTGGAATAACTCCACCACCATCGCCGCAACACCGTCGCACTGCTGGAGAACTTGTCTACCTCTCTGCCCCCTCTTGCTAGATCAAGAAGGTGGATATCGTCATCAAGCCGTACGTGTGCTAAACGCGGAGGTGCCGTCCGTTCGACGCTAGATTGGGACGGATCATGATTGGATTGTGGGACGCTCGGCGATTTGGATCGCGAAGGCGTTCGACTACATCAACCGTGTTTCTTAAAGCTTCCCGCTTAGCGATCTACAAGGGTATGTAGATCCGCTCTCCCCTCTCGTAGATGCTCATCTCCTAGATTGATCTTTGTGAAGCATAGGATTTTTTTGTTTCCCATGCAACGTTCCCCAACAGTTGGAGAGTGCACACGCCTCTCGTAAGGAGTCTCATGATCAACTCCAAGTAAAACTTACTAAGGAAATAGCCTCATGTCCTCCTTTTGTGTCAATTGATAATGCCAATGCTACTGACCCTGGTGTGAGCATGTGCACCTTGTGGAGGAAAATGCTAAGTTGAAAGAGTCACTTGAGAAAGGCCTTGTAACATGCATCCAAGGCGAGAAGAATCTCACTGACCTTTTGAGCAATCAAAAGGAAGTTGTAGCAAAGGAAGGGATTGGGTTTTCACCCAATTCTAAGAGAAATAAGAAATAAGAAATAAGAAATTGGGGAACATTGCATGGGAAACAAAAAAATTCCTACGCTTCACCAAGATCAATATAGGAGATGAGCATCTACGAGAGGAGATATTGGATGCACATACCCTTGTAGATCACTAAGCGGAAGCGTTAAGGAACGTGGTTGATGTAGTTGAACGTCTTTGCGATCCAAATTGGAAGCCGTCCCACGAACTCCCGATCAAGTGTCAAACGGACGGCACCTTCGCATTTAGCACACGTACAGCTCGATGATGATCTCCGCCTTCTTGATCCATCAAGAGGGAGTGGAGATGTAGATGGGTCCTCCGGCAGCACGACAGCGTGGCGGCGGTGGTGGTGGAGCTGATCCGGCAAAGCTTCCCTAAGCGGTGCCGAGTCAATCTACTAGAGGAGAAGCAATCGGGGAGGGAGGAAGGGCTGCGTCGTGGCTTATGGTGCGGCTGCCCTCCTTCCTCTCTCATATATATAAGGGGAGGAGTGTGGCGCCCAACCCGTAGGGTTTCCCCTTGGGGCGGTGGCCAAGGGTGGAGGCGCCCTAGGGTGGCTTGCCACCCAAGGAAAGGTGGCACGAACCCTAGGGTTGGCCCTTCCACCACCCCTAGCCGCATGGGCCTAGGTGGGGAGGTGCACCCAGCCCACCAGGGGCTGGTGCGCACCCCTCAAAGCCCATGTGGCCCCTCCGGGGCTGGTGGCCCCTTCCGGCGGACCCCCGGAACCCTTCGGGCGCCCCTGGTAAGCTATCGGTGACGCCCGAACTTTTTCCGGTGATCAACACGGAACTTCCTATATATGAATCTTCACCTACGGACCGTTCCGGACCTCCTCGTCGTGTCCGGGTTCTCATCTGGGACTCCGAACAACCTTCGGTCACCACCATACATAACTCATCTATACCGATTTGTTACCGAACGTTAAGTGTGCAGACCCTGCGGGTTCGAGAACTATGTAGACATGAACGAGACATCTCTACGATCAATAAAAAATAGTGGGACCTGGATGCCCATCTTGGCTCCTACATATTCTACGAAGGTCTATATCAGTTGAACCTCTATGTCAAGGATTCAGATAATCCCGTATGTTGTTTCCTTTATTCTTCGGTATGTTACTTGCCCGAGATTCGATCATCGGTATCTTCATACCTAGTTCAATCGTGTTACCGACAAGTCGGTTTACTCGTTCCGTAATACAAGATCATGTGGCTAACACATTATTCAATTTTCTTGCAAGGCTTGTTATGATGTTGCATTACCGAGTGGGCCCTGAGATACCTCTCCGTCACACGGAGTAACAAATCCCAGTCTTGATCCATGCCAACTCAACAGAGACCATCGGAGATACCTGTAGAGCATCTTTATAGTCACCCAGTTACATTGAGACGTTTGATACACACAAAGTATTCCTTCGGTGTCAGTGAGATGCATAATCTCATGGTCATAGGAATAAATACTTGACATGCAGAAAACTGTAGCAATAAACTGACACGATCACATGCTACATTCATAGTTGGGTCTTGTCCATCACATCATTCACCTAATGATGTGATCCCGTTATCAAATGACATCCCATGTCCATGTCTAGGAAACCTTAACCATCTTTGATCAATGAGCTAGTCTACTAGAGACATACCCGGGACAAAGTGTTGTCTACATACCCACACGTGTATTTAGTTTCCAATCAACATAATTATAGCATGGACAATAAACGATTATCATGAACAAGGAAATATAAACACTCTATTTATTGCCTCTAGGGCATATTTCCAACAACCCCTTCCAACAAAGTCGATGATTTTAACCGCTCTTATGTCTTATGTCATGCTAGTGATGGGCATGTTTATGCGAAATATGTTGGTTCTTCTTATGAGTACATTGAATGGTATATTTGGGTTCCTAAGAACCTTGTTGCTAACATTAAATGACCCATTAAATAATGGGTACCTAAATCCAAGCATTGATCTATTGTAGGAGCTTGCTTCCGGAGGAGTCTCATGGTTGCTCGATAGTGGAGCAACAAATCATATGAGCGGAAGCAAGGACTTAGTGGTGGAAGTTCCAACCGATGCATCTTGGCCACTCAAGTCTCCATTGGTGATGACACAATTTCAAAGGTATTGGGTCAATTTACTTTTTTTTACAACTTGCACTCATGGGTTTTAGTACTTTCTTTGTCATTAATATTGTGGCCCTTTTGTGGAGCAAGACTCTTAAAGTAGCCTTTGTTGGGCATGCCAAAAACGGTGTCTATGTGGTCAACTTGTCGGAGCGACCCACTAACACCATGACTTGCCTAATGGCTAAACTTGATGTGAGATGAATTTGGCATTGCTGGCTAGCCCATGTTAATATGAGATATTTGCAAAGTCTCCTCAAAGGGGATCACGTTCTTTGACTAACAAACGTGATTTTTACCAAAGATCGTGCTTGTAGTGCTTGCATCGATGGAATGCTACATGAGAAGGCTCACCGACCTACGACTACTGTCTACTCGAAGAGGCCCTTGGATCTCCTTCACATGGATCTTTTCGGTCCTCCATCTTTTGATAGTCTTGGGGGAACAAAGTATTTCTTGGTGATTATGGAGGATTACTCGAGATAGACATGGGTATATTTCTTCAAGAGGAAGAGTGAGACCCAACAAACTGTCATCTACTTTGCAAATGAAGATCAATGCCAACATGATGAAAAGATATTGATTATTAGGAGTGACAATGACACCGAGTTCAATAAGTACACCTTGGATGAGTTTCTTAGTAATGAGTGGATAAAGCATCAATACTTCGCACCATATACCCCTCAACAAAATGGTATTGCGGAAAGGAATAACCGGGCGTTGATAGATGCGGCAAGGACCATGATGGCAAAATTCGAATCGTCGTACAACTTTTGGGCCAAAGCCATCAACACCGCATGTCATGCATCTAATCGGCTCTTCCTCCGCAAAGGGTTGAACAAGACTCCATATGAGATAATTACAGGTAACAAGCCCAACCTCACGTACTTTAGGGTGTTCGGTTGTAAGTGTTTCATTCTCAAGAAAGGTGTTCGTTTATCTAAATTTGAACCTAGAGCTCAAGAGGGCATATTCGTTGGTTATGCTACAAACTCTCATGCTTACCATGTCCTCAACAAGTCCAATGGACTCATTGAGGAGACATGTAACATGGAGTTTGATGAAAATAATGGCTCCCAAGTGGAGCAAAGTGGTCTTTGTGATGTAGGTCATGAAATTCCTCCCCAAGACATAAGAAGAATTGGTGTGGGACACTTCCTACACGTTGAGGAACCCCTTGTAGACGAAGGAGAAGGACAATGTTCCACTCAAGTGGAACCATCACCGACGCAAGACCCACACGCTTCCTAAGCACAAAGTGAAGGCCCTCAACCAAGTGAACAAGAACAAGGGCAAGATCAATCTCATGATGGTGGTGATGCACCGAGTGATTTCCGAGATCAAGTTCCTTCCCATTGCAAGCTCAAGATCAAGAGCAAGCTCATGACATTGCTCCAAGTTCACAAGATGGTCCTCCTCAACCCAGAGCGTCGTGCCGCCAAGATTGCTAAAAAGCTTAAAAATCATCAATATGTTTTGGATAACGTATATGGAATCTTGAGTAAAGGGGTAACATCTCATAGTCAATTAACAAAATTTTGTGAGCATCATGCGTTTGTTTCTTATATTGAACCCCTAAAGGTACAAGAAGCACTCGAGAACACTGAGTGGCTTGAAGTCATGCATGATGAACTCAACAACTTCGAGTGCAACAAGGTATGGCAATTGGTACCAAGACCAAAGGAGAATCACCATATCATTGGGACCAAATGGATCTTTCAGAACAAGCAATATGAAAATTGTGTTGTCATTCGTAACAAGGTAAGATTGGTAGCACAAGACTACTCCCAAGTTGACGGTATCGACTATGGTGAAACCTTAGCTCCCATTGCTCGTCTTGAATCTATTTGCAAGTTGCTTGCATATGCATCTCAGCATAATTTCAAATTACAACAAATTGATGTTAAGAGTGCTTTTTTAGATATTCCTCTAAAGGAGTTGGTATATATCAAGCAACCTCCAGGATTCGAGGATCCCAAGTTCCTTAATCATGTATACAAGCTCGATAAGGCGTTGTATGCCCTTAAACAAGCCCCACGTGTGTGGTATGATCACCTTACCGATTTTTTGCAAGATCTTGGGTTTGAAATTGGGAAAATCGATCCCACTCTTTTCACAAATAGGGTTAAAGGGGACTTGTCCATATCCCAACTATATGTTGATGATATTATCTTTGGTTCTCCTAACAGCGCATTCAATGATGAGTTTGCTGCACTAATGACCAAAGAGTTTGAGATGTCCATGATGGGAGAGTTGAAGTTCTTCTTTGGATTTCAAATCAAGAAACAAAGTCAAGTAACCTTCATCAATCAAGCAAAATACACTAAAGACATGCTCAAGAGGTTCAAGTTGGATGAACTCAAGCCGGCCAAAGCCAATACTCTCATGCCTCTCAAATGCCAACTTGACATCGATCCCAATGGTAAAGTCATGGATCAAAAGGTATATCACTCCGTGATTGGATCCTTGCTATACGTTTGTGCATATAGACCAGATATTATGTTTAGTGTGGAAATTTGTGCTAGATTTCAATCCGCACCTAAGGAAAGTCACTATGTGGCGATCAAGCGAATCTTTCGATATTTGGATCATAACCCAAACTTTGGCTTATGTGCCCCAAAGGTGCTTCATTTGATCTCATAGAATATTCATACTTGGATTGGGTGGGAGATCATGTGGATAGGAAGTCAAATTTCAGAGGTTTCCAATTCCTTGGTCGCTCTTTTGTGAGTTGGTCTTTGAAGAAACAAAATTGTGTTTCTCTCTCATTCATCGAGGCCGAGTATGTAGCTGCGGCAAGTTGTTGTGCACAGTTGCTCTGGATGAAGCAAACTTTACAGCATTATGGTGTCTCTTGTGACAAAGTGCCTCTTTACTATGACAACGAAAGTGTGATCAAGATCTCCAACAACCTGGTTCAACATTGCAAGACAAAGCATATTGATATTCATCATCACTTCATCCGGGAGCATATCAAGCATGGAGAGATTGCTCTTATTCATCTCAACACTAATGAGCAACTTGCATATATTTTCACGAAGCCATTGGATGAAGCAAGATTCCGTGAGTTAAGGCATGACCTAAATACCATTGATTCGAGCAATGTGGCTTCAAGTATTGCACACCCTACCTCACTCATCATTGTCTCTTGTTTATATGTAGGCATGGACATAGGGGGGTGTTGTTCTCTCAATGACCCCCTCCCTCTATTATGTATAAATCAATCTAAGTCTTTCACATTATCCATTCTTGATGGCACTTGTTCTTCAAAGATGAGTTTTTCTCATGGGCCCAAGGTTAAATTCTTCGCGATGCCATACCAATTGACTCAAAAATAGGTGGATTCGTCCACCGCCCACCACCTAGTGAGGTATTTTCTTTTGAGAGTGTATTCGTGTTTTGGATCACTCCAAGGTCATTTTTCCTCTATCATTCATGTTTATACTTGGAGTGTCCACTCCCATTTGCTGGTTTTTATGTCTTCATCCCAAGCCTCTCCCACGTTCTGTCTAATCAAAATTTCATAAGCCACTTTTTTTGTTAATTTGTGGCCGTGTGGTCGTATTGGGTGGTACTACCGGGGGTGCAGGTGGTACTACCGC
Source organism: Hordeum marinum (assembly GCA_022496015.1). NCBI lineage: Eukaryota > Viridiplantae > Streptophyta > Magnoliopsida > Poales > Poaceae > Hordeum > Hordeum marinum. The sequence goes on from CM039674.1 coordinate 33,469,472, forward strand.
CCTCACCAATGGTACTACTGCTAGAGCGGTACTACTCGGCCTCATGCGGCGTAGTAGTACCGGGGCAGTACTACCGCTTGTGTGTGTGCACCTGGGGGGTATGGGGCTGGGAAAGGGAAGTTCCACTTCCCCCATACTCATTCACCTGCTCTTCCCCGTGGTGCTCTCTTTCCACGCGACCTAAGGGCTTCGAAGGCCACCACCTGACCTGCGTTTTCGGCCATTCTTTCATGACTCCGACCGGTGGAATCGATCCCCACATGATACGTCCATTTTGCATCATGCTTTTATACTGATATTTATTGCATTATGGGATGTTATTACATGTTATGGTACAATACTTATGCCTTTTCTCTCTTATTTTACAAGGTTTGCATGAAGAGGGAGAATGCCGGCAGCTGGAATTCTGGACTGGAAAAGGAGCAAATGTGAGATACCTATTCTACACAACTCCAAAAGTCCTAAAAATTTATGGACAATATTTTTGGAATTAATAAAACATACTACCGCAAGAATCAACCAGAGGGGGCCACCAGCAGGCCACAAGCGTGCTAGGCGTGGCCACCCCCTGGCCGCGCATAGAAGGCTTGTGGGGCCCATGTGGCTCCTTCAACGCCCCTCTTCTCCTATATGAAGCGTGTTGACCTGGACACAATCAGAAGAGAGCTTTTGGGGCGAAGAACTGCCGTCTCGAGGCGGAACTTGGGTAGAACCAATCTAGAGCTCCGGTAGGGCTGTTCTGCCGGGGAAACTTCCCTCCCGAAGGGGGGAATTGAAGCCATCGTCATCACCAACAATCCTCTCATCTAGAGGGGGTCAATCTCCATCAACATCTTCACCAGCACCATCTCCTCTCCAAACCCTAGTTCATCTCTTGTATCAAATCTTTGTCTCAACACCTCAGATTGGTACATGTGGGTTGCTAGTAGTGTTGATTACTCCTTGTAGTTGATGCTAGTTGGTTTACTTGGTGGAAGATCATTTGCCAGATCCTTTATGATAATTAATAATCCTCTGATCTTGAACATGACCATGCTTTGTGAGTAGTTACATTTGTTCCCGACGACATGGGATAAGTCTTGTTATAAGTAACCATGTGAATTTGGTATTCGTTCGGTATGTGATTTGGATCCATATGTTTCATGCTATGGTTAGGTTTACCTTAATTCTTTTTTCGTAGTTGTGGATTCTTGCGATAGGGGTTAATAATAAGTGGGAGGTTTGTCCAATTAAGGGCAGCACCCAAGCACCAGTCCACCCACATATCAAATTATAAAAGTAACGAACGCGAATCAAATGAGCATGATGAAAACTAGCTTGACGGAAATTCCCATGTGTCCTCGAGACAGCTTTGCTTTATATAAGAGTTTTTCCAGGCCTATCCTTTGCTACAAAAAGGATTGGGCTACCTTGATGCACCTTTACGACACTTGTTACTTGTTACACGTTACGAATTGTCTTATCACAAAACTATCTGTTACCGATAATTTCAGTGCTTACAGAGAATACCTTACTGGAAACCGCTTGTCATTTCCTTGTGCTCCTCGTTGGGTTCGACACTCTTACTTATTGAAAGGACTATGCTATATCCCCTATAATTGTGGATCATCAAGACTCTTTTCGGGCGCCGTTGCCGTGGAGTGAAGCGCCTTTGGTAAGGAAAAATTTATAGAGTGTGCTGAAATTTACTGTCATTTGTCACTATGGAAAGTAATCCTTTGAGGGGCTTGTTAGGGGTATCTTCACCTCGACCAGAAACACAAAGAGTTGTCCCTCAACCTACTGAACCTACTGAAAATATTTATTATGAAATTCCTTCGGGTATGATATAGAAACTGCTTGCTAATCCTTACGCAGGAGATGGAACACTACATCCTGATTTACATCTAATCTATGTGGATGAAGTTTGTGGATTATTTAAGCTTGAAGATCTGCCCGAGGCACGTTAAGAAGAAGGTCTTTCCTTTATCTTTGAAGGAAAAGTAATTGACATGGTATAGGCTATGTGATGATATTGGATCATGGAGCTACAACCGATTGAAGATGGAATTTCATCAGAAGTTGTACCCTATGCATCTAGTTCATCATGATCGAAATTATATTTATATTTTTTGGCCTCATGAAGGAGAAAGAATCGCTCAAGCTTGGGGGAGGCTTAATTAAATGTTATATTCATGCCCCAATCATGAGCTCTCAAGAGAAATTATTATTCAGAATTTTTATGCTCGGCTTTCTCGTAATGATCAATCCATGCTCGATACTTCTTGTGTTGGTTCCTATATGAAGAAAGATATTGATTCAAAATGGGATTTATTTGAAAGAATTAAGCGCAACTCTGAAGATTGGGAACTCGACGAAGGCAAGGAGTCAGGTATGAACCTTAAGTTTGATTGTGTTAAATCTTTCGTGGACACCAATGCTTTTCGTGAATTTAGCACTAAATAAGGACTTGACTTTGAGACAGTAGCTTCTTGTTGTACATCTTTTGCAGCTCATGTTGATCTCCCCAAGGAGAAGTGGTTTAAATATCATCCTCCCATTGAAGTGAAAGTAGTTGAACCTATTAAAGTTGAAGAGAAAACTATTACTTATAATGTTGACACTGTTATTCCCATTGCTTATATTGAAAAACCACCTTTCCCTGTTAGAATAAAGGATCATGCTAAAGCTTCAATTGTGGTTCGTAAGAGCTGTGCTAGAACATCTAAACCCCTTGAGAAAATTAAATTTGAACCTAGTATTGCTATGGTTAAGGATCTCTTGGTTGATAATATGATGGGCATGTTATTCAATTTTGTGATGAAGCTGCTAGAATTGCTAAACCTGATGCTAAAGATAAACATAGACCCATTGTTTGCACGCCTGTTGTTTCTGTTAAAATAGGAGATCATTATTATCATGACTTATGTGATATGGGTGCAAGTGTGAATGCAATCCCTTTTTCCTTATATAAAGAGATTATGAGTGATACAACACCAGCTGAGTTAGAGGAAATGGGTGTTACAATTAAACTTGCTAATAGAGATGTCTTGATAACCCACAAGTACAGGGGATCAGTTGTAGCCTCTTTCGATAAGTAAGAGTGTCGAACCCAACAAGGAGCTAAAGGTAGAACAAATATTCCCTCAAGTTTTATCGACCATCGATACAACTCTACACACGCTTAACATTCGCTTTACCTAGAACAAGTATGAAACTAGAAGTACTTTGTAGGTGTGATAGGATAGGTTTACAAGATAATAAAGAACACGTTAATAAAAACTAGGGTATGCTAAGATAAAGAAACAACTAATTTAGTTTAATGAGTGTGGAAAAGTGGTGGTAGGAGTTGCGGAATTGTCCCTAGGCAATTGATAGCTAGACCGGTAATCATTATTGCAATTTTATACGAGCGAGAGGCATAAGCTAAAGTACTTTCTCTACTTGGATCATATGCACTTATGATTGGAACTCTAGAAAGCATCCGCAACTATTAAAGATCATTAAGGTAAAAGCCAACCATAGCATTATAAGGTATCAAGTCCTCTTTATTCCCATACGCAAACAACCTACTTACTCGGGTCTATGTTTCTGTCACTCAAGCAACCCACCATAGGCAAATCATGAACACATTGCAACACCCTACAGTGAGGATCCCTCATGCTTGCGTGACACGGAGAGCACCATAGGACAACACCAATAATAAAAAACATGCAAATCAAACCAATCATGATCATCAATCAACCCATAGGATAACAAAAATCTACTCAGACATCATAGGATGGCAACACATCATTGGATAATAATATGAAGCATAAAGCACCATGTTCAAGTAGAGAGTACAACGGGTTCAGGGAGAGTGGACCGCTATAGATAGATGGGGGAAGGTGATGGAGGTGTTGGTGAAGATGACAGAGTTGTTGGAGTAGATCGTCGTCATGATGATGGCCCCGACGGTGTTCCGGTGCCACCGGGAGAGAGGGGGAGATAGCCCCCCTCCTTCTTATTTCTTGACCTCCTCCTTAGATGGGAGGAGGGCTTCTCGTTTGGTCCTTGTCTTCCATGGTGGCGGAGGTGCGAGAGCCCCTTCGAGATTGGATCTCTCTCTCTGTTTCGTTTTGTTTATGTGCTCCTAGATTCTGGCCTTTCACCGTTTCTTAAATATCCAGAGATCCGTAACTCCGACCAGGATGAAATTTTGAGGGGATCTTTATCCAAAAAGTAGCTTTCTTGCGGCAGAGGGACACCTCCAACCGACCTAATGGGTGGTCAAAAGCCCTCTAGGCGCGCCCTACCCCCTAGGGCACGCCTGGTAGGCTTGTGGGCCCCTCGGGCACCATCTTCTGTTCATTCCACTTCCCAAAATTCACATATATTCCAAAAAAATATCTGTAAGTTTTTATCCTGGTTGGACTTCATTTGATATGGATTCTCTGCGAAACAAAAAACATGCAACAAACAGGAACTGGCACTCGGCACTGGATCAATATGTTATTCCCAAAAATAGTATAATAAGTTGCCAAAAGTATCTGAAAGTTGTAGAATATTGTCATGAAACAATCAAAAATTATAGATACGACAGAGACGTATCAAGATGCTATATCACATGTTGGGATTATTAGAGATGTCGGAGTCTTGTGTGGGAAAATAAAATATCCTACTGATTTTCTTGTTCTTTTTTCCCCACAAGATGATTTAAGTCCCATAATATTTGGTAGACCCTTCTTGAATACCATTAATGCTAGGATAGATTGTGAGAAGGAAACGGATACCGTAAGTTTTGGGGATACGTCCCATGAGTTTAATTTCTCTAAATTTCGTAGACAACCCCATGATAAAGAATTGCCTAGTAAGGATGAAATTATTGGTCTTCCTTCTATTTCTGTGCCTCCTATTGATCCTTTAGAGCAATATCTGCTAGATCATGAAAATGACATGCATATGAATGAAACAAATGAAATAGATGGGATTTTCTTTGATCAACATCCTATTCCGAAACACAACCTGCCTGCTGAAATACTTGGGGATCTTCCTCCACCCAAGGGTGATCCCGTGTTTGAGCTTAAACAATAACCAGATACTTTGAAATGTGCTTATCTTGATGAAAAGAAGATATATCCTATTATTATTAGTGCTAATCTTTCAGAGCATGAAGAATAGAGATTATTGAAAACTCCGAAGAAGCACCGTGTTGCTATTGGATGTACTCTTGATGATCTTAAGGGCATTAGTCCCACTCTATGTCAGCATAAAATTAAAATGGAGCCTGATGCTAAACCAGTAATTGATCACCAACTACGGTTCAATCCTAAAATGAAGGAAGTGGTAAGAAATGAAATATTAAAGCTTCTGGAGGCAGGTATCATTGACCCTATTACTGATAGTAGATGGGTTAGTTCCATTCATTGTGTCCCTAAGAGAGGAGGTCTTACCGTAGTTCCTAATGATAAAAATGAATTGATCCCGCAGATAATTGTTACAAGTTATAGAATGGTAATTGATTTTAGGAAATTGAATAAATCTACTAGAAAATATCATTACCCTCTACCTTTCATTTATCAAATGATAGAAATATTATCCAAACACAAAAATTTCTGCTTTCTAGATGGTTATTCTGGTTTCTCTCAAATAAATGTATCAAAAGAGGACCAAGAGAAGACCACCTTTACATGCCCTTTTGGTACCTTTGCTTATAGACGTATGCCTTTTGGTTTATGGAATGCACTTGCTACTTTTCAAAGATGCATGACTGCTATATTCTCTGATTTAAGTGAAAGGATTGTTGAGGTTTTCAAGGATGATTTTTCCTTTTACGGAACTTCTTTTAATGATTGTTTGAGCAACCTTGATCGTGTTTTGCAGAGATGTGAAGAAATTAATCTTGTATTGAATTGGGAGAAGTGCCACTTTATGGTGAATGAAGGCATTGTCTTGGGACATAAAATTTCCAAAAGAGGTATTGAAGTTGACAAGGCTAAAGTAGATGCTATTGACGAAATGTCGTGTCCTATGGATATCAGAGGTATAAGAAGTTTCCTTGGTCATGCTGCTTTCTATATGAGATTTATTAAAGATTTCTCTAAGATTTATAGGCCTCTCACTAATCTTTTGCAAAAAGATGTTCCATTCGTTTTTGATGATGATTGTGTGGAAGCTTTTGAAATTCTCAAGAATGCTTTGATTTCTGCACCTGATGTTCAACCACCTGATTGGAACCTACCTTTTGAAATTATGTGTGACGCTAGTGATTATGCCGTTGGTGCTGTTCTAGGACAAAGAGTTGATAAGAAATTAAATGTTATTCATTATGATATCAAAACTCTAGACAGTGCTCAAAGAAACTATGCTACCACTGAAAAGGAATTTTTAGCAGTTGTGTTCGCTTGAGATAAGTTTAGACCCTATATTGTTGATTCTAAAGTAACTGTTCACACTGATCATGTTGCTATTAAATATATCATGGAAAAGAAAGATGCTAACCCTAGAATTATCAGGTGGGTTCTTCTGCTACAAGAATTTGATTTGCATATTGTTGATAGAAAGGGTGATGATAACCCTATAGCAGATAACTATTGGTGATAGCTTTCTTGATAAACAATTAGCTGTCATAAATGCTTCTCATAATGCTCCTTGGTATGCTAATTATGCTAATTACATTGTCGCTAAATTTATACCGCCTACTTTCACATACCAACAAAACAAAAGGTTTTTCTATGATTTAAGACATTACTTCTGGGATGACCCACACCTTTATAAAGAAGGAGTAGATGGTGTTATTAGACGTTGTGTACCTGAGCATGAACAGAAACAGATCCTACGGAAGTGTCATTCCGAGGCCTACGGAGGACACCATGCTGGAGATAGAACTGCACATAAGGTATTAAAATCTTGTTTTTATTGGCCTACTCTCTTCAAGGATGCTCGTAAGTTTGTCTTGTCGTATGATGAATGTCAAAGAATTGACAATATTAGTAGACATTCGGAAATGCCTATAAATTACTCTCTTGTCATTGAACCATTTGATGTTTGGGGTTTTGATTATATGGGACCTTTCCCAACATCCAATGGGTATACTCATACATTAGTTGATGTTGATTATGTTACTAAGTGGGTAGAAGCTATTCCAGCTGGTAGTGCTGATCACAACACCTCTATTAAGATGCTTAAAGAAGTTATTTTCCCTAGATTAGGAGTCTCCAGATATTTAATGACTAATGGTGATTCACATTTTATTCATGGTGCTTTCCGTAAATTGCTTGCTAAGTATGATGTTAATCATAGAATTGCATCTCCTTATCATACTTAGTCTAGTGGTCAAGTAGAATTAAGCAATAGAGAAATTAAATTGATCTTTCAAAAGATGATTAATAGATCTAGGATGAATTGGTCTAAGAAACATGACGATGTATTATGGGCTTATAGAACTGCTTACAAGAATCCTATGGGTATGTCTCCGTATAACATGGTTTATGGTAAAGCATGTCACTTGCCTCTAGAGCTAGAGCATAAGGCTTATTGGGCAATCATAGAGCTCAACTATGATTTCAAACTTGCTGGTGAGAAGAGGTTATTTGACATTAGCTCACTTGATGAATGGAGAACCCAGGCCTATAAAATGCCAAGTTGTTTAAAGAAAAAGTTAAGAGATGGCATGATAAAAGGATACAAAAGCGTGAATTTGATGTAGGTGATCATGTCTTGCTATACAATTCTCGGTTAAGATTTTTTGCAGGAAAACTTCTCTCCAAATGGGAAGGACCATACATCGTCGAGGAGGTATATCGTTCCGGTGCCATCAAGATCAACAACGCCGAAGGCACAAATCTGAAGGTGGTAAACAGGCAAAGAATCAAACACTATATTTCAGGTACTCCCATTAATGTTGAAACCAATGTTATCAATACCATAATTCCTGAAGAGCATATTAGGGAGACTTACCCAAACTTTTTAGAGTCTGAAAAGGAATAGGTACGTGGTACAGTAAGTAAACCGACTCCAAAAGTTTTCTAGTAGAAATTTTATTCAGTTTTGGAATATTTAAAAATTAGGAAAATTAAAAGCAGTCTAAAGGACACATGGGGAGGCGACAAGCCTGCTAGGCGCGGCCACCCCCTGGTCGCGCCTAGGGGGCTTGTCACCACCCTGTGCGCCCCCCGGACTCTGTTTTCTTGTGGAACACCTCTTCAGGTCGGCAAAAAATCATTATATAATCTCCCAAAGGTTTCGACTTCCATATCACGACAATACCTACTATTTTCGTTTTGAGTTGTTTCTGCAGCAGATTAAGATTGTCAAGGCGTCCCCCAGTGCTCCAAAGGACAAGTTTTTTGAGAAGGTCATCAACCCTTACCTTGTAGAGGTATTGCAACACCCTCAAACCATTGAGATGCGTGAGGGGGTGCTACACATCCGTGACGTTGAGGGGCCAAAGAAGACCAGAAACATGGAAACAAGGCTCGAAGCAATGCAGCAACAAGTCTTCAAGTGCCAAGAGATTATAGAACGTGGACTCAATGCCAATTATATGATGATCTTGGAGTTTACCCATAAACACAAGCTGGACACCAAGGACATCGGAGAGCACATCTTCAAGATTTACGAGAAAATTGAGCATCTCCAAGCCCGGATCTATGATCTGCAAAACCAAAACTGTGAGTATGAATACATATTTAAGAGAATGAGTTTGGCTACAGATTTGAGGATTCCAGAGACTCGTTCATCTTTTTACGATGGTGAGCCGATGCCTCGGAAAACGGAGGAAAAGCCCCCAACCTCATCAACAACTCCACCACCATCACCTCCGAAGAAGGACACCTGAGTACATGGGTATGGGCACTCCCCTTGGCTTGTGCCAAGCTTGGGGGAGGTGCCCCAGTATCGTATCACATCACACCTTTTTCCTTTTTTATTTTTATTTTTCATGCTATAATTGTATTGATTGGAAACACATTACATGTGTGGGTAAATAGACAACACTTTGTCCCTAGTATGCCTCTAGTGAACTAGCTCGTTGGTCAAAGATGGTCAACGTTTCCTAGCCATTGACATGTGATGTCATTAGATAACGGGATCACATCGTTAGAAGAATGATGTGATGGACATGACCCAAACTACAAACGTAGCATATGATCGTGTCAGTTTATTGCTACTGTTTTCTGAATGTCAAGTATATGTTTCTATGACCATGAGATCATGCAACTCACGGACACCAGAAGAGTGCCTTGTGTGTATCAAACGTCACTACGTAACTGGGTGACTATAAAGGTGCTCTACAGGTATCTTCCAGGGTGTCTGTTGGGTTGGCATGGATCAAGACTAGGATTTGTTACTCCGTGTGATGGAGAGGTATCTCAGGGCCCACTCGGTAATACAACATCACAATAATCCTTGCAAGTAATGTGACTAAATGTTAGTCATGGGATATTGTATTACGGAACGAGTAAAGAGACTTGCCGATATCGAGGTTGAACTAGGTATGAAGATACCGACGATCGAATCTCGGGCAAGTAACATACCGAAGAATAAATGGAACATCATACGGGATTAACTGAATCCTTGACATAGAGGTTCGACCGATGAAGGTCTTTGTAGAATGTGTAGGAACCAATATGGGCATCCAGGTCCCTCTATTGGTTATTGACCGTAGAGGTGTCTCGGTCATGTCTACATAGTTCTCGAACCCGCAGGGTCTGCACATTTAACGTTTGGTGACGATTCGGTAGTATAGAGTTATGCATGGTGGTGACCTAAGGTTGTTCCGTGTCCAGGATGAGATCCCGGACGTCACGAGGAGCTCCAGAATAGTCCGGAGGTAAAGATTGATATATAGGAAGTCCTAGTTTGGTCACCAGAAAAGTTTTGGGCTCATCAGTAGTTTACCAGGAGTGCCGGTAATGTACCGGGAGACCATCGGGAGGGGTATTTCGACCCAAGAGGCTACATGGGCTGTTGGAGAGTGAATACCAGCCCTTAGTAGGCTGGTGGAAGTCGCACACAAGGCCCATGCGACTGGGAAGAAAAGCCCAAAGAGAAAAAGGTGGAAAAAGGCAAAAAGGCCAAAATAAGGAGGAGTCCTAGTCCTACTAGGATTGGAGGAGGAATCCTCCTCTCCTCTTGGTTCAGCCGACGCCTAGATGGCTTGGCCCTTGGGCCAAGCCTCCTCTTCTCTTCCTCTTATATATACTAGAGGTTTTAGGGTTTTTGCACTTGATTTTCAGCCATGTGCTGCCCGTTCCTCTAGTGCATAGTTTCTCCTCTAGATTGGTTTTCTGTAGTGCTTAGGCGAAGCCCTGCTAGAATTGCTCCACCACCATTGCCACGGCACCTTCACACTGCCGGAGAACTCGTCTACCTCTCCGCTCCCTCTTGCTGGATCAAGAAGTCGAAGATCGTCATCAAGCTGTACGTGTGCTGAACACGGAGGTGCCGTCCATTCGGTGCTTGATCGGGACGGCTCGTGATTGGATCGCGGGACGCTCGGCGATTTGGATCACGAAGACATTCGACTACACCAACCGCGTTTCTTAACGCTTCCCGCTTAGCGATCTACAAGGGTATGTAGATCCACTCTCTCTCTCTCGTAGATGCTCATCACCATGGATAGGTCTTGCGTGAGCGTAGGAATTTTTTTGTTTCCCATGCGACGTTCCCCAATAGTGGCATCATGAGCTAGGTCTATGTGTATATGAGATCTCGAGTAGAACACAAAGATTTTGTGGGCGTTGATGCTTAGATTTCTTCCTCCCTTGGTCGTGTTTTGGTTCAATGGTATTGTGCGATGAAGCGGCCCGGACCAACACTACTCGTACGTTATGAGAGACCGCTTCCCTCAACTTCAACTTGTTGCAAAAGATGGCTGGTGGGTGGCAGTTTCTCCTACTTTAGTTGGATTGGATTCGACAAAGGCAGTCCTTGAGAAGGTTGAAAAGCAACTTATGTATCACCGTTGTGGTTTATGCGTAGGTGAGAATTGTTCTTGCTGTCTAACTTGTAGCGGCCACGTAAAACATGCAACAACAATTAGAGGACGTCTAACTTGTTTTTCCAGTATATGTTGTGATGTGATATGGCCAATTACATGATGTGATATATGTGATGTATGAGATGATCATGTGTTATATAGAATATCACAACTTGCATGTCGATGAGTACGGCAAACGGCAGGAGCCATAGGGTTGTCTTTAATTATTGTATGACCTACGTGTCAATCATTAAGCGCTATGTAATGCTTTACTTTATTGCTAAACTGTAGCAATAGTATTACAAGCATGATGGGCGCGACAACCCCAATGGTGACACGTTGATGGAGATCAAGATGATGGAGATCATGGTGTCGTGCTGGTGATGATGGAGATCATGCCGGTGCTTTCTAGATGGAGATCAAAAGCACAAGTTCATGGCTATATCATGTCACTTATGATTTGCATGTGATGTTAATCCTTTTATGCACCTTGTTTTTCTTAGGACGATGATAGCATTATAAGGTGATCCCTCACTTAAATTTCAAGATGAATTGTGTACATGCAGAACACTCGGGTTAAACTTGACGAGCCTAGCATGTACAGACATGGCCTCGGAACACAAGAGACCGAAATGTCGAACATGAGTCATATAGTAGATATGATCAACATGATGATGTTCACCATTGAAACCACCTCAACTCACGTGATGATCGGACTTGAGTTGGTGAATTTGGATCATGTGACACTCAGATGACCTGAGGGATGTCAATTTGAGTGGGAGCTTTAGTAATTTGATTAACTAAACTCATTGTCTTGAATAATAGTCTAAGTAACCTTTGCATATTTATGTTGTAGATCAATGGCTTGCGCAGTAGCACCCCTGAATTTTAATGCATTCCTAGAGAAAGCTAAGTAGAAAGATGATGGAAGTAACTTTGTTGGTTGGGCCCGTAATCTGAGGATTATCCTCATGGCTTCCCAGAAATCATATGTCCTTGATGCACCTCTTGGTGACCAACCAGAAGACATGTCATCCGAAGACGTTAAGAACGCTTGGGAGGCACGTTCTGGAGATTACTCAATAGTTTAGTGTGCAATATTGTATGGCTTAGAACCGGGACTTCAAAGACATTTTGAACGTCATGGAGCATATCAGATGTTCTAGGAGTTGAAGTTTATCTTTCAGAAGAATGCCCGAATCGAGAGGTATGAGACCTCCGATAAGTTCTATGCTTGCAAGATGGAGGAAAACGGGTCTATCAGTGAACATATACTCAGAATGTCTATGTATTCGCACTAGTAGAAAACAGACCTTTCGTCCCAAGCATTAGTCCCGGTCTGGTTACGAGCCGGTACTAAAGACGGTATTATTCCCGGTTCGTGCCGGCTCCAACGGCTAGGAGCAGGGCAACCTTTAGTACTGGCTCGTGGGCGATCTTTAGTACCAGTTCGTGTCACGAGCCAATACTAAAGGGGGCGTGGCAGGCTTTTGGTCAGACTTGGGCCCCGCGTGCACCTTTAGTACCGGCTGGTGACACCAACCGGTACTAAAGGGCAACCTTTAGTACCGGGTGGTGTCACCAACCGGTACTAAAGACTTCCTACATATACGCTTCGTCCGCAGCCGATCGAAGGGGCTCGATCATTTTCTCTGTTTTCTCCCCTGTTATTCTTCTTGCTTGAAGCTCATCCTCCATTTTGCCAAGGATTTGTCAAGATTTAAAGGCACCCCATCTATCCATGTGTTCATAAAGGTTAGCAACTTTGCTCCTTCATCTCTCATTGCTAGATTAGCTTGTGGTATGCTCAAAGATATGCGATTTGTGGGTTTTAGCTAGGTTTTGGAAGAGTGATCATTATGTGGGAGTTTATTGGATTTATATGCAATTTGAGCTCAAATTAACTTTCTAGGTTGCATATGTGTAGGTGTGGTTTATTTGGTGCCTTCCCATCCCCGACCGTCCTAACCACCGTCGATCATCCGCACCATCTCGTCGCGGCACCGGCCACCTTGGTGAGCCTCTTGTTCTTCTTAAAACCTTTTTTTAAATTACTTGTATGATTTAGATAGCTGCGTGTACAATTTACTTACTTGTATTATTGTTTGTTATTCTATAGTGTCATGGTTATGGTATCCGCCCACGTCGGTCCTCGTGCAGTCTATGATTCAGATGTGGTATGTCGTTATCTTTTATAACTATTTCACACATCATCTAATGTCTATGACAATTAATTATGCAACCAAATTGACGTAAATGTTTTTATCTGTAGGAAGTAGTTGAACTAGGAATTCCAACCAACTATGCAATTCTGCTCGAGAAATTAACACAAGCTGAAAAAGAAATTGATCATTTGAAAGAAAAATTGAAAAGAATTGAAGATGAGAAGATGGGATTGGAGTTGCATGTTGTCAATATCGTTGATTATCACAAGAACAAGATGGTTGGAATGCGCTTGAAGCTTGGAAAGATTAGAAAATTTGCCATTGATAAAGAGGCTTGGTATCATTATGTCGTTGGCTCAATTGTTACTTTACTTGCGATTATGATCGGATTTGTTGTTGCATTTACATGTTTTAGATAGTTGTATGTTGTCTTATGAGATTTATGTATGAACTATAAGTATCTATTATTTGAAGTAATAACATTTGGTCACTGCTAGCTCTACTTTTGCTTGTAATGTGATGATGAAGTTGTATTAATTTGGTCACTTCGATGTTGTGTAGTGAACATGAGCCGGCAATGGATGTACGATGACCGACTAAGTCCAAGGTTTCTTAATGGCCTGCATGATTTTATTCGTGTGGCTGAGGCAAACAAGCAGAATGGTTTCATGTGTTATCCATGTCGTGATTGTAAGAATGATAGGAATTACTCTACCTCAAAAACCCTTCACTACCACCTGCTGAAGTCTGGTTTCATGTCCGGCTATAGCTGTTGGACCAAGCACGGAGAAAGAGGAGTTATAATGGAAGACAATGAAGAAGAAGAGGATGATGACAACTATCCTTTCGCCGATACAACAATGGGGGAAGCTTAAGAACAGGCATCAATGGGGGAAGCTAAAGAAGAGGCATCAGATGAGCTTGCTGATGATTTGGGTCGGGTCATTGCTGATGCAAAGAGAAACTGCAAAAATGATAAGGAGAGGTTGAAGTTGAAACGCATGTTAGAGGATCACAAGAAATTATTGTATCCAAATTGTGAAGATGACAAGAAAAAGATGGGTACCACGCTGGAATTGCTGCAAAGGAAGGCAAAGAATGGTGTAACTGATAAGGGATTTCAAGAATTGGTGATAGGAATTACTCTACCTCAAAAACCCTTCACTACCACCTGCTGAAGTCCGGTTTCATGTCCGGCTATAGCTGTTGGACCAAGCACGGAGAAACAGGGGTTATAATGGAAGACAATGAAGAAGAAGAGGATGATGACAACTATCCTTTCGCCGATACAACAATGGGGGAAGCTTAAGAACAGGCATCAATGGGGGAAGCTAAAGAAGAGGCATCAGATGAGCTCGCTAATGATTTGGGTCGGGTCATTGCTGATGCAAAGAGAAACTGCAAAAATGATAAGGAGAGGTTGAAGTTGAAACGCATGTTAGAGGATCACAAGAAATTATTGTATCCAAATTGTGAAGATGACAAGAAAAAGATGGGTACCACGCTGGAATTGCTGCAATGGAAGGCAAAGAATGGTGTAACTGACAAGGGATTTCAAGAATTGGTGATAGGAATTACTCTACGTCAAAAACCCTTCACTACCACCTGCTGAAGTCCGGTTTCATGTCCGGCTATAGCTGTTGGACCAAGCACGGAGAAACAGGGGTTATAGTGGAAGACAATGAAGAAGAAGAGGATGATGACAACTATTCTTTCGCCAATACAACAATGGGGGAAGCTGAAGAAGAGGCATCAATGGGGGAAGTTGAAGAAGAGGCATCAGATGAGCTCGCTGATGATTTGGGTCGGGTCATTGCTGATGCAAAGAGAAACTGCAAAAATGATAAGGAGAGGTTGAAGTTCAAATGCATGTTAGAGGATCACAAGAGATTATTGTATCCAAATTGTGAAGATGACAAGAAAAAGCTGGGTACCATGCTGGAATTGCTGCAATGGAAGGCAAAGAATGGTGTAACCGACAAGGGATTTCAAGAATTGCTGATAGGAATTACTCTACCTCAAAAACCCTTCACTACCACCTGCTGAAGTCTGGTTTCATGTCCGGCTATAGCTGTTGGACCAAGCATGGAGAAAGAGGGGTTATAATAGAAGACAATGAAGAAGAAGAGGATGATGACAACTATCCTTTCGCCGATACAACAAGGGGGGAAGCTGAAGAAGAGGAATCAATGGAGGAAGCTAAACAAGAGGCATCAGATGAGCTCACTGATGATTTGGGTCGGGTCATTGCTGATGCAAAGAGAAACTACAAAAATGATAAGGAGAGGTTGAAGTTGAAACGCATGTTAGAGGATCACAAGAAATTATTGTATCCAAATTGTGAAGATGACAAGAAAAAGCTGGGTACCACGCTGGAATTGCTGCAATGGAAGGTGAAGAATGGTGTAACTGACAAGGGATTTCAAGAATTGCTTATAATGATAAAGAAGATGCTTCCAAAGAATAACAAATTGCCTGAAAGTACGTACGAAGCTAAGAAGGTTGTCTGCCCTCTAGGATTAGAGGTGCAGAAGATACATGCATGCCCTAATTACTGCATCCTCTACCGCGGTGAGGAGTACCAGAATTTGGATGCATGCCTGGTATGCGGTGCACTGCGCTATAAGATCCCCCGCGATGACCCTGGTGATGTGGAGGGCAAACGCCACAGGAAGAGGGTTCCTGCCAAGGTGATGTGGTATGCTCCTATAATACCATGGTTGAAACGTTTGTTCCAAAACAAAGAGCATGCCAAGTTGTTGCGATGGCACAAAGAAGAACGTAAGAAAGATGGGATGTTGAGAGCACCCGCTGATGGGTCATAGTGGAGAAAAATTGAGAGGGAGTTCACGGACTTTGCAGCTGACGCAACGAACTTATGGTTTGGTCTTAGTACAGACGGCATGAACCCTTTTGGGGAGCAGAGCTCCAGTCACAACACCTGGCCCGTGACTCTATGTATCTACAACCTTCCTCCTTGGTTGTGCATGAAGCGGAAGTTCATTATGACGCCAGTGCTCATCCAAGTCCCTAAGCAACCCAGCAACGACATTGATGTCTACCTAGGGCCACTAGTTGATGAACTTCTACAGTTGGGGAAAAACCAGCTGTACGTGTGTGGGATGCGCACACACAGAAGGAAATTGACCTATGAGCGTTGCTGTTTGTAACCATCAATGATTGGCCTGCTCTTAGTAACCTTTCAGGACATACAAACAAGGGATACAATGCATGCATGCACTGTTTAGATGATACTGAAAGTATATATTTGGATAAATGTAAGAAGAATGTGTACCTGGGACATCGTTGATTTCTACCGATCAAGCATATCTTAAGAAAGGTAGGCAACCATTTCAAAGGTGAGCCAGATAACCGAAAGAAGCCTGGCCTCCGTACTGGTGAATATATATTTGATATGGTCAAGGATTTACAGGTAATCTTTGGAAAGGGTCCTGGCAGACAATCTGTTCTGAATGACACCAACAGACACGCACCCATGTGGAAGAAGAAATCTATATTTCGGAAACTTGAATATTGGAAAGCCCTAGAGGTCCGCAATGCAATCGATGTGATGCATGTGACGAAGAAACTTTGTGTGAACCTGCTAGGATTCTTGGGCGTGTATGGAAAGACAAAAGATACACCGAAGGCACGGGAGGATAAGCAAAAAATTAACGAAAAAGACGGCATGCCTCCAAAGTAGTATCAAGGTCCTGCCAGCTACGCTCTTAAAAAAGAAGAGAAGGAAATCTTTTTTGAATGCCTGCTCAGTATCAAGGTCCCGTCTAGCTTCTCGTCGAATATAAAGGGAATAATAAATATGGCAGAGAAAAAATTTCAAAATCTAAAGTCGCATGACTACCACGTGATTATGACGCAATTAATTCCAGTTGCACTTAGGGGGCTTCTACCGAAAAATGTTCGATTAGCCATTGTGAAGCTATGCGCATTCCTCAATGCAATTTCTCAGAAGGTAATCGATCCAGAAATCCTACCAAGGTTACAGAATGACCTGGTCCAATGTCTTGTCAGTTTCGAGTTGGTGTTCCCTCCATCCTTCTTCAATATTATGACACACGTTCTAGTTCACCTAGTCGAAGAGATTAACATGCTGGGTCCTGTATTTCTACACAATATGTTCCCCTTCGAGAGGTTCATGGGAGTCTTAAAGAAATATGTTCATAACTGTGCTAGGCCAGAAGTAGCATCGCCAAGGGATATGGAACAGAGGAGGTTATTGAGTTTTGTGTTGACTTTGTTCCTGACATTAAGCCGATTGGTCTTCCTAAATCGCGGCATGAGGGGAGACTGGGTGGAAAAGGCACAGTAGGAAACAAAGAAGCAATAAATATGGACGGGCATTCTTTCACTCAAACACACTACACGGTTCTACAAAATTCCACCTTGTTGACTCCATATATGGAGGAACACAAGGATATTGTACGGTCCAAGAACCCGGAGCAGTCTGACCCCTGGATTGAACGTAAACACATGAAGACTTTTGCTAGTTGGTTGCAAACAAAGCTCATCAATGACAATGATGTTCCAGATGAACTATACTGGTTGGCCGAGACACCAAGTTTGACTATAACAACTTTCAAAGGGTACGAGATAAATGGGAATACATTTTACACGACCGCCCAAGATAAAAAGAGCACCAACCAAAACAGTGGTGTCCGCTATGATGCAACTAACTTTTAAGACACATATTATGGTTACATAGAGGAGATATGGGAACTTGACTATGGACCTGCTCTTAAGGTCCCTTTGTTTCGGTGCAAATGGGCCAAATATACTGGAGGCGGGGTACAGGTAGGCCCGCAGTACGGAATGACAATAGTGGATCTCAACAATCTTGGATACACAGACGACTCATTCGTCCTAGCCAATGATGTGGCTCAGGATTTCTATGTGAAGGACATGTCTAGCAAACCGAGGACAAAAAAAGATAAGGAAGCGAAACATCATACGATGAGACAAAGCGCCACATAGTTCTTTCAAGGAAAACAAACATTGTGGGAGTGGAGGACAAGACAGACATGTCAGAAGATTATGAAAAGTTTCATGAAATCCCTCAGTTCAGAGTGAAGACTGACCCAAGCATCATATTAAATGATGAAGATTCTCCATGGTTACGGTGCAATCATAAGCAAGGGAGAAACACGCAGAAAAAGTCTTACACCGCGAGATCCCACTCTGGGATGTGACCGGCTTCACCGTCATCACTTTCCATGTGAAGGACATGCATGCATTTTCTACCATGGTATCTTTGTAACAGTTTGTACACGAAGTGCATCCAGTTTGTACACGAAGTGTTTGCCGTCACCCTCTCAACTCTTTAGAAGTTTCTATGTGGGTGAAATTATGATGTCATGCCAAGTTACAACCTTTTCAGAGTTCATTTGTACTGCTTTTCAAATTCAGGGTCATTTAGCTCAAAATAAATCATTAAATGCATGGAAAATATCAAATGAAGTCAGAAAGGGTTGAAAATTGATGATGTGCCTTTGAACGGTGCATATTGAACACACAAAAATTATGGAGTTAAAATAAGTTATTAAAAATGAAATCCTTTTGTAATAGATGAGTTTTCGTCCGAAACCCTCATACTTCGAAAGAGATTGTCCAATTTGTACACAAGTGCATCCAGTTTTTGCTGTAACCCTCTCAACTCTTTAGAAGGTGCTATGTGGGTGAAATTATGATTTCATGCCAAGTTACAACCTTTTCAGAGTTCATTTGTACTGCTTTTCAAATTCAGGGTCATTTAGCTCAAAATAAATCATTAAATGCATGGAAAATGTCAAATGAAGTCAGAAAGGGTTGAAAATTGATGTGTGCCTTTGAATGGTGCATATTGAACACACAAAAATTATGGAGTTAAAATAAGTTATTAAAAATGAAATCCTTTTGTAATAGATGAGTTTTCGTCTGAAACCCTCATACTTCGAAAGAGATTGTCCAATTTGTACACGAAGTGCATCCAGTTTTTGCCGTAACCCTCTAAACTCTTTAGAAGTTGCTATGTGGGTGAAATTAAGATTTCATGCCAAGTTACAACCTTTTCAGAGTTCATTTGTACTGCTTTTCAAATTCAGGGTCATTTAGCTCAAAATAAATCATTAAATGCATGGAAAATAACAAATGAAGTCAGAAAGGGTTGAAAATTGATGATGTGCCTTTGAGTGGTGCATATTGAACACACAAAAAGTATGGAGTTAAAATAAGTTATTAAAAATGAAATCCTTTTGCAATAGATGAGTTTTCGTCCGAAACCCTCATACTTCGAAAGAGATTGTCCAATTTGTACAGGAAGTGCATCCAGTTTTTGCCGCAACCCTCTCAACTCTTTAGAAGTTGCTATGTGGGTGAAATTATGATGTCATGCCAAGTTACAACCTTTTCAGAGTTCATTTGTACTGCTTTTCAAATTCAGGGTCATTTAGCTCAAAATAAATCATTAAATGCATGGAAATTATCATATGAAGTCAGAAAGGGTTGAAAATTGATGATGTGCCTTTTAATGGTGCATATTGAACACACAAAAAGTGTGGAGTTAAAATAAGTTATTAAAAATAAAATCCTTTTGTAATAGATGAGTTCTCATCCGAAACCCTCATACTTCGAAAGAGATTGTCCAATTTGTACACGAAGTGCATCCAGTTTTTGCCGCAACCCTCTCAACTCTTTAGAAGTTGCTATGTGGGTGAAATTATGATGTCATGCCAAGTTACAACCTTTTCAGATTTCATTTGTACTGCTTTTCAAATTCAGGGTCATTTAGCTCAAAATAAATCATTAAATGCATGGAAAATATCAAATGAAGTCAGAAAGGGTTGAAAATTGATGATGTGCCGTTGAATGGTGCATATCGAACACACAATAAGTATGGAGTTAAAATAAGTTATTAAAAATGAAATCCCTTTGTAATAGATGAGTTTTTGTCCGAAACCCTCATACTTCGAAAGAGATTGTCCAATTTGTACACGAAGTGCATCCAGTTTTTGCGGTAACCCTCTCAACTCTTTAGAAGTTGCTATGTGGCTGAAATTATGATGTCATGCCAAGTTACAACCTTTTCCATGTTCATTTGTACTTCTTTTCAAATTCAGGGTTATTTAGCTCAAAATAAATCATTAAATGCATGGAAAATATCAAATGAAGTTAGAAAGGGTTGAAACTTGATGGTGTGCCTTTGAATGGTGCATATTGAACATGCAAAAAGTATGGAGTTAAAATAAGTTATTAAAAATGAAATCCCTTTGTAATAGATGAGTTTTCATCCGAAACCCTCATACTTCGAAAGAGATTGTCCAATTTGTACACGAAGTGCATCTAGTTTTTGCCGTAACCATCTCAACTCTTTAGAAGTTTCTATGTGGGTGAAATTATGATGTCATGCCAAGTTACAACCTTTTCAGAGTTCATTTGTATTGCTTTTCGAACTCGAGATATGACATTTCAAATGCTATTTAATCAAATTGTCTTATACAGTAGTTTAAGTTGTTCAAACATGCATGGAAACGCCGTAAACAGATTCTTTATATTTTTCTGATATTTTTTCATATATTATTTATTTCCATTGAAGTCATAGTTTTTTCTATGATTTTTAAAGTTTAGGGGTTTTGTCTGAAAATAATAACTAATAATGAATTAAAAAAAACCTTTATTACCGGTGCGTGGCTCGCACCGGTACTAAAGACCCTTTCGTACCGGTGCGAGCCATGCACCGGTACTAAAGGTCCTGCAGTATAAATAGTATCTCCCTCGTCCCGGTGCGAGCCACACATCGGGAGAAGGTCATTCGCGCGCCGCCAGGCTGCCGGAAATTGCCGTCACCGCCGCCCCGACGCCGCGCGCCGCCCGGAGCCCGCTGCCCCGACGTCGTGCGCCTCCCCGCCGCCGCCCGCCGCCCCGGTAGCCCCCACCCAACTCCGGCTCCGGTGAGTGCCCGGCCGCCCCTCCATTTTTCCTGTTTTTTCTGTTAAATTTAGTTAGTTTCTTAGGTTATTAGGGTAGTATTAGGTTATTAGGCTAGTTAATTGGTTAGTTAGTTTGGTTTAGTTAGTTTTGGTTTAATTTAGTTCAGGTTTAATTTAGTTAGGTTAGGTTTAGGTTTAATTTAGTTAGGTTAGGTTTAATTTAGTTAGTTTAGGTTTACATTAGTTTAATTTAGTTAGTTTAGGTTTACTTTAGGTTTAATTTAGTTTAGGTTTAGTTTAGTTTAGGTTTAATTTAGTTTAGGTTTAGTTTAGTTTTAGGTTTAGTTTAGGTTTAGTTTAGGTTTAGTTTAGGTTTTGTTTAGGCCCCCCGACCCCGACACGACACCCCCCGACACCCAGACCCCGACATGACACCCCGACACCCCGACACAGGACGCCCGACCACGACACAGCACCCCGACCCCGACACGACACCCTGACACGGCACCCCCAACCACGACACAGCACCCCTACCCCGACACGACACCCCCAACACCCCGACACGACAGCCCCGACACCCTGACCCCGACCACGACACATCACCCCTATTTAGTTAGTTAGTTAGTTAGGTTATCAGGTTAGTTTAGTTAGTTTAGTTAGTTAGGTTAGTTTAGTTAGTTAGTTAGGTAGGTCGTCCTTAGGTTATTAGGGTATGTGTTAATTTTGTTAGATGCTAAGTGTTATTTAATTTGTTAGATGCTAAGTGTTAATTTTGCTATGTTTTATTTAATTTGTTTTCATAATTAAGTGTTTCTTCTCGACATCACGATGCCGATCCCGCATCCTCATCGTCGAGTCACCGGAGGAGGTCACTTGCATGAACCGAGGGGCCCTGTCAGGGATTCGGCTCCGACGGGCTGGTACTAGGAGGTGCTGCCTTCCGAGCGGCGCAGCTTGGTGAGGAGCCAGCCCGTCGTCAACCCGGAGGTTCTATGGTGGCGGCCGCATGGGCCATGGAGTTTTCAGAGGCTTGAGTCCCCCGCGGAGGTGGTCCAGTACCATGTCAGCGAGGAGAACGAGCACGTCTGTCGCTACATGGCAGCTTTGGAGGCCAGGTCCGACAATACCTAGCATATTCTTCAGGGATCTCACTGCAGCTATGTTCCTGTGATGGTTCCTTCTCTTTGGCTGTCCACCGTCCACCCTGATATCCGTCGGGCGCTAGGGTTCTAGCTAGATCGATATATTAGCTACTATATATGTATTATTATGATGTATTAGCTAGATCGATGGATTAGCCGATGTATTAACAATTATCCGAGATTATGAGATGAGATCTTTTCTAAGAACTACTATATATGTATTCGATGATGCATTATTAATTAACTATCAGTTATTTTGCTTCTTGAATGCATCCTAATTTGGATACTAATTTGTTTTATCTATATTATTATGGATTAGTTATTAAGCTATGGACAGTACCGGTAGAGC
This sequence comes from Hordeum marinum, assembly GCA_022496015.1. Classification (NCBI taxonomy): domain Eukaryota; kingdom Viridiplantae; phylum Streptophyta; class Magnoliopsida; order Poales; family Poaceae; genus Hordeum; species Hordeum marinum. The sequence continues at coordinate 33,491,989 of CM039674.1, forward strand.
TCATGAAGAGGACATCTTCGACATGATACGCTCCTACAAAAACCCAGCAGACCTTCTGGGTGAATCACATGATGATGATGGCTCACAATATCTGAACGATTACGGTGATGGATGTGAGGCCGAGGAAGAACAACTTATGTTCCAAAATCAGGAACAACTAACAATGTCCGGCGAGGTATATACACATATTAGCCTCTGGTGATCATTACATGTGTATTAATTGATTTGTATATATATATTAACAAATCTTTTTTCTTTTAATTATCAGCCCTCCGGATCGAGTCAATCTAGTAGAAAGGTACGAGGTGGTGCCAAAATATTGGACAGCAACATAAAGCTCAATCTTGATGCTTTCAAACATGATGGTGCACCGACTCACCCTGAAGCCAATGCCAAGACATTTGTGCGTCAATGCAGAGTGGTTGTTAGGGATGGAGTCCCGATCACAATGCAAGTATGGATTCAACCAAACAACCCAAAACCAGGAGTGAATTATGTCGATACAAGAATTAAAGATACCCTTTGGCAAGATCTCATGGAGCATTTCATCCTACCAGATTCTCTCTCGGAGCGCCAAAGGGACAAAGTCAAGGAGTTTGCTCTCCATAAGATGGCCGGCATGTTCCAGACTTGGAAGAAAAGATTATGGACCGAGTACAACGCTAGAGGCCAGAAGGCGCCCGACTTCATAGGAATATACGAGAAGGTAAGGAATCACTGGGACGCATTTATCGAGTACAAGACATCGGAAGCTGCTATGGAGAAGTCGGCAAAGAATAAGATAAATGCGGAGAAAAAAGTATCACCATAAACTAGGGACAGGTGGATACAAGTAAGCCATTCCTAAGTGGGATGCATTAGAGAATAAGATGCATGCTGAAGGGATCACTCAAGTAACCTTCCACTCGCCCCGGAGGTGCAGGAATTGGTTTTTTGTGCATGGGGGAAAGTTGGACCCAGCAACAGGGAAGATTATTGCACTGGCTAGTCTGAAGCATGCATCAGATGAGTTGATTGAAGCAATAAAAGCTTCCCAAGAAGGACGGTTTCACCCCGATAGAGAGAACGACGAGCTTACACGCGCCCTCGGGAATCCCGAACACGATGGACGAACACGAGGCATGGGCGTTGTTCCGTGGCATGAGGGGTTTGCGGGATGGAAGGACAGTTATAAAAGTCATTCGAGAAAAAAGAAGGTGGAAGCAGACCGACTTTCAAAGTTGGAACAGAAGTATGAGCAGCAGCAGCTGCAAATACAGGTACTGACCCAGCAAAGGGCAACTCCGTGGTAGGAGGCATCAGAACCCATCCCATCTACACTGCCGAAAAGCAGCAAGGGTTCCACGGGGGAACCGCTGGGTCACACCCCCGTGGATGATATCACCGAGAAGACATCTTGTGAGTTAATCCAAAAATGAAGAACATACCCGTGCGGGTCACGACGGGCTATGCTTTACCAAATACACATGATGTTCTCTGGCATTGCAATCCGGTTCCAGCTGGGTATGCTCGTGTCGCGGTGGACTCAATAGAGCCAGGATATGATGAACTATTGCTTGACATCCCTTGAGGTGAGGGGGAGTCCACACTGGCAGAAGTCGGTCGTGGTCTCATTCTATGGAGTAAGGACTGCATCGTCTTTCCACACTCGACACTAAGGCCACCGGCTCCTCCGAGTATCGATGTCTAGCGCGAGGGATCCCAGCCAAAGGCATCACAACGCCAGCAGTCCTCCCCACCTCGCCAGCAGTCCTCCCCACCTCGCCAGTAGTCCTCCCTACCTCCCCAGCAGTCCTCCCCACCTCAAGAGGCATCCCACCTCGCCAGCAGTCCTCCCCACCTCGCCAACAGTCCTCCCAACCTCGGGACTGAGCATGACATGAGTCCATATCGTCGATATCGATCTCCACCGCGTGAGCCGACTCCACCCCGGCAGTGGTCCCGCGAACAGGGCTCCCAAAAGAGGAAGGCTCGCAGAAGTCCTCTTCGAAAGAAAGCAAAGAAGAAACCCGAGCCTTCGGCCAAAAGGAAGCTACCTTACGACATGACACCAGAGGAAAACAAAATTGAAAGCGATCGCCAAGTGAAAGCCTTTTTTGCAAAGAAGACCGTGCCGCCAAAGGAGGTAATACCCAAGGAAGTTGAAGAGCACTTTATGGAACACTCTATTGATCGACCCCCGACATATGTCGAGCGTATGCCGACAAACTATGAGCTATAGATTCAGAAGGCAAGTGAGCAGAGAAGTCGGCCCAGCCCAAGGAAGAAGTCGGGAAGTGCGACATCAACGACAGGTGGTACTACTAGCGGGAAAACAGTTCCCCAGCTCGGAGAACAATACAAGCAATCGATCTCTCCGCTCAAGGTGAGTACCAATCCAAGCAAGAAATCGATCCAACCAGTCGACGTGCAAGGCAACCCAATCGACCTCGAAGAAGCAGAGGCTGCAGGTCTCACTCTTGGCCAAATCCATGGCACTGAGGAAATCCGTGGGTACGGTGCAACTGAGTACACAATGCAATATGTCGTCAGAAAACCACTTGTCACACCCGAGCAGTACAAGGAACTGCCAACTGCGATGCGATGGTTGCATGATTGGTACCTACAAGAAGCAAAGCGAGGGGCGACGGCGGTCATGTTCAAAGTAAGAAAAGAGCATTACGTCAATCCATGTGACCTATGTCTTGAATTCTCAGAACTTTTCCAGTTATACCACATGGACTCTATCGACAAAACTCTCATCAACTGTTATTGTGTGTAAGTGATTTATATCTTTAATAATTTAAATCTCTAGCTAAGATATCGTTCCTTGGCTTATCCTCACTATATATGTTCTTTTCTATGCTATTATGTAGATTGAAGATGTGGGAATTGAAACAAGAGGGAATCAATGACATTGGGTTCATCGACCCAAGTACCGTTAATGGTGATGTGGTAAAACATTATGCCAAGGACACAGAAGATCTCTTGGAAAATTTTCTAGACGCAATAATGAATACCAAATCTACTATAATATTTCCTTACAACATGGGGTGGGTGTTTACTCTCTTATATACTACTCATTCTATTTTTGCTTACTAGCTCGCTGTCAAGTGTAGTTGATGAGTTATATGCATGTCTGCTGGATTATATAAACTTCTGCACAGAGACCACTATATCCTCCTAAATATTATCCTCGCGGATAGACTTTTTCAAGTGTACGACTCACTAGATACACTAGAACAATCATACGTGGACTTGTATTTTATGATAGAACGGTAATTTCAATCTTTATAGACCTCGCTTTCTTTCATTATCTCCTGATATCAAAAGTAATTATAATAACTCTTTCATTCTTTTTCTTTACCACATAGTGTTTGGAAAAAGATGATAGAGAAAAACCATCACGGTCGTCAATGGAAACCGAAGCTGAAGTGGAAAAAGATGAAGGTAATTAAGTAGTACTACTAGGTCCGCACATCTCTTTGATTCTAGTTTCAATACCATTATCACATACTTGATTATTAATTATCTTATTGAATTCTATTCTTTTGCAAAGTGCGCAAAGCAGCCACAGGGGACAAATTTATGTGGATACTTCCTCTGCGAGAACATTCGCATCCAGACCGAAGGTTGTATACGTCGCAGAGGAGCACGTGAAAGACAGCTCCAGGTTTGGCAGATGATGTCGAAGCTCTCACCCGAGAAACGCTTTGTAGCACTTCAAGAGGAATTTGTGGCATTTTTTCTTCAACATGTCATTGATGTAAACGGAGAGCACTATTACTTACCGCCGCCTCAATAATGCCAGCAAATCAGTATACTTAAGTTATAAGTCCCGGCCGGGTTTTGGGCCTTAAGTTATAAGTCCCAGAATATATATGGATGTGTAATTCCATTTGTATATATACTGTGTATGAGATATTGTATATTATATTACATATATATATGCATCAACTTGTGTAATTAATGTTTACAGTATGTAGCATCGTAAAATAAATTTGAAATGAATGGAAAACACAATAAATAGAGAGGAAAACTAAAACCTAATTAAAAGCGAAAACAAAAAAACAGAACACTTAGTACCGGTTGGTATCACCAACCGGTACTAAAGGTACTCCACCACCAGCCCACGCAGGCAGCCACGTGGTGGGCCTTTAGTACCGATCCGTGGTCCAACTGGTACTAAAGGTCTGGACCTTTAGTCCCGACCCTTTAGTACCGGTTGGGGAACTGGTACTAAAGGCACATCCCGACCGGGACTACTGATCGACATTCTACTAGTGTTGACTCATCTAGCGGAGTTGGGAATTGCCCTTCCGCCAGAGGCGGTCACTGACAGAGTTCTTCAATCACTGCCACCTAGTTACAAGAGCTTTGTGATGAACTATAACATGCACGGGATGAACAAGTCAGTCGCCGAGCTGTTTGCGATGCTAAAAGTCGCTAAGTCTGAAATCTAGAAAGAACATCAAGTTTTGATGGTCAATAAAACCACTAGTTTCAAGAAGAATGGAAAGGGCAAGGGAAAGAAAGGTAAAACCAAGAAGGATGGCAAAGCAGTTGCTACTGCTGTAAAGAAGCCCAAGCATGGACCCAAGCCAGAAACTGAGTGCTTTCATTGCAAGGGAACTAGTCGCTGGAAGCGGAACTACCCCAAGTACCTGGCTGACAAGAAGGCGGCCAACGACAAACAAGATATATATGATATACATGTTATTGATGTGTACCTTACTAGCTCTCGTTGTAGTGCCTGGGTATTTTATACCGGTTTGGTTGCTCACATTTGCAACTCAACAGGAACTACGGAATAGACGAAGGCTGGCAAAGGATGAAGTGACGATGCGCGTGGGAAATGGTTCCAAGGTTGATGTGATCACCGTCGGCACGCTCTCTCTTCGATTACCATCGGGATTAGTGATGAACCTGAATAATTGGTATTTAGTGCATGCGTTAAGCATGAACGTTATATCTGGATCTTGTTTGTTGCGAGACGGTTACTCATTTAAATCAGAGAATAAAGGTTGTTCTATTTATATGAGTAATATCTTTTATGGTCATGCACCCAATGTGAGGGGTTTATTCATATTGAATCTTGATAGTGATGATACACATGTTCATAACATTGATGCCAAAAGATGTAGAGTTGATAAATGATAGAACCACTTTCTTGTGGCATTGCCGTTTAGGTCATATTGGTGTAAAACGCATGAGGAAGCTCCATGCTGATGGACTTTTGGAGTCACTTGATTTTTGAATCACTTGACACATGTGAACCATGCCTCATGGGCAAGATGACTAAAACGTCGTTCTCTGGAACAACGGAACGGGCAAGTGACTTATTGGAAATCATACATACTGATGTGTGCGGTCCAATGAATGTTACAGCGCGTGGTGGATATCGTTATTTTCTCACCTTCACTGATGACTTAAGTAGATATGGGTATATTTACTTAATGAAACACAAGTCTGAAACGTTTGAAAAGTTCAAGCAATTTCAGAGTGAAGTTGAGAATCATCGTAACAAGAAGATTAAATTCCTGTGATCTGATCGAGGAGGTGAATATCTGAGTTATGAGTTTGGCAGTCACTTAAGACAGTGTGGAATTGTTTCATAGTTGACACCGCCCGAATAACCACAGCGTAATGGTGTGTCCGAACATCGTAATTGAACCTTATTAGATATGGTGTGTTCTATGATGTCTCTTGCTGATTTGCCACTATCGTTTTGGGGTTATGCATTAGAGATATCTGCATTCACTTTAAATAGGGCACCATCAAAATATGTTGAGACGACGCCATATGAACTATGGTTTGGCAAGAGGCCAAAGTTGTCATTTCTTAAAGTTTGGGGATGTGATGCTTATGTCAAAAAGCTTCAGCCTGAAAAGCTGGAACCCAAAGCGGAGAAATGCGTCTTCATAGGATACCCGAAAGAGACAGTCGGGTGTACCTTCTATCTCAGATCCGAAGGCAAATTGTTTGTCGCTAAGAACGGAACATTTCTTGAGAAAGAGTTTCTCCCGAAAGAATTGAGTGGGAGGAAAATAGAGCTTGATGAGGTTATTAAACCTTTACTTCAACCAGAAAGTAGCGCAACACAGAAAGATGTTTCTATGGACCCTACGACGGTTGAAGAGGAAGTTAATCATGATGATCATGAAGCTTCGGATCAAGCTGCTATTGAACCTCGTAGGTCGACAAGGGCGCGTACTACTCCTAAGTGGTATGGCAACCCTGTCTTGGAGGTCATGTTGTTGGACAACAATGAACCTACAAGCTATGGAGGAGCGGTGATGGGCTCGGATTCCGAGAAATGGTTAGAGGACATGAAATCCGAGATGGGATCCATGTATGAAAACAAAGTATGGACTTTGTAAGTATTACCTGAAGGGCGAAAGGCCATTCAGAACAAATGGATCTTTAAGAAGAAGACAGACGCGGACGGTAATGTCACCGTCTATAAAGCTCGACTTGTGGCAAAGGGTTTTTCACAAGTTCAAGGAGTTGACTACGATGAGACCTTCTCACCCGTAGCGATGCTTAAGTTTGTCAGAATCATGTTGGAAATAGCTGCTTATTTCAACTATGAAATTTGGCAGATGGATGTCAAAAGAGCATTCCTCAATGGTTTCCTTGAGGAAGAGTTGTATATGATGCAACCAGAAGGTTTTGTCGATCCAGAGAATGCTGACAAAGTTTGCAAAGTCCAGGGATCCATTTATGGGCTGGTGCAAGCATCTCGGAGTTGGAATAAGCGCTTTGATGAGGTGATCATAGCGTTTGAGTTTATACAAGTTTATGGAGAAGCTTGTATTTACAAGAAAGTGAGTTGGAGCTCTATAGCGTTTCTAATATTATATGTGGATGACATATTGGTGATTGGAAACAATATAGAAATGTTGGAAAGCGTGAAGGAATATTTGAACAAGAGTTTTTCAATGAAGGACCTAGGAGAAGCTGATTTCATATTAGGCATTAAGATCTACAGAGATAGATCAAGACGCTTAATGGCACTTCCACAGAGCACATACCTTGATAAAGTTTTGAAGAAGTTCAAAATGGATCAGTCCAAGAAGGGGTTCTTGCCTGTGTTACAAGGTGTGAATTTGAGTAAGACTCAATGCCCAGTGACTGCAGAAGATAGAGAAAAGATGAGTGTCATCCCCTATGCTTCAGCCATAGGCTCTATCATGTATGCAATGATGTGCACAAGACCCGATGTCAGCCTTGACATAAGTATGGCCAAAAGGTTTCAAAGTGACCCTGGAATGGAGCACTGGGCAGCGGTCAAGAATATCCTTAAGTACCTGAAAAGGACTAAGGAAATGTTTCTCGTTTATGGAGGTGATGAAGAGCTCGTCGTAAAGGGTCACGTCGATGCAAGCTTTGACACTGATCTGGATGACTCTAAGTCACAAACCGGATACGTATTTATTCTCAACGCGGGAGCGGTAAGCTGGTGCAGTTCCAAGCAAAGCGTGGTAGCCGATTCTACGTGCGAAGTGGAGTACATCGCAGCCTCAGAGGCAGCGAAGGAAGGTATCTCAATGAAGCAGTTCATGATAGATCTTGGAGTAGTGCCCAGTGCACTGAATCCAATAAACCTGTTCTGTGACAACACTGGTGCCATTGCTCTAGCCAAGGAACCAAGGTTTCACAAGAGGACCAGACACATAAAGCGACGCTTCAACTCCATCCGCGATTACATCGAGGAAAAGGACATAAATATTTGCAAAGTGCACACAGATTTGAATGTTGCAGACCCGTTGACTAAACCTCTTCCAAGGGCTAAACATGATCAACACCAGAACTGCATGGGTGTTCGATTCATTACAGTGTAAATCACATAGTGATGTGAACTAGATTATTGACTCTAGTGCAAGTGGGAGACTGTTGGAAATATGCCCTAGAGGCAATAAATAAAGTGTTTATTATTATATTTCCTTGTTCATGATAATCGTTTATTATCCATGCTATAATTGTATTGATTGGAAACACATTACATGTGTGGGTAACTAGACAACACTTTGTCCCTAGTATGCCTCTAGTGAACTAGCTCGTTGGTCAAAGATGGTCAAGGTTTCCTAGCCATTGACATGTGATGTCATTTGATAACTGGATCGTATCATTAGGAGAATGATGTGATGAACAAGACCCAAACTACAAACATAGCATATGATCGTGTCAGTTTATTGCTACTGTTTTCTGAATGTCAAGTATATGTTTCTATGACCATGAGATCATGCAACTCACGGACACCGGAAGAGTGCCTTGTGTGTATCAAACGTCTCAACATAACTGGGTGACTATAAAGGTGCTCTACCGGTATCTCCAGGGTGTCTGTTGGGTTGGCATGGATCAAGACTGGGATTTGTTACTCCGTGTGACGGAGAGGTATCTTAGGGCCCACTCGGTAATACAACATCACAATAAGCCTTGCAAGCAATGTGACTAAGTGTTAGTCATGGGATCTTGTATTACGGAATGAGTAAAGAGACTTCCCGGTAACGAGGTTGAACTAGGTATGGAGATACCGACAATCGAATCTCGGGCAAGTAAAATACCGCGGAACAAAGAGAACATCATACGGGATTAACTGAATCCTTGACATAGATGTTCGACCAATGAAGATCTTCATAGAATGTGTAGGAACCAATATGGGCATCCAGATCCCGTTATTGGTTATTGACCGTAGAGGTGTCTCGGTCATGTCTACATAGTTCTCGAACCCGTAGGGTCTGCACACTTAAGGTTTGGTGACGTTTCGGTAGTATAGAGTTATGCATGGTGGTTACCGAAGGTTGTTCGGAGTCCCGGATGAGATCCCTGACATCACGAGGAGCTCCGGAATGGTCCGGAGGTAAGGATTGATATATAGTAAGTCCTATTTTGGTCACCGGAAAAGTTTCGGGCTCATCGGTAGTGTACCAGGAGTGCCGGTAATGTACCGGGAGACCATCGGGAGGGGTATTTCGACCCAAGAGGCTACATGTGTTGTGGGAGAGTGAATACCAGCCCTTAGTGGGCTGGGAAGAAAAGCCCAAAGAGAAAAAGGTGGAAAAAGGCAAAAAGGCCAAAATAAGGAGTCCTAGTCCTACTAGGATTGGAGGAGAAATCCTCCTCTCCTCTTGGTTCGGCCGACGCCTAGATGGCTTGGCCCTTGGTCCAAGCCTCCTCCTCTATTCCTCTTATATATACTAGAGGTTTTAGAGGTTTTGCACTTGATTTTCAGCCACGTGCTACTCGTTCCTCTAGTGCATAGTTTATCCTCTAGATCGGTTTTCTGTAGTGCTTAGGCGAAGCCTTGCCGGAATTGCTCCACCACCATCGCCGCGGAGCCGTCACGCTGCCGGAGAACTCGTCTACCTCTCTTCTCCCTCTTGCTGGATCAAGAAGGCGGAGATCGTCATCAAGCTGTACGTGTGCTGAACGCAGAGGTGCCATCCGTTCGGTGCTTGATCGGGACGGGTCATGATTGGATCGCAGGACGCTCGGCGATTTGGATCATGAAGATGTTCAACTACACCAATCGCGTTTCTTAACGCTTCCCGCTTAGCGATCTACAAGGGTATGTAGATCCACTCTCCCTCTCATAGATGCTCATTACCATGGATAGGTCTTGCGTGAGCGTAGGAAATTTTTTGTTTCCCATGCGACGTTCCCCAACATTTAGATCCTCCAACATGTCGTGCTTGCTTCCACCTCATATTAGCCAAAACTTCCGCACCAAGTACAGATACCACTTGTGCATCCAAACACCTCAACCCAGTTTTGCCATGAGAGTCCACCATACCTACCTATGGATTGAATAAGATCCTTCAAGTAAGTTATCATCGGTGCAAAAAGGTAATAAAAATTGCTCCTAAATATGTGCGATCTTTTATTGTAAGGGAAATGAGTGTTGTACGAACCTGTGACAGTGAAGAACTAAAAGCGATAGACTGCATAAGAAAGGTTGCTATCACAAAGGGCAATACAACGCGGTGTTCCTCTGCACTAAGAGTTTGTGCATCCAAAAATAAAAAGCGCATGACAACCTCTGCTTCCCTCTGCGAAGGGCCTATCTGTTACTTTTACTTTATAGTACTTACCTTTACGCAGTATTCATGATGGTCTTCACCACGTCCTATATTCCATATCTCTTGGCAAGCATTATGTGTTGGGGTATGATCTAGACTTATATATCCACTCGGATGTGGGTGATCATGAGTTATTATTGTTGACATCACCCTTGAGGTGAATAGTTGGGAGGCAAAATTATAAGCCCCTATCTTTCTCTATGTTTGATTGAAGCTTTGACCTCATGGGTACCGCATCAGTGCTAGCAATTGTGAAAGACTAAAGGATGATTGAGTATGTGGATTTGCTTTACAAGCTTTTATATTGACTCTTTCCGATGTTATGATAAATTGTCAATTGCTTCAATGACTGAGATCATAGTTTGTTGGTTGTCAATAGAGTTCTTGGTTCATACTTTATCTTGTGAATGAATTGTTACTCTAGAAAGGATCTCCTACAGTGAGTATTGTTGTTCTAAAATTCATCATGATGCCTTCATGTCCATATTTTATTTTATCGACACCTCTATCTCTAAATATGTGGACTGATAACCCACAAGTATAGCGATCACAACAGTTTTCGAGGGTAGAGTATTCAACCCAAATTTATTGATTCGACACAAGGGGATCCAAAGAATATTCTCGAGTATTAGCAGTTGAGTTGTCAATCCAACCACACCTGAAAGACTTAATATCTGCAGCAAAGTGTTCAGTAGCAAAGTAATATGGTAGTAACGGTAACGGTGGCAAAGTGATAGTAGCAATTTGTAGTGTTTGTGACAGTAGCATCGGAAAAGTAACTTAGCAAAGATCAATATATGGAAAGCTCGTAGGCAATGGATCAGTGATGGATAATTATGTCGAACGGCATTCATCATGCAACAGTTATAGCATAGGGTGACACAGAACTAGCTCCAATTCATCAATGTAATGTAGGCATGTATTCCATATATAGTCATACGTGCTTATGGAAAAGAACTTGCATGACATCTTTAGTCCTACCCTCCCGTGGCAGCGGGGTCCTATTGGAAACTAAGGGATATTGAGGCCTCCTTTTAATAGAGAACCGGACCAAAGCATTAGCACATAGTGAATACATGAACTCCTCAAACTATGGTAATCACTGGAAAGAATCCTAGTTATTGTCATCCTGGGGGATGCGGATCATAAGTCGTAATAGGTGTCTACAACTTGCAAGATAGGATCAAGAACACACATATATTCATGAAAACATAATAGGTTCAGATCTGAAATCATGGCACTCGGGCCCTGGTGACAAGCATTAAGCATATCAAAGTCATAGCAACATCAATCTCAGAACATAGTGGATACTAGGGATCAAACACTAACCAAACTAACTCGATTACAGGATAAATATCATTCAAACCATCACCGTCCAGCAAGACTATGATGAGATTACTCACGAACGGTGGGGAGCATCATGGAATTGGTGATGAAGGATGGTTGGTGATGATGAAGGCATTGATTTCCCCTCTCCGGAGCCCAAAACGGACTCCAGATCTGGTCTCCCGAGGAAGAACAGGCGATGGCGGCGGCTCCATATCATGAAACGTGATGAACTCTTCTCTATGATTTTTTCCTCGACAAATAGGGTTATATGGAGCTGGAAAAGAGGTCGGAGGAGCCACGAGGGCCCCACAAGCCTGCTCGGCGCGGTCAGGGGGTGGCCGCGCCTAGCAGGCTTGTGGCTTGTAGGTGGCTCCCCTCTAGTTAATTCTTGTGTCAGTATTTTTAATTAATTCCAAAAATATTCTCCGTAAATTTTCAGGACGATCCGAGAACTTTTATTTCTGCACAAAAATAACACCAAGGCAATTCTGCTGAAAACAGCGTCAGTCCGGGTTAGTTCCATTCAAATCATGCAAATTAGAGTCCAAAACAAGGGCAAAAGAGTTTGGAAAAGTAGATACGTTGGAGATGTATCAACTCCCCCACGCTTAAACCGTTGCTTGTCCTCAAGAAATTCAGTTGATAAACTGAAAGTGATAAAGAAAAACTTTTACAAACTCTGTTTGATCTTGCTGTTGTAAATATGTCTAACTTATGTTTAGATTTTCAGCAAAGATTATAAACTAACCACATTCACAATAACATTTAGGTCTCACATTTACTCATATCAATGGCATAATCAACTAGCGAGCAATAATAATAAGTCTCGGATGACAACAATTCTATCAAAACAATCACGATACAATACGACATAATGGTATCTCGCTAGCCCTTTCTGAGACCGCAAAACATAAATGCAGAGCACCTCTGTAGAACAAAGACTGACTAAACATTGTAATTCATGGTGAGAGAGACCCAGTCATGCTCATACTCAATATCAATTAATAGCAAGGCATACAAATGACGATGGCGCTCTCTAACTGATGCCTTTTTTATAAGAGGATGATGACTCAACAATAAAGTAAATGGAAAGACCCTTCGCAGAGGGAAGCATTGATTTGTAGAGGTGCCAGAGCTCAAGCTTTTAAAACAGAGATAGGTAATGATTTCGGAGCGGTATGCTTTCGTTGCTCACATAACGACCAAGAGGTTTTCAATATCTTCCATGCTCGATACATTATAGGCGGTTCCCAAAAAGAATAGTAAAGTTTTTACTCCCCCTCCACCAATCAGTCACACTCCATGGCGGGCCGAATTCACGGGTACCGTCCATACAAACACATTCCTGGGGGAGTTTTGTTTAATTATATTTTTCTTTTTATTTCGAGCATGGAACTGGGCATCCCAATTATCAGCCACTTTCTCGTGAATGATCGTGAATTAACACATATCGTGAGAATAACCCACCTAGCATGGAAGATACTGATAGCCCCCAGTGGCCACATGAGCGATTTGGGCATACAAAACAGAAAGTTTGTTTGAAGGTTTAAAGTTTAGCACATGCAAATTTACTTGGAACGGCAGGTAAATACCGCATATAGGTAGATATGGTGGACTCATATGGAACAACTTTGGGTTTATTGAGATGGATGCACAAGTAGTATTCCCGCTTAGTACAAGTGAAGGCTAGCAAAAGACTGGGGAGCGATCAACTAGAGAGCGACACAGTCATCGACATGCCTTGAGATTAACCAACATTGAATGCAAGCATGAGTAGGATATAATTCACTATGAACATAGATATCGTGGAGGCTATGTTAATTTGTTTCAACTATATGCGTGAACATGTGCCAAGTCAAGCCACTTGAATCATCCAGAGGAGGATACCACTCTATCATACTACATCACAACCATTTTAATGCGCATGTTGGCACTCAAGATGAACCATTATCCACACTTAGCTAATTAAGCATGGCATGAATAACTATAATCTCTAATTGTTATTGCAAACATGTTCAACCCATAATGTACTGAATTCGAAATGGTGAGCTAATCATATTTACAAAAGCAAGATAGGTTGAGTTTATACTAGCTTTTCTCCATCTCAATCTTTTCATCAAATATCGTCATTATTGCCTTTCACTTGCATGAATCTGCATTGGACTAAGCTAGAATCTGATGTGAATAATAATAAGAGTGCATTTGCATTGGACTAAGCTAGAATCTGCAAACAATAAACCAAAGGAGAAGACAAGGCAATATGGGCTCTTTGTAAGATAAACAATAGTGCATATGAGAGCCACTCAACACGTCATCGTGGTCTTCTCCTTATGACCTAAAGAAAAGAAAGGAAAATTATTTACACGGGAAAGCTCCCAACAAGCAAAAACAAGAACGAGAAATCTTTTGGGGTTTTCTCTTTAATGCTATAACTAAGCAACTAGGAAATAAACCTAGAACTAATTTTTTTGTATTTTCCTCAAAGTTAATTTAACACACAAGAAGAAAGCATAAATAAGAAAATAAACTACCATGGATAGTACAATGAAAAAGTATGAACACCGACAATTGAAATAGTGTGAACATGAATGTAATGTCGATGAGAAATACGTACTCCCCCAAGCTTAGGCTTTTGGCCTAAGTTGGTCTAGGGCCATGGGTGGCCTTGATAATATCCGAAGTCAAAGTTAGGATTGTGCTTGCTGCGGCGGCTACCACCTGTACCACTACAGCGTGAAGGCAAGCGGTTTCTGCATTCGCTTGTACTCATTTGCCTCCTCTCTGGTTATAAAATATCTCTGCTTTTCCTGAAAGTTAAAGAAGGCAGGAGCAGGAAGGCTAACATGGACAACATGTTGCCTCTCAAAAATTAGTCAGTACTAGAGGGATTGTTTGTTTATTTCAAGAAACTGAAAGGACACCAAAGCCTCATAATCAAGGAAAGCAGGGGTAACTCAATGTCATTCCCTCTTATGAGTACCCGAAGACACTTAGCTACACGGGTGGCATAAATTCCACCAAAGAAATCTCCATCCTTAGCATTATGATGTAACCTCCAGGCAATAATAGCCCCCAAGTTATATCGTCTATCCACCATTACCGCACTCTTAGGAATACCCAGACCAGGCGCGCAAAGGTGGCTATGCTCAAGTTTGCCGTTAATACATCTACCTATGAAGAGAGCAAACTAATGTATAGCCGGAAAGTGAATGCTCCCCAAGGTGGCTTGTGTAATGATTCTAGTTTCTCCCACCGTGATGCTAGCAAGGAAATCATTGTATTCATTTTTATGAGGATCGCCAGGACTACCCCATTGTGGAATTTTGCATGCATCATTAAAATCTTCTAGGTCCATGGTATAGGTCTTATCATAAAGATCAAATAGAACAGAATGAGAATTACGCCTAGATGAAAATTCAAACCTCTACACGAAAGAATCGATGTGTTGATAGCACTACTTGCATCGATCTGAAATGAAATCCTCAAGGCCAGCATTCCTTATGGGCGCATAAAACTCTTCCTTAAATCCGACGTTTTCCATGAGTTGATCCGACAGCCATTCACAAGGCAGTACTCGAGCTTCCCTAGGTAGTTCAAAATCAAGCTCACGTAGTGCAAGTCTCGGGGCTTTGTTGCTCGAGGAACCACCTTGGTACATTCTCCTCAACATCTTTTCTTTTCTTTGAAAAATTTCTGAAATTTTTAGTGCGTGAAAATAAAGATCAACAAAACTCATAGCAACTAGTCCCTCAAGTGCCTAGAGACCATATCATGCATCAAAAGTACTTGGGACCATAAAAATTTGACATGCAAGCTCAAGAACAAGGTCACCACAGCAGCAAAAATTTGCAATATATAAGGCACTAGAAAAAAACTAATTGGACCATTCGAGGAGTCACATACCGATAAGCAATCCCCTAAAACAGTTTTGCAAATGAACCTTTGAGCAAGGAGATCGAAAATGGCAACAAGATGAGCTAGAACACGGGTTTGAGCAATGGTGGGATCTTTTCTGGGGGAAGATGAAGTGAATGGGTGCTGGAAAGTGAAGGGGGCACGTGGGACCCACAAGCCCCAAGGGCATGGCCAGGGGGGTGGTCGTGCCCTGCAGGCTTGTGTCCCACTGGTGCATCCCCCTGATGCATTCTTGGTGCCAAAAATTCTTAAATATTCCAGAAAAAATCATACTAAATTTTCAGGGATTCTGCGAACTTTTATTTTCAGGTCATTTTTCTATTGCACGGAAAACTCAGAAAATAGAAAAATAATAGCAATTTCACTTAGTTTCATCTAGGTAACAGAAAGTAAAAGTTAGGTGCAGGAAGTTGTTCTTTCTAAATTCGTCCATCTCATGGTCATCAAAAGGAATCCATCAATAAGGTTGATCAAGTCTTATTAACAAACTTCTTTCGAATAACATGAAACCGAAGAATTTTGGAACAACACTAAGTTACCTCAATGGGGATATGCATTTCCCCAACAATAAGTATATCATATTTCTTCTTGACAGTAGGAAGAGGGAACTCAAAGTCTCCAATAATAATTGTTGGAATTTTTTCAATAGAGTTGATTCTATGAACTTGAGGTTGTTTATTCGGAAAGTGTATCGTGTGCTCATTACCATTAATATGAAAAGTAACATTGCCCTTTTTGCAATCAATAATAGCCCCTGCAGTATTCAAGAAGGGTCTACCAAGGATGATCGACATACTGTCATCCTCGGGAATATCAAGAATAACAAAGTCCGTCAAGATAGTAGCATTTGCATCTACAATAGGTACATCCTCACAAATACCGATGGGTAGAGCAGTTGATTTATCAACCATTTGCAAAGAGATTTTAGTAGGTGTCAACTTATTCAAATCAAGTCTACGGTATAAATAGAAAGGCATAACACTAACACCAGCTCCAAGATCACATAAAGCAGTTTTAACATAATTTCCATTAATCGAGCATACTATAGTAGGTACTCCGGGATCTCCTAGCTTCTTAGGTATTCAACCTTTAAAAGTATAATTAGCTAGCATGGTGTAAATCTCAGCTTCCGGTATCTTTCTTTTATTTGTCACAATATCTTTCATATACTTAGCATAAGGAGACATTTTCAAAATATAAGTCAAGCGCATACGTAGAAAGACAGGTCTAAGCATTTCAGCAAAGCGCTCAAAGTCCTCATCATCCTTTTTCTTGGATGGTTTAGGAGGAAAGGGCATGGGTTTCTGAACCCATGGTTCTCTTTCTCTACCATATTTCCTAGCAATGGAGTCTCTTTTATCGTATCTTTTATTCTTAGGTTGTGGGTTATCAAGATCATCAGCAGATTCAATCTCCACATCATTATCATTACTAGATTGAGCATCAGCATGAACATCATTATTAATGTTATCACTAGGCTCATGTTCATTGCCAGATTGTGTCTTAGCATCAGAAATTGAAATATCATTTGGATTATCAAACGTATCTATAACAGGTTCACTAGGAGCATGCAAAGTAGTATCATCATTCTTTTTCCTACTCTTATTAGAAGGAATAGGTGCATCAGTATTAGCTCTCTGAGAATCTTGCTCAATTCTCCTAGGATGGCCCTTAGGATACAAAGGTTCCTGAGTCATTCTACCACCTCTAGTCAAAACCTTATCAGACTGATCATTGTCTTTACTATTCATCTCATTAAGCAAATCATTTTGAGCCCTAAGTACTTGTTCTACTTGAGTGGTTACCATGGACGCATGTTTACTAATAAGCTTAAGATCATTGACAGTTCTACTCAAATAATCACCCAAGCGATCAAGCATATAAGCATTATGTTTCTATTGTCTACTAACATAGGCATTGAAATTTTCTTGCTTCATAATAAAATTATCAAATTCATCCAAGCATTGGCTAGCAGGCTTATTATAAGGGATATCTCCTTCATCAAATCTATCGAGAGAATTCTACTACCTATGTCGGGTTATCAAGACCATGTATTTCTTAAATAGGTGGTAGACTCTTAACATGTTCAACTTTAATACCCTTTTCTTTCATAGATTTCTTTGCTTCTTCCATATCTTCAGGACTGAGGAATAGAGTACCTCTTTTCTTTGGAGTTGGCTTTGGAGGTGTTTCAGGAATAGTCCAATCATTATCATTGCTCAATATGTATTCAATAGTAATTTAGCTTGTTCAACAGTTCGTTCCCTGAAAACACAATCGGCACAACTATCTAGGTAATCCCTAGAAGCATCGGTTAGTCCATTGCAAAAGATATCAAGTATTTCATTTTTCTTGAGAGGATGATCAGGCAAAGCATTAAGTAATTGGATAAGCCTCCCCCAAGCTTGTAGGAGACTCTCTTCTTCAATTTGCACAAAGTTAAATATTTCCTGCAAGGCAGCTTGTTTCTTATGGGCAGGAAAATATTTTTTAGAGAAGTAATAAACCATGTCCGGGGGACTACGCACACAACCAGGAGCAAGAGAATTAAACCATTTCTTAGAATCACCCTTTAATGAGAAAGGAAACAACTTAAGAATATAGTAATAGCGAATTTTGTCCTCACGAGTAAATAGGGTGGCTATATCATTCAATTTGGTAAGATGTGCCATAATAGTTTCAGATTCATAACCATGGAAAGGATCAGATTCAACCAAAGTAATTAACTCAGGATTGACAGAGACTTCATAATCCTTATCAGTAACAAAGATGGGTGAAGTAGCAAACTTAGGATCATATTCCATTCTAGCATTCAGAGATTTTTCCTTCCACTTGTGAAGCAATTTCTTAAGATCATCTCTATCCTTACAAGCAAGAAAGTCCCACGCTACCTCTCCTTCCATAACATAACCCTCGGGTATATCAGGCAATTCATGTCTAGGAGAGCTAGGTATAGCAGGTGAATCATAGTGTTCAGTTTCAATAATTTCATCAGATTAAGAAATATTATCAGTTTCAGCATTGGCTCTAGCAATTTGTTCATCAAGAAATTCACCCAGTGGCACAGTATCATCAAACAAAGTATTATCATAAGCATCATGCATAGCATAAGTAGCATCATCAATTACTTGCGACATATCAGAATTACTAGCAGGTGGTGGTGTCGCAAACTTACTCATAACAGAAGGTGAATCAAGAGCAGATCTAGATGGCAGTTCCTTACCTCCCCTCGTAGTAGAGGGATAGATCTTGGTTTTTGGATCTTTCATATTCTTCATAGTGATCAACAAATATATATCCCAAGTGACTCGAAGAATAAAGCTATGCTCCTCGGTAACAGCACCAGAAAAAGGTCTTGATAACCCACAAGTATAGGGGATCGCAACAGTTTTCGAGGGTAGAGTATTCAACCCGAATTTATTGATTCGACACAAGGGGAGCCAAAGAATATTCTCGAGTATTAGAAGCTGAGTTCTTAATTCAACCACACTTGAAAGACTTAATATCTGCAGCAAAGTGTTCAGTAGCAAAGTAATATGGTAGTAACGGTAACGGTGGCAAAGTGATAGTAGCAATTTGTAGTGTTTGTGATAGTAGCAACAGAAAAGTAACTTAGCAAAGATGAATATATGGAAAGATCGTAGGAAATGGATCAGTGATGGATAATTATGTTGAATGGCATTCATCATGCAATAGTTATAACATAGGGTGACACAGAACTAGCTCCAATTCATCAATGTAATGTAGGCATGTATTCCACATATAGACATGCATGCATATGGAAAAGAACTTGCATGACATCTTTTGTCCTACCCTCCCGTGGCAGCGGGGTCCTATTGGAAACTAAGGGATATTGAGGCGTCCTTTTAATAGAGAACCGGACCAAAGCTTTAGCACTTGGTGAATACAACAACTCCTCAAACTACGGTAATCACCAGAAAGAATCCCAGTTATTGTCACCCTGGGGGTGCGGATCATAACTCGTAATAGGTGTCTACAACTTGCAAGATAGGATCAAGAACACACATATATTCATGAAAACATAATAGGTTCAGATCTGAAATCATGGCACTCGGGCCCTAGTGACAAGCATTAAGCAAAGCAAAGCCATAGCAACATCAATCTCAGAACATAGTGGATACTAGGGATCAAACCCTAACCAACTAACTCGATTAAATGATAAATCTCATCCAACCCATCACCGTCCAGCAAGCCTACATTGAGATTAATCATGAATGGTGGGGAGCATAATGGAATTGGTGATGAAGGATGGTTGGTGATAACGAAGGCATCGATTTCCCCTCTCCGGAGCCCAAAACGGACTCCAGATCTGGTCTCCCAAGGAAGAACAGGCGATGGCGGCGGCTCCGTATTGTGAAACGCGATGAACTCTTCTCTATGATTTTTTCCTTGACAAATAGGGTTATATGAAGCTGGAGAAGTGGTGGGAGGAGCCACGAGAGCCCGACAAGCCTGCTCGGCGCGACCAGGGGGTGGCCGTGCCTAGCAAGCTTGTGGCCTGCAGGTGGCCCCCCTCTGGTTAATTCTTGCGCCAGTATTTTTTATTAATTCCAAAAATATTCTCCATAAATTTTTAGGACGATCCGAGAACTTTTATTTCTTCACAAAAATAACACCAAGGCAATTCTGCTGAAATAGCGTCAGTCCGGGTTAGTTCCATTCAAATCATGCAAATTAGAGTTCAAAACAAGGGCAAAAGAGTTTGGAAAAGTAGATACGTTGGAGACGTATCATGGACATATTCATCCATCTCGGCTTTCGCTTGAGGGCAAGCGAGGTCTAATCTTGGGGGAGTTGATACGTCCATTCTGCATCATGCTTTTATGTTGATATTTATTTCATTATGGTCTATTATTACTCGTTATGGTACAATACTTATGCCTTTTCTCTCTTATTTTACTAGGTTTGCATGAAGAGGGAGAATGCCGACAGCTGGAATTCTGGACTGGAAAAGGAGCAAATGTGAGATACCTATTATGCACAACTCCAAAAGTCCTGACAATTTATAGAAAATATTTTTGAAATTAATAAAAAATACTGCTGCAAGAATCAACCAGGGGAGCCACCAGCATGCCACAAGCCTGCTAGGTGTGGCCACCCCCCTGGCCATGCCTAGCAGGCTTGTGGGGCCCCTGTGGCTCCTCCGACACCCATCTTCTCCTATATGAAGCGTTTTGACTTGGAAAAAATCAGAAGAGAGCTTTCGGGGCGAAGCGCCACCGTCTCGAGGCGGAACTTGGGCAGAACCAATCTAGAGCTCCGGCAGGGCTATTTTGCCGAGGAAACTTCCCTCTCGGAGGAGGAAATCGAAGCCATCATCATCACCAACGATCCTCTCATTGAGAGTGGGTCAATCTCCATCAACATCTTCACCAGCACCATCTCCTCTCCGAACCCTAGTTCATCTCTTGTATCTGATCTTTGTCTCAACACCTCAGATTGGTACCTCTGGGTTGCTAGTAGTGTTGATTACTCCTTGTAGTTGATGCTAGTTGGTTTACTTGGTGGAAGATCATATGTTCAAATCCTTTATGATAATTAATACTCATCTGATCTTGAACATGAACATGCTTTGTGAGTAGTTACGTTTGTTCTTGAGGACATGGGATAAGTCCTGTTATAAGTAATCATGTGAATTTGGTATTCGTTCGATATTTTGATGAGATGTATGTTGTCTCTCCTCTAGTGGTGTTCTGTGAATGTCGATTACATAACACTTCACCATTATTTGGGCCTAGGGGATGGCATTGGGA
This sequence comes from Hordeum marinum, assembly GCA_022496015.1. Lineage (NCBI taxonomy): Eukaryota > Viridiplantae > Streptophyta > Magnoliopsida > Poales > Poaceae > Hordeum > Hordeum marinum. Next base: position 33,513,068 of record CM039674.1, read on the forward strand.
ATTAATAAGTAGATGATGGGTTGCTAGAGTGATAAAAGCATAAACCCTAGTTTATGCGTTGCTTTGTAAGGGGCTGATTTATATCCATATGTTTCATGCTATGGTTAGGTTTACATTAATTCTTCTTTCGTAGTTGTGGATGCTTGCGATAGGGGTTAATCATAAGTGGGAGGTTTGTCCAAGTAAGGGCAGCACCCAAGCACCGGTACACCCACATATTAAATTATCAAAGTAACAAACGCGAATCAAATGAGCATGATGAAAACTAGCTTGATGGAAATTTCCATGTGTCCTCGGGAGCGCTTTCCTTTATATAAGAGTTTGTCCAGGCATGTACTTTGCTACAAAAAGGATTGGGATACCTTACTGCACCTTTGCTACACTTGTTACTTGTTACTCGTTATGAATTATCTTATCACAAAACTATCTGTTATCGATAATTTCCGTGCTTACAAAGAATACCTTACTGGAAACCACTTGCCATTTCCTTCTGCTCCTTGTTGGGGTCAACACTCTTACTTATCGAAAGGACTACGATAGATCCCCTATACCTTTGAGTCATGACCACCCTCTCCTCTTGCCATTGATGCTGGTATTGCCCTCAATCTTCTCTCCTACGGTTCTATTCTTTGAATCTAGGCTTTAGGGCAATATGAGATGCATTCTTCAATTTTTAGTCAAAACGAGTCATGAGTAGGATGTGGAAGGCAGTGGCAATATTTGTATTTGGCATCGCAGGTAGTATCGAATCTGAACAGCGGTAGTGGTTGCCCCCGTGGTCTCCTCCCGAGTGGTACTACCGCTTATAGGTGGTACTACCACTCTGGTCAGCGGTACTACCGCTTGTGCTGGCAAATGCACATTTTTTTCACTTCGACTCCAAATTTACTCATTGCTTTTCTTTTTGTCTTATGCATATCTTTTACTCGTGTTTTTCCCTCGATTTGTGTTTTGGCTTCTAGGTGGTGGCGGCTCTGAACGGAGGGTGAACCCGAGTCATCAGTGCACTAAGCGTTATGCCACTGCACTGAGTGGCTAGCTCTGCCGTCCCAGCAATAGTACCGCCCTTGGGAGCGGTGGTACCACCTATAAGCGGTAGTATCGCTCTAGAGAGCGGTAGTACCACTTGTGTGTAGATTGAGTGAGGATGACGGTTGGATTTGTCCCCCCACTATATAAGGGGGTCTTCTTCCCCAATAAAACCACCTCTTCCTCCCCAAATCTCCATTGTTCCTCCAAGCTCTATTTTCACCGGATCTCCCTCCCTAGACGACAAAACTCGTTTCTCTTCTAGGGTTTGCATGAGAGGTCCCCGGTCTACACTTCCACCAAGAGAAATTTGTTTACCCCCACTAATACCTTGCGGATCTTGTTACTCTTGGGTGTTTGAGCACCCTATATGGTTGAGGTCACCTCGGATCCACATTCCATTGTGGTGAAGCTTCGTGGTGGTGTTGGGAGACTTCAATTAAGTTTTGGAGATTGCCCCAACCTTTTTTGTAAAGGTTCGATCGCCGCCTTCAAGGGAACCACTAGTGGAATCACGACATCTCACATTGTGTGAGGGCGTGAGGAGGATACGGTGGCCTTAGTGGCATCCTGGGGAGAATTGTGCCTTCACACCGCTCCAACGGAGACATAATTCCCCTCAAAGGGAAGGAACTTTGGTAACACATCCTTGTCTCTACCGGTTCCACTTGTGGTTATCTCTCACCTTGACTTTGTGCAAGCTATACTTGTGTTGTATCTTTTGCTTGCGTCTATCTTATTGTTGTTAGCATCATATAGGTTGCTCACCTAGTTGCATCTCTAGACAACATATTTATTGCTAAACCTAAATTGTTAAGAAAAGCTAAAAATTGGTAGTTGCCTATTCACCCCCCCCCCCCTCTAGTCAACCATATCAATCCTTTCATCAAGCAAGGAAAGGACATGATGGGGTATGACTGAATCATTGCGTCATAGGTAGGTGTTTAGAATCACTTCTTGATCAACTAGTTGTGACCATTTTATGCGTAGGAATTATCTTATCTTGTTCTATTATTCCTAGGAAAACATGGGCTACATTGTTTAGTTGCTTACTACAAACTTTAACATTTAACCATATTCAGTCCATGAGTAGTTTTAGTGTTGATACTCTTGTTGATGGGACTTGTTGAGTCTCAAAAGGCTCATAGATACCACAACAGCACCAGATGCAAGTACAAGCAAAGCATTGCTCTAAGGTGAGAGTGTGCTATGTTCTACGTGGATTTCTTTTTCGACAACAATCACTGGGATGGGATCCCAGTTCGCAGCCTCGGATAAGAAGGGTGGGTGTTGCTTATTTATTTGCTAGCCTCTTAGGCCTATTTGGATCTTGTTTGTAGACGGACCCGTGCCTTCTATTGTGTGTGGAGGATGTAATGTTGGGTCAATGTTGACCTCTAATTGGTGTTATTTATTTATTTGCCCGCGCTTTCCGAGATCTAAGTTTGACCATACATTTAACCAATAAGACCGACTGCGAGCGCACTACATTATGGAATGGAGGGGTATTACCCTTCTATCTTGTTTAGTTGTAATTGTTGTGATGTTATTCTTCTATAATCTTGTTTAGTGTATCTGTTGTGATGTTCACCTTATTACTAGCCTATGACAATTGCGTGTGATTAATAGTCATATGTTGGGTCAACATGAAATACACTTCGAGAATGATCGCAAAGTCTTCAGCTAAGACTACAGCTCGAGCATTACAAGTAGCCCACATTGATGTATCGTGCAAGCGTGAGATACATCTGGATACATGCAAGTAAGGCTACAAGAAAAATCTTAAGACTCATGAGCCACTTGAGATCGATTCGTCTATTGTCTCAACTCAATATAGACTCGAAAAGAACTGAGCTTAGTATGAGCACTTTATCTTGCTCGATCAACAAACAAGTTGATCTTGAGCCAACACTGGCTCGGTTAATTTTAGCTCCATAGAACGTAATTATATTAAATAATTCTAATATATAATAAATGGAAATAGGATATTTCATTACCATATATGTTGTGTGTGGTTTTTCTCATTTTATCTACTTGCAAACATTGAAACTTAATTATGCAGAGAAAATAATATTAGGCCATGATATAGTACATGGTTAGCCGAGTGTTAAATATCTATTATTTATGGCCTAAGCATTTGTCTTCAGTTGAAAAAGAACAAGTCAAACTACCTTGATTTGTGTATACTAGATGACCCGTTGCGCCAATGGCACAAAGGGCGAGAGGGAGCCAAGTATTGAGAGAATATTCAGACACCCAAGTCTCTCCTGTTGGTACATAGATGCTTAGTTACAATATAATACGCAAGGAAAGTAGATGAATATTCAGACACCCAAGTCTCTACTGCTCATACATAGATGCTTAGTTACAATGTGATATGCAAGGAAAGAAGATAGGAAGAGATACATTATATAGCAGGTATGAAGCAATGAACATCAGATAGACCCATTGCTGAACTCTTCATAGTAGTTATGGTTGGTAGTTTTCATTGCCTTGAGCAGAAATTCCTTCGATATCACCGCCAAGGTTCCAGTAATACTTGTTTGTCTGCCGGAGTTCATACTTTGATTGTGTGATTGTATCACTGAGATAGTCAACAACATATTTTACCTGTGATAAAATATGATTCGAATCATTATATTTGGATGTTGATCCGGCGGTGAAGTTGGTATTTATTATACGGTAATGTTCCTTCGCTGCCATGCGATCTCCACCGAGGCTAATGAACCAGTTGTTGCTAAAATAGTCTATTATTCTGTTTTTTTGTTCTAATGCTCCAGAGAGTTACATTTTTGCTCAATCAACTATAATTTGTCATAGTTTAGGTCTTGCAGAATCTTGCTATGAGTTCATTTCATGTATTTGAGAGCTTCAGTTGCTAGTTGACATAATAGATGCATGAATTCAATCAAAACCACAAGGAGAAACAGAATAATAGATCTTAACTAATTCAGAAATCAACAAATGCTTCAGTTGGAGCATACCAAATTTCAAACATTATCAAGCATTGTCCATAAGAATTCTGTCACTTTAGAAGTGGCAGGAAACAAAAGGGCAAGACCCAAGGGAAAAGCAACCTTTTTAGCACCATAAGAGCTCATATGGTGCTATTCCTATAAGAATGAGCCAACAGTATCACGTAAGTAAAAAACACAAGAACAACAGATTTAGAGGGGTGCTGGGAGACCTGATGGTCGGAATTAGAGAGAGGGACGAATCACATATATGAAATCTTACCAATGAATTATTTCGAGCCTATTGCATTGTTCAAGCATATAATGTAATCGGTTTCCTTCCTGATGAGTAACAATCATCTCCAGATCTTAGAATCAGAAATATAGATGGAAAATGGGGAAGATGAAATAGAAATGAATGCTTTTAGGAAAAAAAGGAAACGACAATCGAGGAGGAGCTCAGGCCCTGTAGAGGAGATGCATCCTGGCACCGCTCTGAAGATAATGGATGGCGACAAGCATGGGTAAGGTCAAGGACAAGATTACTGATGGCCTAAGGACAAGACGAGAACACGCACGACGGATCATACATGCTGCAAAAGCCTAGTTCTTAATTTTTGCATTGATCAATTCTAGCGGCCATTCGAACCCAAGAACCCTCACTAAGAAAGACACATCCACAGTGCTAGGATATGAGGTATTGCAAAAATTGTCGGTGGAAGGTGCAAAAAACCTGAGGTCGGAAAGTCTTTCTATAAACCATCCTTCCTAGTAAATTTGGTCAAAGCTCTGGGACTGGTTAGGAACGTACCTTTAGATTCTATGCAATCTCCCTTAAGTACCCAACCTCACCCTCTGGTAGTAGAACCTCATGCGCATCAAGAAAATTAGTAATGAGGCCGATATATCAAATAGGATGGGTGCATGGGTTGTACATTGCGTATGTGGATTGAAATTTACCTCGAAATAATATATGCATTCATATTTAACTATGTATAGTGGGCAGGAATGTAACAACAATTGCTGCTTGTATAGTAATACTGGTCGTGCCAATGGAAAGAAATTCCCTGTGGAACTGAACAGTGCAGACCAAGGCATACATTACAGTCACTTTGAACATAGATGAGTAACAAAATGAAAAACTAGAGAGTTATGGAGGAAATGACCTCAGTGTGGTGCTGCCCTTGTGCTCCTAGCTCTGACACCTAACGACCACGGGTCTATCTTCCCTACAAGTATAGCTAAAATCAGATCAATCTTCATCAACAGACGAACCCAAGCCAAGCCAAGAACATGCGTGGTGGTGCTGATAAATGTTCTTCCCCAAGGAACGCGTGTAGTGGAATACTCACCAAGGAAATCTCTGTCGGAGAGGCCCTTGGCATGGACCAGATGCATCTCCACAAGACCACGCCCCATTGTTTTCTTCTCTTGGCGCTGCTCCTCGTCTCCTCCTCCTGAGTCTGGATCGAGGCCTCGCTCCTCTCTTCTCTTGGCGCTGCTGCTCCTCTCCTCCTCCTATTGAGGGAAATAATTCATACATATGCTATATACTACATTGATGGTAGGCTCATAGGTTTAAACAAAGTCATTAAAATCAGTTTATGCTAAGTAAAGTTACATAAAAAGAGATGCATTATGTAGATTTTTTTATCACCCAGCTTATGGTAAGTAGCTACATAAATAGAGATGCATCATGTAGTTCCTTTGATCACCCAGCTTCTGGTCTCACCGCCGAGAGATGTATCATGCAATAATTTAAGAACATGTAGCAAAATAGTAAACCAAAAAATCAGCAGAGACAAGAGTGTAAGATCTCACCGCGTAGAAAAAAAATTGATCGACAAAACCATGCATCTGCCAAAGAAGTGAAGGTATGGTTAAAAGGAAATGAAATATCTGCCAAATAACGAATCAATAATGTATAGCCATGGCATAGTTTAGATTTTACTAATTTTTTGTTTCCACATCTAAATTAATATTCTTCTTCCATAAGAATTGATCAGCTGGTTACTCAAACAAGGGTTCTATATGTCTCATTGGAAAATATGTTTCTCTCACAATCTTTGAACTCAGAAGAAACACACATATGCAACTTTAATGTCAATAGCACAACTTTTTGTATTAATATACACACACTCGCAGGCTTCCTTGGGCACAAAGCCTAAATTATTTAACTCAATTTGAAGAAATGAATGATTCAATCGTGATCAATGCAGAAGTACATAAATGGTGAGCAACAAAAGCTTGAGTAGCTTAATAGGTGCAACAGTCCGGCAAAGCCAACAAAATCAAACTACTTGATGTACCGGTGGTCCGAGGCAAAAAGAAAAGAAGAAAAACCAAACTTGCAAAAGCCAGAAACAGTAAATATGGCATGTTTCAACTATATGTAACCAATAGTACACAATGTTCCATTTTTAAATGATGCTTCAGTTGTTCTTAACCTAAACAATTATACAATACAATCTTTTATTTGATTTCCGATATTATGATGGCTATGCATAGTTGTCTCCGGATTGCACCAAATAAAATGCTAGAAATTCGGAAATAAATAGTGATCACCACATCAAAGATCTGATGTTTCTAATACACACAAAAAAAACACTTCCAGAGATACAACTTAATTAAGTTTGCAGCCAGGTGGTATAGTCAGACCCAACTATATTAATAAACATGAATACCCTATTGGGGAACGTTGCATGGGAATCCTACGCACATGCAAGATCTATCCATGGTGATGAGCATCTACAAGAGGGAGAGTGGATGTACATACCCTTGTAGATCGCTAAGCGGGAAGCGTTAAGAAATGCGGTTGGTGTAGTCGAACGTCTTCGCGATCCAAATCGCCGAGCGTCCCGTGATCTCATCACGTCCGTCCCGCGATCCAATCACGATCCGTCCCGCGAACTCATCACGATCCGTCTCGCGATCTTGATCACGGTCCTTCCGATCTTGCACTGAACAGACGGCACCTCCGCGTTCACCACACATATAGCTCGATGACGATCTCTGCCTTCTTGATCCAGCAAGAGGGAGCGGAGAGATAGACGAGTTCTCCGGCAGCGTGATGGCGTTACGGCGATGGTGGTGGAGCTATTTCGGCAGGGCTTCGCCTAAGCACTGCAGAAAACCGATCTAGAGGAGAAACTATGCACTAGAGGAGAGGGTAGCACGTCGCTAAAAATCTGGTGCAAAAACCCTAAAACCTCTAGTATATATAAGAGGAGAGAGGAGGAGGCTTGGCCAAAGGGCCAGCCCTAGGAGGCTTAGGCCGAAGTGGATAGGAGAGAAGGAATCCTCCTCCAATCCTAGTAGGACTAGGACTCCTTCCTTTTTTGCCTTTTTTGCCTTTTTCCACCTTTTCTCTTTGGGCTTTTCTTTCCCAGCCGCATGGGCCTTTGTGGGACTTCCACCAGCCCACTAAGGGCTGGTATTCAGACTCCCACAGCCCATGTAACCTCTTGGGTAGAAATACCCCTCCCGATGGTCCCCCGGTACACTACCGGCACTCCCGGTACACTACCGATGAGCCCGAAACTTTTCCGGTGACCAAAACAGGACTTCCTATATATCAACCTTTACCTTCGGACCATTTCGGAGCTCCTCGTAACGTCCGGGACCTCATCCGAGACTCCGAACAACCTTTGGTCACCACCATGCATAACTCTATACTACCGAATCGTCACCAAACCTTAAGTGTGTAGACCCTGCGGGTTCGAGAACTATGTAGACATGACCGAGACACCTCTATGGTCAATAACCAATAGCGAGACCTGGATGCCCATATTGGTTCCTACATATTCTACGAAGATCTTTATCGGTCGAGCCTCTTGTCAAGGATTCAGTTAATCCCGTATGATGTTCCCTTTGTTCTTCGGTATGTTACTTGCCCGAGGTTCGATTGTCGGTATCTCCATACCTAGTTCAATATCGTTACCGGCAAGTCCCTTTACTCATTCTGTAATACAAGATCCCGTGACTAAAACTTAGTCACATTTCTTGCAAGGCTTATTGTGATGTTATATTACCGAGTGGGCCATGAGATACCTCTCCGTCACACGGAGTAACAAATCCCAGTCTTGATCCATGCCAACCCAACAGACACCATTGGAGATACCTATAGAGCACCTTTATAGTCACTCAGTTACGTTGTGACGTTTGATACACACAAGGTACTCCTCCGGCGTCAGTGAGTTGCATGATCTCAAGGTCATAGGAACATATACTTGACACGCAGAAAATAGTAGCCATAAACTGACACGATCATATGCTACATTGTAGTTTGGGTCTTGTCCATCACATCATTCTCCTACTGATGTGATCCCATTATCAAATGACATCTCATGTCCATGACTAGGAAACCATAGCCATCTTTGATCAACGAGCTAGTCTATTAGAGGCATACTAGGGATATGGTGTTGTCTATGTATCCACACATGTATCTGAGTTTCTGATCAATACAATTATAGCATGGATAATAAACGATTATCATGAGCAAGGAAGTATGATAATAACCAATTATTATTGCCTCTAGGGCATATTTCCAACATACCCCACCATAGGTGACTTGGTTACCCGCAGGCTTATCTACTTCAGCGCCCATTTGAAAGGAGCTCAATAAAGAATTTTGCAGTATATCAACGCCTGCAAAAAAGAATGGCAAGGCCTAAATGGTAATAACAGTTGAATGAACATAATGGGGGAGATGAATATTGGAAATTCATACAATGTATACATTAGAGTGAGAGTATGCGAGCAAGCTTCATAGCCACCTGCGATGTCCTCACATATAAGTAATTCATCAAAGAAGCCCTCAAAGAAATCATAAAAGAAAAACACAAATGAAAGGCAAGCTTACCAAAATGTTGTCCTAGTTCTGTCAAGAAATCTAACAATAAGATAGCAAGCTTACCTGAATGGGGATAGCCCATGGCCTGGATCTTAGCAAAAAATCAGCTTCTTCCCGCGACGCCCAGGATGACCACAGCTTGGTGATGCTGACCTCCATTGCAACCGGCTGGTGTTCAAGCTCTTCAAAGGGACTCATGCTTACATCAACATAAATCATATTATCAAAATGCAAGTGCTAACTTGATTGGGTTTGCAAGATGGTTAAAATTCACCTTGGTCTTCCTCAACTCTTCAGCTAAAATTGTTCTTCATCTTTTCTTTCTCCGATCTACACACATCATGTTTAAAAAAATCCACATATTAGGGAACTAAAATGTGAGTGAGAGAGAGGTAGAGAAGCACCTAATTTTTTTGGCCCTATTTCTTCATTCTCAGATCTGCACACGTTAAGGCAACAATCCAATTATATATACATATACATGCAACTATGAATATTTAGTAATCAATAATTTCCTTTCATCATATACCACTAGTAGAAAACGGCCCATTTGTCCCGGTTCCAAAGGATCATTAGCCCCGGTTCTGGAATCAGTACTAAAAGGTCGGGACAAAAGCCCCAAACCTTTAGTCCCGGTTCACTTATGAACCGGGATAGAAGGGGCTCCACGTGGCCTCTGTGGGGACCCAGGCAGGAGGACCTTTAGTCCTGGTTGTCAACACCAACCGGGACCAAAAGGCATCCACGCCTTAGCATCTGGCAGGAGTTGGGGTTTTTGTTTTTGTTTTGAAAGGGGGGGTTAGGGGGTTTTGGAGGGTTCATTTAGGGGTTTCATATTGTGTTAGCTAGCTAATAGAGAGAAGTGTCCACTCTTTCTCCATGCTTGGTCGATGCTAGCTACTATAGAGAGAACTCGAGATGCTAGCTAGTAAGAAAATGAGGGAACCAGTAAGTACACAAGATCGTCATGAACATATACAGAGAGAAGTGATCGACCTCTCTTTCTCCGAGAGATTGGTCGAACAACAAGTTTTCGTATATCTATCTGACGCTACTAGCTACATATACACAATATAAAATCTCTTACAATCCCTAAGATCCAATCAAAAATCCACATAGTATTCTCCGTATTTATGTATGACGTGGTCAAGAAAGAATCCCGCCAATTCCTCTTGAATTGCTCGTATGCGATCATGTGGTAGGAGTTCATCCCGCATATGCGAGATCTAATTTAAAGAAGGGGGCCAATACATGCATATATATGAATAAAACTCAACACAATTGATGGTAACATCATATATAAAATAAAATTGTGAATATTATTTACGTACTTCAAATTTTTTGTCAGAGAAGCCCCTCTCACAGGTCGAGTGGCGAATGAACTCGCATACGTAGTATCCACATAAAACAGTCCCTTCTTCCTGGTACAAGCACTTTACGAGAATAGAGTTCAATCAAACTGATAAGCAAGCATGGTAATGATATATTGAAGAAATTTTGAATCAATTAGAGATACGCGGAACTAGTTAGTACTACTTACTTTGGGGTGCATAAATCGCAACTCTTCGCTTAGACCGGGAACCTTTCAGGTGAACTTCTTCCAAACCCTGCCAGGCAAAGAAAACGATTACTTGATATCAGGAAATTAACGGAAGTTGCATGCCAATATGGTCCTAGTATTGACTGAACTTACTTCTTGAGCATTGCAGTCATGTCCGCATAATTCTTGGGATCTTTACGTCTCGAGTCTAAGACAGTTACTAATTCCCCGTCAAGCTTAATGGATAGCAGAATATAGTGGAAACTGTGCACGCATATATAACTCGTCAATTACATTACTTAACCTCGAGTAACCAAAACCGGGTATACGGAGAAGATAGGAACACTCACTTGAAGTTGTAAGGAAAGAGTATTTCCCTTTTGTTTTGATGTGTAAAGAACGACTTTAGCAAGTTCTTCTCGGTCGCTTTGGTTTCATTTCGTATCGACCATTCGTTTACGGCATCTGGGCTAATGAACCCAACGTCGAAGATTCCTTTTTTTGCATTCGACGATCTTCAATCTGCATAATATAGTGCTGGTAATTATATATACATGCAATGAACGAGCTGAGCTAGAGACTTAACTATAGAAGTAATACTTACAGACAATAGGCAGTCATGAGTTGTTTGTCGAGGGCCTGTTGATTGAATAACTGAAATAACTCCACAAATTCAATAGGCATCACGCTAAGTCCAGTGAATTCGTGCTCTAGTTTCACTGCCACATACATAGTATCTCTCCCAGACTCCCTGCAGGTTTTCATGTACCACTCATGCAAATTGTACATCATCGTTGTTAGAGGAGGAGGATCAGGTTTGATGAGAGGCTTCCCATGCACGTACTCATGTTCTTCTTTAGTTACCTCAGAGTTTCAAAATATACATCATCCCCCAAGTAATCACCAAGTTTGGTACCGGCCAGTAGCACCGGAAGATCAATATCGCTAGACACCTTGAGCGGGGGGCACGATTGCTGCTCCTGTTTGCCGACTTGGGGAATTGTTTTCCCACTTCTTCGTTCTTTGACTCGGGCAGCACTAGAAGTACTTCCCAATTGTTGTGCTTCATTATATGTCTTTATAATATAGCGGTCATAGTTTGATGGCAGCGGAAGCGGTGATGGTCGCTTCAGGGCATCCAGAGTGTGCTTCGCTTTGACCGTATCTACTGTTTCCTTCAGAGGTGGCTGTTTCTGTGCAAAATGGGCCTTCACTTTGGCTTTACTGATGTCAATGCTTTCTTCGTCAGTCCTCTCGTATGGTAACTTTGTAACATGCTTGAGGCTTGGACCAAATTTGAAAAAAAAATCCCACCTATTGTACTGCTAGCCGCCGGAGCGGCAGCAGCGTCTCTCTTCCGTCATGGAGGAGGCGGAGTGGCCTGACGCGCCGGAGGAGGAGGTTGAGTGGCCTCACGTGCCGTAGGAGGCGGAGTCGCCTCATGCAGCGGGGGAGGAGGCTGAGTGGCCTCACGCGCTGGAGGAGGTGGACTACTCCAACACGCCAGAGTAGGCGGACTACCCTCACGCGTCGGAGGAGGCGAACTGCGCCGATGCGTCAGAGTAGGTGGAGTGCCCTCACACGCTAGAGGAGCCGTAGAAGGAGGCGGAGTGCCCTAATCACTCGCCGGAGGAGGAGGAGGAGGCGGACTGCCCTGACTCATCGGAGGAGGAGGCGGAGGTGTCCAGTTTGGAAGCTTGATGTATTCCTTCCGCCATAGACATGTACTCCTCAAAGCATGAACTAGCTGATTCTCCCCTTCACCTGTACGGTGGTCAAGCTCGAGCTCCTCAAATCCCTCCATTACTTCATCCACCGTCACAACAGCATAGCCATGTGGAATCGGATTACAGTGAAAAGTCCCGTTGGGTTGAGGAGGTGCAACAAAGCCGACAGCCACCTTGAAAGTGACGTTCCAGAATTTCTTCATAAGCTTGCAATGTTGAACCTCTGTGATAGTATCCACGAGGTAGCTAGGAGTCGTGAAGTCAGGATGAACGAGCTCCGTGGAAGCCATGCTGCTTATTCGCTGAGATGGCGGGGTAGCTTCTGGGGTAGCTTCATGCCGCTGAGATGGTTGGCCGGCAGCTTGCTGGCTCTCAAGTTCCTCTAGATTTTATAGTCTTGCATTAAGATTTTGCATGTCGCTCAGCTCCACTTTCCTCTTTCTCTGCCGGCTTGTGTAACCTCCTGCTTCGGGAAACCCAACCTTCCACGGAATGAAGCATGGTGTGCCTCGTGTTCGTCCAGGGTGCACAGGATTCTCGAGGGCCTCAGTCAGCTCGTCCTTCTCTCTGTCGGGAATGAACGTCCCTTCCTGCACTACGGTGATATACTTCTGAAGCCTCTTGACAGGTATTGCAAGTTTCTCGTTCGTCCAACGGCACTTCCTTGTTTCAGGGTCCAAAGTTCCCCTAACCCCAAAGAACCAAGTCCTTGAATAGTCTGGCCAGTTCAATGTCTCTGGTTCGACCCCTTTAGCAATCAAGTCATTCTAACCTTTGTCCCACAGCGGCCGGGCTTTGAGGTAGCCGCCTGACCCCGTGTGATGGTGATATTGCTTCTTTGCAGCATTGTTCTTGTTTGTCTCATACATTTTCTTACTCTTGTTTGATGTCTTGTAGGCCACAAATTTGGGCCAGTAATCTCTTATCTTCTCAAATCGGCCAATGAATTATGGAGTCTTCCCTTTGTCGACAAATTTGATTTCAACTCATTCTTCCACCTCCTAAATAGATCTGCCATCTTCTTAAGAGCACACGCCTTGACCAGTGGCTCTATAACTAGGTTATTCAGATCCTCCCCTGGCGGTAGGGTGAATATTGCCTTTAGCGAGGTCCAAAGATCATCTTTCTATCTATCGGTGACATAAGAAATTTCAGGGTTGTTGTCCTTAGGCTTATTCCATTGGTTGATTTTGATCGGGATGTTGTCCCTAACAATAGCTCCGCATTGAGCAGAAAATGTGTCCTTGGTCCCCTTTGGTTCAATCGGTAGGCCATCGTCCGCGAGTGATGTGATCGTGAACCTTTATTCTTTGACCAACCTTCTCTTCGGGTCTCACCTTGTTACCAAAGTTTGGGTCGATCCAGAGGGCTATAAAATAAGAAATCAGAGTTAATATATGTACATACCAAAACAATTAATGCATCAATTAGCTAGTTAGCACATGCTTAATTAATATATATACCTCGTTGGACTTTGCAACATCTCCCTCCTCCGTTCGGTCACCGGAGCCGTCACCATGGTCTCCTTCTCCCTCCGGCATTCGGTGACCGGAGCCATCATGATTATGTCCTTCCTCCTCCATTGTTCAATCAGCGGAGTAGTAATCCTCTCCTTCAAGACCATCAGTGTTGTTGAGAAACGACAAGACAGCATCAGGACCGCCTCGGATTATGTCCCCCAACAACTGTTCTTGTTCCAAGTCTCTTTGATCCATAGTTTCTGCAAATATTAAAACATGGAAATTAATATAGAAACATGAGAGATGGATATATTTATCTACAGTTTGGGGTGGCCTCGACAATGCTTCTAGGGTTAGGGGTGGCCTCGATGCTTCTAGGGTTTGGTCGGGCGAGAGGGGATTCTCTTAACCTTTTAGGGATTTAACAAAATGGCACCATTCTGGATGTGTAGAAAATGGTCCATATTTTTCCTGATCTCATCTACCCTTCTATATGTCACATTGTCTAGTGTCAAAGGATTCAAGAAAACCACGGCTTCATCATTAGCCAGAAGTAACAGGCGCATAATGGTACGAAGCTCTCCAAAATTGTTTTGGAATGGAGTCCCGGATAGAATAATTAGCTTTTTGGTACGAAGTTCAGCAAGAGCCTTTCGAATATCGCTATTTGGAAGGCCGTTGTTGAAATTCGTACCAAAAAAGTGAATTATTCTATCCAGAACTCCGTTCCAAAACAACTCTGAAGAGCTTCATAGCATCATACGTCGGTTACTTCCGGCTAATGATGAAGCCATGGATTTCTTCAATACTTTGACACACAACATGACATATAGAAGAATATATATATATATGGGATTCGGAAAAAATTGGATCAACTTGTGCACATCCATAATGGGGGCATTCTTGATAAATCTATGTTACCGGAGTTTTCTATATGAACCAAAAAAATCCACATGACAACAACGCTCACCCCTCATGTCCGACGTCCGACGTCCCCCCTCATGTTGAAGTTATCGAGGAGGAGGGTAGACGACAACGATGCTCACCCCTCATGTCTGACGTCCGACGTCCCCCTTCATGTTGAAGTTATCGAGGAGGGGCAGAAGACAACGACGCTCACCCCTCATGTCATGTCTGACGTCCCCCTCATGTTGAAGTTATCGGGGAGGGGGTAGATGACAACGACGCTCACCCCTCATGTCTGGCGTCCCCCCTCATGTCATGTCCGACGTCCCCCCTCATGTAGAAGTTATCGGGGAGGGGGTAGACAACAACGACGCTCACCACTCATGACATGTCCGACGTCCCCCCTCATGTAGAAATTATCGGGGAGGGGGTAGACGACAACGACGCTCACCCCTCATGTCCGAGGTATGATGTCCCCCCTCATGTCATGTCTGACATCTAGGGTTTGGAGTGGCCTCGAGAATGCTATTTTAACACATTTAACTTGGTAAATTTGGGTGGCCTCGACAACGCTTCTAGGATTTGGGGTGGCCTCGACAACACTTCTAGCGTTTGGGGTAGCCTCGACAATGCTTTTTCAGTACCGGTTTGGCGAGAGGGGGTTGATCGATCGACGTCCCCCCTCATGTTGGAGAGTTACTGGAGTTTTCTATGAACAAAAAAATACTACCTATCATATCTCAATCCCGGTTTGGGTGAACTCGAGAGTTTTCTTTGAACAAAAAAATTCTTTACATATTCTTTGCATATGAAAAAACATGCATTTTCTTTTTTTCTTAAATGTAACTTTTGCATATATATATATGAACATACATACACAATTTTTTTCTAAAAATGCACATATGAACATATACAGAGAACATACATACATAAAACTTTTCTAAAAATGTAACTTTTGCATATATGAACATATAAAGAGAACATACATACATACATTTTTCTAAAAATGCAAAACAAATCATCATATGAACAAAAAAAATATGAACAAAAAAAGCATACATCATCTATCATCAACATCGTCATATCTATCATCAACATCATCTAGCAAACAATCATCAACATCATCATATCTAATAATCATATGAACAAAAAAATGTATATGAACAGGAGAGGACAACAGGGAGGAAAGGGGGCCGGCCGGACCATAGCGCGGGGCGGCGCGGACCGCCGACGAGGGCTCGGGGCACGATGACGGCGTCGGGGGCAGGGGCACAGCAACGGCGTCGGGCGCATCGTCGACGGCTCGAGGCAGGTGCGTGGCGACGGTGTCGGGGGCGTCGGGCACGGCGGCAGCATCAGGGGCATCGAGGCGACAACGGCGGCGCCAACGATGGGGCAGGGGCGATGATGGAGTCGGCAACGACGGCGAGGGCTCCGGGCAGGGGCACGGCGATGACGTCGGGAGCGTCGGGCGTGGTGACGACGTCGGGGGCGTCGGGTGCGGCGACGGCATCGGGGGCGTCGGGGGTGGGGGCAGGGCGACGACGACAACGGGGCAGCAACGGCAACGGCGGGGTAGGGGCATCCTGGCGGCGTCATCGGAGAGATCGAAGAATTGAATGGAAATTTTCACAAGTGCTGCTTATATACACGAAGCATTGGTCCCGGTTGGTGCCACCAACCGGGACCAATGCTTCCCTTTGGTCCCAGTAGGTGTCACCAACCAGGACCAAAGGTCGGTTTTCAGCAGCCCAAAGGGCGCGAAACAGGGACCTTTCGTCCCGGTTGGTGGCACCAACCGAGACTAAAGGGGTGCATTGGTCCCGGTTGGTGGCACCAACCGAGACCAAAGGGTGGTGCTGCCCGGGGCCAAATTTTTAGTCCCACCTCGCTAGCCGAGAGAGCTCGAGAGTGGTTTATAAGCGATGTTGCGCACACCCTCTCGAGATCCTCTCAACTGCAGGCTTCCGGGCCTAATCTATCACTGCATGTGGGCCTATTGGGCCTTCTGCGGGCCTAAATCCTGGCCCAACAAGCTGGTTCGGTTTCTAGTCGTATTCAGGTCGTGGTGGCCCAGTAGGTGGCATTTAAAAAAATCCAGTTTTGTTTTGTTTTTTGCTTTATTTATTTTATTTTTCTCCTACTTCCTCTCTTTCAGTGATTCCTTTTTGCTTTTAGGTCACACAAATTATAAACTTTCTGTTAGTGCCATTCGTTTTCAAATTTCAATAGTTTAAATTTGAAATTTTGAAATTTGTGTGAATCACTAGTTTGTGAATAACTTTACTAAAAAAAATAGATTTTTGAGTGATTCCTTTTCATGCTATTTAATACTACTACGGTTTATCATATATTCAATTTGGTAAGTTTTGGGTTATTTTAAATGTTTGTTTAAATCAAAAATAGATTTGGTTATTTTAGTTTGCTATTAAAGTTTCTAACAAAAAAATTCTTTATGAAAATTCTTTTTGCTATTAATGTTTTGAACAAAAAATACTTTGATAATTTTAGTTGCATAAATTAGAGTTTCATACAAGTTTTCTAGTTCATTCTTTTTGCTATTAGTTCAGTCTTTGAGCTAAATGACCCTGAAATTGAAAAGCACTACAAATGAACTCTGAAAAGGTTGAAAGTAGGCATGGTATCATCATTTCACCCACATAGCATGTGCTAAAAAGTTGAGAGGGTTACGGAGAAAACTGGATACACTTCGTGTACAAAGTGGACAATCTCTTTCGAAGTATCAGGGTTTCGAACAAAAACTCATCTGTTACAAAGGGATTTCATTTTTTGAACTTATTTGAACTCCAGACTTTTTGTGTGTTCAAAATGCACCATTCAAATCCACATCATCAATTTTCAACCCTTTATGACTTCATTTGGTACTTTTCATGCATTTACTGATTTTGTTCTTAGGTAAATGACCCTGAAATAGAAAAGCACTACAAATGAACTCCGGAAAAGTTGAAAGTTGGCATGGTATCATCATTTGACGCACATAGCATGTGCTAAAAAGTTGAGGGGGTTACGGCAAAAACTGGATGAACTTCGTGTGCAAAATGGACAATCTCTTTCGAAGTATCACGGTTTTGGACGAAAACTCATCTGTTACAAAGGGACTTTGTTTTTCTAACTTATTTGGACTATAGACTTTTTGTGTGTTCAAAATGAACAATTCAAAGCCACGGCATCAATTTTCAACCCTTTCTGACTTCATTTGGTATTTTTCATGCATTTACTAATTTTTTTGAGCTAAACGGCCTTGAAATTGAAAAGCACTACAAATGAACTCTGAAAAGGTTGAAAGTTGGCATGGTATCATCATTTCACTAGTAAAAACCATACCTTTTGTCCACCTCATTAGTCACAGTTGGCTTTTGAACCAGCACTAATGTGATCATTGGTGTCGGTTCGTGACGGGGATCATTACTGCCGGTTTGTTACGGACCTTTAGTCCCGGTTCATGCCACGAACTGGCACTAAAGGTGTGGTGGCAGGCTGGCGTTAGCCTGGGGCCCCACGGGAACCTTTAGTCCCGATTGGTGGCTCCATCCGCGACTATAGGCTAACCTTTAGTCGCGGTTGGAGCCACCAACCGGGACTGAAGGTCCCCCTATATTGAAACCCTTCGGTGCCAGCCCGAGCAGAGTCCTCTATTCTTCCCCTTTCCTCTCCTCTCTGTTCTTCCTCTCTTCCTCGAGCTCATCCTCCATTTTTTCCAAAATTTGTTAAGATTTGGAGGCATCCCATCCATCCAAGTGTTCACAAAGGTTAGCAACTTTGTCCTTTCATCTCTCATTGCTAGATTAGCTCTTGCAATGCTCTATAAGTATAGTAATATGTGGGTTTTAGTTTGAATGTGGTAGTTTATTTGATTTATGCAATATGAGCTTAAGTTAACTTCTTACTTTTCATTTGTAGGTGTGCTTTACTTAGTGCCTTCCCATCCCTGTCCTAACCACCGTCGATCGCCCGCACCGTCCCGTCGTCGGCACCACCTTGGTGAGCCTCTTGTTCTTATCATTTTTATTAAAAAACATGTTTGTAAGATTTATTTAGTTACTTGTATAGTTTTCTTACCTATATAGTTGTTTGTTATACATAGTGGCATGGTTTTGAAATCCGTCCCCGTCGACCCTCGTCCAGTTTATGATGCGGATATGGTATATACTCTCTTTTATAACTCTTTGTTGCATTTCGTCTTCATGACAATTATGCCAATCAAGTTGACATAGATGTTTTTATCTAGGAGGTATGTGAACCGGTGATTCCAACTGACATAGATATTCTTGTCAAGAAGTTAAATTTAGTTGAAAAACAAAACGAGTATTTGAAAGAAAAATTGAAAATAGTTGAAGAAGAGAAGATGAAACTGGAGTTGTATGTTGCCAATGTCGTCGATGATCACAAGATCAAGATAGGTGCAATGCACTTGAATATTAGAAAATTTAAAGATATGCCATTGATAGTGAGGCTTGGTATCACTATGTTGTTGATCAATTGTTACCTTAGTTGTGATGTTGATCGCATTTGTTGTTGCATTTAAATGCTTTAGCTAGAGAGTTTGTATGTTGTTTTATGAGAACAAGTGTGTGTGTGAACTTTATGTGCGAACTTGTATTAATTTGGTATTTTCGGTGTTGTGTAATGAAGATGAGCCGACAATGGATGTACAAGGACCGATGCTCTCCCCAGTTCATTAATGGCGTGCATACTTTTCTGGTTGCGGCTGAGGCAAACAAGCGGTCGGATGGTTTTATGTATTGTCCATGTGCTGGCTGTAAGATTGATCGAAATTACTCTAACTCAAGAACCATTCACGTCCACCTGTTTGAGTCCGGTTTCATGTCTGGTTATAACTGTTGGACCAAGCACGGAGAAAGAGGGGTCCGAATGGAATAGAACGAAGAAGAAGAGCATGACGACAGCTATCCTGGCCATGGGTTCCATGAATACGATGTCACAACAATGGGGGAAGAATCTGAGCCGACAATGCAGGAAGGAGCTGAAGAAGAGGCATCAGATGAGCTCGCTGATGATCTTAGTCAGGCCATTGCCGATGCAAAGAGAAACTGCGCAAGTGAAAAGGAGAAGCTGAAGTTGCAGCGCATGTTAGAGGATCACAAAAAAGAGTTGTACCCAAATTGCGAAGATGACAATAAAAAGCTGGGTACCACACTAGAATTGCTGCAATGGAAGGCAGAGAATGGTGTATCTGACAAGGCATTTCAAAAGTTGTTGATAATGTTAAAGAAGAAGCTACCAAAGGATAACGAATTGCCAGAGAGTACGTACGAAGGAAAGAAGGTTGTCTGCCCTCTAGGATTAGAGGTCGAGAAGATACATGCATGCCTAATGACTGCATCCTCTACCGCCGTGAGTACAAGGATTTCAATGCATGCCCGGTATGTTGTGCATTGCGCTATAAGGTCGGCCACGATGACCCTAGTCACGTTGAGGGCGAGCGCCCCAGGAAGAAGATTCCTACCAAGGTGATGTGGTATGCTCCTATAATACCACGGTTGAAACGTTTGTTCCAAAACAAAGAGCATGACAAGTTGATGCGATGGCACAACAAAGACCATAAGAAAGATGGGAAGTTGAGAGTGCCCGCTGGCGGGTTGTAGTGGAGAAAAATCAAGAGAAAGTGGAAGGACTTTGCAAAGGATGCAAGGAACGTACGGTTTGGAAGTGCAGATGGCATTAATCCTTTTGGGGAGCAGAACAGCAATCATAGCACATGGCATGTGACTCTATGTATCTATAACCTTCCTCCTTGGTTGTGCATGAAGCGGAAGTTCATTATGATAGCAGTGCTCATACAAGGCCCCAAGCAACCCGGCAATGACATTGATGTGTACCTAAGGCCATTGGTTTAAGAACTTTTACAGGTGTGGAATGGAAAAGGTGTACGTGCATGGGATGGGAAAGATTAGGAGGAATTTGACCTACATGCGTTGTTGTTTGTAACCATCAATGATTGGCCTGCTCTCAGTAACCTTTCAGGACAGACAAACAAGGGAGACCACGCATGCACGCACTGTTTAGATGATATCGATAGTATATATTTGGATAAATGTAAGAAGAATGTGTATCTGGGGCATCGTCATTTTCTTCAGAGCAGGCATCCCGTAAGAAAGAAAGGCAAGCATTTCAAAGGTCAGGCAGCTCATCTGAAGAAGCCCCGCCACCGTATGGGTGATGAAATACTTGATATGGTCAAGGATTTAAAAGTAATCTTTGGCAAGGGTCCTAGTGCACAATCTATTCCGAATGACGCTGACAAACGCGCACCCATGTGGAAGAAGAAATCTATATTTTGGGACCTACCGTATTGGAAAGACCTCGAGGTCCGCTCTGCAATCGATGTGATGCACGTGACGAAGAATCTTTGCGTGAACCTGATAGGCTTCTTGGGCGTGTATGGGAAGACAAAAGATACGTCGGAGGCACGGGAGGACCAGCAACGTATGCACGGAAAATAAGGCATGGATCCAAAGCAGTTTCAGGGTCATGCCAGCTATGCTATTACCGAAGAATAAAAGGAAATCTTCTTCGAATGCCTTCTCAGTATGAAGGTCCCGTCTGGCTTCTTGTCGAATATAAAGGGAATAATAAATACGACAGAGAAAAAGTTCCAGAACCTAAAGTCTCATGACTGCCACGTGATTATGACGCAACTGCTTCCGGTTGCATTGAGGGGACTTCTACCGGAAAACGTTCGATTAGCCTTGTGAAGCTATGTGCATTCCTGAATGCAATCTCTCAGAAGGTAATCAATCCAGAAATCCTACCAAGGTTAGAGAATGATTTGGCGCAATATCTTGTCACTTTCGAGTTGGTGTTCCCATCATCCTTCTTCAATATCAGGACGCATGTCCTAGTTCACCTAGTCGAGGAGATTGCCATTCTGGGTCCTGTATTTCTACACAATATGTTCCCCTTTGAGAGGTTCATGTGAGTATTAAAGAAATATGTTCATAATCGTGCTAGGCCAGAAGGAAGCATTTCCAAGGGACATGAAACAGAGGAGGTCAATGAGTTTTGTGTTGACTTCATTCCTGACATTAAGCCGATAGGTGTTCCTGAATCGCGGCATGAGGGCAGACAGGGTGGAAAAGGCACGCTAGGAAAGAAATCACTAATATGCCTGGACAGGCATTCTTTGGCACAAGCACACTACACAGTTCAATAAAGTTCTGCCTTGTTGGCTCCATATATCAAGCAACACAAGAATATTCTACGCTCCAAACACCCGGAGAAGTCTGACGACTGGATTACACATGAACAAATGGTAACTTTCGTCGGTTGGTTGCAGACACGTCTCATGCATGATGACACTGTTGAAGATGACCTGTACTTGCTATCCAAGTTACCATCTTCGACTATATTGACTTTCAAAGGGTACGAGATAAATGGGAATACATTTTACACGATCGCCCAAGATAAAAAGAGCGCCAACCAAAACAGTGGTGTCCCCTTTGATGCAGCAAACAACAATGGGCCAAAGGACACATACTATAGTTACATAGAGGAGATATGGGAACTTGACTATGGACTTGATTTGAAGGTCCCTTTTTTTAGGTGCAAATGGGTCAATCTGACATGAGGCGGGGTAAAGGAAGACCCGCAGTACGGAATGACAACAGTGGATCTCAACAATCTTGGGTACGCAAACGAACCATTCGTCCTAGCCAATGATGTGGCGCAGGTTTTCTATGTGAAGGACATGTCTACCAAGCTGAGAAAAAGAAAAGATAAGGAAGCAAATACATCATGCGATGAGCCAAAGCGCCACATAGTTCTTTCAGGGAAAAGAAACATCATGGGAGTGGAGGACAAGACAGACATGTCAGAAGATTATGAAAAGTTTCATGAAATTGCTCCCTTCACAGTGAATGTTGACCCGAGGATCAAGTTAAACGATGAAGATTGTCCATGGTTACGACGCAAAGGGACACACGCGAAGAAGAAGTTTTGCACTCAAAGATCCCACTCTGGGATGTGACCGGCTTCTCTAGTTACTTTCCAGACTTACATATCTAGAAAGTCCCACTTCGGACAAACCAAAGGGAATCTTTGTAATAGTAGTGTACTTATGTGTTTTGTGCATTTAGTATGCACCATTCGAAGGGAGGCCATCAATTTTCAACCCTTTATGACTTCATTTGCTATTTTTCATGCATTTAGTGAAAAAAATTTAGCTAAATGACCCTGAAATTGATAAGCACTTCAAATGAACTCTGAAAAGGATGAAAGTTGGCATGGTATCATCATTTCACCCACATAGCATATGCTAAAAAGTTGAGAGGGTTACGGCAAACATTGGATGCACTTCATGTACAAAATGGACAATCCCTTTCGAAGTATCAGGATTTGGGACGAAAACTCGCCTCTTATAAAGGGATTTCATTTTTTTTAACTTATTTGAACTCCATACTTTTTGTGTGTTCAAAATGCACCATTCAAAGCCACATCATCAATTTTCAACCCTTTCTTACTTCATTTGCTATTTTTCATGCACTTACTGATTTTTCCAGCAAAATAACCCTGAAATTGAAAAGCACTTCCGATGAACTCTAAAAAGGTTGAAAGTTGGCATGGTATCATCATTTCACCCACATAGCATCTTATAAAAAGTTGAGAGGGTTATGGCAAAAACTGGATGCACTTCGTGTACAAAATGAACAATCTCTTTCGAAGTATCAGGGTTTCGGACGAAAACTCGCCTGTTACCAAGGCATTTCATTTTTTAACTTATTTGAACTCCATACTTTTTGTGTGTTCAAAATGCACCATTCAAAGCCACATCATCAATTTTCAACCCTTTCTGACTTCATTTGCTATTTTTCATGCACTTACTGATTTTTTTTTCAGCAAAATAACCCTAAAATTGAAAAGCACTTCAAATGAACTCTGAAAAGGTTGAAAGTTGGCATGGTATCATCATTTCACCCACATGGCATGTTATAAAAAGTTGAGAGGGTTACGGCAAAAACTGGATGCACTTTGTGTACAAAATGGACAATCTCTTTCGAAGTATCAGGGTTTCGGACAAAAACTCACCTGTTACAAAGTCATTTCATTTTTTAAATAACCTAAGATCTACCAAATTGTATATAATGATAAAACACGATAATATTAAATAGTAGAAAAAAGAATCACTGGAAAATCTATTTTTAAAGTAAAGTTATTCACAAACTAGTGATTCACACAAATTTCAAATAATTCAAATTTAAACTATTCAAATTTGAAAACTACTACAACTAATGGAAAGTTTATAAATTTTTGACCTAATGCAAAAAGATTCACTCATTAACTCTCAATAAAGCACAAAAAAACTGACAAACAAAATAAAATAAATAAAGCAAAAAAATAAAATAAAAAAATAGGTCGCCTACTGGGCCGCCACAGCCTGCATACGACTAGAAACCCAACCCAGGCCAAGATATAGGCCCGCAAGGCCCAGTAGGCCCAACAGGGCCGCACAGGTTCAATAGGTCCACATAGGCCTGCTTAGAGAGGAGCTCGAGGGAGCAGCCGCACCGGGGCTTATAAACCAGTGCGACTGCCCCTCGCTTGGCGAGGTGGGACTAAAGTTCCCCTGCACCACGCCTGCGCGAGCAGCACCTTTAGTCGTGGTTGGTGGCTCCAACCGCGACTAAAGACCCCCCCCCTTTAGTCACGGTTGGTGGCTCCAACTGCGACTAAAGGGTTTCGCTTCCCGCCGCCCGCGCCCGCTGAAATTCACCTTTAGTCACGGTTGGTGGCTCCAACCGCGACTAAAGGGGGGTCTTTAGTCACGGTTGGAGCCACCAACCACGACTAAAGTTCCTCCTATATAAGCGGGAGTTGAATTTTTTTTCATTCCCTCTGCTTCTCTTCATCTCTAGCTTCGACCACCGAGGAGATCGCCGGGCGCGCGCCCCGGACGTCGTCGCCGCCCACGCCGTCGCCGCCACGACGTCGTAGCCGCCCCTGACTCGCCGCCCCTGACGCTCCGCCCATGCCGTCGCTGCCCTAGACACGCTGCCCCCTGCCCCCCGTCGCCGCCCCCGCCTCCTCGAGCTCGCGCGCCGTCGCCATCGCCGACGACTCGCCGCGCCTCGCCGGCCGTCGCCCCACTATGAGCCCCTGCCGCCATGAATTTTTTTTAGATGTTGTTTTAGATGAATTTTAATTTTAGATGAATTTTGATTTTAATTTTAGATGTTGTTTTTAGATGTTAATTAGATGTATAGGAATATATAATGTTATTTTTAGATCAATTTTGATGTTAATTTTAGATGAATTTTGATGTTAATTTTAGATGTTGTTTTTAGATGTTAATTAGATGTATAGAAATATATAATGTTATTTTTAGATGTTGTTTTTAGATGTTACTTTTAGATATATGAATGTTAATTAGATGAATTTTGAATTTTTAGATGTTAATTACATGTATAGAAATGTTAGATGAATTTTAGAAATATGAATGTTAATTAGATGAATTTTGAATTTTTTTATATAATGTTGTTTTTCTATAATTAGTGTAGTTATAACCTAGGAATTTTATTAGGAATATTATTAGGGTAGTTATAACCTAGGAATTTTTTTCATAAGAATTTTTTTTCTTGAAGTCAACGATGCCTGGCCCCCATCATCGTCGTCGACTCATTCACGAAACGTCCTGCTTCAAAGGGGCAACGTTCAGGACTGGCCCCACCGGGCTGGCATTGGGAGGTGCTACCTTCAGGGGCGCGCAACTTGGTGAGGAACCGGGGTCTCGTCGTTGACCTGGAGCTTCTTTCGTGGCGTTCGGGTGGGCCACTTTCGGTGCGGAGGCAGCTGGCCCTGCCGAAGGTGGTACGTCGCCGTCTCAGGGAGGAGGACAAGCACATCCATCGATACATGGATGCGTTGGACGTCAGGTTCTCCAATACCTGGCACTTTCTTCAGGGATCTCACCTGAGCTATGATCCTGTCATAGTTCCTTCTCTTTGGGTGTCCACCGCCTGCCGCGCGAGACGTCAACTGGATCTATAGTAGTGATATTATATAATCAATAATATTCGAGATGTATTAGTAATAATATTCGAGATGTATTCAAGATTATATTCGAGACGATTTATTCGAGATTATATTTGATGATGCATATTATGTACTATGATTTAGTTTTCCTTATTGATTGCATGCATTCTAATTTGAATACTAAATTGTTTTATCTTTCTTCTGGGTTAGTTAAATATAAGCTATGGACAATACCGACAGAGAAGGAGAAGAGGCTCTGTTCAACATCATACGCTCCACGAGCCCAGAGCATGAACATGAAGATGATGACGGCTCGCGATATCTGAACAATTCCAGTGAAGGTTGTATGTTTGATGAAGACGAAAGAATAGATGAATTCGACAACGATGTTGACAAAGAAAATGTTCTTCAAATAAAAAAGACCGGTGAGGTATATTTATTATATAAGCCATCCGGTGATCATTACATGCCTTAATTGAGTTGTATATGTATTAACGAATCGATCTTTCTTCTTTTAGGCCTCCGGATCGAGCAAATCTTCTACAAGCGATAGGGTAAAGCGAGGCCTAGCCAGAAAGTTGGACCCTGGCATAAAGTTCAACATTGATTCCATCAATACATCAACTGGAGAACCACTTGAACCTAAGAAAAATGCGACCAAGTTCAAGAATCAATGCAGAGTTATTGTCAGGGACCAAATCCCGATATCCAAACAAGAATGGAAAAAGCCAGCAAAGGGAGATCGACAAGGAGTTACTTTTGTCGATGAAAGAGCAAAAGATGTGCTTTGGACCGAACTGATGTCACATTTCACACTACCAGATAACTTGACAGATGCAGATCTGAATAAAGTCAGAAACTGACGTGGTTTTATCACGGAAGATGTCTGGGTGAACGGACTTGGGTTCGAGGCCATTGCTAACGTGATGGACTCAAAGGGGTTGGTTAGGATGAAGGATACGAGTTTACCCAGGTTTGGCCCCTCGAGTTGAGGTAATAGCCTACGTCCTGCTGGTGCTTGTATTGCTTGATGTAATGATTACAAGGGAGCTATTGCTTGACCTAGTTCTCGATAACCTGATCCCTAAGTCGCCTCGGGTCTTGCCTTTATATAGGAGGTCAAGACCATGGATCATACAAGTTGTAACCGACTCTCATTACATGTACGAGTCTACCTCTATCTTCTCTTGCCTTTCCTGACCAAGTTGTCTCCGGGCGGGTTATACGACCGGGTCTTCTTCATCCGGGCCACCTGCCGGCCCATCCTGTCAGCCGCTAAACTTCTTGGGCTCTGAAGTCCCCATGGCTCACTCTTGGGCCCATGTGCGAGCCGCCCGGTGTGACCCGGAGCCCTCAGGGTGCGTCTCACCGTGGGGTTATATCCCCAACATTAGGACCCAGGTTGATTTGAGCTTGCTCACTTCAGCCATTCTTTTTACTCCTTGGCGAGCCGCTCGGAAATGACCCGCCATGACGTCATGTCAGATCTGCAAAAAAGACCCTCTGACGCACGCAACAAATCTTTTATTAAATGAACAGCTCGAAAATCGAGGCATCCGCCTCGGTCAAATGATATCCGACGCCTGGATTTTCGCGCCCGTTCCGTGCATTCCCTATTAAATAGGACCACCCTGGGCGGCATTCACTTTCTCCCGCTCGCTCCGTCATCTCCTTCCTCCGACGCTTCCGTTTCCAGCACTTCTAGCTCCGGTGCCGTTTCCTCCTCATCATCGACAGGGCCACTGCATCAACCTGACGCGATCCAGAGTTCCTTCCGCTTTCATCGCACCGTCGCCGGTGAGTCCTTCTCTCATTAGATCTGCGATTAGTTCCGGTAGGGTTTTCATGGAGTTCCGCCGCAGCAGCTTTAGAACTCGGGCTCCATCAATGCCAGTCATGCTTAATCCACAAGCCCTCGACCATATCGTGCCCCCATGGCGCCGCTGGGTAGGAGATCGATACTGATGCTAGTTAGATTCACCACGGCTCCGCCCGTTGTTTTCAGATTTTCTTTACTTTCACCAGTTCATCGCTAGGTCTGAAAATAAAGATGTTTCTTTTTTTATAGATCCGCAACCATAGCAATACTTTGCGAAACCTGTTTTCAGCACTTAGCCAAATTTCACTCTGTCCTTTCGTGATGTTGACCCACCGTGCTATTCCGGCTCTCATCAGCCGGATCTTAGTATCTCATCCTTTAAGGTCTTAAGATTTTAAGCCGCCCACTTCTATTCGCCTTTTTCTTGACTTGCCGTATATGGTTACTTTATATAGTTAAAAACTGCCACCATGTCTCATGCATCTAACTCCTGCAACTGGGTCGGTTCATGCATTACCAAAGAGTTTCTGATGGATTTTGTACATGCGGGCACCCTTCCTGCCAAAGAGGTCATCCATTGGCGGGTTCCAGGTAATGAACTGAGGCCCATTCCTCAAGAGGGCAAGGTAGTTGTTTTTTTGGATCATATTGAACGTGGATTCGTACCCCCTGGCTCAAAATTCTTCCGGGACATCCTTAGTTTCTATAAGTTGCATCCTCAAGACCTTGCCCCCAACTCCATCTCAAACATCTGCAACTTCCAAGTGCTCGGCGAGGTCTATCTGTAGACTCATCCATCTATAGGTCTTTTCCGAGAGTTCTTTTATGCGAACCGGCAAACTGAAGTAAAGGCCGGCCCGAGCTTAGAACTTGGTGGAATTTCCATTCAGAGGCGCCAGGACATTACTTTTCCGGCTGTACCAATGCCGAGCCATCCAAAGGATTGGAATAAGACTTGGTTCTACTTTAAGGATACTTCTCCGGAGGATGAGCATCCGCTACCGGGTTATCGTCCCTCCCAGCTCAAGACAACTTTGGAGCTTCCTGGCCGGCTATTAACTGCTGAACATGCAAGGCTCGAGCCGGCTCACGCCAAGATTAAAGCCCTCATGGCCAATGGATTGATGGGTTTGGACTTGATCCGCTACTGGATCTTCTGGAGAATTATGCCTTTGAGCCAGGGAAGCCGCCTCATGTGCGAATACCCTGGCACGTATGATGGTTCCCTATGCTTCAGCCGGAGAACTTTAACCGAAGATGATATTATCACTATCATCCGGAGTCTTGTTCATGAGACATCAGGAGCTTGCAACACTATTGGGTTGGCGCCTTTCAGTGTCGTTAATCCGGCCCCGGACGTAAGGCGACTCTTCATCGTCTCTTCTTTTTGTGTAATTATGACTTTCAATCCATCGCTATTAACCGGCTTCCCTTTTCAGGCTGACTCTGATTTCTGGAAGAAAAAGTATGTTCCTCCTCTGAAGAAAAGCAAGAAGAAGGCCCCGGCCAAGAAGACGAAGAAGACCACCACTCAGGAGGAATGGTTTGACCCACCAGAATCATCCGGCTCAGAGGTATAGTTTGACTATTTAAGTAACCTCATTATTCACCTTACTAATAACAACTTATTCAGAGGACGAGGTAGAGACGAGCCGCGTCAATGTTCCTGAGGTAACTTATATTTCATCCGACTCCGAATGTTTTGTACCCCAGAAGATACGGAGGGTTGTTCGAAAAGTTCCCCTTTCTCATCCTCTTGCTCATTTGGATCCCCAATTTCTTTTGAAAAAGCAACAGCAAGTCGACCACCGTCAGACCCGGAGCGCCGGCTCTACTGATCTCACGTCCGAATTGCCTAACTTCCCGGCTCCAAAGAAAAGCCCCGTAGAGGTATGTATCTCTGTTTGATTTTATTAGCTTTTCCTTTATACTCTCAACACTGCCTTATACCATCTGAACTATCTCTCAGGGATCACCCTCATCCGGCGACTCTACGGCCACCACTCTTCCACCTCCGAAGATTAATCCATTGTAAGCATTTTGTAGCCTTTACATCCGGCTCCTCGGCGGTTGTAACCCTTGAATTCTGACCTCCATGTCTTTTCTAGGGCTCAACCTAAGCGGAGGAAAACCAACAAGTCCTCCCCTGGCCCTGCTGCTCAAGAACTGGAGCTTGCCAAGCCGGACCCCCCAGCGACTTCTGCAGAGCCGGCAGCTGATGACATTATCCCTCAGAGCCTGCAAAGGGACCTTTCCAAGCCGCCGAGCCCTGCCAAGGCTGCTGATTACGCTGCTGCCCCGGACGTCGTGATTACTGGCGCCGGCTTGCACTCTCCTCCACCTCACGTGCTAACAAAACATAGTGAAATAGCTGACGCTTCAAGGAAAGTGGAATTTGAGCTCCCTGCCTTAGAAAAAATGACAGTTGATGAACTTCATGCTGGATATATGGACTGGTTGTCTACAAGCCAGGATTTGGAGCTCAAACTGGTTAACTCAATGAAGAGACGATATGAGGTACTCCTTTTTCCTCCTTATGCCCTTACGTAGCCCCCAAGAGCCGGGTTAATATTAACTGATAATAATCCGGCTCTTCCATCTCTAGCAGAAAGTAGACATATGTAATGTGTAGGCTTTAATTTATTTAGTCGTGATCTGAAACCATTGCTTTGAACCGGTACTTCCTAGAAGATAGTTACTAGAGCTAACTGTAGCCCCCAAGGGTCGGCTTAATCTTTTCCAAAGTTGAGTCGGGACTTCCTAGAAAATAGTTACCAGAGCCAACTGTGGCCCCCAAGGGTCGGCTTAATCTTTTCCAAAGTTGAGGCGGGACTTACATGTTGAACCTCCTTAGAAAACCAATATGTAGCCCCCAAGTTCCGGGTCAAACTTGTCGAAGTTGAGTCGGAACCGTCTTGAAAATAAACATTAGCCCCCAAGTGTCATGCATATTGCTTGCAATCTATTTGAGACTTGCTTATGTACTCCATATTTTGATACTTCGCAGGAAGCTTTAACCGAAGCCGGGTCAGAATTGGTCGGCTTAAAAGCGAACATAGCTACTCAGCAAGCCGCCCGGAATGAAGCTGACGAGACCTGCCGGCTCCTTGTCGAAGAGCTAGCTAAGATCAAAGCTGACTTCACCACCTTCAAGGAATCTACCGAGGCTGAAAAAGCTACATTGACTAAACGGGCGGATGATGCCGATCAGCGACTCATGATCGTATCTGACGAGCTGCAGTCTTTGAAGCGTCACATCACCAAGATGACAGCTGCCCTCTTTGGTAAGTTTTTAATAGCTTGGCTTTATCCGGATTTTTGTATTTGTGCTGGCGACTCATAACGAGGCCTCTGTCTAACGCAGGTCCTAGGAGCCGCCAACTTGTCTCCGATAGTCTGCTGCCTCTGAAGGCTATATACACATTGACAGAACAGTTGTACTGCGGGGCAGTATGCACAATCAAGGTTGTGCAATATAAAGAGAACATTCCTTCGACTCTCAAAAATGTCTTGGAGCTCTTGTCAACGATCCCAAACAGATTGTAGAGCTGAAGAAATCAACCGCCCGCCAAGGGGCGATTGCGGCCATAAGCCGAGCATTGGCTTTCGCTCCAGAGCTTACTCCGACTGAGATGATGGATGGGTTTCCCTTCAAGAAGGACGACGGCTCTGAGTTTACCGATGCTGACTATGCTCGGTGCATAAAAGATCCAAAGTCCTAGCCTCCGTCTTAGCAGAAGAGGTCAACTTGGCGACTTACCAGGCGTCTTACAATGTTGATCAAAAGAGGATCCGTGGTCCGCTCTTTGAGTCCTAGGACCTGAAACCCGCTCGCAGTAAGGCTCTCTTCGCTTCTTATCTTGACCCGTCCCCCTTCTTTGAAGAAGGAACTTTTGCGGCTTTAACCGACTGCAATTGGGACTTGGATAATCTCCAGATCAAGGCAGCTGAAGAGCCGGAGTAGGATGACCCGCTAGCCAACTGATTGCTTTGTTTGAAAAATTGTAATAGCCGGCTCTCCATGACCCGCCTGGGGCAATGTAAAAAACTTGATGATATGAGCTCCTTAGAGAGCACCTGTAATAGGATAGCAGCAACTTTTGCCTTTGTTGAACTTGTGCCATCGCACATGTATGAAAGTCCGGCTTAAAATAGACAGGTGCCATCTTCCTTGTCCTTCTCATTGTATGCCTTATCGGCTCTTCATAGCTTAATTTCCTGTATGTATAAATGTACCTTTAGACCGTTAGGAGGGCAGCTTAAAAGCGTAACCCGAAGATGTTGTGTCTTCCCCACATGTGTGACGGAATTATTCGCTTGGCTTTAGAGCCGGTCGAAAGGTTTGATAAGCTTCACCCATAGGGCAGGAAGCCCCCTGTATGGTTTATATTGACTTGTCAACATTTCTGGCACGAACGCCGGTTGTTAGGGATAGATAAGCTACACCCGGAGGTAGGAAGCCCCCTTCGACAACCGCGGCTAACATGTTAACCAGAATGGCATAAAGCTGGCTGTTAGGGTGAGATAAGCGATACCCGAAGGTAAGAAGCCCCCTTCGACAGCAAATGTTGACTTGTCAACAATTTTAGCACGAATGCCAGTTGTTGGGGTGAGATAAGCGATACCCGAAGGTAAGAAGCCCCCTTCGACAACCGCGGCTAACATGTTAACCGGAAATGGCATAAAGTCGGCTGTTAGGGTGAGATAAGCGATACCCGAAGGTAAGAAGCCCCCTTCGATAGCCACAGCTGACATGTCAACTGGAAATGGCATAAAGTCGGTTGTTAGGGTGAGATAAGCGAACCCGTCGGTAAGAAGCCCCCTTCGACAACCGCGGTTAACATGTTAACCGGAAATGGCATAAAGCTGGCTGTTAGGGTGAGGTAAGTGATA
The DNA here is from genome assembly GCA_022496015.1 of Hordeum marinum. Classification (NCBI taxonomy): domain Eukaryota; kingdom Viridiplantae; phylum Streptophyta; class Magnoliopsida; order Poales; family Poaceae; genus Hordeum; species Hordeum marinum. The sequence goes on from CM039674.1 coordinate 33,545,258, forward strand.
CCCGAAGGTAAGAAGCCCCCTTCGACAGCCGCAGCTGACATGTCAACTAGAAATGGCATAAAGCCGGTTGTTAGGGTGAGATAAGCGAACCCGTCGGTAAGAAGCCCCCTTCGACAACCGCGGTTAACATGTTAACCGGAAATGGCATAAAGCCGGCTGTTAGGGTGAGATAAGCGATATCCGAAGGTAAAAAGCCCCCTTCGACAGCCGCAGTTAACATGTCAACTGGAAATGGCATAAAGCCAGTTGTTAGGGTGAGATAAGCGATACCCAAAGGTAAGAAGCCCCCTTCGACAACCAATGTATTTGCATCGATGAAGATGTGCGATGTGGCAAAGGCCCCGGCTTACAGGGATGCTATTCTATTTATATATATAAATATGATATGTACAATGATAATGTATAGTGATGATTCTCAACAACCTTAAGTGTAATAAGGCCGCAGATGCGCTATGTTCCACGGCCGGCGGGTCTCCTAACCCAAAGTATCTGAGTCGTCCCGGATGTCCATGAGGTAATATAACCTGTTGTTGAGATTTCGGCTGACCACAAAAGGCCCTTCCCATGGGGGAGATAATTTATGCATATCTGTCTAATCTTGAATCAGCCGTAGAACTAAGTCGCCCTCTTGAAACGTCCGGGTCTTAACCCTGCGGATATGATAGCGGCGCGGGTCTTGTTGATAAATCGCCGAACGGGCAGCCGCCAGCTCTCGTTCCTCCTCCAAGGCATCCAACGCGTCCTGACGTGCCGTCTCATTGTTCTTCTCATCGTAAGCCACCACTCATGGCGAGTCATGTCGGACGTCACTTGGCAACACGGCCTCGGCACCGTAAACCATGAAGAAAGGTGTATACCCTGTGGATCTGTTGGGGGTGGTTCTGATACTCCATAAGACAGAGGGCAGCTCTTCTACCCAACAACCGGGTGTTCATTGTAAAGGAACCATGAGTCGTGGCTTGATACCCCTCAAGATTTATTGATTGGCACGCTCCGCCTGACCGTTGGACTGCGGATGAGCAACTGCTGAAACATCAAGCCGGATGTGCTCTTCGTCGCAGAATTTTTTCATAGCTCCCTTGGATAAATTTGTGCCATTGTCAGTGATGATGCTATGAGGGTAACCAAAATGGTAGATTAGTTTTTTAACAAATTGAACCGCCATAGCCGCATCACACTTGCTGATCGGCTCAGCCTCTACCCATTTGGTGAACTTATCAACCGCCACCAGGTGGTGTGTTTTCTTATCCTTGGATCTCTTCAAAGGTCCTACCATATCTAGCCCCCAGACTGCAAAAGTCCAAGCAATTGGTATCATCCGCAACTCTTGAGCCGGAATATGAGCATGCCGGCCGAACTTTTGACAGTCGTCACACTTGCGGACCAGATCCTCTACATTTTTGTGAGCCGTCAACCAGAAGAAACCGTGACGAAACGCCTTAGCTACCAAAGATTTTGAGCCGGCGTGATGTCCGCAATCTCTAGCGTGAATTTCATTCAAAATTTCTTGACCTTCCTCTAGTGAGACACAACGCTGAAAAACCCCGGTAACGCTGCACTTGTGTAACTCACCATTAACTATTGTCATCGACTTAGACCGTCGGGTGATATGTCTGGCTAGGTTTTCATCATCAGGTAATTCGCCCTGAGTCAAATAGGCCAGGTAAGGCACAGTCCAATCTGAAATAGCATGTAGAGCCACCACCAATTGTCCCTCCAGGTCAGGGACAGCCAAATCTTCCTCTAAAGGCAATTTGACAGTCGGGTGATATAAAACATTCAAAAAGACATTGAGAGCCTAACCGTGATAAGGCATCAGCTGCCTCATTCCTGCGACGATCAATGCGATCTGCCTGATAACCTTTGAAGTGACCAGCAATGACATCCACCGCATGTCTATAAGCCGCCATCCGCGGGTCCCTGGAATCCCACGTGCCTGAAACTTGCTGAGCCACAAGATCTAAGTCACCCAAACACCTTGCCCGGCTTAAATTCATCTCCTTGGCTACTCTGAGACCATGAAGCAGAGCCTCATACTCAGTCGCATTGTTGGTGCAAGGGAACATCGGCCAGAGCACATAACAAAATTTATCACCTTTGGGAGGTGTCAAAACAACTCCTGATCCTGATCCTTCCAGCTGCTTGGATCCATCAAAATGTATAGTCCAGTATGGGTCATCCGGCTTTTCCTCGGGAGCTTGACACTCTGTCCAATCGTTTATAAAATCTACAAGGGCTTGGGACTTGATGGCCGTACGAGGCACATATTTAGGATTGAGAGGTCCCAGCTCCAATGCCCACTTAGCAATCCTACCAGTAGCTTCCCTGTTCTGGATTATATCCCCCAACGGAGCAGAACTGACCACGGTGATCTGGTGCCCTAGGAAATAGTGCTTCAACTTGCGATTGGCCATGAACACTCCATACACTAGCTTCTGCCAATGTGGATATCTCTGCTTGGATTCAGTTAGGACCTCACTGATATAATAAATCGGCTTTGAACCGGATACTCCTTCCCGGCTTCCTTGCGCTCAACCACAATTGCGGCGCTGACTGCCCGGTTGTTAGCCGCCACATACAAGAGCAAAGGTTCTTTCTCAGCCGGAGCAGCCAATACCGGCGGCTCAGTGAGTTGTTTGTTGAGTGGCTCCAATGCTTCACCCGCCACCATACTCCAGACAAAATTATCTGTCTTTTTCATCATCTGATATAGGGGAATGGCTTTCTCCTCGAGGCGGCTTATCAACCGACTCAACGCAGCGATTCGCCCCGCCAGGCGTTGGACATCGTTAACATAGGCCGGCTCTCCCAGGGAGGTGATAGCTTTGATTTTATCTAGGTTAGCCTCAATGCCACGCTCAGAAACCAAAAATCCCAAGAGCTTGCCAGCCGAGACACCAAAAACACACTTGGTCGGGTTAAGCATCATCTTGTAGATCCGGAGATTGTCAAAAGTTTCCCTTAAGTCGTCCAAAAGGGTCTCCTTCTTCCTTGATTTGATCACAATATCATCCATGTAAGCATGAACATTGCACCCAATCTGACTGTGAAGGCAGTTCTGCACACAGCGCTGATAAGTCGCCTGGGCACTCTTGAGCCCGAAAGGCATAGGTACATAACAGAAGGCTCCAAAAGGCGTAATGAAAGCCGTCTTCTCTTGGTCCTTAACTGCCATCTTGATATGATGATATCCTGAATAAGCATCCAGGAAGAACAGGCTTTCGCAATCCATTGTAGCATCAATGATCTGATCAATACGAGGGAGAGCAAAGGGATCAGTCGGGCAAGCCTTGTTGAGGTCCGTATAATCCACACACATCCGCCACGTGTCATTCTTTTTGAGCACCAGTACTGGGTTAGCAAGCCACTACGGGTGAAAGACCTCAACGATGAAACCCGCCGCTAAGAGCCGGGCAACCTCTTCCCCGATGGCCTTGCGTCTTTCCTCATTGAACCGTCGTAGAAATTGCTTGATAGGTTTAAACTTAGGATCCACATTAAGATTGTGCTTAGCGAACTCTCTCGGAACACCCAACATGTCAGAAGGCTTCCATGCAAAGATGTCTCGATTCTCATGGATGAATTCGATGAGTGCTCTTTCCTATTTGGGATCCATGTGAGCCCCAATGATGAACTGTTTGGATGAGTCACCCGGAGTGAAGTCTATTGCCTTGGTATCATCTGCCAAGAACTTAAGGGGTGGCTCAACCTCCGTTGTGGGCTTTTTCAGCGGCGTCATATCCTTCGGGTCAACATTCTCCTTATAAAACTTGAGCTCCTCCTGAGCACAACTGGATTCTGCATAAGGTGTGTCTCCTTCCTCACACTCAATAGCCGTATTCCGATTACCATGAATGGTAATTGTACCTTTTAACCCGGGCATCTTGAGTTGTAAGTAGACATACCAGGGCCTAGCCATGAACTTAGCATAAGCCGGCCGCCCAAACAACGCATGGTAAGGGCTCTTGATCTTGACCACTTCAAACCACAATTGCTCCACTCTGTGGTTATATTCGTCACCAAAGGCAACTTTCAAAGAAATCCTGCCCACCGAATAAGCCGACTTGCCTGGCACCACACCATGAAAAACGGTGGATGAGGGCTTAAGATCCTTGTCAAGCAGCTTCATCCACCGGAAGGTGTCATAATAGAGGATGTTGATACTGCTGCCTCCATCCATAAGCACCTTATTTACCATATAACCTCCCACTTGAGGGGCAACAACCAAAGCCAGTCGCCCCGGGTCATCCACACGCGGCGGGTGATCCTCTCGGCTCCACGTTATGTCATATTAAGACCACTTTAAGTACTACGGTAGAGCCGGCGCAGCCGCATGGACCGCTCGCTTGTGTAATTTCTGATCTCGCTTGTTAAGGCAGGTCATGGAAACATGATACTAGCCTGAGCTGAGCTGTTTCGGATTACTTTGATACCCGGATTGCTTATGCTGATGCTGGTTGTTGTTACCAGAGTGTTGTAGATGCCCTCCGTGATTACCTTGACCATGATGACCAGACCCTCAGCCGCCGGATCCAAATCCGGCTCCTGACCCGCCCGGTCCTGAGCCGCCGGGCGGACCACCGCCCTGGTTGTTGGGTTGCGTGTAGTAATTCCTTAACTTCTGCATAATGTGGCAATAACCCCATGCGTGCAACGTAGGTTTGTCGGGCTGGCTGTGTTCTGGACAAGGCTTCTTAAGCGCCTCCTCCAAATTGAAGGGAGTCATGTTCTTATTAAAAGGAGGTCTGAACTTCCCATTGCCCTTAGGAGGATTCTGGCCGGTACTTGCATTGGATACCAGTTCTGATCCGCCATCGGGGTTCTTCCGCTTATTCTGGTTACCATTGTTAACCACACCTTTTCCTTGATTATTCTTTTTACCCTGACCGACCTTCTCCTCGTCAGAGCCTGGGTCCTTCGTGTTATCAAAGTCGGCGTACTTTGTGAGAGCCGTCATGAGCTCTCCCATATCCTGACATGTACGCTTGAATCGGCCAAGTTTCTGCTTCAGCGGAACGAAATGACAGTTTTTCTCTAAAATGAGCACGGCCTGGGCTGCCTTGATCTGCTCAGGCGAATGGATGACGGTTGACACCCGCCGGACCCAATGATGAGCCGACTCACCCTCCTGCTGGACGTAGTGATCAAGATCCACGATGGTCATAGGTTGTTTGCAAGTCCCTTGAAATTTTTTGATGAACCTTGCCCTTAACTCGGCCCACGAATTGATGGTATTGGGAGGTAACCCCTTTAACCATGTGCGAGCCGGATCTTCAAGCATCATGATAAAATACTTAGCACACACCGACTCACTGACATCTAGCATCTCCATAGCCAGTTCATAACTTTCTACCCAGGCCTCCGGAGGCAAATCGGCAGTGTAATTTGGAACCTTGCGAGGTCCTTTGAAGTCCTTTGGCAGCCGTTCACTTCGCAGAGCCGGCGATAGACATGGCACTCCCACGGCCCTGGTAGTTACTCCCACTCCTGCTGATATCTAGGGCGCGGGCTCTTGGTGAGTCACTGTAGCCAAAGTTGTCACCTCTTGCTGGTTTCTCGCCCCGGTTCATGAGCGCCTGCGCATCTAGAGCCGCTCGATCGTCCCCCGTAGGTCCTCTCCGCCGATCACTGCTGGAAACCGCTGGCGACTCATAGCGCTGGCTAAAGCTCCGGCTGGGGAGAGGGGGGAATGAACGCAGTTCCGGCTATGAGTATACTTCTCCTGTTGGGCCATCGCCGTCTGAAGGTATCCAATGGCATTCCGTACCTCTTCCGCAAAAGGTGCTTCATCCGGGATATGAATTGTTTCAAGTCGGGTAGCCGCAGCCACCATATTCTCAGCTAGGTTAGAATAATGACCCGCCGTCATTGGGAAGACCACCGGTAAGGCCTGGTTTCGTCGGGACGGGTGAGACGTCGGTCGACCCGCCGGGCGGCTTCCAAGTGCATCCGCTACTCGTCCCGTTCCTGGCGTGTTGAAGAGGTTCCTAGCCTTGTAGCGTTCTGGCAAGCGAGATCGATGCCTCCTCCGGTGTACCGCAGTCGCCGACTGCTGTTCTAGCCCAAGGCGGAAGGCATCCGTCTTAATACGCTCTGCCTCTTCCTCCATCTGGACTTTCATCTCAGCTATCCTCTGCTGCTCCTTCATCATCCGGTCCTTGAGCCTCACAATCTCTAAGTTCCGAGCAGCCTGATTATCTAGTGTAACTTCAGTGGCCATCAGGGCCATAAGCTCGTTCATCAAATCCAGAAGAACTTGAGCCGGTGGCGGTGGGTCAGCGCCCGAGGTTGTCGCTCCTATGGTTGTACCGCTCGTGTCTGGGGCTGACCTCGCCATGAACACGGCAGCGTGAGCCGACGGCCCAAACGTGTCCGACCCAGAATGATCCGACTCAGGGCAAAGCACATCGTAGCCCCTGAGGCCGCCGTTGTGAAGCTAGTAAATTGATTATGTCTCTCCGCTCGAAGACTCGTCTTCTGAACAGACGAGAGTTTCATGTGACCCGGAAGCTTCCAGATCTATCCCTTGAGTAAAGCCTATGAAGACGTGCCTCCGGCCCGGATTAACACGGGCGGGCTGCACATCATGGGCAGGTTGCGCGCGCCGAGCCGGCTCCATGACGTTGGTGCAGGCATCTGGCCCGGGTGTAGATCCATCGGTCCTTCCGATGAAAACGTGAATCCCGCCGAAAGGAACACGGAATCCACATTCCACAGAGTCAGCATCAAGCCCCCAGCCGGCGTCGTCGATGTAGAGCCGGCCACGGCGACTCTTGCTCACCCTTCCGACCACGTATCCCTCGAGCCCTGGGAGAGAGCCCTTTGGGAACTCAACACCACCGAGCGCAGGCCCCACGGTGGGCGCCAACTGTCGTGGTTTTATCACGATAGATGTCCGGGTGAACAGACTTGGGTTCGAGGCCATTGCTAACGTGATGGACTCAAAGGGGTTGGTTGGGATGAAGGACACGAGTTTACCCAGGTTTGGCCCCTCGAGTTGAGGTAATAGCCTACGTCCAGCTGGTGCTTGTATTGCTTGATGTATCGATTACAAGGGAGCTATTGCTTGACCTAGTTCTCGATAACCTGATCCCTAAGTCGCCCCGGGTCTTGTGTTTATATAGGAGGTCAAGACCACGGATCATACAAGTTGTAACCGACTCTCATTACATGTACGAGTCTACCTCTATCTTCTCTTGCCTTTCCTGACCAAGTTGTCTCCGGGTGGGTTATACGCCAGGGTCTTCTTCATTTGGGCCACCTGCCGACCCATCCTGTGAGCCGCTAAACTTCTTGGGCTCTAAAGTCCCCACGGCTCACTCTTGGGCCGTTGTGCGAGCCGCCCGGTGTGACCCGAAGCCCTCAGGGCGGGTCTCACCATGGGGTTATATCCCCAACAGAAACTATGCTCTTAAAAAGATGGCGGTCGCATTCAATACCTTCAAGAAAAATGCATGGGCTGCGTACGTCAAAGCAAACAAGACGACTCCAAAATTCGAGGGAGCACTGGTGAAGGCAAAAGATCACTGGGACGATTTCATGAAGTTCAAGGAATCGGAAGTAGCTAAGGAACGGTCGAGAAAGTACAAGATTAATGCTACGAAAAAGGAGTGGCACCATACTCTAGGGCAGGTGGCTACCAGACGGCCCTACCTAAGTGGGATCAATCCGAAAAAGATATGATTAGTGCAGGGGTCACTCCAGTTACAGTGACCTAGCCCCCGAGGTGCAGGACATGGTTTTACGCGCATGGGGGGAGTTGGACCCAAATACAGGGTCTATTGTGGTGAAGGCAAGTCGTAAAAAAGTGACAGATGAAATTCTGATGAAAATAGAAGAAGCTCGAACGGGGGTGTTCACGCACAATAGAGAGGACGACGAGCTTACGCGCGCCCTAAAGAATCATGAACACCCGGGAAGAACACGAGGGAAAGGCGTTGTTCCATGGTTTGAGGGGTTTGCTAGTTGGAACGACGACTACAGAAGCCGTGCGAGAAAGAAGATGCAGGAGGAGTGAAAGAAGAAGGAGGAAGCACTCCACCTTGAAGGCCTCGAATCAAAGCACCTGGAGTTGGAATCCAGAGTCACACAGCAGCAGGAGCAGATCGACTCACTAAGCCAGAAAAGGGCGTCTCGGCGGAAACATGAGCAGATCGATCCAGCATTGGATACCACCATCCCATCTATGTCGAGAAGCAGCGTGGGTTCCGCCCCGGTCGATATCGATGACGATGCAATGCTAGCTAGGTACCCTATGGATGATATCAAATACATGACTAACTATGAGCTACACATGAAAGTGAAGAACTTATCCATGAAGGTGGCGAATGGCTATGCTTTAGCAAATCCCCCAGAAGCAACCTTCCATTGCAATCCCATTCCAGCTGGCTATGCTCGTGTCGGTGTTGACACGAGCTACAACTTGACATTCCTGGAGGTGACGAGGAGAGAACACTGGGAGAGGTTGTAGGAGATATGCCCTAGAGGCAATAATAAATGTTATTGATTATCTCCCTGTTCATAATTAGGTTTATGTTCCATGCTATAACTTCTATGGTTCTCGAGTCTACAATAACCACGAGGCTCGAAGGAAGACTCATATGCACGTGTGGAATAATAAATGGTAAAATGTATTCCTAGTCTGGCCTCTCAGACTGGCTCAAGTATTGCATGATGATCCTGTTTTCCTGATCATGGGCATGGCTATGCTGGCAATTTTGAGGGCACAATGTTAGAAGAACATTTGTGTTGAATCGACCTAAATTGATGTTATGCTATGAGATACATTCGTCATAAGTTAATGGTTAATAAAATAGAGAAGTTAATGTTTGCATAATTCCTTAGACCATGAGAGTATCGATTTTCTTCATGCTTGCTTCATGAACTTTGGGGTTTGTTAAACGTCATCCGTAAGTGGGTGGCTATTACGGAGGCGTACGGATTCATGGAAAAGTATGTGAAGTAACTTGATAGCTCAAGATTGGAATTTGCTCCTCCGATGATGGAGAGATATCATTGGTCCCGCTTGGTGTTATGGTATCCATCATCGTCTGGCCAGACATTTTGTGATTTGATCACGGGGATGCCGGAACATGGGAACGAGAAAAGAGAACAATACCGGTAACGAGGTAACTGGCATAGTGGACAAGTTGTTGATCCACGGGGATGCCAACATGTCTCACCTCAGGTATTTGTAACATATTGCGACACAACAGGAATAGCACACGGCGACTGGAGGTTCACTCGAATATTCATTCGTGTGGGTATAGGGGTCAATATGGGTGTCCATGGCTCCGATGTTGATCATTGATCGGAAGGGGTTCCTGTTGGGGAACGTTGCATGGGAAACAAAAAAATTCCTACGCACACGCAAGATCTATCCATGGTGATGAGCATCTACGAGAGGGAGAGTGGATCTACATACCCTTGTAGATCGCCATGCGGGAAGCGTTAAGAAACGCGGTTGGTGTAGTCGAACGTCTTCGCGATCCAAATTGCCGAGTGTCCCGCGATCTCATCACGATCCGTCCCGCGATCCAATCACGATTCGTCCCGCGAACTCATCACGATACGTCCCCCGAACTCATCACGACCCTTTCGATCTAGCGCCGAACGGACGGCACCTCCGCATTCAGCACAAGTATAGCTCGATGACGATCTCCACCTTCTTGATCCAGCAAGAGAGAGCGGAGAGGTAGAAGAGTTCTCCGGCAGCGTGACGGCGCTCCGGAGATGGTGGTGGAGCTATTCCGGCAGGGCTTCACCTAAGTACCGCCGAACTAGTCTAGTCTAGAGGAACTTGATCAAGAAGTAGGGTTTAGACGTGGCTGAAAATCCTTGTCCAAAAAACCCTAAAACCACTCATATATATAGGAGGAGGGGAGAGGAGTCTACGCCCAAAAGGAGGGCTCTCCTTTGGTTCGGCCGAACCTAGTAGGGAGGAGTCCTCCTCCTAGTAGGACTCCCCCTCCCACAAGAGAGGTGGAGTTTGGGGAGGTTTCCACCCCAATTCAGTTTGCCTCCCTTTCCTCCTACACATAGGCCTCCTTGGCCGACCCAACTGGCCCACTATGGGCTGGTGGGTTGCCACACAGGCCCATGGGGTGGGTTGGCCCCACTGGTGGGCCCCCGGGACCCATTCGTCACTCCCGGTACACTACCGAAAGTGCCCGAAACTTTCCAGAGTCCAAACACCACCTTCCTATATATCAATATTTACCTCCGGACCATTCCGGCGATCCTCATGACGTCCGGGATCTCATCCGGGACTCCGAACAACCTTCGGTCACCACCATACATAACTCTATACTACCGAAACGTCACCAAACCTTAAGTGTGCAGACCCTCCGGGTTCGAGAACTATGTAGACATGACCGAGACACCTCTACGGTCAATAACCAATGGCGGGACCTGGATTTCCACATTGGTTCCTACATATTCTACGAAGATCTTTATCGGTCGAACCTCTATGTCAAGGATTCAGTTAATCCCGTATGATGTTCCCTTTGTTCTTTGGTATGTTACTTGCCCGAGATTCGATCGTCGGTATCTCCATACCTAGTTCAACCTCGTTACCGGAAAGTCTCTTTACTCGTTCCGTAATACAAGATCCCGTGACTAACACTTAGTCACATTGCTTGCAAGGCTTATTGTGATGTTGTATTACCGAGTGGGCCCTGAGATACCTCTCCGTCACACGGAGTAACAAATCCCAGTCTTGATCCATGCCAACTCAACAGACACCCTCGAAGATACCTATAGATCACCTTTATAGTCACCCAGTTACGTTGCGACGTTTGATACACACCAGGTACTCCTCCGATGTCAGTGAGTTGCATGATCTCATGGTCATAGGAACACATACTTTGACATGCAGAAAACAGTAGCAATAAACTGACACGATCATATGCTACGTTTGTAGTTTGGGTCTTGTCCATCACATCATTCTCCTAATGATGTGATCCCGTTATTCAAATGACATCACATGTCAATGGCTAGGAAACCTTGACCATCTTTGATCAACGAGCTAGTTCACTAGAGGCATACTAGGGACAGAGTGTTGTCTATTTACCCACACATGTAATGTGTTTCCATTCAATACAATTATAGCATGGATAATAAACGATTATCACGAACAAGGAAATATGATAATAACTAATTTATTATTGCCTCTAGGGCATATTTCCAACAGTCTCCCACTTGCACTGGAGTCAATAATCTAGTTCACATCACCATGTCATTCGCATTGTTATGAATCTAACACCCAATGAGTTCTGGGGCTCGATCATGCTTTGCATGTGAGAGAGGTCTTATAGTCAACGGGTCTGCAACCTTTAGATCTGTGTGTACTTTGCAAATCTCTATGCCAAACTGTAAACACTGCTACGACACTTGGTACTATTCCAAATGGCTGCTCCTACTATACGTATCCAGATTGCTACTACGAGTTATCCGGATTGGTGTTAAAGCTTGCATCGACGTAACTCTTTACGACGAACTCTTTATCACCTCCATAATCGAGAAACATCGCCTTAGTTTTTAGTTACTAAGGATAATCTTGACCGCTGTCCAGTGATCCACTCCTGGATTACTCTTGTACCCCTTGACGGACTCATGGCAAGGCACACACAGGTGCGATACACAGCATGGCATACTATACAGAGCCTATGGCTAAGGCATAGGGGATGACATTTGTCCTTTCTCTTTCTTCTGCCGTGGTCGAGCTTTGAGTCCCACTCAACATCATACCTTTCAAAGCAGGCGAGAACACTTCTCTCTGACTAATCCATTTTGAACTCTTTCAAAATCTTGTTAAGGTATGTACTCATTGAAAGTCTTATCAAACATCTTGATCTATCTTTATAGATCTTGATGCTCAACAATTAGGTAGCTTTATCCAGGTCTTCCTTTGAAAAACTCCTTTCAAACAACCGTTCATGCTCTCCAGAAATTCTACATCATTTCCGAATAGCAATATGTCATCCACATATACTTATCGGAAACTCTATAGTTCTCCCACTCACTTTATTGCAAATACAAGTTTCTCGTAAACTTTGTATAGACTCAAAAACTTTGATCACCTCATCAAAGTGTATATTCCAACTCCGAGATGCTTTCTTTAGTTCATAGAAGAATCACTGAAGCTCACACACCTTTTAGCATCCTTAGGACTGACAAAACCTTCTGGTTGTATCTCATACAACCTTTCCTTAAGGAAGGAAACGATGTTTTGGCATCCATCTGCCAAATTTCATAATTGAAAAATGCAGCAACTGCTAACTTAATTCCAATAGACTTTAGCATCGCTACGAGTGAGACAGTCTCATCGCAGTCAACTCCTTGAACTTGTCATAAAACACTTTGCAACAAGTCGAGCTTTACAAATGGTAACATTTACCATCAATGTTTGTCTTCATTTTAAAGATCCATTTGTACTTAACAACCTGCCGTCCAACAAGCAAGTCCACCAAAGTCTATACTTGGTTTTTCATACATGGATCCTTTCTCGGATTTCATGGCCTCTAACCATTTGTTGGTTTTCGGGCCCATCATCGCTTCTCCATAGTTTGTAGGTTCATCGTTGTCCAACAACATGACCTCCAAGACAGGGTTGTCGTACCGCTCAGTAGCAGTACACGTCCTTGTCAACCTATGAAGTTTGATAGTAACTTGATCTGAAGCTTCATGATCATCATCATTAACTTCCACTTCAACTGACGTAGGCTTCACAGAAACAACTTTCTGCGCTGTGCTACTTTCTGGTTGAAGTAAAGGTTCAATAACCTCATCAAGCTCTATTTTCCTCGTAGGTTGATAGTAACTTGATTCGAAGCTTCATGATCATCATCATTAACTTCCTCTTCAACTAACATAGGCTTCACAGAAACATCTTTCTGCGTTGCGCTACTTTCTGGTTGAAGCAGAGGTTCAATAACCTCATCAAGTTCTATCCTCCTCCCACTCAATTCTTTCAAGAGAAACCCTTTCTCGAGAAAGGACCCAGTTTTAGCAACAAACATTTTATGCTTGGATCTGAGATAGAAGGTTCACCCAACTGTTCTTTAGGGCATTCTATGAAGATGCATTTGTCCGCTTTGGGTTCGAGCTCATTAGGTGAAAACATTTTCCACACAAGCGTCGCAGCCCCAAACATTAAGAAATGATAGCTTAGGTTTCTATCAAACCATAGTTCACACGGTGTCATCTCAACGGATTTAGATGGTGCCCTATTTAAAGTGAATGTAGTTGTCTCTAATGCATAGCCCCAAAATTATAGTAACAAAACGATAATAGATATCATAGCACGCACCTATCCAATAGAGTACGACTATGACGTTCGGACACACCATCACACTATGGTGTTCCAGGTGGCGTGAGTTGTGAAACAACTTTCACATTGTCTAAAGTTGTATGCCAAACTCGTAACTCAGATATTCACCTCCAATATCATATCGCAAACATTTTTATCTTCTTGTCACGATGATCTTAAACTTCACTCTGAATTTGCTTGAACCTTTCAAACGATTCAGACTTGTGTTTCATTAAGTAAATATACACTATATCTACTCAAATCATCGGTGAAGGTAAGAAAATAATGATATCCACCGCACACTACAAGACTCATTGGATTGCATACATCAACATGTATCATTTCCAATAAATCACTTGCCCGCTCCTTCAAACCAGAAAACGGGGTCCTTTAGTCATCTTGCCCAAGAGGCATGGTTCACATGTCTCAACCGATTCGAAATCGAATGAGTCCAAAGATCCATTAGCATGGAGTTTCTTCATGCGTTTTATACCAATATGACATTTAGCGGCAGTGCCACAGGTATGTGGTACTATTATTATTAACTTTGTATCTTTTTGGCATCAATGTTATGAACATGTGTATTACTATGATCAAGTTTCAACAAACCATTCTTACTGGGTGCATGACCATTGAAGGTATTATTCATGTAAACAGAATAACCATTATTCTTTAACTTTAAATGAATAACCGTGTTGCAATAAACATGATCTAATCACGTTAATGCTCAACACAAAACACCAAATAACATTTATTTAGGTTCGTCACTAATCCCGAAGGTAGAGAGAGCGTGCGATGTTGATCACATCAACCTTGGAAACATTTCCAACACACATCGTCATCTCACTCTTAGCTAGTGCTCCGTTTATTCCGTAGCTTTTATTTCGAGTTACTAACATTTAGCAACCAAACCGGTATCCAATACCCAGGTGCTACTAGGAGTACTAGCAAGGTACACATAAATAACACGTATATCAAATATACTTCTGTCGATGTTGTCAGCCTTCTTATCTACCAAGTATCTAGGGTTGTTCCGCTTCAGCGACCGCTCTCCTCATAATCGAAGCACTTAGTCTCGGGTTTGGGTTCAACTTTGGGTTGCTTCACTGGAGTAGCAACTGACTTGCTATCCATGAAGTTTTCCCTCCTAGCTCCTGCCTTTCTCGAAACTAGTGGTTTGACTAACCATCAACACTTGACGCTCCTTCTTGATTTCTACCTTTACGGTGTCAAACATCGCGAATAGCTCAGGGATCATTGTTTCTATCCCTGGCATCTTATAGTTCATCACCAAGTTCTAGTAGCATAGTGACAGTGACTTGGAGAACTATATCAATCACTATCTTATCTGGAAGATCAACTCCCACTCGATTCAAGCGATTGTAGCACCCAGACAATCTGAGCACATGCTCAACGATTGAGCTATTCTCTTTCATATTACCGGCAAAGAATCTTGTTGGAGATCTCATATCTCGCAACACGGGCACGAGCCTGAGATCCTAATTTCAGCTCTTATAACATCTCATATGTTCCATGACGTTCAAAACGTTTCGGAGCCTCAATTCTAAGTCGTAAAGCATGACACACTAAACTATCAAGTAGTTATCAGAACGTGCCTGTCAGATGTTCACAACATCTACAAACAACTCTAGAGTGGTTGGCGCACTGAGCGGTGCATTAAGGACATAAGCCTTCTCGTGTAGCAATGAGGACAATCCTTAGATCACGGAGCCAGTCCGCAATATTGCTACCATCAACTTTCAACTCTATTTCTCTAGGAACATATAAAAATTCAAAGGAGCTACAACGCGAGCAAGTAATCTACAACATAATTTGCAAAGACACTACTGACTATGTTCATGATAATGAGTTCAATTAATCATATTACTTAAGAACTCCCACTCAAATTGACATCCCTCCGGTCATCCGAGTGATACATGATCCAAATTCACCAACTCAAGTCCGATCATCACGTGAGTTGAGGTGGTTACAATGGTGAACATCATCACGTTGATCATATCTACTATATGACTCATGTTCGACCTTTCGGTCTCTTGTGTTCCGAGGCCATGTCTATACATGCTAGGCTCGTCAAGTTTAACCCGAGTGTTCTGCATGTGCAACACTGGCTTGCACCCATTGTATGTGAACGTAGAGTCTATCACACCCGATCATCACGTGATGTCTCAACACGACGAACTTTCGCAATGGTGCACACTCGGGGAGAACACAATTTATCTTGAAATTAAGTGAGGGATCACCTTATAATGCTACCGTCGTCCTAAGCAAAACAAGGTGCATAAAAGGATTAACATCACATGCAAATCATAAGTGACATGATATGGCCATGAACTTGTGCTTTTGATTGTTGGAAATATGCCCTAGAGGCAACAATAAATTAGTTATTATCATATTTCCTTGATCATGATAATCGTTTATTAACCATGTTATAATTGTATTGATCGGAGACTTAGATGCATGTGTGGATACATAGACAAAACCATGTCCCTAGTATGCCTCTAATAGACTAGCTCGTTGATCAAAAGATGGTTAAGGTTTCCTAGCCATGGACATGAGATGTCATTTGATAACGGGGTCACATCATTAGGAGAATGATGTGATGGACAAGACCCAAACTACAAACATAGCATATGACCGTGTCAGTTTATTGCTACTGTTTTCTGGATGTCAAAGTATGTGTTCCTATGACCATGAGATCATGCAACTCACGGACACCGGAGGAGTGCCTTGTGTGTATCAAACGTCGCAACGTAACTGGGTGACTATAAAGGTGCTCTACAGGAATCTTCGATGGTGTCTGTTGAGTTGGCATGGATCGAAACTGGGATTTGTTACTCCGTGTGACGGAGAGGTATCTCGGGGCCCACTCGGTAATACAACATCACAATGAGCCTTGCAAGCAATGTGACTAATTGTTAGTTGTGGGGTCTTGTATTACGGAACGAGTAAAGAGACTTGCCGATAACGAGGTTGAACTAGGTATGTATTATGGAGCTCCGTAATGGTTCGGAGGTAAAGATTCATATATAGGAAGTCCTATTTTGGTCGCCGGAAAAGTTTCAGGCTCATCGGTAGTGTACCAGGAGTGCCGGTAGTGTACCGGGAGACCATCGGGAGGGATATTTCGATCCAAGAGGCTACATGGGCTGTGAGAGAGTAAATACCAGCCCTTAGTGGGCTGGTGGAAATCCCACACAAGGCACATGAGGCTGGGAAGAAAAGCCCAAAGAGAAAAAGGTGGAAAAAGGCAAAAAATAGGGTGAATCCTAGTCCTACTAGGATTGGAGGTGGATTCCACCTCTCCCACTTGATTTGGCCGACCCAATTTCTGGTCCTTTGAGGGCCAAGCCTCCTCCTCTCTTCCTCTTATATATACTAGAGTTTTTAGGGTTTTTTGGCACCAGATTTCAGCCACATGCAAACCCTAATCTCTAGTGGATAGTTTCTCCTCTAGATCGGTTTTCTGCAGTGCTTAGGCAAAGCCCTACCGGAATTGCTCCACCACCATCGCCGGAGCGCCGTCAGGCTGCCGGAGAACTCTTCTTCCTCTCCACTCCTTCTTGCTGGATCAAGACGGTGGAGATCGTCATCAAGCTGTACGTGTGCTGAACGCGGAGGTGTCGTCCGTTCGGTGCTAGATCGGTAGGATCGTGATCAAGTTCGTGAGACGGATCGTGATCAAGATCGTGGGATGGATCATGATTGGATCCGGGACGGATCATGATGAGATCGCGGGACGCTCGGCGATTTGGATCGCGAAGACGTTCGACTACACCAACCGCATTTCTTAACGCTTCCCGCTTAGCGATCTACAAGGGTATGTAGATCCACTCTCCCTCTCGTAGATGCTCATCACCATGGATAGATCTTGCGTGTGCGTAGGAAATTTTTTGTTTCCCATGCAACGTTCCCCAACAGTGGCATCATGAGCTAGGTCTATGTGTAGATGAGATCTCGAGTAGAACACAAAGAGTTTGTGGGCGTTGATGCTTAGATTGCTTCCTCCCTTGGTCGGATTTTGGTTCAGCGGTATTGTGAGATGAAGCGGCCCGGACCAACATCACTCGTACGCTTACGAGAGACCGGTTCCCTCGACCGCAACTTGTTGCATAGATGGCTTGCGGGTGTCAGTTTCTCTCACTTTAGTTGGATCGGATTCGACAAAGGCGGTCCTTGAGAAGGTTGAAAAGCAAATTATGTATCACCGTTGCGGTTTATGCGTAGGTGAGAATCGTTCTTTCTAGAAACCCATAGCAGCCACGTAAAACATGCAACAACAATTAGAGGACGTCTAACTTGTTTTTGCAGGGTATGTTGTGATATGATATGGACAATTACATGATGTGATATATGTGATGTATGAGATGATCACGTGATGTATAAATTTTCACGACTTGCATGTCGATGAGTACGGCAACCGGCAGGAGCCATAGGGTTGTCTTTAATTATTGTATGACCTGCGTGTCAATCATTAAGCGCTATGTAATGCTTTACTTTATCGCTACGGTAGCAATAGTAGTAGAAGCATGTTGGGCGCGACAACTCCGATGGCGACACTTTGATGGAGATCAAGATGATGGAGATCATGGTGTCATGCCGGTGACGATGGAGATCATGCCGGTGCTTTCATGATGGAGATCAAAAGCACAAGTTCATGGCCATATCATGTCACTTATGATTTGCATGTGATGTTAATCCTTTTATGCACCTTGTTTTGCTTAGGACGGCGGTAGCATTATAAGGTTATCCCTCACTTAATTTCAAGATAAATTGTGTTCTCCCCGAGTGTGCACCATTGCGAAAGTTCGTCGTGTCGAGACACCACGTGATGATCGGGTGTGATAGACTCTACGTTCACATACAACGGGTGCAAGCCAGTGTTGCACGCGCAGAACACTCGGGTTAAACTTGACGAGCCTAGCATGTACAGACATGGCCTCGGAACACAAGAGACCGAAAGGTCGAACATGAGTCATATAGTAGATATGATCAACATGATGATGTTCACCATTGCAGCCACCTCAACTCACATGATGATCGGACTTGAGTTGGTGAATTTGGATCATGTATCACTCGGATGACCGGAGGGATGTCAATTTGAGTGGGAGTTCTTAAGTAATATGATTAATTGAACTCATTATCATGAGCATAGTCAGTAGTGTCTTTGCAAAATTATGTTGTAGACTACTAACTCACGTTGTAGCTCCCTTGAAATTTTTATATATTCCTAGAGAAATAGAGTTGAAAGATGATGGTAGCAATATTGCGGACTGGCTTCGTAATCTAAGGATTGTCCTCATTGCTGCACAGAAGGCTTATGTCCTTAATGCACCGCTCGATGCGCCAACCCCTCTAGCATCGTTTGTAGATGTTGTGAACATCTGACAGGCACGTTCTGATGACTACTTGATAGTTTAGTGCGTCATGCGTTACGGCTTAGAATTGAGGCTCCGAAATGTTTTGAACGTCACGGAACATATGAGATGTTCTAAGAGCTGAAATTAGGATCTCAGGCTCGTGCCCGTGTTGCGAGATATGAGATCTCCAACAAGATTCTTTGCATGCAAGATGAAAGAGAATAGCTCAATCGTTGAGCATGTGCTCAGATTGTCTGGGTGCTACAATCGCTTGAATCAAGTGGGAGTTGATCTTCTAGATAAGACAGTGATTGATATAGTTCTCCAAGTCACTGTCACTAAGCTACTAGAACTTGGTGATGAACTATAAAATGCCAAGGACAGAAATAATGATCCCTGAGCTATTTGCGATGTTTGACACCGCGATGGTAGAAATCAAGAAGGAGCATCAAGTGTTGATGGTTAGTAAAACCACTAGTTTCGAGAAGGGCAAGGGCAAGGAGGAAACCTTCATGGATGGCAAGTCAGTTGCTGCTCCCATGAAGCAACCCAGAGTTGAATCCAAACCCGAGACTAAGTGCTTCGATTATGAGGAGAGCGAACGCTGAAGCGGAACAACCCTAGATACTTGGTAGATAAGAAGGCTGGCAACGTCGACAGAAGTATATTTGATATACGTGTGATTGATGTGTACCTTGCTAGTACTCCTAGTAGCACCTGGGTATTGAATACCGGTTCAGTTGCTAAATGTTAGTAACTCGAAGTAAAAGCTACGGAATAAACGGAGAACTAACTAAGGGTGAGGTGACGATGTGTGTTGGAAATGTTTCCAAGGTTGATGTGATCAACATCGCACGCTCTCTCTACCTTCAGGATTAGTGACGAACCTAAATAAATGTTATTTGGTGTTTTGCATTGAGCATGAACATGATTAGATCGTGTTTATTACAATATGGTTATTCATTTAAGTTAGAGAATAATGGTTATTCTGTTTACATGAATAATTCCTTCAATGGTCATGCACCCAGTGAGAATGGTTTGTTGAAATCTTGATAGTAGTAATACACATGTTCATAACATTGATGTCAAAAGATACAAAGTTAATAATGATAGTACCACATACTTGTGGCACTGCCGCTAAATGTCATATTGGCATAAAGCGCATGAAGAAACTCCATGCAGATGGATCTTTGGACTCATTCGATTTCGAATCGGTTGAGACATGCGAACCATGCCTCTTGGGCAAATGACTAAAGGACCCCGTTGGATGGAGTGGGCAAGTGATTCATTGGAAATGATACATGTTGATGTATGCAATCTAGTGAGTCTTGTAGCATGCAGTGGATATCGTTATTTTCTTACCGTCACTTATGATTTGAGTAGATATAGTGTATATTTACTTAATGAAACACAATTCTGAATCGTTTGAAAGGTTCAAGCAAATTCAGAGTGAAGTTTAAGATCATCGTGACAAGAAGATAAAAGTGACTGCGATATGATCGTGGAGGTGAATATCTGAGTTACGAGTTTGGCATACAACTTAAGACAATGTGAAAGTTGTTTCACAACTAACGCCACCTGGAACACCATAGAGTGATGGTGTGTCCGAATGTCATAGTCATGCTCTATTGGATATGGTGCGTGCTATGATGTTTCTTATCATTATACTACTATAATTTTGGGGTTATGCATTAGAGACAACTACATTCACTTTAAATAGTGCACCATCTAAATCCGTTGAAATGACACCGTGTGAATTATGGTTTGATAGAAACCTAAGCTTTCATTTCTTAATGTTTGGGGTTGCAATGCTTCTGCGGAAAATGTTTTCACCTAATAAGCTCGAACCCAAAGCGGACAAATGTATCTTCATAGAATACCCTAAGAACAGTTGGGTATGCCTTCTATCTCAGATCCAAGTGCAAAGTGTTTGTTACTAAAATGGATCCTTTCTCGAGGAAAAGTTTCTCTTGAAAGAATTGAGTGGAAGGAAGATAGAACTTGATGAGGTTGTTAAACCTTTGTTCAACCAGAGAGTAGCGCAGCGCCGAAAGATGTTTCTGTGAAGCCTACGTTAGTTGAAGAGGAAGTTAATGATGATGATCATGAAGCTTTAGGATCAAGTTACTATCGAACTTCGTAGGTCGACAAGGATGTGTACTGCTCCTAAGCGGTACGACAACCCTGTCTTGGAGGTCATGTTGTTGGACAACGATGAACCTACGAGCTATGGAGAAGCGATGATGGGCCCGGATTGTGACAAATGGTTAGAGGCCATGAAATCTGAGAAAGAATCCATGTATGAAAACCAAGTATAGACTATGGTAGACTTGCTCGTTAGACGGCAGGTCGTTGAGTACAAATGGATCTTTAAAATGAAGACAGACGCTGATAGTAAATGTCACCATTTGTAAAGCTCGCCTTGTTGCAAAATGTTTGTGACAAGTTCAAGGAGTTGACTGCGATGAGACTTTCTCACTCGTAGCAATGCTAAAGTCTGTTGGAATTATGTTAGCAGTTGCTGCATTTTTTAATTATGAAATCTAGCAGATGGATGTCAAAACATCGTTTCCTTAAACGGTTCACTTGAGGAAAGGTTGTATGTGATACAACCAGAAGGTTTTGTCAGTCCTAAGGATGCTAAAAGGTGTGCAAGCTTCAGTGATCCTTCTATAGACTGAAGCAAGCATCTCGGAGTTGGAATATGCACTTTGATGAGGTGATCAAAGTTTTGAGTCTATACAAAGTTTATGAGAAACTTGTATTTGCAATAAAGTGAGTGGGAGCACTATAGAGTTTCTGGTAAGCATATGTGGTTGACATATTGTTGATCGGAAATGATGTAGAATTTCTGGAAAGCATAAATGGTTGTTTGAAAAGAGTTTTTCAAAAGAAGACCTGGATAAAGCTACCTAATTGTTGAGCATCACAGATCTATAGAGATAGATCAAAATGCTTGATGAGACTTTCAATGAGTACATACCTTGACAAGATTTTGAAAGAGTTCAAAATGGATCAGTCAGAGAAAGAGTTCTCGCCTGATTTGTAAGGTGTGAAAGTTGAGTGGGACTCAAAGCTCGACAACGGCAAAAGAAAGAGAAAGGACGAACGTCGTCCCCTATGCCTTAGCCATAGGCTCTTTATAGTATGCCATGTTGTGTACCGCACCTGTGTGTGATCCAGGAGTGAATCACTGAACAACGGTCAAGATTATCCTTAGAGACTAAAAGACTAAGGAGATGTTTCTCGATTATGGAGGTGATAAAGAGTTCGTCGTAAAGAGTTACATCGATGCAAGCTTTAACACCTATCCGGATGACTCGTAGTAGCAATCTGGATATGTATAGTGGATCAGCCATTTGGAATAGTGCCAAGTGGAGTGTGGTAGTAGTGTTTACAGTTTGACATAGAGATTTGCAAAGTACACACGGATCTGAATGTCGCAGACCCGTTGACTATAAGACCTCTCTCACATGCAAAGCATGATCAAGCCCCAGAACTCATTGGGTGTTAGATTCATAAACAATGTGAATCACATGGTGATGTGAACTAGATTATTGACTCTAGTGCTAGTGGGAGACTAGTGGAAATATGCCCTAGAGGCAATAATAAGTTAGTTATTATCATATTTCCTTGTTCATGATAATCGTTTATTATCCATGCTATAATTGTATTGATCGGAGACTTAGATGCATGTGTGGATACATAGCCAAAACCATGTCCCTAGTATGCCTCTAATAGACTAGCTCGTTGATCAAAAGATGGTTAAGGTTTCCTAGCCATGGACATGAGATGTCATTTGATAACGGGGTCACATCATTAGGAGAATGATGTGATGGACAAGACCCAAACTACAAACATAGCATATGATCGTGTCAGTTTATTGCTACTATTTTCTGCATGTCAAAGTATGTGTTCCTATGACCATGAGATCATGCAACTCACGGACACCGGAGGAGTGCCTTGTGTGTATCAAACGTCGCAACGTAACTGGGTGACTATAAAGGTGATCTACAGGTATCTCTGATGGTGTCTGTTGAGTTGGCATGGATCGAGACTGGGATTTGTTACTCCGTGTAACGGAGAGGTATCTCGGGGCCCACTCGGTAATACAACATCACAATGAGCCTTGCAAGCAATGTGACTAATTGTTAGTTGCAGGATCTTGTATTACGGAACGAGTAAAGAGACTTTCCGGTAACGAGGTTGAACTAAGTATGGAGATACCGACGATCGAATCTCGGGCAAGTAACATACCGAAGAACAAAGGGAACATCATACGAGATTAACTGAATCCTTGACATAGAGGTTCGACCGATAAAGATCTTCGTAGAATATGTAGGAACCAATGTGGACATCCAGGTCCCGCCATTGGTTATTGGCCGTAGAGATGTCTCGGTCATGTCTACATAGTTCTTGAACCCGCAGGGTCTGCACACTTAAGGTTTGGTGACGTTTCGGTAGTATAGAGTTATGTATGGTGGTGACCGAAGTTTTTTCGGAGTCCCGGATGAGATCCTAGACGTCACGAGGAGCTCTGGAATGGTCCGGAGGTAAAGATTCATATATAGGAAGTCATATTTTGGTCGCCGGAAAAGTTTCGGGCTCATCGGTAGTGTACCGGGAGTGCCGGTAGTGTACCGGGAGACCATCGGGAGGGGTATTTCGACCCAAGAGGCTACATGGTCTGTGGGAGAGTAAATACCATCCCTTAGTGGGCTGGTGGAAATCCCACACAAGGCCCATGAGGCTGGGAAGAAAAGCCCAAAGAGAAAAAGGTGGGAAAAGGCAAAAAATAGGGTGAAGTCCTACTAGGATTGGAGGTGGATTCCACCTCTCCCACTTGATTTGGCCGACCAAATTGCTGGTCCTTTGAGGGCCAAGCCTCCTCCTCTCTTCCTCTTATATATACTAGAGGTTTTAAGGTTTTTTGGCACCAGATTTCAGCCACGTGCAAACCCTAATCTCTAGTGCATAGTTTCTCCTCTAGATCGGTTTTCTGCAGTGCTTAGGCGAAGCCCTGTCGGAATTGCTCCACCACCATCGCCGGAGCGCCGTCAGGCTGCCGAAGAACTATTCTTCCTCTCCACTCCTTGTTGGATCAATACGGTGGAGATCGTCATCAAGCTGTACGTGTGCTGAACGGGGAGGTGTCGTCCGTTCGGTGCTAGATCGATAGGATCGTGATCAAGTTCGTGAGACGGATCGTGATCAAGTTCATGGGACGGATCATGATTGGATCGCGGGACGGATCGTGATGAGATCGCGGGACGCTCGGCAATTTGGATCACGAAGACGTTCGATTACACCAACCGCGTTTCTTAACGCTTCCCGCTTAGCGATCTACAAGGGTATGTAGATCCACTCTCCCTCTCGTAGATGCTCATCACCATGGATAGATCTTTCGTGTGCGTAGGAAAATGTTTGTTTCCCATGCAACGTTCCCCAACATTGATCTCCATCATGAAAGCATCGGCATGATCTCCATTGTCACCGGCATGACACCATGATCTCCATCAACGTGTCGCCATCGGGGTTGTCGCGCCAACATGCTTCTAGTACTATTGCTACCGTTTAGTGATAAAGTAAAGCATTACATAGCACTTAATGATTGACACGCAGGTCATACAATAATTAAAGACAACCCTATGGCTCCTGCCGGTTTCCGTACTCATCGACATGCAAGTCGTGATAATCTATACATCACATGATCACCTCATACATCACATATATCACATCATGTAATTGTCCATATCATATCACAACATACCCTGCAAAAACAAGTTAGACGTCCTCTAATTGTTGTTGCATGTTTTACGTGGCTGCTATAGGTATCTAGCAAGAACAATTCTCATCTACGAAAAAACCACAACGGTGATACACTAGTTGCTTTTCGACCTTCTCAAGGACCGCCTTTTTCGAATCCGATCCAACTAAAGTGAGAGAAACTGGCACCCGCAAGCCATCTATGCAACAAGTTGCGGTCGAGGGAACCGGTCTCTCATAAGCGTACGAGTAATGTTGGTCCGGGCCGCTTCATCTCACAATACCGCTGAACCAAAATCCGACCAAGGGAGGAAGCAATCTAAGCATCAACGCCCACAAACCGTTTGTGTTCTACTCGAGATCTCATCTACACATAGACCTAGCTCATGATGCCACTGTTGGGGAATGTTGCATGGGAAACAAAAAAATTCCTACGCACACGCAAGATCTATCCATGGTGATGAGCATCTACGAGAGGGAGAGTGGATCTACATCCCTTGTAGATCGCTAAGTGGGAAGCGTTAAGAAACGCGGTTGGTGTAGTCGAACGTCTTCGCGATCCAAATCACCGAGTGTCCCGCGATCTCATCACGATCCGTCCCGCGATCCAATCACGATCCGTCTCGCAAACTCATCACGATCCGTCCCGTGATCATCACGATCCATCTCGCAAACTCATCACGATCCGTCCCGCGAACTCATCACGATCCGTCTTGCGATCTTGATCACGGTCCTTCCGATCTAGCACCGAACGGACGGCACCTTCGCGTTCAGCACACTACAGCTCTCCTTTGGTTCGGCCGAACCTAGTGGGGAGGAGTCCTCCTCCTAGTAGGACTCCTCCTCCCACAAGAGAGGTGGAGTTTGGGGAGGTTTCCACCCCAATTCGGTTTGCCTCCCTTTCCTCCTGCGCATAGGCCTCCTTGGCCGACCCAACTGGCCCACTATGGGCTGGTGGGTTGCCACATAGGCCCATGGGGTGGGTTGGCCCCACTGGTGGGCCCCCGGGACCCATTCGTCACTCCCGGTACACTATCGAAAGTGCCCGAAACTTTCCAGAGTCCAAACACCACCTTCCTATATATCAATCTTTACCTCTGAACCATTCCGGAGCTCCTCGTGACGTCCGGGATCTCATCCGGGACTCCGAACAACCTTCGGTCACCACCATACATAACTCTATACTACCAAAACGTCACCAAACCTTAAGTGTGCAGACCCTGCGGGTTCGAGAACTATGTAGACATGACCGAGACACCTCTACGGTCAATAACCAATGGCGGGACCTGGATGTCCACATTGGTTCCTACATATTCTACGAAGATCTTTATCGGTCGAACCTCTATGTCAAGGATTCAGTTAATCCCGTATGATGTTCCCTTTGTTCTTTGGTATGTTACTTGCCCGAGATTCGATCGTCGGTATCTCCATACCTAGTTCAACCTCGTTACCGGCAAGTCTCTTTACTCGTTTTGTAATACAAGATCCCGTGACTAACACTTAGTCACAATTCTTGCAAGGCTTATTGTGATGTTGTATTACCGAGTGGGCCCTGAGATACCTCTTCGTCACACGGAGTAACAAATCTCAGTCTTGATCCATGCCAACTCAACAGACACCCTCGGAGATACCTATAGAGCACCTTTATAGTCACCCAGTTACATTGCGACGTTTGATACACACAAGGTACTCCTCCGATGTCAGTGAGTTGCATGATCTCATGGTCATAGGAACACATACTTTGACATGCAGAAAACAGTAGCAATAAACTGACACGATCATATGCTACGTTTGTAGTTTGGGTCTTGTCCATCACATCATTCTCCTAATGTGTGATCCCGTTATTCAAATGACATCACATGTCAATGGCTAGGAAACCTTGACCCTCTTTAATCAACGAGCTAGTTCACTAGAGGCATACTAGGGACAGAGTGTTGTCTATTTACCCACACATGTAATGTGTTTCCATTCAATACAATTATAGCATGGATAATAAACGATTATCACGAACAAGGAAATATGATAATAACTAATTTATTATTGCCTCTAGGGCATATTTCCAGCAGTTCCGGGCCATGTCTATACTTCATCGAACCTATAGGGTCACACGCTTAAGGGCCATCTATCTGCTGAATACTAGACACGGAGTCTCAGAGAAAATCACCAGAAAAGTTTCGGACACCGGAAAAGTTCCGCAGAGAGAACACCGGAACAGTTCCGATGAAACTGAAAAGTTGTTTCAGGGGATACCATAAAGTCAAATTGGTTTCGGCACATGCCTGATAATTCTTGGAGGGTGCCAGAATCGTTCTGGCAACTTTCTGGATTTTTTCGGGAGGAAAACCGGAAATGTTCCAGAGCTGCCGGAACCGCTTCAGATGCTTTTCGCAGATAAAAATCACTAAACCAGAATTTTTTCAGAAAGTGTTGAAAATTATTTTAGTAGGTACTAGAAATGTTCTAAGCCCACATAAATATTTTCAGTTCGATCAGACGCTTGAAAATGTCGTCGTGAATAGTGAAATCAGCTTTATGGTTACTTTTTGGAAAGCCACCTTTTTGGGCTTTTGCTCAAAAGATCTAAGGGGATGACATAGATGGATAGGAACCCTTTTGGGGGGCACAAGGGTGTGGTCGGCCACATGTGGGCTTCCTACATGGAGCCCCACTTGTCTCATGGCTTCACTTGTGAGTCCTTGTGAAGGACTCCATTCATGTGGTTTTGGGGTTTTGTGTAAAACTACCCTACCCCTTGGGATTTCCTATAAACAGAGGAGGGTCAGCCCTCTACACTCACTCTTTCTCACATATAAGTCCCATGCAATGATCTGGCTTCTTCTCTCCCTCCCAGCGAAATAGTTTCGTAGAGCCGAAAGGTTGTCTGGGTTCTGGCAGGAACTAGTTCTGGACGGCGAAGCCCTGCCAGATAGATGACACCGTATGTGTGCAACTCTGTAGAGAGATCGTAGTTTCGGTCTTAGTTCGAGAGTGCCTCCCGAAGGGCTATCCGTGTGACCGTCCGAGTTTCGGAGATCCTCCCGAAGCGCTGTCCACGACACCGTCCGGGGGACTATCCGACCACCTCCCGGAGGGCTGTCCCGGGGGGCGGATGAGGGTATACATCCTCGCAGTTAGGAGGTTGTAAATCCTAGCTACGGGGATCTGCACCGCCAATCGTCATCGACTCTACTTCCGCTGCGCTACGAGCCGGTACCGAAAAGATCAAACCTTGTATGCAGTTTCCATGGTGGTTCTGGGCTGGTGTGTAGGTCAGAAAATTTTTGTTTTCTGCTGTGTTACCCTACAGAGGCCATACATCGTATCATTCTATGGAAAAAGGATTGCATCGTCTTTCCAAGGCCACCGACTCCTCCTCCTCCAAGTTCGTCGCCGCGTCAGTCGACTCCTCCTCCAAGTCCGGCACCGCGTCAGCCGACTCCTCCTCCAAGTCCGGCACGACGTCAGCCAAATCCTCCTCCTCCAAGTCCGGCACCGTGTCAGCCAACTCCTCCTCCAAGTCCGGCACGGCGTCAGCGTGCTCCGTCGACTCGGCGTGCTCCGTCGCCTAAGCAACAACGGAAGAGAGAGGCCACAGCTACGACGACTAGCGGTACAACAGGCAAGAAATGTAGATATGGTCCAAGTAGCCTCAAGCATCTTCCGAAGTTGCCTTATCACCTGACCAATGAGGAACTCAACAGCGCAGTGGATGCCAATTTGAAGGCCCATTTTGGACCGAAACCGCCCTAGCCGCCAAAGGAGAAAGTACCTGAGCATGTCTCACAACACTTCATTGATATGGCTCGACCGACTCATAAGGACAGTGACTATGTGCGGTCTATCAAGAAGTCATGTCTTGCAGGACAAAAGGAGTCGAGCTCGAGCTCGAGCCAAGAAGTTGGCAAAAAAGCGGGAAAACTATCCCCCGGCTGGGAGAACAGGCAGTGCAATCGATCCCCCCGCTCATTGTACAAACACCTGTGAGTACCGCCGGTCGGCCAGAAGTAACCGAAGAACATATTAGGATGGCTCAAGAGGCTGGTGTCGGTGTTGAACAACTCCTAGGCCTTAAGGAAATGCCCCGGCTTAAAGAGTTAGAAGTAAAATATCAATATGCCCGCGGCAAACCTCTGGTCAAGCCTGAAAATGTCAAGCTTCTACCAACGAGAATGTATGAATTGCATACATGGTACATGCAAATAACAGCAAATACCAATGAAGAGTCCCTCTTAGTGAGAGTCCAAGAGACGCATTACTTCCATAAAAACGATGTGTGGATTCATTATGCAGAGTTGTTTCAGTTATTCAATCAAGAAGCACTCGACAAATCTTTAGTCACTTGCTATTGTCTGTAAGTGATTTCTTTCTACAATTTAAGTCTCTAGCTAGTTGTGCTCTTGTTCATTACTTGGAATTATCCTCACTATATTCGTTTATGTGGTATTGTGCAAAATGAAGATGTATGAAATGAAATAAGCTCGACCCTATGGCATTGGGTTCATTGACCCAAATACGATTAATCAAAAGATATGGAAAACTTCATATTTGAGGAAAGACACAAAGAAAAAATGCTAGAATTTTTGATCCTTCTAAACACCCAACCAGAAATACTACTTCCTTACAACTTCGGGTGATACTACAAATTCTATTTTTTTGCTTACTAGATGTTAATAAGTGTTGTTGATGAGTTATGCAGTTACCATTGGATCTTGTTAATCATTGAAGTTGACAAGGAAAAAGTTGAAGTACTCGACTCGCTATTAAAGGATCCATCCAAATACGCAATCGTGAATGGGCTGCTTGACAGGTAATTTCAATCATTATCGCACTATGTCGGCCCCTTTAATTACTTCATTTCCTGATATCAGCTAGTTAATAACTCATTTATTTATTTTCTTTGCCGGCGGGCAGGGCTTGGTCCAAGTTCATCAAACAGGTCCCAGGCGACTGGGCACAACAACTGAAATGGGTGCGACCCAAGGTAATTAAGTACTACTAGCTAGCTAGGTACGTCCATGCATCTCTTTAATTCTAGTTTCAATACCATTATCTTGCTTGATTAATTATTACCTGATTGAGTTTTATTCTCGTAAAGAGCATGGTGCAGGAGCAGGGGAATAGTTTATGCGGATACTACGTTTGCGAGAACATTCGCATGATCACGTCTGAAAGGAGCAAAAACGAAAGATCACGTTTGCGAGAACATTCGAATGGACAATCTCTTTTGAAGTATCAGTGTTTCGGACGAAAACTCATCTATTACAAAGTGATTTCATTTTTTTTAAACTTATTTGAACTCCAGACTTTTTGTGTGCTCAAAATGAACCATTCAAAGTCACATCATCAATTTTCAACCCTTTATGACTTCATTTGATATTTTTCATGCATTTATTGATTTCATTTCGTATTCTCACAGACAGTACATGGACAATGCATAAAACCATTCTGCTTGTACACATGTGCTAGATAACATTGAACTCTAGTAACATTGAAGTATGAACAGCAAGCGGATCTCTGCAAAAAGAAATCAAAGAAAAATGGAGTTCGACATTCTTATTCAAGTTCTTGGTACCTGACATGTGTGTAGATTTCAGGAGGGTACCATTCAATCCATATGTCCATCCCTGCAAAACTGTACCAAAAGAAATACAAATTTAGCAACTATATCTCATTGGCTAATCTTCAGATCTGCACCTCTCCTTGAAGAGACGGGGAGGAGGAGCTATCATACCTGCAGACAGGCTGGCGACGGTAAGGTCGCTGGCAAGGAGACCCAGCTCTGGCCGAAGACACCGGCTGGGATGTTCAGCTGATGTTCAGCTGCTGCAGTTTTTTCAAACAATACACATAAAGAGCCAGCAAGACAACCTATTACATACACCATATGTAAATGTTAGCAGCTAAACATATGACGTATCCTCCATTACTTCTTAAATGAAAACTGAAAATAAAACTGATCTCATTGGTTCAGACCCTTCTTCTCAATCCTTGCCTCTCACAAGAGTTTTCAGTTTTCACAAATAAACGAATATGAAATCAAACAGCAGCAGGTAGTAGCAGAACTAGCAGCACCCAACAACATCGAACGCATATACAACCAGCATCACACACATCTAGCAGCAGCACAAGTAGCAGTCGTACCCCTCAAAGAAACAACACAAGCACACAGTACAGTAGTAGTACTAAATCCAGGGAAGATCGAGGCGGAAGCAGGAGCTCACCAGCCTGACGGAGACGAGAACGAGCGGAGGAGGAGGGTGTGGGCGACGCGTGGCAGCGGTGCTGGCGCTGGTGCGTTCTCGGGCCCCCGCCAGTGGACGAGCTCCCATGGCTCGTCGCCCTGCTATACTCCCCGCGAGCGGCTCACTTTTATACTCCGATGCGTGAAAATGACGAAAATACCCCTGACGGGGCACCGAATTAACAGGCAATGGCACGAGCGAGGTGTAACTATTCATAGCGATTTAAAGGCGACGTGGAGGCAATGGTTATGACTACGAGTCCAGGAAGGTTTATATGTTCAATATGATCATTGCTAATTGGAATCCTATTTTCTAATGGTTTTTTATCTTGTGTTGTGGCCTATCTTGTTTGAAAAATTGCCTTCAATTATTTGCAAAAATGTTATTTAGCTCCAAACTAGCTCGAGATCATTACAAGCTGAGCACAAACCTCTTTTTATAACTTAACTTTTAACTTCACTCAGTTTGAGCTCTCTCGAATTTGTGTAAGTTTAGCTGAGCCTGGCCCAACTCGCTCAAACTCGACTCACTTGCAACCCTACACGCAAGGTCAAAGTTAAGTGACCGCAATGATATATTTTACCAGTTTATGACATCAAATCATCAAGCATAAGTTCTATGATTACTCTTTCCAGAATCTCAACCACGTCTGTAAACCCTGCCTTAGTCATTGCCCACAGTCCGCACAAGGTAGACTTCACTTATCAAGTGGAGCTTACAGGTCTCATTTCACCAAATGAACCCAAAAAAAAAAGTAAATTTTAGTTCCTAAGTTTATGATCTAACAAACACTACCAAAACAAAATAAAAGAAAGTGAGTATAAACTAGATACCAGAAAAATTTAAAACAACTATACAAGCTGCACCACAAGGACTACCCACCTTAATAATCAATTATTCCTTAATACACTTGCAGAAAATTCCAAGCACGACAGAGTGTAAAAATGAAATAGAGTTGACAACGGAGGCACAGTGATAGCCCGGCATAACAAGGCTGCCGTCGTTGCCATAAGTTAAGCACAGTAAGGGCTACCAGAGTGTACAGATCTGTGAATTTAACTCCCAAGCGCAACGAATCAAAGTTGTAAACAATATACATTTCTGTGGCGCGGCTGTGCATGGGTCGAGAGAGTTCTCGCGGCGGCGTACCACTCAACCCTCCTCGCCGAACTCCTTGGTGAACTTCTCGTGCACCTCCAGGTCCTTCTTGCCAACGGTTGGTCTCTGCCTCGCGAGGACCTTCTCGAAATCGCTCTTTGAGATCGGGGGTGGGAGAATCTGCAGCCAAGCAATACACCTTAGCAATTCGAATTCAATTCAACAGAGGCCTGTTGGAGGAAAACAGATGCCATCTATCATGTCTTTACCTGTGAGGCAAGGCCTTTGGATGCAAGATCCTGCATCGTAGTCTGCACAGCACCTGGTTGCTTTGATCCACAGGGCATCCACATGTCATCATCTGTCTTGAAGAAGTACATAGCATCCTGTGTTTTGCGCACAGGCTCAAACAACACGTCTTTCACCTGTTAACAATAGCAAGAATCAGACGCATGCCACGATGTATGTATGTACAGACACATGTAGGTTGGGTTGTGCAAAAATTACTTACACAGACAGCAACATCGGAACCAGAGAACCCCTCTGTACGACGACCCAGGACCTCGAAATCACTTTCCGATAAGCTGTGCGGTGTATCCCCAAGATGTACCTGAATTAATTTAAGTTGCCCACTTTAAGCAAAAACTTTTCCAGAGAACTTTGTTTAATGCAGTGTTGCACAGATGTTTCTCAAGTACCTTAAACATATGCTGCCTAGCTTTTGCGTCAGGTAGAGGAATGTAGATACGCTTGTCAAACCGCCGCCGAACAGCCTGAAGTAATGAATACACGTAAAGTGACAAACCCTTCAAGAAATATCAGGAGTCTTTATAAACCATAAATGGCACAACATAGTATTTGACAAGTTTCCGGGGACCTGGTCCAGAGCATATGGTGTATTCGTCGCAGCAAGAACGAGAACTTTATCATCATTATGGCCGACACCCTGAACAGTTATAGGAAAACAAAGCAAATGTATTAGCCAACACAGTTAGGGCAAGGAATCTATACAACTGATGTGTTTGGTTAAAATATCCAGTGTTATTCAATAGCCGGTCCACTATTACCCAAAACTGTGTGCTGAGGAATCTGGGAGGCCAATGGCTTGACTAAAATTAAATGAAATCTGGGAGGCCAACCGTGGTTGCAAAGTTTATTAAAAAAACTAGGCTAGCTGCTAATTCCATATTCTGGACACAGAATGTGTCTTGACTTCTCCATGAATGAATAATTTGAATCATTACCATCCTAAGTACGGAATTCCAACTAAGCATGTCGCCATATTCTGCAGCAGAACACATATTCAGAAAGAGTTTGCAACATTATAGAGGCTGCAAAAACTCACCTGCATCTGTACAAGAAGTTCGGTTTTTATTCTCCTAGAAGCTTCACTTTCATTGCCTTCTCCACGTGTACCGCATAAAGAATCAATTTCATCAATGAAGATAATTGAAGGGGCATTTTCACGAGCCATTTGGAAAAGATTAGCAACTAGTTTCTCGCTCTCTCCCATCCATTTTGAAACAAGGTCTGATGAAGATATGCTGCAGGTAAACTGAATGCATTAATATGGAATAGCCTTAAGGATACTATATTAGCAGTACAGGAAATGAAAAGTAGTAGGAAATGAGCATTAGCAAGACACATAAACTCATTAAGTCCAGGAGGAAGAACATGCAAGCTTGTTCAGACATATTTATATACCATTGTAAAACCTGTAATGCACTCAGCCCACATAAATGTAAATGGTATTGCAAGTCCACATATTCGCCAAATCTTTTATGGTGTGGCTACATATACATTATTTGTTATTACTACTCTTTGACCTAGGAATCAATGTGTAGTTAAGCTACTCATTTGGAAGTCAGAAGTCCAGCTCTGGAAGGATCTCAAAGGGGAAATATGTTCAAATTGTTTTTTCGGTCTGGCTAAACACAGCTCATTTGGTAATGTTTATGAAGTACAAGACCTCAAACCTGATGTAATTATTTTACTATTCAAACTGAAGGCAAAATTATTTGTTCAATGAATAGCTGATTTGACTTATCAATTATTACAAGACTATATCTCTTGTTCTCACAGATTTCATTTCAGTGCGCATAACAAATGGAAGCAGAATACAATAATATCCTTTGGTATGATAATATGCTAATACCATGCCTACCGCGTCATTTTCTAAAAAAAAATGCATGTAGACATCACAAGTTCCCAATTTCAGCCAGTGGGTTTAGCATATCGTACTCTACGGTATGCACATGAAAAGCAACACCAGAAACAAGTGTAACTTGTTAACGCTGCTATCTTAGGACACACCTTACAACAGAGAACTTTCACAGTTTTGCAAAAGATATTTTTTTAGCAAAAACTCTCTTGCCTGCACCAAATACAATTTTCATGAAGAGGGCACCTGCCTTGTTCAGTCTTTTATGATGTTACTGTAATACAGGCCAATAAAGGAAACATAAAAGGCTCATGTAAAACACCACGAGAAATTTGAAATTCATAGCGGTAACAAAAACGTGAAACACTAGTTGCTGCATATGATGGAACTACTACAAACAGGCACTTAGGAAACCTGAATGATACACGATAATATTAATTGCAGAGCTGCATGTGCTTGTTGGCACATAAAAATGCTTTATATTGTGGGAGATTTGCTTACACTGAGACAAATTGAGTTACCAACACATGAAAATTAAGAGATAATACATGCTACTCAATGATGAGAGAGAGAGAGAGCGCAAGCAACTAGCAATTGTGATATCATCATAAAAGAGAAGTCCCAATGAAGAAAAAGCAAAAACTCCATTCCAAAACATACTAACATAAGCTGGTGGAACTAGAACAATCACAAACTCACAATATGAAGTATACCAGCTCAATATAAGTATTTGAATCAGAACAGAAAATAAATTCAAATTTTGAGTAGCCTATGGTTCATCTATACTAATTGAGCAAGTGCTTATCTACTGTTTCAAACAGATAGGATTGTTTTCTGTTAATTACCACACAAGTAACAGAATAAGATCCTGCAAATTAGAGTAAGGTTGTTAATTTGGCAATAAATCTAGGTAAAGGATGATGTAAGGTTGTTAATTTGGCACATATCTCCAAATCAATAGATAACTATTACTCAGAGGTTAAATACAACCAAAAATATTCAAGGATGAAATCAGTGAGAATAAAGGATAGTGTGAAGGTGAAATATATGATAACTACCTGAAAAATGTTGAATCAGCCTCAGTTGCAACAGCTTTAGCCAAATAAGACTTTCCTGTTCCTGGTGGACCATACAGAAGAAAAGCCCTCCATGGCCTCCGCTTGCCTAAAGAAAAGCAAAATCCATCAGTCGCAAATCAGAAGTTTCCAGTATATGCTGGCTCATAACTAGCTCAGGACACCAAACCTAAAACCAATACCAGTTGTGACGGTATTTCAAAACTGTTCTGATTTTCAAATCACATAACCGTAGGACGCTGAATGCACAAGGCAAATAAGAAGTTAGGATGTGAACCTAACTTTTACTTTACCATATTAGATAATAGAAGACCCATACCAAGCAGTCCAGATCTTGATATATCTACAATCTGATGCATTTTTTTCTTTTTTACCACCTAGCTGTACTGTATGAAACAATGCTTCTATGGCTCTATGGTTTGACATTTCTATTCCCCTTGGTTTGATAACCATCTTCAAATTCACACTGCCATGATTACCAAATTTTTGTCTCTACTAATCTCTTACAAGAGCGAGGTAATTATAAGTTTAGCTTAGCAAGATTCTTTGCGAGGATTGAAGAGTCAACAAAGTTCATGAATATAATTCGCTAGACATCCCCGAGCCAAACCAACTAAGTTTGTTCAATACAAATATATCTGGTAGATGCACTCATGGTGGTTCAAAACTATGCTTATTCTGCAGGCAAAAGCCAGCTTGTGTGGCATATTTTTGACCTGCACTTCAGAACCGAATAATTCATGCTCACCCAATCATATTAAACGACTGAAGAGTGAAGACTCATACTAAGTAATCGAGATCTCGATCTATCTACAACCTGCTACATTTACCACCAAGCTGTACTGTAAGAAACCAATGTTTCTATGGCTCTATGGTTCAAATGACATTATTTTTATTCCCCTTGGTTTGATAATCATCTTTTAATTAAGTAATTCACACTGCTACTGTCATTAGAAAAAATTGGTTCTACTCCATACAGTTATCTGGTACAAGAGCTTGGTACTTGTAAGTTTAGAAAGGTTCTTTGTGAGGATTGAATAGTAAAAAAATGTTGCTGGATATAATTTGTGAGACATGCCTACGCTGCACCAAATAAGTTTGTTCAATACAGATCTATCTAGTAATACGCACTCATGGTGGTTCAAAATTATGCTTTATCTAAAGACACAAACCAGCTTGTGTGGCATACTTTCGACGGGCTACTCCAGAACCGAATAATTCATGCTCACCCAATCAGATTCAATCCAGATCAAGGTGCATAGGGCATATCTATACGATCTAAAGCTACAACAACTGCAATCGCCTCATCCTTGGCGACGAGCAATTAGGTGGAATTACTGGATTCCCCTGCACAAGCTCACCTGTGAAGAACTGGGGGAACTTGACGGGCAATATGACGGCCTCCTGCAGCGCCTGCTTGGCGCTCTCGAGTCCGGCGACGTCGTTCCACTTGATGTTGGGCTTCTCGGTGATGATGGCGGAGTTGAGGCCGGCCCTCAGCTTGGACTGCTCGGAGTCGTCCCCACCGGCGCCGTCCCCTCCCCCGCCGTCCTTGCCCTTGGTCTTGGGCCGGGTGGCGACGGCCGCGTCGCCGCCGTTGGGCGCGCCGGGGGGGCCGCCCCCGCCCTCGTCAAGGACGGCCCGGATCTCCTCGGCGCGGCGGAGGTACTCGGTGAACTTGGCGGTGATGGCCTCCTTGATCTTGGGGTTCTTCTCGTACTTGAGGTGGGTCTTGAAGTACTCGAGCGCGTTCATGTAGAGCGGGAACGCCTTGACGTAGTTGCCGGCATTGTCCTCCTGGACGGCCTGCTTCACGTACTCGATCGCCTGCTCCTTGAAGTTGCTGTACATCGGGGGAGAGCCGGAAAGGCGCCGCCTTTGCGGCGGATTCCGGCGGATCGGCGCGGGGGGCAGGCCGGGGGCGCGCGGGGCGGGGTCGGGGGCCGCGGATTCGGCGGGGGAGCGGCGGCGGCGGTTGCTTGGCCCTGGGGTTTGACGAAGGAGGGGGGAAGATGAGGAGGAAGAGAAAGAGGAACGGAGACGCGGTGGGGTGCGGTGCGGTGGGGAAAAGGAGACGAAGACAACGGGGGAAGCGTGTGTGTTTTTCCTTTTTTTTATTTACTTGATTTTTTAATATTTTCGTGCTCTTTAATTGGACTGAGAAAAGGATTCCATTACTCAATTTGGAATTGCTTTTTTTTTCTTTCGAGGAGACAGGCACGGTACAATGCACGCACACTCATCTCCGCACCTCCGAGGTATTGAGCCGGCACAACATAATCTAATTGGTAATCCACACGTAACTACGTAACTAATGGATTTAAAAGTAATACTAGAAAGATTTTATAAAAATCGGAGATTTTGAGATATCAAACTTGGATTGTACTCATCTGTGAAGTTTCGTGAAGTATTGGCACCCGTGTATTCTTAGTGAAGAAATATTTAATAGGGACCCTTTTTCGCGCAAAATTCAATCGGGACCTTACTATTCGTTGAATAGTGTTGGTAAATATAACTTCGATCTTTTTCATTGTTGTCCAGAATACCATGGATGTCATTTTTGTCGTGAGATTTCACACATGAGTATACCACTCGACTATGTAGTTTACAAAAAAAAGATTTTGTCTAGTACCCTCTTTGATCCAAATTAATTGACACCCCTTTAGTACAACGAGTATTATGTTTGGATTTACTTTTCATAGAGAAGGGGGGCTATATTCACCAAATCTGCGTCCATGTGTATTTGAATTAAGATGAAAGTGGGTATCTGAATTTGTTTTACGAAGACAAGTACTATAAGTATATTGACACATATTGAACCAAATGTGGATATGGGCATAGATATGGATATATCTATAACAGTGCTAGTCAACTTTAGCAAATATAACCCTACACCTAAATTATAGAGCGTGAAATCCAAATAAGTGGTCAAGGCTTTTCTATATCTATAATACCTATACCTAGTTTTGTTTTTGCGGGTCATACCTATACCAAGTTGTACCTTAAGAAACCAATGTTTTCATGGCTCAGTTACTAAAATGACATTGTTTGTTCCCATAGTTTGGTAACTATATTCCAGTTACACAGACACCATTACTAATAACGGCTATACTCCATATCGCAATTTAGTACACGAGTGATACAAGAGTGAGGTAAATATAATTTTAGCAAGGTTACCCGCGAGGATTGAAGAGTAAACAAAGTTCCTAATTATAACTTGCCAGATATTTGTATTTGAATCAAAACAATTGTGTTCTGGTAAAATAAAAGTGGGTATACGAATTTGTTTTATTGAGACAACTATGATAAGTGTGGTGATACATATTGAACCCAGTGTGGATATGCATATATCGGTGATCGAATGAAGTTACACTAGCCAATTTTAGCAAATCTGACTCTACACCCAATTCTTCGACATGGAAAACCAAAAGGATGGTCAATTGTTCTTCTATAGCTATCATACCTACAAACCATTATTGTACTAGGATGAATTTGTGTTGTTGGATGACAATGAAAGGGAGTCCAAAGCGGAAGCAGAATATCACCTCAAATTATTACTTAGAGAAGAGGAGCTAAAGTGGGCGCTAAGAGCAAAAGTGCGCAAGGTCATTCAAGGGGATGATAACACACAATTCTTCCATCTTATTGCTAATGGTAAACATAGAAAGAAAAAATTATCAACTTGAGCAAGATGAGGGTACAATCATCGGGCAAGACAACATGAAGTTGTACATCTCGGAATATTATAAAAAATTGTTTGGAATCCCTGAGGATAATACGGTACATATGGACGAATGGGAGGTCGGAGATATCGCTCAACTCGGCACGGACGAGAATCAGATATTAACAGCACCATTTATGGAGAAAGAGGTGTTTGATGTGATATTTCAAATGAAAAACAATAAGTCACCTGGACCAGATGGGTTTCCAGCTGAGTTTTATAAAAGGTGCTGGCATATTATAAAAGGGGACCTCATCCCAATGTTTCATGATCTGTTTCAAGGACACTTACAGCTGCACCATCTAAAGTTTGGGACTATCACGTTGTTGCCAAAGAAAGAGGGGGTTGTACGTATTGAACAGTTCGGACCTATTTGCCTTCTAAATGTGAGTTTCAAAATATTCACTAAGGTTGGAACTAATAGATTGACGCAGATTGCTCATGCGGTGGTGCAACCTAGTCAATCAACATTCATGCCCGGTAGGAATATTTTGGAAGGGGTAGTTGTGCTCCACGAAACTCTTCATGAAATCCACTCGAAGAAGCTTGACGGGGTTATCTTCAAGGCGGACTTT
This sequence comes from Hordeum marinum, assembly GCA_022496015.1. Taxonomy (NCBI): domain Eukaryota; kingdom Viridiplantae; phylum Streptophyta; class Magnoliopsida; order Poales; family Poaceae; genus Hordeum; species Hordeum marinum. The sequence continues at coordinate 33,584,584 of CM039674.1, forward strand.
GAAAAGGCATATGATAAAGTTAAATGGTCTTTCCTACAACAAGCATTGAGGATGAAGGGTTTCGATGAGCTATGGAGGAAGCAAATCGATTCCTTTGTACAAAAAGGGAGTGTTGGAATTAAAGTGAATGATGATATAGGTCCTTTTTTCCAAACTCATAAAGGTCTCCGGCAGGGAGACCCAATGTCCCCTATCCTATTCAATGTAGTTGCGGATATGCTAGCAATCCTAATTGGAAGAGCCAAGAAGGAAGGCATGGTAGGTGGTCTAGTCCCTCATCTAGTTGAGGATGGGGTGTCCATCTTACAATATGTTGATGACACAATCGTGTTTATGGAGCATGATGTAGCAAAGGCCCGAAACATGAAACTCATATCAGGCCTATTCAAACAACTGTCGGGTTTGAAGATCAATTTTCATAAGAGCGAATTGTTCTGTTTTGGAAGAGCAAAGGAAGAACAAGAAAGCTACAAGCAGCTGTTCGGATGTGAATTAGGTAGCTTACCATTTAGCTACTTGGGCATTCCTATTCACCATCGTAAACTTTCAAATCATGAGTGTAAGAGGATAGAGGACCGGTTTGAAAAGAAGTTGAGTTGTTGGAAGGGCAAGCTAATGTCATATGGTGGGAGGCTAATTTTGATTAACTCGGTTCTTACAAGTATGCCCATGTTCTTATTGTCATTCTTTGAGATACCGGTAGGGGTACACAAAAGATTGGACTTCTTTAGGTCGCATTTCTTTTGGTAGAGTGATGATATTAAGAGAAAATATAGACTGACGAGATGGGACATCATTTGTCATCCCAAAGACTAGGGAGGTTTGGGAATTGAGAACCTAGAAGTTAAGAACAAATGTCTACTTAGCAAGTGGCTATACAAACTATCTGTGGAGACGGATGGAATGTGGGCACAAATCTTACGTAATAAGTATCTGAATTCTAAGACTCTAGCCCAGGTCTTTGCCAGAACAACTGTCTCTCCATTCTGGAAAGGATTGATGAAGGTCAAGGCTCAATTTTTTCATCGAACTAAGTTCATTGTCGGAAACGGAGAGACAACTAGGTTTTGGGAGGATACGTGGCTGGGGGAGACGCCCTTGGCCATACAGTATTCATTGATGTATAATATTGTGCAACATAAGGAAAGATATGTCGCCACAATTTTTACAGACAATTCCTCTAAATATTCAGTTTAGGTGCTCGTTAATTGGTCATCGTTGGGCGGAATGGTTGGACTTAGTTAATAGACTGATGGACATTCACTTATCAGGCGAACCTGATAAAGTTGTGTGGCAACTTATGAATTCTAGTATTTTCATAGTAAAATCGATGTATCTTGACCTTATTGACACGGCGGCGGTGCCTAAGTCAATTCATATTTGGAAGGTCAAGGTGGCTCTAAGAATCAAGGTCTTTATGTGATTCGTTCACAAGAAGGTGATTCTTACTAAGGACAATCTCGCAAAACGCAACTGGCCAGGGAGCATACGATGTAGTTTTTGTGATCACCATGAGTCAATCCAACACCTCTTTCTCGAGTGCCCACTAGCGAAACTATTATGGCAAACAATTAGAATCACTTTCAATACTAAACCTCTAGATAGCATTGATACGTTGTTTGGCACGTGGATAGATGGAGTCGATATTAATGTGGCAAGGCATATTCGCATAGGTGTTTATGCACTACTATGGGCTATATGGAATTGCAAAAATGACATGGTTTTTAACAGACAAACATGTATACATTTCTTGCAGGTAGTACACAGGGCGTCGGCTTCGATCCGTACGTGGTTGTTACTCACTTTTGCGGAAGCCAGGGAGCCTTTGGTTACTGGATCTACCTGGTGGGAGATGGTAGCTCGGGATATATTCAATCGGTTTGGATGACGGTCCAATAATAGGATAGGTGGTTAGGCATCTATATCTATTTTTGCAGGTTGTGGCCTTTTACTTCTTTTTGTTTCTGGAACCTATTTGTTCTTCCTCTGCAACTAGGCCGAGGAGGCGAATTATTTATGTTTTGTTTGTTTTAATAAAGATGTCGTATGCATCATGCTGATGCAGAGGCCGGAGATAACGCTCCTTTTCTAAAAAAAATATTGTACTAGGATTATATCTATGGAGAACATAGCACTATCATTTATGTTGCTAAAATTGCAAGATATGTGTATCTAATCGAATTGACTAAGTATCTTGTGCATATATGTATCTCAGTCACATTAACTCTGCATTTGTATTTGACTACATTCCTAATCGCATTATGCACTTCACATGAAAAGTATGTACAGGAAAGGGAAACGACACTAACCGATCCACATTTGATCAATTTTCGCCCCTGGCTACTTCCTTCATTGTTGTGGTACCTATAGAACTCGCATGAGAACTATAAATTTAACATGTTTTATAATATAATCAGAAAATTCAATTCTCGCATGAATCAAACAATTGCTTTAACTTCATAGCCTAAGACCATCTCTCTAAATCAGCTCTTTGTAACAATATGGCATAAAATGCCTTATTTCTACCCCCCAAGGTCCTAGAAGCGATATCACCACAACTCATGTCGAACACATGTAGTCCTCCACCATGCGCACAACACAGTCGATAGTTGACATAACTATGTTAACATGAGTGAGCCATGCCTAACCACATAGAAGACATGCAACATATCCCTTATCTCCTCCACAAGAAAAGACCTCAGGCTTTCCTCCTCCTACAGGTGTTGTTGGTCGTCTGTCCCATCTCCGACGACCTTTTGGGCCAAGAAGGTGCAGAAAAACGATGTCTACTACACAACTTTATTCTTGTAGACTCTGTTGGGCCTCCAAGCATAGAGTTTTGATGGTCTCTCTCAAACAACTCTATAATCAAATACAAGAAATCTCTTGTGTCCCCAACACACCCAATACAGTGATAAATTGTATAGGTGCACTAGTTGGGCGAAGAGATGGTGATACAAGTGCAATATGGATAGTAGATATAGGTTTTTGTAATCTAGAAATATAAAAATTGTAGGAGTTATGCCCTAGAGGCAATAATAAATGTTATTGATTATCTCCCTGTTCATAATTATGTTTATGTTCCATGCTATAACTGCAATGATTCTCGAGTCTACAAATAAAACGAGGCTTGGAGGGAAACTCATGTGCACGTGTGGGATAATAAATGGTAAAATGTATTCCTAGTCTGGCCTCTAAGACTGGCTCAAGTATTGCATGATGATCCTGTTTTCCTGATCATGGGCATGGCTATGCCAGCAATTTTGAGGGCACAATGTTAGAAGAACATTTGTGTTGAATCGACCCAAATTATTGTTATGCTATGAGATACATTCGTTATAAGTTAATGGTTAATAACACAGAGAAGTTAATGTTTGCATAATTCCTTAGACCATGAGAGTGTCGAGTTTCTTCATGCTTGCTTCATGAACTTTGGGGTTTGTTAAACGTCATCCGTAAATGGGTGGCTATTACGGCGGCTTACGGGTTCATGGAAAAGTAAGTGAAGTAACTTGATAGCTCAAGATTGGGATTTGCTCCTCCGACGATGGAGAGATATCTCTGGGCCCTCTCGGTGTTACGGTATCCATCATCGTCTGGCCAGACACTTTGCGATTTGATCACGGGGATGCCGGAACACGGGAACGAGAAAAGAGAACAATACCGATAACGAGGTAACTGGTATAGTGGACAAGTTGTTGATCCATGGGGATGCCAACATGTCTCACCTCGGGTATTTGTAACATATCGCGAAGCAACAGGAATAGCACACGGCAACTGGAGGTTCACTCGAATATTTATTCGTGTGGGTATAGGGATCGATATGGGTGTCCACGGCTCCGATGTTGATCATTGATCGGAAGGGGTTCCAGGTCATGTCTATGCTTCACCGAACCTATAGGGTCACACGCTTAAGGGTCATCTATCTATTGAATACTAGACAGGGAGTCTGAGAGAAAATCACCGAAAAGTTTCGGACACCGGAAAAGTTTCGGACAGCGGAAATGTTCCGCAGACAGGTCACCGGAACAGTTTTGGTGAAACTGAAAAGTTGTTTTAGAGGATACCATAAAGTCAAATTGGTTTTGGCACATGCCTGATAATTCTTGGAGGGTGCCAGAATCATTCTGGAAACTTCTGGGAATTTTCCGGAAGAATAACCGGAAATGTTCCGGAGCTGCCGGAACCGCTTCAGATGCTTTTCACAGATGAAAATCACTATTCCGGAATTGTTCCGGATCGTATTGAAAATTATTTTAGTGGGTACTGGAAATGTTCTAAGCCCGCATAAATATTTTTAATTCGAATGGACGCTGAAAAATATCGTCATGAATAGTGAAAGTGCTTTTTGGATTACTTTATTGGAAACACTATTTGTGAATAGTGGAAACACTATTATGAATAGTGGGAAACACTATTGGGAGAAAATATCTCATGACTAGTGAAAACACTATTACGAAAATAGTGGAAAACACTATTGTGAATAGTGGGAAATACTATTTATGAATAGTGGAATCACTATTATGAATAGTGAAAATATCTGAGGGCATGTTGGTATTTTTACCATAGTCTCTCATCCTATAAATAGGGGTGAGGAGGCAGCCCAAAATGCTCATCCTTGTGCTCCCATACACATGCTTTGCTTTGCAAGCTCTCTCTCTCCCTCCCAGCGAAATAGTTTCGTAGAGCCGAAAGGCTGTCTGGGTTCCGGCAGGAACTAGTTCTGGACGGCGAAGCCCTGCCGGATAGATGACACCGTATGTGTGCAACTCTGTAGAGAGATCGTAGTTTCGGTCTTAGTTCGAGAGTGCCTCCCGAAGGGCTGTCTGTGTGACCATCCAAGTTTTGGAGGTCCTCCCGAAGGGCTGTCCGAGTGACAGTCCGAGTTTCGGAGGTCCTCCCGAAGGGCTGTCCGCGACACCGTCCGGGGGGCTATGCGACCACCTCCCGGAGGGCTGTCCGCAGGGCAGATGAGGGTATACATCCTCGCGGTTGGGAGGTTGTAAAATCCTAGCTGCGGGGATCTGCACCGCCGTTCGTCATCGACTCTACTTCCGCTGCGCTTCGAGTCGGTACGGATCAGATCAAACCTTGTATGCAGTCTCCATAGTGGTCCTGGGCGTGCTCGCTATACCGGAAATTTTTGTTTTCTGTCGCGTTCCCAACAGTGGCATCAAGAGCCAGGCTATGAGTAGATGCATGTTATGATCTAGAATACATGAGATGTATGGGTATTGCATAGTATAATTTTGTAGTAGATGAGATCTATTGCTGAAAATTATTTGTGCAGGTAGTAGATGAAATCTGTTACCCGATGTTCCTATTGCTTCCCATGAATTTGTGTAGTCCATATCTTGACGGAATGGTGGAATCTTACAAAGTTCTGACAATCCGCGATCCTTTCATGCTGCTCCTGAGTATGCTGATTGACAGATCAACGAAGTGCTAACAGTTCTTTGGGTTCCACCATAGTCAAAAGAAATATGGATGTTTCGCAAACGAAAGGGCAATGCAGATGTGATCTGCACGGGGGTCACGCGTATGACGAAGTTTAGTATGGGGCTTGAGATTTTATTATCTCGTGTTTCATACACCCTGGAAAGTTAATCTAGCAACTTGAATTATCATACTTGATGATGGACGTTGGTAGATTCGGTTTGTTTCGAAACCTTAGAAGCCACGTAAAACAAGTTTTTGCATGGACCGATTAGAGGCGTCTAACTTGGTTTTGCAGGATGGTTTGCATGTGCATGTGATGTGGTATAGCAGTGTTCATAATAATTTGATTATGTATGGGATGACTATATGATGTAAATTGATTAACATGACCTGTGTGTCATGATTCGGCATGATGGCTGGAGCCATATGATTGCACTTTAATGACCTGCGTGTCAACCTTATGTAATGCACTTATTTTATTAAGCTATAGAGATAGCAATATTATTTGGTGCATCAACAAGGTGGTGGCAATCTTCGCAAAGGTGAACACCGACGCGAATGCCGAAGACGAAGGAATGAAAGACTTCTCCGTCAGAAAGGGCTATACCATATCACGCTATTATGAATTGCCTGAGATGTTTATCCCTCTTGATGCACCCTTCTTGATTGTGCGGTAGTCGCTTTTTATTAGGGTGATCTCTCACAAAATATCAAGTAGTTAGTGTTCTCCCAAGTGTAGCACCGTCATGGCACCTATCTCTTCGGGGTATCACATGGTTACATGGGTACGAACGATTAGAGAAGTGTGAGGCGGGTGAGTTGAGACCTCGCAGCGAGATCACTTGGTTGTCTTGACGTTCAGGCACGAAAGTCATGAGCTCGGAACACATGCATCGAAAGATGAACAAGAATCACATGGAGATGTGATTGGCAAGTTGGCCTACCGATTGCAATTCTCGTCACTTGAGATGGATACATCCTTGGCGTTGAATTGTAATTTGGATCTTGAATCACTCACAATCAATTATGAGAGATATTGATTTGAGTGGGAGCTCACTGTAGAATTAACTTGTTTTAATTCTCAGTGCAATTAATTTTGAACAATGTCTAAGTGTGATTTGCATAATAGTTGTAGGATAATGGCTCGCGTTTCCACCTTCCCTATTAAAATTGAATAAGCTATTAAATATCTGGTTAAAACTTTACGGTTGGTAACGTAATGTGAGGATTGTCCTCAAGAGTGCCGAGAAAGACTTGTCCTATCGCATGCTTTCGGTATTCTCCCGCTAATGCTATGGATGATATGACTCCCGTCCTTCGATCCAAAAGCTAAAATTCCATTTCGGTCAAGTGAAATATGTTTGCTTCCATGAGACCCGAACTTCGAAAGTTTGGATAGTTATGTGATATTCATGGAATCTGAAAATCATTTTCAGAGACAGACAAAGTCTAAAAAGATATAAGATATCCAAAGCAATGTTTGTTTGCAAACTATTAGTAAAGGAGTTTACTATGCATTAGACTGATAAGAGAGGGATCCAGGAGAACGCCTGTCATATGATGAAAGGTGAATAAAACAACAACTTAAAGAGAAAGGAAGTGTCCGAAGGGTGTCAGTGAGACTTTCACGCCTAGGAAGTCTGGGGCTAATGCCACTCTTAAGTTGGGTGCTTCTTGTGAGAGTAGGAGAAATACTGAAAGTTAAACTATTAGAAGTATAATGGCAAAAGGAAAGAAGAATGGAATATCCAGCTCATGTATGAATGTCATACAAGTTTTTGATGTATAGAAGGCTGGTCAAAGATATACTTCTTGGGAATTATGGTTAAACATGTTAATCATTAATTCTTGAGTACTGTGAGTTGGTCACAAAGATACCCGCTCGATTGCATTCTGTTGCAACTCGATGTAAGAACTACTATGGCCTGAAAGACTAGCCAGAAATATGAGGCTTAGATACACGCAGGGAACATAGTAAATGTTACTATGCCTTCCATCGGTGTATTCCCTATGTATTAAGTTTCATAATTCATTTTAGAGTTTCACACTCTAGCCCTTTGCATAAGGTATCTTGCAAGAAGGTTGTTCATAAGAGAACTTTTCATGTTCGGTGTTATGAATAACATAAGGGCCATATTTTCATTATGAATGAGACGTATGTTATGAATATTGATAATAATACATTACCTCTGGGTTTATTTTCATAGTTCATTTTAGAGTTGCATACACTCTAGCCCATTGCACAATGTTTGTTGCAAAAGATTTGTTCATAAAAACAACAATTGTTGTTCAGTATTATGAATAACATGAAGGGCCATGCTTCCATCCTAATGGGATGTATGTTATGAATACTGATGGAAATATGATACATCCATAACACTGACGCTAAATGTCGCAAGACTAAAAGAATACCACATATGTGTGGCACTGCATTTGGTCACATTGGAGAAACCCGCATGGAAAATTCCATTATGATGTATTTTGAAGTCGTTTGATTTTGAATCATATGACACTTGCAACTTTCCTCCAAACGGTGAAGTGACTGAAATACCGTTCACAAGAAATAAGGAACGAGCAAAGAACTTATCAGTGATCATACATTTGATGTATGTAGTCCGATAAATGTTGTTGCAAACAGTGGATTTGTCTACCTTCAAAAATGACTCAAGTAGATATATGGATATTTACTTGATGAGACGTAAGTCTGGATCTTTTGAAATCATTTGAAAGGTTTTAAAAATTGAAGTAGAAGTTATTGTACCAAGAAAATTATGTTTCTGCAATTTGATTGCGGAAAGGAATATTTGAGTTACAAGTTTAGCGAATGTCTGATGAGTTGTGAAAAGAGTTTCATAACTTGCACCTCCCCGAACACTACTCCAAAGTGGAAAGTCCGTGAAGATGTAATCGAACCATTTATGACATGGTAAGATCAAAGATGACATAAATAGATTTGGCATTATCCCTTTTATAGAGTGATGCTTTAGAGACTGCGGCTTTTACACTGAAAAGAGATCCATTAGGTCTGTTGAAATGACGCCATGGTATGGTACGCCCAACCATGTTATATCTTTTCTTAACATTTGGAATATGGGGCTTGTGTAAAAGGTTACAAACCTATTCCAAATCAGACAAGTACTATTTTGTATGGTTATCCCAAGTCATTGGGTATTCCCCCACCACTATACCGAGGCAAAGGGTTTTGCCACAAAACGGTATGTTTTTAAAGAGAATAGTTCTTACAAAAGGTGAGTGGGAGGACAGTGCAACTCGATGAGATAACCAGTATCTTCGTCATCGGTTCAAAGGAAAGAAACCCTGGAAGTGATTCTGTTGTTTCCTACTACGACTGATACGTAAGTCTCTACAATAAAATGTATGGACTTCGGTCGAACGTGCAGCTGAACCACGTAGGCAAAGCTCGTGCAAACCTATCAGGTGCGCAAAGGAGATATTGTTGTTGGACAACAGTATACCTACAATACACAAGGAAGCATTGATGGGTCCTGACTCCGGGATTGGCTAAATGCCAATACAATCTGAGATAGTTTCCATATATGTGATTCAAGATTAAAACCTTGATACACCTTTCAGAGGACTTAGAGTCTAATGAATATTTATGGAACTAAAAACTGATACGGATAAAAATGTTTTATCCATAAAGCTCGACTTGTTGAAATAACAAGTTCAAGGAGTTGGCTACGATGAGGTTGTTTCATTGTAGCGATGCTTAAGGTCGGTTCGGGTTGAACTAGCAATTAATACATATATCAATCATGAGATATGAAACATGGATGACAAAAGGATTTCCATCTGATGTAAATGAAACCCAGGACTTGTATGTGATACAGTCCAAAGTAATTTGTCGATCCAGAGGATGCTAGTAAGTATGCAAACTTCAGAGTTCCAGCGATGGACAGAAGAGAGCAAAGTGGAGTTGGAATCTTCGTTTTTGATGGAATGGTCAAAGGGGTTTGACTTCATCAAATGGGTATCGAAGATGCTTGTGATTCAAGAAAGTAAGTGAGAGCATAATACTATTTCTAAAAACCTTGTGTAATTGACACATTGTTAATTGGAAATAAATTTCTTGACATGAATTAGGACTTCATTTGAAAATAGTTTTTTCCATGAAGTGCTTAGGCTAAATAGCCTCAATATTAGGCATGATGATCTATGGAGATAGATTTACCTAATGGAGCTAAGCAATGAATACATATTGACAAGGTGCTAAAACCTTTTAGCATTTAAAACGCCAAGGAGTGATTCTTGCCGAAGTCACATGGAAAGAGTTTTTGCAAGACTCAGTGTCCCAAAACACTGATGAATGAAATACATGATGGAGATTCCACACACTCTTGTGTTTGGATTAATCATGTATTCCATGGTATGTAAAGCAACCAGATATGTCCGATACTCCCAAGTTGTTGCGAGTATAGATACCAAAGTGATCAAAGCACTGATCATGGGACAATAGTGAAAGATGTCATTAAGTACTAGAGTAGTGCTGATGACATGTTTCTCGCAAGCAGAGATTATGAAGTGCTCGTTGTAAGAAATTACATCAATACAGTCTCAATCAATGCTCCATGCGATTTTCGATTTAAGTTAAGGGTTTTGTGTAATACACAATATGGTGGCACGGTAGTTGGAAATTGTTCCAAACAAGATACTGTGGCGAATTCTATAACAAAGGCTAAGTATGTTGACGCTTTGGAAGCGACAAAGAAGTTGTTGAATCATATAGTTCATTCATGAACTTAGTATGGTTCCAAGATGGTTTTGGTCTATGAGACACTATTGCAGATAGTTGCTCCATAGCTCAGTCTGAGGAATCGGGTTTCGACCAATGATTCACACATATGAAAAGCCAAGTTCACACAAAATATGAATTTTGTGATAGCGTGAAAACGCGAGGATATGCATAGTTACACACGGAGCTGAAGTTGTCAGATCCGTTGGACATCAGGCTATACCACAAGCGAAGCATATTTTACACCAGTATGCCATAGGTGTAAAGTGCATTAGCATTGACTAGATTATTGACTCTAGTGCAAGTGGGAGTCTGTAGGAGTTATGCCCTAGAGGAAATAATAAATGTTATTGATTATCTCCCTGTTCATAATTATGTTTATGTTCCATGCTATAACTGCAATGATTCTCGAGTCTACAAATAAAACGAGGCTTGGAGGGAAACTCATGTGCACGTGTGGGATAATAAATGGTAAAATGTATTCCTAGTCTGGCCTCTAAGACTGGCTCAAGTATTGCATGATGATCCTGTTTTCCTGATCATGGGCATGGCTATGCCAGCAATTTTGAGGGCACAATGTTAGAAGAACATTTGTGTTGAATCGACCCAAATTATTGTTATGCTATGAGATACATTCGTCATAAGTTAATGGTTAATAACACAGAGAAGTTAATGTTTGCATAATTCCTTAGACCATGAGAGTGTCGAGTTTCTTCATGCTTGCTTCATGAACTTTGGGGTTTGTTAAACGTCATCCGTAAATGGGTGGCTATTACGGTGGCTTACGGGTTCATGGAAAAGTAAGTGAAGTAACTTGATAGCTCAAGATTGGGATTTGCTCCTCCGACGATGGAGAGATATCTCTGGGCCCTCTCGGTGTTACGGTATCCATCATCGTCTGGCCAGACACTTTGCGATTTGATCACGGGGATGCCGGAACACGGGAACGAGAAAAGAGAACAATACCGATAACGAGGTAACTGGTATAGTGGACAAGTTGTTGATCCATGGGGATGCCAACATGTCTCACCTCGGGTATTTGTAACATATCGCGAAGCAACAGGAATAGCACACGGCAACTGGAGGTTCACTCGAATATTTATTCGTGTGGGTATAGGGATCGATATGGGTGTCCACGGCTCCGATGTTGATCATTGATCGGAAGGGGTTCCAGGTCATGTCTATGCTTCACCGAACCTATAGGGTCACACGCTTAAGGGTCATCTATCTGTTGAATACTAGACAGGGAGTCTGAGAGAAAATCACCGAAAAGTTTCGGACACCGGAAAAGTTTCGGACAGCGGAAATGTTCCGCAGACAGGTCACCGGAACAGTTTCGGTGAAACTGAAAAGTTGTTTCAGAGGATACCATAAAGTCAAATTGGTTTTGGCACATGCCTGATAATTCTTGGAGGGTGCCAGAATCATTCTGGAAACTTCTGGGAATTTTCCGGAAGAATAACCGGAAATGTTCCGGAGCTGCCGGAACCGCTTCAGATGCTTTTCACAGATGAAAATCACTATTCCGGAATTGTTCCGGATCGTATTGAAAATTATTTTAGTGGGTACTGAAAATGTTCTAAGCTCGCATAAATATTTTTAGTTCGAACGGACGCTGAAAAATATCGTCATGAATAGTGAAAGTGCTTTTTGGATTACTTTATTAGAAACACTATTTGTGAATAGTGGAAACACTATTCGTGAATAGTGGAAACACTATTATGAATAGTGGGAAACACTATTGGGAGAAAATATCTCATGACTAGTGAAAACACTATTACGAAATAGTGGAAAACACTATTGTGAATAGTGGGAAATACTATTTATGAATAGTGGAATCACTATTATGAATAGTGAAAATATCTGAGGGCATGTTGGTATTTTTACCATAGTCTCTCATCCTATAAATAGGGGTGAGGAGGCAGCCCAAAATGCTCATCCTTGTGCTCCCATACACATGCTTTGCTTTGCAAGCTCTCTCTCTCCCTCCCAGCGAAATAGTTTCGTAGAGCCGAAAGGCTGTCTGGGTTCCGGCAGGAACTAGTTCTGGACGGCGAAGCCCTGCCGGATAGATGACACCGTATGTGTGCAACTCTGTAGAGAGATCGTAGTTTCGGTCTTAGTTCGAGAGTGCCTCCCGAAGGGCTGTCTGTGTGACCGTCCAAGTTTTGGAGGTCCTCCCGAAGGGCTGTCCGAGTGACAGTCCGAGTTTCGGAGGTCCTCCCGAAGGGCTGTCCGCGACACCGTCCGGGGGGCTATGCGACCACCTCCCGGAGGGCTGTCCGCAGGGCAGATGAGGGTATACATCCTCGCGGTTGGGAGGTTGTAAAATCCTAGCTGCGGGGATCTGCACCGCCGTTCGTCATCGACTCTACTTCCGCTGCGCTTCGAGTCGGTACGGATCAGATCAAACCTTGTATGCAGTCTCCATAGTGGTCCTGGGCGTGCTCGCTATACCGGAAATTTTTGTTTTCTGTCGTGTTCCCAACAAAAATAGCAAGGTATCAAGTGGCAAACAACGAGCAAAACATTATAAAAATGCTTGGAAATAATGCCTAGTGTTCATACTTTCACTAGTGCAATTTCTCAACAATGCTAACATAATACAATCATATGATCATCCCTTGATGTGGGACAAAGAATCGCTCCAAAGTTCATAGGTAGCAGAGAACATAAGATGAAATTGTTGTAGGTAGTAGGACCACCTCAAAGTTATCCTTTCCGATCAATCTATTGATCTATTCCTATAAGTGTCACAAACAACACTAGAGTTCATACCAAAATAACACCATATGATACGTAACAATTAACTCTAATGTCACCTAGATACTCCAATGTCACCAGAAATATCTGTGATTCAATTATACGATATACATCAAACAATTTTAGATTCATCATATTCAATCGACACAAAATAACTTCAAAGAGTACCCCCAAGATTTCTATCAGAGAAAGTAGGACAAGAACGTGTATCAACCCATATGCATAGATTACCCCGTTGTCACCACGGGAATTCACAAGTTGAGTACCCAAACATATATCAAGTGAATCAATAGAACACCCCATTATCACCACGGGTATCCACATGCAAGACATGCATCAAGTGATCTCAAATCCAATATTCAATCTGACATAACAAAATCTCAAGGGAAAGATTCAATTCATCACAAAAGGTAGCAAGGGAATAACATCATATGATCCAACTATATTAACAAGGCCCATGATACATCAAGAGGTGACATCTCAAAAACACGAGAGAGAGAGAGAGAGAGAGAGCAAACACATAGCTACGAGTACATACCCTCAGCCTCGAGGGTGAACTACTTCTTCCTCGTCATGGAGACCATAGGGATGATGAAGATTGATACATCTCCAATGTATCTATAATTTTTTATTGTTCCATGCTATAATATTATCATTCTAGGATGCTTTTAGGGTGTTTATATACCAATTAATATTATTTTTGAGCACAAACCTATTAACCCAGTGCCCAATGCTAGTTGTTGTTTTCTGCGTGTTTTTGACTTTTCAATTACACTACCAAACGAATTCCAATTGCCCTGAAAGTTTTTTATGATTTTTCTGGACCAAAAGAAGACCTGGAAGCTTTGGGAGGAGACCAGATGCCACACGAGGGAAGGAGCACACAACTGGGCACGCCTAGGGGTGGTCGCGTCTTGTTGCGTGTTGCCTCCCTTGGGTGGCCCCCCTCATACGTATCGAACGTATCTATAATTTTTTATTGTTCCATGCTATTATATTATCTGTTTTGGATGTTTTGTATGCATTAATATGCTATTTTATATTATTTTTGGGACTAACCTATTAACCTAGAGCCTAGTGTCAGTTTATGTTTTCCCCTGTTTTTGAGTTTTACGGGAAAGGAATATCAAACGGAGTCCAAATGGAATAAAACTTTCGCAATGATTTTTCTTGGACCAGAAGACATCTAGAAGATCTGGAGACTAGAGAGGAGGTTAGAAGACCTAGCAGCAGATGACAAGCCGCTAGGGCGCTCCCTAGGGGGGCTAGCTTGTGGGTCCCCTGGAGGCCTTCTAACCCTAACTCTTCGCCCATATATTCCCAAACCATCAGGGGGAGACACGAAAATACTTTTCCGCCGCCGCAACCTTCTGTTCCCGTGAGATCCCATCTTGGGGCCTTTTTCGGTAATCTGCGAGAGGGGGATTCGATCACAAAGGGCTCCTACATCAACTCCATTGCTCCTCCGATGAAGTGTGAGTAGTCTACCTCAGACCTACGGGTCCATAGCTAGTAGCTAGATGGCTTTTTTCTCTCTCTCTCCGATCCTCAATACCATGTTCTCCTCGATGTTCTTGGAGATCTATTCGATGTAATGTTCTTTTGCGGTGTGTTTGTCAAGATCCGATGAATTGTGGATTTATGATCAGATTATCTATGAATATTATTTGAATCTTCTCTGAATTCTTATATGCATGATTTCATATCTTTGTATTTCTCTTCGAGTTATTGGTTTGGTTTGGCCAACTAGATCGGTAGTTCTTGCAATGGGAGAGGTGCTTAGTTTTGGGTTCAATCTTGGGGTGTGTTCACCTAGTGACAAAGTAGGGGTAGTGAGGCACGTATTTGTATTGTTGCCATCAAGGATAAAAAGGTGGGATTTTCATCATATTGCTTTTACACTAAGAATACCAAAAATACCTTGCTGCAATTTTATTTACTTTTAATTTTAGTAATTTTTTATATCTATCTCTATTAGATCTCATCCTTGCAATTGACCGTGAAGGGATTGACAACCCCTTTATAGCGTTGGGTGCAAGTGTTTGATTGTTTGTGCAGGTGCATAGATTGGGGCCTTGCTTGTACACTACAAGAAATATGCTATCTTGTGACCTTCTGTCAGTGACCTTGGAAAAAGTGGTCGTAAATCTATGACCTTTTGAGGCAAATTGGTCGTAAGCTGTCCGGAGGGGTCCTAACCCTAAACACCAACGACCATTTTGGTCAGAAAGGTCGTAATTTCCTTAATTGAAATGGTCATAAAGCGAACAACACCGGTCCACTTTCTTATTTCTAGCTGATAATGAGCAATATAAATGGTCGTAAGCTATGACTTGGCACCACCTCATCAGTTTTTCCTATGTGTCATGTCCATGTGTCAATTTTTGCCTACGTGTCATGTCCATGTGTCAATTTTTGCCCTAGGTTGTGAAGCAACCTATATCTGTGTTATTCCCAAAATTCCCAAACAATTCTCATAAATTCTTTGTATCATATCTTCATCAAATATGTCAAAAACCTTCCTTGCCTAGTTCACAAATAATTAAAAAATATTCATTTTCCTATTTTGTTCAGAAAAACACTTTGTCAAGGAAATGCTACTTATATATTCTTGATTGCCCTCAAAAATTTTGGGAACTCTTTCGTATCCAAATCATTGCCTCATGGCAAAATTCAGCTCCATTTGCCCAGTAAATCGTCCTCGGCAAATTTCCAAAATATTCGTTCACCTAGAAGCTTTGTGAAGGAAGTGCTAGCTATGCATATCATAATGAGTTGCATTTTCCCCAGATCTTCTTGTTGGGGAACGTCGCATGGGAAACAAAAGTTTTCCTACGCACACGCAAACCTATCCATGGTGATGAGCATCTACGAGAGGGAGAGTGGATCTACATACCCTTGTAGATCGCTAAGCGGGAAGCGTTAAGAAACGCGGTTGGTGTAGTCGAACATCTTCGCGATCCAAATCGCCGAGCGTCCCGCGATCTCATCACGATCCGTCCCGCGATCCAATCACGATCCGTCCCGTGAACTCATCACGATCCGTCCCGCGATCTCATCACGATCCGTCTCACGATCTTGATCACAATCTGTCCCGCGAACTCATCACGATCCGTTCCGCGATCTCATCACGAACTGTCTCGCGATCTCGATCACGGTCCTTCCGATGTAGCGCCGAACGGACGGCACCTCCGCGTTCAGCACACGTGCAGCTTGATGACGATCTCCACCGTCTCGATCCAGCGAGAGGAGGTGGAGAGGAGAGAGAGTTCACCGGCAGCGTGACGGCGCTCCGGTGATGGTGGTGGAGTGATTCCGGTAGGGCTTCGCCTAAGCGCTGCGGAAAACCGATCTAGAGGAGAAACTGTGCACCGGTGAAACGGGTAGCACGTGGCCGGAAATTCTGTCCAAAAACCACCCAATCCACTAGTATATATAGGAGGAGAGGAGAGGAGAGGCAGCCAAGGCCTTTGGGTCGGCCGAAATTGGAGGTGGGAGCAATCCTACTTCACCTCCAATCCTAGTTGGAGTAGGATTGCCTCCTATTGGCTGATTTTCCACTTTTTGCTTTAGGACTTTCTCTCCTGCGCCATGGGCCTTTGTGGCTGTTTTCCCAGCCCACTAAGGGCTGGTTATTATTCTCCCACAGCCCATGGACCTCTTGGGGTCGAAATACCCCTCCCGGAGGTCCTCCGGTACACTACCGGCACTCCCGGTACAATACCGATACTCCCGGTACACTACCGATGAGCCCGAAACTTTTCCGGAAACCAAACTGGGACTTCCTATATATGAATCTTTACCTCCGGACCATTCCGGAGCTCCTCGTGACGTCCGGGATCTCATCCAGGACTCCTAACAACCTTCGGTCACCACCATACATAACTCTACACTACCGAAACGTCACCGAACCTTAAGTGTGCAGACCCTGCGGGTTCGAGAACTATGTAGACATGACCGAGACACCTCTATGGTCAATAACCAATGGCGGGACCTGGACGTCCACATTGGTTCCTACATATTCTACGAAGATCTTTATCGGTCGAACCTCTATGTCAAGGATTCAGTTAATCCCGTATATCGTTCCCTTTGTTCTTCGGTATGTTACTTGCCCGAGATTCGATCGTCGGTATCTCCATACCTAGTTCAACCTCGTTACCGAAAAGTCTCTTTACTCGTTCCGTAATACAAGATCCCGCAACTAACAATTAGTCACATTGCTTGCAAGGCTTATTGTGATGTTGCATTACCGAGTGGGCCCCGAGATACCCCTCCGTTACATGGAGTAACAAATCCCAGTCTCGATCCATGCCAACTCAACAGACACCATCGGAGATACCTGTAGAGCACCTTTATAGTCACCCAGTTATGTTGCGACGTTTGATACACACAAGGCACTCCTCCGATATCCGTGAGTTGCATGATCTCATGGTCATAGGAACATATACTTGACATGCAGAAAACAGTAGCAATAAACTGACACGATCATATGCTATGTTTGTAGTTTGGGTCTTATCCATCACATCATTCTCCTAATGATGTGATCCCGTTATCAAATGACATCTCATGTCCATGGCTAGGAAACCTTAACCATCCTTTGATCAACGACCTAGTCCATTAGAGGCATACTAGGGACATGGTTTTGTCTATGTATTCACACATGCATTTAAGTCTCCGATCAATACAATTATAGCATGGATAACAAACGATTATCATGAACAAGGAAATATGATAATAACTAATTTATTATTGCCTCTAGGGCATATTTCCAACAGTCTCCCACTTGCACTAGAGTCAATAATCTAGTTCACATCACCATGTGATTCGCAATGTTATGAATCTAACACCCAATGAGTTCTGGGGCTCGATCATGCTTTGCATGTGAGAGAGGTCTTATAGTCAACGGGTCTGTGATATTCAGATCCGTGTGTACTTTGCATATCTCTATGTCAAACCGTAAACACTGCTACCACACTCCACTTGGTACTATTTCCAAATGGCTGCTCCACTATACGTATCCAGATTGCTACTACTAGTCATCCGGATAGGTGTTAAAGCTTGCATCGACTTAACTCTTTACGACGAACTCTTTATCACCTCCATAATCAAGAAACATTTCCTTAGTCCTCTGGTTACTAAGGATAATTCCGACCGCTGTCAAATGATCCACTCCTGGACCACTCTTGTACCCCTTGACAGACTCATGGCAAGGCACACATAGGTGTGGTACACAGCATGGCATAATATAGAGCCTATGGCTAAGGCATAGGGGACGACGTTCGTCCTTTCTCTTTCTTCTGCCATTGTCGAGCTTTCAGTCTCACTCAACTTCACACCTTACAAATCAGACGAGAACTATTTCTCTGGCTGATCCATTTTGAACTCTTTCAAAATCTTGTGAAGGTATGCACTCATTGAAAGTCTTATCAAGCATCTTGATCTATCTCTATAGATTTTGATGTTCAACAATTAGGTAGCTTTATCCAGGTCTTCCTTTGAAAATCACTTTCCAAATAACCGTTTTATGCTTTCCAGAAACTCTACATTATTTCTGAACAACAATATGTCATCCACATATACTTATCAGAAATTCTATAGTGCTCCCACTCACTTTATTGCAAATACAAGTTTCTCATAAACTTTGTATAAACATCAAAACTTTGATCACCTCATCAAAGCGTATATTCCAACTCCGAGATGCTTGCTTCAGTCCATGGAAGGATCACCGAAGCTTGCACACCTTTTAGCATCCTTAGGCCTGACAAAACCTTCTGGTTGTATCACATACAACCTTTCCTCAAGTAAACCATTAAGGAAACGATGTTTTGACATCCATCTGCCAGATTTCATAGTTGAAAACACAGCAACTGCTAACATAATTCCAACAGACTTTTAGCATCGCTACGAGTGAGTCTCATCGTAGTCAACTCCTTGAACTTGTCACAAACATCTTTGCAACAAGTCGAGCTTTACAAATAGTGACATTCACCATCAGTGTCTGTCTTCATTTTAAAGATCCATTTGTACTCAACGACCTGCCGTCCAACGAGCAAGTCTACCAAAGTCTACACTTGGTTTTAATACATGGATCCTATCTCGGATTTCATGGCCTCCAACCATTTGTCGGAATCCGGGCCCATCATCGCTTCTCCATAGCTCGTAGGTTCATCGTTGTCCAACAACATGACCTCCAAGACAGAGTTGTCATACCGCTTAGGAGCAGTACACATCCTTGTCGACCTAGGAAGTTCGATAGTAACTTGATCCTGAAGCTTCATGATCATCATCATTAACTTCCTCTTCAACTAACGTAGGCTTCACAGAAACATCTTTCTGCGCTGCGCTACTCTCTGGTTGAACAAATGTTTAACAACCTCATCAAGTTCTATCTACCTCCCACTCAATTCTTTCGAGAGAAACTTTTTCTCGAGAAAGGACCCAGTTCTAGCAACAAACACTTTGCACTCGGATCTGAGATAGAAGGCATACCCATTTGTTCTTAGGGTATTCTATGAAGATACATTTGTCCGCTTTGGGTTCTAGCTTATTATGTGAAAACATTTTCCACACAAGCATCGCAGCCCCAAACATTAAGAAATGACATCTTAGGTTTCTATCAAACCATAATTCACACGGTGTCATCTCAACGGATTTAGATGATGCCCTATTTAAAGTGAATGTAGTTGTCTCTAATGCATAACCCCAAAAATTATAGTAGTAAAACGATAAGAGACATCACAGTATGCACTATATCAATAGAGCATGACTATGATGTTCGGACACACCATCACACCATGGTGTTCCAGGTGGCGTTAGTTGTGAAACAAATTTCACGTTGTCTTAAGTTGTATGCCAAACTCGTAACTCAGATATTCACCTCCACGATCATATCGTGGTCATTTTTATCTTCTTGTCACGATGATCTTTAAACTTCACTCTGAATTTGCTTGAACCTTTCAAACGATTCAGACTTGTGTTTCATTAAGTAAATATACACTATATCTACTCAAATCATCAGCGAAGGTAAGAAAATAACGATATCCACTGCACGCTACAAGACTCATTAGATTGCATACATCAACATGTATCATTTCCAATGAATCACTTGCCCGCTCCATCCAACGGGGTCCTTTAGTCATCTTGCCCAAGAGGCATGGTTCGCATGTCTCAACCGATTCGAAATCGATGAGTCCAAATATCCATCAGCATGGAGTTTCTACATGCGCTTTATACCAATATGACATTTAGCGGCAGTGCCACAAGTATGTGGTACTATCATTATTAACTTTGTATCTTTTGACATCAATGTTATGAACATGTGTACTACTACGATCAAGATTTCAACAAACCATTCTCACTGGGTGCATGACCATTGAAGGTATTATTCATGTAACCAGAATAACTATTATTCTCTGACTTAAATGAATAACCGTATTGCAACAAACATGATCTAATCATGTTCATGCTCAACGCAAAACACCAAATAACATTTATTTAGGTTCGTCACTAATCCTGAAGGTAGAGAGAGCGTGCGATGTTGATCACATCAACCTTGGAAACATTTCCAACACACATCGTCACCTCACCCTTAGCTAGTTCTCCGTTTATTCCGTAGCTTTTATTTCGAGTTACTAACATTTAGCAACCGAACCGGTATCCAATACCCAGGTGCTACTAGGAGTACTAGCAAGGTACACATAAATAACTCGTATATCAAATATACTTCTGTCGATGTTGCCTGCCTTCTTATCTACCAAGTATCTAGGGTTGTTCCGCTTCAGCGACCTCTCACCTCATAATAGAAGCACTTAGTCTCGGGTTTGAGTTCAACTTTGGGTTGCTTCACTGGAGCAGCAACTGACTTGCTATCCATGAAGTTTCCCTCCTTGCTCTTGCCCTTTTCGAAACTAGTGGTTTGATTAACCATCAACACTTGACGCTCCTTCTTGATTTCGACCTTCGCGGTGTCAAACATCGCGAACAGCTCAGGTATCAATACTTCTATCCCTGGGGTATTATAGTTCATCACTAAGTTCTAGTAGCTTTAGTGACAGTGACTTGGAGAACTATATCAATCACTATCTTATCTGGAAGATCAACTCCCACTTGATTCAAGCGATTGTAGTACCCAGACAATCTGAGTACATGCTCAACGATTGAGCTATTCTCCTTCATCTTACAAGCAAAGAATCTTGTTGGAGATCTCATATCTCGCAACAAAGGCACGAGCCTGAGATCACAATCTCTGCTCCTAGAACATCTCATATGTTCCATGACGTTCAAAACGTTTTGGAGCCTCAATTCTAAGCCGTAATGCATGACGCACTAAACTATCAAGTAGTCATCGAAACGTGCCTGTTAGATGTTCACAACATCTATAGACGACGCTAGAGGGGGTGGCGCACCGAGCGGTGCATTAAGGACATAAGCCTTCTGTGCAGCAATGAGGACAATCCTCAGATCACGGACCCAGTCCGCAATTTTGCTACCAACATCTTTCAATTCTATTTCTCTAGGAACATATAAAAATACAAGGGAGCTACAGCGCGAGCTAGTAATCTACAACATAATTTGCAAAGAGACTTTGACTATGTTCATGATAATGAGTTCAATTAATCATATTACTTAAGAACTCCCACTCAAATTGACATCCCTCCGATCATTCGAGTGATACATGATCCAAATTCACCAACTCAAGTCCGATCATCATGTGAGTTGAGGTGGCTGCAATGGTGAACATCATTGTGTTCATCATATCTACTATATGACTCATGTTCGACCTTTCGGTCTCTCGTGTTCCGAGGCCATGTCTGTACATGCTAGGCTCGTCAAGTTTAACCCGAGTGTTCTGCGCGTGCAAATCTGGCTTGCACCCGTTGTATGTGAACGTAGAGTCTATCACACCCGATCATCACGTGGTGTCTCAACATGACAAACTTTCGCAACGGTGCACACTCGGGGAGAACACAGTTCATCTTGAAATTCAAGTGAGGGATCACCTTATAATGCTACCGCCGTACTAAGCAAAACAAGGTGCATAAAAGGATTAACATCTCATGCAATTCATAAGTGACATGATATGGCCATGAACTTGTGTTTAAGATCTCCATCTTCGAAACACCGGCATGATCTCCATCGTCACCGGCACAACACCATGATCTCCATCAATGTGTTGCCATTGGGGTTGTCACGCCCTGCATGCTTCTACTACTATTGCTACCGTAGCGATAAAGTAAAGCATTACATAGCGCTTAATGACTGACACGCAGGTCATACAATAATTAAAGACAACCCTATGGCTCCTGTCGGTTGCCGTACTCATCGACATGCAAGTCGTGATAATCTATACATCACATGATCATCTCATACATCACATATATCTCATCATGTAATTGGCCATATCACATCACAACATACCCTGCAAAAACAAGTTAGACGTCCTCTAATTGTTGTTGCATATTTTACGTGGCTGCTATGGGTATCTAGCAAGAACGATTCTCACCTACGTATAAACCACAACGGTGATACACTAGTTTGCTTTTCAACCTTCTCAAGGACCACCTTTGTCGAATCCGATCCAATTAAAGTGAGAGAAACTGTCATCCGCAAGCCATCTAGGCAACAAGTTGCGTCGAGGGAACCGGTCTCTCGTAAGCGTACGAGTAATGTTGGTCCGGGCCGCTTCATCTCACAATCCCGCTGAACCAAAATACGACCAAGGGAGGAAGCAATCTAAGCATCAACGCCCACAAACCTTTTGTGTTCTACTCGAGATCTCATCGAACCATCAACCTAGCTCATGATGCCACTGTTGGGGAACGTCGCATGGGAAACAAAAAATTTCCTACGCACACGTAAACCTATCCATGGTGATGAGCATCTACGAGAGGGAGAGTGGATCTACATACCCTTGTAGATCGCTAAGCGGGAAGCGTTAAGAAACGCGGTAGGTGTAGTCGAACATCTTCGCGATCCAAATCGCCGAGCGTCCCGCGATCTCATCACGATCCGTCCCGCGATCCAATCACGATCCGTCCCGTGAACTCATCACGATCCGTCCCGCGATCTCATCACGATCCGTCTCACGATCTTGATCACAATCTGTCCCGCGAACTCATCACGATCCGTTCCGCGATCTCATCACGAACTGTCTCGCGATCTCGATCACGGTCCTTCCGATGTAGCGCCGAACGGACGGCACCTCCGCGTTCAGCACACGTGCAGCTTGATGACGATCTCCACCGTCTCGATCCAGCGAGAGGAGGTGGAGAGGAGAGAGAGTTCACCGGCAGCGTGACGGCGCTCCGGTGATGGTGGTGGAGTGATTCCGGTAGGGCTTCGCCTAAGCGCTGCGGAAAACCGATCTAGAGGAGAAACTGTGCACCGGTGAAACGGGTAGCACGTGGCCGGAAATTCTGTCCAAAAACCACCCAATCCACTAGTATATAGGAGGAGAGGAGAGGAGAGGCAGCCAAGGCCTTTGGGTCGGCCGAAATTGGAGGTGGGAGCAATCCTACTTCACCTCCAATCCTAGTTGGAGTAGGATTGCCTCCTATTGGCTGATTTTCCACTTTTTGCTTTAGGACTTTCTCTCCTGCGCCATGGGCCTTTGTGGCTGTTTTCCCAGCCCACTAAGGGCTGGTTATTATTCTCCCACAGCCCATGGACCTCTTGGGGTCGAAATACCCCTCCCGGAGGTCCTCCGGTACACTACCGGCACTCCCGGTACAATACCGATACTCCCGGTACACTACCGATGAGCCCGAAACTTTTCCGGAAACCAAACTGGGACTTCCTATATATGAATCTTTACCTCCGGACCATTCCGGAGCTCCTCGTGACGTCCGGGATCTCATCCGGGACTCCGAACAACCTTCGGTCACCACCATACATAACTCTACACTACCGAAACGTCACCGAACCTTAAGTGTGCAGACCCTGCGGGTTCGAGAACTATGTAGACATGACCGAGACACCTCTACGGTCAATAACCAATGGCGGGACCTGGACGTCCACATTGGTTCCTACATATTCTACGAAGATCTTTATCGGTCGGACCTCTATGTCAAGGATTCAGTTAATCCCGTATATCGTTCCCTTTGTTCTTCGGTATGTTACTTGCCCGAGATTCGATCGTCGGTATCTCCATACCTAGTTCAACCTCGTTACCGGCAAGTCTCTTTACTCGTTCCGTAATACAAGATCCCGCAACTAACAATTAGTCACATTGCTTGCAAGGCTTATTGTGATGTTGCATTATCGAGTGGGCCCCGAGATACCCCTCCGTTACACGGAGTAACAAATCCCAGTCTCGATCCATGCCAACTCAACAGACACCATCGGAGATACCTGTAGAGCACCTTTATAGTCACCCAGTTATGTTGCGACGTTTGATACACACAAGGCACTCCTCCGATATCCGTGAGTTGCATGATCTCATGGTCATAGGAACATATACTTGACATGCAGAAAACAGTAGCAATAAACTGACACGATCATATGCTATGTTTGTAGTTTGGGTCTTATCCATCACATCATTCTCCTAATGATGTGATCCCGTTATCAAATGACATCTCATGTCCATGGCTAGGAAACCTTAACCATCCTTTGATCAACGACTAGTCCATTAGAGGCATACTAGGGACATGGTTTTGTCTATGTATCCACACATGCATTTAAGTCTCCGATCAATACAATTATAGCATGGATAACAAACGATTATCATGAACAAGGAAATATGATAATAACTCATTTATTATTGCCTCTAGGGCATATTTCCAACACTTGGTAGTAATATTTTCAGTAATATTTTTGTGATCATATGCTAGGAAATGTGATCCCGTTATCTTTGTTTCTAGTAATATTTTCAGTTTGTGAAGCAACTACATTTTATATTTGTTTATAATTGCCGAAACTTTACCAATACGTGAACATAATCACACAACCTCCCTCACACATGTCAATATTCAGCTCAATCCATTCATTATTTTGAGACCAGCTTCAACATTCATATTTTTGTCCAGTGTGGTACTTTGCAAAGGAAGTACCACCTAAGCTCATCCATTTGAGCTGAAAATTTGTGAAGACAGTCTTCTTAGTAGATGATCATCCTCAGCCAAAACTCACACCCATTGGCCATGTGCATTTCTTATACCGCTAACCAAACACTTGGGTGCTAATTCATGTTTGAGCATAGTTAGGTCTCCTCATGAGATTCTTCTATTGTAATTTTCTTCCTAGCACCTACCT
Organism: Hordeum marinum; assembly: GCA_022496015.1. Classification (NCBI taxonomy): domain Eukaryota; kingdom Viridiplantae; phylum Streptophyta; class Magnoliopsida; order Poales; family Poaceae; genus Hordeum; species Hordeum marinum. The sequence goes on from CM039674.1 coordinate 33,609,788, forward strand.
AGGGAGTTCCCATCCCACTAGACATGCCTATGCCGTCTAGAACGCATGGCAATGCCACGGTCATGCGGTGACCACGCGGCGGGCATGCGAGTTTACGCGCTCTGGAGTTAGGGCCATCGGCCACCGTCCAAACCTCGACGTATCGCCACCAAACCATGTATTTCTGATTAAATAGATACTTACATAACTAGAAATGATTTTTTTAAATAAATAGCAAACTATAAGGCAGCTGCAGTTCAAATTTGTCTCGGTTCCTATTGAATCGGTAGAGTTTTGTCTTTTTCACTAGAGGTGGATCGAAAGCTTTTGGCACCCAAATATTTTGTCAATTGTGCATTAAATATGGCCTAAAATTTTATAAAAATTATTTTTCCAATTTTGTAACAAATATACGGTAGGTCCTTCACAAAAAAACTCATTTTGGGCACTCGAAAAAAGGAAAATGATTTTTTTGTGCAAAGAAAATGAAAACTCCCTTCGGCAACATTGTTTGCCATTTCAACATGCACCCTCGTGAACAATATGAGATCATTTGAACAAACTATTCCATGAATGTGGCCATAAGATTGATCATTTGGCTTGAAAGCCATGAATCTTCACACATGATAGCTCATTTCCGAGAACACTTTTTAAAAATAATTACCGTATTACAAGTTTGTTATTTTTACTCGTAACTTGGTCACATATGATGACACAACACAAAGGTTTTGCATTTTTTTGAATTTTTTGAATTATTTATGCCCGTTTCAAAATGCGGTCAAAACGGTGGGCATGACCGTTCATAGCTAGGGGTTGAATCTTGTCATATTTTTGTTGTATCTATGATTAAATAGATACTTAATTACCTATAAATGATTTTTTGGAAAAATAAAGAGCAAACTATGAGGCACCTCTAGTTCAAATTTTACCCGCTTCCATCTAAATCGGCAGAGTCTTGTCTTTTTCACTAGAGGTGGATCGAAAATTTTTGGCACCCAAATATTTTGTCAATTGTGCATTAAATATGGCCTAATATTTTATAAAAATGATTTTGTCCAATTTTGTAACAAATATTTGGTAGGTCCTTCACAAAAAACTCATTTTGGGCACTCGAAAAAAGGAAAATGATTTTTTTGTGCAAAGAAAATGAAAACTCCCTTTGGCAACATTGTTTGCCATTTCAACATGCACCCTTGTGCACAATATGAGATCATTTGAACAAACTATTCCATGAATGTGGCCATAAGATTGATCATTTGGCTTGAAAGCCATGAATCTTCACACATGATAGCTCATTTCTGAGAACACTTTTTTAAAATAATTACCTTATTACAAGTTTGTTATTTTTCCTGGTAACTTGGTCACATATTATGACACAACGCGAAGGTTTTGCATTTTTTTGATTTTTTTGGAATTTTGCATGCCAATTTCAAAATGTGGTCAAAACGACGGGCACGATCGTTCATAGCTAGGGGTTGAATATTGAAAACCTTTTGGCGTTTCTATGATTATATAGATACTTTTGTACCTAGAAATGATTTTTTCAAAAAATAAAAAGCAATCTATGAGGCAACTACAGTTCAAATTTCCCCTGATTCAAATTTGACCCGGTTCCTGTTGAATCGGGGGAAATTTGTCTTTTTCATGATAGGTGGCTCATAGCTTTTGACACCCAACCATTTAGTCAATTGTACATTAAATATGACCTAATATTTTAGAAAAATGATTCGATCCAATTTTGCAACAAATATATGGTAGGTCCTTTACAAAAAAACTCATTTTGAAAATTCTCTAAATGACCAAAATAGCTAGAAAGATTGAAAATGCATACAACTCGATGATCATCCTTAACGTGGTCTAACTTGGCTGAAAATGTTAGTGATGCCCTTTTGCACAATATTTTTGATAGATGGTTCACAAAATCACCTTATTTTTAGCACTTAAAAACTAGTAACAACCGCCTATTACCAATTTAGATGGTCATAACATCATCAAAGCATGTACTTCACTCTGATTGGTCTATGAGCATGTCACGCGGATCAAGCATCAGGGGCCGTCAGATACTCCCAGATCCAATAGCCCATACCCACTAACCCTCTCATCCACCCACACCCACCCATCGCGACCTCCTCTCTCCCCCACAGACCACTCCTCGTCCCCTCCTCTCTTTCCCCCGCACACCACTCCCAGATCCAATTTGGCACCGCCCGATCCCGGCGACCTCTTCCGCGGGATTCGACGGAGCACCGCTCCTCCCTCCCATCCGACAAGATCCAGTGCGTGGGTGGGTGCGGGAGTTGGAGTCCCCGGCGACGACGGGCAGGAGCCCCATGGTGGGAGTGCGTCGGCCTCGGGTGGTACGGCGCCGAGGAGGAGGTGGGGTCGAGCGGAGGGGAGATGACGGTGGAAACGGGGGTCAGGTACAAGCTCATCGCGTTGTGCCCTGCCATCTCCCTCTTCACCAGCATTGGGAGGACGGCAAGAGCGCGGCGGCCAGGGCAAGATGATACGCTCATCACAAGAGAAGAGGCGGGGGAGGGAGATCGAACGACGAGGCCAGAGGTGCCACGGATCCAGCACCGGTAAGCCCCTCCCCTCCCTTCTTCACCCACCATCTCCTACTCACCTCACCTTAAGGTCATCCTCATTGACCCACCCTCTCCTCCTCACCTTGTTCACTCTCCCTTCCAGATCCACCATGGCACGGTCGCCATGGGCCTCGACGGCGTGCCGACAAAGGAAGGCTGCCTGCTCCATCCCCACTCAACATCGCGAGCGGCCGTGCGTGAGGAGACGATGACCAGATGCAGAGGATCCGCGCTATCGTCGAGGGCCATGCCATGGAGCTCGGGACGCTGCTACCCCCTGCTCCGACGCTGATTCGTCTCCTTCCGTCCTTCGAGGTATGATTGCCTAGGTTGTTTCGTCTCATCCGGTGCAGCACCGGTTCTCTCTCTCTCTTTGTTGTTAAAATCAGTCGATCCCACCACGGTAGGGAGGGGACCTTCACAATTTTTGGGTGTGTCGGCATACTATTTTAGTTTAGATCCTCCCTTGCTTGTTGTGAGATGAGCCAATATGCAGGATTTTCGTGCAGCCGACCTCCCTTGCACAGATCCACGGATCTGATTCTCTGAATATCCTACAGACAGCGTCATGTTTAGCAAAAGCTTAAGTTGGTGCATTCTCAATAGAAGATGAAATCCAGCGTCATGCTAACTAGGGAAATTTGTCTCCTGATACGTTTACAACAGTACTCACCTATTTGCATTTTGCTGTCGGGGTGTAAATGTCACAAGTGTTTGTGTGTAATTTGAACTCATATCTCATTACAGTAATTCATAATTAGCACTGTATTGTTGTTCCTTTGGTGTTCAGAACGGAGGGGGTGGGGGGTAGTTTGACATCACTTGTTCCATTGATGCTTGCAAGAAAACACATAATATAACTTACAATGAAATACCCTTGCATGCAAGAAAACACATTGATGTTCTGCCTACCATAACATTTAATTGCATCGTCAAGCTGCAAGAATGTGGCTTTCTAAACGACTGCTATTTAAGTTGGGTGCAAACAAATTATAATGCTATTTTGCTTTATGTGTTGCAAACAAAGTATTCTTTGGTATATGCTGTAGACTGAAAGATTTTTATATTTTTGCCTATTATGATTGAATCATAATCATTGATGTATGAGTACTTCTCAGTTTTGTTGATGTACAAATGCCTAGATCCAAATTTGAATTGGTTTTTTTGAGGTCTACATGCTACAAATGTTGATTCCTGTAGTGTTGATTTTTGTCTTGCGAAAAAGTTACGAAACAAAGTGAGGACGGTCTTCACTCAAGGTCTAATTCAGTTAGTTCTCTACCAAATCTAATTAAGTTTAGATTTTTCCAACAGTTTGGTGTATCTCTGTTCTCTAAATAAATATAATCAAGTGCTCAATATGCATTCAGTTTATTTTCTATCAAAATATATTTCAATACGAATCAATGTAATCATGTGTGGTGAATAACTTGATCTAATAGGTCTTGGAGACATGATTTCTGCTAATGTATTAACATGGCGACATATTTGATTTAGTGTTTTCTCTCTAGGCATTTATTTTTCTGTGTTTGTTGTCTCCTACAGTTTGGTGAATATATACACCAGAATTAGTCTAATCAGAATCTAAGAAGAAAATTACATACAATGTGGCAGTCCTAGAGTAATAATATAGAGATTTAAACCCGTTAATTTGTGTAGTAAGCACACATACTAGTGAGTCAATTTCATTGCACACATACAATGTGGCAGTCCTTATTGCTACTGTTTCTTCTGATTATGCTGGATGGGAGTATCACATGGTTTTTCTCTACTTGTTTTCATTGCCACTTGATATATACTTAGCTTGTACTTGAAGTTGTGGGTTAATGTGGTGATTTTTCTCTACATGGATGCATTGGTACCCCCATAATCGAGCGCATGGATGCAATGGCAAGAAGATCATGGCAGTGCGCATCATCAAGCACACCATGGAGATAATCGACCTCCTCATCAAGCACATCATGGCAGTGTGCATCATGGCAGTGCGCATCATCAAGCACATCATGGCAGTGCGCATCATCAAGCACACCATAGAGCTTGTAACTGTTATTACACTTCTAGAGCTTGTAAAGTATATGCTAAGATCTTGTATCACGTGTTATTTGTACAACATGATCTCTGTACTGAATCAGGATGATATTAGTTGAAGTATTATGTGGTCTGTTCCAATTTAAATATTGGTTATTTATTTACTGTTAAATTGAAATAAGAAGAATATGACTCTGACATTTGGGACCCATTGATCAGAACCTGACAACTGTGGCCCAATCTGACTAGTGGACCCCTTTAAAAAAAATTGAGTATTAAGAAAGAAGGCCATGGCCCAAAAATAAAAAGGCTGGAATGTTGGGCTTGCCCCATGAAGCTCACCAAAATTTGATAGGAAATATATATATAAATAAGCTGAATTTGTTGGGCTTGGCTCATATAGACATCGAATTGGACCAGGCTGAATCTTACCAGCGACCAATACAATTGGTCGCAATTTTGCCACGTCAGCTTGCCACGTCGGATCCGACGTGGCCTAGGCAGACTGCCAGTGACCAAAACAATTGGTCGTAGAACCTACAACCTTTTTTGGTCGTAAACGTCTACGACCAATCCAGAAGAAAGGTCCTTAATTTCCATTCTTGACCCTCAACTTTTGACCAACTGTTTTTGGTCGTAAAAAGGTCATAAATGAAAAACAATGACCATTCGGTGACCAATATTGATGGTCGCAAGTTACCATATTTCTTGTAGTGGTACCTCCTACTGGATTGATACATTGGTTCTCAAAACTAAGGGAAATACTTATCTCTAGTTTGCTGCATCACCCTTTCCTCTTCAAGGGAAAAACCAACGCAAGCTCAAGAAGTAGCAGGAAGAATTTCTGGCTCCGTTGCCGGGAAGGATACATAGCAAGTCAAGACAAGAACTCCCCCGTAGACTCGCCAATTTCTGGCGCCGTTGCTTGGGAGGTCTACATCAAGCCTACCAAGTACCTATCATAAACTCATCTCTTGCATTTACATTATTTTCCATTTGCCTCTCGTTTTCCTCTCCTCCACTTTGAAAACGATTTTCAGAAAAAACCAAAAAGATTTGCCTTTTTATTCGCCCTTCTTCCGTTCGTCTTTCCATTTGCTTTTTGTTTGCTTGTGTGCTAGATTGCTTGCTTTGTCATGATGAATCAAGAGAATAGCAAGTTGTGTGACTTCTCCAATACTAATAATAATGACTTTATTAGTACTCTCATTGCTCCCGCCACTAGTGCGGAATCTTATGAATTAATGCCGCTTTGCTGAATCTTGTTATGAAAGAACAATTTTCCGGCCTTCCTAGTGAAGATGTCGCATCCCATCTAAATACTTCCGTTGAATTGTGTGATATGCAAAAGAAGAAAGATACGGATAATGACATTGTTAAATTGAAGCTATTTCCGTTCTCACTAGAAGACCGTGCTAAAACTTGGTTTACATCTTTGCCTAAAAATAGTATTGATTCATGGAATAAGTGTAAATATGCTTTTATTTCCAAGTACTTTCTGCCCGCAAAGATCATCTCCCTTAGGAATGATATAATGAATTTTAAGAAACTTTATCATGAGCATGTTGCACAATCTTGGGAGAGGATGAAATTAATGATTAGAAATTGTCCTGCGCATGGTTTGAGTTTATGGATGATTATACAATTTTTTTATGCGGGATTGAATTTTGCTTCTAGAAATATTTTAGATTCCGTCATGGGTGGTACTTTTATGGAAATCACATTAGGAGAAGCTACTAAACTCCTAGATAATATTATGCCATATTACTCTCAATGGCATACCGAAAGATCTCCTAATAGTAAAAAGGTGCATGCAATTGAAGAAAAAAATACTTTGAGTGCAAAGATGGATGAATTAATGGAATTGTTTGCTAGTAAGAGTGCTCCTATTGATCCTAATGATATGCCTTTGTATTCTTTGATTGGAAATAATAATGAATCTTTAGATGTGAATTTTGTTGGTAGGAACAATTTTGGTAATAACACGTATAGAGGTAATTTCAACCCTAGGTAGTTTCCTAGTAATTCCTCTAATAATTATGGTAATTCCTAAAAAAATTCTTATGGAAATTATGATAAGATTCCCTCTGATCTTAAGAATAATATTAAATAATTTATTAGTTTGCAAAAGGTTGTCAATGCTATGATTAAAGAAAAATTGCTCAATATTGATGATTTGGCTAGGAACGTTGATAGAATTTCTCTTGAGATTGATTCTTTGAAAATTAGATGTATTCCACCCAAGCATGATATTAATGAGTCTCTAAAAGCTATGAGAATTTCTATGGATGAATGTAAAGAAAGAACCGCTAGGATGCGTGCTAAACGAGAATTGTTAGTAAAAGTGTGTTCTTCGATTTCTCGTGAAAATAATGATGAAGATCTTAAAGTGATCGATGTGACTCCTATTGAATCTTTGTTTTCTAATATAAATCTTGATAAATATGGGACTGGAGATAAGTCAACTTTACTTAGAAGGCGTCCCAATGATTCGGAGTTTATAGATCTTGATGCAAAAATTGATAAAAGTAGGATTAAAGAGGTCAAAACTTTGAGTAGCAACGAACCCACTCCTTTGGAATTCAAGGATTTTAATTATGATAATTGTTCTTTGATAGATTGTATTTCCTTTTTGCAATCCATGTTGAATTCTCCTCATGCTTATATTCAAAATAAAGCTTTTACTAAACATATCGTTGGTGCTATGATGAATTCCTTTGAAGAAAAACTTGAGTTGGAAGTTTCTATACCTAGAAAGCTTTATGATGAGTGGGAACCTACTATTAAGATTAAAATTAAAGATTATGAGTGCCTTGCTTTGTGTGATTTGGGTGCTAGCGTTTCCACTATTCCAAAAACTTTATGTGATGTGCTAGGTTTTCGTGAATTTGATGATTGCTCCTTAAATTTGCATCTTGCGGATTTCACAATAAAGAAACCTATGGGAAGGATTAATGATGTTATTATTGTTGCAAATAGGAATTATGTGCCCATAGATTTCTTTGTTCTTGATATAGATTGCAATCCTACGTGTCCTATTATTCTAAGCTATAATAATCATGCAAATAAGAATCATATAATTCAGAGGAGACTCAAACCTTTTTAATGAATAATTTGAACATAAACCCAAAATTCATCGAATCCCAACAAACACATCGCACAACGTGACTGCATCGAATAGATCATCGCGAAGATGCGATGAACTTTGTATTGAAGAACATAGAGAGAGAGATATCTAGATACTAGCTATGGACCTGTAGGTCTGTGGTGGACTACTCACATATCACCATGAGAGAAGCAAGGTTGATGTAGAGGCGCTTTGTGATTGATCCCCCTCCAGTAGAGCCCCGGAAAAGGGCTGCAGTGGGCACCCGGCGGAACAGAGACTTGCAACGGCGGAAAAACTGTTTTAGGAGCTCCCCTAGGTTTTTTAGAATATATTAGAATTTATAGGCCAGAGAGGGGCGTCGGGAGACGAGGGGCGGCCACAAGCTAATAGAGCGTGGCCACCCCCTAGGCGTGCCTGATACGTCTCCAACGTATCTATAATTTTTTATGATGTCATGCTATTATATTATCTGTTTTGGATGTTTTACATGCATCAATATGCTATTTTATATTATTTTTGGGACTAACCTGTTAATGTAGAGCCCAATGCGAGTTTCTATTTTTTCCTTCTTTTTGAGTTTTGCAGATATGAAATATCAAACAGAGTCCAAACTGAATAAAACCTTTGGAAGGAATTTTTTTGGAAGGAAACAAATCAACCAGGCTTGGAATACACACCTAGTAGGCTTGCCGTCTCCCGGCAGGTCTCCAAACCCTATTTCTTGGCCTATAAATACCCAAATATTCCCCCAACATCAAAAAAGCCACGCAAATACTTTTCCGCCGCCAGAAGCCTCCGTTCTTGAGAGATCTAATCTTGGAGCCTTTTCCGGTAATCTGTCAGAGGGGGTTTCGATCACGGAGGGCATCTACATCAACTCTATTGCCCCTCCGATGATGCGTGAGTAGTCCACCACAGACCTACGGGTCGATAGCTAGTATCTAGATGGCTTCTTCTCTCTCTTTGATCTTCAATACCATGTTCTTCATGATCTTCATGGGGATCTATTCGATGTAATCCTCTTTTGTGGTGTGTTTGTCAAAAACCGATGAATTGTGAGTTTTTGTTCAGATTATCCATGAATCTTATTTGAATCTCCTCTGAATTCTTATTTGCATGATTTCATACCTGTAAGTCTCTTCGAGTTATTGGTTTGGTTTGGCCAACTAGATTGGTAATTCTTGAAATGGAAGAAGTACTTGGTTTTGGGTTTAATCTTACGGTGTCCTCACCCAGTGACATAGTAGGGGTAGCGAGGCACATATTGTATTGTTGCCATCAAGGGTAAAAATATGGGGTTTTCATCATTTTGCTTGAGTTTATCCCTCTACATCATGTCATCTTTCTTAATGTGTTACTCTGTTCTTCATGAACTTAATACTCTAGATGGAGGCAGGAGTCGGTCGATGTGTGGAGTAATAGTAGTAGATGCAGAATTGTTTCGGTCTACTTGACACGGACGTGATGCCCTATATGCACGATCATTGCCTTGGATAACTACATGATTATTCGCTTTTCTATCAATTGCTTAACAGTAATTTATTTACCCACCATGATATTTTCCTTCAAGGGAGAAGCCTCTAGTGAAACCTATGGCGCCCGGGTCTACTTACCATAATATACTTTAAGATCTATAAACCAAAAATACATTGCTGCAATTTATTTATCTTTTACTTTTCGTTCTCGTTTACATCTATCTCTTTTATATCTAATCCTTGCAAATAACCGTGAAGGGATTGATAACCCCTTTATAGCTTTGTGTAGGTGCATCCATTGGTGACTTGCTTGTTCCTCCTACTGGATTGATACCTTGGTTCTCAACAACTAAGGGAAATACTTATCTACTTCGCTACATCACCCTTTCCTCTTCAAGGGAAAACCAACGCAAGCTCAAGAGGTAGCAAGAAGGATTTCTGGCGCCGTTGCCGGGGAGGATACATAGCAAGTCAAGACAAGATCTCTCCCGTTAACTTGCCAATTTCTAGCACCGTTGTCGGGGAGGATACACATCAAGCCTACCAACTACCCATCGCAAACTCATCTCTTGCATTTACATTATTTGCCATTTGCCTCTCGTTTTCCTCTCCCCCACTTCTAAAACGATTTTCAGAAAATACCAAAAAGATTTGCCTTTTTATTCACCCTTCTTTCGTTTGCCTTTTGTTTGCTTGTGTGCTTGATTTCTTGCCTTGCCACCATTTCTGAAGCAGGGGAGGTTATCACTGAAAATCTAGGGGGTATTGCTAGTACAAATCGTAAAAAATTGGAATCTTGCTATCTAGATCATGAAACCGAATCTCATCCTAATTATAAAACTAAAACTTTTCAAGTAGGAGATGGAAATATCATTGGGAAGAGTGTTATTCAAGAGTTCTTTGATTGTACAGAAGCGATGTCTATGATTAAGAGATCTATTCTTATTAGCACAAATAGTTATGAGGATGCTATTGTCGTGCTCGTTAAAAAATTAGAAAGAAAATTTGTGCACATTCATCCCGCTTTGCACAAAGTGTTTTATGAACTTCCCAATATTAATCATCCTAAGGCTAAAAATATTGCTACTATCATCCTTATGCGAGAATTTGATTTCATCATACAAGAAGCTAGAGAGTTTTTTGCTTTCTATGATAAAGATGTTGAACACGCTCCAATTGAAGAAATTCTCCATGATAAAGAAACTTTGCGTAGTGTAGAATCTAGAGACTATCAACCTTATAGTGAAAACCTTAGGAGGAGAGCTCCCTACGCGGAAGTCACTCAAGCCTTGTATCTTGAGACTTATGAGGAATTTGATTGGATAACAAGGGGAATCTTCGTGGGGTATAAGGATTATTGGCTAGAAAAGGTGGCTAAGGAACCCGTTAGAAATAAGATACGTGTTTTATACGATGATATCTATGGTGATGATCCAGATTACGGGTTTATGAATGTTAAAATCACTAGTCAAAGCTCTTTTCATGATTTAAGTTATTCTACTAGGAAAGAAATAAAGGAGAGAATAGATCTATTTAGAAAGGATTTTGATGGTCTGATCAAGTTTGGATTGCATACCAAAGATGACAACACCTAGATATATTGCGTTTTGCCTAGCTCACTACTGGAAACAACAAATTTGTCGTCTGCCATTTCTTAGCCGTCAGCTGGCAGACGACAAAGCAGCTATTTGCCATCATATTCAAGAAAACAGACGGCAAAGAACTAGCTGACGGCAAAGAAGCTCTTTGCCATCAGCTAGTTCTTTGCCGTCTGCCAGCGGACGGCAAACTAGCTTTGCCGTCAGCTAGGAGACGACAAAGAGGAAGGGTGGCCCACTAACGGGTATCAGCTAACAAACATTTTCTTTGCCGTCTGCTAGCAAACGGCAATGAAGTAACGTCCGTCCCCCCGGCCCCACCCCACTAGCTAGTCTCTTTGCCGTCTGCTAGCAGACGGCAAAGAGATTAACCTAACTAACCCCCGCGCCCCACCCCTCTCTCTCCCTCACCTCACCCGTGCCGTCCCCTGTTGCTCGAGCAGCCGCCGCCCCCGCGCTACCCCCCCGGAGCAGCCACCGCCGCCGGCCAACCCTGCCCCTCGCCGGATGCCCCGTCGCCCCACCCCTCTCTCTCTCCCCTCACCCCACCAACCCTGCCCCTCGCCGCCTGCCCCGTTGCCCCACCCTGAGCCGCCGCCCCTCGCGCCACCCCCCGGAACCCCCGCCGCCACTGGCCAGCCCTGCCCACCGGTGCCCGCCTCGTTGCAGGCCGGCCGCCCGGCCCGCCCCGGCCGTGTTGGGGAATGTTGCATGGGAAACAAAAAATTTCCTACGCACACGCAAGATCTATCCATGGTGATGAGCATCTACGAGAGGGAGAGTGGATCTACATACCCTTGTAGATCGCTAAGCGGGAAGCATTAAGAAATGCGGTTGGTGTAGTCGAACGTCTTCATGATCTAAATTGCCAAGCATCCCGCGATCTCATCATGATCCGTCCCGCGAACTCATCACGATCCGTCCCGCGATCTCATCACGTATTGTCTCGCGATCTTGATCACGGTCCTTCCAATCTAGCGCCGAACGGACGGCACCTCCGCGTTCAGCACACGTACAGTTCGACGACGACCTCCGCCTTCTTGAACCAGCAAGAGGGAGCAGAGAGGTAGATGAGTTCTCCCGCAGCGTGACGACATTGAGGGGATGGTGGTGGAGCTATTCCAGCAGGGCTTCGCCTAAGCACCGTTGAAAACCGATCTAGAGGAGAAACTGCGATCTAGAGGAGAAGTAGCACGTGGCTATTAGGGTTAGATTTTTCCTCTAAATCCCGTAGTATATATAGGAGGGAGGGAGGGGAGGAGGCAAACTCAAACCCTCAAGGTTTGGTCAAAATTGGAGGTGTAGGAGTCCTACTCCAATCCTATTAGGAGTAGGATTCCTCCTTTCCACCTCTCCCCCTTTGGATTTTTTTCTTCTCAAACCACTCTAGCCACATGGGCCCTTAGAGGAGGCTTCGGCCATCCCACTAGGGGATGGTTTACCTCCTCCCACAGCCTATGTAGCCTCTTGGTTCTAAATACCTCTCCCGATGGTCCTCCGGTACACTACCGGCACTCCCGGTACCCTACCGACGAGCCCGAAACTTTTCCGGCGACCAAAATAGGACTTCCTATATATCAATATTTACCTCCGGACCATTCCGGAGCTCCTCGTGATGTCCAGGATCTCATCCGGGACTCTAAAAAACCTTCGGTCACCATCATACATAACTCTATACTACCGAAACGTCACTGAACCTTAAGTGTGCAGACCCTGCGGGTTCGAGAACTATGTAGACATGACCGAGACACCTCTATGGTCAATAACAAATAGCGGGACCTAGATGCCCATATTGGTTCCTACATATTCTACAAAGATCTTTATTGGTCGAACCTCTATGTCAAGGATTCAGTTAATCCCGTATGATGTTCCCTTTGTTCTTCGGTATGTTACTTGCCCGAGATTCGATCGTTGGTATCTCCATACCTAGTTCAACCTCGTTACCGGCAAGTCTCTTTACTCATTCTGTAATACAAGATCTCGTGAGTAACACTTAGTCACATTGCTTGCAAGGCTTATTGTGATGTTGTATTACCGAGTGGGCCCTGAGATACCTCTCCGTCACATGGAGTAACAAATCCCAGTCTTGATCCATGCTAACCCAACAGACACCCTCGGAGATACCTGTAGAGCACCTTTATAGTCACCCAGTTATGTTGTGACGTTTGATACACACAAGGTACTCCTCCGGTGTCAGTGAGTTGCATGATCTCATGGTCATAGGAACAGATACTTGACATGCAGAAAACAGTAGCAATAAACTGACACGATCATATGCTACGTTTGTAGTTTGGGTCTTATCCATCACACCATTCTCGTAATGATGTGATCCCGTTATCAAATGACATCTCATGTCCATGGCTAGGAAACCTTAACCATCTTTGATCAACGAGCTAGTCTATTAGAGGCATACTAGGGACATGGTTTTGTCTATGTATCCACACATGCATCTAAGTCTCCGATCAATACAATTATAGCATGGATAATAAACGATTATCATGAACAAGGACATATGATAATAACTAATTTATTATTGCCTCTAGGGCATATTTCCAACAGGCCGCCCCTCCTAGCGGACGCAGGCCGTGGCCACCGCGCTGCCCCGCCCCATCGCCGGAGCTGTGCCGCGCCCCACCGCCCCGCCACCGGCGCCACGCCGCCCAGCCCCGCCCTGCCGCCGGAGCCGCACCGTCAAACCCTAAGGTGATTTTTTTCTTTGTTTTTTCTGTTCATTTAGATTTAGATTTAGTTTAGATTAAGTTTAGCTAGGTCGAGGATCGAGGGGAAATGGAGTCGAGGGTCAACCCCGACACGACACCCCCGACACCCCGACCCCCGACACGACACCTTGACTCCCCGACACGGCACCCCCGACCCCAACACGACACCCCCGACACGCCAACCCCGACAAGACACCCTGACCCCTGACATGACACCCCGACACGGCACCCCCGACCATGACACATCACCCCTACCCCGACACGACACCCTCGACACTCTGACCCCGACATGACACCCCGACACCGTCAACACCCCCGAGACCCTAACACCCCTTGATTTAGTTTAGGTTTATTTAGATTGTTGGGGGTCAAGGATCAAGGGGAAAAGGAGTCAAGGATCAACCCCGACACGACACCACCGACACCCCGACCCCCGACATGACACCCCGACACGGCACCCCCGACACCCGACCCCGACACGACACCCCCTGACACCCCGACCTCGACACGACACCCGACACGACATTTATTGATGATTATGCATTTATTGATCCCGGAGCATATATAGACGATGAAGATTAATATTAGTAATGTGAGGTATTCAATTATTATTATGTACATATATATGATTAATTAGTTCATGTTATTAGGTATTCAAATTTTTTTATGTTGAACTAATTTCGTTCACTCTTTGTCATTGCAGGTGTTGACAGATGGTGGGCTCGGGTCGAGAGTGCTCTGAGCCTCCTTCCTCGGCACGTGCTGGGAGGGGTGCTATTATTCCACCCCAGAAACTCCGGAGAGCACTGGTACACCGCATGCAGACACCGGCGGGCGCTTCTTGTTCGACCGGGAGAGGTAAGGGGAAGACAAAGAGAGGTGCTAGAGGTAGGAAGGCTGCTGCGCCTTCCTCGCCGCCACCCCAGCTGATTCTCCCGACCACAGGAGTGCTCCGTCTCAGGTGGACCCGTCTCGGACTCCGGTCCACGAGCCTCGGGTTGACGAGCCTCGGGTCACCGAGCCTTCATCCTAGGAGACTCCGGTCCCAGAGTCTTCGTCGCAGGAGACTCGGGTCCCAAAGTCTTCGTCCCACGTGACTCCGGAGGCTAGTGTCCATGCTGATGGTGGTGAGGACAACTTGTCTGAGGACACCTATAGCGAGGGTGAGCTGGTTGAGGAGGGAAAGAAGGTCTACCAGTGTGGTTGTACAAAGCTCCCGCCCATGCCGACAACCCGCGAGCAGAGGTGGTTGATTGCGCCTAATGCGGAGAAGTAAGTGCATTTACTCTTTTTATCCTTTTGCCTTCATGTTTCTTCAAATTAATATCTAATGTGTTGGCCTTGTCATACTGCAGGGGTTGGAAACACGAGCGTGGTGTCCGCAGGCCCAACCTGGTCCTTGGTGTGCTTCTCCGGCATCACTTCTTCGGGAAGGTCCAGTTGCCCGATGAGGGTGAGGCTCCATAGGTAGGACTGACCTGGGAGCTGTATATGGTTGCCCCGTCCCCACCGGAGGAGATGGTCGACGGTGTCTTGTGCGAGACGGTGGCTAACATTGTGATCCATCGCTTTTGGGTAATTTCTCCTTTACAGAATAAAAAATCAATAGCACATAGTGATTGTACTAATCAATGTTGTCTTGTTTGATTGCAGACCTTCTACAGGTGTCTTGAGGAACACGAGGCGAAAGCGGCTGTTGTTCTCGAAGCCGAGTGCAAGCGCCTACTTCAGAACTTACGACACGTTGCTCAGGTGCAGGCTATTCGAGACTACTACGCCTCGACTAACATTAAGAGGGCCAAGAAGAAGTGCCGCAAAAATTATCTGAGTAAGGAGAAGTTAATGAAGGTAATTATCTATTGTTAAGGCCTTGTACTTAGTTTCTTTGATTTGATTCGTAGGCGTAGCACTGAAATTTCTCTAGTCTAACTTAGGTGCCCCCGAGATGGTGTGCGGATAGGATGGACTATTGGGAGGCATTGGTGGATGAGTGGTGCTCTCCCAAATGGCTAGCCAAACACAACAAGGCCAAGGATAAGCGTGCCCAAATGAGAGGTGTGCCACACCATCAAGGGAGCTCCAACCTATTTGAGTACGGGGATCACTAGGTATGTGGTTTGCTTCATGATTCATGCAATTTCATTCTTCATGCTAGCTTGAGCCCTTAACTAATATTTTGTTCCTCTCTTTTAGGCAAAAGAAAACAAGAAGAAGGTGCCACCTCTGTTCGACCTCTATGACATGGCCCATACTGCCTCGTACAAGAAGGCCAAGGCATTCTCTGAGGATGACCTCGATCATCTAGAGAGCTTCAACAACATCTCCTCCCACAACAAGCTCGTGAGGTACAGAGATGAGGGGAAGGCGAGGAAAGGGGAGGACTTCAACCCGAGCCAGAGTCCTTTTGATCCAAAGCTCGTGATGATATCTGGTGGCGGGAGGCCCCATGGCTCGATAGCCATTGGGGATGGACTGATACGTTATCCTAGAACTCTCCCGGAGATCAAGAAGCGCCAAACGAGCTCTGATCCTGAGATAAGGCCTCATCCACGGCCAATGGAGCTCACCATTGAGGATAGGGCCCAGGAGCTTCTGGCGGAGGCAAACAAGCAGGCAACGCAGAGGGAGAGGGACATGGAGGAGAGGATGGCTAGGCTCTTGGAGGAGGAGAGGAATCGGAACGACGCATCTCATCGGGCCCTATACGAGCTCCTCGTGGTAAGTTTCTCCTGCATATTAGCCAAATCATGCACGTAATGTTCATTTAATCACTAACTAATATGAATGACTTGTGAAAACAAGATGTGCAGACCGTGTGCCAGAACAATGGTCAGACCCCTTCGTCGATGCCCCATATTGCTATAGCACCCACGGTGAGTTTCATTTGAATGGTCATTAGTTACTAGTATTGACATTTGAGTTGCATCATGCTAAGGAGACATTTCTTGCAAATGATCTTTGGTGCAGCGTGCCTCTTGACAAGCATCGACCGATCCTTCTGCGTTTGCCGCAACCCCGACCGGTCCTTCTACGTCTCACCCTGGCGCAAACCTGACCGGTCCTTCACCTCCATGATGATGGTAAGTTTTTCCAAGAGTTTTGCTTAACAAATGCATACTTAGCGTAAGAAATGACCTAATTAGCTCCAAAATGACCTATACTTAGCTTATTTTCCTCAAAAATGACATAATAACCTTACTTAGCTCCAAAATGATATATTCTACCAACGATAGCTATAAAATGACCTATACTTAGCATTTTTTCCTCCAAAATGACTTGATATGCTTAGTTAGCTAGAAAATGGCATAACTACCTAGGATAGCTCAATAATGATCTATAGCTAGCTTAGCTAGTTCATTTATGACATAATTAGCTCACTTAGGTACAAAATGGCATAACTACCTAGGATAGCTCAATAATGATCTATAATTAGCTTAGCTAGTTCATTTATGACATAATTAGCTCACTTAGGTAAAAAAAATGGCATAATAACCTTGGTTTAGCTCCAAAATGACCTATACTTAGCTTATGTTCCTTAAAAATGACATAATAACCTTACTTAGCTCCAAAATGATATATTCTACCTAGGATAGCTATAAAATGACCTATACTTAGCATTTTTTCCTCCAAAATGACTTGATATGCTTAGTTAGCTAGAAAATGGCATAACTACCTAGGATAGCTCAATAATGATCTATAGCTAGCTTAGCTAGTTCATTTATGAAATAATTAGCTCACTTAGGTACAAAATGGCATAACTACCTAGGATAGCTCAATAATGATCTATAATTAGCTTAGCTAGTTCATTTATGACATAATTAGCTCACCTAGGTAAAAATGGCATAATAACCTTGGTTTAGCTCCAAAATGACCTATACTTAGCTTATGTTCCTTAAAAATGACATAATAACCTTACTTAGCTCCAAAATGATATATTCTACCTAGGATAGCTATAAAATGACCTATACTTAGCATTTTTTCCTCCAAAATGACTTGATATGCTTAGTTAGCTAGAAAATGGCATAACTACCTAGGATAGCTCAATAATGATCTATAGCTAGCTTAGCTAGTTCATTTATGAAATAATTAGCTCACTTAGGTACAAAATGGCATAACTACCTAGGATAGCTCAATAATGATCTGTAATTAGCTTAGCTAGTTCATTTATGACATAATTAGCTCACCTAGGTAAAAATGGCATAATAACCTTGGTTTAGCTCCAAAATGACCTATACTTAGCTTATTTTCCTCAAAAATGACATAATAACCTTACTTATCTCCAAAATGATATATTCTACCTAGGATAGCTATAAAATGACCTATACTTAGCATTTTTTCCTCCAAAATGACTTGATATGCTTAGTTAGCTAGAAAATGGCATTACTACCTTGGAGAAGAGGAGATGAGAAAAATAAAGAGAAGATAAACCTTCTTCTTCTTCTTTTTCTTCTTTTTTATTTTAGCTAGTCTTCTTCTTCTTCTAACTTTCATCTTTCCTAATTTGCAGATTTGCTATAGATGAGGAAGCTTGCATTGACGGAGTGTACTCTTCTACTTGTTCTTCCTTTTTGTTTATGGAAACTTGTTGGAAACTTGTTTTGGATATGTATGTATGGATATGTTGTTGGAAACCATTGTATGTTGGATATGTTGTTGGAAACTTGTATGTTGGATATGTTGTTGGAACTTATTGTTGGTATGCTTGTTGAAACTTAATGTTGGTATGCTTGTTGGAAACTTGTATTGTTGCTATGTTGGATATATATATATATGTGAAATTTTGTCAAATTGAATGATTTTAAGAAAAAACAGGGGCTATATAGCCACTTTGCCGTCTGCTAGCTGTGCAACCTGGGGTAGCACTAGGTTGGCCTAGGTGGGTTCTTTGCCGTCCGCTGGCAGACGACAAAGACCTAAGGTTCTTTGTCGTCTGCCAGCGAACGTCAAAGAACCCACCTAGGCCAGCAAAGAAACAGGTGATTTGCCATCAGCTGGCAGACGGCAAAGAACTAAGGTCTTTGTCGTCTGCCAGCAGACGACAAAGCATGCCGTTAAGACCTTAACAGACCTAAGTTGCCACATGTGCCGTCCATGCCCTTTGTCGTCCGCTAACAGACGACAAAGATGCAAAGGTCTTTGCCATCTGCCAGCAGACGGCAAAGCGCCCTTTGCCATGGCTTATTCAGCCGGACAGTTGGCCGTCTGCTGGCGGACGGCAAAGCCTTTTCCGTCCGGCATGCATGCCTTTGCCATCCAGGATGGCTGACGACAAAGTGCCTGATTCCTGTAGTGGCTAGGGGCGTTAAACAATAGCACTTGTTGGGAGGCAACCCATTTTTATTTTTGTGTTCTATTTTTGCTTCTGTTTTTGAGTGTTTCCCTATTTATTACTTCTATATTAATTGTGATTTGGTGTTTTAATTAGTGTTTGAGCCAAGTAAAACCTTTGGGGTGATCTATGGTAGTTGTTGATTTGATCTTGCTGAAAAACGGAAACATTTGTGCTCAGTCCTGAAATTTTATAAAATTTTCAGAGATTCGAATGCATCTGAAATTTTTACACAAGATTTATATATCAATTTCTCAGGTTTTTCTATTTTTTCAGAATTTTTTGACTTACAGAAGTATACGAAGTTTTCAGATTGCTACACACTGTTCTGTTTTGGACAGATTCTGTTTTCTTTGAGTTCTTTGCCTATTTTGATGAATCTATGGGTTGTAACATGGGGTATTGATACGTATCCAACATATCTATAATTTTTTATTGTTCCATGCTATTATATTATCTGTTTTGGATGTTTTATATGCATTAATATGCTATTTTATATATTTTTTGGGACTAACCTATTAATCTAGAGCCTAGTGTCAGTTCCTGTTTTTTCCTTTTTTTGAGTTTCGCAGATAAGGAATATTAAACGGAGTCCAAATGGAATAAAACCGCTGGAATGATTTTTTCTAGAATAAAAGGAAGCCACGAGACTTGAGAATCAAGGCAGAGGAGCTACCATGGGGCCACAAGCTCGCTAGCCACAGACAGGGGGGTACCCCGCGCCGGGCAGGCTTGTGGGCCCCTGGCAACTCCCCTAACCCTAATCTTCGGCCTATAAATTCCCAGATATTCCATCATTATCATAAAGGAGCCACGAAAACACTTTTCCACGGCCAGAAGCCTCCGTTCCCGAGAGATCCAATCTTGGAGCCTTTTTCGGTAATCTACCGGAGGGGGATTCGATCACGGAGGGCATCTACATCAACTCCATTGCCCCTCCAATGATGTGTGAGTAGTTCACCACGGACCTATGAGTCCATAGCTAGTATCTAATGGCTTCTTCTCTCTCTTTGCTTCTCAATACCATGTTCTTCATGATCTTCATGGAGATCTATCCGATGTAATACTCTTTTGCGGTGTGTTTGTCGAGATCTGATGAATTGTGGGTTTATGTTCAGATTATCCATGAATATTATTTGAGTCTTTCATGAATTCTTATATGTATGATTTCATATCTTTGCAAGTCTTGTCGAGTTATTGGTTTGGTTTGGCCAACTAGATTGGTAATTCTTGAAATGGGAGAAGTGCTTAGTTTGTGTTCAATCTTGTGGTGTCCTCACCCAGTGACAAAGTAGGGGTAGCGAGGCACGTATTGTATTGTTGCCATCAAGGGTAAAAAGATGGGGTTTTCATCATATTGCTTGAGTTTATCCTTCTACATCATGTCATCTTGCTTAATGCATTATTCTGTTCTTCATGAACTTAATACTCTAGATGCAGGCAGGAGTCGGTCGATGTGTGGAGTAATAGTAGTAGATGAAGAATCGTTTTGGTCTACTTGTCACGAACGTGATGCCTATATGCATAATCATTGCCTTGGATATCTTCATAATTATTCTCTTTTCTATCAATTGCTCGACAATAATTTGTTCACCCACTGTAATACTTGCCATCATGAGAGCAGACATCTAGTGAAACCTATGGCCCCCGGGTCTATTTTCCATATTATACTTTCAGATCTAAAACCAAAAACACAAAAAATACTTGCTTCCCTATTTTTAGTTTTAGTTTTAATTTCCGTTCAAGTATCCTATTATATCTATCTCTATTAGATCTCATCCTTGCAAGTAACCGTGAAGGGATTGACAACCCCTTTATAGCGTTGGGTGCAAGAGTTTGATTCTTTGTGCAGGTACATCTATTGGTGGCTCGCTTGTATCTCCTACTGTATTGATACCTTGGTTCTCAAAAACTGAGGGAAATACTTATCTACTTCGTTGCATCAAACTGTTCCTCTTCACGAGAAACCAACGCATGCTCGAGAAGTAGCAAGAAGGATTTCTGGCGCCATTGCCGGGGAGATACATAGCAAGTCAAGGATACCAAGTACCCATCACAAACTCATCTCTTGCATTTACATTATTTTCCATTTGCCTCTTGTTTTCCTCTCCCCCACTTCTAAAACGATTTTCAGAAAATACCAAAAAGGTTTTCCTTTCGCCCTTTTTCGTTCACCTTTTCGTTGCTATGTTTGCTTGTGTTGCCATGTGCCTTCTTTCTGCTTGCATCTTCGCTTGCTAAAAATCTATTGATATGGATCCTCATCCACTTGCTAATCTTTTCAAAATACCAAATTATGATGAACCAATTGCTAGTGAGTTGAGTGCACTTGATTATCTCTATGAAGTTTTGTTTGAAAATCATGAATATGAAAATCTTGATGAAGTGTGGAAAGAAGAAATGTGTAAGATTCATGATAGTTCCTTGAATGGAAAGCATGATTGCAATGATATTGTTATAAATTTTATTATTGTCAATTATGTTAATGATATGCAAAACTACAAGCTTGGGGATGCTATATTTGATGAGTTTGCCATGACCACTACTTATTGCAATGATCATGATTGGGCTGATAATGCTTCTTATGATCTTGATGATTTATTTAATACTCATGATGAATATGTTATTGAAATTGGGTTTGGAAGAGTGTCAACTTTAGGCATTATTGATTCCACTATTTTGGAGAGTGTTCAGTCTTATGAAATTTTTGATAAAGGTGGGTTTGGAGAGGTCATGACTTTAGTTAATGATATCCCACTATTTTGGAAGAGTATCAACTTTGCATGCATGTGGATCATGAAGAGAAAATTTTATATGATAGTTATATTGTAATATTCCTTCATGATGCTACTGAAAATTATTATGAGGGAGGGACATATGCTTGTAGGAATTGCAATAATATCAAGTTTCCTCTCTATGTGTTCAATGTTTTGAAGTTATGCTTGTTTTGCCTTCCTATGCTAGTTGATTCTTGTTCCCATAAATTGTTTCCTCACAAAATCCCTATGCATAGGAATTGGGTTAGAATTAAATGTGTTAATCATAAGATTCATGATGCTCTTTTGCGTATTTCAATTTTTTATGTGAGCATCATTGAAATCATTATGCCTAGCTAGGGGCGTTAAACAATAGCGCTTGTTGGGAGGCAACCCAATTTTATTTTGCTTTCTACTTTTTGCTTCTGTTTTGGTGTGTTTGGCACATTATTACTTCTGTAGTAATTGTGTTTTTGTGTTTAAATTAGTGTTTTATCCAAGTAAAACCTTTGGGGTGATCTATGGTAGTTGTTGATTTGATCTTTCTAGAACACAGAAACTTTTGCGCTCAGTCCAGGAAGTTTCTGAATTTTTTAGAGCATCAAATTGATCTGAAATTTTTACACAGGATTGATAAACGAATTTCCCTGGTTGTCCTAATTTTTGAGAATTTTTATAGTTCATAAGTATTCGAAGTTTACAGGTTGCTACAAACTGTTATGTTTTTGACACATTCTGTTTTCCTTGTGTTGTTTACTTATTTTGATGTATCTATGGGTCGTATCGGGGGGTATGAGTCATGGAAAAGTTAGAATACAGTAGGTATTAGATGAAAATAAATAAAGAATGAGTTCACAACAATACCTAAAGTGGTGATTTATTTTTCTTATACTAACGGATCTCATGAGTTTTCTGTTGAGTTTTGTGTTGTGAAGTTTTCAAGTTTTGGGTAAAGATTGGATGGACTATGGAATAAGTAGTGGCTAGATCCTAAGCTTGGGGATTACCAAGGCTCCCCAAGGCATATTCAAGGATGAAAAGGTGCCTAATCTTGGGGATGCCCTGGAAGGCATCCCCTCTTTCGTCTTCAATCCATCGGTAAATTTACTTGAGGCTATATTTTTATTCACCACATGATATGTGTTTTGCTTAGAGCGTCTTGTATGATATGAGTCTTTGCTTTTTAGTTTGCCACAATCATCCTTGATGCACACATCTTTTGAGAGAGACAATCTTAATTGTGAATTTGTTATAATACTCTATGTGCTTCACTTATATCTTTTGAGCTAGGCAATGTTGCTCTAGTGCTTCATTTATATCTTTATAGAGCATGGTGGTGTTATATTTTATATAAATTATTGAACTCTCGTTACTCACTTATATTATTTTGAGATTTTCTTAAAACATCATGGTAATTTGTTTAGGTTATGAATTTAGTCCTAATATAATAGCATCCAAGAGGGATATAAGAAAAACTTTCATATTAAGTGCATTAACAACTATGAGAAGTTGGATTCCTTGCATATAGTTTTGAGATAATAGGGATGGTAATATGAGAGTCATGCTAGTGAGTGTTGGAAATATGTCCTAGAGGCAATAAATAAAGTGTTTATTATTGTATTTCCTTGTTCATGGTAATCGTTTATTATCCATGCTATAACTGTATTAATTGGAAACATGCATACATGTGTGGATACATAGACAAACACAATGTCCCTAGTATACCTCTAGTGAACTAGCTCGTTGATCGAAAGATGGTTAAGGTTTCCTAGCCATGGACATGAGATGTCATTTGATAATGGGATCACATCATTAGGAGAATGATGTGATGGACAAGACCCAAACTACAAACGTAGCTTATGACCGTGTCGGTTTATTGCTACTATTTTCTACATGTCAAGTATATGTTCCTATGACCATCAGATCATGCAACTCACAGATATCGGAGGAGTACCTTGTGTCTATCAAACGTCGCAACGTAACTTGGTGACTATAAAGGTGCTCTACAGGTGTCTCCGAGGGTGTCTGTTGAATTGGCATGGATCAAGACTGGGATTTGTTACTTCGTGTGATGGAGAGGTATCTCAGGGCCCACTCGGTAATACAACATCACAATAAGCCTTGCAAGCAATGTGACTAAGTGTTAGTTACAGGATCTTGTATTATGGAACGAGTAAAGAGACTTGCCAGTAACGAGGTTGAACTAGGTATGGAGATACCGACGATCGAATCTCGGGCAAGTAACATACCGAAGAACAAAGGAAACATCATACGGGATTAACTGAATCCTTGACATAGAGGTTCGACCGATAAAGATCTTCGTAGAATATGTAGGAACCAATGTGGACATCCAGGTCCCTCCATTGGTTATTGACCGTAGAGGTGTCTCGGTCATGCCTACATAGTTCTCGAACCCGCAGGGTCTGCACACTTAAGATTTGGTGACGTTTCGGTAGTATAGAGTTATGTATGGTGGTGACCGAAGTTTGTTCGGAGTCCCGGATGATATACCGGACGTCACGAGGAGCTCCGGAATTGTCTGAAGGTAAAGATTCATATATAGGAAGTCCCGTTTTGGTCGTCGGAAAAGTTTCGGGCTCATCGGTAGTGTACCGGGAGTGCCAGTAGTGTACCGGGAGGCCTCCGGGAGGGGTATTTCGACCCAAGAGGCTTCATGGTCTGTGGGAGAGTGAATATCAGTCCTTAGTGGTCTGGTGGAAACTCCCACACAAGGCCCATGTGGCTGGAGAAAAAAAACCAATAGGAAAAGGTGGAAAAAAAGGCAAAAAGGAGCAATCCTAGTCCTACTAGGATTGGAGGAGGAGAGTCCTCCTCCACCTCCCACTTCGGCCGAAGCCTCCAAGGCTTGGAGGCCAAGGCTGCCTCTCATCCTCCTTCCCTCCTATATATACTGGTGGATTTCTAGGGTTTTGCACTAGAATTTCAGCCACGTACTACCCGTTCCTCCAGTGCATAGTTTCTCCTCTAGAATCGGTTTTCTGCAGTGCTTAGGCGAAGCCCTGCTGGAATTGCTCCACCACCATCGCTGGAGCGCCGTCAGGCTGCCAGAGAACTCTTCTTCCTCTCCACTCATTCTTGCTGGATCAAGACGGTGGAGATCGTCATCAAGCTGTACGTGTGCTGAACGCGGAGGTGACGTCCGTTCAGTGCTAGATCGGAAGGATCGTGATCAAGTTCGTGGGACGGATCGTGATCGGATCGCGGGACGGATCATGATTGGATCGCGGGACGGATCGTGATTGGATCGCGGGACGCACGGCGATTTGGATCGCGAAGACATTCGACTACACCAACCGCGTTTCTTAACGCTTCCCGCTTAGCGATCTACAAGGGTATGTAGATCCACTCTCCCTCTCGTAGGTGCTCATCACCATGGATAGATCTGCATGTGCGTAGGAATTTTTTTCCCATGCAATGTTCCCCAACAGTGGCATCATGAGCTAGGTCTATGTGTTGATGAGATCTCGAGTAGAACACAAAAGGTTTGTGGGCGGTCATGCTTACATTGCTTCCTCCATTGATCGAATTTTGGTTCAGCGGTATTGTGAGATGAAGCGGCCTGGACATACATTACTCGTACGCTTACGAGATACCGGTTCCCTCAACGCAACTTGTTGCCTAGATGGCTTGCGGGTGGCAGTTTCTCTCACTTTAGTTGGATCGGATTCGACAAAGGCGGTCCTTGAGAAGGTTGAAAAGAAAATTATGTATCACCGTTGTGGTTTATGCGTAGGTGAGAATCGTTCTTGCTAGAAACCCGTAGCAGCCACGTAAAACATGCAACAACAATTAGACGATGTCTAACTTGTTTTTGCAGGGTATGTTGTGATCTGATATGGCCAATTACATGATGTGATATATGTGATGTATGAGATAATCATGTGATGTATAGAATTTCACGACTTGCATGTCGATGAGTACGGCAACCGGCAGGAGCCATAGGGTTGTCTTTAATTATTGTATGACCTGCATGTCAATCATTAAGCGCTATGTAATGCTTTATCGCTAAACGGTAGCCATAGTAGTAGAAGCATGTAGGGCGTGACAACCTCGATGCGACACGTTGATGGAGATCAAGATGATGGAGATCATGGTGTCGTGTGACGATGGAGATCATGTCGGTGCTTTCAAGATGGAGATCTAAAGCACAAGTTCATGACCATATCATGTCACTTATGAATTGCATGTGATGTTAATCCTTTTATGCACCTTGTTTTGCTTAGTACTACGGTAGAATTATAAGGTGATCCCTCACTTAAATTTCAAGATAAAGTTGTATTCTCCCCGAGTGTGCACCGTTGCGAAAGTTCGTCGTGTCGAGACACCACGTGATGATCGGGTGTGATAGACTCTACATTCACATACAACGGGTGCAAGCCAGTGTTGCACATGCAGAACACTCGGGTTAAACTTGACGAGCCTAGCATGTACAGACATGGCCTCAGAACACAAGAGACCGAAAGGTCGAACATGAGTCATATAGTAGATATGATCAACATAATGATGTTCACCATTGAAGCCACCTCAACTCACGTAATGATCGGACTTGAGTTGGTGGATTTGGATCATGTGACACTCAGATGACCTGAGGGATGTCAATTTGAGTGGGAGCTTTAGTAATTTGATTAACTAAACTCATTATGCTGAACAATAGTCTAAGTGAACTTTGCATATTTATGTTGTAGATCAATGGCTCGCGCAGTAGCACCCCTGAATTTTAATGCGTTCCTAGAGAAAGCTAAACTGAAAGATGAGGGAAGTAACTTTGTTGACTGGGCCCATAATCTGAGGATTATCCTCACGGCTTCCCAGAAATCATATGTCCTTGATGCACTGCTTGGTGACCAACCAGAACACATGACCTCCGAAGATGTTAAGAATGCTTGGGAGGCACGTACTGGAGATTACTCCATAGTTCAGTGTGCAATATTGTTTGGCTTAGAACCGGGACTTCAAATACGTTTTGAACGTCATGGAGCATATGAGATGTTCCAGGAGTTGAAGTTTATCTTTCAAAAGAATGCCCGGATCGAGAGGTATGAAACCTCCGATAAGTTCTATGCTTGCAAGATGGAGGAGAACGGGTCTATCAGTGAACATATACTCAGAATGCCTGGTTATTCAACTCGTCTAGCAGAGTTGGGAATTGCCCTTCCGCCAGAGGGGATCACTGATAGAGTTCTGCAATCACTGCCACCTAGTTACAAGAGCTTTGTGATGAACTATAACATGCACGGGATGAACAAGT
This sequence comes from Hordeum marinum, assembly GCA_022496015.1. Classification (NCBI taxonomy): domain Eukaryota; kingdom Viridiplantae; phylum Streptophyta; class Magnoliopsida; order Poales; family Poaceae; genus Hordeum; species Hordeum marinum. The sequence continues at coordinate 33,636,639 of CM039674.1, forward strand.
CAGTCGCCGAGCTGTTTGCGATGCTAAAAGTCGCTGAGTCTGAAATCCAGAAAGAACATCAAGTGTTGATGGTCAATAAAACCACTAGTTTCAAGAAAAATGGCAAAGTCAAGGGCAAGGGCAAGAAGGGTAAAACCAAGAAGGATGGCAAAGCAATTGCTACTCCTGCAGACAAGCCCAAGCATGGACCCAAGCCAGAAACTGAGTGCTTTCATTGCAAGGGAATTGGTCACTGGAAGCGGAACTGCCCCAAGTACTTGGCTGACAAGAAGGCGGCGAACGACAAACAAGGTATATATGATATACATGTTATTGATGTGTACCTTACTAGCTCTCGTAGTAGTGCATGGGTATTTGATACCAGTTCGGTTGCTCACATTTGCAACTCAAAGCAGGAACTACGGAATAAATGAAGGCTGGCAAAGGACAAAGTGACGATGCACGTGGGAAATGGTTCCAAGGTTGATGTGATCGCCGTCGGCACACTCTCTCTTCTATTACCATGGGGATTAGTGATGAACCTGAATAATTGTTATTTAGTGCCTGCGTTAAGCATGAACATTATATCTGGATCTTGTTTATTGCGAGACAGTTACTTATTTAGATCAGAGAATAAAGGTTGTTCTATTTATATGAGTAATATCTTTTATGGTCATGCACCCAATGTGAGGGGTTTATTCATATTGAATCTTGATAGTGATGATACACATGTTCATAACATTGATGCCAAAAGATGTAGAGTTGATAATGATAGTACCACTTTCTTGTGGCACTGCAGTTTGGGTCATATTGGTGTAAAACGCATGAGGAGCTCCATGCTGATGGACTTTTGGAGTCACTTGATTTTGAATCGCTTGACACATGTGAACCATTCCTCATGGGCAAGATGACTAAAACGCCATTCTCTGGAACAATGGAACGAGCAAGTGACTTATTGGAAATCATACATACTGATGTGTGCAGTCCAATGAATGTTACAGTGCGTGGTGGATATCGTTATTTTCTCACCTTCACTGATGACTTAAGTAGATATGGGTATATTTACTTGATGAAACACAAGTCTGAAACGTTTGAAAAGTTCAAGCAATTTCAGAGTGAAGTTGAGAATCATCGTAACAAGAAGATTAAGCTCCTGCGATCTGATCGAGGAGGTGAATATCTGAGTTATGAGTTTGGCAGTCACTTAAGACAATGTGGAATTGTTTCACAGTTGACACCGCCCGGAACACCACAGTGTAATGGTGTATCCGAACATCTTAATCGAACCTTATTAGATATGGTGCTGATTTGCCACTATCGTTTTCGGGTTATGCATTAGAGATAGCTGCATTCACTTTAAATAGGGCACCATAAAAATCCGTTGAGACGACGCCATATGAACTATGGTTTGGCAAGAAGCCAAAGTTGTCGTTTCTTAAAGTTTGGGGATGTGATGCTTATGTCAAAAAGCTTCAGCCTGAAAAGCTGGAACCCAAAGCGGAGAAATGCGTCTTCACAGGATACCCAAAAGAGACAGTCGGGTATACCTTCTATCTCAGATCTGAAGGCAAAGTGTTTGTCGCTAAGAACGGAACATTTCTTGAGAAAGAGTTTCTCTCGAAAGAATTGACTGGGAGGAAAATAGAGCTTGATGAGGTTATTGAACCTTTACTTCAACCAGAAAGTAGCACATCACAGAAAGATGTTTCTGTGGAACCTACACCAGTAGAAGAGGAAGTTAATGATGATGATCATGAAGCTTCAGATCAAGCTGCTATTGAACCTCGTAGTTTGACAAGGCCGCGTACTACCCCTGAGTGGTATGGCAACCCTGTCTTGGAGGTTATGTTGTTGGACAAAAATGAACCTACGAGCTATGGAGGAGCAGTGATGGGCCCGGATTCCGAGAAATGGTTAGAGGCCATGAAATCCGAGATGGGATACATGTATGAAAACAAAATATGGACTTTGAAGTATTACCTGAAGGGTGAAAGGCCATTCAAAACAAATGGATCTTTAAGAAGAAGACAAACGTGGACGGTAATGTCACTGTCTATAAAGCTCGACTTGTGGCAAAGGGTTTTTCACAAGTTCAAGGAGTTGACTACGATGAGAGTTTCTCACCCGTAGCGATGCTTAAGTCTGTCAGAATCATGTTAGCAATAGCTGCTTATTTCGACTATGAAATTTGGTAGATGGATGTCAAAACAGCGTTCCTCAAAGGTTTCCTTGAGGAAGAGTTGTATATAATGCAACCCGAAGGTTTTGTCGATCTAGAGAATGCTGACAAAGTTTGCAAACTCCAGTGATCCATTTATGGACTGGTGCAAGCATCTCGGAGTTGGAATAAGCGCTTTGATGAGGTGATCAAAGCGTTTAAGTTTATACAAGTTTACGAAGAAGCTTGCATTTACAAGAAAGTGAGTGGGAGCTCTATAGCGTTTCTAGTATTATATGTGGATGACATATTGCTGATTGGAAACAATATAGAAATGCTGGAAAGCGTAAAGGAATATTTGAACAAGAGTTTTTCAATGAAGGACCTAGGAGAAGCTGCTTTCATATTAGGCATTAAGATCTATAGATATAGATCGAGACGCTTAATAGCACTTTCACAGAGCACATACCTTGATAAAGTTTTGAAGAAGTTCAAAATGGAACAGCCCAAGAAGGGGTTCTTGCGTGTGTTACAAGATGTGAAGTTGAGTAAGACTCAATGCCCAGTAACTACAGAAGATAGAGAAAAGATGAGTGCCATCCCCTATGCTTCAGCCATAGGCTCTATCATGTACGCAATGCTCTGCACAAGACCCGATGTCAGCCTTGCCATAAGTATGGCCAGAAGGTTTCAAAGTGATCCTGGAATGGAGCACTGGCAAGCGGTCAAGAATATCCTTAAGTACCTGAAAAGGACTAAGGAAATATTTTTTGTTTATGGAGGTGATGAAGATCTCGTCGTAAAGGGTTACGTCGATGCAAGCTTTGACACTGATCCGGACGACTCTAAGTCGTAAACCGGATACGTATTTATTCTTAACGGGGGAGCGGTAAGCTGGTGCAGTTCCAAGCAAAGCATGGTAGCTGATTCTACGTGCGAAGCGGAATACATCGCAGCCTCGGAGGCGGCGAAGGAAGGTGTCTGGATGAAGCAGTTCATGACAGATCTTGGAGTAGTGCCCAATGCACTGAATCCAATGAACCTGTTCTGTGACAACACTGGTGCCATTGCTCTGGCCAAGGAACCAAGGTTTCACAAGAGGACCAGACACATAAAGCGACGCTTCAACTCCATCCGCGATTACATCATGGAGAAAGACATAAATATTTGCAAAGTGCACACGGATCTGAATATTGCACTTTGATGTTGATCATGTTCACTAAACCTCTTTCAAGGGCTAAACATGATCAACACCAGAACTGCATGGGTGTTCTATTCATTACAATGTAAATCACATAGTGATGTGAACTAGATTATTGACTCTAGTGCAACTGGGAGACTATTGGAAATATGCCCTAGAGGCAATAAATAAAGTGTTTATTATTGTATTTCCTTGTTCATGATAATCGTTTATTATCCATGCTATAATTGTATTAATTGGAAACATGGATACATGTGTATATACATAGACAAACACAATGTCCCTAGTATACCTCTAGTGAACTAGCTCGTTGATCGAAAGATGGTTCAGGTTTCCTAGCCATGGACATGAGATGTCATTTGATAACGGGATCACATCATTAGGAGAATGATGTGATGGACAAGACCCAAACTACAAACGTAGCTTATGATCGTGTCAGTTTATTGCTATTGTTTTCTGCATGTCAAGTATATGTTCCTATGACCATGAGATCATGCAACTCACAGATATCGAAGGAGTACCTTGTGTGTATCAAACGTTGCAACGTAACTGGGTGACTATAAAGGTGCTCTACAGGTGTCTCCGAGGGTGTCTGTTGAGTTGGCATGGATCAAGACTGGGATTTGTTACTCCGTGTGACGGAGAGGTATCTCAGGCCCAACTCGGTAATACAACATCACAATAAGCCTTGCAACCAATGTGACTAAGTGTTAGTTACGGGATCTTGTATTACGGAACAAGTAAATAGACTTGCCAGTAACGAGGTTGAACTAGGTATGGAGATACCGACGATCGAATCTCGGGCAAGTAACATACCGAAGAACAAAGGGAACATCATACAAGATTAACTGAATCCTTGACATAGAGGTTCGACCGATAAAAATCTTCGTAGAATATGTAGGAACCAATGTGGACATCCAGGTCCCGCCATTGGTTATTGATCGTAGAGGTGTCTCGGTCATGTCTACATAGTTCTCGAACCCGCATGGTCTGCACACTTAAGGTTTGGTGACGTTTCGGTAGTATAGAGTTATGTATGGTGGTGACCGAAGTTTGTTCGGAGTCCCGGATGATATCCCGGACGTCACGAGGAGCTCCGGAATGGTCCGTAGGTAAATATTAATATATAGGAAGTCCCGTTTTGGTCGTCGGAAAAGTTTCGGGCTCATCGGTAGTGTATCGGGAGTGCCGGTAGTGTACCGGGAGGCCTCCGGGAGGGGTATTTCGACCCAAGAGGCTTCATGGGCTGTGGGAGAGTGAATATCAGTCCTTAGTGGGCTGGTGGAAACTCCCACACAAGGCCCATGTGGCTGGAGAAAAAAAACCAATGGGAAAAGGTGGAAAAAAGGCAAAAAGGCCCACTAGGATTGGAGGAGGAGAGTCCTCCTCCACCTCCCACTTCGGCCGAAGCCTCCAAGGCTTGGAGGCCAAGGCTGCCTCTCATCCTCCTTCCCTCCTATATATACTGGTGGATTTCTAGGGTTTTGCACTAGAATTTCAGCCACGTGCTACCTGTTCCACCAGTGCATAGTTTCTCCTCTAGATCGGTTTTCTGCAGTGCTTAGGCGAAGCCCTGCTGGAATTGCTCCACCACCATTTCCGGAGCACCGTCAGGCTGCCGGAGAACTCTTCTTCCTCTTCACTCCTTCTTGCTGGATCAAGAAGGTGGATATCATCATCAAGCTGTACGTGTGCTGAATGCGGAGGTGCCGTCCGTTCGGTGCTAGATCGGAAGGATCGTGATCAAGTTCGTGGGACGGATCGTGATCGGATCGCGGGATGGATCGTGATTGGATCACGGGACGCACGGCGATTTGGATCGCGAAGATGTTCGACTACACCAACCGTGTTTCTTAACGCTTCCCGCTTAGCGATCTACAAGGGTATGTAGATCCACTCTCCCTCTCGTAGGTGCTCATCACCATGGATAGATCTGCGTGTGCGTAGGAATTTTTTTGTTTCCCTTGCAACGTTCCCCAACAGTGAGTAGTTGTGAATTGGAAGAGATACGTGTGTTAAAGCTTGTGATTCCCGTAGCATGCACGTATGGTGAACCGTTATGTAACGAAGTTGGAGCATGATTTGTTTAATGATTGTCGACCTTTGTGTGAGGGTCAGGAGCGCGCGATGGTTAACTCCTACCAACCTCTCCCCTAGGAGCATGCGTATAATTCTTTGTTTGATGACTAATAGGCTTTTGCGATAAGTATGTGAGTTCTTTATGACTAATGTGAGACCATGGATTATACGCACTCTCACTCTTCCATCTTTACTAGCCTCTCTAGTACCGCATAACTTTCGCCAGTACACCAAACCCTCCTTCCTCAAAACAGCCACCATATATTCCTCAAAATAGCCACCATACCTACCTATCATGGCATTTCCATAGCCATTCCGAGATATATTTGTTGGAAATATGCCCTAGAGGCAATAATAAATTAGTTATTATCATATTTCCTTGTTCATGATAATCGTTTATTATCCATGCTATAATTGTACTGATCGGAGACTTAGATGCATGTGTGGATACATAGACAAAACCATGTCCCTAGTATGCCTCTAATAGACTAGCTCGTTGATCAAAGATGGTTAAGGTTTCCTAGCCATGGACATGAGATGTCATTTGATAATGGGATCACATCATTAGGAGGATGGTGTGATGGACAAGACCCAAACTACAAACATAGCATATGATCATGTCAGTTTAATGCTACTGTTTTCTGCATGTCAAGTATCTGTTCCTATGACCATGAGATCATGCAAATCACTGACACCGGAGGAGTGCCTTGTGTGTACCAAACGTCGCAACATAACTGGGTGACTATAAAGGTACTCTACACGTATCTCCGAGGGTGTCTGTTGGGTTGGCATGGATCAAGACTGGGATTTGTTACTCTGTGTGACGGAGAGGTATCTCAGGGCCCACTCGGTAATACAACATCACAACAAGCCTTGCAAGCAATGTGACTAAGTGTTACTCACGGGATCTTGTATTACGGAACGAGTAAAGAGACTTGCCGGTAATGAGGTTGAACTAGGTATGGATATACCGATGTTCGAATCTCGGGCAAGTAACATACCTAAGAACAAAGGGGACATCATACAGGATTAACTGAATCCTTGACATAGAGGTTCGACCGATAAAGATCTTCATAGAATATGTAGGAACCAATATGGACATCCAGGTCCCACTACTGGTTATTGACCGTAGAGGTGTCTCGGTCATGTCTACATAGTTCTCAAACCCGCAGGGTCAGCACACTTAAGGTTTGGTGACGTTTCGGTATTATAGAGTTATGTATGGTGGTGACTGAATGTTGTTCGCAGTCCCGGATGATATCCTGGACGTCACGAGGAGCTCCGAAATGGTTCGGAGGTAAAGATTGATATATAGGAAGTCCTATTTTGGTTGTCGGAAAAGTTTTGGGCTCATCGGTAGTGTACCGGGAGACCATCGGGAGGGGTATTACGACCCAAGAGGCTACATGGGATGTGGGAGGATGAATACCAGCCCTTAGTGGGATGGACGAAGTCCCACAAAGGGCCCATGCGGCAGGGAAGAAAAATCCCAAAAGGAAAAAGGTGTAAAAAAGGCAAAAGGGCTAAATTAGGAAGGAGTCGTAATCCTACTAGGAGTGGAGGAGGAGGACTCCTCCTTCCTGGTTCGGCCGACCCAAGGGCTGGCTCCTTTGGAGCCAAGCCTCCTCCTCCTCTCCTCCTATATATACTAGAGGGTTTTAGGGTTTTGGCACAAGATTTCCAGCCACGTGCTACCCGTTCCTCTAGTGCATAGTTTCTCCTCTAGATCGGTTTTCTGCAGTGCTTAGGTGAAGCTCTGCCGGAATTGCTCCACCACCATCGCCACGGCTCCGTCATGCTGCCGGAGAACTCATCTACCTCTCCGCTCCCTCTTGCTGGATCAAGAAGGCGGAGATCGTCATCGAGCTGTACGTGTGCTGAACGCGGAGGTGTCGTTCGTTCGGCGCTAGATCAGAAGGACCGTGATCAAGATCGCGAGACGGATCGTGATGACATCACGGGACGGATCGTGATGAGTTCCCAGGACGGATCGTGATTGGATCACGGGATGAATCATGATGAGATCGCGGGATGCTAGGCGATTTGGATCGCGAAGACGTTTGACTACACCAACCGCGTTTCTTAACGCTTCCTGCTTAGCGATCTACAAGGGTATGTAGATCCACTCTCCCTCTCGTAGATGCTCATCACCATCGATAGATCTTGCGTGCACATTGGAAACTTGTTGTTTCCCATGCAACATTTCCCAACGGTGGTATCATACCTAGGTCTATGTGTAGATGATATCTCGAGTAGAACACAAAGAGTTTGTGGGCATTGATGGTTAGATTGCTTCCTCCCTTGGTCTTGTTTTGGTTCAGCGATATTGTGGGATGAAGCGGCCCGGACCAACCTTACTCGTATGCTTACGAGAGACTGGTTCCATTGACTAATGTGTAACTTCGTTGCACAAAGATGGCTGGCGGGTGTCTGTTTCTGCTACTTTAGTTGGATCGGATTCGACTAAGGCGGTCCTTGAGAAGGTTGAAAAGCAACTTATGTATCACCGTTGAGAAGGTCCTTGAGAATTGTTCTTGCTAGATACTCGTAGCAGCCACGTAAAACATGCAACAACAATTAGAGGATGTCTAACTTATTTTTGCAGGGTTTGTTGTGATTTGATATGGCCAATTACATGATGAGGTATATGTGATGTATGAGATGATCATGTGTTGTATAGAATATCACGACTTGCATGTCGATGAGTACGGCAACCGGCAGGAGCCATAGGGTTGTCTTTAATTATTGTATGACCTGCGTGTCAATCATTAAGCGCTATGTAATGCTTTACTTTATGGCTAAACGGTAGCAATAGTAGTAGAAGCATGGTGGGCGCGACAACCCCGATGGCGACATGTTGATGGAGATCAAGATGATGGAGATCTAGGATTTGGATCATGTGTCACTCGAATGACCGGAGGGATGTCAATTTGAATGGGAGTTCTTCAGTAATATGATTAATTGAACTCATTATCATAAACATAGTCAGTAGTGTCTTTGCAAGTTATGTTGTAGATGACTTGCTCGCGTTGTAGCTCCCTTGAATTTTTATATGTTCCTAGAGAAATAGAGTTGAAAGATGATGGTAGCAATATTGCGGACTAGCTCCGTGATCTGAGGATTGTCCTCATTGCTGCACAGAAGGCTTATGTCCTTAATGCACCGCTCGGTGCGCCAACCCCTCTAGCATCGTCTGTAGATGTTGTGAACATTTGACAGGCACGTTCTGAGGACTACTTGATAGTTTAGTGTGTCATGCATTACGGCTTAGAATTGAGGCTCCGAAACATTTTGAACGTCACGGAACATATGAGATGTTCTAAGAGCTGAAATTAGGATCTCAGGCTCGGGCCCGTGTTGCGAGATATGAGATCTCCAACGAGATTCTTTGTCTGCAAGATAAAGGATAATAGCTCAATCGTTGAGCATGTGCTCAGATTGCCTGGGTGCTACAATCGCTTGAATCGAGTGGGAGTTAATCTTCCAAATAAGATAGTGATTGATATAGTTCTCCAAGTCATTGTCACTAAGCTACTAGAACTTGGTGATGAACTATAAAATACCAGGGATAGAAATAATGATCCCTGAGCTATTCGTGATGTTTGACACCACGAAGGTAGAAATCAAGAAGGAGCGTCAAGTGTTGATGGTTAGTAAAAACCACTAGTTTCGAGAAGGGCAAGGGCAAGGAGGGAAACTTCATGGATGGCAAGACAGTTGTTGCTCCAGTGAAGCAACCCAAAGTTGAACCCAAATCCGAGACTAAGTGCTTCGATTATGAGGAGAGCGGTCGCTGAAGCGGAACAACCCTAGATACTTGGTAGATAAGAAGGCTGGCAACGTCAATAGAAGTATATTTGATATACGTGTTATAGATGTGTAACTTGCTAGTACTCCTAGTAGCACCTGGGTATTGGATACCGGTTCGGTTGCTAAATGTTAGTAACTCGAAATAAAAGCTACGGAATGAACAGAGAATTAGCTAAGGGTGAGGTGACGATGTGTGTTGGAAATGTTTCCAAGGTTGATGTGATCAACATCGCACACTCTCTCTACCTTCGGGATTAGTGAAGAACCTAAATAAATGTTATTTGGTGTCTTGCGTTGAGCATGAACGTGATTAGATCATGTTTATTGCAACACGGTTATTCATTTAAGTTAGAGAATAATGGTTATTCTGTTTACATGAATAATACCTTCAATGGTCATGCACCCAGTGAGAATGGTTTGTTGCATCTTGATCGTAGTAAGACACATATTCATAACATTGTTTCCAAAAGATACAAAGTTAATAATGATAGTACCACATACTTGTGTCACTGCCGCTAAATGTCATATTAGTATAAAACACATGAAGAAACTCCATGCTGATGGATCTTTGGACTCATTCGATTTTGAATCGGTTGAGACATGCGAACCATGCCTCTTGGTCAAGATGAGTAAGGACCCCATTTTCTGGTTTGATGGAGCAAGCAAGTGATTTATTGGAAATTATACATGTTGATGTATGCAATCCAATGAGTCTTATAGCGTGCGGTGGATATCGTTATTTTCTTACATTCACTGATGATTTGAGTAGATATAGTGCACATTTACTTAGTGAAACACAAGTCTGAATCGTTTGAAAGGTTCAAGCAAATTCAGAGTGAAGTTTAAGATCATCGTGACAAGAAGAAATGTTTGCGATATGATCGTGGAGGTGAATACCCGAGTTACGAGTTTGGCATACAACTTTAGACAATGTGAAAGTTGTTTCACAACACATGCCACCTGGAACACCATAGCGTGATGGTGTGTCCAAACGTCATAGTCGTGCTCTATTGGATATGGTGCGTGCTACGATGTCTCTTATCGTTTTGCTACTATAATTTTGGGGTTATGCATTAGAGACAACTACATTCACTTTAAATAGGGCACCATCTAAATTCGTTGAGATGACACCGTGTGAATTATGGTTTGATAGAAACCAAAGCGGTCATTTCTTAATGTTTGGGGCTGCGACGCTTGTGTGGAAAAATGTTTTCACCTAATGAGCTTGAACCCAAAGCGGACAAATGCATCTTCATAGAATACCCTAAGAACAGTTGGGTAAACCTTCTATCTCAGATCCGAGCATAAAGTGTTTTTTTCTAAAACGGATCCTTTCTCGAGAAAGAGTTTCTCTCAAAAGAATTGAGGGGCAGGAAGATGGAACTTGATGAGGTAGTTGAACCTTTGCTTCAACCAAAGAGTAGTGCAGCGCAGGAAGATGTTTCTGTGAAGCCTACGTTAGTTGAAGAGGAAGTTAATGATGATGATCATGAAGCTTCGGATCAAGTTACTATCGAACCTCGTAGGTCGACAAGGACGTGTACTGCTCCTGAGTGGTAAGACAACCCTGTCTTAGAGGTCATGTTGTTGGACAACGATGAACCTACGATCTATGGAGAAGCGATGATGGGCCTGGATTCTGACATATGGTTAGAGGCCATGAAATTCGAGAAAGGATCCATGTATGAAAACCAAGTATAGACTTTGGTAGACTTGCTCGTTGGACGGCAGGTCATTGAGTACAAATGGATCTTTAAAATGAAGACAGACGCTGATGGTGAATGTCACCATTTATAAAGCTCGACTTGTCGCAAAGAAGTTTCCAGCAAGTTCAAGGAGTTGACTACGATGAGACTTTCTCACTCGTAGCGATGCTAAAGTCTATTGGAATTATGTTAGCAGTTGCTGCATTTTTCAATTAGGAAATCTGGCATATGGATGCCAAAGCATCATTTCCTTAAGGAAACGTTGTATGAGATACAACCAGAAGGTTTTGTCAATCCTAAGGATGCTAAAAGGTGTGCAACCTTCAGTGATCCTTCTATGAACTGAAGCAAGCATCTCGGAGTTGGAATATACACTTTGATGAGGTGATCAAAGTTTTTGAGTCTATAGAAAGTTTATGAGAAACTTGTATTTGCAATAAAGTGAGTGGGAGCACTATAGAGTTTCTGGTAAGCATATGTGGTTGACATATTGTTGATCGGAAATGATGTAGAATTTCTAGAAAGCATAAATGGTTGTTTGAAAAGAGTTTTTCGAAGGAAGGCATGGATAAAGCTACCTAATTGTTGAGCATCAAGATCTATAGAGATAGATCAATATGCTTGATGAGACTTTCAATGAGTACATACCTTGAAAAGATTTCGAAAGAGTTCAAAATGGATCAGTCAGAGAAAGAGTTCTCGCCTGATTTGTAAGGTGTGAAGTTGAGTGAGACTCAAAGCTCGACAACGGCAGAATAAAGAGAAAGGACGAATGTCGTCCCCTATGCCTTAGCCATAGGCTCTATATTATGCCATGCTGTGTATCGCACCTGGTGTGTGCCTTGCCATGAGTCTGTCAAGGGGTACAAAAGTGATCCAAGAGTGGATCACTGGACAGCGGTCAAGATTATCCTTAGTAACTAAAAGACTAAGGAGATGTTTCTCGATTATGTAGGTGATAAAGAGTTCGTTGTAAAGAGTTACGTTGATGCTAGCTTTAACACCAATCCGGATGACTCATAGTAGCAATCTGGATGCGTATAGTGGAGCAGCCATTTGGAATAGTACCAAGTGGAGTGTGGTAGCAGTGTTTACAGTTTGACATAGAGATTTGCAAAGTACACACGAAACTGAATATTGCAGACCCGTTGACTATAAGACCTCTCTCACATGCAAAGCATGCTCGAGCCCCAAAACTCATTGGGTGTTAGATTCATAACAATGCGAATCACATGGTGATGTGAACTAGATTATTGACTCTAGTGCAAGTGGGAGACTGTTGGAAATATGCCCCAGAGGCAATAATAAATTAGTTATTATCATATTTCCTTGTTCATGATAATTGTTTATTATCCATGCTATAATTCTATTGATCAGAGACTTAGATGCATGTGTGGATACATAGACAAAACCACGTCCCTAGTATGCCTCTAATAGACTAGCTCGTTGACCAAAGATGGTTAAGGTTTCCTAGCCATGGACATGAGATGTCATTTGATAACGGGATCACATCATTAGGAGAATGGTGTGATGGACAAGACCCAAACTACAAACATAGCATATGATTGTGTCAGTTTAATGCTACTATTTTCTGCATGTCAAGTATCTGTTCCTATGACCATGAGATCATGCAACTCACTGACACCGGAGGAGTGCCTTGTGTGTATCAAACGTCGCAACATAACTGGGTGACTATAAAGGTACTTTATAGGTATCTCTGAGGGTGTCTGTTGGGTTGGCATGGATCAAGACTGGGATTTGTTACTCCGTGTGATGGAGAGGTATCTCAGGGCCCACTCGGTAATACAACATCACAACAAGCCTTGCAAGCAATGTGACTAAGTGTTAGTCACGGGATCTTGTATTACGGAATGAGTAAAGAGACTTGCCGGTAATGAGGTTGAACTAGGTATGGAGATACCGATGATCGAATCTCGGGCAAGTAACATACCGAAGAACAAAGGGAACATCATACGGGATTAACTGAATCCTTGACATAGAGGTTCGACCGATAAAGATCTTCGTAGAATATGTAGGAACCAATATGGACATCCAGGTCCCGCTATTGTTTATTGACCGTAGAGGTGTCTCGGTCATGTCTACATAGTTCTCGAACCCGCAGGGTCTGCACACTTAAGGTTTGGTGACGTTTCGGTAGTATAGAGTTATGTATGGTGGTGACCGAAGGTTTGTTGGAGTTCCGGATGAGATCCTAGATGTCATGAGGAGCTCCGGAATGGTCCGGAGGTAAAGATTGATATATAGGAAGTCCTATTTTGGTCGTCGGAAATTTTTTGGGCTCATCGGTAGTGTACCAGGAGTGTCGTAGTGTACCGGGAGACCATCGGGAGGGGTATTTCGACCCAAAAGGCTACATGGGCTGTGGGAGGATGAATACCAGCCATTAGTGGTCTGGGGGAAGTCCCACAATGGTCCCATGCGTCTGGGAAGAAAACACCCAAAAGGAAAATGGTGGAAAAAAAGGCAAAAGGGCTAAATTAGGAAGGAGTCCTAATCCTACTAGGAGTGGAGGCAGAGGACTCCTCCCTCCTAGTTCGGCCGACCCAAGGGCTGGCTCCTTGGGAGCCAAGCCTCCTCCTCCTCTCCTCCTATATATACTAGAGGGTTTTAGGGTTTTGGCACAAGATTTTCAGCCACGTGCTACCCGTTCCTCTAATGCATAGTTTCTCCTCTAGATCGGTTTTCTGCAGTGCTTAGGTGAAGGTCTGCCGGAATTGCTCCACCACCATCGCCGCGGCGCCGTCATGCTACCGGATAACTCGTCTACCTCTCTGCTCCCTCTTGCTGTATCAAGAAGGCGGAGATCGTCATCGAGCTATACGTGTGCTGAACATGGAGGTGCCATCCGTTCGGCGCTAGATCGGAAGGATCGTGATCAATATCGCGAGACGGATCGTGATGAGATCACGGGACGTATCGTGATGAGTTCGCGGGATGGACTGTGATTGGATCGCGGGACGGATCGTGATGAGATCGCGGCACGCTAGGTGATTTGGATCGCGAAGACGTTCGACTACACCAACCACGTTTCTTAACGCTTCCCGATTAGCGATCTACAAGGGTATGTAGATCCACTCTCCCTCTTGTAGATGCTCATCACCATGGATAGATCTTGCGTGTGCGTAGGAATTTTTTTGTTTCCCATGCAACGTTCCCTAACAATATTGCCATGCAACTTACACCAGGTAGTTTTTCTATGACTTGCATCATCACATCATATTATTGCATATAGAGTTTGATTTTTCATTAATAGAGCATTGTCCCATGAGAGAAAAGGATGATGGAAGCTATGACTCCCTCACAAGTTGGGACGAGTATCCAGACTTTACAAAAATAAAAGAGGCCAGCGAAGCCCAAACAAAAAAAAAGAGGCCAAATAAGCCCACCAAAATAAAAAAAAATGAGAGAAAGAGAGAAGGGGCAATTGCTACTACCTTTTTCCACACTTGTGCTTCAAAGTAGCACCATGATCTTCATGATAGATAGTCTCCTATTTTGTCACTTTCATATAACTAGTGGATATTCATTATGCACGACCACTTAGTTTTCTTTTTGAGCTTTCATACACTTATAGCTGTAAGTGCATTTGTTGCATGGCAATCCCTACTCACTCACATTAATATCTATTGATGGGCATCTCCATAGCCCGTTGATACGCCTAGTTGATGTGAGACTATCTTCTCCTTTTTCCCTTGCACCTCCTCCATATTCTATTCCACCTATAATGTTATATCCATGGCTCACGCTCATGTATTGTGTGAGAGTTGAAAAGGTTTGAGAACACCAAAAGTGTGAAACAATTGTTTGACTTGTTCATCGGGGTTGTGCATGATTTAGATACTTTGTGTGGGGAAGATGGAGCATAGCCAGACCATATGATTTTGTAGGGATAACTTTCTTTTGCCATTATATTATCTGTTTTGGATGTTTTACATGCTATTATATTATCTGTTTTGGATGTTTTATATGCATTAATATGCTATTTTATATTATTTTTGGGACTAACCTATTAATCTAGAGCCTAGTGTCAGTTCCTGTTTTTCCTTGTTTTTGAGTTTCGCGGATAAGGAATAATAAACGGAGTCCAAATGGAATAAAACCTCCGGAATGATTTTTTCTGGAATAAAAGGAAGCCACGAGACTTGAGAACCAAGGCAGAGGAGCTACCACGGGGCCACAAGCTCGCTAGCCGCGACCAGGGGGTTACCCCGCGCCGGGCAGGCTTGTGGGCCCCTGACAACTCCCCTAACCCTAATATTCGGTCTATTAATTCCCAAATATTCCATCATTATCAGAAAGGATCCACGAAAACACTTTTCCGCCGCCAGAAGCCTCCGTTCCCGAGAGATCCAATCTTGGAGCCTTTTTCGATAATCTGTCGGAGGGGGATTCAATCATGGAGGGCATCTACATCAACTCCATTGCCCCTCCAATGATGCGTGAGTAGTTCACCATAGACCTACGGGTCCATAGCTAGTAGATAGATGGCTTCTTCTCTCTCTTTGCTTCTCAATACCATGTTCTTCAGGATCTTCATGGATATCTATCCAATGTAATACTATTTTGCGGTGTGTTTGTCGAGATCCGATGAATTGTGGGTTTATGTTCAGATTATCCATGAATATTATTTGAGTCTTTCCTGAATTCTTATATGCATGATTTCATATCTTTGCAAGTCTCGTCGAGTTATTGGTTTGGTTTGGCCAACTAGATTGGTAATTCTTGAAATGGGAGAAGTGCTTAGTTTTGGGTTCAATCTTGCGGTGTCCTCACCTAGTGACAAAGTAGGAATAGCGAGGCACGTACTATATTGTTGCCATCAAGGGTAAAAATATGGGTTTTTCATCATATTGCTTGAGTTTATCCCTCTACATCATGCCATCTTGCTTAATGCGTTACTCTGTTCTTCATGAACTTAATAATCTAGATGCAGGAAGGAGTCGGTCAATGTGTGGAGTAATAGTAGTAGATGCAGAATCATTTCGGTCTACTTCTCACGGACGTGATGCCTATATGCATAATCATTGCCTTGGATATCTTCATAATTATTCGCTTTTCTATCAATTACTCGACAATAATTTGTTCACCCACCGTAATACTTGCCATCATGAGAGAAGCCATCTAGTGAAACCTATGGCCCCAGGGTCTATTTTCCATATTATACTTTCAGATCTAAAACCAAAAATAGCAAAAATACTTGCTGCCCTATTTTTACTTTTAGTTTTTACTTTCCTTTCAAGTATCCTATTATATCTATCTCTATTAGATCTCATCCTTGCAAGTAACCATGAAGGGATTGACAACCCCTTTATAGCATCGGGTGCAAGAGTTTGATTCTTTGTGTAGGTACATCTATTGGTGGCTCGCTTGTATCTCCTACTGGATTGATACCTTGGTTCTCAAAAACTGAGGGAAATACTTATCTACTTTGCTGCATCAAATCGTTCCTCTTCACGGGAAACCAACGCATGCTCGAGAAGTAGCAGGTATGAACCGTGGAGAAGTTAGAATACAATAGGTATAACACCAATATAAATAAAGAATGAGTTCAAAACAGTACCTAAAGTGGTGGTTTGTTTTCTTATACTAACGGATCTCACGAGTTTTCTATTAAGTTTTGTGTTGTGAAGTTTTCAAGTTTTGGGTAAAGATTTGATGGACTATGGAATAAGGAGTGGAAAGAGCCTAAGCTTGGGATTCCCAGGGCACCCCAAGTCATATTCAAGGATGCCAAAGAGCCTAAGCTTGGGGATGCCCCAGAAGGCATCCCCTCTTTCGTCTTCAATCCATTGGCAAATTTACTTGAGGCTATATTTTTATTCACCACATGATATGTGTTTTGCTTGGAGCGTCTTGTATGATATGAGTCTTTGCTTTTTATTTTGCCACAATCATCCTTGCTGCACACATCTTTTGAGAGACACGCTGAATCATGAATTTATTAGAATAATCTATGTGCTTCACTTATATCTTTTGAGTTAGGCAAATTTGCTCTATGTGATGCCCCTATATTTTTTAGAGCACGGTGGTCTTTGCATTTTATAGAAATACTTGAACTCTTGTACCTCACTTATATTATTTTGAGAGTCTCTAAATATCATGGTAATTGGTCTAGGTTATGAATTTAGTCCTAATATGATAGGCATCCAAGAGGGATATAATAAAAACTTCCATATTAAGTGCATTGAGTTTTTATGAGAAGTTTGATTGCTTGCATAAAGTTTTGAAATATAAAGATGGTAATGTTAAGAGTAATGTTAGGAAGTAATTGTGATTTGGTAAAAATACTTGTGTAAAGGTTTGTGATTCCCGTAGCATGCACGTATGGTGAACCGTTATGTAAGGAAGTCGGGGCATGATTTGTTTATAGATTGTCGACCTTTGTGTGAGGGTCGGGAGCGCGCGATGGTTAACTCCTACTAACCTCTCCCCTAGGAGGATGCGTTTAATACTTTGCTTCAATGACTAATAGACTTTTGCAATAAGTATGTGAGTTCTTTATGAGGAATGTGGATTCCATGGATTATACACACTCTCACCCTTCCACCCTTGCTAGCCTCTCTAGTACCGCACAACTTTCACTGGTGCAACAAACACCTTCCTCAAAACAGCCACCATATACCTTCCTGAAAATAGCCACCATATATTTTTCCTTAAAACAACCACCATACCTACCTATTATGGCATTTCCATAGCCATTCCGAGATATATTTCCATGCAACTTCCACTGTTTCCTTTTATGACTTGCACCATCACTTCCATATTGCTTATAGAGTCATATTTTGTCATAGGTATCGAGTTGTAATTTTATTTTGAGTTATAAGTAAATAAAAGTGTGATGATTATCATTATTAGAGCATGTCCCATGTGAGGAAAGGATGATGGAAGCTATGATTCCCTAACAAGTGGGGGTGAGATTCCGGACTTTATGAAAAAAAGAGGCTAACGAAGCCCAAATAAAAAAATGATAAATAAAAGAGGCCTTATATGCCCACCAAAAAATGAGAGAAAATAGAGAAGGGACATTGCTACTATCTTTTTCCACACTCGTGCTTCAAAGTAGCACCATGATCTTCATGATAGAGGGTCTCCTATTTTGTCACTTTCATAAACTAGTGGGAATTTTCCTTATATAACTTGTCTTGTATATTCCAATATGGGCTTCCTCAAATTGCCCTAGGACTTCATGATCAAGCAAGTTGGATGCACCCCCACTTAGTTTCCTTTTGAGGTTTCATACACTTATAGCTCTAGTGCATCCGTTGCATGGCAATCCCTACTCACTCACATTGATATCTATTAATGGGCATCTCCATAGCCCGTTGATACGCCTAGTTGATGTGACACTATCTTCTCCCTTTCCTTGACAACCTCCACCATACTCTATTCCACCTATATGCTATATCCATGGCTCGTGCTCATGTATTGCATGAGAGTTGAAAAAGTTTGAGAAAATAAAGGTGTGAAAACAATTTCTTGATGATAACCCACAAGTGTAGGGGATCAATTGCAGCCTTTCTCGATAAGTAAGAGTGTCACACCCAACGAGAAGCTAAAGGTAGAACAAATATTCACTCAAGTTATATCGACCACCGATACAACTCTACGCACGCTTAACGTTCTCTTTACCTAGAATAAGTATGAAACTAGAAGTACTTTGTAGGTGTGACGGGATAGGTTTGCAAGATAATAAAGAACACGTAAATAAAAACTAGGGACTGCTAAAATAAAGAAACAACTAAATTAGTTTAACGAGTGTGGAAAAGTGGTGGTAGGAGTTGCGGAATTATCCCTAGGCAATCGATAACTAGACCGGTCATCATTATAGCAATTTTATATGAGGGAGTGGCATAAGCTAACATACTTTCTCTACTTGGATTATATGCACTTGTTATTGGAACTCTAGCAAGCATCCGCAACTACTAAAGATCATTAAGGTAAAACCCAACCATAGCATTATAATGTATCAAGTCCTCTTTACTCCCATATGCAACAACCCACCTACTCAGGTTTATGCTTATGTCACTCAAGCAACCCACCATAGGAAAATCACGAACACATTGCAACACCCTACAGCGAGGATCCCTCACGCTTGCGCGACACGTAGAACACCATAGGACAACACCAATAATAAAACATGCAACTCAAACCAATCATGATCATCAATCAACCCATAGGACAACAAAAATCTACCCAGACATCATAGGATGGCAACACAGCATTGGATAATAATATGAAGCATAAAGCACCATTTTCAAGTAGAGGGTATAGTGGGTTGCGGGAGAGTGGGCCGTTGTAGATAGATGGGGGAAGGTGATGGAGGTGTTGGTTAAGATGACGGAGTTTTTGGAGTAGATCGCCGTCACAATGATGGCCCCGACGGCGTTCCGGTGCCACCGGAAGAGCGCCCCCCTCCTTCTTCTTCTTCTTCCTTGAACTCCCCCCTAGATGGGAGGAGGGTTTCCCCTCTGGTCCTTGGCCTTCGTGGCGGTGGAGGGGCGGGAGCCCCTCCGAGATTGGATCTCTCTCTCTCTCTGTGTTTCCTTCTGTTTCTGCGCTCCTCGATTCTGGCCTTTCACCGTTTCTTAAATATCCGGAGATCCGTAACTCTGACCGGGCTGAAATTTGAGGGGATCTTTATCCAAAAATTAGCTTTGTTGCAGCGAAAGAACAGCTCCAACCGACCTAAGGGCTGGTCACAAGGGCCCAGGGCGCGGCCAGGGGGTAGGTCACGCCTGGCAGGCTTGTGACCTCCTCGGGCATCGTCTCGCGTTAATTATTTTTCCCAAGAATCAAATATATTCCAAAAAAATCTCCATAAGTTTTTATCACGTTTGGACTTCTTTTGATATGGATTTTCTGTGAAACAAAAAACATGTAACAAACAGGAACTGGCACTAGGCACTGGATCAATATGTTAGTCCCAAAAATAGTATAAAAAGTTGCCAAAAGTATATGAAAGTTGTAGAATATTGGCATGAAACAATAAAAAAATTATAGATACGACGGAGACGTATCAGCATCCCCAAGCTTAAATCCTGCTTGTCCTCGAGTAGGTAAATGATAAAAAAGATAATTTTTGACGTGGAATGCTACCTAGCATAATCTTGTTCATAAAATCTAATCATGGCATGAATATTAATACACGACTGATTCAAAGCAATAGTCTATCATTTGACATTAAGACAATAATACTTCAACCATACTAATAAAGCAATTTTATCTCTTCAAAATATAATGGCAAAAGAAAGTTATCCCTACAATATCATATAGTTTGGCTATGCTCCATCTTCCCCACACAAAGTATTTATATCATGCACAACCCCGATGACAAGTCAAGCAATTGTTTCACACCTTTTATGTTCTCAAACTTTTTCAACTCTCACGCAATACATGAGCATGAGCCATGGATATAGCACTATAGATGGAACAGAATATGGTGGAGGTTGTGAAGAAAAAGGAGAAGATAGTCTCACATCAACTAGGTGTATCAACGGGCTATGGAGATGCCCAGTAATAGATATTAATGTGAGTGAGTAGGGATTGCCATGCAACGGATGCACTAGAGCTATAAGTGTATGAAAGATCAAAAAGAAACTAAGTGTGTGTGCATCCAACTTGCTTGCTCATGAAGACCTAGGGAAATTTGAGGAAGCCCATCACTAGAATATACAAGCCAAGTTATATAATGAAAAATTCCCACTAGTATATGAAAGTGAAAAAATAGGAGACTCTCTATCATGAAGATCATGGTGCTACTTTGAAGCACAAGTGTGGAAAAAGGATAGTAGCATTGTCCCTTCTCTCTTTTCTCTCTTTTTTTATTTTTTATTTTTGGTGGGCATCTAAGGCTTTTTTTTTATTTGGGCTTCTCTGGCCTCTTTTATTTTTTTAAAGTCCGGAGACTCATCCCAACGTGTGAGGGAATCATAGCTTCCATTATCCTTTCCTCACATGGGACAATGCTCTAATAATGATGATCATCACACTTTTATTTACTTACAACTCAATAATTACAACTCGATACTAGAACAAAATATGACTCTATATGAATGCCTCCATAGTGTACTGGGATGTGCAATGATCTAGCATAGCAATGACATCAAAAAAGGACAAGCCATGAAAACATCATGCTAGCTATCTTATGATCATGCAAAGCAATATGACAATGACGGTGCATGTCATAATAAACGGAATGGTGGAAGTTGCATGGCAATATATCTCGGAATGGCTATGGAAATGCCATAATAGGTAGGTATGGTGGTTGTTTTAGGAAGGGTATATGGTGGGTGTAATGCACCAGCGAAAGTTGCGCGGTACAAGAAAGGCTAGCAAAGGTGGAAGGGTGAGAGTGCGTATAATCCATGGACTCACATTATTCATAAAGAACTCACATACTTATTGCAAAAGGCTATTAGTCATCAAAGCAAAGTATTATATGCATGCTCCTAGGGGAAATGTTCATAGGAGTTAACCATCGCGCGCTCCCGACCCTCACACAAAGGTTAACAATCAATAAACAAATCATGCTCCGATTTCCTTACATAACGGTTCATAATACGTGCATGCTACGGGAATCACAAACCTTTACACAAGTATTTCTACCAATCCACAATTACTCACTAGCATGACTCTAATATCACCATCTTTATATCGCAAAACTATTGCAAGGAATCAAACACATCATATTAAGTGATCTATAAGTTTTATGTAGGATTTTTTGACTAACCATGTAAATGACCAACTCCTGTTAACTCTCTAAATAGATAGAAGTGAAGCATGAGAGTTTAATTCTTTCTACAAAAGATATGCCCACGCTCTAACAAATATAAGTGAAGCAAAATAGCATTCTACAAATGAAGGTTTTCTATGCGTAGAGAAATAGGCAATCTAAACCTCAAATGATATAAGTGAAACACACGAAGCATTCTAAAAAGCCGTACTCAAAAGATATAAGTGAAGTGCATGAAGCATTCTATAAATCGACCAAGTATTATCTCATACCAGCATGGTGTGTTATTAAAAGAAAAAAGCACACGACGCTCCAAGATTTACTCATATCATGTGACGAATAAAAATATAGCTACAAGTAAAATGACCGATGGTTGTTGGAAGAAAGAGGGGATGCCCCGCAAGGCATCCCCGAGCTTAGTTTCTTGGGAGTACTTGAATATTACCTTGTGGTGCCTCGGGCATCCCCAAGCTTAATCTCTTTCCACTCCTTATTCCTTCATCTATCGTGATCTCACCCAAAACTTGAATACTTCAATCACACAAAACTTAACAAAACCCTCGTGAGATACGTTAGTATAATAAAACATATCACCACTTTAAGTACTGTTTCCAACCAATTCATATTTTTTTGAATTTTATCTACTATAATATAACTTTTCCATGGATTATATCACTGATACAATCGATAGTTTCATCAAAACGAGCAAAACAATGCATCAAAAACAGAATCTATCAAAAACAGGACAGTCTGTAGCAATCTGAACATTCACCATACTTTTGTAACTCTAAAAATTCTGAAAAATTAGGGCAAAATAAAACATTTGCATCGAATTACTGTGTGTAAATTTCAGAAACTTTTGACATTCCGGTAAAAAATATAAATTCACACACTATAGTCAAAGTTTCTATTTTTGCACTGCAGACACCAAACAAGCAATCTAATCATCCTAAAGGAAAATCTTGGCACATTATTTTTATAATACAATGGGTTTATACAAGGGGATAATTTTTTTGTTGAAAAGTTTCTGTAATCAAGATTCACAAAGTTTCCATTGGCATGAAAAAAGTTCAAGGCTAGCCCCCACTTCAACATTGCTCGTCTTTCTCACTTTCACTTTTCTTTTTGAAAAAGATTTAAGTTCCCCACTTTATATTTTTTGTTTTTAAACTATATAAAAGCACACAACAGATTAAAATGACTCTCTACAACTTCCGGGTTGTCTCCTTGACAACGCTTTTTTTAGAGCCATTAAGCTAGGCATAAAGTGCTCAAGTAATGGATCCACCTGGATCCCAAGGTATATCAAATCCAATTCTAATTAACAATGATTTTTAATTTAGTAGTGAGCACAAAGTAACATATATCATGCAACAACGAAGTATAACTCTCTTCCTATGCATCGGCATGTCATAAAAGAACAATTCATGCACACAAAGTAAAGGCCAATGCATAGTATAAACAGTTTCTTGCAATTTTATCGTATTGGAAACAAAGAGAGGCGGAGATGTAGTTCCTCTATCATAATAATTGCAATTAGGAGTAGAAATCACATGCATACTATATTTATCAAAATCATCATGAGCAATAGTAGAACGCAACCCATCAATAAAATCAAAAAGGGATATTTCAAATGAATCCAAGGGATGATAGCAATTATCATAGCATTCATCCTTCGGTAAGAATGAAGGGAAATTGCATGGTTCTCCTATTGGGTGCAACTGTTATCCCTACAATTGCTTTGCTAGTATGAAATTGCACCCACACAATTCATCCCGCGTTGGGTGCAAGTGTTTGCTCAATTTGTGTAGATGCTGACGATGGGAGTTTGCATGGTTCTCCTATTGGTTCAATAACCTTGGTTCTTATTGAGGTAAATACTTATCTTTAGTGTGATGCATCTCCTCTCCCCTTCGGGGAATAACCAGATGAAATTTACAAGTACCAGGAAGAATTTCTGGCGCCGTTGCCGGGTAGACATCATCAAATTCTTATCAAGTACCTTCCAAAAAATATCATTCACTTGTTATAATTTTTATTTTCTTTTATATAATTCTTTATATAAAAATCAAAATTACAAAAATATTTCTATTTGCTTGTTTGCTTACTTATCTAGTTTATTACCTAGATTGCTTGTTTGCTTGCTAGTTTACTTGTTTCATCACCATGCCTCAAGATAGATTCTATAATATTTCCTATTACCAAAGAATTACTGAAATTTAAAGTTCCATGAAGAATTGCATGACCACACAATATGAGCACAATAACAAATTTTCTACTGAAATCAAGGAACACTCAACTTTACTTGATGTTATTAATAACCATGATGAAGATCTTAAAGTGATTGGTAATTCTCCCATTGAATATTTGTTTACTAATATGAAAAATAGATTATAAAGGGACTAGAGATGAGTCAACTTTAAGTAGAAGGTGTCCCGTTTGTTTGGAGGGTGATGATCTTAATGATAAAAATGAAAAAAGTGGGTTTGGAGAGGTCAAAACTTTAGCTAGTGATGTACCTACTATCTTGGATCACAAGGAATTTAATCATGATATTTGCTCTTTAGTATAATGTATTTCCTTACTGTAATCCATAATTAGCTCACCCAATGCCTATGAACAAAATAAGGCTTTTATTAAACATATCGTAGAAGCTATGGTAAAGGCTCATGAAGAAAAACTTGAGTTAGAAGTTTCTATTCCTATAAAGTTGCATCATGAGTGGGAACCTACTATTAAAATAAATATTAAAGAATATGAATGAAATTCTTGGTGTGATCTTGGTGCTAACGTTTCCACTATACCAAAATATTATGTGACGTGCTAGGTCTCACCGAGATAAATGAATGTTCCCTTAACTTGCACTTAGCGGATTCCACTATTAGGAAACGATTGGGTATAATAAATGATGTGATTATTCTTGATAATAGAAATTATGTGCCCTTGGATTTCATTGTTCTTTATATTGAATGCAATCTGTATTGTTCAATAATATTTGGTAGGCCTTTCCTACGAACTATAGGTGATACTATTGATATGAAGGAGAGAAACATAAGATTCAAATTCCCACTAAAGAAAGGCATGGAACACTTAACTATAAAGATAATTAAACCACCTTATGAATCCATCATGAGGGCCACCTATGGAATGAATGTCAAGGATGACAACACTTGATACTATGCATTATGCCTAGCAAGGGGCATAAAACAATAGTGTTTGTTGGGAGGCAACCCAATAGTTAACTTTAAATTTTTGTTTTAATTTTTGTATTGATGTGTTTACTTGATTATTGATACTGTAATGATTATTTTACACAGTATTTTGATACAAATTTCTAAGGTTTTCCCAATTTTTCAGAATTTTCAGAGTTACATAAGTATGGTGTCTATCAGATCATTACAGTGTGTTCTATTTTAGACAGAATCTGTTTTTTGCTTGCATAGTTTGCTTGTTTTGATGATGCTATAGATTATATCGGGGGGTATAATCCATGGAGAAGCTATAATACATTACCTTATGCAATAATAAAATATGAATCAATTTATAAGAGTACCTAAAGTTTTTTATTTACCTATCATGCTAATGGATCTCACGAGTTTTCTATTGAGCTTTGTATGCTAAAGTTTTCAAGTTTTGGGTGCGATCACGCTGGATAAAGGAATAAGGAGCAGCAAGAGCCTAAGCTTGGGGATGCCCAAGGAACCCCAAGGTAAAATTCTAGGAAGACTCAAGTGTCTAAGCTTGGGAATGCCCCGGAAGGCATCCCTCTTTCCTCTCCATTCCATCGGTATATAACTTGGAGCTATACTTTTATTCACCACATGATATGTGTTTTGCTTGGAGCGTCATATATTATAGTTTACTTTATTTTTAGTTTTCCGCAATCATTGTGTTTATGGACACACCTATTTGAGAGAGACAGATGTTCATCATGATTTGTTAGAATACTCTATGTGCTTCACTTACATATTTGAGCTAAGCAGTGCTCTAGTGCTTCACTTATATCTTTTAGAGCACGGTGGCATGTAGATTTTATAGAAATAATTGAACTTTCGTGTTTCATCTAAACTTGTTTGAGAGTCTAATAAATAGTAACGGTAATTCCCATTGGTTATAAGACTAGTCCAAAAAGGATAGGTATTCAAGGAGTGTATAATCAAAACCTTCATGTAGCTCACCATATAAGAGAAATTGTGGGTTAATGCTATTGATGTAGTAATATGAAAGGGCATCAATACATGATTGTTGGTTAGTAGAAATATTGGTAATTAAATCGTGTTACTTGTTGCTCATCTGAATATTGGTTATGGCATGATGATGATGATGTGTGAGCATTTTTATTCCTCGTTGAAATCCTAGTGTTTTTCGGGTCGGAGGCGCGTGATACCTCTCCAACGTGTATATAATTTTTGATATTTCCATGCTGATATATTATCATTCTAGGATACTTTTGGGGAATTTATTTACCAACTTATAATATTTTTGAGCACTAACCTATTGACCCAGTGCCCTGTGCCAGTTGCTGTTTTCTGCATGTTTTTGGCTTTTCAGGTTTACTGTACCAAACGAAGTCCAATTGCCATGAAACTTTTTTATGATTTTTCTGGACCAAAAGAAGACCTGGAAGCTTTGGAAGGAGGTCGGGAGGTGCACGAGGGCACCAACACAAAATAGGGCGTGCCCTAGGGGGCTGATGTGTGTTGGGCCCCTCATGGCTCTCCCGACGTACCTCTTCGGCCTATAAATTCTCTTATATCCCAAAAACCCTAGAAGAGGTCCCAAAACACTTTTTACACCGTCGCAAGTCTCTGTTACGATGAGAGCCCATCTAGAGCTCCGTTCCAGCACCCTACCGGAGGTGGAATCAATCACAGAGGGCCTCTTCATTAACCTTTCTGCCCACATGATGATGCGTGAGTAGTTCACCACAGACATACGGGTCCGTATGTAGTACCTAGATGGCAATCTCTCTCTCTTGATCTTCAATACAATGTTCATCGCATCTTTGCCTTGATCTATGGCACGTTTGTTGGGATCCGATGAATTGTGGGTTTGTGTTTAAATTATTCATGAAAATTATTTGAGTAAACCTTATTACTATGATTTTTATTTGCATGATCATTATAGCTTCGTAATGCTCTCCGATCTATTAGGATAATTTGGCCGACTAGATTGATCTTTCTTCAGTGGGAGAGGTGCGTTGTAGTAGGTTCGACCTGGCGAGTTTCTATATCCCAGTGACAAAGTAAGGGACAAGATACGTCTTTTTGTTGTTGCTACTAAGGATAACATAATGGGGTTTATTCATATTGATTGAGTTTACTTTCTCTACATCATGTCATCGTTCTCCATGCATTAATCTGTTTGTCATGAACTTAATATGTAGAGAGGCAAGCATAGAAGCGCTCTTGAAGTGGAGTAGTAGTAATAGGTGGAGGAAGGAGTTGGCCTATTTGTTTTGGACGTGATTCCTGTATACACATGATCATTGTCGTGAATATCACATAACTACGCTCTTTTCTATCAATTGCCCAACAGTAATTTGTTTACCCACCGTATGCTACTTTCATGAGAGATGCCGCTAGGGAAAACTATGGTCCCTGGGTCTATTCACTTATATCTTTACAAACGCTACAATTACCTTCCTACAATTTTTTACCTTTTTTATTTTGCAATTTACATTTATCTATTTTTATCTACACACTTCATTTGCTTGCAAATAACGAGATCAAGGGGATTGACAACCCTCTTGCCCACGTTGGGTGCAAGTTGTCTGCTCTTTTGTGTGCAGCCGCTGAAGACAGTTGTGGATTGATATTCATGTTGGTTCGATAAATCTTGGCTTCATAACTGAGGGAAATACTTACCCGTATTGTGCTGCAATTACCCGTTTCTCTTCACGGAAAACCCAACATAGATCACAAATATAAAGAGATCATAAGGCTTTGCAATAAGTATACAAGTTCTTTATGACTAATGTGAATCCATGGATTTACGCACACTCACCTTTCCATATAAAGCTAGCCTCTACGGTAATGTGCATTGCCCATTCTCACCTCGAGGATTGGTGCAACTTTCGTCGGTGCATCCAAACCCCGTGATATGATACGCTCTATCACACATAAGTCTCCTTATATCTTCCTCAAAATAGCCACTATACCTACCTATTATTGCATTTCCATAGCCATTCTGAGATATATTGCCATGCAAATTCCACCGTTATATCACATGACTTGTGTATTCATTATTATATTGCTTTGCATGATCATGTAGCTAACATGGTATTTGTGGCAAAGCCACCGTTCATAATGTTTACATGTTACGCTAGATCATTGCACATCTTGGTACACTGCCAGAGGCATTAATATAGAGTCATTTATTTTTCATCATCGAGTTGTTATATCGAGTTGTAAGTAAATAAAAGTGTGATGGTCATCATTATTAGAGCATTGTCCCAGTGAGGAAAGGATGATGGAGTAATGATTACCCCACAAGTCGGGATGAGCTCTGGACGAAAAATGAAATTGAGGGAGGCCAAATGAACCCACCAAGGAAAAAAAGAGAAGAAAAGTAAAAAATAAAAAGAGAGAAGGGACTTTGATACTATCCTTTACTACAATTGTGCTTCAAAGTGGCTCCATGTTCTTCATATAGAGAGTCTCTGAGTTGTCATTTTCATATGCTAGTGGGAATTTTTCATTATAGAACCTCGCGTGTATATTATGATGACAAGCTTCCTCAAATGCCCGAGGTCTTCATGAGCAAGAAAGTTGGATGCACACCCATTTAGCTTCCATTGAGCTTTCATACACTTGTATCTCTAGTGCATCTGTTGCATGGCAGTCCCTACTCCTCGTGTTGATATCGATTGATGGGCATCTCCATAAGCCATTAGTCCACCTGGTGGATGCGAGACTTTCCTTCCACTTTGACTCCTTCTGATCTCTACCACCATATTATATTTCACCCATATGTTATATCCATAGTTTATGCTCATGTATTGGGCGAGGTTGAAAATGCTAAAGCGTGTTAGAAGTATGAAACAGTTACCTGACTTGACAACATGGTGCTCATGATTTGTACTTATGTGGTGAAGATGGAGTCATGCCATGCTAATATGATAAAATGAGTGGGGAGTAACGTTCTTTAAGGATTATATTTTTGAAAGTTACTAATTATGTTGTTTATGTTGGATATTACTACGTTGTGTTTATTAGTTCATCATTTCTCAAAGATCATACCTACAAGAGATTACATGTTGGGTAGCATGTCACATCAAAAATTCTGTTATTATCATTTACCTATTCAAGGACGAGCATGAATTAAGCTTGGGAATGCTGATACATCTCCAACGTATCTATAAATTTTATTGTTCCATGCTACTATATTATCATTCTTGGATACTTTATATGAATTTATATGTTGTTTTATATCATTTTTGAGAACTACCCTATTAACCCAATGCCCAGTGCCAGTTGTTTTGTTTTCTGCTTGTTTTTGGCCTTTCAGGAAAACTGTACGAAACAAAGTCCAAATGACATGGAACTTTCTGATGATTTTTACTAGACAAATATAACACCTGGAAGCTTCGGAGGGAGACCGGAGGCCACACGAGGTGGCGCCAAGCCAACAGGGCGCACCTAGAGGGGGTGGTCATGCCCTAATGACTTGGGACCAGCTCCCGACGCCTCTTGACCTAACTCCGCCACTATAAATTCTCATAAGTCGGGAAAATACCTGAGAGATAGCCAAAATAATTTTTCCGCCACCACAAGTCTTTGTTCCGCCGTGTGTCCATCTGGAGCCCTGTTCTGATGCTCTGTCGGAGGGGGGATTGATCACGGAGGCCCTGTACATCAACCTCGTTACTCCCATGATGATGTGTGAGTAGTTCACCACAGACCTAGGAGTCCATAGCTAGTACCTAGATGGCTCACTCTCTCTTTCCAAAGTTCACTATGATTCCTGCGGTGATATATTCGATGTAATCTTATTTGCGGCGTGTTTGTTGGGATCCGATGAATTGTGAGTTTATAATTAGATTATTCATGAAAATATATTGAGTATTCACTAAATTTTTACATGCATGATTGTTATAGCTTCGTATTTCTCTCCGATCTATCGGTTTGGTTTGGGCAACTAGATTAATTTATCTTTAGCAGGAGTGGTGCGTTGTGATGGATTTAATTTTGTGGTGCTCTATCCTCATGATAGACGGGGTTAAGACACGTATTATATTACTTCCATTAAGGGAAAAACTACGGAGTTTATTCATATTGATTGGATTTACTTTGTCTACATCATGTCTTCTTACTCCAAGCATCATTCTATTTTTACTTAATACTCTAGATGCATGCTGGATAGCGGTCGATGGATGGAGTAATAGTAACAATCCTACTTAATACAAAAATAAATAAACAAGAATTCCACCTAGAAAGTTGATTGTTTGGAAGGTACCCGTGGATACGACTAGCCATGGAATGTGTTTGAATGCTGGAGGGGGAGTAAAATTTCAATTCTGTTTGGGAACCGCAAATACTGTGTTTAGCATGAAAGATATTGAAAACTCTATTATGACATTGACAGGAAAAGTATATCACTCAAAATTACATATTCATCTCTATTTTAAAACAATGAGCTTGTCACCTCTGCAAATTACATAAAAATGTATGAACTCAACAGTTCGAAACAAAGCAAAACAAACCATATTCAATAATCCGGACATGCCAAAATGAAATCAATGTCCGATCAGTCGCTGGCTGTCTGATTGGATCACTTACCGGACCTCATCCATGTAGCCTGCTCCGAGGCCATCACTATGTCCTGCTCCTGCCTGCGTCCGGGCCGCGTGCTCCATCTGCGTTTGGGCCACATGATCTGCCTGCATCCTTGCGGCATGCGCCGCTGCTGCCGACGCCACATCGTATTCTCTACGGTTGTTGATCTCTTTCATTTTTGTTCATAAGCCACTTCTTCGCTTGCTCATCTAAGAGACTTTCGTCCCCAACATGATCTTTGCATCCTTCATGCCTCGTGCGATTTGCAACCTCTCCTTCTCAAGCTCAATCTTTTCAAATGTCTTAGCCTTCTCGATCTCCCATTTGATCGCTGCCTCTGCTTCTCCAACTCGATCCTCTCCCTCTAAATTTCCAACTTCTTCTCCATGCTCTTCCGGTCCCAATCCATCCCGTCCTTGTACGCATCAACATGATCTTGTACCTCTCCTCTTTCTTGTTCCCCCTCACCGAGAAAATGCCCGTCCATGTGGAAGGCATTTTTGTAGACGCGGCGTCATGGGAGGCCCTTGCCATCTCCCACTTGTTTCTCATGACTTGTCGGTTATCTTGTCGTCCTTGAGATCGGCAAGAAGTTGTGTCCACTTTGGTTTGCCATTCAATATCACCCAACAACAACTAAACCAAATGGCTTCTTCTCTACCTCGTGATACATAATGGCCGCCACCACACTCTAGCGAACAAAATATGCATAGGAATGAGAATGTAACAAAACATGCATATGCAAATGATGACAAGGTGAAGTAAAATATCTTACGGGGGGTGGGGGGCAACTGCTCTTCCATCTCCGCATCCACTCCCTGCAATGCCAACACTTCCCTCTCTTGTTGCCTCCGTCCCAGACGACGTTTTTAGGCTAGGGGGAAGCTGAGGACGAGACGCCGATGGAGGAGTCGGATGCAACCTCGGTCGTGGAGGTCGGGGACGGATTGGACGAGATCTCAAGGGCGGATCGAGACTGACAACGAGGATGAGGAGCAAAGGTGACGGACGGCGAGGGCTCGAACGCGGGAAATGTAGAAGGAAGGCGGGAGGAGGGGAAGGGTTTGGTGCATTTGGTGCATTTGATGCAATTTGTGACGGGATAGGCCTGCCGGGTCCAATGTGGTGGACGTGCTCGATCACGTTCGGGCCTCTCCATATCCGTCCCCATATTTAGTCTAGATACGAGGGGTGACGGTCAGGCTGAGTGTTTAAGACCCGTTTGAGACGTCCGTCGGACATTTTTTTAACGGGTTATTGGCTGGACCGTCACAGTAAAAATTGCGGATCGTCTCGGAGAAAAACAAATGGCACGTGCCCGCCTGGACATCCGCGTGTACATGCTTTAATTTCACCATAGAGAATCTGAGTATCTGACCATCTCAGCGACGCTCAATCTACATGTACTATTACTACTTTAATAGCTGTTTTCGTACCATTATTATTGGAATGGGTCAAACAAAGTCGGCCACAAACAAAGTCCGGGTGCTGAACTGCTGATGTATACACGCGTGGAGGACGAGCGACCACCGTGTGTGTGTGTGTGTGATGCTGACCGCGGAAACAGGGACGGGCCTCCATGGACATTGCAGGACATGAACAGCCCATGTAGCTGAACTATGGGAGGAGACGCACGCAACATATGCAATCCCTCCGTCAACGAATAACTGCACATTTGACATTTAAATTTGTTTACAAAAGAATTTACTTCTTCTTCTCAATGCACTTTAAATTATAAAACACGGCTTCTCTCTCATCAGACGGTAATCAAGACCAATAATATTGAACACATAGTCTCCTCACTACTACATGCACTTAGCTCACTCAGGATGGAGTAATTAAAAAAGAGAG
The DNA here is from genome assembly GCA_022496015.1 of Hordeum marinum. NCBI lineage: Eukaryota > Viridiplantae > Streptophyta > Magnoliopsida > Poales > Poaceae > Hordeum > Hordeum marinum. The sequence goes on from CM039674.1 coordinate 33,668,953, forward strand.
ATGGTGGCTTGCACCTTTACAATGCAGTTTTTACTTCACTTTATAATCTGTCCTAATTTTTTTATATACACACTTATTCATGAACGGAGGGAGTATGTTTCATGTGTAGCTGTTTTTACTTCTGAAAAAGCTGTTTTTACGACGCTTCTCACGTAAAAGGAGACTAAATGCACTCTGTTTTTGTATATGTTAGAAGACTAAAATGCACTCTGACCAATTCATTTTACTTTTATACAAAGATAAAGATGTCAATTCAAAAAAAGAGAGAGATAAAGATGTCACTAAATTCACCCGTTAGAAAACCAGGCAAAACCCTATGACAGTTCGTCCACTCGGCCCACACCAACCGATGAATGAAACTTGACTTACGACACACTTGTCCAATATGTACGTAGCATGGTTGAAGGAAGTGGCTAGCTAGGGCGGCCTTTGGTGCGCCGAAGTCGAGTAGAGGTTGTGACCATTAAAGCCCCGGGAAGAAATGCGCAGTTGTCCTCTATGTTTAAAAAACTCAAATAATTAATGAAACAATATAAATAAAGCACACTCTCACTCAACAATATGATTTTTAATATATGCTATCCGATACAATAGTTTGAAATATATCAAATATTAAAGCTAAAAGACCAAATGTACTGCTAATGTCCTAAAGTGGCATCATGCTATACTGAAAAGAATAATCTGTCTATTATTTCTTGAAATTATATCTTCATATTAATCTTAATGCTATCAATCCATGTAAAGTCTAAACCTTCGCACCTAGAAGATAAAGCAATTTATTAATGTCATTCTATCACAATCTAGACATTAGAGTGCTCACCACAACTTAATAACTTAAACATCAACAAAGTATAATGTGGTCACATGAAAATCAAATTCTACAAAAGAAGTCTAGCTATACAACGATGACCAAATCTACTGTAAGTGATGATTTTGAAGGTGTGTGGAGAGCAAACTATTAAACAAGTCTAGCATGGTTGCTAGTTTTTTTTAGAAACCAAAGAAAATTTATAACTAACACTTACGAAGGAAAACAATGGATAATACAATACATGGACAAGGAAACAAAAAACGATCAACAGAAAATATTACATCCAAAAACCATATTGGCCATCTTCTTTTTCAATTGAATACATGTCGACAAAGTTTAAAAATGCACTGAACCAACAAATAAGAGAAATAGGAACCTGCAAATGGATGCAGCTATTTTGAGCCCGAGCTCAAATGCACCTGCCTGAAAAAAAACATAAAAAATAAAAAAATCAGAAAAATATGATTTTTTTTGTGAGAAGCATTGACAAAATTCCTAGGTGCCTGCAAAATTGTACTGATTTTTTTTTGCTGCGAGTTTCACAAATGTGTTTTCATGATGAAATTTTGCAGGCACCTAGGAATTTTGTCAATGCTTCTCACAAAAAAAACATTTTTTTCTGATTTGTTTTGAATTTTTTATGTATTTTCTTCTCAGACAGGTGCATTTGAGCTCGGGAGCAGAAACAGACTTTCCCCTGCAAATGCCCACACCATGGTAGACTTTCAAGACCCTTGTTATCCTTCACCTTTGTCTATAGGGTTGGAGAAATAAGCCATGCCACATAACAACTTGAAAGAATAAGCCAAGATCGTTGCACCAAGATCTAGCCAATAGTTTTCCTTAATAGACACGTCAAGCACCAAGATATGAAGGGAGGGGCAAATCTGACGATGTGTACCTTCGTAAACCCTTTGTTGCCGCCAGATTGGTCTAAATCAAGGTAAAGAGAGGTGGATGAAAACATTTTCTCTTAGTTTTTCACGAGGGAAGAGACCATGTTTGAATATGTCATCACCGCCACCGACTCACTTGATGCCGCTAGAAAAAAATAAAAATCTAAGGAAAAGAATAACTAAAGAACGAACTAAATAGAAGGGATGATGAATCACAAATAACAAGTAGTACCGAAAATAAGGACAAAAAGTTGGTTCATTACTCGCATTACGTCGGGCGCGGCTATTGGCCGCCCGCTGTGATGCTCATTTCTGACTCGCCTGCATGGAGCTGTAACTGCCCGGCCTAGTAACCAGTTGATGCGTCGTGTGATGTCATGATGTGGTCATGCATGATTTTTGTTTTTTCTTCGCATTTATTTATTTTTTCTATTGCTTATGTTTAGAATTTTTAAAATATAAATATTACAAAAAAATTACATAATTTTTTAAAAACGTTAATCATGCATGTTAAAAATGTTAAACGTGTATAGCAGAAAACATATCTGTTAGATACAGAAAATTTATAAATGTCAATGTAAACAGTAGAAAATGTGAGTCACATGTACGAAATGTTAATCATATGTACAAGAAATGTTTGTGAAAATTATTAAACGTCGAACATTTGAAAATGAGTGCATGTGACATTTACATATATGTTATAAAATGTAATAAAATTAATGTAGTTCAATAATAATATTTTATACATTGAAAAAAAGTAAGTTACATTTAAAAAATCTTCACATGTTTGAATATGTATTAGTGACATTTAAAAATATATTTCTACACTCTAAAAAAGTTTTTATAGTTCACAAAATGTTTTACCATTTAGAATATTTCAAAAATGTATTTGAAAATATTTATTCCAAACATGATTTTGTAAAACAATATTAAACATGTATTTGGAAAATCTTAAAACGGGTATTCAACAATGTTTAAAATATATACGAAAAATGTAGAAACATGTATGAAAGAAACTGGGCATGTATTAAAAAACTCGCACCCAATGAAAAACAACAAAAGAAACAAAAAGAAAAGTGAAGAAACCAATCAAATCAAAGAAAACAAAGAAAGAATCAAAACATGGTATGTCATATCATTCGAATGGGCCTGACTTTCTCAAGGAAAAAGGGGCCTGGTCCGCACGAGCTCTCACCTCTCAGTGGTAGGCAGGTCTAGCGAAATGTCTCAAAAAAAAGGCAGGTCTAGCGAAAAGCGTTTGAGCCCACGGCGTGCGGCGAGAACAACAGCCGCATCACCTCCTCTGCTCAAAAGAACGAACATAACACATTCGGTTATAGATGCTCTAAGGAAGACAATAATTAAAGGACGAACGGAACGGGAGGGGTGACGAGTCACAAACAACAAGTAGTAACGGAATGAAAGGGACAAAAAGTTCGTTCATTACACTCACTATGATTTGCGTGGCTATGTGCCGCCCGCTGTGATGCCCATTTCCGGCTCCCCTGCAAGGAGCTGTAACTGGGCCGACCTAGTAACCGGCTGATGCGTTGTGTGATGTCAAGATGAGGTCATGCGTGTTTTTATTCCACATATTTTTTAGTTTTTTCTGTTGCTTATGTTTCGAAATATTTTAAATATAAATATTACAAAAAACTACTTAAATCCCAAAAATGTCAATCTTGCATTTAAAATAAACATGTATAGAAAAAATAGTATCAGTTATATATGAAAAATGTATAATTGTAAATATAAAAATTAGAAAATCTTAATCATGCATACGAAATGTTAATCAGATGATGAAAAATATTTTTGAAAAACGTAAAATGTGGAACATTTCAAAAGAAATGAATGTGTCCTTACAAAATGTAAGAACATTAATTTAATTCAAGAAAATGTATGTTACATTTTTAATAATCATCATCTGTTTAAAAAATGTGTCCGTGAAATTTTGAATTTTTTTTTGTAATGAAAAAAAAATATAGTTACAAAAAATATCTTCATCATTTAAAAAATATTCCAACATGTATCTGAGAAATATATTCAAAACATGTTTCTGTAAACAATATTAAACATTTATTTTATTTGGAAAAATTTAAATGCGTATAAAACAATGTTTTAAATAAATATGAAAAAGGTAGAAACATGTACTCCATCCGTTCCTAAATATAAGACCTTTTAGAGATTTCACTATGAACTAAAAACGGATGTATGTAGTCATATTTTAGAGTGTAGATTCGTTCATTTTGCTCCGTATGTAGTCTATAATGATATCTCTAAAAGGTTTTATATTTAGGAACGGAGTGAGTATGAGAGAAACTAGACATCTTTTCAAAAGCAAACCCAATGGAAACCGATAAAAGAAAAAAAAGGAAGAAACCCATCTAATAAACTACTGAGAATTGGGAGGGGGATCATTAAGGTTAACCAAGAAGCATCATCTCTCATCCCGTGTAGCGCCCGCATCGCGACCGCGGGGGGAACCTAGTGTCGTCGGCCCTTCCATCCCCTGTCCTCGTCGCCGTTAGGACGTGCTGCTGGGCAAAGCCAGGCCGACGTCGGTGGGGCTTCCTCACGTTCCGCTCGGAGTCATCTTGCATGGGGAGACGACGGTGGGCGGCGGCGTGCTGGCAGGCGTTGGGCGATGGGATGCGGTCGTCACGCTCGGGCATGGTGGGCTATGCAGTGATGGTCTCTTTGGTGCGACGACGGCTAGATCGGCCTGATCAGGATGTTGGCAGTTGCGGGGGGCTTTGGCCTTGCCGCTGGGCTCCCTCATCGTCCTCTGGAAGCCGCCCTTGCCGCCCAGTGCTAGCCTGTTAGGGCACAATCGAGAGGGACACTAACGTCCTCCTCATCGCGAGTGGTCACGGCAGGTGCGCCGATGACTACCTCGCCCGGGCTTGGGCCGAAGGCGCGATGCCCGAGGAGTTGCGGCGGCGGCGCTCGAATGCGTTGGCGGAGTTCGGACACTGCCTAGATCTGTTCCACCAGGATTCAGGGGAGCTCTGCGGTGGTTGGCCCTGCTGTTCTTCAAGCTTTAACACTACGATATGCTTCACATAGGTCTCCTCGATTTGGTCATCGATGGTTTCTGGTCTTTCTGCCAGAGACCTCAGCTTTTGGCGCATGGCATCACTAGATATCTAGATTGGAATTGATCCGATCAGGCGCACACTCATCTTTGGCCAGAGAGGCTTCATGAGGGCGTGGTGCGAAGCTACGCTATCTTGTCAGTGCCATGGGACATGTCGAAATATAGATTTCCACGATGTTGACAGTGGTGATGAAAGTCATGATGACTATGATTAGAGACTGGTAATGACGGAGAGGAGTTTTGGTTGCGTCGAAGAATGGCGACACAAGTTTTTTCCTATGAGTCGGGTGTTGAGGACTTGCAACGGCAGCACAAGTTTTTTTCCTATGAGTTGAGTGTTGAGGACTTGCAACGACGACCTTGGTAGGAGGGGGTGGTAACATAGGTGGACAACATTTTTAAGGGTCCTACTCGAGTATCGAGCCACGATCTTCAGGGCGAAAGCCCAAGGTCTTGCCTTCATTGGTTGTACCTGACAATGGTCTTGGGAAGGCATTGTTTTGGGGATCTCGGTCTCGCTCCAGGGTGTTAACTCAAGATCCCTGATCGAGCGACGACAATGCTTGAGCATTGTTTCCATCTTGGAGGTGTTGCTTTTGGAGAACCTCTTCTGTTGTTCGGGTGTTGTCTTTGGTGGTGGTTAGAGTGTCGCTGTTGCGAGTGTTTCATCACTGCAACAGGGGCTTCCTTTTTATATTTCTCTCATTTTCATTTTTTATTTTGTCTGTGTGCATCCTTGATATCTTTTGATATCCTGTTAATGTAGATGCTGGATGTAATTGGTATCTTTACGATATTAATATACGAAATTTGTAAAATCCAAACGTTCGGATCTGTACATTAGATCCGAACGATGTGAATCAAATCCACATGTCGTCGCTGGCAGCAAAAAAATAATACTTGAGTCGTGGGAGCCGAACCCAGGTTGATATAGTGAAAACACAAAGATGTTAACAACTCGACTGGCTAGACAGTTTGTGAAAACTGGAAACTGGTCCAGCTAATTATTCAGTTTATTCATCAGTCTTATTTTCTCGTTTTCCTGTCATTTTTTCTTTCATGATCGGGTCTTTTGCTTCAAAACTGCCTTTGCGGGAGAGAAAAATATATTGCCATGACTAGGATTCGAACTCCGGTCTCTTGGAGAAGACCCATAGCAGGCTACCATCAAACCACTTGACGTCTTTTTGTCAATTAAGCGATGGCAGCATACTTGACGCGATAGAGCCATGTCAGCATATTTAAAACACCATTTTTTTATCAGTTTCCGTGAGATTGATTCATGAAATTAATTTCAAGGCATTGTCTTCTTTCATTTGATATTCCGTGCAGCCATCCCATTTAATGCCAATGATTTTTTATTCAACGTGATCTTTTGAATCACTCATCGAGTGTCAATGATAGTACTTTTTTTCTTTGTGCATTTTTTCTCACCATGGAACGTATATACCCTCGTCCTGGTATCTTTGGTGCGGGAGGGGTGAGGGGGCAGGGATGGTAACTCACACATTGCAGACCTGATAACTTATGTGCTTCGGTCCTGATAACTTTGATGAGGGGGTGGTGAAATATACACACGGTAACTTTAATGTTAGTAGCACGATAACATACATTTCGTAGCCTGATAACTTATGTACCCTGGTCATGGTAACTTTTGGCGACGCGCGGTGGGTGGGGGTGGTGATGAAATATACCATCCGGTAACTTTTGCGTGAATAACATGATAACTCACACACTACAAACCAGATAACATATGTACCCTACTACTGATAACTTTGGCGGCGGGGTGGAGATGGAGGAGTTGTTAAAACACACCACGATAACTTATGTGCAGATAACATGACTTTTTTACGTTCCCAAGACATGATAACTTATGTATACCCCTGGGTATTTTTCGCGCGCGAGGCGGGGAGTTATGAAATATACCCATGGTAATTTTAATGTTAATAGCATGGTAACTCACACATCGTACACACTGGGAAATTTTCGCGAACGTGGCGGGGAGTGAGAATATCCTCCGGTAACTTTTGTGTGAATAGATGGTAACTCACACATCCCAGATCTGATAGCTTATATACCCCGATCCTAGTAACTTTGGCTCCGAGGGAGAGGGAGCAGGGGCGGTTGATGGAATATCCCATGATAACTTTTATGTGAATAACATGGTAACTCACACATCGCATAACTGATAACTTATGCGTCTCGGTCCTGATAACTTTGGTATGAGGAGAGGATTGATAAAATATCCCCCTAATAACTTTTGTGTGAATAGATGGTAACTCATACATCATGGAGCTGATAACTTAAGTACCTCGATCATGGTAACTTTGATGACGGGGCATGAAGAGTTGATGAAATATCCTATCAGTAACTATTGTGTGAATAACATGGTAACTCACACATCGTAGACCCGATAACTTATGTACATCGGTCCTGATAATTTTGACGACGGGGGTGAGGAAGGGGGGTGATGAAATATCTCCTCATACACCCGACAATTTTTGCGTAAATAGCATGATATTTTACGCGCCACAGACCTAATTATAGATGGCCAACAGGCCGACCCGGATATGGCACAACCCAACACACACCTAAACAACCCTGGATTGACACGACCCGCAAAGTTCTATTTATAAAGTGAGTCATTCCATGTCGGCATGTGGACCTCACCCTACGACTGGCACATCACCGATGGTAGGCGGTACTGTAGACATGATAATTTACTTATAAACATCATGGTAAATTTTTGACCCAGGCAAAAAAAAAGAGTTAAAACACCTCCGGTAACTTCAGTGTAAACACCATGATAAGTTAGTACTACGGGCATGGTAACTTCTGACCTGAAAAAAAGTCGTCAAAACATACCAACATGGGATCTAATTTCGAAGGTCTCGTCGCCACGAATCTTTCATGTGAAAACGGTTTTTCAATCGGAGCGACGATTTGAGCTACAAAACATTTTCATTTTCCGCATTGAAAAGAATCTTTGATGACATCATCATTTTTGTTTTTTCCATGCATGCATGTAAAAAGGGAAAGGTAACTTCACGCGGGGTGTTGGATTTAACAATCGTATTGGATTAGCGAGTGTTTAAGAGAGAATAAAGCCGAATTGGTGGACTAGCTATTGTAGAAGGAGCGTTTGGATCTGTCCTATAGATACGAACGTTTGGAACATATCACTGTCCATTAATATATTTCTTTTTTATAAAAAAACCCAAACAAACCGAAGAAAACGAAGAAAGAAGCAAAACACCGCATGGCCTGTCACGAGAGTGGGCCTGACTTTCTCAAGAAAAAACGGGCCTGGCCGGCCTCTCGGTGGTAGGTAGCCTAGCCCAGCCAAAAGCGCTCGAGCCCACGGCGTGCGGTGAGAAGAGCGGCCGCGTCATCTCCTCCGCTCCCGACATGGGCGCGGTGGGGAGTTAAGCCACCACCACCTCGCCGCCCCCCTCGCCCCACCACCTTCCTCCCCCGGCGATGCTGCTCCGGCTACGCGTCGGCGTCTCCCGCCGATCCACGTCCCTCCTCGCCGCCGTACCCCGCGGCGATCCTCCCGCGCGCCCCCCGCCCCCCGCGGCGCTCCCCCTCCCTCGTCGCCTCCACGACGCCGCCGATCACCGCCCGAAACCAGGTACCGGCGCGATCTCCCCCCCTCTCACACGCATATTTCTAGAGTGGCCGCGCAGTAGCACGTTGGTAGCTCAATGCTCTGCGCCTCTGCCGATCACCCCATGATTTTAGTTCCACCGCCCCCCTCTGCTCGCCACCGGCCGAGTGATGCAGAAATTTCATTTCATCTCAACCAATCTATACGTGCTTGTACTTTCTGAAATCTCATGACAAGCTGATCATCTATATCTTCTCTCTGAGCCGCTGATGCCCGTATTTTGTTTTGAAATTTAATGACAGTTTACTCTTGGTAATTTCTCATGCTGTTCTGTTGTGTTCTGTTCTGCACCTGAAGGGGGTCCTCTTACGCTCTACAGGGACCTAGTGAGCCAAGGGAAGCTCACGCATGACGTGTACCAGGAAAATGTTGCCTCCCAGTTGGACAGCTTGCTCGGGAGGCTCGAGCGGTACGAGATGGAGATGGAGGACTACCATGTAAGTGCCTCTGCGTTCGCCGGGTCCGAGTAGCAGCAGGTGCATTTTTTGTTTATTCAGGGAGATTTTTTCGTGGCGTCTGAGTGAGTGCCTTTGCGTGAAGTGCAGACAAAGATGTCTATGTGGGACAGTACCCGGGAGAAAGAACGGCAGAGGCTTCTCGTCGAAGAAGCCGAGGATAAGCAGCACGATGGGGTGTGGATAGATGAGAAAAGGGGATTTCTCGATAAGTTGATGTCACGGTAATATTTGTGATCCTGCCTGGGTCCATTTTCTGTAAAACCATCAAATTATTGATATCAAGAGTTTTGTATTTTAACTTCCAGTGATGCTGTTCATATATGACTGTATATCCTCTCCCAAATGATATAAATTTTGCCCACTGATAACCGTTAGTAAGGTGTTCATGCAAATAGATGATGTTCTCATCCTTTATTTACTAATTTTTATATTGGCTTCCAACTCCGTTAAGATAAAAAAACAGTAGAAATTATGTAGAAAATTTGGCATACTCTGTAGAAATTTTCTTGTTTAGATATTAGAAATCTCTTGTACATATATTCCAAGAAGAGCGTAACTAAGCAGATCAGCGACCTATAACTGTTGTGTCACGCTGCATTGAAAGTTGTTGTTTGACTTGTCTTTTGCTGATTAAACCAGGAAAAGAAGAGCTAACATAGAACCTGGAGTTGGAAGATGGGTTTCATATTTGAACAGAGAGAGGAAACTAGATAATTTGGTTGGCCAGAAACCAGTTGCACCTGTGGCTCCAAAAGGATTGTACCTGTATGGGAATGTTGGAAGTGGTAAGCTAATTAAGTAATAGATTCAGCTGGCCTGCAATCATTGAGTTAGTGCTTTGTAGTCAGGCTGTCTCCCATATACTCCCTCCGTCTGGAAATACTTGTCCTAAAGGTGAATGTATCTAGACTTATTTTAGTTATAGATACATCCATTTTATTCATTTCTTGGACAAGCATTTCCGGACGGAGGGAGTATATATTAATGTCTTAACAGTATCTACATACAGTAGTAACTAAATACTCCCTCTGTTGTTTAGTGATCTAAACACTCTTATAATAGTTTACAGAGGGAGTACTGTTTATGATGATATTTTTTCTACCGATATGATGATAATATTATATATCTATCTGCAATTGTTATACTAACTTTAGAGAGCAACTTGTAACACAGGGAAGACAATGTTGATGGACATGTTTTACGGAGCCACAGAAGGTGTCATCAAACACAGGAGGAGGTTTCACTTTCATGAGGTAAATTATGTAAAACCCATGTACGTGTGGCTTGGCAAGATGACAAAATAGAGTGTATGTGTGGCTTGGCAAGAGTTCTGTTAATTAACTTGTTGACTATCATATTTCAGTCAGGATCCTGTTGTCTAGCATTTGAATAAAACTGAATTATGCCTTTTCATGCAGGCTATGCTTGAAATACACGACCATATGCATGATGTGTGGAAGAGACGTGATGATGGCAAGTCTATGGAATCAAGTGCTTTCAGTTGGATATCAGGCCTTCCTTTCGATGCAAAAATTAAGGAATGGCTGATCGGGGAGGAAAAGTACAAACAAGATAAACATCAAAAACATATCCTGTTAGCTGTCGCTGACAAGTTCCTTGTCGATAGACAAGCAAATAAATGTGGTGCAAGCATTCTATGCTTTGACGAGATACAGGTACCTGTAATTAACACTTCTATGGTGTGCATTTCCAACTTATTGGAAGAAACTGCCGTTTCTATATCACACTTGACATCATGCTTATCAGATTACTGCCGTAGTTTATCAATCCATTGCGATTACATCAAGTATAGTCTTGTAGGAAATTGTTCTGAAATTTATTTTCCCTATTCAGCTCATGCCTTCAATAGTTCTTACCGTATACAGTACATATGCTGCATAACATGCATGCTTTAAAAAAACAAGTGACAGTTAATATTGCTGATAGTAAATTAGATTGGACACTGGTATGCACATGACTTAGTATAATTCTAACTTAACTTCTGAGTAAGATTTCATGAGGCTAATACAGCTGACAGACATTGTCAACCTTGTGCCTTAGTGTGAGATATGCACTTAAAAAAACTCTTATAAACACCTCCTGCTATTTCACTCTGTCTACCATGGTATGCTTGCTGTTACTAAGAAATATTTAGCTGTCACTGTAAAAGTGTAAATACAATAAACTCTGCAGCCTATAGTTTTGAAATGTACTAAGAAACTGCATCTGTGCAGACTATTGATGTATTCGCTATTGTTGCCCTTTCTGGTATTCTGAGCAGACTATTAAGCACTGGGACTGTGCTTGTTGCTACCAGCAATAAAGCACCGGAAGATCTGAATCAGGTACACCCTTTTGTGATTATTGCTCTGTTTCTTTCTTTTTTAAATATAGTAAACACTTACATTTCACCAAAAGGAGATCGGACTGAAAGGCATAACCACATTCTGACCTGCTGACAATATTCATTTGAACTACACTACCTAGAACTTTGTTCCCACAAACAGGAACGACTTCTCAGAATTGTTACATAGAATTTGAAAGAAGCCAAAGTGGTAAAACACCAGGTTGCTATCATGTTATGGATGAATAACAATGCGGAGAATGTGTAGGGGAGCTAAACTATAGTTTATTGCTCTTTTTCCTAATCCTAGATACAGAAAATTCATTGAAAATGGATAACATGGATAATGGCCGTGGACTACTTATTTGCACCTGGGTTTCTTGTAATTTAATTATTCAGAAGCACATCATCCATCTACAAGAAATGACAAGACACTTTCTGAAGCTTAGTTTTTCATCTTCTGGATTTTTGATATATTATAAGAATGACAGCATAGTACCTGAATGGATAATAGGTACCTTTGAGTTAAAATAACTCTGTACTTGTTTTGACCTTTTCACTCTTCTCCGTTGGTTTTGTAGGATGGGATGCAACGAGAAATCTTCCTTGAGTTATTATCTAAGCTAGACGAGACCTGCAATAAGATTCTTGTTGGAACTGAAACGGATTATCGCCGCCTTATTCCTACGGATGGCTCAACTCAGGTTGACTTGTAATGACATAGGGAATTTATGACGCTTGGTCTTAGGACCGCATAAAACATCTGCATTACATGTTCTGGAGATAAACATGGTGCTTACTAGATGATAGCAGTGCTAGCAGGTTGAAAATAAGTAGTTCCCTATGATATTGTGATCCACTGTGTACAGATGCTTAAACTGTCTAGAAATCAGTTACTGGAGTGACAAGTTCAGGTGATTAAATCACATTATTTGAAGATCTTAATTTAATTTGCAAAATCTTCCAGTCGGTATTCTCTTGAAATCTTCTGCCTTGTTCCACTGTAGTTAAATAGACTTAATCTCATTGTTGAAGTTTGATAGGGGTTTGTCGTGTAGTTATTCAGGGTAGTGCATAAACAAGAAAACATCAACTCCCTTTACTACCTTGAGGTTAATAAATTAACAGGGCCTGTACAAATATATTCGTCTTTGGTGACACTAACTAAAGTTGTAGTTATCAATTTGGTTGTTAGGACAGAGATTCAAGCATCTATTTGTACATGTCAAATCAAATATACCTTTAAGTTACATTTTTTTATCCCTATGATAACTCTAATATGAAACCAGTAAGGTGTATCCTTTTGTGAATACACTGCATGTTTACTCTTGTTTTGCTTGGAAATTTGATATTTATTCTGCCTGTATTTATTACCTTATTCTTGGATGTCATATGCATTATCTTGTATTTTTTCATGTAACAACTAGTTTGCATATTTGTATGCAGATTCACTATTATTGGCCTACCAATCCTGACACAAGGAGTATGTTTGAGGCTATGTGGCATGACATAACTAACCAGGCAGGAGGAAACATTACTGCAGTTACTATTCCTGTAATGTTTGGAAGGTGTGTCCTAAAAATCATCTCTATACCAATATACATAGGCCTGAACATTAACTTTAATATTACATGGACAGGTCTATTGAGATTCCTCAAAGTTGTAGCGGTGTGGCAAGGTTTGACTTCGAGTATTTATGTGGACGCCCAGTAATATCCCACTCTTTGAATTTATATTTCTCGATAATCAAAATGTTATTGATGATCACGGCACTATTTGCTTTAAGAAACTATATATGGAGTAGTATCTTTCTTCCTTTCAACTCTATGAATTTGGAACTGAATTCTAATGCTTTGCAGGGAGAGATGTTTTGAATGAACCCAATAAAACTTGCTTTGGTTATATTATTTATTTACTTGTATTCCTTATTCCAATACTTAGGTCGGAGCTGCAGATTATATAGCAATAGCCAGGAACTACCATACAATTTTCATATCAGACATTCCGGCTATGAGTATGAAGATCCGTGACAAGGTACTCCTTCATCTGTTGCTTTTCGTTATCCTCTGACTTTATCAAGTACTTAATAATTCATTGATGCCAAATGAAGTGTTATGTTTTTTTTTCTAATATTATTCCTCATTTAGGCAAGAAGATTCATCACCCTTATTGATGAGATGTACAATCATCACTGCCGCCTTGTATGTTTAGCTACCTCACCCATTGACAATCTATTTCAAGGAACTGAGGAAGGGCCTCTTTTTGATTTAGAGAGGTAACATTTATATTTATACTCGTGACCCTCTAACTCATTGGTGAACTGCAGAGTGCTTACCTAATCATGTAAAGTATTGATAATTTTCAGAGAACATCTACATTTATACTTGGGTAGTTGGATGCATGATCCTCTGACCACATTAGTGAACTGCAGTTAATTTTTTCTCGTCCTGTGAAATTGTAATTGTGCATATTTCAATGCGACACGTGCAGCTTGTACTTTCAGATTCAGTGGTGATATGACAGCTACCATGCAGGTCTTCTGAAATCTTCATCTTTGCAGGATCAAACTTTTGAATGTGGTACTTAATAATCTTGGGCATTGCTACTTGCGGCATCATCTTGTATGAAACAGTAGAAATAACAACGATCCTGTATTCTGAATCAAAATTTAGTCAGGGGCTACCGATTTCCAAATCAAAAAAATCCTGAATAAAAATGGCTTGGCTTGGCAAGCTTTGTTTTTGTTTTTATCCATCTGTAATATTTTTTAATGCAAAGCATTTGAATCTAAAGAATCGAGAACAGGAATTTATTATTAACATGAGAGGTATTTTGCAGTTTCCAGTTTGAAACTGAAGCAGAAGGGTCAAAGTTAAGGAGGGATGTTTCCGCAGAAGGCAATGTTGGTGTAGGGCCTTCTACTACAGGTCTAGTGTCAATGCTGTCTGGTCAAGAAGAAATGTTCGCGTTCCGCAGGGCGGTAAGTAACTACGTAATATAGTACCTCTTCTACATACTATTTGTTGCTCGCTTGAGACAATTCATTTTGCTAAATTCTGGATTTTAGTTTTCTTATTATAATGTTAAACTTCCACGACATGTAATTATTACGAGTCACTGACATTACTGTCTGGGCCTGTATGACGTATCTGATTTCAACTGTCCACCCACATTGTTGTTCCGCAGATATCTCGGCTCATAGAAATGCAGACCCCGCTGTATCTCGAGCGCGTCCAGCATGTCCATTCTTCTGCGCTTCAACAACAGCAGGGCACCCCTGTTGTCGCAAAACAGAGCACTGTCTCTCAGTCTGCTCCCTTGTAGACTGGTAGTACCATTCTATTCGTTCCTGTAGAAATAATCTTGGAAACGTCGTGGAATGAGGTTGGAGAAGCCAAGCTTGACATTGTCGGAAACTGTACCAAGTATATATGTAACACAAGTAATGTGCGCAAGACACACCGTTGCATCCGCGCATCTGCACAAGTTTACTTTGCTTTGCTTCCCAGTTATATAGATGCTTCCTAGGACTAGGAGGCATGATTATTGGTGTTGTTTGGTGTGCTTTAACATCTTAACCTAAAAAGAGCGCTACTCTTTAGTCGGAGGGAAGAAAATTAGAATCAAAATCTAAACAGGCCCAGTATATAGCCTGATCCAGTCCTGCCCATCCTAGAAGCAAAGGGCATGCCGCTGTCGTAACTGCAAAAGAACTTATGCAACCGTACATAGTTATGGATGAGATGGATGCATGCAAGTAGATTGATCACTGCGCAGCGGTACATGACACCGTTGCTGTTCGTTTGATGGTGTACTCGGCTTTGATCTTCTTCAGCATCATGACCACATTGTGCGTTGTCATTCTCCCCGGTCATACGAGCAGCTGGAGCAGATTAAACCCGTCTCAGATAGGGACACAGGAAAGCCACTGTCCAAGATGCATCTAGAACACAGTTGCAGTGGCTGGACATCGAGAGCCTGAACAAGCTCTGTATGAAAATGCCTGATGACCCACTGCGTTGGGTTAGGTTACTTGTGCGACCAACATTGCAGTTTCCTTCCAGTGAAGAGTTGAAGGTGTCGCTGAACATGTCATTCTTCTGCAATGGTTTTCTAGGGACCCATACTCTGTTCAAGGCAAATATAGACATAAATTAAGCGTTCTAGCTTAAACCATATTGTCTTGAGTGAAGAATAATGGTGCAAATGTACTTGTTGATGATCCATTGCCAGTTACTACGGGCTGATTATTTTTCAAAAGGGTTTTTATCATTCATGTCACTAGCTGTGTCTCACTACTCAGTTTTGTCATTAGGAATTTCAACCGCTCAAAAATGCCATCGGTCCGTCAGGCGCTTGCTTACAAATGCCACTAGACACCATTACTCACAGCTCAAAGCCCGTTTACCATGTTATAATGACCAAAATAACCATGAACCAACATGCCAGTTCTTCCTCTATTTTTTATGATAAAGTGTGGGTCCCACTTTATCCCAACAAAGTTCTTATTTTTCTCTAGAATTACTCGGTTTCTTACTCCTGACAAGTGGGACTCACATTTATCATTTTGTTCGCTTATAGGCCCTTAGCCGATCCAATGATCCATGCATCAAAACATTGATTGCCAGGGATATGAAGCTTGTGGCTATGTGAACTGGTTGGATGAATGGTTGGGCAGGGCTTGAAGTGTTATCATCAAGCTTGTTGAAGATAATGGGAAGTTGAAAATGACAATGACTGGTCTGCGGGACACAATTAAACCGCCGAAGCAAAAGAGGATCAATCACATGAAACAAATGAAAGCATGTGACAAGAAAGAGCTAGTATGCGTAGTTGTAGTTGCTGCATTTGCCATTTGCTATGCTCTGTTTGCAATGATGCTTAGGGGCTTTATTTGATGGTTAATTACTTAGTGCATACGGCCAAATATTTACCAATTGCTACCAATTTACTCAATCTATTTGACTTCCCTGTAAAGTGCAATGCTGAATATATAGGCATGCAACGAGCTAGCGTGTATGTTAGCTCCATTTGCTTTGCTACGTTTCCAGTGATCACAAATGATTAAAAAACAAAGAGCGTGTGCAATGATTAAACTTTTTGCACATGATTACTTACTAAACTGGAACCATGTGCATCGATATTACCTTAACACACGGTTTAGAAATATGAACAGTATGTATTTCTATTCTTGATCTCTACCGCTGACACCGGTGCAGTCGCCCATGCCCATCCTGCAGCCGCGTTTTCGCGTCCGAGAAATGCGTCCATTAAGGCATTGTTCGGTTAATCCCTCTCAGGAGGGGATTGGAAAGGATTGGAGGGGATTGAGGTGGAATTTGACTTGTAGGGGATTTAATCCCTCTGAATCCCCTCCAAACCCCTTCAAATCTAACGGAACCGAACAAGGCCTAATGGAAGAAGCCGCTTAGCCTTCATATGCGCTTTCCTGCGCCATTTCCTGCCAAACCGCACACTCTCCCACCTTGTGGGCTATGCACGTGAGTGCGCGGGCGCGTGTGTGGCCGCGACTAAATAAGCCACAACATTCGGTTGGCCCGGTCTCATCGCCGCTCTTTGCCTCTGTATCTCCGCCTACTATCTTCCGATGCACCCACCCTAGAGGCTAGAGCCACCTCCTCATGGACCCTTCCCCGATGAGACCGTAGAGGAATATGTCGAATGGAAGTTTTGGGAGAGGGCCTAACATTACTCCGAGTGGGTCCAAACCAATGCGCTATGAGAGGCTAAAGCAGCCGTTAGGGACGAGCGCCTCCTTGCCACACGCCAGATGTTTGCCCTTGTTCAGGATGCTGCAATGGCGGAAGCAGGAGTCATAGCCAAAGAGGGCTACAAGTTCATGTCCCTCGCCCGCGTGAGGCAAGCCCAATGGTACGTTGACCGTGTCAAAGAAGAAGTAGCAGCGGAAGCCGCTTCCTACTAAAAGGTCAATTCCAAAAAATAGAAAGCCAACGGATTTTTTTCAATTAATTGTGTTGAATCGTGTGTTTGTAAGCGTAGTGTAGTGGAATGGTGTTTAAATTTGAGTAAAATGCATAACACAAGTCCTAAAACTATGGGGTAGGTGTCAGTTTAGTCCTATAACCGAGCTCTTGTCAACCTGAATCCAACAAGCTTGAGTTTGCTCAATTCGGAGCTCATTTGCAGAAGTTGTGGCAGTTCTGGTTTTGACTGTATTCTTCCGTTTTTCTAGCCGAGTAGTTGTAGGTGTTGCAGTTCAGTGGATTGCGGTAGTACCGCTCCTCGGAGCGGTAGTACCGCAAGTGGCACGGAAGTAATTTTTTACTTCCGCCCCGAGGGCGGTAGTACCGCAAGCACGGAAGTAATTTTTTACTTCCGCCCCTTGGGCGGTAGTACCGCAAATGACTTCCGGTACTACCGTGCAGACTTTTTCGCGGAGTTTCCCTCTGCGGAGGTTGGCACAAAAGTAATTTTTTACTTCCATGCACCTCCAGTGGCTGCCTCTGCCGACCGCGCGGTAGTACCACATGGGCTCGCGGTAGTACCGCTCTGGTGTTCTACCGCTTGTGGCCCCGTGCTAACGGCTAGGGCCGGTTACTCCCGTGCTAGCGGTAGTACCGCACAAGGCTGCGGTAGTACCGCAAGCCGTCACGGTAGTACCATGACTTTTGCGGTAGTACCGCGATACGCGGGGCTGAGTGAGTGGATAACGGTTGGATTTTCCCCACCTATAAAAGGGGGTCTTTTTCCCCAATGGATCTCATCTTTTGAGCTCATGTTCTTCCCCCATTGTTGACCTTCTTCGAGCTTGCTAACTCTCAATCCCTCCAATGATTCTTGCTAGTTCTTGAGGGCATAGAGAGAGAGGAGATCTAGATCCACATTTCCACCAATCACTTTCTCCTCTTAGTGAGGGGAACCCCTTGGATCTAGATCTTGGAGTTCTTTGTGTTCTTCTTCGTTCTTCCTCTCATTTCCTCCCTAGCATTAGTTGCTTTGGTGGGAGTTGGGAGAGAAGGACTTGGGCACTCCGTGTGCCCTTGCCATTGCATTTGGTGCATAGGTTTGAGTTCTTCACGGTGATACGTGGAAGTGAGAAGTTGAGAAGCTATTACTCTTGAGTGTTTGAGCACCCTAGAGCTTGTTCCTCTTGGGTGCTTTGGTGCCCTAGATGGTTGGTGGTGTCTCGGAGCTCAATCATTGTGGTGCAAAGCTCCGAGCAAGCTTCGGGGTCTCCAATTAGGTTGTGGAGATTGCCCCGAGCATTTGAGGTCACCTCGGAGCCACAATCCATTGTGGTGAAGCTTCGTGGTGTCGTTGGGAGCCTCCAATCAAGTTGTGGAGATTGTCCCAACCTTGTTTGTACGGGTTCGGTAACCACCCTCAAGGGTCCCTTAGTGGAATCATGACATCTTGCATTGTGCGAGGGCGTGAGGAGATTACGGTGGCCCTAGTGGCTTCTTGGGGAGCATTGTGCCTCCACACCGCTCCGAACGGAGATTAGCATCCGCAAGGGTGTGAACTTCGGGATACATCGTCGTCTTCGCGTGCCTCGGTTATCTCTTACCCGAGCCCCTTTACTTATGCACTTTACTTTGTGATAGCCATATTGTTTCTTGTTATCTATCTTGCTATCTCTTAGTTGTCTATCTTACTTAGCATAAGTTGTTGGTGCACATAGGTGAGCCTAGTTATTTTAGGTTTTGTGCTTGACTAATTAAACGATAGTTTTATTCCGCATTTGTTCAAGCCTAAACCGTAATTATTTTAAAGCGCCTATTCACCCCACATCCACGTCCTTTCAAGTGTCATCCATATATGACTCCAAACTTATGCCTTTACCATATATAATATGATATGTCGATATGAATTCATACTTTGGTCATTTATAAGCTACATGCAATCCACATGTATCTTAGTAGTATATACATGTGGGAAAGTTTCACCAACTCCTGTGATTCCTCGGAAAAAAGATCCGCTCATCATGTAGTTCAGAGTCACCAAGATGTATATGAGTTTGACTCGCGTTATTGTTATACTTGCCTTGTTAGAACAGACTGCGTCATTCTAGTGTTCCCCAAAATCAGTCAGTATGAAGCCAGCATGAAATATGGATGGAAACAATGAGGTGTGGCATGTGAATGTCTGACTTTGTCAGTATGAGCGCGGTGCATTAAAACATCTAAGTTGCAGGATCTGTTTTGAACATTTTAGTTGGCCATCATATCAATGATGTATTGATGCAAATTACAAATACATTTGCTTTAATTTAATTTTATCCCATTGGAATGACCTGAATGAGTTTGCATGCTTAGGTTGGTGGTGTCAGTTATTTGACCAATGGTAACCAACACATGTAAATCTGCATGCATTCCTCTTTATCAACTATAACAAATATGGGACACGAGTGCAGAACCCAACTTTCTAAATTTATACTAAAATATTTTGTAAATATTTGCTTTATGCACTCGAGAACTAATATTACTGCATATTTGTTAAGAATTGATGAATAGTCCAGATTCAGTTTTAGAAAATACGTGTGACCATATGTGGATTGAACTCTTGAATGATCTCCTAAGGCAGAAGCAATAAAGCCACCTTATTCATGGGATAAAAATAGATAGAGAACATACAACTTCAAAAGAAAAAATTCTGCATAAATAAATGTTGACTGGAAAAATCTGAGGAACTACATGTTACAAATAGAACGTTCTACACAAATTCCAATTAAGCATGTTCCATATATGTGTCCATCATAAAAAATACACAACAAGAATAAAAATTATATAGGTGACTTCCAATAAAATGCATCATTGAATTGTGGTATTATAGAGGACTTTGTGTCCAGTTGAGCCATAGATTATACAGTATTTATGTCTAAAATGGCAAAAACACAATGGATAAAATTTCAAAAAAGGGTATAAAATCAGTAAGAAATAGTCATGGGAAACACAAAAGTTCAAATCATACATAAAAGTTTGACATAATTACGAACAAATCATAATTGAACGCCATCAATTTATTGGGATTTTTATTTCTGTGCCCCTGGTTCGTTAGTTGTACTCATTCATCCCCACGATCTTAACTTTTGCTCACTTTTCCCCACTCCCTTGCTCGAAACCCTCAGAACAGGTTACAACGGACGTTGCCGCCGGGTCAATGCCTTTGACCGTTAACTCTGACGAGTGGGGCCGCGTAGGGCCGAGTCCATCTTTGACCGTTTACCCATATAGTGGTTTCGTATGCTGACCGTACAATGGTATTCGTATACGTGGGCGCATGCAGGCCGGGGTCGTGGGGTAGCACGTGTCCATGGGACATTGCCCGAAACGTCACATCGTATAAAGAGGGGCAACCACCTCCATCGCCCCTACCATTTCCCCCCAAATCCCCCCTGCCACATCGTCTTCCTCTCCCCCACTGGCGTCGTCTTGCTCTCCTCCACTGCCTTCACCGCACCGTCTCGCTCTCCCCCACCGCATCCTCTTCCTCACCTTCATCGCCTCCGTCTGTCCGATGGCGGAAGCTCGTGGCGACGCCGGCGCAGCGGCCGGAGATGTAGTGGAGCTGCAGGGCACGGTGACCGCGGATGAAGTGAAGGACGTTGGCGGCGTCCACGGCGGTGCGGGGAAACTCGCAACCGCTACGGATGTGGAGAAGGAGGTGGCCGGCTCCGCCTCAGCGTTGTAGAAGGTGACGACGTCGAGTGGCGCAGTCCATCCCGATACCCCCCATGCGCAGCCTGGCGAGGAGCAGGAGGTATTTGCACTTGCTTTAGGATATTAGCTTGTAGAGTTAGTTGCATTGGTTAGATTGTGATTCATACGGTAGTTCAGATGGTTAGAGTAGTTGGTTTGACAGATGGGCCGGGGTTTTCTGTATTGGGGGGATGGGGGGTTTTGTACTAGGGTTTGTTGGATAAATTCGTTGCAAAAATGCTAGATAGATCTGTATGAGAGATAGAGATCTCTGTACTTCAATGCTACACAGATGTATGCTTATTAGATTTTGTTTTTAATGCTCACAGATTGGGGTTTTTAATGCTACAGACATGTATGCTTATTAGATTGGGTCTCTATTAGATTTGTTTTTGAATGCTACTCAGATTGGGGTTTTGAATTTCATATGCCCAAATGGAATCCATTGATTAAGATGTTATTTGATTCATTAGTATATAAATTTGTCCATAATATGTACTTATATTAGCTCTGTTGTTCAATGTGTGTGCATGACAATGGAAGATGCAAATAGGATCATAGTATATTAGCCCTATGATCAATTTAAAATGCATATCTAAATTTTCAATGTGATGTAATTGTATATTCAGGAGGATGATGGTTGGGAAAAAGAGAGGAAGCTGGACCTTACTGACTTCAAGGACCCGTACAATCCAGGGTATTGGATCGACAAAGAGTGTGAGGTAAGGCTGCTTGAAATTTAGATTGTTCATTTACCCTAGTTCCTTTGACATGGTGTATATGAAACTATAATGTATATATCTAAATTCATTCGTGTGTGCAGTACATCTCTAGAGAAGATGTGGATGTGGACGAGGGCAACTTCGCGTCCTTCAAAGCGAAGGAAGAGGAGAAGACCAGGGCCAAGGGAGATGATTACTACTACAAGAGCAGGACCAAAACTTGGCACTGCCCCTACCGCACCACCAAGGCAAAGCCAAAGTCCGGCCTCTTCGTTCACCTTCTAGCTTATGCAGAAGATTTAGCCATCCACGGGGAGGACTACAAGATCAGGGGCCAGCATGCTGCTCTCGCGAAAGTCCTGACTCCCATTCCCAACTAACAGAGCATGGTATGGTATGGTACTATGTGGTCTGGATGTGTTCTATGGATGGTATGGATGGTGTGGTACTATGTGGTCTTCTATATATGCATGTGGATGTGTTTGGTTGTTTGAGAACTTTGTTTGTGAACTGGATGTGTTTTATGGATGGTATGGTACTATGTGGTCTTCTATATATGCATGTGGCTATCTATGTTGCTTATTTGTGTGTTTTTAAATTTGTCTGCTATGATTTGTTTCAGTGTTTATTTTCAAAGTTTAGGTGCTGCAATGATCACACATGTTGTTTCAGTGTTGCTTCACTGATCAGACATGCTGCAAAGAATAAGAAAAAAGAGCAAATAGTCCATCATTTATCAAATACTCCAATAACAAAGCAAAAAACAACATTTGAATGAAGATGTAATGATTTTTGTAATAAAGGAGTACACAAATTATTTGTCTCATGTTTTATAATCAAATGCATGCTTTTTCCCACCAGCATGTCTCATTATCTGATGTTTTGAACTGACATTCGACAGGACAGTATAAATTCAAGAAAATGCAAAAAAAACCCTTGACAAACTATCTATGTTTGTGTAGGAGATCATGTGTGCAAAATTTGAGGTGATTTAGAGGAGGTCAAAGAAATTTGAATTTGAGAAATGTGCTCCAAATGAGCTGCGAGGCTAGGGTAAACAACCATTTGTAATCAAGTTTTTTTGGACCTACTCTAAATGAGCCAAATGTTTTTTATTAACACCTATTCAATCTATATAGTGTAGATTTGAAGTCTCACTATTTTTTGAATTAATCTTCATATTTTTACATTTTCTTTTGAAAAAATATGCTTTAATATAAAAACTATTAAAAACACGTTTAAAATATGAAAATGGAAAACTAAGTTCAGATCCTTCTTATTTACTTTGAAATAAAGCTTTGGTGATTTTTTTGATTTTTTAAATTTTTTCAGACCCTGTAGGTAAGCCTACCTCCTTTTCTTGAACTCTATGAAATCTTGTACGTGATAGCTCATATGTGTGAAGGTTTTCTCATGAAAATGACCATAGACCAAGTTTAAGATTTTTGCTTGGTAACATGTCACATAAGACAACATTGTGCGCAAGTTTTATATTTTTTTGATTTTTTAAATTAACGGTGCTCATTTGACCTCGATCGTGCCAGCTAGGGTTTTTTCATGAAAATGACCATAGACCAAGTTTAGTATTTTTCCTCGTTAGCGTGTCTTATAAAACGACGAACGGCAAAGGTTTCATATTTTTTAGATTTTTTAAATTAGTTATGCTCAGTCAAAGCCTTCAAAACCCCGTTGACTAGCTCAAAACCCCTCTAAACTCCATGGGGTTTCGCCTAACCCTAGCTCCGAGCGTCAGCCGTCCGATCATACCCTAGCGCCAAGCGACAGCCCTCAGATGTTGTCTTCTAGAAGGAATTCGGTGGGTAGGCTGCGTGCAGGCTCCACGCCGTTGGACCACAAGGACGGCTCCGCATCGTTGGATCGCGGGGCAATCCGCGAGAGGCGATCCTATTGGCTGTGCTTGGCTGCTCGCCCACCACTGACTCTGCAAAAAAATGGATCCTATTCGTCGAATTGTTATTGGGCCCAAAAGGAAACCAAGCTCTGATTGGGCCGTCGAATTGCGCCATTTTTTCCCATCGTTTGCTCTATTTTTTGTGAACGTGCTGGCTCTGTTTCTTGGTTGCATCGTTTGACATTACACAACAATTGATATTGCGTAGAAAATTTAGTTCTTTTTGTTCTATACAAATGCAAAATGACCAAATTTATAAGGGCAAAATTTATTTTTATCATGCAAAATGGCCACAAACTATTCAAAAATTGTCTCTTTTTGTTCATATAGTATATTTTTTTGGGATTTTTTGACGTATTTGTTCATATAATATATATGACCACGGATTCCCACGCGTGCAATTAGCCTCTTTTTCTTCTTCTTTTCAAACCACGTTTCCCACGCGTGTACACTCCCGATGCTGCGTTGGGTTTGAAAACGGTCTACTTCACATTTGACCCTGTTGTTGCCATGGCTAAATAACACATAGCACTACGACTATATTTAAGCCACCCTCTGCCTCTACCATCCCTCATCCATTTCCATCCTCTGCCATCTACCCTTCTTGCTCTTCGCCCCCTTCTCCTTCTTCTGCACATCCCTCCGCCATGTAGTACACCGGACCAACCTACTGCTTCCCACCCATCGTGCCGGAGAGGCTCTACCCTACCGGCGTGTACGTTGAGCGCACACTACATGTGTGGGCGATATCAAGGTGGAGGACCGCAAGGAACTTCACCGAGTTCTTCCTCGGGGCCAGCTACAGACACCTCCCGCGGGGATCTCCAACGATGTTCCGCGTCGAGGAGGGCATCCAAAACGGGATGGTGATTGCTCTCCTTGCCCACTTCACCAACACAATCAATGCCTTCTACCTCCTCGGCCGGGTGTTTTGGTGTGGCTGCGAGTTCATCGCTTTCACCATCCACAACAGGTTCACGGATTACACCAACATCTTCCCCACCGCGACGCGCATGCACACTCTTCCATACCCAATCGACAACGCCCTGGAGGAGCAGTGAAAAGGGCACCCGGAGGAGGAGCGAGGTGGAGAAGGCGGCGGCTAGGGTTCTAAACCCTCTATCTTTTTTTAGTCTATGTTATGTTAAGTTGTAATTGAACTATGTTGGAGTTGTTATGGGCTTGTTGGCCCTTTTCTTAGGTTCTATTATTAAGTTTTCTATCTATTCTATTATTAAGTTCTTCCTAGTTTGAACTATGTGATCGTGCTATGGGCTTGTTGGCCCTATCTACATATTGGGATTACATATTTGTTGATTATTTTCTTAGAGAGCTCGCTTTGTTAGTAGGGTTCCCTTGTTAGTAACCACCTAGTGCATGCAGCCACAACGAACACTTCTTTTTTTACACAAGCCACAAATATGTAGCCACCTAGCTAGAAGAGAGGAACCAGCGGCAGTGACCATCGCTGCATCTGTGGCGGCTGGCGTGCAAGAAAGCTGCTTGGTCAGTGCATCTTGGCGGACGCATCGGCGCATCCAGGCTCGGTCGATGCATCATGGCATCGTGGCATCGGCGCATGCAGGCTCGATCGACGCATGAAGGCAGGCTTTGCTGGGTGCATGCATAGCGGGCTTCTGTCCTGGCGACGCGCGTAGGCATTTAATGCAAGGGACGGCCCAACGAAACCACGACCCAACGGTCGAACAGCGACACCACCCAACGCGGCCCCACTTGTGAGGTCCAACGGACGACACAGTCCAGCGCGGCCCCACTCGTCAGAGTTAACGGTCAAGCTTTTGACCCGACGACAACGTCCGTTGTGACCAGTTCTGAGGGTTTCTGGCAAGGGAGTGGGGAAAATTGAGCAAAAGTTAAGAGCGCAGGGATGAATGAGTAGAGATAAGGAACTAGGGGCACAGATGTAAAAAACCCCAATTTATTTGTGAATAATGAAATTTACTATTTTTTACATTTGGTTTATGCTAAAGAGTTTTTCTAGGCCGCGAAGGGCACATATTGATGACTAGTGTAGAATACCCACAATTTTATTTGTACTATGTCATATATCGTGTTATTCATAGACAACATTCGATATTAGAAGCCATGTTATAATTGATTTGCACTTTGCTTCCGACTAGCAATTTGAAACACCTTATAAAGAGTGGAAGTTTGCAACCACTTGAAGATATGTCACTCACATGTTCTCTACAGCTTAAATATCATATATAGTTTCAGCCAATTCAATATATGGACCATATTTGTAGTTCAGCAAAATAGCCACATAAGCATGCTCAAGATTAAAGTTCAACATCGCTGAGTGTTATATATACATACATTGATTGAAGAATACCACTACAACTATTAAAGCATGCGCAATTGTGTGTCACATTATGTATCACACACATACTTTTGTGATATCTCCGATTGTGTATCACATGCATGCTCTTGTGATATCTCCGATTGTGTATCACACACATCATCTTGTGCTATCTTTGATTGTGTATCACAGAATATTGTTGGTGATATGTCCGATTGCGTATCACATGCATCATCTTGTGCTACCTCTTATTATGCATACTCTTGCCCGAGTTGTGTCTAATTTTCTTTTGCTATGATAAAATTATGCTAGAATAATAAGCATGTTTTGAATTATGTTCTTCACCACTTTTCTCAAAAATTGCATGACCTGATGAATTGGTATCTTGTTTCTAAAATGTTACATCTTGTTTTTGTAAGGAAATAATATTACATATTCTTGTCTTTCTATATCGCTTTATAAATTAAAACCACTACACTTGTAATATTATATAATGTATTCTTGTGTTTCCATGTGGTCTTATAAAATAAATAATATCACATATTATTGTATCTCTTAATTTATTAATTAAGGATTACTTCTCATATCTCTTAATTTATTAATTAAGCAAGTGACAAGAAAGAGCTAGCATGCGTAGTTGTAGTTGCTGCATTTGCCATTTGCTGCCATGCTCTGTTTGCAATGATGATTAGGGGCTTTATTTGATGATTAATTATTTAGTGCTTATGGCCAAATATTTACTGATTGCTACCAATTTATTCGATCTATTTTACTTCCCTGTAAAGTGCAATGCTGCATATATATGCATGCAACAAGCTAGCGTGTATGTTATCTCCATTTGCTTTGCTACGTTTCGAGTAACCGCAAATGATTAAAAAACAAAGACCATGATG
Organism: Hordeum marinum; assembly: GCA_022496015.1. NCBI lineage: Eukaryota > Viridiplantae > Streptophyta > Magnoliopsida > Poales > Poaceae > Hordeum > Hordeum marinum. The sequence goes on from CM039674.1 coordinate 33,695,756, forward strand.
AAACTTTTCGCACATGATTACTTACTAAACTGGAAACATGTGCATCGTTATTACCTTAACACACGGTTTAGAAATATGATAGTATGTTTTGATCTATTCATGATCTCCACCGCTGACACCGGTGCAGTCGCCCATGCCCATCCCGTAGGCCCGTTTTCACGTCCGAGAAATGCGCCCATTAAGGCATTGTTCGGTTAATCCCTCCCAGGAGGGGATTTGAAAGGATTGGAGAGGATTGAGGTGGAATTTGACTCATAGGGGATTTAATCCCTTTCAATCCCATCCGGATCCCTTTAAATGTAAAGGAACCGAACAGGGCCTAATGGAAGAAGCCACTTAGCCCTCCCGTGTGCTTTCCTGTGTCATTTTCGGCCAAACCGCACACTCTCCCACCTTGTGTGCTATGCACGTGAGTGCGCGGGCGCGTGTGTGGACACGACTAAATAAGCCGCAGCATTTGGTTGGCCTAGTCTCATCGCCACTCTCGCCCTCTCCCTCTCCGCCTACTATCTTCTGATGCACCCACCACCCTAGAGGCTAGATCCAACTCCTCATGGACCCTTTCCCGATGAGACCGTAGAGGACTATGTCGGATGGAAGTTTTGGGAGAGGGCCTGTCATTACTTCGAGTGGGTCCAAACCAACGCGCTATGAGAGGCTGAAGCAACCGTCAGGGACAAGTGCGTCCTTGCCGCACGCCGGATGTTTGCCCTTGTTCAGGATGCTGCAATGGCAAAAGCAGGAGTCATAGTCAAGGAGGTTACAAGTTCATGTCCCTCGCCCGTGTGACACAAGCCCAATGGTACGCTGACCGTGTCAAAAGCAGAAGTAGCAGTGGAATCTGCTTCCTACTAAAAGGTCATTTCCAAAAAAGAGAAAGCCAACAATCTGCTTCCTACTAAAAGGTCATTTCCAAAAAAGAGAACGCTAATGGAATAATTTTCAATTAATTGTGTTGAATCATGTGTTTGTAAGCGTAGTGTAGTGGAATGATGTCTAAATTTGAGTAAAATGCATCACAAGTCCTAAAACTAACGGGAGGTGTCAGTTTAGTCCTATAACTTTGAAACTGCATTTTTTGTCCTAAAACTATAAGAGGTGTGTCAGTTTAGTCCTATTACTTTGAAACTGTAGTTTTGGGCCTAAAACTATTGGATGTGTGTCAGTTTAGTTATATAAGTTTAGAAGTGCAGTTTTCGGTCCCAAAACTATGTAAGTTTGTTTATCTCAGGTTCAAAGCTTCCATGACCATCATCCATGGTGCATTTTTTCAAGCCCCTTCTATGTGTTTACTTCCTTAAAAATGGTTCATATGTTTCCATGTAGCAGTGTATGCTTCAACCTGCAGGCCCACCACCTGCGTGGCCATGAGTTGAAGGGCAGCCTCATTGAGAGGTTTGGTGCGGCCGACGGGGAAACCCTGATCCCTCTCCCTGGTGTGGCCATTGGGTGCATCCCTCTCCTCAATGTGGTGACATGTTGTAGGATCGAAAGTAGGTCTAGAGGGGGGGGGGTGATTAGACTACTTGACCAAATAAAAATCTACTTTTTCCTAACTTTAAGTGTTGACATATTTTAGCAATTGTTTCAAGTCAAGTACACCCTACACATGCATGTCTACGAGTATAGCAGCAAAAAGTAAAGACAAGCATGAGTAGTAAAGGAAGGGTAGGAAGATCAAACACAATTTGGAGACACAATGATTTATCCTGTGGTTCCGATAGGTGGTGCTATCATATGTCCACGTTCATGGAGTCTTCAACCCACGAAATTTCCGATTTTGTGCAAACAGGCATCAGAAAGTTTGCCACCCGAACTCGGTTCCACCGATCCAGAATTGGTTGTACCAAAATGCTAGGGTTTGGCATGGTCTAGTCTGAGTTTGGGAATCGGTTGCACCAAGTGGAAAGTGTTGGTTGCACCGATTTTGAAGATTTGGTTTTGGATAGACTTTTGATACGTCCACAACGTATCTATAATTTTTGATAATGGCATGCTATTATATTATATGTTTTGGATGTTTTATATGCATTAATATGCTATTTGATATTATTTTTGGGACTAACCTATTAATCTAGAGCCAAGTGCCAGTTTCGGTTTTTTCCTTGTTTTTGAGTTTTGAAGATATGGGATATTAAACAGAGTCCAAACGAAATAAAACCTTCGGAAGGAATTTTTTTGGAAGGAAACAAGTCGATCAAGCTTGGAGTGCATGTCAGGGGAGGTGCTAGGACGCCACATGCCTGCTAGGCGCGAGCCTCCCTGGCCACGCCTAGCAGGCTTGTCGCTCCCTGGCAGGTCTCCTAACCCTAATTCTTGGCCCATAAATACCCAATTATTCCCCCAACATCAAAAAGATCCACACAAATACTTTTCCGCCGCCAGAAGACTCTGTTCCTGAGAGATCCAATCTTGGGGCCTTCTCCGATAATCTCCTGGAGGGGGAATCGATCACAGAGGGCATGTACATCAACTCCATTGCCCCTTGGATGATGCGTGAGTAGTCCACCACAGACCTATGGGTCCATATCTAGTAGCTAGATGGCTTATTCTCTCTCTTTGATATTCAATACCATGTTCTTAATGATCTTCATGGGGATCTATCCGATGTAATCCTCTTTTGTGGTGTGTTTGTCAAGATCCGACGAATTATGAGTTTATGTTTAGATTACCATGATCTTATTTGAATCTCCTCTAAATTATTATTTTCATGATTTCATATCCTTACAAGTCACTTCGAGTTATTGGTTTGGTTTGGCCAACTAGATTGGTAATTCTTGCAATGGGAGAAGTGCTTGGTTTTGGGTTCAATCTTGCGGTGTCCTCACCCAGTGACACGGTAGGGGTAGCGAGGCACGTATTGTATTGTTGGAACCAAGGGTAACAAGATGGGATTTTCATCATATTGCTTGAGTCTATCCCTCTATACCATGTCATCTTTCTTAATGCGTTACTTCTTCATGAACTTAATACTCTAGATGCAGGCAACAGTCGGTCGATGTGTGTAGTAATAGTAGTAGATGCAGAATCATTTAGGTCTACTTGTCACGGACGTGATGCCTATATGCATGATCATTGCCTTGGATAACTACATGATTATTTTCTTTTCTATCAATTTCTTGATAGTAATTTGTTTACCCACCATGATATTTGCCTTCAAGAGAGAAGCCTCTAGTGACATCTATGGCCCCCGGGTCTACTTTCCATCATATACTTTCAGATCTATAAATAAAAAATACCAAAAATACCTTGCTGCAATTTATTTATCTTTTACTTTTTGCACTCGTTTACATCTATCTCTTTCAGATATAATCCTTGCAAATAACCGTGAAGGGATTGACAACCCCTTTATAGCGTTGGGTGCAAGAGTTTGATTGTTTATGTAGGTGCATCCATTGTTGACTTGCTTGTTCCTCCTACTGGATTGATACCTTGGTTCTCAACAACTGAGGGAAATACTTATCTACTTTGCTGCATCACCCTTTCCTATTCAAGGGAAAACCAACACAAGCTCAAGAGGTAGCAAGAAGGATTTCTGGCGCCATTGCCGGGGAGGATACATAGCAAGTCAAGACAAGATCTCTCCCGTCAACTTGCCAATTTCTTGTGCCGTTGCCGGGGAGGATACACATCAAGCCTACCAAGTACCCATAACAAACTCACCTCTTGCATTTACATTATTTTCCATTTGCCTCTCGTTTTCCTCTCCCCCACTTCTAAAACGATTTTTAGAAAATACCAAAAAGTTTTGCCTTTTTGTTTGCCCTTCTTTCGTTTGCCTTTCGTTTGCTTATGTGTTTGATTGCTTGCTTTGTAAAGATGTTTGAGAATATCAAGTTGTGTGACTTTTCCAATACTAATAATAATGATTTTATTAGTACTCCTATCCCCCCGCCACTAGTGCGGAATCTTATGAAATCAATGCCGCCTTGCTTAATCTTGTTATGAAAGAACAATTTTCTGGACTTCCTAGTAAAGATGCTGCATCCCATCTAAATACTTTCATTGAGTTGTGTGATATGCAAAAGAAGAAAGATGTGGATAATTATATTGTTAAATTAAAGTTATTTCCGTTCTCGCTACGAGATCATGCTAAAACTTGGTTTTCATCTTTGCCTAAAAATAGTTTTAATTCATGGAATAAGTGTAAAGATGCTTTTATTTTCAAGTACTTTCCGCCCGCTAAGATCATCTCCCTTAGGAACGATATAATGAATTTTAAGCAACTTGATCATGAGCATGTTGTACAATCTTGGGAGAGGATGGAATTAATGATTAGGAATTGTCCCGCACATGGTTTGAGTTCATGGATGATTATACAAATTTTCTATGCGGGATTGAATTTTGCATCTAGAAATATTTTAGATTCAGCCGTGGGTGTTACTGTTATGGAAATCACGTTAGGAGAAGCTACTAAACTCCTACATAATATCATGACAAACTACTCTCAATGGCATGTTATTGAAGATATAAATACTTCGAGTGAAAAGATGGATGACTTGATGAAATTGTTTGCTAGTAAGAGTGCTCCTATTGATCCTAATAATATGCCTTTGTCTTATTTTATTGGAAATAATAATGAATCGATGGATGTGAATTTTGTTGGTAGGAACAATTTTGGTAATAACGCGTATAGAGGTAATTTTAACCCTAGTCCGTTTCCTAGTAATTCCTCTAATAATTATGGTAATTCCTACAAAAATTCATATGTAAATTATAATAATATGCCCTCTGATCTTGAGAATAGTGTTAAAGATTTTATTGGTTCGCAAAAAGTTTTTAATGCTTCTATTGAAGAAAAAATGCTCAAGATTGACGAATTGGTTAGGAACGTTGATAGAATTTCTCTTGAGATTGATTGTTTTAAAGTTAGATCTACTCTAACCAAGCATGATATTAATGAGTCTTTAAAAGCTATGATAATTTCTATTGATGAATGTAAGGAAATAACCGCTAGAATTCGTGCTAAGCGTGAATGGCTTGAAAAGGTGTTTTCTCGCGATAATAATGATGAAGATCTTAAAGTAATTGATGTGACTCCTATTGAATATTCGTTTTAATATATAAATCTTGATAATGATGGTACTGGAGATAAGTCAACTCTAGTTAAAAGGCGTCCCAATGATTTAGAGTCTATAGATCTTAATACTAAGATTGATAAAAGTGGGATTGAAGAGGTCAAAACTTTAAATAGAAATGAACCCACTCTTTTGGATTTCAAGGACTTTAATTATGATAATTTTATTGATTGTATTTCCTTGTTGCAATCCATGATGAATTCTCCTCATGCTTATAGTCAAAATAAGGCTTTTACTAAACATATAGTTGATGCTATGATGAAATCTTTTGAAGAACAACTTGAGCTAGAAGTTTCTATTCCTAGAAAGCTTCATGATGAGTGGGAACCTACTATTCAGATTAATATCAAAGATTATGAGTGCCATGCTTTGTGTGATTTGGGTGCTAGTGTTTCCATGATTCTGAAAACTTTATGTGATGTGCTAGGTTACCATGATCTTGATGATTGCTCTCTAAATTTGCATCTTGCGGATTCCACTATTAAGAAACCTATGGGAAGGATTAATGATGTTATTATTGTTACAAATAGGAATTATGTGCCCATATATTTCATTTTCTTGATATAGATTGCAATCCTACATGTCCTATTATTCTTGGTAGACCTTTCCTTAGAACGATTGGTGCAATTATTGACATGAAAGAAGGCAACATTAGATTCCAACTTCCATTAAGGAAAGGCATGGAACAATTTCCTAGAAAGAAAATAAGATTGCCTTATGAATCTATTATGAGATCTACTTTTGGATTGCATACCAAAGATGACAATACCTAGATCTATTGCGTTTTGCCTAGCTAGGGGCATTAAACAATAGCGCTTGTTGGGAGGCAACCCAATTTTATTTGTGTGTTATGTTTTTTGCTTCTGTTTTGAGTGTTTCCCACATTATTAATTCTGTATTAATTGTGTTTTGGTGTTTTAATTAGTGTTTGAGCCAAGTAAAACCTTTGGGGTGATCTATGGTAGTTGTTCATTTGATCTTGCTGAAAAATAGAAATTTTTGCGCTTAGTCCAGGAATTTTATAATGTTTTCAGACCATCTAATTGATCTGAAATTTTTCCACAGGATTTATATACAAAGTTAACAGGTTTTCCTAATTTTTCAGAATGTTGTAAGTTACAAAAGTATACAAAGTTTTCAGTTTCCTACAGACTGTTCTGTTTTTGACAGATTCTTTTTTCTTTGAGTTGTTTGCCTATTTTGATGAATCTATGGGTTGTATCATGTGGTATGAGCCATGGAGAAGTTAGATTAAAGTAGTTATAACACCAATATAAATAAATAATGAGTTCACAACAGTAGCTAAAGTGGTTATTTACTTTCTTATACTAACGAATCTCATGAGTTTTCTGTTAAGTTTTGTGTTGTGAAGTTTTCAAGTTTTGGGCAGAGATTTGATGGACTATGGAATAAGGAGTGGAAAGAGCCTAAGATTGGGGATTCCCAAGGAACCCCAAGTCATATTCAAGGATTAAAAAATCCTAAGCTTGGGAATGCCTCGGAAGGCATCCCCTCTTTCGTCTTCAATCCATCGGTAATTTTACTTGAGGCTATATTTTTATTCACCACATGATATGTGTTTTGCTTGGAGCGTCTTGTATGATATGAGTATTTGCTTGTTAGTTTGCCACAATCATCCTTTCTGAACACATATTTTGAGAGAGACATGCTGAATTGTGAATTTATTAGAATACTCTATGTGCTTCACTTATATCTTTTGAGTTGGGCAATTTTGCCCTATGTGCTTCACTTATATCTTTTAGAGCACGGTGGTGTTTGCGTTTTATAGAAATACTTGAATTCTCGTACCTCATTTATATTATTTTGAGAGTTTCTAAAACAGCATGGTAATTGGTCTAGGTCATGAATTTAGTTCTAATATGATAGGCATCCAAAAGGGATATAATAAAAACTTCCATATTAAGTGCATTGAGTATTTATGATAAGTTTGATTCCTTGCATAAAGTTTTGAGATATAAAGATGGTAATGTTAAGAGACATGTTTGGAGGCAAATAGTGATTTAGTAAAAATACTTATGTAAAGGTTTGTGATTTCCATAGCATGCACGTATGGCGAACCATTATGTAAGGAAGTCGGAGCATGACTTGTTTATAGATTGTTGACCTTTTTATGAGGGTCGGGGGCGCGCGATGGTTCACTTCTACCAACCTTTCCCCTAGGAGCATGCGTTTAATACTTTGCTTTAATGACTAATATACTTTTGAAATAAGTATGTGAGTTCTTTATGACTAATGTTGAGTCCATGGATTATACACACTCTCACCCTTCCACCTTTGCTAGCCTCTCTATTACCGCGCAACTTTCGCCGGTATACCATATACCTTCCTCAAAACAGCCACCATATACCTTCCTCAAAACAGCCACCATATACTTTCCTCACAACAGCTACCATACCTACCTATTATGGCATTTCAGTAGCCATTCCGAGATATATTTCCATGCAACTTCCATTGTTTCATTTTATGACATGCACCATCACTTCCATATTGTATATAGAGTCATATTTTGTCATAGGTATCGAGTTGTAATTTTCTTTTGAGTTGTAAGTAAATAAAAGTGTGATGATAATCATTAATAGAGCATGTCCCATGTGAGGAAAGGATAATGGAAGCTATGATTCCCTCACAAGTGGGGATGAGATTCCGAACTAAATAAAAAAAAGAATAAAACATGCCTTAGATGCCCACACAAAAATATGAAAAAAATGAGAGAAAATAGAGAAGGGACATTGCTAATACCTTTTTTCCACACTTGTGCTTCAAAGTAGCAACATGATCTTCATGATAGAGAGTCTCCTATTTTGTCACTTTCATATAGCTAGTGGAATTTTTCTTCACGATGCATGTCCACTTAGTTCCGTTTTGAGCTTTCATACACTCATAGCTCTAGTGCATCCATTGCATGGCAATCCCTACTCACTCACATTGATATCTATTAATGGGCATATCCATAGCCCGTTGATACACCTAGTTGATGTGAGACTATCTTCTCCCTTTCCTTGACAACCTCCACCATATTCTATTCCAGTTATAGTGCTATATCCATGGCTTGCGCTCATGTGTTGCGTGAGAGTTGAAAAAGTTTGAGAAAATAAAGGTGTGAAAACAATTGCTTGACTTTTCATCGGGGTTGTGCATGATATAAATACTTTGTGTGGGGAAGATGGAGCATAGCCAGACCTTATGATATTGCAGGGATAACTTTGTTTGGCCATTATATTTTGAAGAGATACAATTGCTTTGCTAGTATGCTTGAAATTTTATTGTTTCTATATCAATATTAAGCTTTTGTTTTGAGTCTTACAGATCTGAATATTCATGCCACAATAAAGAATATTAAATTGATAAATATGATAGGTAGCACTCCACATCAAAAATTCTGTTTTTATCATTTACCTACTCAAGGATGAGCAGGAATTAAGCTAGGGGATGCTTATACGTCTCCAACGTATCTATAATTTTTGATGATGGCATGCTATTATATTATCTGTTTTGGATGTTTTATATGCATTAATATGCTATTTTATATTATTTTTGGGACTAACCTATTTATCTAGAGGCAAGTGCCAGTTTCTTATTTTTCCTTGTTTTTGAATTTTGCAGATATGGGATATTAAACGGAGTCCAAACGGAATAAAACCTTCGGAAGAATTTTTTTTGGAAGGAAACAAGTCGATAAAGCTTGGAGTGCATGTCAGGGGAGGTGCCAGGGCGCCACAAGCCTACTAGGCACGCCCCCTAGCCGCGCCTAGCAGGCTTGTCGCTCCCTGGCAGGTCTCCTAACGCTAATTCTTGGCCTATAAATACCCAAATATTCCCCGAACATCAAAAAGAGCCACGCAAATACTTTTCCGCTACCGGAAGCCTTTGTTCTCGAGAGATCCAATCTTGGGGCCTTCTTGGCTAATCTGCCGGAGGGGTAATCGATCACGGAGGGCAACTACATCAACTCCACTGCATCTCCGATGATGCGTGAGTAGTCCACCACATACCTATGGGTCCATATCTAGTAGCTAGATGGCTTCTTCTCTCTCTTTGATCTTCAATACCATGTTTTTCATGATCTTCATGGAGATCTATCCGATGTAATCCTCTTTTGTGGTGTGTTTGTCAAGATCCGATGAATTGTGAGTTTATGTTTAGATTATCCATGATCTTATTTGAATCTCCTCTGAATTCTTATTTGCATGATTTCATATCCTTGCAAGTCTCTTCCAGTTATTGGTTTGGTTTGGCCAACTAGATTGGTAATTCTTGCAATGGGAGAAGTGCTTGATTTTGGGTTCAATCTTGCGGTGTCCTCACTCAGTGACATAGTAGGGGTAGCGAAGCACATATTGTACTGTTGGCATCAAGGGTAAAAAGATGGGATTTTCATCATATTGCTTGTGTTTATCCCTCTACATCATGTCATCTTTCTTAATGCGTTACTCTGTTCTTCATGAACTTAATACTCTAGATGCAGGCAGGAGTCGGTCAATGTGTGGAGTAGTAGTAGATGCAGAATCATTTTGGTCTACTTGACACAGACGTGATGCCTATATGCATGATCATTTCCTTGGATAACTACATGATTATTTGCTTTTCTATCAATTGCTTGGCAGTAATTTGTTTACCCACCATGATATTTGCCTTCAAGAGAGAAGGCTCTAGTGAAATCTATGCCCCCCGGGTCTACTTTCCATCATATACTTTCAGATCTATAAATAAAAAATACCAAAAATACCTTGCTGCAATTTATTTATCTTTTACTTTCCGCACTCGTTTACATCTATCTCTTTCAGATTTAATCCTTGCAAATAACCATGAAGGGATTGACAACCCCTTTATAGCGTTGGGTGCAAGAGTTTGATTGCTTGTGTAGATGCATCCATTGGTGACTTGCTTGTTCCTCCTACTGGATTGATACCTTGGTTCTCAACAACTGAGGGAAATACTTATCTACATTGCTGCATCACCCTTTCCTGTTCAAGGGAAAACCAATGCAAGCTCAAGAGGTAGCAACTTCGTGAAGGATCTTGTGGTTGTTTTTGGTGACTATCACCTGTGCACGTATGAGCATATTGTTCACCAACAGTACCTTACCCCCTTTTAATAGTATTGGATTTCCTATGACTCAAAGTGATTTCTCATAAAGTAAAATATAGAGTCCTCTTGCTTGAAGCTTTGCAATGCATTTTCTTGCATGTAGGGGTCTCTCCACAATCCTTTTTCCAACCCATCATTAAACCTTTCTTGAAATGTGCTTAGTGGAAACATTAGTTCAATGACATATATGTTGTTATTAATTACCAAAACCACCAATGGAGCAAATGTGCTTTAAATCTCCCCCTTTTTAGTAATTGATGACAACATATAGATAAAAGCTTCAACATATGATATAATCAATGAATATAATTGTTGCTTTGAGAAGTATGTGATAAGAAAGAGCTCCCCCTAAATTTGTGCATTATTTTTAATTTGCGTTTGAAGGAAAATGCACAATCGATTAGGTACATGGGGAACTTCTTCCATGTCACATACATTTTGCTGGTTTATACGTCTCCAACCTATCTATAATTTTTGATGATGTCATGCTATTACATTATCTGTTTTGGATGTTTTATATGCATTAATATGCTATTTTATATTATTTTTGGGACTAACCTATTAATCTAGAGCCTAGTGCTAGTTTCTGCTTTTTCCTTGTTTTTGAGTTTTGTAGATATGGAATATTAAACGGAGTCCAAACGGAATAAAACCTTCGGAAGGAATTTTTTTGGAAGGAAACAATCAACCAGGCTTGGAGTGCACGCCAGGGCACCTGCCAGGGAGTCACAAGCCTGGTAGCGTGACCCCTTGGCTGCGCCTAGCAGGCTTGCCGTCTCCCGGCAGGTCTCCTAGCCCTATTTCTTGGCCTATAAATAACCAAATATCCCCCCAACATCAGAACAAGCCACGCAAATACTTTTCCGCCGCCAGAAGCCTCCGTTCTCGAGAGATCCAATCTTGGAGCCTTTTCTAGTAATGTACCGGAGGGGGTTTCAATCACAGAGGGTATCTACATCAACTCCATTGCCCCTCCGATGATGCGTGAGTAGTCCACCACAGACCTACAGGTCCATAGGTAGTAGCTAAATGGATTCTTCTCTCTCTTTGGTCTTCAACCATGTTCTTCATGATCTTCATGGGGATCTATCCGATGTAATCCTCTTTTGTGATGTGTTTGTCAAGATCCGATGAATTGTGAGTTTATGTTCAGATTATCAATGAATCTTATTTGAATCTCCTCTGAATTATTATATGCATGATTTCATATCCTTGTAAGTATCTTCGAGTTTTTGGTTTGGTTTGGCCAACTAGATTGGTAATTCTTGCAATGGGAGAAGTGCTTGGTTTCGGGTTCAATCTTGCGGTGTCCTCACCCAGTGACATGGTAGGGGTAGCGTGGCACGTATTGCATTGTTACCATCATGGGTAAAAGTATGGGGTTTTCATCATATTTCTTGAGTTTATCACTCTACATCATGTCATCTTTCTTAATGCGTTACTCTATTCTTCATGAACTTAATACTCTAGATGTAGGCAGGAGTCGGTCGATGTGTGGAGTAATAGTAGTAGATGCAGAATCGTTTCGGTCTACTTGACACGGACGTGATGCCTATATGCATGATCGTTTCCTTGGATAACTACATGATTATTCGCTTTTCTATCAATTGCTTGACCGTAATTTGTTCACTCACCATGATATTTTCCTTCAAGAGAGAAGCCTGTAGTGAAACCTATGGCCCCCGTGTCTACTTTCCATAATATACTTTCAGATCAATAAACCAAAAAAACCAAAAATACCTTGCTACAATTTATTTACCTTTTACTTTCCATTCTCGTTTACATCTATCTCTTTCAGATCTAATCCTTGCAAATAATAGTGAAGGGATTGACAACCCCTTCATAGCGTTGGGTGCAAGAGTTTGATTGTTTGTGTAGGTGCATCCATTGGTGACTTGCTTGTTCCTCCTACTGGACTAATACCTAGGTTCTCAACAACTAAGTGAAATACCTATCTACTTTGCTGCATCACCCTTTCCTCTTTAACGGAAAACCAGCGCAAGCTCAAGAGGTAGCAAGAAGGATTTCTTGCACCGTTGCCAGGGAGGATACACATCAAGCCTACCAAGTACCCATCACAAACTCATCTCTTGCATTTACATTATTTTCCATTTGCCTCTCATTTTCCTCTCCCCCACTTCTAAAATGATTTTCAGAAAATACCAAAAAGATTTGCCTTTTTATTCGGCCTTCTTTTGTTTGTCTTTTGTTTGCTTGTGTGATAGTTCGTTTGTTCGTCTTTATGGATCCATCAGATGTATTTAATCCTTACCTTAGGATGTTGGAAGATACTGAGGATAATGCTAAAAGATTCATGTCACTCCAATTTGACCATAATAACTTCTTTAGAAACGAGCTTAAAGAACAAAAGCTTATGCTTGAATACATGAACAAGGAACTTGATGATATGTCTAATGAGTTTTTTGGATTGAAATCTCAGTTTGCTCATCTTGAAGATTTAGTAGGCCAACTTTCTGATAAACAAGCTACCTTAGCCAATAAAATGGTACTAAGTGTTAGTGCATCTAGTGCCCCTTAGTGATTTTGGTGTATTGAAGACTTATAGGTTAAGGAACTAATGTGTTTGTGAGTGTACACAGGCTCTATAAGTCGATGAGGAGTTTGATATATTCGGAGATTATAGACCCCTAAAAATGTATGTCTTCAACTGAAGACTTTGGTGAAGACTTTGCTGAAGACTTTGGTATTCTCTGAAGACTTTGAAAATGAAGAAATTGGTGTGACCTTGAAGATATGAACGAGGACTATGAAGCATGAAGACTTTGTTTTTGTAGTTTCATTTGCTTTCTTCGAGTCATAGGAAACACCATACTGTTAAAGGGGGCCGAGGTAATACTAAGGAAAATTTCCAACTGATGATCAACTAAAAATCCTCAACCTATCCAATCCTTCGAGTGAAGCCTTTGGAAATCTCTTGCAGCTCAGTCAAGTTCTTCAGTGATAGAGACGAAGTTCTTCTGGTTTCTGATGAAATTGATCTGACCGAGGAGTTAGGATTTCGCCAGTGCGAATTACCTACAAGTGAGGAACATGATATGTGTGAGTACTTTCATAGTTCGAAATTCCGACCGTTGCTGTGCTTAGCGCCAGCTGTCCCCAATCATTCTTATCCACATAACAGTCAGATCATTGGGGGGGGGCATTTATGTCTTATCATGTCAGGTTGCACCCTGGCTATAAATAGCCACCCCCACAACAACTAGTTGGTTGGCTACTCCGAGAGAGAACTGACACTTGTCATTTGAGAGCAACCCATCCTCCGAGGACTTTGAGAGAAAATAATCAGTGAGAAAAAACCCACAACCAAACCACCAAACCCAAAGTGATTGAGCATCACTGAAGAAATTCCTGTGTGGAACCGACGCTTGTTACCTTTGGGGATTGTGCATCCTCCAGACGGTTAGGCGTCATGGTCTAGTGTATCCTGTAGTCAATTGGGGATCATGAAGTGACCTTGGTCTAGAGCATCCAGCAGTAAATTATGGATCATCGGGTGACCAGCTTGTGAGGGTTTTGGAAGTCTACCCTAAAGACTTACCACGAGTGTTGGGCGAGGACTGTGTGACCTTAGCTCAAGGAGAATACGGTAAGGACCGTGTGTCCTAGGACTATGTGTCCTCTGGTTTAAATTCCAGGCCGCTCCAAACCAGACGTACGACTGTCACAGCAGTTGGAACCGGGTCATCAAACCATTGTCTTCATTGAGCTACCTGATTCTATTTCCTCAACCCCTCTATTCCTCATAAACTTGTTGATGAAATTGATAGTTACTATTTGAAGAATTTGACTGAAGACTTTCACAATTTCCTCACCTAAAATTCTTCAAGTTACCTTGTTCATCACTACTTATCCCGTGTCACGCTACTTACTATTTGTGCATGTTTCATTTCATCATGATGACTATGCTATTACTATGTTCCTCATGCACTTGAGTACTTATTCCGCTGCTAGTTATTCATCACATTTCAAATTCCTCAAAGTTGAAATTCCTCAAGTGATGAATTTATAAAAATCACCTATTCACCCCCCTAGTCGATATAACACACTTTCAATTGGTATCCGAGCGAGGTACTCCCTTGTTCCGTGTGATTTTGGTTTAACCACCTGGAGTTCTATTTATGTCGACTGCAGGTATGATCAAGGTTTCCACGGGATGTCCTACCTTCGATGGGACGGATTACCCATACTGGAAGAACAAGATGCGTATGCACCTTGAAGCTATTGACAACAATCTCTGGTACGTTGTGGAAAATGGTGTACCCTCTGTCACTCCCACTGTTACTGCTGCTGATGTGAAGAGATTCAAGCAGCTTGACTCTCAAGCGAAGAATATCATCTGTAGCCATCTGAGCAAAGGTCAGTATGGCAGAGTGAGTGCTTTGGAGACTGCTAAGCTTATCTGGGATAGGGTGTCCAAAGTCAATGAAGGTGTTTCCACTCAACGTGACTCTCGTGTTGATGTTCTTCGCAATCTCTTCAACCGCTTCAAGAGACTCGACAATGAAAATGTTCAGCAAACCTTTGACCGTCTCACTGATATTTGCAATGAGCTTCAAGCACTGGGTGCCACTGATATCACCGACCATGAAGTGGTGAAGAAACTGCTAAGATCTCTTGACTCCTCATTCGATACTCTGGCTTTGATGATTCAAGAATGTGGAGACTACAAGTCACTTGATCCTGCTGATATTCTTGAGAGACTCAACACTCATGAATTTCAACAAGCTGAGAAGAGAGACCTTTATGGGCCAAGCTATGGAAGATCTCGTGCTTTGAAGGCAAAAGCAATTTCCTCATCCGAAAAAGAAGATTCTGACAGTAGCCTTGGTGATCCTGAAGAACTAAGTTAGGAGCTAGCAATGCTCGTGAGGAAATTCCAGAAGTTCTCAAGGAGAGGTGGATTTGGAAAGTCATCAAAAAGTGGCTTGAGGAAATGAGATTCCTCAAAAGACTACAAGAAAAGAACCTGTCATCATTGCAAGAAGCCTGGTCACTTTATCTCTGACTTTCCTCTCTGGGAAAAATATTCAAAGAAGAAGAAGAAATACAATGATGATAGTTCTGATGACTCGAAGAAAAAGAAGAAATCTTCAAAGTCCTCATCTGCAAAGTCCTCATCTTCAAAGTCCTCAAAGCACAAGAAGAATGGTTCCAGAAAGGCTCAAGCATTCATTGGCAAGGAAATGGATTCTGAGGAAGAATATGAAGAATATGAAGAAGAGGAAGAATCTGAGGTGGAATCTGAATCTGGTGTCGCTAGCCTTGCTCTCGCTACTGCTTTCGTCAGCACGTCCATCTTCAACGATGAAGAATATGATTACTCCAACGACTCTGACATCAGCAATGATGATTATGCTCCCACCTATTGCTCATGGCAAAAGGCTCAAAGGTACACAAACATCATTCCTCTTTTGAATCAAGTGAAGGTGAATCTGATGAATTTGTGAAACCTAGCTATGCTAAACTTGTTAAACTTGCCACTAAGCAACAAAGTGCACTTGAAAAGCTTCAGAAAATGCTAGACAAAAGCGATGATCTGTTGAACGATGAAGTGGATCGGACTCAAGCTCTGTATCACGATCTCAAAAGTGTTCAGACAAAGTATGATAACCTACAGAGTCATCATAACGACCTCTTAGCCAATCATGAGAAGCTTTCTTATGAATTTCTTCAAAGAAAGCAAGATCTTGAGAAACTGAGGGTGTCACATGAGGATCTCCAAAGGGAAAACGATTCCTTACTGGCTCAACAGATTAGTACCGCTCAGGAAGAATTTGTTCCCCCTTGTTTGAAATGCATCAGATGTGAAACTGCTAATTCTTCACCTGAATGTTCAAATGCTTCTATTACTGCAAATTCTTCAACTATTCCGGTGGTCTCAAATTCCTCATCTGAGGATACCACAAGTATCACTGACGAAAATGCAGGGTTGAAGGAATTGTATGTGACAGGCATGTACAAAAGTATCAAAGGACATCAAACCCTTTGCGATGTCCTCAAAAAGCAGATTCTGAACAGGAACCCTAGGAAAGAGGGTATTGCCTTTGTGAGGAAACTCAACACTGATGGATCCTACTGGACACCTGAGCAGTACCCCAAAACCTCATGGGTTATTGCGAAAGGACCTCCTGTAGATCCATCCACTTTATCTGGCTTTATCTGTGAATCTTCATATTCCTTTGATGAGCCACTTGACTCCAACTACAGATTCTTCAAAAATTAGAAAGGTGAAGTATTTGCTAGATTTGTTGGAACTAACTGCAGGAATGGTTCTCATATGAAGAAAATCTGGCTTCCCAAGAGCTGCCTACAAAATCTTCAAGTGAATGTCCTCACAACACCACTCATGAAGAACATGAACCCCAGATCAAATTCCTCATATGGACCAAAGTCTTCACTTGGACCAAATTCCTCAAATGGTCAGAAATATCATTCTCATGCTAATGCCTCTGTTTTGCAGGGAAAATCAAAGAATTATGAATATGTGCATTATTCTTCAAACCATTATGTTCATAAGTCCTCGAAGATTTCTCTGCTTATTCATTTGAGTACTCTAACCCTCGCCCTGTGAAACAAAGGACACTTGCTTCAATGCCTCCCTTCTCATATGGTGCTCGCCGAATGATGAACTATTTGCCACCCCTTCAGATGTGGGTGGTGAAGAAATTGAACTAACTTATGTAGGGTCAGGTCTCCAGATGAACTTGAACATCTGATGAATTTGCTGGAGACCTGAGGAAATGCTTGAAAGGACGCAAGCTAACCTTGTAGAAATGAATTCTTCATTTCTCACGTCCTCACACTACTTGCTTACTATCTTGTGTGATGAAATCTCGTCTGATGAAATTGATGTCATATTCTTCACTCTGAAGCATATGAGTTCATAAGTTGTACTAATTCATCTGCAGGATGATACTCCAAAAGCTACCGAGTGGGTCCTCGACAGTGGATGCACAAACCACATGACTGGTGACAAGAATCTACTGATGAATTTACCACTTGCTCCATGTCATCTGAAGCATATCACCTACGCAGACAAAGGAAAAATCAAGGTATTTGGTGTAGGTAAGGTTGCAATCTCAAAGGACCAAACCATGGATAAGGTGATGCTTGTCGAATCCCTTGGGTTCAACCTTATGTTTGTCTCAATGCTTTGTGATCTTGATATGATTGTCGTATTTGGAAAATATCATTGTATTGTCATCATGGAATCTGACAACTCCAAAGTCTTCGAAGGATTTAGGAGAGGAGCCTTGTATATTGTTGATTTCTCTACAGGTCCTCAGCCTTCCACATGCCTACTTGCAAAGTCCTTAGAAGGCTGGCTGTGGCATTGACGACTTGGACATGATGGTATGAGGAACTTGCACACACTCGTGAAAAAAAGCACGTCATTGGCATCAAAGGTGTCAAATTCCTCAAGGACCACCTCTGTGGTGCATGTAAGTCTGGAAAGATGACCAGATCCAAGCATCCCTCGAAGACAATCATGACCACAACTCGACCCTTTGAATTGATTTACATGGATCTCTTTGGTCCCACTCATTAATCCACACTAATAAATTCTTCAAGTTTGTATGGCTTTGTCATTGTTGATGATTACTCTCGATACACTTGGGTGCATATTATTCTGTACAAGACAGAAGTGCAGGATGTCTTCAAACGATTTGCTTCAAGGGCCTCAACCAACTTCGGCGTCAAGATCAAGCATATCAGGAGTGATAATGGGACTGAGTTCAAGAACACTAATCTTGATGAATACCTTGATGAACTTGGTATTACTCATAAGTTATCTGCCCCTTATACTTCTCAACAGAATGGCGTCGTGGAGCGCAAGAACAGGTCTCTTGTTGAGATGGCTCACACCAAGCTTGATCAATACGAGACTCCTCGTCGCTTCTGTCCTGAAGCAATTGATACTACATGCCACATCATCAACAGGGTATACCTTCACAAATTCTTCAAGAAGACTTCGTATGAACTTATGACTGGCAAGAAACCCAATGTAAGTTATCTCAAAGTCTTCGGTGCAAAATGCTGGATTAGAGATCCTCACCACAGTTCAAAATTTGCACCGAAAGCACATGAAAGTTTTATGCTTGGTTACGGAAAATACTCGCACACCTACAAAGTCTTCAACACCTACCACCACAAGGTTATTGAAACTGTAGATGTGCGGTTCGATGAAATTGATGGCTCGCAAAGAGAGCACCTGCGTTCTGTGCTGGATGAACAGTCTCCCGAGGAATCCATTAAGCTGAAGGCTACTAAAGACATCATGCCCACTGAGGAAGTCATTCCAATGAATGAAGACATTCATGCTGATACACCTGAAGAAAATGGTGCTGATGAAAATCCTCAGCCACGTCAACCTGCCCACCCAAGAGTTGCAAATGAAGTGCAGATTGTGAAAATCATCGATGGCATCAATGCACCAGGTCCCCTCACTCGCTCAACAGCTTCACATTTGACTAACTTTTGTGGGCACTTTGACTTTGTCTCTAGCATAGAGCCCACCAAAGTTGATGAAGCATTCAAGGAGCCTGAGTGGATTCAAGCTATGCAAGAGGAATTGCATCAATTCAAGCTCAACAATGTGTGGGAACTTGTCAAGTGGCCAGATCCTCGCAAGCATAACATCATAGGTACCAAGTGGATCTACCGCAACAAGCAAGATGAAAATGGCCTTGTGGTAAGGAATAAGGCTCGCCTTGTAGCTCAAGGCTACACACAGGTTGAGGGAATTGACTTTCATGAAACTTTTGCACCTGTTGCAAGACTTGAAGCTATTCGCATATTGCTTGCTTATGCTAACCATCATGATATCATCTTATATCAAATGGATGTGAAAAGTGCATTCCTCAATGGTAAGCTTGAGGAAGAAGTATATGTTGCTCAACCCCCAGGTTTTGAAGACCCTAAGCTGTTGGAAATATGCCCTAGAGGCAATAAATAAAGTGTTTATTATTATATTTCCTTGTTCATGATAATCATTTATTATCCATGCTATAATTGTATTGATTGGAAACACATTACATGTGTGGGTAAATAGACAACACTTTGTCCCTAGTATGCCTCTAGTGAACTAGCTCGTTGGTCAAAGATGGTCAAGGTTTCCTAGCCATTGACATGTGATGTCATTTGATAACGGGGTCACATCATTAGGAGAATGATGTGATGGACAAGACCCAAACTACAAACGTAGCATATGATCGTGTCAGTTTATTGCTACTGTTTTCTGCATGTCAAGTATATGTTCCTATGACCATAAGATCATGTAACTCACGGATACCGGAAGAGTGCCTTGTGCATATCAAACATCGCAACGTAACTGGGTGACTATAAAGGTGCTCTACAGGTATCTCCAAAGGTGTCTGTTGAGTTGGCATGGATCAAGACTGGGATTTGTTACTCCGTGTGACGGAGAGGTATCTCAGGGCCCACTCGGTAATACAACATCACAATAAGCCTTGCAAGCAATGTGACTAAGTGTTAGTCACGGGATCTTGTATTACCGAATGATTAAAGAGACTTGCCGGTAACGAGGTTGAACTAGGTATGGAGAAACCGACGATCGAATCTCGGGCAAGTAACATACCGAAGAACAAAGGGAACATCATACGGGGTTAACTGAATCCTTGACATAGAGGTTCGACCGATAAAGATCTTCATAGAATATGTAGGAACCAATATGGACATCCAGATCCCGCTATTGGTTATTTACCATAGAGGTGTCTCGGTCATGTCTACATAGTTCTCGAACCCGCAGGGTCTGCACACTTAAGGTTTGGTGACGTTTCGGTAGTATAGAGTTATGTATGGTGGTTACCGAAGGTTGTTCGGAGTCCCGGATGAGATCCTGGACGTCACGAGGAGCTCCGGATTGGTGCGAAGGTAAAGATTGATATATAGGAAGTCCTATTTTGGTCGCCGGAAAAGTTTTGGGCTCATCGGTAGTGTACCGGGAGTGCCGGTAGTGTACCGGGAGACCATCGGGAGGGGTATTTCGACCCAAGAGGCTACATGGGATGTGGGAGAGTTAATACCAGCCCTTAGTGGGCTGGTGGAAGTCCCACACAAGGCCCATGCGGCTGGGAGAGAAAACCCAAAGAGATAAGGTGGAAAAAAGGCAAAATAGGGAGGAATCCTAGTCCTACTAGGATTGGAGGAGGATTCCTCCTCTCCCACTTGGTTCGGCCGACCCAAGGGCTGGATCCTTGGGAGCCAAGCCTCCTCCTCCTCTCCTCCTATATATACTAGAGGATTTTAGGGTTTTGGCACAGAATTTTCAGCCAGGTGCTACCTATTACTCCAGTGCACAGTTTCTCCTCTAGATCGGATTTCTGCAGTGCTTAGGCGAAGCCCTGCCGGAATAGCTCCACCACCATCGCTGGAGCGCCGTCACGTTGCCGGAGAACTCTTCTACCTCTCCACTCCCTCTTGCTGTATCAAGAAGGCGGAGATCGTCAGCAAGCTGTACGTGTGCTGAACATGGAGGTGCCGTCCGTTCGGTGCTTGATCGGGACGGATCGTGATTGGATCATGGGATGCTCGGCGATTTGGATCGCGAAGACGTTTGACTACACCAACCGTGTTTCTTAACGCTCCCCGCTTAGCGATCTACAAGGGTATGTAGATCCACTGTCCCTCTCGTAGATGTTCATCACCATGGATAGGTCTTGCGTGAACGTAGGAACTTTTTTGTATCCCATGCGATGTTCCCCAACAGTGGCATCATGAGCTAGGTCTATGTGTAGATGAGATCTCGAGTAGAACACAAAGAGTATTGTGGTTTAGTGGTATTGGTGTTGATGCTTAGATTTCTTCCTCCCTTGGTCGTGTTTTACTCATACGCTTACGGGAGACCAGTTCCATCGACTGACGTGTAACCTCATTGCACAAAGATGGCTGGCGGGTGTCTGTTTCTCCTACTTTAGTTGGATCAGATTCAACAAAGGCGGTCCTTGAGAAGGTTGAAAAGCAACTTATGTATCACCATTGTGGTTTTTTGCGTAGGTGAGAATTGTTCTTGCTAGATACCCGTAGCTGCCACGTAAAACATGCAACAACAATTAGAGGACGTCTAACTTGTTTTGGCATGGTATGTTGTGATGTGATATGGCCAATTACATGATGACATATATGTGATGTATGAGATGATCATGTTTTGTATAGAATATCATGACTTGAATGTCGATGAGTACGGCAACCGGCAGGAGCCATAGGGTTGTCTTTAATTATTGTATGACCTGCGTGTCAATCATTAAGCTGTATGTAATGCTTTACTTTATCGCTAAACGGTAGCAATAGCAGTACAAGCATGATGGGCGCGACAACCTCGATGGCGACACATTGATGGAGATCAAGATGATGGAGATCATGGTGTCGTGCCGGTGACAATGGAGATCATGCCGGTGCTTTCAAGATGGAGATCAAAAGCACAAGTTCATGGCCATATCATGTCACTTACGATTTGCATGTGATGTTAATCCTTTTATGCACCTTGTTTTTCTTAGGACAACGGTAGCATTATAAGGTGATCCCTCACTTAAATTTCAAGATGAATTGTGTTCTCCCCGAGTGTGCACCGTTGCGAAAGTTCGTCGTGTTGAGACACCACGTGATGATCGGGTGTGATAGACTCTACGTTCACATACAACAGGTGCAAGCCAGTGGTGCACATGCAGAACACTCAGGTTAAACTTGACGAGCCTAGCATGTACAGACATGGTCTCGGAACACAAGAGACCGAAAGGTCAAACATGAGTCATATAGTAGATATGATCAACATGATGATGTTCACCATTGAAACCACCTCAAATCACGTGATGATCGGACTTGAGTTGGTGAATTTGGATCATGTGACACTCAGATGACCCGAGGGATGTCAATTTGAGTGGGAGCTTTAGTAATTTGATCAACTAAACTCATTATCTTGAACAATAGTCTAAGGAACCTTTGCATATTTATGTTGTAGATCAATGGCTCACGCAGTAGCACCCCTGAATTTTAATGCGTTCCTAGAGAAAGCTGAGTTGAAAGATGATGGAACTAACTTTGTTGACTGGGCCCGTAATCTCAGGATTATCCTCACGGCTTCCCAGAAATCATATATCCTTGATGCACCGCTTGGTGACCAACCAGAAGACGTGTCTTCCGAAGACGTTAAGAACGCTTGGGAGGCACGTTCTGGAGATTACTCAATAGTTCAGTGTGCAATATTGTATGGCTTAGAACTAGGACTTCAAAGACGTTTTGAACATCATGGAGCATATGATATGTTCCAGGAGTTGAAGTTTATCTTTCAGAAGAATGCCCGGATCGAGAGGTATGAGACCTCCGATTAGTTCTATACTTGCAAGATGGAGGAGAACGGGTCTATCAGTGAACATATACTCAGAATGTTTGGGTATTCAACTCGTCTAGCGGAGTTGGGAATTGCCCTTCCGCCAGAGGCGATCACTGAGAGAGTTCTTCAATCACTGCCCCTAGTTACAAGAGCTTTGTGATGAACTATAACATGCACGGGATGAACAAGTCAGTCACCGAGCTGTTTGCGATGCTAAAAGTCGCTGAGTCTGAAATCCAGAAAGAACATCAAGTGTTGATGGTCAATAAAACCACTAGTTTCAAGAAGAATGGCAAGGTCAAGGGCAAGAAGGGTAAAACCAAGAAGGATGGCAAAGCAGTTGCTACTCCTGTAAAGAAGCCCAAACATGGACCCAAGCCAGAAACTGAGTGCTTTCATTGCAAGGGAACTGGTCACTGGAAGCGGAGCTGCCCCAAGTACCTAGCTGACAAGAAGGCGGCCAACGACAAACAAGGTATATATGATATACATGTTATTGATGTGTACCTTAATAGCTCTCGTTGTAGTGCATGGGTATTTGATACCGGTTCGGTTGCTCACATTTGCAACTCAAAACAGGAACTACAGAATAGACGAAGGCTGGCAAAGGATGAAGTGACGATGCGCGTGGGAAATGGTTCCAAGGTTCATGTGATCGCCGTCGGCACGCTCTCTCTTCGATTACCATCGGGATTAGTGATGAACCTGAATAATTGTTATTTAGTGCCCGCGTTAAGCATGAACATTATATCTGGATCTTGTTTATTGCGAGATGGTTACTCATTTAAATCAGAGAATAAAGGTTGTTCTATTTATATGAGTAATATCTTTTATGGTCATGCACCCAATGTGAGGGGTTTATTCATATTGAATCTTGATAGTGATGACACACATGTTCATAACATTGATGCCAAAAGATGTAGAGTTGATAATGATAGTACCACTTTCTTGTGGCACTGCCGTTTAGGTCATATTGGTGTTAAACGCATGAGGAAGCTCCATGCTGATGGACTTTTGGAGTCACTTGATTTTGAATCACTTGACACATGTGAACCATGCCTCATGGGCAAGATGACTAAAACACCGTTCTCTGGAACAATGGAACGGGCGTGTGACTTATTGGAAATCATACATACTGATGTGTGCGGTCCAATGAATGTTACAGTGCGTGGTGGATATCGTTATTTTCTCACCATCACTGATGAGTTAAGTAGGTATGGGTATATTTACTTAATGAAACACAAGTCTGAAACGTTTGAAAAGTTCAAGCAATTTCAGAGTGAAGTTGAGAATCATCGTAACAAGAAGATTAAATTCCTGCGATCTGGTCGAGGAGGTGAATATCTGAGTTATGAGTTTGGCAGTCACTTAAGACAGTGTGGAATTGTTTCACAGTTGACACCGCCTGGAACACCACAGCGTAATGGTGTGTCCGAACATCGTAATCGAACCTTATTAGATATGGTGCGTTCTATGATGTCTCTTGCTGATTTGCCACTATCGTTTTGGGGTTATCCATTAGAGACAGCTGCATTCACTTTAAATAGGGCACCATCGAAATCCGTTGAGACGACGCCATATGAACTATGGTTTGGCAAGAGGCCAAAGTTGTCGTTTCTTAAAGTTTGGGGATGCGATGCTTATGTCAAAAAGCTTCAGCCTGAAAAGCTGGAACCCAAAGCAGAGAAATGCGTCTTCATAGGATACCCGAAGGAGACAGTCGGGTATCCTTCTATCTTAGATCCGAAGGCAAAGTGTTTGTCACTAAGAACGGAACATTTCTCGAAAAAGAGTTTCTCTCGAAAGAATTGAGTGGGAGGAAAATAGAGCTTGATGAGGTTATTGAAACTTTACTTCAACCAGAAAGTAGCGCAACGCAGAAAGATGTTTCTGTGGAACCTACAACGGTTGAAGAGGAAGTTAATGATGATGATCATGAAGCTTCGGATCAAGCTGCTATTGAACCTTGTAGGTCGACAAGGCCGCGTGCTACAACTGAGTGGTACGACAACCCTGTCTTGGAGGTCATGTTGTTGGACAACAATGAACCTATGAGCTATGGAGGAGCGGTTATGGGCCTGAATTTTGAGAAATGGTTAGAGGCCATGAAATCCGAGATGGGATCCATGTATGAAAACAAAGTATGGACTTTGGAAGTATTACCTAAAGGGCGAAAGGCCATTCAGAACAAATGGATCTTTAAGAAGAAGACAGACGCGGGCGGTAATGTCACCGTCTATAAAGCTCGACTTGTGGCAAATGGTTTTTCACAAGTTCAAGGAGTTGAGTACGATGAGACCTTCTCACCGTAGCGATGCTTAAGTCTGTCAGAATCATGTTGGCAATAGCTTCTTATTTCGACTATGAAATTTGGCACATGGATGTCAAAACAGCATTCCTCAACGGTTTCCTTGAGGAAGAGTTGTATATGATGCAACCAGAAGGTTTTGTCGATCCAGGGAATGCTGACAAATTTTGCAAACTCCAGCGATCCATTTATGGGTTGGTGCAAGCATCTCGGAGTTGGAATAAGCGTTTTGATGAGGTGATCAAAGCGTTTGAGTTTATACAAGTTTATGGAGAAGCTTGTATTTACAAGAATGTGAGTGGGAGCTCTATGGCGTTTCTAGTATTATATGCGGATGACATATTGTTGATTGGAAACAATATAGAAATGCTAGAAAGCGTGAAGGAATATTTGAACAAGAGTTTTTCAATGAAGGACCTATGAGAAGCTGCTTTCATATTAGGCATTAACATCTATAGAGATAGATCGAGACGCTTAATAGCACTTTCACAGAACACATACCTTGATAAAGTTTTGAAGAAGTTCAAAATGGACCAGTCCAAGAAGGTGTTCTTGCCTGTGTTACAAGGTGTGAAGTTGAGTAAGACTCAATGCCCAGTGACTGAAGAAGATAGAGAAAAGATGAGTGTCATCCCCTATGCTTCAGCCATAAGCTCTATCATGTATGCAATGCCGTGCACAAGACCCGATGTTAGCCTTGCCATAAGTATGGCCGGAAGGTTTCAAAGTGATCCTGGAATGGAACACTGGGTAGCGGTCAAGAATATCCTTAAGTACCTGAAAAGGACTAAGGAAATGTTTCTCATTTATGGAGGTGATAAAGAGATCATCGTAAAGGGTTACGTCGATGCAAGATTTGACACTGATCCCGATGACTCTAAGTCACAAACCGGATACGTATTTATTCTCAACGGGGGAGTGGTAAGCTGGTGCAGTTCCAAGCAAAGCGTGGTAGCCGATTCTATGTGCGAAGCGGAGTACATCACAACCTCGGAGGCAGCGAAGGAAGGTGTCTGTATGAAGCGGTTCATGACAGATCTTGGAGTAGTGCCCAGTGCACTAAATACAATGAACCTGTTCTGTGACAACACTGGTGCCATTGCTCTGCCCAAGGAACCAAGGTTTCACAAGACGACCAGACACATAAAGCAATGCTTCAACTCCATCCGCGATTACATCGAGGAGAAGGACATAAATACTTGCAAAGTGCACACGGATCTTAATGTTGCACACCCATTGTCTAAACCTCTTCCAAGTGCTAAACATGATCAACACCAGAACTGCATGGGTGTTTGATTCATTACAATGTAAATCACATAGTGATGCGAACTAAATTATTGACTCTAGTGCAAGTGGGAGACTGTTTGAAATATGCCCTAGAGGCAATAAATAAAGTGTTTATTATTATATTTCCTTGTTCATGATAATCGTTTATTATCCATGCTATAATTGTATTGATTGGAAACACATTACATGTGTGGGTAAATAGACAACACTTTGTCCCTAGTATGCCTCTAGTGAACTAGCTCGTTGGTCAAAGATGGTCAAGGTTTCCTAGCCATTGATATGTGATGTCATTTGATAATGGGGTCACATCATTAGGAGAATGATGTGATGGACAAGACCCAAACTACAAACGCAACATGTGATCGTGTCAGTTTATTGCTACTGTTTTCTGCATGTCAAGTATATGTTCCTATGACCATGAGATCATGTAACTCACGGATACCGGAAGAGTGCCTTGTGTGTATCAAACATCGCAACGTAACTGGGTGACTATAAAGGTGCTCTACAGGTATCTCCGAAGGTGTCTATTGAGTTGGCATGGATCAAGACTGGGATTTGTTACTCCGTGTGACGGAGAGGTATCTTAGGGCCCACTCGGTAATACAGCATCACAATAAGCCTTGCAAGCAATGTGACTAAGTGTTAGTCGGATCTTGTATTACGGAAAGAGTAAAGAGACTTGCCGGTAACGAGGTTGAACTAGGTATGGAGATACCGACGATCGAATCTCGGGCAAGTAACATACCGAAGAACAAAGGGAACATCATACGAGGTTAACTGAATCCTTGACATAGAGGTTCGACCGATAAAGATCTTCGTAGAATATGTAGGAACCAATATGGACATCCAGGTCCCTCTATTGGTTATTGACCGTAGAGGTGTCTCGGTCATGTCTACATAGTTCTCGAACCCGCAGGGTCTGCACACTTAAGGTTTGGTGACGTTTCGGTAGTATAGAGTTATGTATGGTGGTGACCGAAGGTTGTTTGGAGTCTCGGATGAGATCCCGGATGTCACGAGGAGTTCCGGAATGGTCCGGAGGTAAATATTGATATATAGGAAGTCCTATTTTGGTCGCCGGAAAAGTTTCGGGCTCATCGATAGTGTGCTGAACGCGGAGGTGCTGTTTGTTCGGTGCTTGATCGGGACGGATCGTGATTGGATCGCGGGACGCTCGGCGATTTGGGTCGCGAAGACGTTCGACTACACCAACCGCGTTTCTTAACGCTTCCCGCTTAGCGATCTACAAGGGTATGTAGATCCACTCTCCCTCTCGTAGATGTTCATCACCATGGATAGGTCTTGCGTGAATGTAGGAAATTTTTTGTTTCCCATGCGACGTTCCCCAACATAAGCATCCTGACAAAGTCTTCAGACTCAACAAGGCCCTCTATAGCCTCAAGCAGGCCCCTCGGGCGTGGTACGACACTCTGAAGGAATTGCTCATGAAGAAAGACTTCAAACCTGGTTCACTCGACCCAACTCTTTTCACAAAATACTATGACAATGAACTTTTCATATGCCAAATATATGTAGACGATATTATCTTTGGCTGTAGTAACAAACGTTACAGTGATGAATTTGCCTATATGATGAGTGAAGAATATCAAATGTCTATGATGGGAGAGTTGAAATTCTTCTTAGGTCTTCAAATTCGTTAGCAGGACAACGACATCTTCATCTGACAAGAGAAATACCTCAAGGATGTTCTTAGGAAACTCGACATGCAAGATTGCAAAGGCGTCAAAACTCCAATGCCTTCAAAAGGCCATCTCTGCACTGACGAAAATGGTAAAGATTTCGATCATAAGGTATATCAGTCCATGATTGGCTCATTATTGTATCTATGTGCATCTAGGCCTGATATTATGCTGAGTGTTTACATGTGTGCCCGATTCCAAGCAACCCCGAAGGAATCACACCCTAAGGCTGTGAAACATATTCTTCGATACTTAGCTCACACACCAACGCTTGGATTATGGTATCCCAAGGGCTCAAATCTTCACCTCGTCGGATACTCTGATGTTGACAATGCTGGAGATCGTGTGGATCGCAAGTCAACCTCAGGAACATGTCATTTCCTTGGATGATCCTTAGTCTGTTGGTCCTTGAAGAAGCAAAACTGCGTTTCACTCTCTTCTGCTGAAGCTGAGTACATTGCTGCTGGCTCATATTGTGCTCAGTTACTATGGATGAACAAAACCCTCAAGGACTACAACATCAAGTTGAAGAACGTGCCTCTCTACTGCGACAACGAGAGTGCCATCAAGATCGCTTACAACCCAGTTCAGCACTCCAAGACCAAGCACATCCAGATTCGTCATCACTTTCTTCGAGATCATGTACTCAAGGGCGACATCTCCATCGACCACATTCCCACTGAAGAACAACTAGCTGATATCTTCACAAAGCCCTTGGATGAAAAGAGATTTTGCAAGTTGCGGTGTGAGATAAATATCTAAGAATATTCGAATGTTCTTTGAAAAAGGACACACATCCTAACACTTATGCAAAATTAATGACTTTGATATGCAACACACGAAGTAACATTTTTCTTCAATCAATGAAGAATAACTCTCTGAGTGTGAAGAAATTAATGAAGAATTTGATTCTCAGAACCCTACGACAATTGTACGTGGTGTCTGAAATCATCATTCTAATACGGTGGGTCATGCCACCAACCATAGTTGAAATTCTTCAAAGTTGAGTCTTTTCATCATTTTGCAAATTCTTCAAATTTTCAAATTCCTCAAGTTTGCAAATTCCTCAACTTTTCAAATTCATCAAATTTTCAAATTCTTCAAATTATGAAACTCATGTTCTTCATTGATTATATACTTATATATTTGAGATTTCAATGTCCTCAATACCATTCACTTATTGCTAATTCTTCAAGTTGATTTCCATCTAAGTGAATGTGATCGGACCCTTTCCCCTTTATGCTAAACTCAACCGAGTCTGTTCACAAATTCTTCATATGCGTTCTACCTTGAAACTCGTTCAAAGTCTCCACTGTGTCCTTGACAACTGAAGAATTTGCGAACGGAAACTTTGAAATTTTCACTATCAAAATTTTCGGCGGTTCCTGCTCAATCGGTTCCGATTCCCGCGACTGGATAACCCACGATCCCCACTATCGCCACTTCTCAGTACATGGGTGACACCGGTCGTGTGGAGAGCAAGGGTCAGGGGCAATACTATCCAAAATCTTCGGGCGGATTGGTTTTCACTTCCACTATAAATACCCCTCCCCTTCCATAGTGCTCGGTTACTCCTCATCTCTACTCTCTCCCGAGCTCTGACCTAGCGCTACCGCTAAAATCATCGACGCCGGTGTGGAAGAGCTTCACTACCTTGACCTCGCCGTTGCCGTACTCGCATCGGCCGTGGAAGTCTTCATCTCGCCGCCGCTGTAGCTGTCTCCCTCTGCCAAGCTAGGGCGTGGGAGATTTGGACTAACAAACTTCCCAATCTCATCTCATAGTTCGTCATGTTATTCACCAAGGTAAATAAAATTTATTTTTACTGCCCTTGTTTGATCTTCAAGTGTTCTTCATATTCCTCAAAAGGTGTTTATTCTTCATGAATCTCATTCTAAACCACCGTACATCTTCATACACTTGATGATTTTCCCTAAGTTATGATTTTCTTCAAGATTCCTCAATTGTGGGAATCCTTAAAATTTGCACAACTCTAGAACCTAAGACAAAGAACACTTAGTGAAAGTCCTCAAGACACCCATGGTCAAATTCCTCACTCTTGAATTTATTGAAAAACTTCTGAGAACGCATATGACCTCTTCAAATTCCTCGCACCTATACTCTGTTCACAAGTACAACATGTCCACTGGTGAATCACTAGGTTCTCATCAACTTAACTCATTTGCAGCGTTTCTTGAGGAAAATCTGTGTACTTATTCAGAGTCCTCAAGAGTTCAAATTCCTCAGCTGAAGAAAATGGCTGACGGAAAGAAACCTTAGAAAGGTGGAAAGAAGGCTGAACAAGATACATCGTTTGAGATACCTCAACATTTGTATGCTGGCTACTGTACACTTGATGAAGCCATTCATGGCAAAGAGACAAAAGAACAGAGGAAAATGAGAATTTAGAGGATTGAACGGAGATAGGTGAATGAATGGAAGGAGTATCGCTATGTTACTCCCAAATACATGAAGAAATTCACACTCAAACCCCCATGCATTAGGCCTCCTACAGCTGATGATCAAGAGGTTGATCCCTCAAGCATTT
This sequence comes from Hordeum marinum, assembly GCA_022496015.1. NCBI lineage: Eukaryota > Viridiplantae > Streptophyta > Magnoliopsida > Poales > Poaceae > Hordeum > Hordeum marinum. Next base: position 33,726,156 of record CM039674.1, read on the forward strand.
CTCAGGGTGAAGACTTTCGAGATGAATGGAAAAAGCGTCAACTCAAATTGCAGAGAGCTGCAGAAGCTGCAGTGAGGAAATTCAATCAAGACTCTGCTGCTGCCACCTCTACCGGAGCCTTTGTAAGTGCTCCAAAGAAATTGATGATGAAGAAATCTGCTATGAAACCAACTTCTTCAACTTCAAAGTCATCACAGCAAATTCCTCAAGTTCAAAGACCTCAGTCTTCAAAGGTCTCAGCAGCTGGCTCTGTCGCTGCTCAATCCTCTGCTGCAGCTACAAAGTCCTCAACTCCTGTACATCTGGCATCATGCAAAAGGATGGAGGGATTCTCAAAAGTTCCAAAGATCTTAGCAAGCCCCTCTACTACAGCAAAGTCATGAACAAGTCCGACATTGTTGAAACTAAAAAGAACTGCTGGACGAGGTCAAAAACCAAGTCCTCATACAAGCAAAGCTGTGGTAACGGTACCCTCAGGATCTGAGGATGATGATGAAACTGATGATGAAGAACTTGAACAAATCATCAGAGAGAGATAGCAAAAGGCTGCAATAGCCAAACACAACTCTGTTCCTCTCATGCTGGACCCCAAGATGATCCTCAATTTCATTGATATATGGCATGAGGATCCAAACACCCCACTTTCTTTCACTAAACCTTCCTCTTGGTGTGGACCATGTCCTCACCCACTTCATTTCTGAAGAAAAATGAAAAAGAGAACAAGCTCAGAGAGCTAAGAGGAACAAGGCTCGGAAAGAAATGTTTCTGAGAGACAATGTGATGAAGTTGACCCCAAATCAACTCATCACAGTTCAGTCTGAAATTCGCTCCCTCTCTGAGGATCAACAAAGGTATGATGCTGAATGGAAAGGCACTAAAGTGAGATTCATCAGGGCTGCTCAAGCTGCTGTGAAGGACCACAACACTAGGGTTGCAGCTCGATCGCAACCTCAAATTCCTCAGGCTGATGAAACTGCTCACCCTGCTGATGAAAATGCTCTTGCGGCTGAAGAAGCTCAGCCTACTGATGAAAATGCTCCTGCACCTGAAGAAACAACCAGTGTTGCTGAAGAACATCAGACTGCTGATGAACATGCCAGGGCAACCTCCACTGTTGTGCCTAAAGAAACTGCCAGACTAGCTGAAGCTTTTGCTAGGCCTGAAGAAACTGAACCCACCAGGACGACTGCATTAGTCGTGCTTGAAGAAGCTCTGGCTGCTGAGGAAAAGACTAAAGAGAAAAGCATCAGCGCCAGAGTCCTCAACTGTGAAGAAGTTCAAGACTATGACAAGTTCTTCAACTGGACCCATTGATGCTACTCCAATCTCCTCTGCACCTACCTATGAAATTTCCCATTTGGGGTTGACTATGTCATCCCAGATGAAGAAGATGAAGATCATTGTGCTGCTTCGACAGAGCAAATTGATGAAGAAATTGAAGTTGAAGAAAATGCTTCAACTCCTCACGTATCATCGCCCCAGCCTCAGTTCACTACAGAAGAGGCTGGAGTTGAAGAAATTGATGAGGATGTGAATATTGGCAATACAACTCCAATCATCAATGATGAATACTGGGAATCTGCTCACCCAAATTCCCCAATGACCACACCTCTATCACTAATTCCTCAGTCCCTAGCCCAGACTGAAGAAATTCATGAAGAATGTACTGACTTGGCTGCCAATGCCACTAAAGAAACTCCAGCTGCAACAGCTGATGACATTGTTGCTCCACCAGCCAGTGAGGAAACAACTCTATAAATTCTTCAGTCTGAAGAAATTCCTCGTATGCCAAAGGAAATCAAGGGACGCTTCAAGCCAAATCTTCAACCGAAGCCTAGAATGCGACTCAAAAGTTCAGCGTGCCCCAAATTCCTCAAAAGAAATTTCTTCAATGAGCGCATGTTCTTCACTGGTCCAAATCCCTATGACAGCAAGGGCCGGACGAAGCAGATTCTCGATTGCCACTCAGCTGAACTACTATGCACTAGTCTTGTTCGAAAAGAAGAAAGTCTTCTAGCACCACCAAGTTCCTCATGCTGACATGGAAACACTTCCATCATTCACGCCGGTACTCCAAGTTCTTCACGATGCAGGCATCCTTCCCTTCTGCGTAGACATCTGCGACTGGAATGAAGAACTCATTCTTTAGTTCTATGCAACACTGCACATTAGTGGAAATGCTTTAGACATCAACTCCTGGGTTTTGGACTGGACGACTGGATCAACTAACTTCACTGCTCAAGCATCTGAATTGCTTCAGTCTGTCCCAGTGCCAATTCCTTCAGATGAAGCTCGTCGACTGTTTGATGAACCTGCACTTCCAAATCAACTGATGCAAGTGCTGATGAAGCCATTGGCTCCTGGAAAGCCTCAACAGAAAATCTTCTTAGTGAAGGACTTGCTGTATGTGCCAAGGACAGTCTACCACATTCTCACGAACGCTCTATGTCCTCCGAAGGGCCACAATTCTGAAGAAGAAGAAGTGGAGGGAGTCATGAAGAATATGCTGTTCAACATCATTCATGGGATTCCCATCAACTTCCACGATTTCTTCATGAGGACATTGGCTAGTGCTGCGTTAGCTCCATTTGAATAGAAGCCTTATGTGCCTTGGATCATGAAATTCATCAGGACAAAGTCCTTAGTTCCCTTCAAGGCTGATTTCCAGAATCACTTTGGCTTCCTGCCTCCAATCGAAGTCATCAAGAGCACAATTGACTCAGTGGAAAGAAAAGGCAAGGCTATCATTGATGAAGGCACTCGTCCATTGGATGGAAAGTTTTGCAAAGCTGCTTCATTCTCCACCAATGATGACACTGCAACTCAGATCTCAGAAGCAAAAGCCCCAGCTCAAAAACCTCAAGATTCGGCCCCTCGTGTGATGACTGATCGCGAGGTTCTAATAAATCTTCATCAGAAGGTCAATAGCAATCACAAGTGGGTGATGTATCAGCTTGGTTACATTGTGCAAAACATGACTCTAAGGCAAAACACTGTGAATAGGAATCACTACTATGCGCATGAAAACCTCAACCACACTTGGGCGATATTGTCCCACCTCAAGTCTCCTAAAGAACTGAATGAGCTGGATCTTGAGGAAAATCCTTACTGGGCTCGTCAACCAAACAAGAAATTCAAGAAAGTCCAAGTTCCTCTGATGGTCACAAGTTCATATTCTTCATCACGTGAGAGAGATGAAGATGAAGACATTGATGACATCGCAGCAGGCCCTGCATCGACAAACGACCCCGACAACGCTGGCGCTCCTTCCTCACCAACACGATGAAATTCTTCAAAGGGGCGTTAGTCCTCACTTTTTCGTCGCTTTTGGTCTTTGATGAAAAAGGGGGAGAAAATTTGAGTTAGTCTTCAAGCGGGTCTATTTATATGGGCTATTTTTTGTTTAAGTTACAACTGTCGCTCTTCTGAAGCTTTTGTTGGTTGAGTTGTAAACTTAAGACTGATGGTGGTCTGACTCTTTTGAACTATTTCCTCACATGTTTATTTCCTCAAGCACCTTAATGCATGCATGCTAAATTTTGTCAGACACCATTTTCATCATGCATTTCAAATTCTTCATAACATATGTTCAAATGCGTGTATGAATTACAAGATATAGGGGGAGTTCTCCATGTTGTAACCTACCATGTGCATTTGCAGTCCAAAGCAAATTCCTGAAATATGCACATCTTCAGAGGAGTTCTTCTATATCTTGCAATCAAATTCCTCAAACTCTGTATTTACGCTTCGCAGCATTATCCCCGTTGAAAACTTAAGCTATTTGTCATCAATCACCAAAAAGGGGGAGATTGTTAGTGCATCTAGTGCCCCTTAGTGATTTTGGTGTATTGAAGACTTATAGGTTAAGGAACTAATGTGTTTGTGAGTGTACACATGCTCTATAAGTCGATGAGGAGTTTGATATATTCAGAGATTATCGACCCCTAAAAATGTATGTCTTCAACTGAAGATTTTGGTGAAGACTTTGCTGAAGACTTTGGTATTCCCTGAAGACTTTGAAAATGAAGAAGTTGGTGTGATCTTGAAGATATGAACGAGGACTATGAAGCGTGAAGACTTTGTTTTTGTAGTTTCATTTCCTTTCTTTGAGTCATAGGAAACACTGTACTGTTAAAGGGGGCCAAGGTAGTACTAAGGAAAATTTCCAACTGTTGCTCAACTCAAAATCCTCAACCTATCCAATCCTTCGAGTGAAGCCTTTGGAAATCTCTTGCAGCTCAGTCAAGTTCTTCAGTAACAGGGAAAACGTTCTTCTGGTCTCTAATGAAATTGATCTTACTAAGGAGTTAGGATTTAGCCAGTGCGAATTGCCTAAAAGTGAGGAACATGATATGTTTGAGGACTTTCATAGTTCAAAATTCCAACCGTTGCTGTGCTTAGCGCCAACTGTCCCCAATCATTCTTATCCACATAACGGTCATATCATTGGGGGGCATTTATGTCTTATCATGTCAGGTTGCACCCTGGCTATAAATAGCACCCCCACAACCACTAGTTGGTTGGCTGCTCCGAGAGAGAACTGACACTTGTCATTTGAGAGCAACCCATCCCCCTAGGACTTTGAGAGAAAATCATCAGTAAGGAAAAACCCACAACCAAACCACCAAACCCAAAGTGATTGAGCATCACTGAAGAAATTCCTGTGTGGAACCGACGCTTGTTACGTTTGAGGACTGTGCATCCTCCACACGGTTAGTCATCATGGTCTAGTGTATCCTGCAGTCAATTGGGGATCACGAAGTGACCTTGGTCTAGAGCATCCAGCAGTAAATTGTGGATCACCGGGTGACGAGTTTGTGAGGGTTTTGGAAGTCTACCCTGAAGACTTACCATGAGTGTTGGGCGAGGACTGTGTGACCTTAGCTCAAGAAGAATACGGTAAGGACTGTGTGTCCTGGGACCGTGTGTCCTCTGGTTTAAATACCAGGCTGCTCCAAACCAGACGTACGATTGTCACGGCAGTTGGAACTGGGTCATCAAACCATTGTCTTCATCGAGCTACCTGGTTCTATTTCCTCAACACCTCTATTCCTCATAAACTTGTTGATGAAATTGATTCTTACTATTTGAAGAATTTGACTAAAGACTTTCACAATTTCCTCACCTCAAATTCTTCAATTTACCTTGTTCATCACAGCTTATCCTGTGTCACGCTACTTACTATTTGTGCATGTTTCATTTCATCATGATGACTATGCTATTAATATGTTCCTCATGCACTTGAGTACTTATTCCGCTGCTAGTTATTCATCACATTTCAAATTCCTCAAAGTTCAAATTCCTCAAGTGATGAATTTGTAAAAATCGCCTATTCACACCCCTCTAGTCGATATAACGCACTTTCACTAAGCCAGAATGTTTTAATAATGATGTAAACCTCAAAGTGATTGATGTGACTCCTATTGAATCTTTATTTTCCAACATAAATCTTGATAAAGAGCGTCCTAATGATTCAGAGTCTATAGATCTTTATGCTAAAATTGATAAAAGTGGGATAGAAGAGGTCAAAACTTTAAATAGCAATGAACCCATTCTTTTGGATTTCAAGGACTTTAATTATGATAGTTGATCTTTGATTGGTTTTATTTCCTTGTTACAATCCATGATGAATTCTCCTCATGCTTATAGTCAAAATAAGGCTTTTACTAAACATATCCTTGATGCTTTGATGAAATCTTTTGAAGAAAAACTTGAATTAGAAGTTTCTATCCCTAGAAAGCTTCATTATGAGTGGGAACCTACTATTAATATTAAAATCAAAGATTATGAGTGCCATGCTTTGTGTTATTTGGGTGCTAGTGTTTCCACGATTCCGAAAACTCTATGTGACGTGCTCGGTTACCATGATCTTGATGATTGCTCTCTAAATTTGCATTTTGTGGATTCCACTGTTAAGAAACCTATGGGAAGGATTAATGATGTTCTTATTGTTGCAAATAGGAATTATGTGCCCATATATTTCATTGTTCTTGATATAGATTGCAATCCTACATGTCCTATTATTCTCGGTAGACATTTCCATAGAACAATTGTTGCAATTATTGACATGAAAGAAGGAAACATTAGATTCCAACTTCTGTTAAGGAAAGGCATGGAACACTTCCCTAGAAAGTAAATAAGATTTCCTTATGAATCTATTATAATATATACGTTTGGATTGCATACCAAAGATGACAATACCTAGATCTATTGTGTTTTGCCTAGCTAGGTCCGTTAAACAATAGCGCTTGTTGGGAGCCAACCCAATTTTATTTTCATGTTATGTTTTTCTTATGTTTTTGAGTGTTTCCCACATTATTAATTATGTAGTAATTGTGTTTTGGTGTTTTAATTAGTGTTTGATCCAAGTAAAATCTTTGGGGTGATCTATGGTAGTTGTTGATTCGATCTTGCTGAAAAACAGAAACTTTTGCACTTAGTCCAGGAATTTTCTAAACAATTTAGAGCATCGAATGGTTCTGAAATTTTGACATAAGATTGATATATAATTTTCTCAGGTTTTCCTAATTTTTTACAATTGTTTGAGTTACAGAAGTATAATAAGTTTTCAGATTGCTTTAGACTGTTCTGTTTTTGACAGATTCTGTTTTCTTTGAGTTGTTTGCCTATTTTGATGAATCTATGGGTTGTATCACGGGGTATGAACCATGGAGAAGTTATAATACATTAGGTATAACACCAATATAAAGTTCACAACAGCACCTAAAGTGGTTATTTATTTTCTTATACTAACGGATCTCATGAGTTTTCTGTTAAGTTTTGTGTTGTGAAATTTTCAAGTTTTGGGTAAAGATTTGATGGAATATGGAATTAGGAGTGGCAAGAGCATAATCTCGGGGATGCCCAATGCACCCCAAGTCATATTAAAGGATGCAAAAGATCCTAAGCTTGGGGATGCCCCGGAAGGCATCCCCTCTTTCGTCTTCAATCCATCGGTAAGTTTACTTGAGGCTATATTTTTATTCACCACAGATATGTGTTTTGCTTGGAGTTTCTTGTATGATATGAGTCTTTGCTTTTTAATTTTCCACAATCATCCTTGATGCACACATCTTTTGAGAGAGACACGCTGAATCGTGAATTTATTAGAGTACTCTATGTGCTTCACTTATATCTTTTGAGTTAGGCAATTTTGCTCAATGTGCTTCACTTATATTTTTAGAGCACGATTGTGTTTGCGTTTTATAGAAATACTTGAACTCTCTTACCTCAATTATATTATTTTGAGAGTCTCTAAACAGCATGGTAACTGGTCTAGGTTATGAATTTAGTCCTAATATGATAGGCATCCAAGAGGGATATAATAAAAACTTCCATATTAAGTGCATTGAGTGTTTATGTGAAGTTTGATTCCTTGCATAAAGTTTTGAGATATAAATATGGTAATGTTAAGAGTCATGTTAGGAATTAATTATGATTTGGTAAAAATACTTGTGTAAAGGTTTGTGATTCCCGTAGCATGCACGTACGGTGAACTGTTATTTAAGGAAGTCGGAGCATGATTCGTTTATAGATTATCGACCTTTGTCTGAGGGTCGGGAGCGTGCGAAGGTTAACTCCAACAAACCTCTACCATAGGAGCATGCATTTAATACTTTGCTTCGATGACTAATATAATTTTTCAATAAGTATATGAGTTCTTTATGACTAATGTTGAGTCCATGGATTATACGCACTCCCACCCTTCCACCTTTGCTAGCCTCTCTAGTACTGCGCAACTTTGCCACCATATATTTTTCCTCAAAACAACCACTATACCTACCTATTATGGCATTTCCATAGCCATTCCGAGATATATTGCCATGCAACTTCCACCGTTTCCTTTTATGACTTGCACCATCACTTCCATATTGCATATAGAGTCATATTTTGTCAAAGGTACCGAGTTGTAATTTTCTTTTGAGTTGTAAGTAAATAAAAGTGTTATTATTATCATTATTAGAGTATGTCCCATGTGAGGAAAGGATGATGGAAGCTATGATTCCCTCACAAGTGGGGATGATATTCCGGACTTTATAAAGAAAAAAGAGGCCAACGAAGCCCAAATAAAAAAATAATAAATAAAAGAGGCCTTAGATGCCCACAAAAAAATGAGAGAAAAGAGAGAAGGGACATTGCTACTATCTTTTTCCACACTTGTGCTTCAAAGTAGCACCATGATCTTCATGATAGAGAGTGTCCTATTTTGTCACTTTCATATACTAGTGGGAATTTTTCTTTATATAACTTGTCTTGTATATTCCAATGATGGGCCTCCTCAAATTTCTCTAGGTCTTGATGAGCAAGCAAGTTGGATGCACCCCCACATAGTTTCCTTTTGAGCTTTCATACACTTATAGCTCTAGTGCATCAGTTGTTGGCAATCCCTACTCACTCACATTGATATCTATTAATGGGCATCTCCATAGCCCATTGATACACCTAGTTGATGTGAGACTATCTTCTCCCTTTCCTTGACAACCTCCAAAATATGCTATTCCACTTATAGTGCTATATCCATGGCTCATGCTCATGTATTGCGCGAGAGTTGAAAAAGTTTGAGAAAATAAAGGTGTGAAAACAATTGCTTGACTTGTCATCAGGGTTGTGCATGATATAAATACTTTGTGTGGGGAAGATGGAGCATAGCCAAACCATATGATATTATAGGGATAACTTTCTTTTGCCATTATATTTTGAAAAGATACAATTGCTTTGCTAGTATGCTTGAAACGTTATTTTTTTTATATCAATATTAAGCTTTTGTTTTGAGTCTTACGGATCTGAATATTCATGCCACAATATAGAATACTACATGGATAAACATGTTAGGTAGCACTCCACATAAAAAAATCTGTTTTTATCATAACCTACTCGAGGGCGAGAAGGAACTAAGCTTGGGGATGTTGATACGACTCCAACGTATCTATAATTTTTGATGATGTCATGCTATTATATTATATGTTTTGGATGTTTTATATGCATTAATATGCTATTTTATATTATTTTTGGCACTAACCTATTAATCTAGAGCCTAGTGCGAGTTTATGTTTTTTCCTTGTTTTTGAGTTTTGCAGATATGGAATATTAAATGGAATCCAAGCGGAATAATACCTTCGAAAGGAATTTTTTGGAACGAAACAAATCAACCAGGATTGGAGTGCACGCCAGGGCACCTGCCAGGGAGTCACAAGCCTGGTAGGCGCGGGCCCCCTGGCCGCGCCTAGCAGGCTTGTTGTCTTCCGATAGGTCTCCTAGCCCTATTTCTTGTCCTATAAATAACCAAATATTCCCCCAACATCAGAACAAGCCACGCAAATACTTTTCCGTCACCAGCAGCCTCCGTTCCCGACAGATCCAATCTTGGAGCCTTTTCCGATAATCTGCTGGAGGGGGTTTCGATCACGGAGGGCACCTACGTCAACTCCATTGCCCCTCCGATGATGCGTGAGTAGTCCACCACAGACCTACGGGTCCATAACTAGTAGATAGATGGCTTCTTCTCTCTCTTTTATCTTCAATACCATGTTTTCATGGTCTTCATGGGGATCCAGCCGATGTAATTGTGAGTTTATGTTCAAATTGTCCATGCATATTATTTGAATCTCCTCTGAATTCTTATATGCGTGATTTCATATCCTTGTAAGTCTCTTCGAGTTATTGGTTTGGTTTGGCCAACTAGATTGGTAATTCTTGCAATGGGAGAAGTGCTTGGTTTGGGTTCAATCTTGCGGTGTCCTCACCCAGTGACATAGTAGGGGTAGCGAGGCACGTATTGCATTGTTGCCATCAAGGGTAAAAAGATGGGGTTTTCATCATATTGCTTGAGTTTATCCCTCTACATCATGTCATCTTTCTTAATGTGTTACTTTGTTCTTTATGAACTTAATACTGTAGATGTAGGCAGGAGTCGGTCGATGTGTGGAGTCATAGTAGTAGATGCAAAATCGTTTCGGTCTACTTGACACGGACGTGATGCCTATATGCATGATCATTGCCTTGGATAACTACATGATTATTCACTTTTCTATCAATTTCTTGACAATAATTTGTTTACCCACCATGATATTTTCCTTCCAGAGAGAAGCCTCTAGTGAAACCTATGGCCCCCCGTGTCTACTTTCCATAATATACTTTCAGATCTATAAACCAAAAGTACCTTGGTGCAATTTATTTACCTTTTACTTTCTGTTCTCGTTTGCATCTATCTCTTTCAGATCTCATCCTTGCAAATAACCGTGAAGGGATTAACAACCCCTTTATAGCGTTGGGTGCAAGAGTTTGATTGTTTGTGTAGGTGCATCCATTGGTGACTTGCTTGTTCTTCCTACTGGATTGATACCTTGGTTGTCAACAACTGAGGGAAATACTTATCTACTTCGCTGCATCACCCTTTCCTCTTCAAGGGAAAACCAACGCAAGTTCAAGAGTAGCAATGGTGTGCGAGAATAATAATAGTGAATATCATAGCACAACACAACCAAGCAAAGTGAATGATCATCTCAAAAACATTACAAGGATAGGAAAATGGTAGCAACACACATTAAGTGTATGATCAAACACAACCAAAGTATGACACATCCAAACCAAAGGATGAAATGTTTTTGAAAAATGATAAAAAAACCAAGCGCTCTCTCACTCGAAGCCTAAAGATATATACAAATTCTCCCCTTTTGTCAACAAGTTACCAAAAAGTTCAAAGACATATAGCTAAACATCCTTGTGGGGCTGATCTCCTCCTATAGCTGATGAAGGAGTCAAGAGAACCGCGTCGGCGAAGACCTCTTCTAATTTCATGGATGTTGTCAGAGTAACAACTCGAGGTACTGGAGCTGATGGAGCTGATGTGACTGTAGCTGGAGCATAAGATGAAGGTCTTGTCTCCGAAGCTAGCACTGTAGGTGGCCTGGCCTGTGTCCTGAATTGGACAGTCGTCCTGATAGGTGCACTATCCTCATCATCATCAGAAGAATCAGACTCTAAAGAGGTGCGATGGATAGGAGCTTCATCTACTTCCTTCTTGAGCTCGTTGACGGTCTTGGTCAGCCCATCCACCTTGTCATTGAGAGTCTTGATCCTAGTCTCTAAGATCCTCACAAGACTATTCTGATTGTGCAGAATGCCTTTGATATCCTTATTCATGTCCATGACTGTAGAGATCAATAGATCCATTTGGTCGTTCCTGGATCTAGGGACTTGAGCTAGGCTCAGGACTAGTGCCTAGATCAGCATCAACACTGGGATCTCTGTGATCATTCTGACTGTCATCTGAAGTAGACATCTCTAACCCTGTGAATAGAGTATAGAAGAGTATAAGGGGATGAGTCATCACAAAATGCAGATGTTTTCGAAAGTTTGACCAAAAGGTTCTCAAGGTTTGCATTCTGTCATAGGAAAATCGGTACAACTGAAGCAAAAATTTAGGTGCTACTGAGACTGACTTTCTCGTTAACAGAAACTTGGCATTCCTTTTGGTGATACCGAAAAGGAGTACTCGGTTTTAGCGAGATAGTTCTCAACGGCATACAGGGCAAATCGGTGACACCGATTTGTTCGCTTCGGTTCCACCGAGTTTCATCGGGAGGACGGCAAACTCTAGAAAATCGATTGTTCGCTATCTAATGGATGTTTCTTGTTAACAGATCAATCTCAAACGGTGGCTAGACAATGGAAAAGCCCAACTACGCAAGAATCAGAAGGTGGAGCGCAAGAGGGGGCCGAATCCATACCCTAACTTGGTGATGGATCCGCTACGACGACAACGATGGAGAAGATTTCGTCGACAGCGGCGATTACCAGTGGCAGAGACGCTTGGGGAGGCAAGGCGATGACCAGGGGTCTTCGAAACGGCAACTTAGGGTTTTGCGGCGCGATGTTTGAAGATTGAATTTCAAAGCGTCAGGATACCCTTTAGTGTTGGTGACGCCGATTCTAAATTTTCGGTGTCACCGAGTTTCTCAACTGTCAGTTGACAGGGAAACTCGATGTAACCGAGAAGCTGGAATTGGTGGTACCAAGATTGAAAACCAGATCAACCCTAGGCATTCGGTGAGACCGAGTTTTGTGGGTTGGTTCCACCGAGATGCACTTGGGAGGTTTTAATGGTCAGTCCTTTGTCGATACGGAACTCTGAGTGCTCCTCACACAAAGAGATCGAAAAGTACTTGTTCAAATTTTTTGATGCAGCATGAATAGAATATGAGGTGAGAAAGCATAGATAGCTAGAGAGTGGTCCTAGGAAATCTTGTACATCTAATTGGCAAAAGAAAAATCAAAAGCCAAATAGCAACAATTGGATGTCCTCGAATGAGTAAAGAAATACATACCAACATGCTCACATAATAAGATGTCAAATGAAATCATGGCAAACATTCACATAAATACTAGCATCTATCAAGCACTTTGGCGATGATGAATTCATCTATATATGAGTATATTGACTTAGGAGCCAAGTAAGAATACTTGATCATAGATCATACTCATCGTTTAAGCACGAGTGGGGTTACCACTTTTACATAAAGCATTTAATGTTTTCACATACTATGAGATGGGATAAACTAACCTTGGGTTTTGTCGATGAAGATTTCATGTTGGTGAAGTAGTGGTGGATGCTCAAAGTTGATGAAGATCACCATGAGTTGGGAGCATCCTTGTTGTTTCCTTACTCTTCTCACCTACATGGGTTAGTCCCAACACACAAGAGACAAATACAAGGATATATATGGACATGGAGTGCAAAGCATACATGATGATGTCCGTTGATTTGTTGATTACCTTGTCCCTTGCTTGCCTTTGAGGGAATGTGTGACTCCTTGAACTATTTCATGATGTTGATGTTGATCGAACTAGTTCTTGCCAATAATGAATGTGAGTGAATTTCATTGGCGTAGTCACCCCTCAATAACTTCTCTAGTTCTTCTTATTGGGTACCCACATCAAGTTGATGGGGATCCTTGGTGTTGAAGTATCAATTGTAGAAGTTGAGCTTGTAGTAGCCCTGGGAACCCACTTCACCAAAGCTTGGAATTCATCTTCATATGAGTCGATGTCATCTTGAAGCTTGTTCTTGCCCTTGAGCTTGGGGTCTTGTGGTGGAAGATCATCTTGAGCTTCTGTTCCCTTGGGGAGAGTATTTTCATACTTCTCCTTTTGAGGAACAAACTTGGGATTGGGGTATTGACCTTCTTCCCATTCAACTCCATTTGCGTTGAAGTACGCAACACCATGGTTCTTCCGGTATCCTCCATGCTTGCGCACAATCTCCTCAAATTGTTTACACCTGACAAGACTCTTGTAGGTACCTTTCTCTATAATCCCTTTCAAAAGTTCATTTTCTTGCTCAAGTGTAACTTGGCTAAGAGAAGAGTTAATGGGATCAATAGAACTACTAGAAGCAATATCATTGGATTTATCATTTTTATTGTTACTAGTTAAAGAACCTTTCTTGCCTTTGTTACTAGCTTGCTTAGTCTTAACTTGTGGAATGAATGTAGACAAGAGAAGTCGTTTGGCTGGATAACAGGAAGTCTTATTTCGAAGATCGTCATTGATCGCTTTAAGGAACTCATTCTCTTGCTCTAAGTTGATCTTCTCGAAGCGGAGCTTCTCATGTGTCCTTTGAAGCTCTCTATGATCTTGTAGAGTAGACTCGTGAGCTAACTTAAGAGTGTTTAATTCTTGAGTTAGTCATTCTATTTTCAACTTATCATCATCATACGTCTTATCTTGACTAGAATGATTACTAGCAAGCTCATCTTGACTAACATTACTAGATTTGTCAAATAGCAAGTCATCTTCAATTAACAAGTCATCCTGATCACTATTGAAAGCAAGATACTCGGGGTGTGATACCTTGGGGCCTTTAGCCATGAAGAAACTTCCGCTCCCTTCATTTGGTGAATCAAATATGTCATAGGAGTCGGTTGTCACTAGAGAAAGTCTTGCAACACCTTCATCTTGACTATAGTCGGAGTTGGAGTGATTGCTTCTCTCGGAGTGGTTGTCAGATTCGGAGCCGGAAACCCATTCACCAACATGAGCTTGATGTCTTCTTCTTGAGTAGCTATTGGTGTACTTGTCCTTCTTCTCTGAGTCCCTACTTCTCCTTGAGGTTATTCATTCATAAAGATCATCTCTACTCCTTCTCTCTCTTCGAGGTGACTCGTCTCTTGAGCTTCCTCTTCTTGGTGACTCTTCTTTCCTTTTGTAAGGAGTCGTGTACTCATTGGAGTAGTGTACGGGCTTCCCACAATTGTAGGAGTTTCGGTCACGACTTGAGTAATGCTTCTCTTCACATCTTGAGTTGGAGCTTCGATCTTTGCTTCCGTTCTTGTAGAACTTGTTGAACTTCTTGACCATGAGTTTTATCTCTTAATTTGTGACAAGGTTGTTGCTTGAAGTTCCAGGAGCATCACTAGTGGCTTTGTAAGCACCGCTAGACTTGTGATGAAGTTCTTCCTTGCCCTTGAGTGTCATCTCATGAGCAACAATCCTTCCAATCACTTCCGTTGTCTTGAGAACTTTATAGCTGGGCATCATTTGGATCAATGTGCATACGGTGTCATATCGATCATCCAAAGCTCGAAGTATCTTCTTGATAATGAATTTGTCGGTCCTTTCTTCACTTCCTAAGCTGACAATCTCATTGGGGATGAGAGCTAGCCTAGAGTACATATTAGCGAATCCTTCACCATCCTTCATCTTGAACTTGTCAAGATGACTTTGAAGAACATCCAACTTGGATTCTCTCACAGATTCGATACCTTCATGCATATCAACCAAAGTATCCCAAATATCTTTTGCATTATCAAGACGGTTGATTTTGTTGAATTCTTCAGGGCATAGGGAGTTGAAGAGAATGTCACATGCTTGAGCATTGCGTTGCAACATCTTTAATTCATCCGCGGTCACTTCACGATCCAGTTCCCTTCCATCCGCAAAGAATTCACCTTGCAAACCAACACGAACAACAGACCAAACGGCAGGGTTATGACCAAGAATATGCATTTTCATTTTGTGCTTCCAACTAGCAAATTAGTGCCATCAAAGTACGGACCTCTACGATGATAATTTCACTCACTAGACGCCATACTTTCCTAGGTTGTGAAACAGATGCAATGGAGACCAACACTCTCATACCACTTGTAGGATCGGAAGTAGGTCTAGAGGGGGGGGGTGATTAGACTACTTGACCAAACAAAAATATACATTTTCCCAATTTTAAGTGTTGGCAGATTTTAGCAATTGTTGCAAGTCAAGTACACCATACACATGCATCTCTACGAGTATAGCAGCATTCGGTTGGCCGCGACTGAATAAGCCGCATCATTCGGTTGGCCCAGTCTCATCGCGGCTCTCGCCATCTCCCTCTCTGCCTACTATCTTCCGATGCACCCACCGTCCTAGAGGCTAGATCCAACTCCTCATGGACCCTTTCTCGATGAGACCGCAGAGGACTATGTCGAATGGAAGTTTTGGGAGAGGGCCTGGCATTACTTCGAGTGGGTCGAAACCAACGCGCTATGAGAGGCTGAAGTAGCTGCCAAGAACAAGTGCCTCCTTGCTGCACGCTGGATGTTCGCCCTTGTTCAGGATGTTGCAATGGCAAAAGTAGGAGTCATAGTCAAGGAGGGCTACAATTTCACGTCCCTCACCCGCTGACACAAGCCCAGTGGTACGTTGACCGTGTGAAAAGCATAAGTAGTAGTAGAAGCCGGTTCCTACTAAAAGATCAATTCCGAAAAAGAGAAAGCCAACGGAATAATTTTCAATTAATTGTGTTGAATCATGTATTTGTAAGCGTAGTGTAGTGGAATGGTGTTTAAATTTGAGTAAAATGCATCACAAGTCCTAAAATTATCGGGTAGGTGTCAGTTTAGTCCTATAACTTTGAAACTGCAGTTTTTTGTCCTAAAACTATCAAAGGTGTGTCAGTTTAGTCCTATTACTTTGAAAATGCAGTTTTGGGCCTAAAACTACTGGATGTGTGTTTGCTTAGTCATATAACTTCAGAAGTGCAGTTTTCGGTCCCAAAACTATGTAAGTTTGTTCATCTCAGGTCCAAAGCTTCCATGACCAGCATCGATGGTGCATTTTTTCAAGCCCCATCTATGTGTTTACTTCCTTAAAAATGGTTCATATGTTTCCATGTAGCAGTATATGCTGCAACCTGCAGGCCCACCACCTATGTGGCCATGAGCTGAAGGGTAGCCTCACTGAGAGGTTTGGTGCGGCCTACGAGGAAACCCCGATCTAGTCAGCATGGAGGATTACATCCCTCTCCTCGGTGTGGCCATTGGGTACATCCCTCTCCTCGACGTGGCGACATGTTGTAGGATCGAAAGTAGGTCTAGAGGGGGGGGATTAGACTACTTGACCAAATAAAAACCAACCTTTTCCCAATTTTAAGTGTTGGCAGATTTTAGCAATTGTTGCAAGTCAAGTACACCCTACACATGCGTGTCTACAAGTATAGAAGTGGAAAGTAAAGACAATCATGAGTAGTAAAGGAAGGGTAGGAAGATCAAACGCAATTTGGAGACACGATGATTTTTCCCATGGTTCCGATAGGTGGTGCTATCGTATGTCCATGTTCATGGAGTTTTCATCCCACAGAGGGTAACAGTCGTAAGAGTCCACGGAGGGATCTACCCATGGAGGGTTCCACTAAGAAGCAACCTTGACTATACCATGATGGCCTACGTCCACAGAGGACTAGCCTAACTCGGGGTAGATCTTCACGAAGTAGGCAATCTCCTTGCCCTTATAAACTTCTTGGTTCACTCCACAACACGAAGTAGGAGGCTCCCAAGCGACACCTAACCAATATAGGAGGCACCACCCTCCAAAAGGTAATAGGCTCGATAATGTTGATGAACTCCTTGCTCTTGTGCTTCAAGATGATAGACTCCTCAACACACAATCACTCTCTCACATATTTGGCTATGGTGGAAGAGATTGATTGGGTGGAAACCAGATTGGGGAGGCTAGAGATCAAGATTCATATGGTTGGAATGGAATGGCGTGATCTTAACACATGAGTAGGTGTCTCTCTCTCAGAAAATCAGTAGGTATGAGTGGGGAACTGCTCTGAGTGCTTCTATTTTGAGTAGGTGGTGGTGGAGGGGTATATATAGGCATCTCCAAAAATCCAGCTGTTACACCTAAAAAGTCCAACTCGGTTAATCTCGGTTGTACTGAGTTGCCTCAAAGGTAGCCACTTTTGAATCTCGGAAACCGATATAGGAATCTCGACTATACCAAAAAGGTGGGCAACGGTCAGAATGGTAGAACTCGGTGATACCGAAAAAAAACTCAGAATTTCCGATTTTGTGCAAACATGCATCAGAAAGTTTGCCACCCGAACTTGGTTCCACCGATCCAGAATCGTTTGTACCAAAATGCTAGGGTTTGGCATGGGCTAGTCTGAGTTTGGGAATTGGTTGCACTGACTGGAAAGTGTTGGTTGCACCGATTTTGAATATTTGGTTTTGGACAGACTTTGTGAAGGATCTTGTGGATGTTTATGGTGACTATCACTTGTGCACGTATGAGCATATTGTTCACCAACAGTACCTTAGCCCTTTTAATATTATTGGCTTTCCTATGACTCAAAGTGATTTCTCACAAAGTAAAATATAGAGCCCTCTTGCTTGAAGCTTTGCCAATCCATTTTCTTGCATCTAGGGGTCTCTCCACAATCCTTTTTCTAACCCATCATTGAAACTTTCCTGAAATGTGCTTAGTGGAAACATTAGTTCAATGACATATATGTTTTTATTAATTACCATGACCACCAAGGGAGCAAATGTGCTTTCACATGTGAGTAGAACTTGGACATTATGCGACGTGTCGTTCTGCTATTGTTACGCGAGGCTATTGATGGCCTCCGTACTGTCGTCTCTAAATATTTTATGAGTGGGAGAAGACAAGGGCATGAGAATGAGGCGAGGCAGCACTCTAGGGGTTTTGTTCCATATTTACCTTTCATAAGTTAACCCGGTAGGTCCATTGGGTCAACTTGGTAACAATCCAAGCATCTCCAAGTGACACGTTGGCGGTTCATTGTTATCCATGCAAGCTTGGGACCTAAGGTGAACAAACTTATATAGTTTTGGTACCCAAAACTGCAGTTTCGAAGTCAGAGGACTAAACTGACACACCTCTAATAGTTTTAGGACAAAAAAATGCAGTTTTGAAGTTATAGGACTAAACTGACACACCTCCAATAGTTTTAGGATCCAAAACCGCTGTTTCAAAGTTATAGGACTAAAGTGACACACCTCCAATAGTTTTAGGACTTATGATGCATTTTACTCTTTAAATTTCTATAGTTTCAATAGTTTTAGCTAGCAGTGCAATTTTAATTTGCCTTCAGTAGGTTGAACGAGCAATTCTGAATTGGCCACCGACCGAGATTACAAATATATATGGAGGCGTGATTTATCGATTATCTACATGGTACATAGATTGTCGCCTTAGTGATCAACATCGTGCGTGCCGCCCGAGCTTGCAGCCCAAGTCCAATGGTTGTGGCATCCTTGGTGCTCTCAAAGGCATCATCGACTCGGCCGCCATCCTCAGCATAGACTGTTATAACTAAAGCATTTCGCTTGGTGCAATGAGAAAAGAACACACAGGTAGAGGGGACCTAGGCAGCCAACTATCCATCCAAAACATGGTGGCCACCCCCATTCCACACATAGCACTCAGTCAAGGTACAGTTAGGTGGGGTGTAAGTGAACACAATTTTGTCAAGGAATGATGATGTCGAAGGGGTGTTGTTGAGATCTCTCTAGTCATGACACCAAAACCATTTTTCCGTGGTACACTACCCGGTTGGGGAAGCTTCTGAATAAAATTGAGGATACATTTATTTTTCCGCCGAAGAACCCTAATGTGGAAGAATACCTCATGTTTAGACAATGAATCTTTGTACAGAGCAATTAAATAGTGTGTATCGAAATAAGTGTCCTTCCCAATCTAAAAGAAAGTGCATGACATCTTATATATAGCATGTACTACACCACGGGGAAGAATGGACGAGCTCATAAAATATGCATGGTGCACGACACTGCCCACCACTAAACGACGGCGAAAGGACATCTTGAGTGAACGCCAACCTGAGAGGTAATGATCAAATACATTGAGAAGAGGACCAAAGACAGATAGAAGGAAAGTAGTAGGGGGAGAGGGGAAAGCTGAGTTGTGGTTTACAGATAGTGGAGACTAGGAACTGAGGGTAGTAGCCATCAAAGAAGCATCATCCCATCTTTAATTTCCTTCCACATGTGGCTTCTCAGAAAGCAACAACAGACATTCATACAATATGGTGATATTCTCCCTGTTATGAAAATATACCTTGAATGTCTCTAGGGCTCCGAAATGCTAGATGTCAACAAGTACACTATCATCTTCTTGAACTTTACATGGGCGTAATACACCATAGTTAGGCTCTGAACCCTATGCATGACCCCTGCCTCGAACCCAAGGCTATGAACTTCGAAGATAGCTTGAGAAAGGGTAATGTAAACAGTATCATATTCATAATGAGAATTTTAAGGTGTTCCATTTTCCCTTCTAACATGTAAGTTGAGACTTTGACCCTGGTGGTTGACTAATCAAAGGTATATTTGTCTATATAAACACAGTAATTATAAGAAGATCAAATTAAACATTGTTGCCACATTTAATCTTTACTCATTATAGTTTCTATGCATCGTATGCATGTTGGTTGTGAAAGTGTCTTGAGCTGTCGAGCTCAAATGAGCTCAAGTGAACAGTAAAATTGAAAGTAAATAAAATAAATAAAATAAAATCTGATTTTTATGGAAACCTTGACAAATGTTTTCTATGCTTGAAATATTTCATCATGAAATTAGTACTCAAAAATGCTTTCAAAAATATCATTTTTGGAGTACCAATTTTGTTTTTTCCCCACCAATTGCACGAATGTTCATTCATGATAATTTTTTTACAAGCAAATAGAACATTTGTCAAAGGTTACAACACACAAAAAATGGATTCTTTATATTTTTTTACTATTTTCCCAATTTCAAAGTTCACCAGGCGCATTTGAGCTTGGGTACAAATACTTCACGTCAGTTGGTTCATCACATAATATAACATCATATATAATCTTATATATCGAGATATGCAAATATTTTAAGACATGAAAGATTTGTACAACAACTATAATTATGTAATGCCATCACAAAAATGTGTCAAGTTAAATATTTACTAGTATTTGAACATACATATAATTTTGTACTTGATATATCCATATATGATATTTCTTATATGCACAAGGTACAATTTTCTTAAAATTATTTAAGTTGCTTGGCCAATACATACTTATACATATTTTAGAATCGGTTGTATGTTAGTCATATATGTTGACAAAAGGCAAAAAAATTGTCTCAAATTAATAGCCACAATTAAGAGCATTGATCTGCTCATCTCGGTTGTGCCAGCATGCAATTGCAACAAATTTGGAATAGAGGAAATGCTCATTAATTAGCATAGTTAAAACTTTCCTTACTTCCTTGTAGATTTTAATGAAACAATAATTTACTTCCTTATTTACTTCCAGATTAGACTTATGGAATCTCTTGAAGCATCTTACCTCATGAGAGGCAGTATTATACTAGCTATTGGATCAACACAAATTAATTTTCCATATCAATTTGGGACCATCTCAGAAATAGAGTGGGAAAAATGATATTTTTGGTTTCATGAATGTAAAGTTTTCCAAATAAAATGGCATGGACGACAACTTAAGAACATTGCTACTTGCAATAAATGTATTGTAACAATAAGAAGTTGGCCAACAATCATTTTATAAGAGTTCGGAGGCAGAGATGCCAAATATTAACACCAAGAAGGACAACAAGCTGAAAATTTAAAATAAAATTTCCCCAAATCCCCATCAACGTATGCTCATTAGTCTTGAGGGGTGCAACGGTAGCCACCTATGGACATCATTTAGACCTGATGCCTCCTAAATTCCTCGTTGCCTGTGATTGCCTCAAATAGAGCCCCACCTTTTTGGTTGTGATTCATGTCCATGCTCCTCCTTGTCTATGTCGGATTATCTATAGTGCATAGGTTGGTCACATCCTCGTCATCCTGAGTGGCCTCCTCCTCACAAGTCATATCTACCAAGTCCTCATGAACATGCTTTCACCCTACTTTATTTATAAAGCAACATATCAAAATACATGGACAAACGATACATTATGGTAGGAGTACCTCTGGCAAAGAAAATCTAAAAATACAACATGAAGCATAGGACTTGCCTAAGACATTGTTGTGGCCCAACAAAAGAGGCCTGGGCTACACGATAATGATGGCGCCAAGGGTCACCATTGCTGAGTGTGAAGAAACAGACAAGGCTTTTAACCCCGGGCCATGGTACAAGGACAACTCACGATGACATTGATGAGTGATATTTTTACACTCATTCACCCTTTGTTTAAACAAAGATATTTCATTAAAATTGATATATTCGCCCCAGTATTGCTACTAATGATTAATTACTGCAAATGATTTTACAAATCCCCGCTTTGGTGTGTTTCCGTGGGAAACGGACTAAAAGGGGATGAAATATCTGGCATATGCAAATAGGAAGAATGAAATATCTAACATAACTTATTTTTGGAGAATATATATTACACGATAGCAGTGCTTCTCTAGATGCCTTGCCAATATACTTAAAAACTGAATCGACATATTACACGGTAGTCTTGTTGTCGGATGATAGGATTCACGGCCGTCACGACAAGAGTAACCCATGTATGAACTGCCGACATTTGTGTTGGGGTCGCGGTCATCACTGCATAGGAGTCACCGCCATCCATATGTTGCACAACCTTGAGGTGCACCGTTGTAATTGTGGAGTGTCTTATTATTGTTGTTGGTCATACCTTGATACGTCTCCATCGTATCTACTTATCCAAACTCTTTTGCCCTTGTTTCAGACTCTAATTTGCATGATTTGAATGGAACTAACCGGGACTAACGCTGTTTTAACCAGAATTGCCTTGGTGTTATTTTTGTGCAGAAATAAAAGTTCTCGGATTGACCTAAAAACTTACGGAGAATATTTTTGGAAGTAATAAAAAATACTGACGAAAGAATCAA
The DNA here is from genome assembly GCA_022496015.1 of Hordeum marinum. Taxonomy (NCBI): domain Eukaryota; kingdom Viridiplantae; phylum Streptophyta; class Magnoliopsida; order Poales; family Poaceae; genus Hordeum; species Hordeum marinum. The sequence goes on from CM039674.1 coordinate 33,748,296, forward strand.
CTGGAGGGGGCCACCCATAGGTGGCAAGCCTGCGAGGCGCGACCACCCCCTGGCCACGCCTAGCATGCTCGTGGGGCCCCTATTGCTCCACCGAACTCAATTCCACTCCTATTTATTCCTATTTCCGGAGAAAAAAATCACAGAGAAGAGTGCATCGCGTTTCAAGATACGGAGCCGCCACCACCTCCCGATTTTCCTCGGGAGGCCAGATCTGGAATCCGTTTTGGGCTCCGGAGAGGGGAAATCGACGCTTTTGTCATCACCAACCATCCTTCGTCACCAATTCCATGATGCTATCTGTCGTTCATGAGTAATCCCATCGTAGGCTTGCTAGACAGTGATGGGTTGGATGAGATCTATCATGTAATCGAGTTAGTTTTGTTAGGGTTTGATCCCTAGTATCCACTATGTTTTGAGATTGATGTTGCCATGACTTTGCTATGCTTAATGCTTATCACTAGGGCCTGAATGCCATGATTTCATATCTGAACCTATTATGTTTTCATGAATATATATGTGTTCTTAATCCTATCTTGCAAGTTGTAGACACCTATTACGAGTTATGATCCGCATCCCCCAGGGTGACAATAACTCGGATTCTTTTCGATGATTACCGTAGTTTGAGGAGTTCATGTATACACTAAGTTCTAATTCTTTGGTCTGGTTCTCTATTAAAAGGAGGCCTTAATATCCCTTAGTTTCCATTAGGACCCCGCCACCACGGGAGCGTAGGACAAAAGATGTCATGCAAGTTCTTTCCCATAAGTACATATGACTATATATGGAATAGATGCCTACATCAAATTGATGAATTGGAGCTAGTTCTATGTCACCCTATGTTATAACTGTTGCATGATGAATGTCCTCCGACATAAGTATCCATCACCGATCCATTGCCTACAAGCTTTCCACATATTGATCTTTGCTAAGTTACTTCTCCGTTGCTACTGTTACAATCACTACAAAACTGCTATTGTTACTTTTGCTACCGTTACCGTTACTTCCATACTATTTTGCTACTGAATACTTTGCTGCAGATATTATGTATGACAGGTGTGGTTGAATTGACAACTCAGCTGCGAATAGTCGAGAATATTCTTTGGCTCCCCTTGTTTCGAATCAGTAAATTTGGGTTGAACACTCTACCCTCGAAAAACGTTGTGACCCCTATACTTCTGGGTTATCAAGACCTTTTTCTAGCGCCATTGCCGGGGAGCATAGCTCTATTCTCTGAGTCACTTGGGACTTATATTTTTTCATCACTATGAAGGAACTAAAAGATCCAAAAACCAAGATCTGTCCCTCTACTATGAGGGGAGGTAAGGAACTGTCATCTAGCTCTGCACATTTAAGTTAGAGAATAATGCTTATTCTGTTTACATGAATAATATCTTCAATGGTCATGCACCCAGTGAGAATGGTTTGTTGAATCTTGATTGTAGTAATACACATGTTCATAACATTGATGCCAAAAGATGCAAAGTTAATAATGATAGTACCACATACTTGTGGCACTGCCGCTAAATGTCATATTGGTATAAAACGCATGAAGAAACTCCATGCTGATGGATCTTTGGACTCTTCCAATTTCGAATCGGTTGAGACATGCGAACCATGCCTCTTGGTCAAAGATGACTAAGGACCCCATTTTCTGGTTTGACGAAGCAGGCAAGTGATTTATTGGAAATGATACATGTTGATGTATGCAATCCAATGAGTCTTGTAGCGTGCGGTGGATATCGTTATTTTCTTACGATCACTGATGATTTGGGTAGATATAGTGTATGTTTACTTAATGAAACACAAGTCTGAATCGTTTGAAAAGTTCAAGCAAATTCAGAGTGAAGTTTAAGATCATCGTGACAAGAAGATAAAAATATCTGCGATATGATCATGGAGGTGAATATCTGAGTTACGAGTTTGGCATACAACTTTAGACAATGTGAAAGTTGTTTCACAACACACGCCACCTGGAACACCATAGTGTGATGGTATGTCCGAACGTCATAGTCGTGCTCTATTGGATATGGTGCATGTTATGATGCCTCTTATCGTTTTGCTACTATAATTTTGGGGTTGTGCATTAGAGACAACTACATTCACTTTAAATAGGGCACCATCTAAATCCGTTGAGATGACACCGTGTGAATTATGGTTTGATAGAAACCTAAGTTGTCATTTCTTGATGTTTGGGGCTGCGACACTTGTGTGGAAAATGTTTTCACCTAATGATCTCGAACCCAAAGCGGACAAATGCATCTTCGTAGAATACCCTAAGAACAGTTGGGTGAACCTTCTATCTCAGATCGAAGCATAAATTGTTTGTTGCTAAAACATGTCCTTTCCCGAGAAAAAGTTTCTCTCGAAAGAATTGAGTGGGAGGAAGATAGAACTTGATGAGGTTGTTGAACCTTTGTTTCAACCAGAGAGTAGCGCAGCGCAGAAAGATGTTTCTGTGGAACCTACGTCAGTTGAAGAGGATGTAAATGATGATGATCATGAAGCTTCAGATCAAGTTACTATCGAACCTCGTAGGTCGACAAGGATGTGTACTACTCTTGAGTGGTACGACAACCCTGTCTTGGAGGTCATGTTGTTGGACAACAATGAACCTACGATCTGTGGAGAAGCGATGATGGGACCGGATTCCGACAAATGGTTAGAGGCCATGAAATATGAGAAAGGATCCATATATGAAAACCAAGTATAGACTTTGGTAGACTTGCTCGTTGGATGGTAGGTTGTTGAGTACAAATGGATCCTTAAAATGAAGACAGACGCTGATGGTGAATGTCACCATTTATAAAGCTCGACTTGTCGCAAAGAAGTTTCCGGCAAGTTCAAGGAGTTGACTGCGATGAGACTTTCCCACTCGCAGCGATGCTAAAGTCTGTTAGAATTATGTTAGCAGTTGCTGCATTTTTCAATTATAAAATCTGGCAGATGGATGCCAAAACATCATTTACTTTCTTGAGGAAAGGTTGTATGTGATACAACCAGAAGGTTTTGTCAGTCCTAAGGATGCTAAAAGGTGTGCAAGCTTCAGTGATCCTTCTATGACCTGAAGAAAGCATCTTGGAGTTGGAATATACACTTTGATGAGGTGATTAAAGTTTTTGAGTCTATACAAAGTTTACGAGAAACTTGTATTTACAATAAAGTGAGTGGGAGCACTGTAGAGTTTCTGATAAGCATATGTGGTTGACATATTGTTGAACATAAATGATATAGAATTTCTGGAATGCATAAAGGGTTGTTTGAAAAGAGTTTTTCAAAGGAAGACCTGGATAAAGCTACCTAATTCTTGAGCATCAAGATCTATAGAGATAGATCAAGATACTTGATGAGACTTTCAATGAGTACATACCTTGACAAGATTTTGAAAGAGTTCAAAATGGATCAGTTAGAGAAAGAGTTCTCGCCTGATTTGTAAGGTATAAAGTTGAGTAAGACTCAATGCCCAGTGACTGCAGAAGATAGAGAAAAGATGAGTGTCATCCCCTATGCTTCAGCCATAGGCTCTATCATGTATGCAATGTTGTGCACAAGACCCGATGTCAGCCTTGCCATAAGTATGTCCGAAAGGTTTCAAAGTGATCCTGGAATGGAGCAGTCGACAGCGGTCAAGATTATCCTTAGTAACTAAAAGACTAAGGAGATGTTTCTCGATTATGGAGGTGAGAAAGAGTTTGTCGTAAAGAGTCACGTCGATGCAAGCTTTAAACACCAATCCGGATGACTCATAGTAGCAATCTGGATACGTATAGTGGAGCAGCCATTTGGAATAGTACCAAGTGGAGTGTGGTAGCAGTGTTTACGGTTTGACATAGAAATTTGCAAAGTACACACGGATCTGAATGTCGCAGACCCGTTGACTATAAGACCTCTCTCACATGCAAAGCATGATCGATCCCCAGAACTCATTGGGTGTTAGATTCATAACAATGCAAATCACATTGTGATGTGAACTAGATTGTTGACTCTAGTGCAAGTGGGAGACTGTTGGAAATATGCCCTAGAGGCAATAATAAATCAGTTATTATCATATTTCCTTGTTCATGATAATCGTTTATTATCCATGCTATAATTATATTGATCGGAGACTTAGATGCATGTGTGGATACATAGAAAAAAGCATGTCCCTAGTATGCCTCTAATAGACTAGCTCGTTGATCAAAGATGGTTAAGGTTTCCTAGCCATTGACATGAGATGTCCTTTGATAACGGGATCACATCATTAGGAGAATGATGGGATGGACAAGACCCAAACTACAAACGTAGCATATGATCATGTCCATTTAATGCTACTGTTTTCTGCATGTCAAGTATCTGTTCCTATGACCATGAGATCATGCAACTCACTGACACCGGAGGAGTGCCTTGTGTGTATCAAACGTCGCAATGTAACTGGGTGACTATAAAGGTGCTCTACAGGTATCTCTGAGGGTTTCTGTTGGGTTGTCATTGATCAAGACTAGGATTTTTTATTCTGTGTGACGGAGAGGTATCTCAGGGCCCACTCGGTAATACAACATCCCAACAAGCCTTGCAAGCAATGTGACTAAGTGTTAGTCATGGGATCTTGTATTACGGAACGAGTAAAGAGACTTGCCGGTAACGAGGTTGAACTAGGTATGGAGATACCGACGATCGAATCTAGGGCAAGTAAACATACCGAAGAACAAAGGGAACATCATACGGGATTAACTGAATCCTTGACATAGAGGTTCGACCGATAAAGATCTTCGTAGAATATGTAGGAACCAATATGGGCATCCAGTTCCCTCTATTGCTTATTGACCGTAGAGGTGTCTCCGTCATGTCTACATAGTTCTCAAACCCGCAGGGTCTGCACACTTAAGGTTCGGTGACGTTTCGGTAGTATAGAGTTATGTATGGTGGTGACCGAAGGTTGTTGGGAGTCCTGGATGAGATCCCGGACATCATGAGGAGCTCCAAAATGGTCTAGAGGTAAAGATTCATATATAGTAAGTCCCATTTTGGTCGCCGGAAAAGTTTCGGGCTAATCGGTAATGTACCGGTAGGTCCGGTAGTGTACCGGGAGACCACCGGGAGGGGTATTTCGACCCAAGAGGCTTCATGGGCTGTGGAAGAGTAAATACCAGCCTTTTGTGGGCTGGTGGAAGTCATGTCTACATAGTTCTCGAACACGCAGGGTCTGCACACTTAAGGTTCGGTGACGTTTCGGTAGTATAGAGTTATGTATGGTGGTGACCGAAGGTTGTTCGGAGTCCCGGATGAGATCCCGGACTTCATGAGGAGCTCCGGAATGGTCCATAGGTAAAGATTGATATATAGGAAGTCCCATTTTGGTCGCCGAAATAGTTTCGAGCTAATCGGTAATGTACCAGGAGTGCTGGTAGTGTACCGGGAGACCACCGGGAGGGGTATTTCGACCAAAGAGGCTTCATGGGCTGTGGGATAGTAAATACCTGCCTTTTGTGGGCTGGTGGAAGTCCCAGACAAGGCCCATGCGGCTGGGAGAAAAAGCCCAAAGGGGAAAAGGTGGAAAAAGGCAAAAAAAGGAGGAATCCTAGTCCTACTAGGATTGGAGGAGGAGTCCTCCTCTCCTCCCCACTTCGGCCGACCCAAGGGCTGGCTTTTTGGCAGCCAAGCCTCCTGCTCCTCTCCTCCTATATATACTAGAGGATTTTAGGGTTTTGGCACAGAATTTTCAGCCACGTGCTGCCCGTTCCTCCAGTGCATAGTTTCTCCTCTAGATCAGATTTCTGCAGTGCTTATGCGAAGCCCTGCCAGAATAGCTCCACCACCATTGCCAGAGCGCCGTCACGCTGCCGGAGAACTCTTCTACCTCTCCGCTCCCTCTTGCTGGATCAAGACGGCGGAGATCGTCATCAAGCCGTGCGTGTGCTGAATGCGGAGGTGCCGTTCGTTCGGCGCTAGATCGGAAGGACCGTGATCAAGATCGTGAGATGGATCATGATGAGTTCGCGGGACGGATCGTGATGAGTTTGCAGGAAGGATCGTGATGAGTTCGCGAGATGGATCATGATGAGTTCACGGGACAGATTGTGATGAGTTCACGGGACAGATCGTGATTGGATCGCGCGACGGACCGTGATGAGATGGCAGGACGCTCGGCGATTTGGATCGCGAAGACGTTCGACTACACCAACCGCGTTTCTTAACGCTTCCCTCTTAGCGATCTGCAAGGGTATGTAGATCCACTCTCCTTCTCGTAGATGCTCATCACCATGGATAGGTCTTGCGTGAACGTAGGAATTTTTTTGTTTCCCATGCGACGTTCCCCAACATCACCTTCTGTTATGAGTAAGTTTGCGACACCACCACCTGCTAGTAATTTCGATATGTCGCAAGTAATTGATGATGCCACTTCTGCTATGCATGATGCTTATGATGGTACTTTTCTTGATAATACTGTGCCACTGGGTAAATTTCTTGATGAACAAATTGCTAGAGCCAATGTTGACAATTATGATACTTCTAAAACTGATGAGATTATTGAAACCGAACACTATGAGACACCTGCTAGACCTAGCTCTCCTATATATAAATTGCCTGATATACCCGAGGGTTATGTTATGGAAGGACATGTAGCTAGGGACTTTCTTGCTTGTAATGATAGAGATGATCTTAAGAAATTGCTATGCAAGTGGAAAGAAAAAATCTTTGAATGCTAGAATGAAATATGATCCTAAGTTTGCTACTTCACATATCTTTGTTACTAATAAGGATTATGAATTCTGTGTCAATCCTAAGTTAATTACTTTGGTTGCATCTGATCCTTTCCATGGTTATGAATCTGAAACTATCGTGGCACATCTTACAAAACTAAAAGATATAGACACCCTATTTACTCATGAGGAAAAAATTCGTTATTACTATATCCTTAAGTTGTTTACTTTCTCGTTAAAGGGTGATGCTAAGATATGGTTCAACTCTCTTGCTCCTGGTTGTGTGCGTAGCCCCAAGGATATGATATATCACTTCTCTGAAAAATATTTTCCTGCCCATAACAAACAAGCTGCCTTGCAGGAAATATTTAACTTTGTGCAAATTGAAGAAGAGATTCTCCCACAAGCTTGGGGGAGGCTTCTCCAATTACTAAATTCTTTTCCTGATCACCCTCTCAAGAAAAATGAAATACTTGATATCTTTTATAATGGACTAATCGATGCTTCTAGGGACCACCTAGATAGTTGTGCTGGTTGTGTTTTGAGGCAATGAACTGTTGAACATGCTGAAATACTATTGAGTAATATACTGAGCATTGATAACGATTGGGCTATCCCCGAACCACCTCTGAAGCTACCTCCGAAGAAAAGAGGTATTCTATTTCTATGTCCTAAAGATATGCAAGAGGCAAAGAAATCTATGAAAGAAAAAGGTATTAAAGTGGATGATGTTAAGAATCTACCACCTATTGAAGAAATACATGGTCTTGATAACTCGACACAGGTAGTAGAGTATGTCGATCATCCTTGGTAGACCCCTTTTGAATACTTCAGGGGCCGTTATTGATTGCAACAAGGTCAATCTCACTTTTCATATTAATGGTAATGAGCATGCGGTACACTTTAAGAAGAAACAACCTCAAGTTCATAGTATCAACTGCATTGAAAAAATTCCGACGATTATTATTGGGGACCTTGAATTCCCTCTTCCTACTATCAAGAAGAAATATGATATACTTGTTGTTGGGGACATGCATATCCCCATTGAGGTAACTTAGTGTTATTCGGAAATTCTCCGGTTTCATGTTAATCGAAAGAAGTTCGTTAAAAAGACTTGATCAACCTTATTGATGGATTCCTTTTGATGAGAATGAGATGGTTGAACTTAGAAAGCACAACTTTCAGTATCCAACTTTTACTTTCTGTTAGTTAGAGTAAATTAAGTAAAAATGTTATTATTTTTCTGTTTTCTGAGTTTTCTGTGCAATAGAAAAATGACCCAAAAATAAAAGTTCTTCAAATGCCCTGAAAATGTAGTATGATTTTTTTTGGAATATTCAAAAATATCTGGCACTGAGCACAGAGCAGGGGGCTGCACCAGTGGGTCACAAGCCCACAAGGCGCGACCACCCCCCTGGTCGCTCCTAGCAGGCTCGTGGGTCCCACGTGCCCCCCTTCACTTATTCCAGCACCCATCTAGTTCATCTTCCTCCAGAAAAAATCCCACCATTGCTCAAACCCGTGTTCTAGCTCATCTTGCTATCATTTTCGATCTCCTTGTGCAAAGATTGATTCACAAAACTATTTTGGGAGATTACTCTTCGGTATGTGACTCCTCCAATGGTCCAATTAGTTTTTGTTCTAGTGCTTTATATATTGCAAATTTTTGGTGCTGTGGTGACCTTGTTCTTGAGCTTTCATGTCAAATTTATATGGTCCCAAGTAGTTTAGATGCATGATATAGTCGCTAAAAATTTCAGATTTTTTCAGAAAAATAAAAATGCTAAGGAGATTGGTAAGAGGCTCTTCAAGCCGGAGTTCTAAGGAAGGTGAAAATGAGATAAGGGAGAAACCCAAGTATAATATTCCTCGCGTCATAGAAGTTCGACCATGTGAATGGCCATGTGACACATTCTTTAGGGCAGCAGACATTTATGAAGATTTTTATTATTTGGCTTAGAATGCAGGCCTCACCGAGTTCCTCAATGATAAGTGTGACAAATACCTCTTGCTCACGAATACCTTTGTGCAAAATTTTCATTTTCATGTTAGGGAAGACCCTCCTACAGTAGAATTTCACTTATATGATGTGCCTAAGAAAATGGACCTTTATGATTTTTGCAAAGTTTGCAAAATACCCTATGAGGGCAGCATTAGGGAACCACGTCCTAGAGACGTGGAAGATTTTATTGCCGCAGTCACTTTAGGGGAAGAGATAGGTGTGTCAAAGGAAAGAGTAGCTAGTTTACATTTTCCTGTGCTACGCTATTATTCATTATTTGTGGGGAGATGTTTAGTTAGTCATTGGGAGAGTGGAGGTCTTAGTGCTCCTCACCTCGCCATTCTGTGCCATGCTTTATTTGCTGATAGAACCTTTAGTCTGGGCGCTATGGTGGCCCAACGGTTGAACTCCAACCGTTCGAGGGGGCCCATATTCGGAGGTATCTATGCATCTCGTCTCGCCAAACACTTTGAGATATCCATTAGGCTTAACGAGGAAGATGAGAGGCTGCTACCCTCGAAGTTCTTAGATTACGACCGTATGGTAGCACATGATGTTATTAAGAAAAATGATGATAGGAGGCTTCTTTATAACTTAGTTTTTAGCCAGGGTACTTGTGAGATTATTACTCTGCCTGCTTCTTCTTTGTTTGATATTCACTTAGGCAGGTACACCATTATGCCTGGAGACATTTACAGATATTGGGGTTTGACGCAACCCCCAGCTCCAGAACCGGCACCGGCCCTTGATCCGTACCCCGAGCTAGTTTTTCAGCGGGAGCCGCAGGAGCTCGCCAACCAATGGAACTCTAAGGACGCTACGGAGTATCTCGGAGAGAGTTGTTTCCAATCATGGCCCTAGACCAACTTAGGCCAAAAGCCTAAGCTTGGGGGAGTACATATTTCTCACCGACATTACATTCATGTTCTCACATTTTAGTAGTCGGTGTTCATACTTTTTCATTGTACCATCCATGGTAGTTTATTTCCTTGTTTCACTTTCTTCTTGTGTGTTTAATTAACTTTGAGAAAATACAAAAAAAATTAGTTATAGCTTTACCTTCTAGTTTGCTTAGTTGTAGCATTAAAAGAAAATCCAGAAAGATTTCTCTTTCTTCTTTTGTTTGTTGGGAGCTTTCCCGTGTAAATAGTTTTTTCTCGTTCTTGTTTTGATTTTTATTTCTTCGGGTCGTAAGGAGAAGACCACAATGAAAATGTTGGGTGTCTCTCATATGCATAATTGTTTATCGATCAAAGAGCCCATATTACCTTGCCTTCTCCTTTGAGTTATTGTTTGCAGATTCCAGTTTAGTCCAATGCACATGAACTCTTATTATTATCCACACCGTTCGATCGTGCAAGTGAAAGGCAATAATGATGATATTTGATGAAAAGATTGAGATGGAGAAAAGCTGGTATGAACTCGACCTATCTTTCTTTTGTAAATATGATTACCTCATCGTTCCAAATTCAGTTCATCATGGGTGAAACATATTTGTCACGGACGTGATGCCTATATGCATAATCATTGCCTTGGATATCTTCATAACTATTCGCTTTTCTTTCACTTGCTTGATGCTAATTTGTTCACCCACCGTAATACTTGCCATCATGAGAGAAGCCATCTAGTGAAACCTATGGCCCCCGGGTCTATTTTCCAAATTATATTTTCAGATCTAAAACCAAAAACACCAAAAATACTTGCTGCATTATTTTTACTTTTAGTTTTACTTTCTGTTCAAGCATCCTATTATATCTATCTCTACTAGATCTCATCCTTGCAAATAACCGTGAAGGGATTGACAACCCCTTTATAGCATTGGGTGCAAGAGTATGATTCCTTGTGCAGTTATATTTATTGGTGGCTCGCTTGTATCTCCTACTGGATTGATACCTTGGTTCTCAAAAACTAAGGGAAATACTTATCTACTTTGCTGCATGAAACCGTTCCTCTTCACGAGAAACTAACGCATGCTCGAGAAGTAGCAAGAAGGATTTGTGGCGCTGTTGCTGGGGAAATACATAGCAAGTCAAGAATACCAAGTACCCATCACAAACTCATCTCTTGCATTTACATTATTTGCCATTTGCCTCTCGTTTTCCTCTCCTATAGTGTATCTAGCATGGAATATGTTGAAAACCTATTGGTCGTTATGTGAGCAATGAAAGCATACCTCTCAAAAATTATTACTCATCTCTGTTTCTAAAAAACTCGAACTCTAGCACCTCTACAAATCAATGCTTCGCTCTGCGAAGGGACTTTCCGTTTACTTTATTGTTGAGTCATCCTCCTCTTATAGTAAAGCACCAGTTAGAGAGCACCACCTTCATTTGTATGCTTTATTGTTAATTGATATTGCGTGTGAGTATGACTGGATCTCTTCTACCGTGAATTACAATGTCTAGTCAGTCATTGTTCTTAAGAGGTGCTCTACATTTATGGTTTGCGGTCTCAGAAAGGGCTAGCGAGATACCATTTTGTCATATTTTATCATGGTTGTTTTGATGAAGTGTTGTCATTCGAGAGTTATTATTATTGCTCGCTAGTTGATTATGTCGTTGATATGAGTAAATGTGAGACCTAAATGTTATTGTGAACGTGGTTAGTGCACGATCTTTGCTGAAAATATGAACATCAGTTCGACATATTTACAACAACAAGATCAAATAGAGTTTGTAAAAGTTTTTCTTTATCACTTTCAGTTTATCAACTGAATTGCTTGAGGACAAGCAATAGGTTAATCTTGGGGGAGTTGAAACGTATCCACCGTATCTACTTTTCCAAACTCTTTTCCCTTGTTTTGGACTCTAATTTGCATGATTTGAATGGAACTAACCTGGACTGACGCTGTTTCAGCAGAATTGCCTTGGTGTTATTTTTGTGCAGAAATAAAAGTTCTCGGATCGACTTGAAAATTTACGGAGAATATTTTTGTAATTAATGAAAAATATTGGCGAAAGAATCAACTGGAGGGGGGCCACTCATAGGTGGCAAGCCTGCCAGGCGCGACCACCACCCTGGCCGTGCCTCGCAGGCTTGTGGGGCCCCTGTTGCTCCACCGACCTCAATTCCACTCCTATTTATTCCTATTCACGGAGAAAAAAATCAGAGAGAAGAGTTCATCGCGTTTCAACATACGGAGTCGCCGCCACCTCCTATTCTTCCTCGAGAGGCCAGATCTGGAGTCCGCTTTGGGCTCCGAAGAGGGTAAATCGATGGCTTCGTCATCACCAACCATCCTCCATCACCAATTTCATGATGTTCACTGACGTTCGTGAGTAATCCCATAGTAGGCTTGCTGGATGGTGATGGGTCGGATGAGATCTATCATGTAATCGAGTTAGTTTTGTTAGCATTTGATCCCTAGTATCCACTATGTTCTGAGATTGATGTTGCTATGACTTTGCTATGCTTAATGCTTGTCACTAGGGCCTGAGTGCCATGATTTCATATATGAACCTATTATGTTTTCATGAGTATATATGTGTTGTTGATCTTATCTTGCAACTTGTAGACACCTATTATGAGTTATCATCCGCATCCCCTAGGGTGACAATAACTGGGATTCCGGTGATCACCGTAGTTTGAGGAGTTCATGTATTCACTAAGTGCTAATGCTTTGGTCTGGTTCTCTACTAAAAGAGAGCCTTAATATCCCTTAGTTTCCATTAGGACCCTCTGCCACGGGAGGATAGGATAAAAGATGTCATAAAGTTCTTTTTCATAAGCACGTATGACTATATATGAAATACATGCCTACATTACATGGATGCGTTGGAGCTAGTTCTATGTCACCCTATGTTATAACTATTGCATGATGAATGCCCTCCGACATAATTATCCATCACCGATCCATTGCCTATGAGCTTTCCACATATTGATCTCTGCTAAGTTACTTCTCCGTTGCTACTGTTACAATCACTACAAAACTGCTACTGTTATTTTTGCTACCGTTACCGTTACTTCCATACTACTTTGCTACTAAATACTTTGCTGCATATATTAAGTCTCACAGGGGTGGTTGAATTGGCAACTCAACTACAAATACTCGAGAATATTCTTTGGCTCTCCTTGTGTCGAATCAATAAATTTGGGTTGAATACTCTACCCTCGAAAACTGTTGCGATCCCCTATACTTGTGGGTTATCATACCTTTAGATCAAATTTGACAACGATAAATTTCAAATTAATAGGAACACCAAACATTTATTAAAAAACTAGAAATTAAATTAACTAGTCGTCAACCCGTGCATTCGCACGGGCTAGCCTATATAAGATAGAAATTAAAGAGAAATACAATTTCTAATTTATTCGTTTAAATAGTAATTAGTTACTTTTCCTTTCAGTAATATATTTGTTACATTGTGGCAGAAATCATCCATTTGTTCCATAAATTACATAGATGCATATCTTACAAATTGCATTACGCTAATATTTTATTTTCTTGTTATATTTTTTGGTTTGTTTTGTAAATATAGACTCACAATATAAATTTAACTATTTAAGGAAGAGTTATTACATGAGTACATGAATGATATATTCATTTTCCTTTGTGTACTTACGACCCGAGTCTTCTAGATCTCTAACTTGTTCATTGCAATAGTAATTGGGTAACATAGTTTGAGAAAGAAAAGAAGATAAGTACATTTTTCGTCACAAAAAAGTACCATATATGGTTTTCATTAATATTGATTATATCTTGTGTGCTTACCAAATCAACTATCTAAAACCATTGACCAAACTATTTTGATGATAATGTGAGGGAAAACCCCTATACCCAAGCTCTATGTTGTTTGGGAACTCAGCAATGGTCTTAACAACTGCTTGGTTGACTATATTTCAGTCTTTAGGGTACTATAGAATTACATAGCGTGTCGAAGATTCTATAGCATACCAACGGATTTGGTAGTTGACAATCTTTTGGACCTGCTAAAAGAATGGTTGCAACACCTGTAGTAGGACAGAGGACTTATAGTGATGTCCAAATCCAAATATACTATGCATAACCCGCTTTGAGTTATGTTCAAGAAGAGAATGAAAGTGCACTTTCTTTCTTGGGATAATGTACATGAGGCTTGCTTGAGGAGAACACGGAGGCTTGATATTTATAACAACTATACCAGTCTAAATGTTTTTCATGATTTGACGCGTTACAGTATCTATAAATATATACTTGTAAGATTTCCTTTAAAAACTATAATAGTCTACAACGTAGTATATAGTATTGAAATTTGTAAATTTCTTCTATTAGAGTATTTTTCTAATTTTGATATTCAGTAGTTGGTAATTTTTTATGACTTTTCATGTTGTTGTTGTTGTTCAACTTCATCTTTGAGCATAATTAATACTTAAACGTATATGTTCAGGAAAAAAATGAATGTCTCTACAAACCAAGCACAAAACATATTATCCCACGCAATGTAAGAATATGTATTAGGTAAGGAGGGAAGGTAATGAATATTCTTGCAAAGGATCCGAGAAGGACAATCTCACAACGTTATAATCCAAAATGATTTTATATATTATCTATACATGAACTATTGAAATCTCACTCTAGATTCCGTCCAATTATTCTTCGACCACTCAGTGGGATGATTTAGTCAAAATTTAGCTCTTACCGAAGATAATAATAATTATTCTGTACATAATTTTTTTAATACAAAGTTAAGATATTCAAATAAAAAGAAGGAGAACAAACATACAAATGCAAATAATTAAAGAGCAAAAGAATTATGTCTGAAATGTCAAGTTTATCATAACAGTACTCACATACGTTTTTTTTGCACTCCTTGCATACGGAAAATGGCCAAAACCTAACAAAGATGAACGAACAATGTCTAAATCTCTATTAGAGAAACAAAAAACAAAATCTAGACACATTAAGGTCAATTATGGCAGGAAGATCAGTTTTAACCATCTCAAATACGGGAGGATGTTCGCAAAGTAAACAGAAACCTTACCTCTTGCGACACTGGCAAGATACTAAGCAGACAAACTCAACATACATATCTATTGGTTTAGTCAAACGTAAAGGAAATATAAAAAAATAAATTGTTTATTGTAGATCCCAACAAAATTAGAGTACTCCATGTTTGGACGTTATATACAATAGAAGCCTACAACTCTCAAAGCACCTACGCTGGATATTGTACTACATGTTTGTAATAATAGAATAATGCTTCAGGGCCGTCATGTAGGCATAGTCCAGGTGAAAAACTGTAAGCACTTCGATTCTGGTGAGTAGAGTTAATAAATCAAAAATGTTTTATTTGGAACACTGTACCATGTGAGTTTGGCTTATTTCTTTTTAGAAAAAAAGAATGACCCCCGGCCTCTGCATCTGGGAGATGCTGATGATCTCCAAATCCAGTCCCGATTGGATAAAACTGCACATAGGACAAAACCGGGACACCAATAAAGCCATTCAATATAAATAGAATAATAAGAACGAAAAGCACATACCAAGTTGATGATTGAATAGCTATTAATTAAATCCAAATATCATGTTCAGAATTAACATCTCGGCGAACTCCAGTAGCATAAATCCTGCTGTTATTATCTTTGTATAATAGAGAGATTACCAAGGAGGTAGATCCTAACAATATTGCATAACATTAGTAATAATTTCCCATAATTTAAATCACTCTATTATTGCATAGGCGAATGGCATGAGATCCTTCCAACTCTTATAGTGCACACCCACATCTGACTAATTCCAGCAATGTGATACCCCCTTAGCTAAATGCAAACATGTCAAAACGAAACACCACACAACATAAATTCTTGAACGAAAAAAGATGTCAAGTATGGAGCTAGATGGTAATAATATAGAGTGACATTAGCATCAATAGAGGTAAATTTCTCCTGTTTGCAGGCTAAAACATTGACAGACATATGACTATCAGGACGACTACTAAAAAGTATTCAACTTAAGAAAACAATTATATCAAGTGTGACGTTGATCTACACCAAAGTGATGCTACCGCTGGATACATCATGTGTCCTCAGGGGGCATGCATATCTTCTCCTTGCTCTAATGTTTAGCGCTGCACTGATTATAGGAGGCCGAGAGGACGGCACAAACGATGACAACCTTTATGTCTAGTTCAGACTGCAATTGCTCATCGATCTATATTAATCATCTTGGAATTGACTTGCTTAAGAAGAAATCAAAATAGAGCAGAAAACCAAGATATACATCAAAGCGGGATGCTCGGCCTTAGCTGGTATGGGACAGATCGAAGTTGAAATCTTTGTGTCGATCATTTTTTTTCGAAAAAGAATATAAAATATTCACCACCATCCATGCCGCTCTTAGTCAGTCCAATCCCTATGTTCCACCCGCCTCAGTGCAATCGCTGGTGTTCACACGCACTTGGTCGGGAGCGGCATGAGGCAGCACACAACACGGTAATGACGGCGGCCTCTGTGATATGTATGCGCGGGTCAGGTTGCTGAAGCTGTGCACACCTTTGCGCTGGTCATCCAGCTGATGCTGATCCATGTCACGGCCTACCGAGCGTGAAAGAACAGGGTGAGGACATGGCATTGAGAATCAAGGAGCAGGACGTCGCAACAGGAAGGTAGATGCTCGTTCTTTCTCGCTTCGGCTCACCTTTTTGACCGTGGAGAACATGCAGATTAATCTTGCATTCCATGGGAAAGGTAGTTTGTGCCTTGCACGCTTTTAGGAGATAAGTAAGGCACGATTATCTTAAAGAAAGATATTTTGTTAAGGAGATATACTTTGTTTCATCTGCTATTCTGTATTCACGTAGATGCGTACATTTTTTACCGATGGGAAAAGGAGTTTCTCTGTTGCACGTTATTAAACTGGAAAAAAAGTTACCAGATTTTATTTAAATCTATGACGCGGTAGATAGATCGAGATGAGAAAAAAAATACAACCTAGAAAGGATGTTTTTTCTAGCCGAGAGTTTGATAGGTTGATCTACACCGTAATAATTTGATCCCACCAGATTAACGGCTCGTAAATTCTAATTAACGTGAGAATTTCTTGAGAGTGCCTAATTAGTATAATAAAGTATAGATTGAAATTTACCCACTGATAGGTAGCTCAGTATAGCAATCATTTGAAAAGTCAACCCTGCCAGAAAATATTTAGTATATCTCAAATAAACTTTGGGTCAAACCAACAAAATGGTATCCAACCCTATAGTCAAGTTGATTCTAGAAGGGGAAAAAAGATAAATGTATATATAGACTAGAGAGCTGCTGGACCAAGTGAACGCTCACCAGTCACGGTGGATCATGACAAAGGTTGATTGGGTTGGCCGTGCCATTCCGGCCCAGGGGAAGCCGTGTGTTAAAAAGGTGGATGGAGTAGCAAGGACAACATCTCCTAAAAAAAGAGCAGCAAGGACAACATGCGGTTGGGGATAGAAGGTTTTGTCCCATACTGCTAGGGGAAGTGGGTAAGAAGCAACTTATAAGGTGGCATTCTGTTTTTTCATAGAATACTAGTATCACATCAGGAGTAGACACACACGCGTGGGATATCTGCGGCTTAGGACGCTTGGCATGGCGACGGTCGACGGCTTCAATAATGTTTCATGTTTCCCCCCCCCCCCCCCAGAAAACAATGCTTCAATGCAAATGGTTCGGTGCTAGTGCGATGTCGGTGTTGTACGACGTCAACCAAAGGCTTAGGTTTAGGACGCTTGGCGTGGCGACGGTCGACGGCTTCAATAATGTTTCATGTTTTTTTTCCTAGAAAACAACGCTTCAATGCAAATGGTTCGGTGCTAGTGCGATGTCGGTGTTGTACGACGTCAACCAAAGGCTTAGGTTTAGGACGCTTGGCTCGGCGAAGGTCGACGGCTTCAATAATATTTCATGTTTTTTCCGGACAACAACGCTTCAATACAAACGGTTCGGTGCTCGTGCGATGGTGGTGTTGTACGGCGTCAACCACAACTTTGGTTGGATTTTTCATACTTCGTCGAGATGTGAAGAGCATGAAGGTGTTGGGTGCTCTGAGGAATCTGACAGAGCTAGAGTTATATCTAGAAGGGCCTTTTGTTCCTGATTCTGATTCTGTTTATGATTCTCTACTCGTCTCCCTCAGCAGACTAGGTAGGCTTCAATCCATTACCTTCCATGGTCTCGCAAGATATAGTTACTTGGAGAAGTATGTTCTTAACTTGTTGATCCACACACCACATGTTTCATAGATTACATGTGCAGGGGTTTAGCTTCTCCATCATGGGATACTTATCGTGTTTGTTCTTCATGGAACAAAGCAAAACAACTAGGTATTGATGTACCCAATGTTAGTTTTTCACCGACACACCATGGGATACTTATCGTGTTTGTTCTACATAAATTGTTGTAAACAATATATTTCGAGAGTGGTGTTTTGGCTTATAGGAGTAGATACACCTATTATGAAATATATATATACTCGTTTTAATCGAATCTATGTTGAACTTTGGTATATATATATGTATATATATATATATATATACATATATATATACACACACATATATATATACATTTCATAATGTTAAAAAATACCAAACAATATTTTCGTGTGAACATCCAAACAATCTATGTTTGCACACAAAATTTTGGAAAGGAAGAACTTTTTTGTTGCATATATAAAAAAGATAACAAAATGTCTCGTGGATGGCTATAATCAAACACCGAAATATGTCTTTTTTACAAAAGCCACAATATATATATATTTTCACCGAAACTTTGTGCACGAACATATAATGTCCAGATGTAAAGACAAGATATTTCTCTCAATTATTTAACATTTTAAAATATCTATTAAAACAATAGGTGTATCTACACCTATGAGCCAAAGTGAATTTCTCATATATTTCTTATTTTAGGAGTGATGCCACAAAACCATCGTAACTGCACATCATAACACGTCTGCTCAAAATTGGGAGCCAAGCAACACAATACTAGTTCCTATGGTTCTCTGCATATTTTTTACTCGAACTCACTAACATGAGTGGCCATACAATCATTGTCAAAATATCTGGTAGATACTCGTTTTAATCGAATCTATGTTGAACTTTGGTTGTTTTAATCGAATATGTAGTTCGTTTTTACTCTGTTATATATAAGGTATTGACCAAGTCCACGCAAAACTTAGTGGACTAAATATAATCCACTAATGCTGAGTATCGTGTTTAGGTAGGAAACATAGGAAAAGACTAGGAATTATTCTGGCTTGTCAGGTACTTCAAGTTGATCATGTACTCTTATATATATGCCCCTGAGGCTCAAGCAATAAACATCGATTCCACCAATCCCTCTCTATCCCTTCTAACAAGGTATCAGCCTAATCGATCCAACCCTAGTATCCGTCGCCGCTTCCGCTCCACGCCACCCTGATATGTCTCCAAGGTATCTATAATTTTTAATAATTCCATGTTGTTGTATTATCATTTTTGGATGTTTTATAATCATTTAATAGCAACTTTATATATTTTTTGGGAGTAACCTATTGATATAGTGCCCAGTGCCAGTTGTTGTTATTTTTTGCTTGTTTTATACTTAACAGAATATCAATACCAAACGGAGTCCTATTGCCACAAAACTTTTGGGAGATTTTTTTGGGACCACAAGACAACTTGGGAGCCAATGACACACCTTGGGGAGGACCGTGGGGCCCACAAGACACCAGGACACGCTAGAGGCCCCAAACAAGCCCTGGTGGATTGTGGGGCCCACGGGAGTCTCCTCCATCTCCTCCATCGCCTGGTGATCATCCTCATGGGTGCCTCTCCGATGATGCGTGACTAGTCCATCATAGACCTACCGGTCCGTAGGCAGTAGCTAGATGGCTTCCTCTCTTTCTTTTGATTCTCAATACAATGGTCTCTTGGAGATCTATTTGATGTAATAACTTTTTTGTGGTGTGTTTGTTGGGATCCGATGAAGTTTGAGTTGATGATAATTTTCTATCCATGAATATTATTTGAGACTTCTTTTGATCTCCTATATGCATGATATTTTATAGCCTCATATTTCTTCTTCGAATCTTTAGTTTAGTTAGACCGACTAGATCGATTTTTCTTGCCATGGTAAGAGGTGCTTTGTGATGGGTTCGATCTTGCGGTGTCCTCTCCGAGTGACAGAAGGGGTAGCGAGGCACACATGTATCTTTACTATTAAGGATAACGAGATGGGGTCTATTCATACATGAATAGATCTTGTCTACATCATGTCATCGTTCTTATTGCATTATTCTGTTTCTCCATGAACTTAATACAGTAGATGCATGTTGGATAGCGGTCGATGTGTGGAGTAATAGTTGTAGATGCAGAATCGTTTAGGTCTAGTAATCTTGGACGTGAGGCCTATATATTGATCATTGCCTTGGATATCATCATGATTATTTGATGTTCTATCAATTGCCCAACAGTAATTTGTTTACCCACCGTGTGCTATTTTCTTGAGAGAATCCACTAGTAAAATCTACGGCCTCCGGGTCTATCCTTTCAATATATTGCTTTCCGATCTATCTTTTTCCGCATATGTTTTCAGATCTATTATTCCAAAAATCTAGAAATACCTTGATGCACTTTTATTTGCATATTTTATTTTGTGTTTTCGTGCAATCTATTTATCCAATCTCATACAAATTATTCTATCTTTTACAGAGGAGAGATTGACAACCTCTCTTACGCGTCGGGTTGCAAGTGTTTGTTCTTTATGTGCAGGCACCGTGTACATAGTGTTGCTTGGTTCTCCTACTGGTTTGATAACCTTGGTTTCATAAATGAGGGAAATAATTACCGTAGTTGTGCTGCATCATCCCTTCCTCTTTGGGGAAATACTGACATAGTCTCACGCCATGTCAAAGGAATTTCTCACGCCGTTGCCGGGGAGACATCATCAACATCTATCAGGTTCGTAATCACAAATCTCATCTCCTTGCAATTTAAATTATTTGCCTTTGCCTCTCGTTTTCTTCTCCCCATTTCTAAAAAGGTTTTACACAAATACAAATATATTTTGTGTTTGCCTTTTTGCTTGGTTGCTATGTTTGCTTGAGTTTCCATGTGCCTTCTATTTGCTCGCATCTTCACTTGCTAAAAATCTATTGATATGGATCCTCATACACTTGCTAATATTTTCAAAAGTCCAAATTATTATGAACCAATTGCTAGTTATTTGACTACACTTGATTATCTCTATGAAGTTTTGTTTGAAAATCATGAATCTGATTTTTTTATGAAGTGTTGAAAGAAGAAACTTATAAGGTGATTCATGATAGCTCCTTGATTGAAAAGCATGATTGCCATGATGTTACTATAAACTCTATTAATGTCAATTATGTTAATGATATGCGAAACTACAAGCTTGGGGATTATAATTTTGTCATGTCCACTTCTTATTGCAACGATCATGATTGGGGTGATAATGCTTCTTATTGCAATGTTACCTTAATTTATTTAAGCATCATGTTGAATATGTTATTGATAATAATGTTAGCAATATTATCAAAAGTGGGTTTGGGAGAGCGTCAAATTTTGGTAAAAAGAATCCCACATATTTGGAGAGTGTTCAATCTTATGAAATTTATGATAAAAGTGGGTTTGGAGAGGTCATAACTTTAGTTGATGATAATCCCACTATTTTGGAAGATGATAAAAACTTTATGCATGTTGATCATAAAGAGAGTATTGTTCATGATAGCTATATTGTTGATTTTGATTATGATCCTACATGTAATTATTATGAGAGAGGAAATTATGGTTGTAGAAATTTTCATGATACTACATTACCTCTTTTCATGTCGATATTGCTATTGTCTCTTTCTTCTTCCTTCTGTATGCTAGTTTGTGCTTGCCTAGATAATTTTGTTGCTTATAAAATGCCTATGCATCAGAAGTATGTTAGACTTAAGTGTGTTTTACATATGCTTCATCATGCTCTCTTTGTGTTGCTATTATTAATTTTCATGAGGGCATCATTGAAATCTCAAGCCTCTCTTAATGGCTAAAGAAAGAGCTTGTTGGGAGGCAACCCAATGAATAAAATTTATTTTTACCTTTTTTATTTCTGTTATTTAGTGTTTACACAATTATGCTACTGTTATGTTTGTGTTTTTATGTTTTAATTAGTGTTTGTGCCAAGTAAATACTTTGGGACCATGTTGGGTGATAGTTGATTTGATGTTGTTAAAAAACGGAAACTTTTGCGTCTAGTGGCAGAGTTTTTAAAAATCACACAAGTGACGAAAAATTCTTAATTTTTTACGCAGGATTTATATACAAATTTCTGACATTGTCCTAATTTTTTGAGTTACATACGTATGGTTAGAGTACATATTACTACAGACTGTTCTGTTTTTGACAGATTCTGTTTTCGTTGCATTGTGTGGTTATTTTGATGAATCTATGGTTTGTATTGGAGGGTATAAGCCACTGTAAAGTTAGATAACATTAGATACAATGCAATAATAAAATATGAATGGGTTTGCAACAGTACTTAGAGTGGTGATTAGCTTTATTATACTAACGGATCTCACGAATGTTTGTTTGAGTTTTGTGTGATTGAAGTTTTCAAGTTTCGGGTGAGATTACGATGGATGAAGGAATAAGGAGTGAATAGAGCCTAAGATTGGGGGTGCTATGGCACCCCAAGATAACATCCAAGGAGAAACAAGGAACTAAGCTTGGGGATGCCACGAGTGACATCACCTCTTTCTTCTGACGACCATCGGTATTTTACTTGGAGCTATATTTTTATTCATCACATATCATGAGTTTTGCTTGGAGCGTCTTGTATTATATGAGTCTTTGATTGATTTTGTTTTTAGTTTGTCACATGTATCCTTGCTGGACACACCTATTTGAAAGAGACAAAATTATGCTATGATTTGTTAGAATTACTCGATATGCTTCACTCAAACTTTTTTAGATATAGAATTACTCTTGTCCTTTACCTATATCTTTTTGATCACGGTGTGCTTTAGTTGGTTTTGGAAATAATACTCTCATGCGTCACTTAAATTAATTTGAGAGTTAGTAAATTTTGAAGAAATTCTCTCATGCTTCACTTATATTATTTTGACAGATGAAATTTTTATGGTCATGTTCTTCACTTAAATTTATTTGAGATTTTCAAAAGCAATGGCAATATATGAAACTAGTCCCAAAGTGATATATATTTAAGAGGCATATAATAAAAACTTTTCATGATGATCATTGGAAAAATTAAAACTTGATTCCTTGTAATAGTTTTGAGACATGATGATAATGATATGTGAGTCATGTTGGTTAGTAATTATGCTTTAGTAAGAATATTTGTGTTATGGTTTGTGATTCCCTATGCAAGCACGAAAGTCCACATTTATGCAATTAAATTACATCCTACTTATGGTGCATTATTCGGTGTTAGTTAAGATTAATGTATGCTTATGAGAATTTTCGTTACTTTGTTGGTTGCTTCTCAATCTATTTGCTAGCCTCCACTTGTACTAAGTAGAAATACTACTTGTGCATCCAAAATCCTTAAACCCAGTTTTGCCATATGAGTCCACCATACCTACCTACATGTGGTCTTTCTGCGCCGTTCCAAGGAAATTTGTATGTGCCATCTATAATTTTCAAAATGGATTTCCTTTTTGTGTGCTCGTACCAGTCATCAAGCAGAAGGGGGTGAACAATAATTTTCCATGCTAGATGTGTTATTCTCAAGATGAGTGTTTATTCACTTATCATTGCACGAGAGTATGGCGGTAATAGGGATGCCCAGTCCCGAAATGAAAAAGAAATTTACTTTATGTTGTGAAATAAGAAATTCCTTCGAAAATGTTGGTATGGATTCTACCCATGGATACGCCATGGAATGTGAAAGAATGGTGGAAAAAGGAATACACTTTATTTTCTATTTTGGATCCGCTTATGATATATCTATCATGGAAAAGTATTGAAAATTCTTGGTCGTTTTCGTTGATAGGAAAGGCATGCCACCCAAAATATTTTCTCTCTCTCAATTTAAGCTTTGAGATCTGGCACCTCTACAAATCCCTACTTCCCTCTACAAAGGGATTATCTATTTACTTTATGAAATTTTTACTTTTATTTGAGTCTCCATCTTCTCTTATAGAGCACCAACTAGGGGGAACTATGATCATACTTGTGCATTGGGTGTAGCTAATATTTGTGTCTGTTTCATGAATGGATCAATGATTGAGCATGATGGGCTAGGGATAACTTTCTTTAGTGTTGATATTTTGAAAGACATGGTTTCTTGTTAGTATGCTTGAGTATTGAAGTCTTCATGTCAAAACTAGACTATTGCTTTGAACCATCAAAAGTCCAAATGTCCATGCTACAAAAGAAAACAATATGTGATGAGTAGAAATTCTGTTTTTATCATTTACCTACTCAAGGATGAGCATGAATTTTGCTCTGGGATACTGATATGGCTCCAACATATCTATAACTTTTCATTATTCCATGATGTTATATTATCATTCTTGGATGTTATCATTTTATAGCAACTTTATATCATTTTTTGGGACTAACCTATTGACATAGTGCCAAGTGCTAGTTGCTGTTTTTTGCTTGTTTTTTACTTCATAGAATATTAGTACCAAACGGAATCCAATTGCCACGAACTTTTTGGAGATTTGTTTGGACCAGAAGACAACTTGGGAGCCAAGGAAATACCTGGGGGAGGCCATGGGGCCCACAAGACACCAAGGACCGACACAATTGGCATCACGTCTATGTCAAGTAGACCGAAACAATTCTGCATCTACTACTATTACCCCACACATGGACCGACTCTTGCCTGCATCTAGAGTATTAAGTTCATGAAGAACAGAGTAACACATTACGTAAGATGACATGAGGTAGAGGGAAAAACTCAAGCAATATGATGAAAACACCATCTTTTTATCCTTGATGGCAAAAATACAATACGTGCCTCGCTAACCCTACTTTATCACTGGATGAGGACACTTCAAGATTGAACCCAAAACTAAGCACTTCTCCTATTGCAACAATTACCAATCTAGTTGGCCAAACCAAATCAATAAGTCGAAGAGACTTGCAAAAATATGAAATCATGCATATAAGAATTCAGACAAGACTCAAATAATATTCATGGATAATCTGAACATAAACCCACAATTCATCGGATCTTGACAAACACACCGCAAAAGAGTATTACATCGGATATATCTCCATGAAGATTATGAAGAACATGGTATTGAAGAGGAAAGAGAGAGAATAAGCCAGCTAGCTACTAGCTATGGATTCTTCTAGAGGTAGAAAAGTGTTTTCTTGGCTCGTTATGGTATACAAGGAATATTTGGGAATTTATAGGCCAAAGATTAGGGTTAGGAGGGCTGCTGTGGGCCCACAAGCCTGCAGGGCGCGCCCCTAGGGCTTGTGGCCCCACGGTGGCTCTCCTGCCTTGGTCTCCAAGCTTGGTGGTTTCCTTCCGGTCCAGAAAAAATCATTCCAAAGGTTTTATTCCGTTTGGACTCCATTTAATATTCTGTATCTGGAATTCTCAAAAACAAGGAAAAAACAGAAACTGGCACTAGCCTCTAGATTAATTGGTTAGTCCTAAAAATAATATAAAAGAGCATATTAATGCATATCCAAAATAGATAATATAATAGTATGGAATAATCAAAAATTATAGATACATTGGAGATACCAATGGGTTGCTAGAGTGACAGAAGCTTAAACCCTAGTTTATGCGTTGCTTCGTAAGGGGCTGATTTGGATCCACAAGTTTCATGCTATGGTTAGGTTTACCTTAATTCTTCTTTCATAGTTGCAGATGCTTGTGATAGGGGTTAATCATAAGTGGGAGGTTTGTCCAAGTAAGGGCAACACCCAAGCACCGGTCCACCCACATATCAAATCATCAATGTAATGAACGCGAATCAAATGAGCATGATGAAAACTCGCTTGAAAGAAATTCCCATGTGTCCTCGGGAGCGCTTTGCTTTACATAAGAGTTTTTCCAGGACTGTCCTTTGCTACCAAAAGGATTGGGCTACCTTGATGCACCTTTGCTACACTTTTTACTTGTTACTCTTTACGAATTATCTTATCACAAAACTATCTGTTACCGATAATTTCCGTGCTTGAAGAGAATACCTTACTGGAAACCGCTTGTCATTTCCTTCTGCTCCTCGTTGGATTCGACACTCTTACTTATCTAAAGGACTACGATAGATCCCCTATACTTGTGGGCCATCAAGACTCTTTTCTCGCGCCGGTGCCGGGAGTGAAGCACCTTTGGTAAGTGGAACCTGGTAAGGAAAAGTTTATATAGTGTGCTGAAATTTACTATCACTTGACACTATGGAAAGTAATCCTTTGAGGGGCTTGTTCGGGGTATCTTCACCTCAACCGGACACACAAAGAGTTGTCTCTCAACCTACTGAACCTACTGAAAATATTTACTATGAAATTCCTTCGGGTATGATAGAGAACTACTGGCTAATCCTTATGTAGGAGATGGAACACTACATCCTGATTTGCATCTAATCTATGTGGATGAAGTTTGTGGATTATTTAAGCTTGCAGGTCTACCTGAGGATCACGTCAAGAAGAAGGTCTTTCCTTTATCTTTGAAGGATAAGTCATTGACATGGTATAGTCTATGTGATGATATTGGATCATGGAGCTACAACCGATTGAAGATGGAATTTCATCAGAAGTTCTATCCTATGCATCTAGTTCACCGTGATCGGAATAATATTTATAACTTTTGGCCTCGTGAAGGAGAAAGAATCGCTCAAGCTTGGGGGAGGCTTAAGTCAATGTTATATTCTTGCCCCAATCATGAGCTTTTGAGGGAAATTTTCAGAATTTTTATGCTCGACTTTCTCGTAATGATCAATCCATGCTTGATACTTCTTGTGATGGTTCCTATATGAAGAAAGATATTGATTTCAAATGGGATTTATTGGAAAGAATTAAATGCAACTCTGAAGATTGGGAACTCGACGAAGGTAAGGAGTCAGGTATGAACCTTAAGTTTGATTGTGTTAAATCTTTCGTGGACACCAATGCTTTTCGTGAATTTAGCACTAAATGTGGATTTGACTCTGAGATAGTAGCTTCTTTTTGTGAATCTTTTGCTGCTCATATTGATCTCCCCAAGGAGAAGTGGTTTAAATATCATCCTCCCATTGAAGTGAAAGTAGTTGAACCTATTAAAGTTGAAGACAAAACTATTACTTGTAGTGTTGATCCTATTATTCCCACTGCTTATATTGAGAAACCTCCTTTCCCTGTTAGAATAAAGGATCATGCTAAAGCTTCAACTGTGGTTCGTAAGAGCTGTGCTAGAAAACCTACACCCCCTGAGCAAATTAAAGTTGAACCTAGTATTGCTATGGTTAAGGATCTCTTGGTTGATAATATTGATGGGCATGTTATTCATTTTTGTGATGAATCTGCTAGAATTGTTAAACCTGATGCTAAAGATAAACATAGACCCATCGTTGGCATGCCTGTTGTTTCGGTTAAAATAGTAGATCATTGTTATCATGGCTTATGTGGTATGGGTGCTAGCGTGAGTGCAATTCTATTTTCCTTATATAAAGAGATTATGAATGATATTGCACCAGCTGAGTTAGAGGAAATTGATGATACAATTAAGGTTGCTAATAGGGACACTATATCACCAGTTGGGATTATTAGAGATGTTGAAGTCTTGAGTGGGAAAATAAAATATCCTACTAATTTTCTTGTTCTTGGTTCCCCAGAAGATTATTTTTGTCCCATTATATTTGGTAGACCCTCCTTGAATACCGTTAATGCCAGGATAGATTGTGAGAAGGAAATGGTTACTATAAGTTTTGGGGATACATCTCATAATTTGAATTTGTCTAAATTTCCTAGGCAGCCCCATAATAATTTCCTAGTAAGGATGACATTATTGGTCTTGCCTCTATTGTGCTTCCTACTAATCCATTAGAGCAATATTTTCTAGACCATGAAAATGACATGCATATGAATGAATGGAATGAGATAGATAGGATTTTCTTTGATCAGCATCCTATCCTGAAACAGAACTTGCCTGTTGAAATACCTGGGGATCCTCCTCCACCCAAGGGTGATCCCGTGTTTGAGCTCAAACAATTACCACATACTTTGAAATATTCTTATCTTGATGAAAATAAGATATATCTTGTTATTATTAGTGCTAACCTTTCAGAGCATGAAGAATAGAGATTATTAAAAACTCTGAAGAAGCACTGTGCTGCTATTGGATATACTCTTGATGTTGGTGCTAAACTAGTTGTTGATCACCAATGATGGTTGAATCCTAAAATGAAGGAAGTGTTAAGAGATGAAATAGTAAACCTTCTGGAGGTAGGTATCATTTACCCAATTGCTGATAGTATATGGGTTAGTCCCACTCATTATGTCCCTAAGAAAGGAGGTATTACCATAGTTCCTAATGATAAAAATGAATTGATCCCGTAGAGAATTGTTACAGGTTATAGAATGGTAATTGATTTTAGGAAATTGAATAAAGCTACTATAAAATATCATTATTCTCTACCTTACATTGATCAAATGCTTGAAAGATTATCCAAACACACACATTTCTGCTTTCTAGATGGTTATTCTGGTTTCTCTCAACTACCTGTGTCAAAAGAGGACCAAGAGAATACTACCTTTACCTGCCCTTTTGGTACCTTTGCTTATAGACGTATGCCTTTTTGTTTATGCAATGCACCTGATACCTTTCAAAGATGCATGACTGCTATATTCTCTGATTTTTGTCAAAGGATTGTTGAGGTTTTCGTGGATGATTTTTTCCGTTTATGAAACTTCTTTAGATGATTATTTGAGCAACATTGATCGAGTTTTGCAAAGATGTGAAGAAACTAATCTTGTCTTGAATTGGGAGAAGTGCCGATTTATGGTGAATGAAGGCATTGTCTTGGGACATAAAAATTCCGAAAGAGGTATTGAAGTTGACAAGCTAAAGTTGATGCTATTGAAAAAATGTCGTGTCCTACGGATATCAGAGGTATAAGAAGTTTCCTTGGTCATGCTGGTTTCTATAGGAGATTTATTAAAGATTTCTATAAGATTTTTAGGACTCTCCCTAATGTTTTGCAAAAAGATGTTCCATTCGTTTTTGATGATGATTGTGTAGAAGCTTTTGAAATGATCAAGAATACTTTGATTACACCTGTTGTTCAACCACCTGATTGGAACTTACACTTTGAAATTATGTGTGATGCTAGTGATTATGCTGTTGGTGCTGTTCTAGGACAAAGAGTTGATAAGAAATTAAATTTTATTCATTATGCTAGCAAAACTCTAGACAAAGCTAAAAGAAACTATGCTACTACTGAAAAGGAATTTTTAGAAGTTGTGTTTGCTTGTGATAAGTTTAGACCCTATATTGTTGATTCTAAAGTGACTATTCACACTGATCATGCTGCTATTAAATATCTCATGGAAAACACAGATGCTAAACCTAGACTTATCAGGTGGGTTCTTCTGCTACAAGAATTTGATTTACATATTGTTGATAGAAAGGGTGCTGATAACCCCATAGCAGATAACTTGTCTAGGTTAGAGAATGTTCTTGATGACCCATGACCTATTGATGATAGCTTTCATGATGAACAATTAACTATCATAAGTGCTTCTCATAATACTCCTTGGTATGCTGATTATGCTAATTACATTGTCGCTAAATTTATACCGCCTAGTTTCACATACCAACAATATAAAAAGTTTTTCTATGATTTAAGACATTACTTCTGTGATGACCCATGCCTTTATAAAGAAGGATTAGATGGTGTTATTAGACGTTGTGTACCTGAGCATGAACAGGAATAGATCTTATGGAAGTGTCATTCTGAGGCCTACGGAGGACACCATGCTGGAGATAGGACTGTAAATAAGGTATTACAATCTGGTTTTTATTGGCCTACTCTCTTCAAGGATGCTCGCAAGTTTGTATTGTCATGTGATGAATGTCAAAGAATTGGCAATATTAGTGGACGCTAGGAAATTCCTATGAATTACTCTCTTGTTATTCAACCATTTGATGTTCGGGGTTTTAATTATATGGGGCCTTTTCCAATGTCCAATGGGTATACTAATATTTTAGTTGCTCCTGATTATGTTACTAAGTGGTTAGAAGCTATTCCAACTAGTAGTGCTGATCATAACACCTCTATTAAGATGCTTAAAGAAGTTATTTTCCCTAGATTTGGAGTCCCAAGATATTTAATGACTAATGGTGGTTCACATTTTATTCATGGTCCTTTCCGTAAAATGCTTGCTAAGTATGATTTAATCATAGAATTGCCTCCCCTTATCATCCTCAATCTAGTGGTCAAGTAGAATTAAGCAATAGAGAAATTAATTTGATCTTGCAAAAGACGGTTAATAGATCTAGGAAGAATTGGTCTAAGAAACTTGACGATGCATTATGGGCTTATAGAACTGCTTACAAGAATCCTATGGGTATGTCTCCATAAAAAATGGAATATTGTAAAGCATGTCACTTACCTCTAGAGCTAGAGCATAAAGCTTATGGGGCAATCAAAGAGCTCAACTATGATTTCAAACTTGTTGGTGAGAAGAGTTTGTTTGTCATTAGCTGACTTGATGAATGGAGAACCCAGGCCCATGAGAATGCGAAGTTGTTTAACGAAAAAGTTAAGAGATGGCATGATAAAAGGATAAAAGATTGTGAATTCAATGTAGGTGATCATGTCCTTCTATACAATTATCAGTTAAGATTTTTTGCAGGAACACTTCTCTCTAAATGGGAAGGACCATACATCATCGAGGAGGTATATCGCTCTAGTGCCATCAAGATCAACAACGCCGAAGGGACAAATCCAAACGTGGTAAATGGGCAAAGAATCAAACACTATATTTCAGGTACTCTCATTAATGTTGAAACCAATGTTATCAATACAATAACTCCCGAAGAGCATATTAGGGAGACTTACAAGAACGTTTCAGACTCTGAAAAGGAATAGGTATGTGGTACGGTAAGTAGACCGACTCCAAAAGTTTCCCAATAGATTTTTTTTAATATTTGGAATATTTAAAAAATTAGGAAAATAAAAAGCAGTCCGAAAGACGCATGGGGAAGCGACAAGATTGCTAGGCACAGCCACCCCCTGGCCACGCCTAGGGGGCTTGTCACCACCCTGTGCGCCCCCGGACTCTGTTTTCTTGTGGAACACCCCTTCGGGTCGGCAAAAATTCATTATATAATCTCCCGAAGGTTTCGACTTTCGTATCATGACCATATCTCATGTTTTCGTTCAAGCTATTTCTGCAGCAGATTTAGATTGTCATTGCATCCCCAGGTGTTCCCAAGGATAAGTTTTTCTAGAAGGTCATCAACTCTTACCTTTTAGAGGTGCTGTAACACCCTCAAACCATTGAGATGCGTGAGGGGGTGTTGCACATCCATGACGTTGGGGGCCAAAGAAGACCGGAAGCGTGGAAACAAGGCTCGAAGCAATGGAGCAACAAGTATTCAAGTGCCAAGGGATGGTGGAAAGTGAACTCACTGCCAATAATATGATGATCTTGGAGTTCACCCATAAACACAAGCTGGACACCAAGGACACCAAGGAGCACATCTTCAAGCTTTACGAGAAAATTGAGCATCTCCAAGCCCAGATCTGTGACCTGCAAAACTAAAACCGTGAGTATGAATACAGATTTAAGAGAATGAGTTTGGCTACAGATTTGAGGATTCCGGAGACTCGTTCATCTTTCTATGATGGTGATCCAATGCCTTGGAAGACGAAGGACAAGTTTCCATCATCATCAACAACTCCACCACCATCACCTCCGAGAAGGACACGTGAGCACATGGGTATGGGCACTCCCCTTGGCTTGTGTGAAGCTTGGGGGAGATGGCCCGGTATCATATCACACGAAACCATTTTCCTTTTTCGTGTTTTATCCTTCCTAGTTCAATCCTTTTTGATTTTGTTTTGATCTTGTAGAATAAAAGTTTTAGTATGATCTACCTTTTAGTTTTTGCTTTTGCTCCCCTTATGTAAGCAAGTCCGAGGGTTATATAATAAAAAGTAGTTTTGATGAGAGGGCTTTGCTAGATCACTATGCTCTTGATAGTAATGAATATATAATGATAGAACAAAAGCAAAGAGTATTCATAATGATCTTATGGGGAGTGATGACCTCACATATAAAAAGTATGTCGATTGAAATTTGTTGGGAGTTAACAAACATAGTAATTGGTCATTGGTGTAATTGCAAGGAAGTGATAAAGAAAGAGAGGTTCACATATAAATATATTATCTTGGACATCTTTTATGATTGGGACCAATCATTAAAATATTACATGCAAAGAAGTTGATGTTGGAGAAGGAAGACAACATAATAGGTTATGTTTGCTTGCCTCTGGATAGAAGTTATATGGTTTTAGATCCTCCAACATGTAGTGCTCAATTCCACCTTATACTAGCCAAAACCTCCGCACCAAGTAGAGATCCTACTTGTGCATCAAAACACCTCAGCCCAGTTTTGCCATGAGAGTCCACCCTACCTACCTATGGATTGAATAAGATCCTTCAAGTAAGTTGTCATCGGTGCAAAAGGCAATAAAAATTGCGCCTAAATATGATTGATCTTTTATTGTAAGGGAAATAAGCGTTGTACGAACTTGTGATAGTGAAGAAATAAAAGCGACAGACTGCATAATAAAGGTTGCTATCACAAAGGGCAATACAACACGGCATTCCTCTGCACTAAGAGTTTGTGCATCCAAAAACAAAAAGCGCATGACAACCTCTGCTTCCTTCTACGAAGGGCCTCTCTGTTACTTTTACCTTTTATAACTTACCTTTATGCAAGAGTCATGGTGGTCTTCACCAATTCCTATATTTCGTCTCTCTTGGCAATCATTATGTGGGAATGATATTGACTTCTATATCCACTAGGATGTGGGTGATCATGATTTATTATTGTTGACATTACCCTTGAGGTGAATAGTTGGGAGGCAAAACTATAAGCCCCTATCTCTGTGTTCGATTGAAGCTTTGATCTCGTGGGTACCGCGTGAGTGCTAGAAATTGTGAAAGATTAAAAGATGATGGATTATGTGGATTTTCTTTACAAGCTCTTATATTGACTCTTTTCGATGTTATGATAAATTTTCAATTGCTTCAATGACTCAGATCATAGTTTGTTGGTTGTCAACAGAATTCTTGTTTCATACTTTATCTTGTGAATGAATTGTTAATCTAGTATAAAGAATCTCATACAATGAGTATTGTTGTTCTAAAGTTGATCATGATGCCCTCACATCCGTATGTTATTTTATCGACACCTCTATTTCTAAACATGTGGACATATTCATCGATCTCGGCTTTCGCTTGAGGGCAAGCGAGGTCGAAGCTTGGGGGAGTTGATACATCCATTTTGCATTATGGGATGTTATTACACGTTATGGTACAATATTTATGCCTTTTCTCTCTTATTTTACAAGGATTACA
Source organism: Hordeum marinum (assembly GCA_022496015.1). Lineage (NCBI taxonomy): Eukaryota > Viridiplantae > Streptophyta > Magnoliopsida > Poales > Poaceae > Hordeum > Hordeum marinum. The sequence continues at coordinate 33,781,468 of CM039674.1, forward strand.
TGAAGAGGGAGAATGTCGGCAACTAGAATTCTGGACTGGAAAAGGAGCAAATCTGAGATACCTATTCTGCACAACTCCAAAAGTTTTGAAAAATTACGGAGAATATTTTTGGATTTAATAAAAAATACTGGCACAAGAATCAACCAGAGGGGGCTACCTGCCGGCCACAAGCCTGCTAGGCGCGGCCACCCCCCTTGCCGCGCCTAGCAGGCTTGTGGGGCCCCTGTGTCCCCTCCAACACGCATCTTGTCCTATATGAAGCGTTTTGACCTGGAAAATGAGAGGAGAGCTTTCGGGACGAAGCGCTGCCGTCTCAAGGCGGAACTTGGGTAGAACCAATCTAGAGCTCCGGCAGGGCTGCACTGCCGGGGAAACTTCTCTCCGGAGGGGGAAATCGAAACCATAGTCATCACCAATGATCCTCTCATTGAGAGGGGGTCAATCTCCATCAACATCTTCACCAGCACCATACCCGCTCAAAACCCTAGTTCATCTCTTGTATCCGATCTTTGTCTCAACACCTCAGATTGGTACCTCTGGGTTGCTAGTAGTGTTGATTACTCCTTGTAGTTGATGCTAGTTGGTTTACTTGGTGGAAGATCATATGTTCAGATACTTTATGATAATTAATACTCCTCTCATCTTGAACATGAACATGTTTCGTGAGTAGTTACGTTTGTTCCTGAGGACATGTGATAAGTCTTGTTATAAGTAATCATGTGAATTTGGTATTCGTTCGATATTTTGATGAGATGTATGTTGTCTCTCTCTAGTGGTGTTATGTGAACGTTGACTACTTAACAATTCACCATTATTTGGGCCTAGGGGAAGGCATTGGGAAGTAATAAGTAGATGACGGGTTGCTAGAGTTACAGAAGCTTAAACCCTAGTTTATGCGTTGCTTCATAAGGGGCTGCTTTGGATCCACATGTTTCATGCTATGGTTAGGTTTACCTTAATTCTTCTTTCATAGTTGCGGATTCTTGCGATAGGGGTTAATCATAAGTGGGAGGTTCATCCAAGTAAGGGCAGCACCCAACCACCGATCCACCCACATATCAAATCATCAAAGTAATGAACGCGAATCAAATGAGCATGATGAAAACTAGCTTGACAGAAATTGCCATGTGTCCTCGGGAGCACTTTGCTTTATATAAGAGTTTGTCCAGGCATGTCCTTTGCTACATAAAGGATTGGGATACCTTGCCGCACCTTTGCTACACTTGTTACTTGTTACTCTTTACGAATTATCTTATCACAAAACTATCTGTTACCGATAATTTCAGTGCTTGCAGAGAATACCTTATTGGAAACCGCATGTCATTTCTTCTGCTCCTCATTGGGTTCGACACTCCTACTTATCGAAAGGACTATGATAGATGCCCTATACTTGTGGGTCATCACCGGCCCTCTATTCCTCTACGTTTTGACCTAGATATATCCACCACTAAGGCTGAAGGTTAAAATGGCACTACCGAGAACAATCTTTATGTACGTGTAATCCCTCTTCTTGATGTTCTTCGCTGAGTCCAAGTAGAGAGCATGGAGTATTGTGGGTACAGACAGATGAGGACACCCCCCCAAGTTGTGCAAAATAAGTACACCTCAAATTATCCTCCATGCCTGCAAAGGAATGACTAAAACTTCTGAAAGGATATCCGCTAGATGACTTACGTGGGATGATAAGGCAGGAGAATCATTTCCTTGTCCTTATTAGCGACCATGAAGTCACCGATGTACTTTCTCGCATAGTCACGGTGCACTTTGCAGACTACCAAGAAGTTCTCGCGCATATTGTATAGGTTCGTGACGCAGATATATTTTATGTTCTCGCATCTGATGATGTAGTTGAGATACAACACATACATGCGAATGAACTGAAAATCCAGCTTGGTCATGTGGAACATGTCGTAGATTTAGTCAAATCGCGGGATTAACTTATCCGCAGGACATCTATCGACATATAACCTCCCACCCGGAACCTGAGCCACGTAAAGCGGGTATCCTGATTTTTCTGAGATGAGAAGGTTTTTCTCTCTCGCCAGCACATCATCATGACGTCTCCTTAGATCAATGTTCAGTATGTCCTCCAACGCTTTTTGAGGTAGGATCCGGTGGTTGGTGACATGGAAATGCTCCGCACCTATGACAGGTATTATGTCTACCTTCTGGGGCTTTAGAGGCGGTTGGCTTCTTGAAGCAGCTCTAGCGCCTTTACAGCCTTTCCTCTCTGATCACCTATTTTCCTTCTTGACGGGTGGTGGTAGTGAGCCGGCCGCCATAACTTCCCTAACCACCACCCCCAGTGTTGTCAGGCTAAGCAGTGGACGGCCCTCGTGTTGTTCTTGCTAGGTAGAGGCGACATCTGGAGGCTTCTCCTGTGAGGGGTCTCCTTCCCTAGCCCTTTATTTGTATTTTTCTTCGTCCATTCGAAAAATGTCGGAATCAAGCTGGTAATGGAAGATGTGAAGTCAGCCGTGACGTTATCTACCGCTGCACTGACCCTTTCATCGACTATCTGTTCCAACTCTCCTTTGGTCTCATCTTTGGCCTTACTGACCGCAAGCGCCACCTTCTCGTCGATGTGCTGTTGACTAAGCAACGACCGTCTCTGCCTTCTTTCCTCCGGCTTCTCGTGGTATCACATCTTCCATGAGGCGCCATCTCCGACGTCGTGCACACATCCATATGATACGACCATTTTGCATCATGATTTTATAATGATATTTATTGCATTATGGGATGTTATTACACATTTTGGTACCATACTTATGCCTTTTCTCTCTTATTTTACAAGGTTTACATGAAGAGGGGTAATGCCGACACCTAGAATTCTGGACTAGAAAACGAGAAAATGGGAGATACCTATTCTGCGCAACTCCAAAAGTCCTGGAAATCTACGGAGAATTATTTTGGAATATATAAAAAATACTGGGCGAAAGAAATACATCCGAAGGCCCACCAGGAAGCCACAAGCCTACTGGCCACAGTTAGCGAGCTTGTGGCCCACCTGGAAGCCCTCTGATGCCCATCTTCTGCTATATGGAGGGTTTTGTCGAGGAAAAAATAATAAGAGACCTTTCGGGATGAAGCTCCGCCGTCTCGAGGCAGAACTTGGGCAGAACCAATCTACAGGTCCGACAGGGCAATCCTGCTGGTGAAACTTCACTCTTGGAGGGGGAAATCGAAGCCCTCGTCATCACCAACGATCCTCTTATCGAGAGGGGGTCAATCTCCATCAACATCTTCATCAGCACCATCTCCTCTCCAAACCCTAGTTCATCTCTTGTATCCGATCTTTATCTCAAAACCTCAGATTGGTACCTGTGGGTTCCTAGTAGTGTTGATTACTCCTTGTAGTTGATGCTAGTTGGTTTACTTGGTGGAAGATTTTATCTTCAGATCCTTGATCATCAATTATACTCCTCTGATTATGAACATGAATATGTTTTGTGAGTAGTTACATTTGTTCCTGAGGACATGAGATAAGTCTTGTTATAAGTAATCATGTGAATTTGGTATGTGTTTGATATTTTGATGAGATGTATGTTGTCCCTCCTCTAGTGGTGTTATGTGAACGCCGACTACATAACACTTCACTATTGTTTGGGCCTAGAGGAAGGCATTGGGAAGTAATAAGTAGATGATGGGTTGCTAGAGTGACAGAAGCTTAAAGCCTAGTTTATGCGTTGCTTCGTAAGGGGCTGATTTGGATCCACATGTTTCATGCTATGGTTAGATTTATCTTAATTCTTCTTTCGTAGTTGCGGATGCTTGCGAGAGGGGTTAATCATAAGTGGGAGGCTTGTCCAAGTAAGGGAAACACCCAAGCACCAGCCCACCCACGTATGAAATTATCAAAGTAGTGAACGCGAATAAAATGAGCATGATGAAAAGTAGCTTGACATAAATTCCCATGTGTCCTCGGGAGCGCTTTGCTTATATAAGAGTTTGTCCAGGCTTGTCCTTTGCTATAAAAAGGATTGGGCCACCTTGCTACACCTTTGTTACTATTGCTACATGCTACCCGTTACAAATTATCTTATCACAAAACTATCTGTTACCGATAATTTCAGTGCTTGCAGAGCATACCTTACTGAGAACTACTTGTCATTTCCTTCTGCTCCTCGTTGGGTTCGACACTCTTACTTATCGAAAGGACTACGATAGATCCCCTATACTTGTGGGTCATCAAGACTCTTTTTTGGCGCCGTTGCTGGGGAGTGAAGCGCCTTTGGTGAGTGGAACTTGGTAAGGAAAAATTTATATAATGTGCTAAAATTTACTTCACTCGTTACTATCGAAAGTAATACTTTGAGGGGCTTGTTTGGGGTATCTTCACCTCGACTGGAAACACAAAGATTTGTCCCTCAAGCTACTGAACCTACTGAAAATATTTATTATGAAACTCCTTAGGGTATGATAGAGAAACGGCTAGCTAATCCTTATGCAGGAGATGGAACACTACATCCTGATTTGCATGTAATCTATGTGGATGAAGTTTGTGGATTATTTAAGCTCGCAGGTCTACCCCAGGATCACATCAAGAAGAAGGTCTTTCCTTTATCTTTGAAGGAGAAGGCTTTGACATGGTATAGGCTATGTGATTGTGACGCCCTGGTTTTGTGCTACAATAATGTGTGTAATTAAGCTACAGTAATCCCACGCTAATGATGACATGTCACTGTGTTTACTATTGCTAATCTCGCGTTGGATTCAAATCCCGGTCAAATTCAAAAATAAAAAAGGTCAAACAAATATATTTTTCAAACTTACAAACTAAAATGTTCAGAGGGTGTCAAATAATGCATAGGTATTTGTGTTGTAAAAATCAATATTTTTGAAGGTATTAGATTCACTAAATTAAATTAAAACCAAAAATGAAAATATTTAAAAGAAAAAAAGTAAAACCCCCATTCCCCACTGGGCCGGCCCAACCCAAACCGGTCAACCAGCCGGCCCACCCTCCCCCCTCAACACTACATGGGGTCAACCCCCCACACCGACAACCACCCACCCCACTTCCCCCCACTTCTCCCGATCCTCTCTCCCCTCCCCCTCCCCGATCCAGATCGGATTGGGGCCGAACCGCCGCCGCCTCGCGCCGCTCGGCGCTCCTCCATGCCGCCCCGCCGCCACGCGGCTCCGCCCTGCCGTCGCCAGTCCACTCCGCTTGATCGCCCGGTGCCCCCCACGCCGTGCCACCGCAGCCACCGGACCACACCACCCCTCCTCACTACCGGCGCCTTCCCAGCCTCCTCCCCGACGGCCCCCTCGAGCCTCGCCGCCCCTCTTCCCACGAACGCCGATGAGGCCCTCGGCCATGGCCTCCCCCTCTCCCTTCCCTCACCGCATCCTGCTCCCCCCACATGGACGCGCCCCATGGCCCCTGCTCATCCCTGTCCCGCACCGCTGCCGCCGCCACTCGCCCTCACCGGCCAGCATCGTCGCCGATGAGCCCCTTCCACTGGCCGCACCGGCACCCATCGCTGGCAGGCGCCACCACCGCCAGCGAGCCCCTCACGGGCAGGGGCCTCGCCCCTTAAACCGATCTGGTTAGTGGGGGTTAATCCCCCCACTTAACCCCCCTGGCCTAATGACAACTGGGGCCCACGTCCCCTAAAATATAATTAAAGTAAAAGAAAAAAGAAAATTAAAACATTACATAATATTTAATCATTAATTAATTGATTGATTAATAGTTGATTAAATAACTTAATTAAACTTAATTATGTTAATTAACCTTTCTGTTAAATTAATCAGACAATGACATGTGGGCCCAACCCCATTAACACTAATTAAACTTGTTAATTTAAAATTGTTAATTAATATATTTTAATGTGTCACTTATAGGTGGGTCCCACCCCCCTAGTTAATTCTGTTTAATAATAATTAAACCTTAATTAAATATGTGTCCTTGACAACAGGGACCCACGAGTCAGTTTGACTAGGTCAACTGTGTCTGTTGACTGCTGATGTCAGCATGACATCATGTTGACATCATAAATGAATTATTGAATTAAAATAATCTATTTTAATTTCTCAATATAAATAAAACTTTAAAATTAATATAAATATTCCGTAACTCGGATGAAAATATTTTATACATGAAAGTTGATCAGAAAAATCCTACGAATCCGAATACGCGTTCTGTTCGTCCGCCTTGTGCTCCTAGCATAGCAAACATGGAACTTTTCCTTGTGTTTCATCTGTCCGGTAAAAGCCAAAGACTCGGAAAATATCGTCAGATATTCTTCCGATCTGCCTGCAACGTGTAGTACTGCGTTAGTGCATGCCTAGCCCTGCATATTGCCATGTCATGCATCGTGATGCATTTGTTTGCTTTATATTTATTGTTTCTCCCCCCACTTCTCTTTGGTAGACCCCGAGACTGATGGTGCTGCCTGGTACGACTACATCGATGACGACCAGCCTTTTGCCGCAGAGCAGCAAGGCAAGCAACCCTCCTTGAGCATTCTGATATAGCCTATTCTTTTCCCTCTTATTCTTGCATTAGATCTTTGCTACTATATTAGTTAGCTCCTATTCTGATGCATAGCCTGTTTTGATGAACTGCTACTATACCTGCAATCATACCAACTTCTTAGTATAGGTTGGTTAGTGAACCCCAGTGACCCCCTTAGTACCAGTTGCCCCTGCTTCTTCATCGACGACCCGACAATTTGACGACTCAAAGACTCGAAGACTCGGTCAACCGACTGACAAGCCAGGACACTTACATAACCGCACTACCCTTAGTTGTACGACTCTGCAGTGCTACTATCGAGTACCAAAGGTGACACCTCATGAAGTACTCATGATGCTAGCCTTGTAGTGTAGCTAGTCGGTCGTGGTTATCGAGGGTGATTCCTCCTTCACCATTCCCGATGATGTATCTGTCATGCCACCCCTCAAATGTGGGAGCCTCGAGGGTGATTCCTCTAGGTCCACCTTGATGGTTACATCGAGCGGGGACCATTGAGGCTGATTCCACAGTTCCCGTCTTGATGTTTCATACACACAGTTACTATGACCTGGTTATAAAAGTATGTTGGTGATGGGTCGGCCCTAAGGGGTACCCATGGTTAGATGATGATGAGGCGTGGACTGGCGAGAGAGGCCTTAGCCACACATCGTCGAGACGGGGCGACGGGACCACAATTTATGGGTCGCGCTTTCCCCGCATTAATAAAATGCTAATGGGTTGGGTACTTGATCTGAGTTAGGTCATTGGACTTAATACACACTAACCTTTAGAAGTTATGGGTACTCAGCGTCGTTATATCAGCCGAAGCTCTTGGGACGTCAGCATTGGCGTGGCGCACGCCCAAGTGGTCTGCTACGGCATCGCGCTTGTTATAATGGGTGCTAGGACTGACCACGGCCGCCCTCGCATCGTGCAAAGGGTGGTTGGCCCATGACCCCTGCGCGCATAGGATTTAGACCGGCGGGCTGGCCTCTTCGTTGAGTCTAGGTGGGGTGACGATGTTTTGATATCCCGAGGCCGGGCATGACCCTGAAAAGTGTGTTTGGCCAGAGGTGATTCAAGCGTGCGGGGAATATGTGCTGCACCCTTGCAGGGATGATAATCTATTCGAATAGCCATGTCCACGGTAGCAGGACGATTTTAAGTTGTACCTTGACCTTATACAACTACAATTCTGACTTTAAATTGAAATGAATGTTGCCTCCAAGGTTGCTTCCTCGCAGGGAGCAGAGGAAGAATCTCTGGGCGTGGTTACTTAATAAAATAGATACAAAAAAATATTGCTATAGGTGAGCTACAAGTCTTCTCTCTTCTAATGCTGCAAGATGCTAAAGATGCTAGTCTTCGATAGGACTAGGCCTTCCCCTCATTCTTGCTTTTTGCAGTCAGTCCAGATGTAACCCCACCCCTTGATAATGATGCATACTTAGCATAGTTCTGATGTCAGTCTTGCAAGCACTTTGGATGAGTACTCACCGCTGCTTTGCTTTCTCTTTCCCCCTCGATACGATTCTGTGTTCAGACGATGCAACCCAGGAGATGGAGTACGCCAGAGATGACTACTACACCACCGCTGGAGCCTATACCACCGTTTGATAACTAATAGACTTTTGCAATAAGTATGTGAGCTCTTTATGACTAATGTTGAGTCAATGGATTATACGCACTCTCACCCTTCCATCTTTGCTAGCCTCTCTAGTACCGCACAACTTTCGCCCGTACACCAAACCTTCCTTCCTCAAAACAGCCATCATATATTCCGCAAAACAGCCACCATATATTCCGCAAAACAGCCAACATACCTACCTATTATGGCATTTCCATATCCATTCCGAGATATATTGCCATGCAACTTCCACCATGTAGTTTTTTTATGACTTGCATCATCACTTCATATTGCATATAGAGTCATATTTTGTCACAGGAATCGAGTTGTGATTTCTTTTTCTTTGAGTTATATGTAAATAAAAGTGTGATGATTTTTCATTAATAGAGGATTGTCCAATGAGAGAAAAGGATGATGGAGGCTATGACTCCCTCACAAGTTGGGATGAGTATCCGGACTTTAAAAAAAAAGAGGCTAGCGAAGCCCAAACAAAAAATAAATGAATAAAAGAGGCCAAAGAAGCCCACCAAAATAAATAAAAAAAGAAAAAATGAGAGAAAGAGAGAAGGGACAATTGCTACTACCTTTTTCCACACTTGTGCTTCAAAGTAGCACCATGATCTTCATGGTAGAGAGTCTCCTATTTTGTACTTTCATATAACTAGTGGATATTCATTTTGCACAACCACTTAGTTTTCTTTTTAAGCTTTCATACACTTATATCTCTAATTGCATTTGTTGCATGGAAATCCCTACTCACTCACATTGATATCTATTGATGGGCATCTCCATAGCCCGTTGATACACCTAATTGATGTGAGACTATCTTCTCCTTTTTTCCCTTACACCTCCTCCATATTCTATTCCACCTATAATGCTATATCCATGGCTCACGCTCATGTATTGCGTGAGAGTTGAAAAGGTTTGAGAACACAAAAAGTGTGAAATAATTGCTTGACTTGTTCATCGGGGTTGTGCATGATTTATATACTTTGTGTGGGGAAGATGGAGAATAGCCAGACCATATGATTTTGAAGGGATAACTTTCTAAGGCCATGTTATTTCGAAAGGACACGACTACCTTGTTGGTGTGTTCGAAGTATTACTGTTTTTATGTCAATATTAGACTATTGTTTTGAATCTTACAAATCTGAATATTCATGCCACAGAAAAGAATATGATGAACATGTTAGGTAGCATTCCACATCAGAAATTCTGTTTTTATCATTTACCTACTCAAGGACAAGAAGGAATTAAGCTTGGGGATGCTGATAAGTCTCCAACGTATCTATAATTTTTGCTTGTTCCATGCTGTTATATTATCATTCTTGGATGTTTTACAATCATTTTACCACAACTTTATATTATTTTTTGGACTAACCTATTAACCTAGAGCCCAGTGCGAGTTCCTGTTTTTTCCCATGTTTTTGGGTTTTACCAGAAAGGAATATCAAACGGAGTCCAAACGGAACAAAAAATTTTTGGTGATTTTTTTTGTACCAGAAGAGACCCACGGAGCATCGGAGTTGGGCCAGAAGACCCACGAGGCAGTCAAAAGCCTGAGGGGCACGGCCACCCCCCTGGGCGCGCCCTACAGGCTTGTCACTACCTCATGGCCCATCCTGACTTATTTCCACCTCCATAAATTCCTATAAATACCAAAAAAACCAACGCAGAACCTAGTTTGAGAGTTTCACCGCCGCAAACCTTCAGAGCCACGGAACCAATCGGGAGCCCGTTCCTGCACCCTACCAGAGCGGGAAACCATCACCGGAGGTCATCTTCATCATCCCGACGCTCTCCATGACGAGGAGGGAGTAGTTCACCCCCGGGGCTGAATGTATGTACCATTAGCTATGTGTTTGATCTCTCTCTCTCTATCTCTCTTGTGTTCTTGAGATGGCACGATCTTGATGTACCGCGAGCTTTGTTGATATAGATTGATCAGATGGAGTTGTCCCCTCTCTATCTTGTTGTGATGAATTGAGTTTTCCCTTTGAAGTTTTCTTATCGGATAGAGTCTTTAAGGTTTTGAGAACACTTGATGTATGTCTTGCGATGGGATATCTATGGTGACAATGGGATGTTCTATTGATACACTTGATGTATGTTTTGGTGATCAACTTGCGGGTTCCATGACCTTGGGAATCTATGCATAGGGGTTGGCACATGTTTTCATCTTGACTTTCCGGTAGAAACTTTGGGGCACTCTTTGAAGTTCTTTGTGTTGGATTGAACATGATGAATCTGAAATTATGTGATGTATATCATATAATCAAGCCCACGGGTACTCGAAATGACATTAGGGTTTTGGTTGATGTGTGTCTTAAGGTGTTACTTTCGTATGAACTCTAGGGTTTTTCGTGACACATATAAGGATAGCTCATAAGATTGATCAAAAAAGATAACTTTGAGGTGGTTTCGTACCCTACAATAATTTGTTCATTAGTTCTCCGCTAGTTGTGAATCTGGAGTGAACTCTTTGTCATAGTGGGTTGTTGCATATGGGAGTAAAGAGAAATTGACACCTTATAATGCTATGGTTGGGTTTTATCTTATTGATCTTTAGTAGTTGTCGATGCTTGCCAGAGTTGCAATCATAAGTGCATATGATCCATGTAGAGAAAGTATGTTAGCTTATGCCTCTCCCTCATATAAAATTGCAATAATGATTGCAGGTCTAGTTATCGATTGCCTAGGGACAATTCCGCAACTCCTACCACCACTTTTCCAGACTCATTAAACTAACTTAATTGTTACTTTATCTTATCAGACCCTAGTTTTTATTTACGTGCTCTTTATTATCTTGCAAATCTATCCCGTTAAACCTACAAAGTACTTCTAGTTTCATACTTATTCTAGGTAAAGCGAACGTTAAGCGTGCATAGAGTTGTATCGGTGGTCGATAGAACTTGAGGGAATATTTGTTCTACCTTTAGCTCCTTCTTGGGTTCGACACTCTTACTTATCGAGAAAGGCTACAATTGATCCCCTATACTTGTGGGTTATCAAGACCTTTTTCTGGCGTCATTGCCGGGGAGCAATAACGTGGGGTGAATATTATCGTGTGTGCTTGTTTGCTTTATCACTAAGTATTTTTTATTTTTCTATTATTAAATTGTTTTCTATCTTTATATATGGGTAGGAAACGAAAAATACCAAAAAAATTAGATGTACTTGCTGCTCCAAAAGCTGAGGAACCACTAGTGTTTCGTACCACCGAAGAATATTACTTGGGTCATCTTCGATCCACTTGTGCTCGTGCTAAAAACCCAACTAGCTTATTTGAGGGAAAATCATTAAATGAGCATGCTCATTATGTGCGACACCGCATATCTCAAAAAGGGAAACTCTTGTGGCATAAAATTAATACTTTGTGTTGATATGCTTGGAATCTATGTGAAATTTATGATTTTACTTGTTGTTCTAAAGAAGCTAAAAAACACTTTCCCTACCAATGTATGTTTACTGATAATGAAATATTATCCTCTTACGCCAAGGAGGCCTATTACTATAATTATGTTGAACAAATTGAAGAATTTGTTGCTTTTAAGGGTGCCTATGAAATTGCTTCTTTCATTGAAAAGTATGATGCTACTCTTTACAATTCTGAAATTTTTTCCATACTTAAATATTGCTATGAAAACTATGATTCTAATTCTTATGTTAAAGAGTTTATTGAAATAATGATCACTGCCTTGGAAGAGACTAATATTTTGCAGGAATCTATGGAAGAGGAACTTGATGAAATTGTAAGCTCATTAGATGAAAAAGATGAGGAGGAGAACGAAGAACAAAAGGAGGAAGAGCAGATTAGCTACCCGTGCCCACCTTCTAATGAGAGTAACTCTTCAACTCATACATTGTTTAATTTTCCTTCGTCCTTATCGAAGGATGAATGCTATGTTGATTGCTATGATCCCTTGGATTCTTTTGAAATATCCCTTTTGATGAACTTTATGCTTGCTATTCTTGTGGACATGATGCCAATATGAATTATGCTTATGAAGATGAACTTGCTATAGTTCCTTATGTTAATCATGGAATTGTTGCTATTGCACCCACACATGATAGTCCTATTATCTTTTTGAATTCTCCCAACTACACTATATCGGAGAAGTTTGCACTTATTAAGGATTATAGAGATGGGTTGACTTTTACTATTAAACATGATGATTTTGATAAATATAATATGCATGTTCTTGCTGCTCCTACTTGCAAATATTATGAGAGAGGAACTACATCTTCACCTCTCTATGTTCCCGATACAATAAAATTGCAAGAAACTACGTATGCTATGCATTGGCCTTTACTTGGTGTGAATGAATTGTTCTTGTATGACATGCCAATGCATGGGAAGAGAGTTACACTTCATTGTGATATGATTTATATCACTTTTTCCTCACTAATTAATTAAAAATCATTTTTAATTAAAATTGGCTTTGATATACCTTGGGATCCGGGTGGACCCATTACTTGAGCACTATATCCCGAGCTTAATGGCTTTAAAGAAAGCGCTACCAAGGAGACAACCTGTAAGTTTTAGATAGTCATTTTATTCAGTTGTGTGATTTTATATAGTTTAAAAACAAAAATAAATAAAGTGGGGAACTTAAAACTTTTTCAAAAATAAAAGTGAAAGTGAGAAAGACGAGCAACGTTCAAGTGGGGGCTAGCCTTGAACTTTGTTCATGCCCATGGAAACTTTGTGAATTTTGATTACAGAAACTTTTCAACAAAAATAATTATCCCCATGTGTAAATCCATTATATTATAAAAATACTGTTCCAATATTTGCCATTAGGATGATTAGATTGCTTGTTTGGTGTGTGCACTGAAAAAATAGAAACTTTGGTTGTAGTGCGTGAATTTACATTTTTTTACTGGAATGTCAAAAGTTACGGAATTTTTTACACAATACTTCCATGCAAATGTTTTATTTTTTCATGAATTTTCAGAATTTTTATACTTACAAAAGTATGGTGAATGTTCAAATTGCTACAAACTATCCTGTTTTTGACAGATTCTGTTTTTGATGCATTGTTTTGCTCGTTTTGATGAAACTATCGATTGTATCGGTCGTATAAGCCATGGAAAAGTTATATTACAGGATATAAAATGAAAAAAAAATTATGAATTGGTTTTCAACAGTACTTAAAGTGTTAATTTTCTTTATTATAATAACGGATCTCACGAGGGTTTTGTTAAGTTTTGTGTGATTGAAGTTTTCAAGTTTTGGGTGAGATCACGATGGATGAAGGAATCAGGAGTGGAAAGAGACTAAGTTTGGGATTCCCGAGGCACCCCAAGGTAATATTCAAGGACTCCTAGTAAACTAAGCTTGGGGCTATATAAAGATGGTGATATTAGAGTCATCCCCTCTTTCTTCTAACAACCATCGGTAATTTTACTTGGAGCTATATTTTTATTCGTCACATGATATGCGTAAATCTTCGATCGTCGTGTGCTTTTTATTTTTCTTTTAATAATTCAGCATGCTGGTATGAGAAAGTACTTGCTTTATTTATAGAAGTCTCTTTACACCTCACTTATATCTTTTGAGTATGGTTTTATAGGGTGCTTCATGTGCTTCACTTATATCATTTGAAGTTTGGATTGCCTGTTTTTCACACATAGAAAACCGCCATTTGTAGAATGCTATTTTGCTTCACTTATATTTGTTAGAGCATGGCTATATATTTTATATAAAGAATTAAACTCTCTTGCTTCACTTATATCTATTTAGAGAGTTAACAAGAGTTGGTCATTCACATGGTTAGTCATAAAATCCTACATAAAACTTGTGGACCACTGAATATTATGTGTTTGATTCCTTGCAATAGTTTTGCAATATAAAGATGGTGATATTAGAGTCATGCTAGTGAGTAATTGTGGATTGGTAGGAATACTTGTGCAAAGGTTTTTGATTCCCGTAGCATGCACGCATGGTGAACCGTTATGTAAGGAAGTCGGAGCATGATTTGTTTATTGATTGTCAACCTTTGTGTGAGTGTCGGGAGCGCGCGATGGTTAACTCCTACCAACCTCTCCCCTAGGAGCATGTATCTAATACTTTGCTTCGATGACTAATAGAATTTTGCAATAAGTATGTGAGTTCTTTATGACTAATGTGAGTCCATGGATTATACGCACTCTTACCCTTCCACCTTTGCTAGCCTTTCTAGTAACACACAACTTTCGTTGGTGCATTAAACCCACCATATATCATCCCTCAAAACAGCCACCATACCTACCTATTATGGCATTTCCATAGCCATTCCGAGATATATTGCCATGCAACTTCCATTGTTCCCTTTATTATGACACGCACCATCATTTTCATATTGCTTTGCATGATCGTAAGATAGCTAGCATGATGTTTTCATGGCTTGTCCATTTTTTGATGCCATTTGCTATGCTAGATCATTGCATATCCCAGTACACCACCGGTGGCATTCATATAGAGTCATATTTTGTTCTAGATATCGACTTGTAATTCTTGAATTGTAAGTAAATAAAAGTGTGATGACCATCATTATTAGAGCATTATCCCATGTGGGGAAAGGATGATGGAAGCTATGATTCCCTCTCAGAAGTTAGGATGGGACTTCGTACTTTATGAAAAATAAAAGAGGCCAGCGAAGTCCAAATAAAAAAAGAGGCCTTAGATGCCCACCGGAAAAAAGAGATAAGAGAGAAGGGACAATGCTACTATCCTTTTTCCACACTTGTGCTTAAAAGTAGCACCATGATCTTCATGATAGAGAGTCTCCTATTTTGTCACTTTCATATACTAGTGGGAATTTTCATTATATAACTTGGCTTGTACATTCCAATGATGGGCTTGCTCAAATTTCCCTAGGTCTTCATGAGAAAGCAAGTTGGATGCACACCCACTTAGTCTCTTTTTGAGCTTTCATACACTTATAGCTCTAGTGCATCCGTTGCATGGAAATCCCTACTCACTCACATTAATATCTATTAGTGGGCATCTCCATAGCTCGTTGATATGCCTAGTTGATGTGAGACTATCTTCTCCTTTTTCTTCACAACCTCCACCATATTCTATTCCACCTATAGTGCTATATACATGGCTCACGCTCATGTATTGCGTGAGATTTGAATTTTTTTGAGAACATAAAAGGTGTGAAACAATTGCTTGACTTGTCATCGGGGTTGTGCATGACATAAATACTTTGTGTGGGGAAGATGGAGCATAGCCAGACTATATGATATTGTAGGGATAACTTTCTTTTCCCATTATATTTTTAAGAGATACAATTGCTTTATTAGTATGCTTGAAGTATTATTGTCTTAATGTCAAATGATAGACTATTGCTTTGAATCACTCGTGTGTTAATATTCATGCCATGATTAGATTATATGAACAAGATTATGATACGTAGCATTCCACATCAAAAATTATCATTTTTATCATTTACCTACTTGAGGAGGAGTAGGACTTAAGCTTGGGAATGCTGATACGTCTCCGTCGTATCTGCAATTTTTGATTGTTTCATGCCAATATTCTACAACTTTCATATACTTTTGGCAACTTTTTATACTATTTTTAGGACTAACATATTGATCCAGTGCCTGTTTGTTACATGTTTTTTGTTTCGCGGAAAATCCATATCAAACGAATTACAAACACAATAAAAACTTACGGAGATTTTTTTTAGAATATATGTGATTTTGGGGAAAAAATCAACGCGAGACGATGCCCGAGGAGGTCACAAGCCTGCCAAGCGCGGCCTACCCCCCTCCCCCCCGGCTGCGCCCTCGGCCCTTGTGACCAACCCTTAGGTCGGTTGGAGATCTCCTTTCTCTGCAAGAAAGATAATATCCGGATAAAAATCACCTCACAATTTCAGCCCGATCGGATTTACGGATCTCTGGATATTTAAGAAACGCTCAAAGGTCAGAATCTAGGAGCGCGGAAACAGAAGGAAACACACACACACACACACACACACAGAGATCCAATCTCGGAGGGGCTCTCGCCCCTCTACCATCATGGAGGCCATGGACCAGAGGAGAAACCTTTCTCCCATCTAGGGGGAAGGTCAAGGAAGAATAAGAAGGAGGGGGGCTCTCTCCCCCTCTCTCCCGGTGGCACCGGAACGCCGGCGGGGTCATCATCGTGATGGCGATCTACTCCAACAACTCTGTCATCTTCACCAACACCTCAATCACCTTCCCCCATCTATCTACAACGGTCCACTCTCCCGCAACCCGCTGTACCCTCTACTTGAACATGGTACTTTATGCTTCATATTATTACCCAATGATGTGTTGCTATCCTATGATGTCTGAGTAGATTTTTGTTGTCCTATGGGTTGATTGATGATCATGATTGGTTTGAGTTGCATGTTTTATTATTGGTGCTATCATATGGTGCTCTCTGTGTCGCGTAAGTATGAGGGATCCTCGCTGTAGGGTGTTGCAATGTGTTCATGATTCGCCTATGGTGGGTTGCTTGAGTGACAAAAGCATAAACCCAAGTAGGTGGGTTGTTGCAAATGGAAGTAAAGAGGACTTGATACCTTATAATGCTATGGTTGGGTTTTACCTTAATGTTCTTTAGTAGTTGCGGAAGCTTGCTAGAGTTCCAATCATAAATGCATATGATCCAAGTAGAGCTTATGCCTCTCCCTCATATAAAATTGCTATAATGATTGTCGGTCTAGTTATCGATTGCCTAGGGACAATTCCGCAACTCCTACCACCACTTTTCCACACTCGTTAAACTAACTTAATTGTTACTTTATCTTAGCAGCCCCTAGTTTTTATTTATGTGCTCTTTATTATCTTGCAAACCTATCCTGTTACACCTACAAAGTACTTCTAGTTTCATACTTGTTCTAGGTAAAGTGAACGTTAAGCCTACGTAGAGTTGTATCGGTGGTTGATAGAACTTGAGGGAATATTTGTTCTACCTTTAGCTCCTCGTTGGGTTCGACACTCTTACTTATCGAGAAAGGCTACAATTGATCCCCTATACTTGTGGGTTATCACTCTTCTTCGCCGCCATGTCTGGACTCTTTTTTGCCATGTATGGAATCTTCCCCGCCGCCATGTCCAGACTCTTCCCCGCAGCCATCATCTTCATGCCGATCGATCATCTCTTCGTCTAGCCCCATGTCGTTATTATTTGCCATGTGGACGTCCTCATCACCATCTTCACTTATCCACCGAGTATAGCCATCCATGAAACCATTCATCATCACGTGCGCCTTCAAACTACCACGATCAAAAGGGTCCAAAATGACTCCTTTGCATTTTGTACACCGACATCTAATCCCAATCCGATTATTTGCATACATGTCCATCACCGCGGACTGCAAGTATCGCTCCACCTTCCTTTCACTCACCCTCATGACTGCATGGTATAACAAGCAAAAGTCATATAAAAATTTGGCATGACCTTGCCTAAAAATAGGACATATATACCGAGTTTGCTCGAAATTCGCCGAAACGGAAATAAATCGACATTTCGGCAAAACATAAGCAACTCACGGGGCATGTCACTCACACAATATCCCTTCATTTCGCAAACACACATATTCCCATTCTTGAAATGCACAAATTTTTACTCACATATATCCTGAGAGATATTGTGCACGGTTAGATCATTAGGCATTCGCGACCTATAGGGATCGAGAGTGGATGGCTAAATAGCTAGCTAGATCTAGTTGTTGGGAGGAGAGATGACTCTAGCTAACTAATGGAGAGGGAAAGAGATGATCTAGCTAAATGTGGAATATAGATCTAGAATAGACCATTTATATGGAGGATAATTATGATGGAGGGGGACATTAATGGGGAGAGAAGAGAGGTAGAAGGAAGAGAGAAGAGCAATAATAATGATGGAGAAGAAACTTAGAGAGGGGAGAGGGGAAAGGAGAGGAGAGGGCAAAGGGGGGAGGAAGAAGGGGGAGAGAGGGAGGGTGAAAAGGTGGCTCTGCCATGATTAGTAGTAGCGCTGCTTTCCACATCGCGCTACCGCTATGCGGCTTATAGTAGTAGCGCTTTTTTAGGAGCAGCGCTACTACTAAGTGGGGCCCCATAGCAGTAGCGGTTTCCTCACATCAACCGTTACTGCTATGAGGCTTAGAAGTAGCACTTTATTGTGGGCAGCGCTGCTACTATCAACAGTGTCGGTGGGCTCGTCGGGTCTCCCTTATCAGTAGCACTCTTTATGTTTCCAGCGCTACTGCTAAGTCTTTACTTGTAGCGCTGCCGAAATCCAGCGCTACTGGTAATTACCAGCATCGCCTATTACTTTCTAGCGCTACTAATAGTGTCCTGCCTATAAGGTTTCTCCTAGTAGTGTTGCGATGTCGCTACGTCGTCCCATAGGGCCGTATCGAGCATGGAATGCGCTCTTGGTCGCCGCTCTAGACCATACCCGTGGCCGCGGCCATAGCACCGCGGCACACGGACCCCACCGCTACCGCGAGGCCATCCGGGCGGCTGCAATGACCTTCACACCCCCTTTTATCGCCCCTTTGGGATGTAGCGTCGTGGCACGGGATCAACACCACCATCCAGGGGTCTTCCCGCCGTCACTCCGACCCGCGCGTCGTTGCAACGTCGTCCCTCCGGGCCATAGCACCATGGCACGCAGTCCACTCACCGTCCTCGGGCGCCAACTTCTACGTGGCATGCATCACACTGACTCCCTCAGTGTGGGAATGCCACCGTCCATGCCGGTCGTCATCATGCTGTCAGGTTCTTGCTCACCTACTTTGAGCATCACCATCGCACTCTTAATTAGCAGCCACCGCATCGGCAACCGCTCCTTTTAAGCTCCGCACCGCCCATCCACCCCTTCATCTTCGTCCGGTACTAACTCCGACCACCGCGAGCAACATCCCCCCCCGCCGCCTATTTGTGCCACAACCATCGCCGAGTCCTTCTCTGCTAGCCCCTCGATTTGGTGTATCAGCTTGTGCAGGTCCCATCTATGCATGCCCGGTCCTGGCAACATAGACACGTGCCCTTGTCGGTTTTCACTCCAGCCATGACTCTCGCGATGAATCGACCGTTACTACTATGGGATGGATGTTCATCGGCTTACCTTCGGATTTTTTTTCCACTCTCACCATCTATGTCACTATCATTGTGACTGTGGGGGATGTTGAGTATCGTGATTAGTTAGGAAACATAGGATAGACTAGGATTTATTCCGAATTATCTTGTACTTCAAGTTTATCATGTACTCCTATATATATGTCCATAAGGCTCAAGCAATAGACATTGATTTCACCAATCCCTCACCATCCCTTCTAACAACTAAGTTTTTACTTCATCAAATACTCCATTATTTTTTAATGGATTAGTTAGAAATCACTTAGAGAAACTCTAACCATGCGAACCAAAAGGACGCGTGCTTTATTCGTCTTTTGTCCGTTTGGGTTGGTGCGTCTGCCCCTGTTGCAAATGGGTCGGCCATGTGCCCCATGGAGCGACCCACTTTTCGTCCGCGAACAATATTTTTTCTAAAAAGGCCCGTGGCCACCGATCATGCTAGCGCCCAGAGTTCACGCTGGCGATATGCTAGCTGCCGACATACATATGCTAGCCTACAAAAAAATATGCAAATTTCATGCTGGGCGCACTTGCCAGTGCCTGACATACATGAAAACACACAAAATGAGGTTGTAGTTCCACCGTGCCTTCTAGTTCGTGGTCGTGACACCGATCACTCATCATCAAGGTTGAACATGTCGGCCTGCACCTTCTCGAACCAAGACCGCTTCCTCGAAGAAACCGTGCTCAAGTCCAGGTTCATGATCTCGACTCCCTTCATCATGCAAGCGAGCATGACTTCTCTTTCTCTAGCGGCTACTTTGGTAGCCTTGGTCTCTAGCATCTTCGCTTGCTTCTCCGCCTCCAACACGAGCTTCTTATTTTGTATGTCCATGAAGGCCTTAATTTTCTCTTCCTTGTATTGACGATGCTTATCCTCTCTTGAATCCTTGTTGGTGATCATGCCTTGCAAATTAGCTTGCAAGGAAGGGGACGCCGCCTCACGCTTATCTTCTTTCTTGGAGTTGGTCTTTCCCACGGCCGCGACTTCTCCCATGCTCTTCAATGGATGCATCCCCCCCGGGCCTTGATGGCGGCGTATTATGTTTTGAACTTCTCTTCGTCATTGATGATCATCCAACAATGAGTGAGATTGAAAGACTTTCCCTCATAATGTACCTTGAATGCTTCCAAAGCTTGAAAGACCTGCAAATGGACAAATGGACAAGCTACATTCATGGGCGAGCAAGCTACGAGACAATCATATAAGAAAGCATGTCGACCATACCATGTATTTCATGTTGATGCCACTCACGGGATAGGCCTCAATGCTCTCAAGGGTGGAACAAAACTTGTTGCACTCTTTTTGTATCACCCTCCAACGCTTGCGGAGCGAGACCCAACCACGCTTGCTCTCCATTTGGTATATTTAAACTTATTGTGCCCATGAAACTCACGATGCACTCTTTGCCAAAATGCAGACGCCTTTTGCTCGGAGCTTATCTTGGGCCTTGGACAATGTCTCTCCAACTTTCACAAAGGAGTTTGTCCTCATTTTGTGAGTATGCTTTGGTCCGCTTGCTCTTTTGCTTGTTCTTTGCATTGGCTTGGGCGGGACCTCATCGAACAATGGGTCTCCATTGATGTCCACTTCATCATCCTCTTCGTCAAAGCCATAGTCTTCCGGAAACTCGTGATCTAGCGGGAAAGAGCTGACCAAGCCGAGTTTGTCCTTCATGAGGGGGTCTGCCATGTCTTCACCAAACGAGTACCCCATGCCATCGTGCCCAGCCAGGAAGGGGGTGCCGCCATCTTGGCTTTATGTCTCGTCGGGATCGAAAGGAATGCCACCACCACCACCTTCGTATATGAGACTCTCCATGAACACACGGTTGACCTCGTCTTCTGCAGCCGGCATTATGTCGAACATGTTGCGGGTGTTCCTCATGGCGCTGGCTGGGAGCTCGCGAGGCCGTTTGTGCGCACCCCCGGAGGACGATCCACCACCCACGGGATTCGCGTTGAGATCGATGCTCGCAGGCCTTACATGGCTAGCGTGACCACGCTCACCTCTGGTAAACCGGATCCCGTAGAGTTGGACAAACGGGGAGGGGGGGTGCTACCGCTGGAAGCCGTGCAATTGCGGTGTGGTGGACACGCGCGGCGACATCGGCAGCGATGAGCCGGTGCTGGTCGCGAAAACAACGGCAGCGATGAGCCCGTGCTGGCCTAGGTTTAACCCAAAATGAGCAGAGTCTGTGGCGTGGCCTTGTGGACGAGTTGTCTGGTCTTCGCGGCTTCAACCTCTCGATCTACGATGGTGGCGATGTTGGACGCGGCCGCGGCCTCGTTCCTATCTTCTTGCTCATGTCGACGGGTCTTCCTCTTTAACGATTGGCGGGTGCGCTCCTCAGGCATCAGAACCTTCTTCTTCTTGGTCGGCATTGGCCCTTTGCGTGCGCCCTTGGCAAAGACGGGATGGGCGGCGAGGCCGGCGTCGTCGTCGAGCGTCGGAGCGTCGGCGTCCATGGCCCGCGCGGGGGGTGGGTGGAAGGGTTTTGGGAAATTTGGGGATAAATGGTGGCGGTGTGCCATCGATGGCCAAGCCAGGGGGAGCAGAAGGACGGGCATCGCGCGCGTCCGTATTGTGTCCGCGCCGACGTAAGTCAACCAAAATTTAAGTCTGAAATGAGTCGCGGGCGGATAAAAACGGATGCACGTCTGTTTGAATTGGGAAGTTGTGCTACAATTTATGTCTGCTGCAATCCAAACAAACATGCACGGACGAAATGAATTGTTCGGTTAGAGTTGCTTTTAGAGAGGACTCGGACGGAATGAAGGTCCACTACTCACAAGACGCGTAGGGAAAAGAGGACATTCTCATCGCTCCCTGTCACATCGCTGCTTTATCCTGCATTATTCGTGCCCCAAACGACACGGCATAGTCGGCCGTAGGTCGTCCTGGGTGGGGAGGGCAAAATGCAATAATGCAGTCCATGGTAGAGTCCACGTACGTACCTCGCGCTTGGTAGACCAGACCAACACACGACACGAGATCATCACTATTGCAATGTGAACTCAACTTACAAAAGCTGCGGTGCCAACTTGCAAAGACCGTATAACAACTCCACTACTCCAAGTCCAAGCTACTTCTTCCTCCTGAAACCTCACCGTCGCACACTGCTCCGCTGTTCCTGCATTTCTACCACTTTTACTGTGATCGAGAGAAGAGGAAGATGGAGGGGGTGGTGGTGAGCGCGGTGACGGGAGCCATGAGGGCGCTGCTGCCCAAGCTCGCCGCGTTGCTGGCGAGCAAGTACAGGCTGTCCAGCGGCGTGCACAAGCAGATCGTCTCGTTGCGGAACGAGATGAGCAGCATGAACGCGCTCCTCTTGAGGCTCTCTCAAATGGCGGCGCTCGACGAGCAGCAGAGGGACTGGCGTGACAAGGTGCGGGAGCTCTCCTACGACATGGAGGACTGCGTCGACGTCTTCACCCATGACCTCAACGGTGGCGGCCATGGCCGCAAGGCCTGGCTTAGGCGCAGGCTAAGGAAGATCAAGACGCGCCACAAGATCGCAAGCCGCATCGAGGAACTCAAGGCTCGGGCGCTTGAAATAAGCAGCTGCCACAATAGGTACAAGATCGATGAGCCCACCCTTTCTCCTTCTCCTCACTGTATCCCTTCTCCTGGGGGCCTGGTGGCTATTGACCCTCGAATGGAGGCACTCTATGTAGACGCCAACAGCCTTGTGGGCATAGATGGCCCGAAGGAGAAGCTCATCAAGTTGCTCAGTCGGGAAGAAGAGGGTGCAAATCGCCTTAGAGTGGCGGCTATTGTTGGATCTGGAGGTATGGGCAAGACGACTCTCGCCCACCAAGTTTATACCAAGATCAAAAGCCAATTTGATTGCAAGGCTTTTGTAACGGTGTCTCAAAATGCCAGTACGTTCAAGACCCTTTCAGATATATACCAAGGATTTAGGGGCTGGATGCCTTCTAGCCTGAAAGATGGACAACTCATCGTGGAACTCCGGAAGTACCTCAGAGATAAAAGGTATGTTGTCATGATTAATTAAGTTATTATGTACACATGATATAATTTCAACTTCTAAAATAAAACCACATGTTAGGACCCTATATTGTTTGTACAATTAACACACCAATTTTATGCTGTATTGTTTGACAGATACCTTATTGTGTTGGATGATATCTGGGCAATGAACGCATGGAATACTTCTAAAGTTTGTTTTGTGGAGAATAATCTTGGTAGCAGAGTTATAACAACTACACGAAATGAAGATGTAGCTAAGGCATGTTGTTCTTGTTTCCATGGGCATGTCTATAGGATCAAACCTCTTAATGATCTCAACTCCAGGAGATTATTTTATAGAAGGATATTTTATTCCGACGGTGCGTGCCCTGAGCAACTAAAGAATGTTTCCGGTGAAATATTGAAGAAATGTGATGGGGTTCCATTAGCTATTCTCAGTGTAGCAAGCTATTTGGCTAGTCATGAAGAGGTAAACTCAAAGGAAACCTGGGAGAAGATACAAAATCATTTAGGTTTTCCATTGGAAGGACATCCTGCATTAGAATGGATGAGGCATGTGCTCACTCTTGGCTACAATGATTTATCATTGGAGCTTAAGACATGTTTATTGTATCTTGGTATATTCCCGCAGGGTTCTAAAATAAGAAAAGAAAATTTGGTGAAGAGATGGATTTCTGAGGGTTTTGTTACTGAAAAGCATGGACATGGCCCTGAGGAGACTGCAGAAAGCTACTTTAGTGAGCTCATCAACAAAAACATGATCCAAATAGCGGAGTACGATGATTGCAGGCATGTGTTATCCTGTAGAGTGCATGATCTAATGCTTGACTTTATCATACTAAAGTCCACAGAAGAAAACTTTATCACCGTAATCAAGGAACCACCTACAGCTAGTGGTGGACATAACAGGAATTGTCGTTTCGAATTTCGCCGGCTATCCCTACAACTTAGTAATTCAGAATATACTGGTAACACGGCTCTCACCCAAGCTAGGTCTTTGAACTTCTGGGGTCAACCTGAATGTATGCCTTCTCTCTCAAGTTTTCAACTTCTGCGAGTTCTGCATCTTTATGCTAACGGACACGAATATCAACACTATGATCTATCTCCCATATGCAACTTTTTCCAGCTGAGTTATTTGAAGATTGGAGGTGTGCATTGTGAGAAACAGCTAAGAGAATTGCATAAGTTACAAAATTTGAAGACATTGGAGCTAAGTAGTGGTGTAGGGTTTTTTCGGCTAGATGTCAGCATATTACCGTCGACATTGTGCCATCTGATTGTTCCGACAAGTGTGGAACTGTTTGGTGCGATCGGCAGGATAAAAGCCCTTTGTACATTGGTTGGATTTTTCATAATTCGCCGAGATGTGAAGAGCATGAAGGCCCTGGGTGCTCTGAGCAATCTGAGAGAGCTAGAGTTATATCTCGAAGTCGAAGGGCCTTTTGTTCCTGATTCTGATTCTAATTATGATTCTGTTTATGATTCTCTATTCCTCTCCCTCAGCAGACTTGGCAGGCTTCAATCCATAAGCTTCCACGGCCTCGCAAGATATAGTTATAGGACAAAGTATGTCTTAACATGTTGGTCCACGCCACCGCCAAGCCATCTTCATAGATTACATGCGGAGAGCTTCACCTTCTCCATCGTCCCAGACTAGGTTGCACAACTGAACCAACTCAGAAGCCTGAAAATTGAAGTTCGGTCACTGCTGAGAGAAGGTGTGGAGGTTCTGGCCAGGCTGACCATGCTGGCGCACCTTGCATTGTATGTTCGGGAGCATGTTCCCATTCAAGGCTTAGTCATCCGATCTGCAACATTTCCAAATCTCAAGGAATTTTGGTTCAGGTATAAAGCACCTTGTCTCATGTTCGAGGCAGGGGCCATGCCCAAGGTCCAGAGCCTCACTATGGAGTGTTATGCAGAAGCAGAGCGGCAAGGTGATAATAGTGTACTTGATGGCATCGAGCATCTGAGAAGCCTAGATACATTCAAGGTGTATATCTGTCACCAGGAGAATTTCAGCAGGTTTGTTGAACTTTCGGCGCTAGTTTCTGAGCAGCCGGCATGCGTGGAAGAGATTCAACGATGGGAAGAACATAGTCTCAAGGTTATGCTTAGGAAGGCAATCAACAAGCATCCAGGGAGTCCTGATGTTAGCTTTGAACCTGTGTAGAGTGATCAAGTGAACAGGATGGGAGGAAGTGCATAGCTCAAAATGGTAGGTTGAGAAACTTCTCTATGCTCCTGTACTTCATTTCTGTCATGCCTGCTATGTCAAAGCTAAAGATACTGCTTATTGAGATGGAACATCTTCATGATTGCCTACTAATCTGACATGCTTTACTCTACATTTCACAATTCATTGGCAGGGCCATGTTACAACTGCGACTACATGGCCAGAGTAAACATTGACTGGTGGAGTGCCATGAAGAGGGCTGCTCGGCTAGACCTGTCTACATTGTCGTCGGTGTTATGATCTAAGCATTGTAATGTTGCCTATTTGATATTGTGTGTAAGAACCTTTCAATTGCGCGTCTGTTCTATGACAAACTGATTCAAACATGAACTTAGGGTCCTAAAACTTGAGAACTTTCAGAGGTAGAAAGTTACTAGTTTTCAAACTGATTCAGCTTTAAGAAGTACAAGAAGCTCTGTCAACAGCAGCGCATGGTTTGTTTTGCAAACATCGTTAGTGGTTCGCGAGTAATGTTACATCCTACTATTATTCCGGTGTGGATGATCTTTGTAGCCAATGTTACTTTTGTCATTTGTGTTGATGTGGATATTCCAGAAGATGTCTTCATCTCTTGCAGCATCGAGTGGTACTCTGCTTGTTTTTCTTTTCTACTAGAACAGAGGGTGCTCTGCTTCTCGGAAAACAGTAGGATTTCTCCTAGTGCGTGTACTTTTACTGATTTTGTTTAAGAAATTGTAGCACAACACTATAAAAGGGAGAAAAGTAACTACAGTGCGGTCCACTGAGATAGTGGAACGCAGATGCCCAGGTTGTCTATCCATCATAACTTTTTCCTCTCAGCTATGGACTTCCTATCCCAGAACTATTTGCAGCGGATGCTGAAATTTGCTTGTGCAAGGTTGAAGTTTTCACAACCTCAAGAGTAATGTCAGATCTGGTGCGCGCAGCTATAGTACAACTGTGCGGCAAAAAGGCTGAACCTGAGACGCGGCGAGCGAGGGCCTTCTTCGCGCGAGCAGCAACTCAAGTTGGGCGCGCCCGCTACGTCGCGCAGCCCCATCCACTGCTCCGACCGCCGTTCCGGCGTTGCCCACCAAAAACGACCAGGGTTCAACGCGGAGCCCGGTTGAGAAATTAGATTTTTTACCTCATTTTACTTCTTCATTTTGATAATTTGCCCCTTGACAGTCAGATGGGGTTGTGAGCACCGGTCATTGAAACAACCCTGCTTCAACCCTGGGGCATATCGTCTAACCCCTTATGAAGTGAGGCAAATCATCCAATCCCTTGAGACCGGTCCATGGTCATCGAGTCGTCGTGTCTCAGGGAAGGGAGTAATTTGGGGATAGAGTGATGGAGGACGGGAATGATGAGAAGGACAAAGTGGGAAAAGGCATCTCTAACGCAGCGACATGATGTCCGTCTGTGTATAATGATATACGAGACCGCAATTCAACCTTATCCGCATACACTTAAACAAAGTATAAACAAATCGGTCAAATTTTATGCAAACCTGAAGGTTCAACCGACAACAGGGAAAACTTCAACCGGCAGTTTCAAATTGTAAAAGCCGCAACCGTTATGAAAAAGTTCCAACCTTTGATGAAAAAAGCTTCAATCGAAAGGTGTAAAAAGTTTCAATCGGGCACTGCTCAACAACGAAGTTGCAAACGTTCACAGAATAAGCTTCGATCGTAGTTGAAAAAAGCTTCAACCCGTGAGTAGTCCAAGCAACATTCGGCGAGGACAAGAGTTGCGGTTTTTATGCTACATGCCCCAGCAATTTGCTATCACCGCTATGGCATCCAGCTACAACCATCGTCTCAGTTTTCTGTATCGCACAACGATGCGTATTTATGATGGAAGCGAAGCTCGAATTTGTTGGAACAGGGCGAGCGAGATGTTGCAACGACAAGGCGTGTGACCGATGAGCTGTGACTAATGGGCATGAGTAGCAGCGAGCGAGCCAGCAAGCTACAACTGTTGCCACCGGAGCTACAACCGTCGTCGTCGAGAGCTGCAACCGCGGGTGTAACTATTATATGGGTCGAGGCGGTGACGAGGACGACCGGCAAGGGTGGGGACTCGCTACGAGGATGACTGGCAAGGGTGGGGACCGGCGACGAGGACGACCAGTGAGGTTGGGGACCGCCAACGCGGGCGGCCACCAGACATCGTATGCAGCCGATGAGATGCAAGGAGGAATCCTTTGCGTACGCGCATGTGAGGAAGAAGATGACATGCATGGATAATGAGGCAACATCTCGGGATGGGCCGATCCGACGACTAGCATGTGACAGGACGAAATGTTGGGGCCATATCGATAACCTGATGTTGTGGATAAATCGCGAGGATTAACCATGATGAACTGTCATGCTGATGATGTGACAAACATTCGAAACTTATTAATTTGCCAAATAATGTAATTTTCAATCACAATCTCTACTCTGTAAACATAAAGTACAAGCAAACACATGCAAGTCGATCATTTGGCCTAATATAGTGCAACACACATTTTTATTGCATAATTGATAAATTAAAAAGTAAAGTTTACTTGTTTTCAGAGTGGGTCCACGTCATCGAGAAGTTGTATATGCATCTGTTGATCTTGTGGTTATCGATCCATCTCAAGAAAGTTGGCAATGTGGTCTGCTGTTGTTTAGGAGACGGACTTCAACATCGGGTTTCTCAATCATGTGTGCGGGCTGTACCTTCACCGTCATCCTCGACAATAATGATGCATAAAATTACACAACATTTGAGCTGGGAAAGTGCCTCCGCTTAACACATCATCACAACTCCACAAACAATACCCCGACAAGCTTGGAGCAGTTCTAATTCCCTCTCCACATCCTTTCTAGCTGCTTCTTGCATTGTTGCAAGGTGGCTCTATTTTTTGCCTTGCGGATCAGATGCAGTCTTCAAAAATGCCATCCACTGAGCATTGATACCATCGCAAGGTAATTTCCCATGTTGTAGTTGTGCCTATTGACGGTGTAGTTGCATGGTGGAGTTTCCCTTCAAAAAGTCTCCTGAACAAGGAAGATCGTTGAAGCACATTGATGTCATTGCACGAAACTGGTGTGCCAAAGAAAGCATGCCAAATAAAAAAAATCCTTCGATTCCATTGCTTCAAGTATGATAATGGCTTCTTTGACGTGACCTTGGTATTGCCCATGCAAACCATTTGGGTAGTTCTTCCATGTCATCAAGTGAACCCAGCATACATGAGAATCCTCTTGATACTCCAATTGCCAAAATCTTTGTCCCCCACAGTTGGCTCTCTCAGTTACTATGGTCCAAACAACTTCACCATAGTGCATGCAAATTGCACTGTGGTCACCAGGACCATGCACTATTCTATCCGGATTTTAGTACCAATTGCGTCTGCGGCTTTGCCATAAGCAAGCATCCTGAGAGCATCCATGCAATTCTATAGAGGAGCGAATGAAAGTTTTCCGCAACAATCTTTCCTCAGCTTGAAGTTGTCACCGGCCTCCTCCACGACATTCACTACATAGAAGAACAATTTTCTAGTCATCCAAAAGCGATGTCGAAAGAAACTTTTACGGTATGTTGGCTCGGGCGTGAGATAGCCCATCTACAGAAGCCATGCGCGAGAAATCCTATACCGGGGAATCACTCTCCGACAATTTATGGAACCCTTAAAGTTGAGGACATATTCTCCTCTGCCTCCTACATCTCCTCTCGAATGCTTACCATCTCATCATTTCCGCATCTTCATCGTCCAAATCCGATGAGACGATGAACTCGTTGAATATAAATTTGTCAAGGACGGAGTTTCCATAGCCATCATTCCATGATGAATCCAACGATGACCTAGAGATAATGACCAAAATAATAAAAAACTGGTTAGGACATTTCATGAAACTAGGTGCATATACTGGTAGGTTGGACATACTAGGGCAGCGTCCGGTAGTAGCAACCTTGACTGGTTGCAGCAAAATCAGCTGCAATGGCTTCGGGCCTTCGACGATGAAGCCTTGGGTAGTGGATGATGGCGGAGCAACAATGACAGTGGAACTTCAATGGCCGCTCAGTGGACGAGGCCAAAAGAGAAGAGGAGAACAGGCTGGTCAGGCAAGGAAGGGGGCTTACGTGGGCGAATTGGCGTGGGCAATAGCGGTCAGTCTTACATGGTGGACGTGCCCGGTCATGTCTGGGTGTACCCATATCCGCCCTTGATATCGCTCAGGTATGGGGTTGTAGGTCAGTCCGGACGTTTGGGTCCGATGTAGAGCGCTCGATTGGATGGTACTTTTACGTATGGCGTTTGGGGAGGATACATGGTCTGATTGTAGACGCTTTAAGTCATTAGTCATCAAAGCTCCGCTGGAACATGCCCTGGCGTTCTGCATATAAAATAGTGAAGTCCCTCAGCACCGAGCTCCCCAGGGTGTACCAAAACGCCCCACAACCAACAGAGGTTGCTCAGTTGTCGCCTCCCAGGGCGACACTGGGCCGTAATATGATCCACGCGAGAACCTTTCCGCGGACACTCTCTCGCCACCGATGTCACCGAACTTGGCTGCGGTGATGGCAGGCACAAGTGCCGAAGATAGCTGGGGCGGCAACAACTCGCGGCTGGGACATGCAGTGTCCGGGATATAGCCCCGCGGGTTAACTCGTCTAATTGGGCTGGGTCAATGTAATGTCGTCTCTAGAAAGACACTGAAGATGGGTCATACAGACAGGATAAGACAAACAAGGCGGTCACCAAGTAAGCCGCTGGGCTGCCAAACACGAAGAGACGACGACTCAAGGCCCATGCAACAGAAGGCGCTAGAAGATTCCTTGCCTTGAGAGGCAAGGCGTGTTAGAGGCATGATAGGTGACGAGTCATAATATGGCACAGACTCTGTTGTAAATCCTAGGATCTCGACGAGTATAGAAAGACGAAACCCTAGGATAGAAAGCTTAAGTTAGACACCCTCGAAAGCTAGGTTAGTGATTCCGCATCCTTGTAATCGAGATCGACATTAATATAGACACAAAGCAGGACATAGGCTATTACCTCCATCGGAGGGGCCAAACCTGGGTAAACCCGCCTCCCATTCTCGTTCGATCCCTTTGAGTCACCACCCAGCGTCGATGGCCTCACACCTAATTTCTTGCACGAGGACATCTGCTGTGACAAAACCACGACAGCTGGCTCAAATCTCGTGACCATCTTGTCAGAGGCTTCTCTCCTCACGGGTCAAAATTCTTTCGAGATGTCTTGCATTTCTTTAACTTTCACCCTCAAGACCTCGCCCCTAACTCCATTACCAATCTCTGTCAATTCCAAGTTCTTTGCGAGGCGTACCTACAGATAGAGTCTTTTGTTTCTCTCTTTAGAGAATTCTTTTACTTCAATCGCCAAACTGAGTGTGTTGACGGCCCAGCCTGGAACTTGGCGGGGTTTCAATCCAGAGGCGAAGGGATGTGTCCTTTCCTGCTGCCGTGCTGCCAACCCATCCAAAGGGGTGGAATAAAACTCGCTTTTATTGCCGAAACACAGCCCGAGCCGATGAGAACCCTTTGCCGGGTTATAGATTAGATCGCCTCCCCATGAACCCCGAGCTCCCTGGTTGGGGTCCTCCAAAAGAACGTGCTCAACATGCCCCCATATACCCTAAAATGAGGGCCTTGATAGCCCTCACTGGGGTTGACCCAGTGTTGGGTGTCTTGGAGTATTTTGCCGCTAAGCCATAGAAAAGGCTTGATGCGCGCCTACTCTGGCGACTTAAATGACCCCCAAAGGTTTAATGATATAACCTTGGATGCCGATGCAGTGAACCGGATTGTGAACAAGCTTTTGGGTGAGAGTCTAGCCGCTTGAAGCAAAGATGGACTGAAACCTTTTTATGGTCTGAATCCGGCGCCTTTAGTAAGAATCTCTTGACAACTCTGTGTTTGACTTTCATAAATAATTTTTTCTCTTAAATTTTGAATCCTTACTTGTTATTTTCATCCTCAACTTTGTAGGCCAAGTCTTCATTTTGGGGCAAAAAACAAACGAAAAGCGCCGCCAAGAAAACCAAAGTCCTTCCAGGTACAAAGACGGATAAGGCAGTCGCGGGAGAGTCGTCACTCATGGGCGAGTCAGAGACGGCCAATATTCAGTCAGAGGTAGAAATCAATTTTCCTTAACCATGTTTTATTAAATCCAGCTGACACCTCGTTTTCCTAGGGTTATGTTGATGGCAACCAGGTTGAGGATATTGAGGTAATTTCCATTTCCTCCGGCTCAGAACCCTTGCTTCCAACAAGAACAAGGCGGGTTATTTGGAAAGTGAGCTTCTCTCATCCAAAAGCTTATTTGGATCCCAATTTTGTTTTGAAGAAAACTAAGCATAGGTCAAAGCGCAAAACCCGGAGCGGTAGTGGTGATGTTACAGCTAGATTACCCAATAAGTCGCCTGCCCGTAAGCGCCCAACTAAGGTACCTTTAAACCCAACTCTCTTCTTTCCCGAAGCTGATTAACTTATCAACCGTTTAATTATTCTCATTCCATTATCAGGACTTGCCACCTTCATCAGGCGACTCTACCGCCGCCAAACTGCCACCACTTGTGATCAACCCTGTGTAAATTTTAGCTTTATTATATGCTTGCCTTTACTCATCTTTTGGCACATTGTTGATAATGTATTCTTGCTTTATAGGGCTCAAGCCAAGGCCATGAAGAGGAAAGTTGGCGAGCCGTCCACTGATGCTAAGGCCCCTAAGCCGGGAAACCCTGATTCGGTTGCCCCTGAAGTTCAGGCGAGTTATCGTGAAGATCATCAGGAGATCCAGACTGATGTACCCCTTCAACCTGAGCCAACGAGTGCCGACGTGGTGGATACTGAAGTTGACCCGGCAATTAATCTTGACCCGCCCAAACCTCTTAAGACAACTGAGGATAATCCTTATGACAAGAATGAGGAGGCTGTCATTACTAGTTCGGGTTATACCGTCCCTGAGGTCTCCAAAGTGTTAACAAAGCTTGTTGCTAAGGATGAAACAATAGTGCCAGAGAAAGGCAAAGCCAAGCTAGAGCTTCCGAACTATGAGAGCATGAGTGCTGAAGAACTACATGTTGGTTACTTGGACCGTCTTGCCACGAGCCGGGAGATGGAAGTCGGCCTTGTCAGCATGATGAAGAACAAATATGAGGTATGTTCCTCTTTATTGTGTACTTCACATATCCTTATCTATCCCCCAAAGAGATGGCTCATTTCCTTGATGGGAGTCAGGTTTTTTTTATAACAAGTCATTAAAAATTCGACCTGTAGCCCTCAAGGCCGGCTCATCTTCTTAAAACGACTTGGTCTTTGATAACAAGCAAGTAAGAATTCAACCTGTAGCCCTCAAGGGTCGTCTCATCTTCTTAAGATGAGTCGGGTCTTTTAATTGGTTGAAGAATTCGACCTGTAGCCCCCAAGGACCGGATCATCTTCTTAAAATGAGTCGGGTCTTTGTAATTGATTGAAGAATTCGACCTGTAGTCCCCAAGGGCCAGCTCATCTTCTTAAGATGAGTCGGGTCTTTGTAATTGATTGAACAATTCGACATGTAGCCCCCAGGGGCCGTCTCATCTTCTTAAGATGAGTCGGGTCTTGTTTGTACCCTTGCTTTGGAAAAACAAACTGGCATACATTAGCCCCCAAGTGTCAAATATATTGTTTTACAATCTGTTTGAGACTTGTTTTAACCTTTATTCATCATATGGTATTGCATCATGAAACCAGCTTATAACCATTGAATGTATGACTCTTATTATGTAGAAAGCTCTTCATGCAGCAGAGTCAAGCACGGCTGGCTTGAAGAAAGATTTGGAAGTGGGGGAAAGCGTCCGGGCTACTGCTGAAGAGAAACTTTGTCTCGCTTTGGAGGAGCTGGAGAAAACAAAGGCACATCTTGAAGAGCAAAAGAAGTCCTTCAAGGCTGATAAGGCTGCCTTGTTGGACCGTGTAGAAAACACTAAAGGCTAGTTGAAGCCCATCACAAAGGAGCTATCCGGGTTAAAGTAGCATATTGCCCATATGACCCAAGGTATCTTTGGTAAGTATCTTGTGGTAACTTGCAAAAGACGAATATTCATAGATAAGATGTCCGGCGACTCTCATGCTTAAATTGTTTTGCAAGTCCAAGAACATGCAGCCTTCAAGATAACATCTTACTTATGCTGAAGGCTGTATACACTTTAACCGAGCAACTCTATACTGGAAGTCGACTTCCTATTGAAGTTGTTATGGAAGAAAAAGAGTCAGTGACGCTTATCAAGGATACGTTAAAGATCTTTTCAACAATTCCCAAACATGTAGAAGAATTGAAAAGATCAGCCGTCCGGTCCGGCGCAACTTCCGCTTTGAGCCGGGCCATTCCCTACGCGGAGGAACTTGATCCGGCAGAGATGGCCAAAGGTTTTCCTGAGCTCAAGGATGATGGCACGACTTTCGGCGAGACAGACTATTTGAAATGTGTCCAGGCGGCTGAGTGCTGGCCACACAACTTGTTGCTGGGACGGGGCTCAAAGGATATCAGGCGGCTTATGATGCGAATAATTGGCGAATTTGGCCACCCTCCTTCATATCGATGGATCTGACTCCTCGTGTGGGGTCGTCCGTTCCGAAATCTCACAGGCGAATCGGGTAAAAAGTCGTGTGCATGCGACGCAACGGTCCGGGCGACACGTCCCAGCTTTTGCTTTTCTGATGGATCACTATCAGTACATCATTTGACCACACGGATTTTACACATGGCATTTAGTTCCCGATAGCTGTTTGGTGACGTGCGCGGAGTAATGAACGGTGGCAATGACCTGGATGTACAAGCTCGGTTATGAACTGTGGCACCATACTACCTTTAGCATATCACGAAAGAATAAAAAAGACCTCGCTTGCATGCAATAAAATGTCATCCTGCCTGGTTGCATACAGAATGCTAGTAGCGTAGGAGTGATGACGTCCTGAATCCATAGGCATATGAACCCGTTTTTGAAAAATTCATTTTAAACCTATTTTAAAATGTCAAAAAAACATTGAAACAAAAATTCATGAATACATGTGTGTGCGTCATCAAGTTTTGTGAAACAACTTTCTTTATTTTACGAAAAAGACAAATTTTAGTGCTTCTAAACAACGTTCCATGACACTTTTTTTTTCTTTTTTGCATGGGCTAAAGAAAAGAAAAACACGAAACTTTCTGTGCATGCATATAATCTGAATATCTACATGTGAAACTTTTTTCACAATTTTTTGGCATTTTGAAATGAGTTTTGTGAAGTGGTTCATATGGCCATGGGTTCATCTTGTACTTTTCACTAGCCTATTTGCATTCATCTCAAGAAGAAAAAAAGATCCCTAGTAGCATTAGCACTGCACCAAAGTATGCTTGTGCTTGCTTAGCTTCCCAACTTTGCTAACTAATCGATCTGCTTCGCCTAATTTTTGTCTCTTATCGTCTGTACTATTGGTTTTCCGCATAGTCAAACACAAACAAATACAAAATCTAACTCACAAGATGGTACACAATTGTGAGGCTACACAAAATACTACTCCCTCCGTTCCTTTATATAAGGTAATGGATTGCTCGTTGCACATTACCGCTGATATATATAAGGAGATCTTCGTTATACAAAATACATACTCCAGCTCATGCGATGCATGCATGAGTCCTTAGATGGATGCGTTCATGCGCACAGCTTCACATACGCGATTCATGTTATCGACCGTATTCATATTTCATAATCATATACGTACATACGTGTGTTGGTCATGGCGCTGACGGATCAATGTTTTCGGCGGGACCCTGGTTCTTCTCCTCCTCGTCCGGTGAGACGGTGACAACGGCGTGACCGCGGCTGCTCGGGCCCGAGGGCGGATTGAGGCGCCACCGCCAGGCCATGCCCTTCTCTCCCCGGCGCAGCACACGGCGCTTCCACGGCAGCAACTCGAGGTCGAGGGTCGCCACCGAGACCGAGTACGGCGAGGAGGGCGCCATGCCACGGGGTAGAGCAAGTCTCTCTTCCGCGCTCGCCAACGATAGGCCGCCAGCAGCTGCTACTGTGATGACCAGGACGACGACAACCACGAGCTTGGATCGCAGCGAGCTCATTGAGGTGGCCTAGCTGGGCTGCCTGATTAATCAGCGATACGATCAATTTGTAGTGCTTAACTCTTCTGGCATACGTTGTTATGCATGTGATGTGACGTGGTAGATGGATTGGATGGTCGATCTCTGACTCGATGGCCATATATAGCCACACCGCAGGAGATCTAGGGCTCGGCAATAATGGTTTCTTTTGATTATCGGGGGTGGATGCATGTGCTGGTGGTTACAAGGTAATGGCTGAATCGAATTAAGCGCAGAAAATTCAAGACAAAGCGGTGGCTCCGTGCTGCTTTCGGTCAATAAAGCTAGCGAACGAAGTTGGCACCCGTGGTGGACAACGCAACCGCATTCGAGCTGACGTGGCAACTGGCAAGGAAAATATTGAATTGGAGCTTACGGTTATGCAAATCGGCCTTTTCCATCGGCTGAATTCTGTTTGTTGGAACGCTTGATCTGTTCGTACGTAGTACTTTCTTATTTTACAAATTTTAAAAAACTCTAGCTTTGCAAATTATAAGGTAAATTTTTGAACATTTGTGTTTCTCTGATGTAGTGTCCGATGATGTTTTGGGACAATAATCTCAGGCATCGAACTACATGACTGGACGGTGGACGACACCAAATTATCCATCATGATATCAAGCTTGCTGCAACGTCTCTAGAGTCTAGATCATATGACTAGCTTGGCGTCCTACCGGATTTTTATGTTTGCTCCTTATATTTTTCAAAATTTCCTTATGAATTCATCCTACAAGGTTAGGTGGAAACGTAAGTGTGTGTTAGTGTTGGTTATATGCATATTGGTTGTACATAGGTTGGATGTGTACTCATTATAAGCATTGTTGAGAAAATCAAAACTGCTTGGTTGGGGTAAGTAGGGAATTAATAATTTAATAGGTAAGTTAATCAGCCATTTAATTAATTAATTGGACGATTTATCGGTTGTGGTGACCTTAAAAGTAGAGATTAACTGGCAAGTTAGCTGGTTAATCGGACGAACTTTTAAACATGAATTATAAAATCTTGTTACGGTACACCCCCCTCATAAAACGTATAAGGGCGGTATTATCATTTGACCATAAGATGTGACATGCATGTACGAGCATACGTAGATGTGCATAGCTGATCTGCCCGCCCATCACATAAACCGGCTCATTTTTTTGAACCTTCAAAAAATAGGCGTGTTCACTTTATAAATAACATTACACAAGCATATAAAGTGGTCTCCAAGTGTCTGGTTAATAGGCTACGACCAATTCTTGAGGAGATTATTTCGCAACAGCAAAGTGCTTTTGTGCCAGGCAGGATGATCACAGACAATGTGTTAATCGCATTTGAGTGCATTCATAATATTCAGCAGGAGAAGGTCCCTGATAAAACCCACTGGACGGCCTGGCCGAAAATTCAGAAAACATAAGTCCTGTGGTGGATTGGCTTTCGAGATTTCAGGGTGTTCAATCAAGCACTGCTGGCGAGGCAGGCATGGAGGCTTCTAACAAAACCTAACAGTCTTTGCGCGCAGGTTCTTAAAGCCTGATATTATCCGGAGGGACGGCTTGAGGATACGGTTTTTTTGGGCAATGCATCCGTAACTTGGCAATCTATTCAATATGGCCTGGAGCTTTTGAAAAAAGGCCTCATCTGGCGTGTGGGGAGCGGGACACAAATCCGTATTTGGCGCGACCGGTGGCTGCCTCGAGAGCCGTCAGGCATGCTCATCTCGCCTCAGGGGACTTGCAGGCTTCGATGGGTTGCCGACCTCCTCGATGCCAATGATGGCTGGCGGCTGGATCTTCTTCGACAGACTTCTTGCCAGTCGACATCGACATAATCGTCCGCATCAAAACGTCACCACGTGTCCTCGACGACATGCTCGCATGGGCACCGGAGAAGTCTGGCATCTTCTCCGTTCGGTCTGCATATCGCTTTGCCATGGACGAGCGTGAGCATTCTACAGCAAGCGCATCGAGCAGGGCACCGGATGGTCGTCGCGCCATCTGGAAGACCATATGGGGGTGCCCTACCCCCCCTAAGGTACGAGTTTTTTCCTGGAGATTGGTGACTAATTCTCTGGCTACTTGGGCAAACAATTTTTTCCACAGTTTAGAAACTAATGATATTTGCCCCCTCTATGGTGTGGAACGCGAGGACGGTTTCCACGCGATGTGCAGATGCCCACGCACGAAGGAATTATGGAGAGCCGTGGCGCAGGACTGACCACTTCCGAACGTGGACGAGGTGCGCAACACGGGGCCGGAATGGCTCCTTGGTGTGCTGGATCAGTTACCGGAGCTCAGTCGTATGGTTCTATTGATGGTCTTGTGACGTACATGGCACGTCCGGAACGAAATTACCCATGATAAATTGCCATCGCCTACTGAAGATTCCTGGCGCTTTCTTCAGATTTACATAAATTCATTATTGTGCTTATAGCAATTTCCACGTCATGACCAAGCTAAAAGCAAAATGATGTTGTACCCTGACCGTGTACGGACAGCTCCTCATCTTGATCAGCGGCCGGCCGGAAACGCATGCATCGAGCTCAAGTGGAGCAAGTCGGTTCTTGGCTGGGCCAAGCTCAATACTAACGGTAGTTATGTGGCACGCAACAACACAGCCAGCTGCGGCATGGTACTGCGGGACGCACAAGGTCAGATCATATATTCGGCTTGCAGGCGGTTATTCGCATGTGATGACGCTGTTGAAGCCGAGTTGGAGACGTGCAAGGAGGGACTAGCTATTGCCCTACAACGCACCAACTACCCCATATAGTTGGAACTGGATAGCACCGACGCGGTGACGATGCTACAAGCTACATTACCTGATCGTTCAAGGCATATGGTGCTAGTCAGAGAGATTCAGGAGATTATGAAGGGATGATAGGAAGATCTTTGTTACTAAGATTAGTCGTTCTCAAAATAAAGTTAGTCACTATCTTGCTACCTATAGACGGTGCACTCC
This sequence comes from Hordeum marinum, assembly GCA_022496015.1. Classification (NCBI taxonomy): domain Eukaryota; kingdom Viridiplantae; phylum Streptophyta; class Magnoliopsida; order Poales; family Poaceae; genus Hordeum; species Hordeum marinum. Next base: position 33,819,909 of record CM039674.1, read on the forward strand.
TCGCACTGCGGTGTGGTTAGGAGGTGGCACTGATGAAGTTATTAATCTTTGTAAGAATCATGCACCACCTTAAGTAATGAAAGATCTCCTCCCCCAGCAAAAAAAATAGGCGTGTTCTCCCAACCTCTTGGTTTACTTCCACCAACTGTAATCAACTAGGATAGTTCAATTGCTGTGCCTAGTTACTTCTTCTATTTTTTCTTATTATTGTGCTTCTTAGTCTAATTATCTTATTTATTTTGGTTTTGTTTGGCTCTTTTTTATTCGTTTTAATTTTCCTTTATTTCTTCTTCTTTTTCTCTTTTCGTTTCCTCTGCTTAAATTCGTGAGCACTGCCTTAAATTTTTTTTTTCTAAATTATGGAACTTATTTTTTGAGTCCATGAACTTTGTTTAAATAAATAAATGTTTTCCAATTTCACAGAGTTTTATAAAATTCATGAACTTTTTCAATTTCACAAAAAAAATCTAACTCGTGAACTGTTTTTTCAAATTCCTGATTTTTGTGTGCAAGTGATAAACTTGGCCCATGGAATTAACGTCCCCGCCACACGGGCACCCTAGTCGCTACATGTGGCAGACATATTCCAACACCAACACAAAAACCGAAATTTTGGTTTTTTTGTTCGGTCTTCGATTTGTTGGGTTTTACGCTCAACCCTAGCTCCAAGGGCAAAATACATTTGCGAAATTGGAAAGGGTGGTCTATTTGGAAAAAATGTTCATGAATTTGAAAAATATATCGTGATCGAAATTAAAAAAATCATCTATTTGAAACAAAGTTCACGAATAAAACACTTTGTTCATAGGAGGCCGCCCGACTAAGTCGTCCCACTGTTGCACACGGAACAGGGATTATCTAACAGTTTTAAGTTCACATGGATGCCTACCACGGGTATGCCCACCTGGTGTCCAAAGTTGAGGTTGTTTCAGGAATGTCAAAAAAAAAACACCATGTCCATTTGAGAGCACGTTTTTTTGGCATCCGTCAAATGACCCCCAAATTAAAAATTCCATGAGATTCTATGACGAATTAAAATCACCATGACAAGTTGTTGTGCTTTCGACAAATGTTGCACTTTCTCAAGTTTTCTCGGTAAAAAAAGACCAATAAAAGGTCGGATGTGTCCCAACTTGCATAAGGTGTCGAAAAGTTTTCTAACCTGACAGGTGCCTACCATGGGCATTTCAACCTGCTTGCAAAAGTTGGGGTCCTTTGAAGGATATCCAAACATAAATCATGTTCAACGAAGAGTGTTCGGGTAAAGACCAGAAGGCACCGTCGGAGAGCATCTTTTTACCCGATATCCTTGAAATAGCCCCAATTTTTTCCATGTACTTGTATGGACAATTCAAGGCACCATGCCAAGTTGATTTGGTTTTCGAATTTTTTTGCACTGAGTTTTCTCTGTCAAAAAGATCAATAAATGGTGGGACATGTCACAACTTGCATACCGTGTCAGAAATTGTTCAAACCTTACATGGATGCCTATCATGGTCATGCCCTTGCAAAAGTTGGGGCCATTTCAAGAATTTCCAAAACTAGACCATGTTCAACCGAGGGTACCAAAATGGTCCATCTGAGCGCACGTTGTTTCTCAACATCCTTGAAATGGTCCGGATTTTTTCATGGCCTTGTATGAGCAATTCAAAGCACCATGTCAAGTTTTGTGAGTTTTTCACAAGTTTTGCATTTCCTGGAGTTTTCTCACTGAAAAGGGGCTGATAAATGGTCGGATGTGCCGCAATGTGCAAACGATGTCGGAAGTCATTCAAACCTTGCATGGATGCCTAATATGTCTGTGCAAGCTGCTGCAAGAAGTTGAGGTCACTCATCCATAGTCCCAAAAAACACAAGTTGAGAAGAGTGTGCTAGACTAGGCTAGATGGGTGCATCCATGAGCATATTTTCTCCCCTACCAATAGTGCTTCCTCTGGATGACAGTATCAACCACGAGGACTCGATGAGCCAATGTCCTTCTCACTCCAGTGACTTCCTTCACACTCACAAATTTCTCCAAATTTTGAAGCAATACTGATACAGCTGGGAAGCATCCAATACCATTTTTTGAAGAAATAATAATGCACCTACGCCATCCATGGCTGTTGACATGAACCGCCTTGTCAGATTGGCCAGCAACACACATAGATATAGTATCCTTATAAGTCATTCTTGTTGTATAGAAGCAAAATCAAATTTCACTGGAACCAAATTGCATATTCATTGGAAAAAAAGTCTAATATCTTTGGAAACAAATGTTCATTTTTCTGGATTGGATGCAGTCCAATGTTATGTTGAAACAATCATGTAGCCGCTTGAACCAATTTTGTGTGTTGCAAACGATAAAACATTACACTTGATCAAAACAATTTGTCGTGGAAGCAATGTGAAATAAATGTTTCTAGATAGGAAGCACGAATAGGTTGCACTCAGAGCTGTTGAAAGCAAAATGTTTTAGACAGGATGCAGAAAAAGCTGCATACTATACAAGAAAAAAAAGCTCAATATATTCAACTGGAAGCATATTTTCTTTGTATAGAAGCAAATCAAAAGATCGAAATATATAGTTGGAAGCATATTTTCTTTGTATAGAGGCAAATCGATTTCCATGGAAACAAAATGCACGGCGTAAAAGCAGGATCTGCTGCAGGTTATCTTGCATAATTTATGGAAGTTCTTGTTGGGAGACGTAGTAGTAAATAAAAAAATTTCCTACGTGTCACCAAGATCTATCTATGGAGAAACCAACAACGAGCAAAGGGGGAGTGCATCTTCATACCTTTGAAGATCGCAAAGCGAAAGCGTTACAAGAACACGGTTGGTGGAGTCGTACTCGCAGCGATTCAGATCGCGGTGGATTCCGATCTAAGCGCCGAACAATGGCGCTTTCGCGTTCAACACACGTGCAGTCCGGTGACGTTTCCTACACCTTGATCCAGCAAGGAGGAAGGAGAGGTTGAGGGAGAGCTCCGGAAGCACGACGGCGTGGTGACGGTGGAGCTGCGTGGTACTCCGGCAGGGCTTCGCCAAGCACTACGGAGGACGAGGAGGAGGAGGGGTAGGGCTACGCCGAGAGGGAGAGGAACTCGTGTGTCGGCAGCCTCCAAAACCCCCACTATATATAGGAGGAGGGGAGCACGGTGCGCGGCCCCTAGGATTCCCACCCTAGGGCCGGCGGCAGCCCTAGATGGCATCTGGTGCGGCAGCCAGAGAGGGAGAGGGAGGGGTGGCGCCCTAGGTGGGCCTAGGGCCCATCTGCCCCTAGGGTTTGCCCCCATCCCACCTGGTGTTGCGCCTTGGGCCCTTGTGGGGGGCGCACCAGCCCACCTAGGGGCTGGTTCCCTCCCACCTGCAGCCCATGCAGACCTCTGGTGCCGGTGTCCCCACACAGTGGACCCCCTAAACCCTTCCGGTGGTCCCGGTACGTTACCGGTGATGCGTGAAACACTTTCGGTGACCAAAACCTCACTTCCTATATACGAATCCTTACCTCCGGACCATTCTGGAACTCCTCGTGACGTCCGGGATCTCATCTGGGACTCCGAACAACCTTCGGTAACCACGTACACTATTTTCCTATAATCCTAGCATCATCGAACCTTAAGTGTCTAGACCCTACGGGTTCAGGAGGCACGTAGACATGACCGAGACACCTCTCCGATCAATAACCAACACCGGGATTTGGATACCCATGTTGGATCCCACATGCTCCATGATGATGTCATCGGATGAACCACGATGTCGGGGATTCAATCAATCCCGTATACAATTCCCTTTGTCTACCGGTATGATGCTTGCCCAAGATTCGATAGTCAGTAACCCTATACCTTGTTCAATCTCGTTACCGGCAAGTCTGTTTGCTCGTTCCGTAACACATCATCCTGTGGCTAACTCCTTAGTCACACTGAGCTCATTATGATGATATCTTATCGAGTGGGCCCAGAGATACCTCTCCGTCACACGGAGTGACAAATCCCAGTCTCGATTCATACCAACCCAACAGACACTTTCGGAGATACCCGTAGTGTACCTTTATAGCCACCCAGTTAGGTTGTGATGTTTGGTACACCCAAAGTATTCCTACGGTATCCGGGAGTTGCACAATCTCATGGTCTAAGGAAACGATACTTGACATTAGAAAAGCTTTAGCAGACGAACTACATGATCTTGTGCTATGCTTAGGATTGGGTCTTGTCCATCACATCATGCTCCTAATGATGTGATCCTGTTATCAACTACATCCAATGTCCATGGTCATGAAACCGAGACCATCTATTGATCAACGAGCAAGCCAACTAGAGGCTCACTAAGGACATGTTATGGTCTATGTATTCACACATGCATTACGATTTCCAGTTAATACAATTATAGCATGAACAATAGACAATTATCATGAACAAGGAAATACAATAATAACCATTTTATTATTGCCTCTAGGGCATATTTCCAATAGTCTCCCACTTGCACTAGAGTCAATAATCTAGTTACATTGTGATGTATCGAACACCCATAGAGTTCTGATGTTGATCATGTTTTGTTCATGAGAAAGGTTTATTCAACGGATCTGCGACATTCAGATCTGTATGTACTTTACAAATATCTATATCTCCTTCCTTAATGTAATCACGAATGGAGTTGAAGCGGCGTTTGATGTGTCTTGTCTTCTTGTGAAACCAGGGCTCCTTGGCAAGGGCAATAGCTCCATTGTTGTCACAGAATAGAGTCATCGGGCCTGACGCATTGGGAATCAGGTCGGTGATGAACTCCTTCATTCAGACTCCTTCCTTTGCTGCTTCCGAAGCAGCTATGTATTCCGCTTCACATGTAGATGCCACCACGACGATTTGCTTGCTGCTGCACCAGCTGACTGCCCCTCCTTTCAAAATATACAAGTATCCGGTTTGTGACTTGGAGTCATCCGGATCTGTGTCGAAGCTAGCATCGACGTAACCCTTTACGACAAGCCCTTCAGCACCTCCATATACGAGAAACATGTCCTTGGTCCTTTTCAGGTACTTCAGGATATTCTTGACCGCTGTCCAGTGTTCCGCTCCGGGATCACTTTGGTACCTCCCTACCAAACTTATGGCAAGGTTCACATCAGGTCTGGTACACAACATGGCATACATAATAGAGCCTATGGCTGAAGCATAGGGGATGACACTCATCTCTTCTCTATCCTTTGTCGTGGTCGGGCATTGAGTTGTACTCAATCTCACACCCCGTAACATAAGCAAGAACCCCTTCTTGGACTGATCCATATTGAACTTCTTCAATATCTTGTCAAGGTATGTGCTTTCTAAAAGACCTATGAGGCGTCTCGATCTATCTCTATAGATCTTGATGCCTAATATGTAAGCAGCTTCTCCAAGGTCCTTCATTGAAAAACACTTATTCAAGTAGGCCTTTATGCTTTCTAAAAGTTCTATATCATTTCCCATCAACAATATGTCATCCACATATAATATGAGAAATGCTACAGAGCTCCCACTCACTTTCTTGTAAGTACAGGGTTCTCCATAAACCTGTATAAACCCAAACTCTTTAATCACCTCATTAAAGCGAATGTTCCAACTCCGAGATGCTTGCACCAGCCCATAGATGAACCGCTGGAGCTTGCATACCTTGTTAGCATCTTTAGGATCGAGAAAACCTTCCGACTGCATCATATACAGTTCTTCCTTATGGAAGCCATTAAGGAATGTCGTTTTGACGTCCATTTGCCAGATCTCATAATCATAAAATGCAGCAATTGCTAACATGATTCGGACGGACTTCAGCATCGCTGCGGGTGAGAAAGTCTCATCATGGTCAACTCCTTGAACTTCTCGATAACCCTTAGCGACAAGCCGAGCCTTATAGACGGTCACATTACCATCTGCGTGAGTCTTCTTCTTAAAGATCCATTTATTTTCTATGGCTCGCTTATCATTAGGCAAGTCCACCAAAGTCCATACTTTGTCTCATACATGGAACCTATCTCGGATTTCATAGCTTCAAGCCATTTGTTGGAATCTGGGCCCGCCATTGCTTCTTCGTAGTTCGAAGGTTCACCGTTGTCCAACAACATGATCTCCAGGACAGGATTGTCGTACCATTCTGGTGCGGAACGTGTCCTAGTGGACCTTCGAATAGCAACTTGATCTGAAGTTTCATGATCATCATCATTAACTTCCTCTCCAGTCGGCGTAGGTTCCACAACAACAACTTCCTATGCTGCGCTACTCTCCGGTTCGAGTGGAGGTACAATTACCTCATCAAGTTCTATTTTCCTCCCACTTACTTCTTTCGAGAGAAACTCTTTCTCTAGAAAGGATCCATTCTTGACAACAAAGACTTTGCCTTCGGATCGGAGGTAGAAGGTATACCCAATAGTTTCTTTGGGGTATCCTATGAAGACGCACTTATCTGCTTTGGGTTCGAGCTTCTCAGGTTGAAGTTTCTTCACATAAGCATCGCAACCCCAAACTTTCAGAAACGACAGCTTAGGTTTCTTTCCAAACCATAATTCATACGGTGTCGTCTCAACGAACTTAGACAGTGCCCTATTTAAAGTGAATGCGGCAGTCTCTAATGCGTATCCCCAAAATGATAGCGGTAAGTCGGTAAGGGACATCATAGATCGCACCATATCCAATAGAGTGCGATTATGACGTTCAGACACACCATTTCGCTGAGGTGTGCCGGGCGGCGTGAGTTGTGAAACAATTCCACATTTCCTTAGGTGCGTGACAAACTCGTGACTCAAATATTCTCCGCCACGATCAAATTGTAGGCACTTTATTTTCCTGTCATATTGATTCTCTACCTCACTCTCAAATTCCTTAAAGTTTTCAAAGGTTTCAGACTTGTGTTTCATTAAGTAGACATACCCATATCTGCTTAACTCATCAGTGAGGATGAGAACATAACGGTAGCCACCGCGAGCCTCAATGCTCATTGGACCGCATACATCGGTATGTATTATCTCCAACAAGTCAGTTGCTCGCTCCATTGTTCCGGAGAACGGAGTCTTGGTCATCTTGCCCATGAGGCATGGTTTGCACGTGTCAAATGATTCAAAATCAAGAGACTCCAAAAGTCCATCAACATGGAGTTTCTTCATGCGTTTGACACCAATATGACCAAGGCGGTAGTGCCACATGTAAGTGGGACTATCTTTATCAACCTTACACTTTTTGGTACTCGCACTATGAACATGTGTAACATCACGTTCGAGATTCATCAAAAATAAACCATTGACCAGTGGGGCATGACCATAAAATATTTCTCTCATATAAATAGAACAACCATTATTCTTAGATTTAAATGAGTAGCCATCTCGCATCAAACGAGATCCAGATACAATGTTCATGCTCAAAGCTGGTACTAAATAACAATTATTGAGGTTTAAAACTAATCCTGAAGGTAGATGTAGAGGTAGCGTGCCGACGGCGATTACATCGACCTTGGAACCATTCCCGACGCGCATCGTCACCTCGTCCTTTGGCAATCTCCGCTTATTCCGCGGCTCTTGCTTGGAGTTACAAATGTGAGCAACTGCACCGGTATCAAATACACATGAGCTACTACGAGCGCTGGTAAGGTACACATCAATAGCAAGTATATCACATATACCTTGAACGTTGTCGGGCTTCTTATCCGCTAAGTACTTGGGCAGTTCCGCTTCCAGTGACTGGTACCCTTGCAATAAAAGCACTCGGTCTCAGGCTTGGGTCCATTCTTGTTCTTCTTCCCGGCAATTTGCTTACCGGGCGCGGCAACTGCTTTGCCGTCCTTCTTGAAGTTCTTCTTACCCTTGCCTTTCTTGAAACTAGTGGTCTTATTCACCATCAACACTTGATGCTTCTTTTTGATCTTGACCTCTGCTGATTTCAGCATCGAGTACAACTCAGGAATGGACTTCTCCATACCCTGCATGTTGTAGTTCATCACAAAAGTTTTGTAGCTAGGTGGGAGCGACTGGAGGATTTTGTCAATAACCGAGTCATCCGGAAGATTAACTCCCAGCTGAGACAAGCGGTTGTGCAACCCAGACATTTTGAGTATGTGCTCACTGAAAGAACTATTTTCCTCCATCTTACAACTGAAGAACTTGTCGGAGACATCATATCTCTCGACCCAGGCATGAGCTTGGAAAACCAATTTCAGCTCTTGGAATATCTCATATGCTTCGTGTTGCTCAAAACGCTTTTGGAGCCCCAGTTCTAAACTGTAAAGCATGGCACACTGAACCAGGGAGTAATCATCGCAGCGCGACTGCCAGGCGTTCATAACGTCCTGAGCCACTGGGAAAATGGGTGTGTCACCTAGCGGTGCATCAAGGACATATAATCTTTTGGAATCTATGAGGATGATCCTCAAGCCACGGACCCAGTCCGCATAGTTGCTTCCATCATCTTTCAGCTTGGTTTTCTTTAGGAACGCGTTAAAGTTGAGGGCAACATTAGTGTTGGCCATTGGATCTATAATATAGATTGTAAAGATAATTTTAGACTAAGTTCATGATAATTAAGTTCACATAATCAAATTATTTAATGAAGTCCTACTTAGATAGACATCTCTCTAGTCATCCAAGTGACACATGATTCACGTCAACTAGCCCGTGTCCGATCATCACGTGAGTCAGACTAGTCATCAATGGTGAACATCTCCATGTTGATCGTATCTTCTATACGACTCATGTTCGACCTTTCGGTCTCCCGTGTTCCAAGGCCATGTCTGTACATGCTAGGCTCGTCAAGTCAACCTAAGTGTATTGCGTGTGTAAATCTGGCTGACACCCGTTGCATGCGAACGTTAGAACCTATCACACCCGATCATCACGTGGTGCTTCGGAACAACGATCCTTAGCAACGGTGCACAGTTAGGGTGAACACATTTATTGAAATTTTAGTGAGAGATCATCTTATTTAGCTACCGTCGTTCTAACCAAATAAGATGTAAACATGATAAACATCACATGCAATCAATATAGTGACATGATATGGCCAATATCATCTTGCTCCTTTGATCTCCATCTTCAGGGCATCATGATCATCACTGTCACCAACACGACAACATGATCTCCATCATCATTATCTCCATCATCGTGTCTTCATGAAGTTGTCTCGCGAACTATTACTTCTACTACTATGGCTAACGATTAGCAGCAAAGTAAAGTAATTACATGGCGTTTATGATTGACACACAGGTCATACAATAAATTAAGACAACTCCTATGGCTCCTGCCGGTTGTCATACTCATCGACGTGCAAGTCGTGAATCCTATTACAAGAACATGATCAATCTCATACATCACATATATAACATCAAATTTTTTGGCCATATCACATCACACGACATATGCTGCAAAAACAAGTTAGACGTCCTCTAATTTGTTGTTGCAAGTTTTACGTGACTGCTATAGGTTTCTAGCAAGAACGTTTCTTACCTACGCCAAAACCACAACGTGATATGCCAATTTCTATTTACCCTTTTCATTGAATCCGATCCGACTAGAGTGGGAGAGACAGACACCCGCTAGCAACCTTATGCAACAAGTGCATGTCAGGCGGTAGAACTAGTCTCACGTAAGCGTATGTGTAAAGTCGGTCCAGGCCGCTTCATCCCACAATACCGTCGAATCAAGATAAGACTAGTAACGGCAAGACAATTGACAAAATCGACGCCCACAACACCTTGTGTTCTACTCGTGCATAGATTCTACGCATAGACCTAGCTCGTGATGCCACTGTTGGGAGACGTAGTAGCAAATCAAAAAAAATCCTACGTGTCACCAAGATCTATCTATGGAGAAACCAACAACAAGCAAAGGGGGCGTGCATCTTCATACCTTTGAAGATCACAAAGCGGAGGCGTTACAAGAACGCGGTTGGTGGAGTCGTACTCGAAGTCGTATTCCGATCTAAGCACCGAACAACGGCGCCTCCGCGTTCAACACACGTGCAGCCTGATGACGTCTCCTACGCCTTGATCTAGCAAGGAGGAAGGAGAGGTTGAGGGAGAGATCCGGCAGCACGACGACATGGTGACGGTGGAGCTGCGTGGTACTCCGGCAGGGCTTCGACAAGCACTACGGAGGACGAGGAGGAGGAGGGGTAGGGCTTCGTCGAGAGGAAGAGGAACTCGTGTGTCGGCAGCCCCCAAAACCCCCAGTATATATAGAAGGAGGGGATCAGGGTGCGCATCCCCTAGGGTTCCCACCCTAGGGCCGGCGGCAGCCCTAGATGGCATCTGGTGCGGCGGCCAGAGAGGGAGAGGGAGGGGCGGCGCCCTAGGTGGGCCTAGGGCCCATCTGCCCCTAGGGTTTGCCCCCCTCCCACCTTGTGCTGTGCCTTGGGCCCTTGTGGGGGCGCACCAGCCCACCTAGGGGCTGGTTCCCTCCCACCTGCGTCCCATGCAACCCTCTGGTACCGGTGGCCCCACACGGTGGACCCCCGGAACCCTTCCGGTGGTCCCGATACGTTACCGGTGATGCCGGAATCACTTCCGGTGACCAAAACCTGACTTCCTATATATGAATCTTTACCTCCGGACCATTCCGTAACTCTTCATGACATCCGGGATCTCATCCAGGAATCCGAACAACCTTCGGTAACCACGTACATTATTTCCCTATAACCCTAGCGTCATCGAACCTTAAGTGTGTAGACCCTATGGGTTCGGGAGGCACGTAGACATGACCAAGACACCTCACCGATCAATAACCAACAGCGGGATCCGGATACCCATGTTGGCTCCCACATGCTCCACGATGATCTCATCGGATGAACCACGATATCAGGGATTCAGTCTATTCTCTTTACAATTCCCTTTGTCTACCGGTATGATACTTACCCGAGATTCGATCTTCGGACCTTGTTCAATCTCGTTACTGGCAAGTCTCTTTACTCGTTTCGTAACACATCATCCTGTGGCTAACTCCTTAGTCACACTGAGCTTATTATGATGATGTCTTAGGAAGTAGGCCCAGAGATACCTCTCCGTCACACGGAGTGATAAATCCCAGTGTCAATTCATGCCAACCCAACAGACACTTTCGGAGATACCGTAGTGTACCTTTATAGGCATCCAGTTATGTTGTGACTTTTGCACACCCAAAGTATTCCTATGGTATCTGGGAGTTGCACAATCTCATGGTCTAAGGAAACGATACTTGACATTAGAAAAGCTTTAGCAGACGAACTACACGATCTTGTGCTATGCTTAGGATTGGGTCTTGTCCATCACATCATTCTCCTAACGATGTGATCCTGTTATCAACGACATCCAATGTTCATGGTCATGAAACCTAGACCATCTATTGATCAACGAGCTAGCCAACTAAAGGCTCACTAGAGACATGTTGTGGTCTATGTATTCACACATGCATTACGGTTTCCGGTTAATACAATTATAACATGAACAATAGACAATTATCATGAATAAAGAAATACAATAATAACCATTTTATTATTGTCTCTAGGGCATATTTCCAACAGTTGTTAGTACAAATAAATGTAGTCAATGCAAATCCCGTTCTTAAAGGACCATCTTGCCGTTGAGAGGTATCTAATCCAATTTTGTTGGAGTAATCTGATAGGACGATAAGAATCAATAGTCTGATTCCTAGTTGTTCTTGAGAAGCATGAATTTAGGCACAACAAGTGAGTTGTCCTAGTTGGTTACAGCGGCTGAGTTCAAATCCTAATTCGTGCTTCATGCATCTATTTTTTGATGGTTAAAAAATGATATACCTTGTACAGCGTATACATATAAGACGGGTAAAGAGTTTATAAAATATGACCATCATGCCTTTTCCTATGAAGAGGTGTGTTTGTGGGTACATATAAGACGGGTACCGAAGCAGAAGTGTCATTATAATTGTATTCCACGATGATATGTTATGAGTCAATAAAAAGCAAGCTTTATCGGGAAAAAAAGTGCAAGCCTGGGAGAAAAATCAGGTCTACGTGGAATTCGGGGCTGGAGGAATTAGTAGGGAGATGCCACTCCATTCTATTGATTAGTCCGTCACCAAATAATACGTAGCTATAGAACAACGTTCTGCTGCATCTTAGCTGAAAAATGGTTATATCTCAGTCATGTCCGCAGCTGTTAGATATAGGAGCTTTTTTCTTGGAACAAAGAAGTAGAGATTGGTTAAGTGAAAATTATGCATAAGTGTTGGATCATTAAATGGTGGTAGTGTATTATGAAAGCCTCTCCGAGGATTCTTTGGTTTGATATCCTAAGGGCTAAGTATTTCCACCTCTCCCGCCCTATGTTTGCTTCTGGTTCGCATGGACCTCAATTCTAGCATGACTTGATTAAAGTCCACGACGATATTTGAGCTCATGTGAAGTTCCTGATGGTAAATCGACGCGTTGTAGCTAGGGGTGTTGCGGATGTAACGGTTCCAGCCCTGCTGTTCATGCTTGCAACAAAAACGCGTGCCAATTCCGCTCTGGTGTGCGGCCAGTTGTAGTTGCTCCACTGGGCGGTTGCAGCACCACCAGCTGTGGTTGTAGCATGTCGAATTGATGGTTGCAGATAGCTGCCGTGCCACATGTTGCAAGCAACACCATGGCCGTCTTTGCATGCTGGGGAACAGGCGGCTGCTGAGCTTGTCCTGCGACAAGCGGTGGCCTTCAACGCATCAGTGAAGCAGCTGTGTGTAGTGTCCCTCACCTCTTTGCTCCTCTCGTGGCGTGGAAAGCGGTGGTGAGAGAGAGATGCAGCGCTGACTTTGGGGGATTAAAAGAAAACCAGTGGTGGAGAAGGACGAGAACAGATAAGGGAGGGCAAAAATGTGTACGGAGACGCACGATCCTGAAAGATCACACGGCTTGCGTGCGACCGCTGCAGTTTGTAGCAGGTCGGTCGGCACCAAACGTTTTCCTTAATCAAGTGCCAAAAAGTTGTTGTCTTCCAAAAGGTCAATGATGGCATGCATGCAACCAGTTATAAATCTGCCACAACTCCATCTGAAATATCAAGCAGAACATATTACAGTTATTCAATGAAAATAAAAAAGTGAGAATGTGACATTGCCTTAAATAAAGCATTGGTTCGGTCACATCAAATGTCTAAGAAAGCAAGTAGTAACGGTTACACAGTGGCCAGTAACGTGATGGATGGACGGTGTCTTGACCGCGTGGGCGGTGAGTTGCCGGTGGATCTCCTTACGTTCGCGGTCGTCGGCCTCGATGCGTTCGCGGAGGCGATGACCAGGGTCGCCGTTCATCCCGACGGTGGTGACGACCAGGGTCGCCGTTATCCTCCTTAAAGGCGTCGTCGAGGTCTCTACCCTCCACCCCGACCCCATGCCCGGGTGAAGACCCAAAATATCCTTAGATTGGGCGGCGGCGACACTGCATGTGTCGTTCCCTTCTTGGAGGCGCCGACTGGGGCGTTTGGTTGCTCGGCTAGAGGACCTACAGGCGAGGGGGATGGGACCAATGGCAGCAGGTGGTATTCGCGAAGGAGGAGCGGCGTGGCATCTGGCACGTCGAGAACGGCGGGTCTCAACGGCATGGAGCAGCGGGGTCTCACCTTGGGCGTGTGATGATGGACGAGCGTAGGATGGTGGCGCTGTCTAGCGTCGTGGTGGCGTCGACTATAGTTAGACCAGGCACGGTCGATGCATCAGTACAGCTTTCAGGATGGATCGGTGGAAGGTCCATACATCGGCATGTAGAAGGAATTAAACTTTGTTTTGTCTATTACACCCTATCAATCATAGAGAAAGATCATCTGCTGATTTGTATGTTATATAATAATAAAAATTTACGTGAGAAAAGCTAACAAAACATACCTCTAAGGCCAAGACACATAGAACCCGAATGATGATATCCCATATGTGAAAGGACGATGTATCATTAACACTCCTCCCTATTATTGAAACAACCATTCGGCCTACTGGGGCTAAATCTTTGCCTCTTAGCTCTAGAAAATGTGTGAAATCATTATTAAATTGTTGTGCATATGCCTCAAGGACCATAGGGAGCCTTTCATGCGTAGCATTCTCGTCAATGTCATATGACGGGATTTGGTTGCTCGTTAGAACTTGAGGAGCCTGTATGATAAAAGATCTTCTTACATAATGAAGAGGTTTATTCATTCGATATATCCATGGAGCGGTGTCACACTCACACCTTTAAGATCCACTGCAGGCTACTGGACGAGTACACAAGATGCAAGGAGCTACTAGTGAAGAGTGTCTCGTAAAACGACCCCTGTGTGACATCAATCATGACAACATGCTCGTTGCTTTGACGGAGCGTGACTAGACTCTTCATGACCATGTTGAAGTCATTATCGGGCAGGTTGTTAAGGAGCACGCACATCTCTGGTGGTGGTTGCTGAAACTAGATAAGAGTAACTATGTAAACCTTGGCAGCAATCGATACTAGGGCAAACGCGTTTGGGCCAGAGGAGCTGCCCAAATCTGTGATCACCATCTTTTTGGACGACAATGTGTTAGTGTTGTTGCATATGTCAGCAATGGTTGCTTCTATCACTTCCTCCATCCTGTTCTGCTGAGTGCTCTGCAATTGACTTGTATTTCTTCAGAAAAGATAGTTTAGTCCTATATCTAAATTGTGTGCTACTTAAATTACTATATTGTTTTAAAGATGAATAATATAAGCTCCCTATTTTATGAGCTCCCTATTATTTTTTGGCAAAGGTAAAAAAGGATGTAATATGAATAAGTTCTTGATGAGATAACTTTGGAATAGGGTACCTGGATACCAGAGTTGCGAGCATAGCTTGTTTCCCCTTGTCCTCGATTCATATGCACTATCTTTTTGGAGGCCATGACTTATTTTACAAGAGGGATAACCTCCATAGCTCTTCAAAATAAGAAAACTATATTAGAAAGTCACGGCTAGTGGTGCATTGGAAGCTCAATTCTTATTTTTCTATCCCAATGGGGCCCAGGGTGGCAGACGTCAAAAAGAGCTGATCAAATTCAAATAATGATACAAATATAACATTAAGTTAACGGTGTGTCGCTACTCACTACTAGAAGTTCTTTTAGAACATGAGACTCATTCACTAGTAGAAAATGACCCATTTGTCCCGGTTTCAGAGGCCCATTAGTCCTGGTTCTGGAACCGGGACTAAAGGGTCGGGACTAAAGCCCCAAATCTTTAGTCCCGGTTCGCTTACAAACCGGAACAGAAGGGGCTCCACGTGGCCTCTGCGGGGAGCACATGCAAGAGGACCTTTAGTCCCGGTCGGTAACACCAACCGGGACCAAAAGACATCCATGCGTCAGCATCTGGCAGTTGCTGGGGGTTTTTTAGGGGGGGGGGGTTAGGGGGTTTTGGAAGGTTAATTTAGGGGTTTCATAATGTGTTAGCTAGCTAATTAATAGAGAGAAGTGTCCTCTCTTTCTCCGTGCTTGGTCGATGCTAGCTACTATAGAGAGAACTCGACACGCTAGCTAGTAAGCAAATGAATGAACCATTAAGTACACAAGATCGTCATGAACATATACAGAGAGAAGTGATCGACCTCTTTTTCTCTGAGAGATTGGTCGAACAACACGTTTTCGTATATCTATCCGATGCTACTAGCTACATATATACAATATAAGATCTCTTACAATTCCTAAGATCCAATCACAAATTCACATAGTATTCTCCATCTTCAGGTATGACGTGGTCAAGAAAGAATCCTGCCAATTCCTCTTAAATTGCTCGTATGCGATCATGTGGTAGGAGTTCATCCCGCATCTGCCATATCTAATTTGAAGATGGGGGTCAATAAATCCATATATATGAATAAAAATCAACACAATTGATGGTAATATAGAAAATAAAATTGTGAATATTATTTATGTACTTCAAATTGTCAGTTAGAGAAGCCCCGCTTAGAGGTAGAGGTCGACTCGCGAATGAGCTCGCATACGTAGTATCCACATAAAACCGTCCCTTCTTTCTGGTACAAGCACTTTACGAGAATAGAGTTCAATCAAACTGGTAAGAAAGCATGGTAATGATATATTGATGAAATTTTGAATCGATTAGAGGTGCGTAGAACTAGCTAGTACTACTTACTTTGGGGTGCGTAAATCGCAACTCTTTGTTTAGACTGGGAACCTTTCGGGTGAACTTCTTCAAAACCCTCCCAAGCAAAGAAAATGATTACTTGATATCAGGAAATTAACGAAAGTTGCATGCCGAATATGGTCCTTTATTGACTGAACTTACTTCTTGAGCATTCAAGTCATGTCCGAATAATTCTCAGGATCTTTACGTCTCTAGTCCAAGACATTTACTAATGCCCCGTGAAGCTTAATGAATAGCAGAGTAAAGTGGTAACTGCACACACATATATAACTCATCAATTACATTACTTAACCTCAAGTAAGAGAAACTGAGTATACAGAGAAGACAACAACACTCACTTGAAGTTGTAAGGAAAGAGTATTTCCCTTTTCTTTTTATGTGGAAGGAACGACTTTAGCAAGTTCTCCTCGGTTGCTGCGGGTTCTTTTCGTATCGACCATTCATTTACGGCATCTGGGATAATGAACTCAACGTCAAAGATTCCTGCTTTTTTGCATTCGACAATCTTCAATCTGCATAATATAGTGATGATAATTATATAGATAAACATGCAATGAACGAGCTGAGCTAGAGACTTAACTATAGAAGTAATACTTACAGACAGTAGGCAGTCATGAGTTGTTTGTCGAGGGTCCTTTGATTGTATAACTGAAATAACTTCACAAATTCAATAGGCTTCACGGGAAATCCAATGAAATCGTGTTGTGGTTTCACCGCCACATACATCGTGTCTCTCCCACACTCCCTGCAGGTTTTCATGTACCACTCATGCAATTTGTACATCATCGTTGTTAGAGGAGGAGGATCAGGTTTAACGAGAGGCTTCCCGTGCGCGTATTCGTGTTCTTGTTTGGTTACCTCAGCAATTTCAAAAAGTATATCATCCCCAAGTAATCACCAATTTTGGTACCGGGCAGTATCACCGGATCATTAGCAATATAGCTAGACACCTTGAGCGGAGGGCACGATTGCTTCTCCTGTTTGCCAAGATGGGGAATTGTTTTCTCACTTCTTCGTTCTTTGACTCGGGCATCACTAGAGGTACTTCCCGACCGCTATGCTTCATTATATGTCTTTATAATATAGCGGTCATAGTTTGATGACAGCGGAGGTGGTGATGGTTGCTTCAGGGCATCCAGAGTGCACTTCGCTTTCACCGGATCTATCATTTCCTTCTAAGGTGGTTGTTTCTGTGCAAAATGGGCCTTCACTTCGGCATTACTGATCTCAGCATTTTCTTCGTCAGTCCTCTCGTATGGTAACTTTGTAACAGGCTTGAGGCTTGGACCAAATTTGTATTTTTTCCCCTGCCTATTGTACTGCTAGCCACCGGAGCGGTGGCGGCGTCTCTCTTCCGTCGTGGCTTAGTGGCCTGACGTGCCGGAGGAGGAGGCTAAGTGGCCTAATGCCCCAAAGGAGGAGGAGGAGGCGGAGTGACCTCAGGTGCCCGAGGAGGAGGAGGAGGAGGCGGAGTGACCTCACATGCCAGAGGAAGCGAACTGCTCCTACACATCGGAGTAGGCGAAATAGGAGGCGGAGTGCCGTCACGTGTCGGAGAAGCCGGAGAAGGAGGCGGAGTGCCCTGATCACTCGCTGGAGGAGGAGGAGGAGGCGGAGTGCCCTGACGCGCCGGAGGAGGAGGAGGAGACGGAGGTGTCCAGTTTGGAAGCTTGATGTACTCCTTCGGCCATAGGCATGTACTCCTCAGAGCATAACTAGCTTCTTCTCCCCTTCACCACTAAGGTGGTCAAGCTCGAGATCATCAAATCCCTCCATTACTTCATCCACCATCACAACAGCATAGCCATGTTGAATCGGACGACAGTGAAAAGTTCCGTTGGGTTGAGGAGGTGCAACAGAGCCGAGAGCCGCCTTGAAAGTGAGGTTCCGGAACTTCGTCCAAAGCTCGCAATTTTGAACCTCCATGATCATATACACGGGGTAGCTAGGAGCCGTGAAGTCAGGCTGAACGAGCTTCGTGGAAGCCATGCTGCTTCTCCGCTGAGATGACGGGGTACCTTCTGGGGTAGCTTCGTGCCGCTGAGATGGTTGGCCGGCAGCTCGCTGGCTCTCAGCTTCCTCTAGCTTTTTTAGTCTTGCATTGAGCTTCTGCATTTCGCTCAGCTCCGATTTCATCTTTCTCTGCCGGCTTCTGTAACCGACTACGTCGGGAAACCCAACCTTCCACATAACGTAGCCTGGTGTGCCTCGTGTTCGTCCAGGGTGCTCAGCATTCCCTAGGGCCTCAGTTAGCTCGTCCTTCTATCTGTCGGGAATTGACGTCCCTTCCCGCGCTGCGGTGATATACTTCTGAAGCTTCGTGAAGGGTATTGCAAGTTGCTCGTTCATCCAACGACACTTCCCTGTTTCAGGGTCCAAAGTTCCCCCAACCCCGAAGAACCAAGTCCTTGAACGGTCTGGCCAGTTATATGTCTGTGGTTGGACCCGTTTAGCAAGCAGGTCATTCTCAGCTTTGTCCCACAATGACCGGGCTTTGAGGTAGCCACCTGACCCGGTGTGATGGTGATACTGCTTCTTTGCAGCATTGATCTTGTTTGTCTCAGACATTTTCTTACTCTTCTACAATGTCTTGTAGGCCAAAAATGCGGGCCAATGATCTCTTATTTTCTCAAATCGGCCGATGAATTTTGGAGTCTTCCCTTTGTCGACAAACTTTGATTTCAACTCATTGTTCCACCCCTTGAATAGATCTACCATCTTTTTAAGAGCACACGCCTTGACCAGTGGATCTATAACTGGCTTATTCGGATCCTCCTCTGGCGGTAGGGTGAAATTAGCCTTCAGCGCGGTCCAAAGATCATCTTTATGTCTATCGGAGACATAATCACCTTCATGGGAGTCGTCCTTAGGCTTATTCCATTGCTTGATGCTGATCGGAATGTTGTCCCTAACAATAGCTCTGCACTGAGCAGCAAATGCGTCCTTGGTCCGCTTTGGTTCAATCGGTAGGCCATCATCCGCGAGTGTTGTGATCATGTACCTTTCTTCCTTTTTCAACCTTCTCTTCGGGCCTCATCTCGTTACCGAAGTTTGGCTCGATCCGGAGGGCTATATAAAAGAATAAATAAGAGATAATATGTGTACATATCAAAACAATTAATGCATCAATTAGCTAGTCAGCACATGCTTAATTAATATATATATAGCTCGCCGAACTTTGTACCATCTCCCTCCTCCGTTCGGTCACCGGAGCCGTCACCATGGTCTCCTTCTGCCTCCGATATTCGGTCACCAGAGCCATCATGATCATGTCCTTCCTCTCCTTCAAGACCATCAGTGTCGCTGAGATACAACAAGACAGCATCAGCATTATTGCCTTGGATTATGCCCCCTGACAACTGTTCTTGTCGCAAGTCTCTTTGATCCATAGTTTCTGCAAATATAAAAACATGTCAATTAATATACTTCTCTATGATTTGGGGTGGCCTCGACAACGCTTCCAGGGTTAGGGGTGGCCCTCGACGCTTCTAGGGTTTGGTCAGGCGAGAGGGCCGGGATTCTCTTAACCTTTTAGGGATTTAACAAAATGGTGCCATTCTGGATGTGCAGAAAATGGTCCATATTTTTCCTAATCTCATCTACCCTTCTATATGTCATGTCGTCTAGTGTCAAAGGATTCAAGAAAACCACGACTTCATCATTAGCCGGAAGTAACAGGCGTATAATGGTACGAAGCTCTCCAAAATATTTTGCGAGCGGAGTCCTGGATAGGATAATTAGCTTTTTGGTACGAAGTTTAGCAAGAGCATTCTGAATATCGCTATTTGGAAGGCCGTTGCTGAAATTCGTACCAAAAAGCGGATTATTCTATCCGGAACTCCGTTCCAAAACAACTTTGAAGAGCTTCGTAACATCATACGCCGGTTACTTCCGGCTGATGATGAAGCCATGGATTTCTTCAATACTTTGACACACAACATGACATATAGAAGACTATATATATAGATGGGATCAAAAAAATTGGATCAACTTGTGCACATCCATAATGCGGGCATTCTTGATAAATCTATGTTACCTGTGTTTTCTATATGAACATTTTACCTTAGTAAGTTAGAAAAAAATGTTATCGGGGAGGGGGTATATCGATCCCCCCTCATGTAGAATTTATCGGGGAGGAGGGTATATCAACCCCCCCCCCTAATGTCGAAGTTATCGGGGAGGGGGTATATTGACCCCCCTCATGTCGAAGTTATCGGGGAGGGGGTATATCGACAACGACATACATACATGAAAAAAAAATCTATCCATCTATACATACATAGCCACATACATATATTATATATTTTCATTAACTAGTGACATATTTTCATTATTTTTCTTTCTTTAACTCAACTACAACGACAGACATACGTGGAAAAAATGTATATCAACCCCACCTCATGTCGAAGTTATCGGGGAGGGGGCGATCTCTTTCTCTTTATTTTTCTTTCTTTAACTCATGACATATTTTCATTTATCTTTATATATACTTGCCGTGTCCCCGATGGGCTGTTTTTGGAAAATGTCGTATACCGTGTGCCCATATGCGTGTCGTCGTGTCCGTGTCGCCGTATCCGAGCAGGGGACCATGGGAAAGGGGGGGACCACTAGGGGGGCGACGGGGCAACGCCAGGGAGGTGACGGGGCGGCGATGGGGAGGCGACTGGACGGGGATGGGGCGGCGATGGGGCGGCGATGCGGAGGCGATGGGGCGACGACGGGGCGGCGACGGGACGGGGGCAGGGCGGCGAAGGGGACGGGGCAGTGATGGGGCAGCATTGGGGACGGGGATGACGATGGCGGGATCGGGGCGGGGACGGGGATAGGGACGACGACGGCAAGCTCGGGGCGGCACGCAGCGACGGGGACGAGGATGGTGGGCTCGGCGAAGTGGCGATGAAAACTGAAATTTCTAAGTGTTTGCTTATATAGAAGAAGCATTCGTCCCGGTTGGTTACGCCAACCGGGACCAATTCCCACCTTTTGTCCCGGTTGGTGCCACCAACCAGGACGAAAGGTCTCTTTTCGTCAGCCCAAAGGGCGGGAGGCAGAGACCTTTGATCCCAGTTGGTGGCACCAACCGGGACTAAAGGTGGGAATTGGTCCCGGTTGGTGGCACCAACCGGGACCAAAGGTATCTTTTCATCAGCCCAAAAGGCGGGAAGCAGGGACGAAAGGGTGGCATTGGTCCCGGTTGGTGGCACTAACCGGGATTAAAGCTCTGTTCCTGGCACGGTGGTAGTTTAGTCCCACCTCGCCGAGCGAGGAGCAGTCGTACTGGTTTATAAGCCCGGCTGCACCTACCGTCTCGAGCTCTTCTCTACCACAGGCATTGCATGCCTATCTGTCTCTGCCCTGTTGGGCCTACTTACCTCGTGGGCCTGCATCCTGCCCCATGTATATTGGGTTACTCGTCGTATGCAGGCCATGGTGGCTAAGTAGGTGGGCATTTGTTTATGTTATCTTTTTCATATTAAAATTTCTTAACAAAAAATACTTTATGGTGGCTTAGTGTGTTTTATCATTATATTCTTTTTCTTATTAATGTTTTGAACAAAAAATACATTGATAATTTTAGTTGCATAATTTCCATTATTTTTGTTTTATTTTTTTCTCTATTTATTTCAAGTGTGTTTTATCATTATATTCTTTTTTCTATTAATGTTTTGAACAAAAATTATTTTGATAATTTTAGTTGCATAATTTTTATATAATTATAGTTTCGAAAATACTAGAGGTTTATAAAATCTTTTTAGTTGATTCTTTTTTGAACTCCACTCCCACGATATTTTCAAAGAAATTAAAAAGCACTTCAAATGAACTGTGAAAAGCTTCAAAGTTGGCATATGGTATTATCATTTCACCCGCATAGCATGAGCTAAAAAGTTGATAGGGTTACGGCAAAAACTGGATGCACTTCGTATACAAAATGAACAATCTCTTTCGAAGTATCACAGTTTCGGACGAAAACTCATCTGTTACAAAGGGATTTCATTTTTTTGAACTTATTTGAACTCCATAGTGTTTTGTTTGTTCAAAATGCACCATTCAAAGCCACATCATCAATTTTCAATACTTTCTGCCTTCATTTGGTATTTTTCATGCACTTACTGACTTTTTTTACCTAAATAACCCTGAAATCGAAAAGCACTTCAAATGAACTCTGAAAAGGTTGAAAGTTGTCATGGTATCATCATTTCACCCACATAGCATGTTATAAAAAGTAGAGAGGGTTATAGAAAAAATTGGATGCACTTCGTGTACAAAATGAACAATCTCTTTTGAAGTATCACGGTTCCGAACAAAAACTCATCTGTTATAAAGGGATTTCATTTTTTGAACTTATTTGAACTCCATACTTTTTGTGTGTTCAGAAAGCACCATTCACAGCCACATTATCAATTTTCAAAACGTTCTGACTTCATTTGGTATTTTTCATGCACTTACTGATTTTGTTGAGCTAAATAACCCTGAAATTCAAAAGCACTTCAAATGAACTCTGAAAAGGTTGAAATTTATCATGGTATCATCATCTCACCCACATAGAATGAGCTAAAAAGTTGAGAGGGTTACGTCAAAAACTGGATGCACTTCGTGTACAAACTGAACAATCACTTTCGAAGTTTCACGGTTTCAGACGAAAACTCATCCGTTACAAAGGGATTTCATTTTTTTGAACTTATTTGAACTCCATACTTTTCGTGTGTTCAAAATGCACCATTCAAAGCAACATCATCAATTTTCAATACTTTGTTACTTCATTTGATATTTTTCATGCACTTTGTGACTTTTTTGAGCTAAATAACCCTGAAATTAAAAAGCACTTCAAATGAACTCTGAAAATGTTGAAATTTAGCATGGTATCGTTATCTCACCCACATATAATTTGCTAAAAAGTTGAGAGGGTTACGTAAAAAACTGGATGCACTTCATGTACAAACTGAACAATCACTTTCGAATTTCACGGTTTCAGACGAAAACACATCTGTTACAAAGGGATTTATTTTTTTGAACTTATTTGAACTACATGTTTTTCATGTGTTCAAAATGCACCATTCAAAGCAACATCATCAATTTTTAATACTTTCTAACTTCATTTGGTACTTTTCATGCACTTGCTAAATTTTTTTCAGCTAAATAACCCTGAAATAGAAAAGCACTTGAAATGAACTCTGAAAAGGTTGAAAGTTGACATGGTATCATCATTTCACCCACATAGCATGTTATAAATAGTTGAGAGGGTTACGCAAAAACTAGATGCACTTCGTGTAAAAAATGGACAATCTCTTTCGAAGTATCACCGTTTCGGACGAAAACTCATCTCTTACAAGGGGATTTCATTTTTTGAACTTATTTCAACTCCATATTTTTCGTGTGTTAAAAATGCACCATTCAAAGCCATCTCATAATTTTTCAACCCTTTCTAACTTCATTTGGTATTTTTCATGCACTTACTAATTTTTTTGACCTACATAATCCTGAAATTGAAAAGCACTTCAAATGAATTCTGAAAAGGTTGAAAGTTGACGTGGTATCATCATTTCACCCACATAGCATGCTATAAAAACTTGAGAGGGTTACACCAAAAACTATATGCACTTTGTGTACAAAATGGACAATCTCTTTCGAAGTATCACTGTTTCGGATGAAAACTCATCTATTACAAAGGGATTTCGTTTTTTTGAACTTATTTGAACTCCGTACTTTCTCTGTGTTCAAAATGCACCATTCAAAGCCACATCATAAATTTTCAACCCTTTCTGACTTCATTTGGTATTTTTCATGCATTTACTGATTTTTTGAGCTAAATAACCCTGAAATAGAAAAGCACTTGAAATGAACTCTGAAAAGGTTCAAAGTTGACATGGTATCATCATTTCACCCACATAGCATGTTATAAATAGTTGAGAGGGTTAGGCAAAAACTAGATGCACTTTGTGTACAAAATGGACAATGTCTTTCGAAGTATCACGGTTTCGAACGAAAACTCATCTGTTATAAAGGGATTACATTTTGTTGAACTTATTTGAACTCCATACTTTTTGTGTGTTCCAAAAGCATCTTCACAACCACATTATCATTTGGTATTTTTCATGCACTTACTGATTTTGTTGAGCTAAATAACCCTGAAATAGAAAAGCACTTCAAATGAACTCTGAAAAGGTTGAAAGTTGGCATGGTATCATCATTTCACCCACATAGCATATTATAAAAAGTTTAGAGGTTTACGGCAAAAACTGGCTGCACTTCGTGTACAAAATGGACAATCTCTTTCGAAGTATCACGGTTTCGGACGAAAACTCATCTGTTATAAAGGGATTTCATTTTTTTGTACTTATTTGAACTCCATAGTTTTTGTGTGTTCAAAATGCAGCATTCAAAGCCACATCATCAATTTTCATCCATTTCTGACTTCATTTGGTATTTTTCATGCACTTACTAATTTTTTTTGAGCTAAATAACCCTGAAATAGAGAAGCACTTCAAATGAACTCTGAAAAGGTTGAAAGTTGACATGGTATCATATTTTCACCCACATAGCATGTTATAAATAGTTGAGAGGGTTAGGCAAAAACTAGATGCACTTTGTGTACAAAATGGACAATCTCTTTCGAAGTATCACCGTTTCGGACGAAAACTCATCTGTTACAAAGGGATTTCATTTTTTTGAAATTACTTGAACTCCATACTTTTTGTGTGTTCAAAATGCACCATCCAAGCCACATCATAATTTTTAAACCCTACATGACTTCATTTGGTATTTTTCATGCACTTACTGATTTTTTTGAGCTAAATAACCCAGAAATAGAAAAGCACTTCAAATGAACTCTGAAAAGGTTGAAAGTTGTAGTGGTATCATAATTTCAACTACATAGCATGTTATAAAAAGTTGAGAGGGTGACGGCAAAAACTAGATCCACTTCGTGTACAAGGACAATCTCTTTCGAAGTATCACGGTTTCGCACGAAAATTCATCTGTTACAAAGGGATTTCAATTTTTGAACTTCTTTTAACTCCACACTTTTTGTGTGTTCAAAATGCACCATTCAAAGCCGCATCATCAATTTTCAACCCTTTCTGACTTCATTTGGTATTTTTCATGCATTTACTGCTTTTTTTGAGCTAAATAACCCTGAAATTAGAAAGCGCTTCAAATGAACTCAGAAAAGGTTGAAAGTTGGTATGGTATCATCATTTCACGCCCATAGTATGTTATAAAAAGTTGAGAGGGTTACGACAAAAACTAGATGCACTTCGTGTATAAAATGGACAATCTCTTTCCAAGTATCACGGTTTCGCACGAAAATTCATCTCTTACAAAGGGATTTCATTTTTTGAACTTATTGAACTACGTACTTTTTGTGTATTAAAAATGCACCATTCAAAGCCATATCATAAATTTTCAACCCTTTCTGACTTCATTTGGTATTTTTCATGCACTTACTAATTTTTTTGAGCTAAATAATCCTGAAATTGAAAACCCTGAAATTGAAAAGCACTTCCAATGGACTCTGAAAAGGTTCAAAGTTGACAAGGTATCATCATTTCACCCACATAGCATGTTATAAAAAGTTGAGAGGGTTATGACAAAAACTGGATGAACTTTGTGTACAAAATGGACAATCTCGCTCAAAGTATCACGGTTTCGGACGAAAACTCATCTGTTGCAAAGGGATTTTGTTTTTTTTGAACTTAGTTGCAGTCCATAATTTTTGTGTGTTCAGAATGCACCATTCAAAGCCATATCATCAATTTTCAACCCTTTCTGACTTCATTTGCTATTTTTCATGCACCTACTGATTTTTTGAGCTAAATAACCCTGAAATAGAAAAGCACTTCAAATGAACTCTGAAAAGGTTGAAAGTTGACATGGTATCATCATTTCACCCACATAGCATGTTATAAATAGTTGAGAGGGTTAGGCAAAAACTAGATGCACTTCGTGTACAAAATGGACAATCTCTTTAGAAGTATCACCGTTTCGAACGAAAACTCATCTGTTACAAAGGGATTTCATTTTTTTGAACTTATTTGAAATCCATACTTTTTGTGTGTTCAAAATACACCATTAAAAGGCACATCATAAATTTTCAACCCTATCTGACTTCAATTGGTATTTTTCATGCACCTACTGATTTTCTTGAGCTAAATATTTCTGAAATAGAAAAGCACTTCAAATGAACTCTGAAAAGGTTGAAAGTTGGCATGGTATCTTAATTTCAACCACACAGCATGTTATAAAAAGTTGCGAGGGTTACGGCAAAAACTAGATGCACTTCGTGTACAAAATGGACAATCTCTTTCGAAGTATCACAGTTTCGGACGAAAACTCATCTGTTACAAAGGGATTTCATTTTTTGAACTTATTTGAACTCTATACTTTTTGTGTGTTCAAAATGCACCATTCAAAGCCACATCATCAATTTTCAACCTTTTCTGACTTCATTTGGTATTTTTCATGCATTTACTGATATTTCTTTTGAGCTAAATACCCTGAAATTGAAAAGCGCTTCAACTGAACTCTGAAAAGGTTGACAGTTGGCATGGTATCATAATTTCACCCACATAGGATGTTATAAAAAGTTGACAGGGTTACGGCAAAAAACTAGATGCACTTCATGTACAAAATGGACAATCTCTTTCAAAGTATCACGGTTTCGGACGAAAACTCATCTTTTACAAGGTGATTTCATTTTTTGCAATTATTTGAAATACATATTTTTTTTGTGTTAAAAATGCACCATTGAAAGCCATCTCATAAATTTTCAACCCTTTCTGACTTCATTTGGTATTTTTCATGCACTTACTAATTTTTTGAGCTAAATAATCCTGAAATTGAAAAGCACTTCAAATGAATTCTGAAAAGGTTGAAAGTTGACATGGTATCATCATTTCACGCACATAGCATGTTGTAAAAAGTTGAGAGGGTTACGGCAAAAACTAGATGCACTTTGTGTACAAAATGGACAATCTCTTTCGAAGTATCACTGTTTCGGATGAAAACTCATCTGTTACAAAGGGATTTAATTTTTTTGAACTTATTTGAACTCCATACTTTCTCTGTGTTCAAAATGCACCATTCAAAGCCACATCATAAATTTTCAACCCTTTGTGACTTCATTTGGTATTTTTCATGCATTTACTGATTTTTGAGCTAAATAACAGTGAAATAGAAAAGCACCAGAAATGAACTCTGAAAAGGTTGAAAGTTGACATGGTATCATCATTTCACCCACATAGCATGTTATAAATAGTTGAGAGGGTTACGGAAAAACTGGATGCACTTCGTGTACAAAATGGACAATCTCTTTCGAAGTATCACCATTTCGGACGAAAACTCATCTGTTACAAAGGGATTTCATTTTCTTGAACTTATTTGAACTCCATACTTTTTGCGTGTTCAAAATGCACCATTCAAAGACACATCATCAATTTTCAACCCTTTCTGACTTCATTTGGTATTTTTCATGCACTTACTGATTTTTTGGGCTAAATAACCCTGAAATAGAAAAGCACTTCAAATGAACTCTAAAAAGGTTGAAAGTTGGCATTTTATCATAATTTCAACCACATAGCATGTTATAAAAAGTTGAGACGGTTACGGCAAAAACATGATCCACTTCGTGTACAAAATGGACAATCTTTTTCGAAGTATCACAGTTTCGGACGAAAACTCATCTGTTACAAAGGGATTTCATTTTTTGAACTTATTTGAACGCCATACTTTTTGTGTGTTCAAAATGCACCATTCAAAGCCACATCATAGATTTTCAACCCTTTCTAACTTCATTTGGTATTTTTCATGCACTTACTGATTTTTTTAGCTAAATAACCCTGAAATTGAAAAGCGCTACAAATGAACTCTGAAAAGGTTGAAAGTTGACATGGTATCATAATTTCAGCCACATAGTGTTGGGGAACGTCGTATGGGAAACAAAAATTTTCCTACGCACACGCAAACCTATCCATGGTGATGAGCATCTACGAGAGGGAGAGTGGATCTACGTACCCATGTAGATCGCTAAGCGGGAAGCGTTGAGAAACGCGGTTGGTGTAGTCGAACTTCTTCGCGATCCAAATCGCCGAGCGTCCCGCGATCCAATCACGAACCGTCCCGCAAACACATCATGATCCGTCCCGCGAAATCATCACAATCCGTCTCACGATATTGATCACGATCTGTCCCGCGAACTCATCACGGTCCGTTCCGTGATCACATCACGAACCGTCTCGCGATCTAGATCACGGTCCTTCCGATCTAGCGCCGAACGGACGACACCTCTGCGTTCAGCACACGTGCAGCTTGATGAAGATCTCCACCATTTCGATCCAGCAAGAGGAGGTGGAGAGGAGAGAGAGTTCACCAGAAGCGTGACGGCGCTCCGGTGATAGTGGTGGAGCAATTCCGGCAGGGCTTCTCCTAAGCGCTGCAAAAAACTGATCTAGAGGACAAACTATGCACCGGTGGAACGGGTAGCACGTGGCCGGAAATTCTGTCCAAAAACCACCCAATCCACTAGTATATATATAGGAGGAGAGGAGAGGAGAGGCAGCCAAGGCCTTTGGGTCGGCCGAAATAGGAGGTGGGAAGCAATCCTACTTCACCTCCAATCCTAGTTGGAGTAGGATTGCCTCCTATTGGCTGATTTTCCACTTTTTGCTTTAGGACTTTCTCTCCTGCGCCATGGGCCTTTGTCGCTGTTTTCCCAGCCCACTAAGGGCTGGTTATTATTCTCCCACAGCCCATGGACCTCTTGGGGTCGAAATACCCCTCCCGGAGGCCTCCTGGTACACTACCGGCACTCCCGGTACACTACCGATGAGCCCGAAACTTTTCCGGAAACCAAACTGGGACTTCCTATATATGAATCTTTACCTCCGGACCATTCCGGAGCTCCTCGTGATGTCCGGATCTCATCCAGGACTCCAAACAAACTTGGGTCACCACCATACATAACTCTACACTACCGAAACGTCACCGAACCTTAAGTGTGCAGACCCAGCGGGTTCGAGAACTACATAGACATGACCGAGACACCTCTACGGTCAATAACCAATGGCAGGACCTGGACGTACACATTGGTTCCTACATATTCTACAAAGATCTTTATTGGTCGAACCTCTATGTCAAGGATTCAGTTAATCCCGTATAACGTTCCCTTTGTTCTTCGGTATGTTACTTGCCCGAGATTCGATCGTCGGTATCTCCATACCTAGTTCAACCTCGTTATCGGAAAGTCTCTTTACTCGTTCCGTAATACAAGATCCCGCAACTAACAATTAGTCACATTGCTTGCAAGGCTTATTGTGATGTTGCATTACCGAGTGGGCCCCAAGATACCTCTCCGTCACACGGAGTAACAAATCCCAGTCTCGATCCATGCCAACTCAACAGACACCATTGGAGATACCTGTAGAGCACCTTTATAGTCACCCAGTTACGTTGCGACGTTTGATACACACAAGGCACTCCTCCGATATCTGTGAGTTACATGATCTCATGGTCATAGGAACACATACTTGACATGCGGAAAACAGTAGCAATAAACTGACACGATCATATGCTACGTTTTCAGTTTGGGTCTTGTCCATCACATCATTCTCCTAATGATGTGACCCCATTATCAAATGACATCTCATGTCCATGGCTAGGAAACCTTAACCATCTTTTGATCGGCGAGCTAGTCTATTAGAGGCATACTAGGGACATGGTTTTGTCTATGTATCCACACATGCATCTAAGTCTCCGATCAATACAATTATAGCATGGATAATAAACGATTATCATGAACATGGAAATATGATAGTAACTAATTTATTATTGCCTCTAGGGCATATTTCCAACAGTCTCCCACTTGCACTAGAGTTAATAATCTAGTTCACATCACCATGTGATTCGCATTGTTTTGAATCTAACACCCAACGAGTTCTGGGGCTCGATCATGCTTTGCATGTGAGAGAGGTCTTATAGTCAACGAGTCTGTAACATTCAGATCTATGTGCACTTTGCAAATACCTATGTCAAACTATAAACACTGCTACCACACTCCGCTCGGTACTATTCCAAATGGCTGCTCCACTATACGTATCCAGATTGTTACTATGAGTCATCCGGATTAGTGTTAAAGCTTGTATCGACGTAACTCCTTACGACGAACTCTTTATCACCTCCATAATCGAGAAACATCTCCTCGATCTCTTAGTTACTAAGGATAATCTTGACCGCTGTCCAGTGATCCACTCCTGGTTCACTCTTGTACCCCCTGACGGACTCATGGCAAGGCACACACACAGGTGCGGTACACGGCATGGCATAATATAGAACCTATGGCTAAGGCATAGGGGACGACGTTCGTCCTTTCTCTTTCTTCTGCCGTTGTCGAGCTATGAGTCTCACTCAACTTTCACACCTTACAAATCAGGCGAGAACTCTTTCTCTGACTGATCCATTTTGAACTCTTTCAAAATCTTGTCAAGGTATGCACTCATTGAAAGTCTCATCGAGCATCTTGATCTATCTCCATAGATTTTGATGCTCAACAATTAGGTAGCTTCATCCAGGTCTTCCTTTGAAAATCACTTTCCAAATAACCGTTTTATGCTTTCCAGAAACTCTACATTATTTCTTATCAACAATATGTCATCCACATATACTTATAAGAAATTCTATAGTGCTCCCACTCACTTTATTGCAAATACAAGTTTCTCGTAAACTTTGTATAAACATCAAAACATTGATCACCTCATCAAAGCATATATTCCAACTCCAAGATGCTTGCTTCAGTCCATGGAAGGATCACCGAAGCTTTCGCACCTTTTAGCATCCTTAGGCCTGACAAAACCTTCTGGTTGTATCACATACAACCTTTCCTCAAGTAAACCGTTAAGGAAACGATGTTTTGACATCCATCTGCCAGATTTCATAATTGAAAAGACAGCAACTGCTAACATAATTCCGACAGACTTTAGCACCACTACAAGTGAGAAAGTCTCATCGTAGTCAACTCCTTGAACTTATCACAAACATCTTTGCAACAAGTCGAGCTTTACAAATAGTGACATTCACCATCAGTGTTTGTCTTCATTTTAAAGATCCATTTGTACTCAACGAACTTCCGTCCAATGAGCAAGTCTACCAAAGTCTACACTTGGTTTTCATACATGGATCCTATCTCGGATTTCATGGCCTCCAACCATTTGTCGGAATCCGGGCCCATCATCGCTTCTCCATAGCTCGTAGGTTCATCGTTGTCGAACAACATGATCTCCAAGACAGAGTTGTCGTACCACTTAGGAGCAGTACACATCCTTGTCGACCTACGAAGTTCGATAGTAACTTGATCCTGAAGCTTCATGATCATCATCATTAACTTCCTCTTCAACTAACGTAGGCTTCACAGAAACATCTTTCTGCGCTGCGCTACTCTCTAGTTGAACAAAGGTTTAACAACCTCATCAAGTTCTATCTTCCTCCCACTCAATTATTTCGCGAGAAACATTTCCTCGAGAAAGGATCCATTTAAGAAACAAACACTTTGCACTAGGATCTGAGATTGAAGGTTCAACCAACTGATCTTAGGGTAGTCTATGAAGATGCATTTGTCCGCCTTGGGTTCGACCTTATTAGGTGAAAACATTTTCCACACAAGTGTCACAGCCCCAAATATTAAGAAATGACAGCTTAGGTTTCTATCAAACCATAATTCACACGGTGTCATCTCAACGGATTTAGATGATGCCCTATTTAAAGTGAATGTAGCTGTCTCTAATGCATAACCCCAAAAATTATAGTAGTAAAATGATAAGAGACATCACAGTATGCACTATATACATAGAGCATGACTATGATGTTCGGACACACCATCACACTATGGTGTTCCAGGTGGCGTTAGTTGTGAAACAAATTTCACATTGTCTTAATTTGTATGCCAAACTCGTAACTCAGATATTCACCTCCACGATCATATCGCGGTCACTTTTATCTTCTTGTCACGATGATCTTTAAACTTCACTCTGAATATGCTTGAACCTTTCAAACGATTCAGACTTGTGTTTCATTAAGTAAATATACACTATATCTACTCAAATCATGAGTGAAGGTAAGAAAATAACGATATCCACTGCACGCTACAAGACTCACTAGATTGCATACATCAACATGTATCAATTCCAATGAATCACTTGCCCGCTCCATCCAATGGGGTCCTTTAGTCATCTTGCCCAAGAGGCATGGTTCACACGTCTCAACCGATTTGAAATCGAATGAATCCAAATATCCATCAGCATGGAGTTTCTTCATGCGCTTTATACCAATATGACATTTAGCGGCAGTGCCACAAGTATGTGGTACTATCATTATTAACTTTTGTATCTTTTGCCATCAATGTTATGAACATGTGTACTACTACGATCAAGATTTCAACAAACCATTCTCACTGGGTGCATGACCATTGAAGGTATTATTCATGTAAACAGAATAACCATTATTCTCTAACTTAAATGAATAACCGTATTGCAATAAACATGATCTAATCATGTTCATGCTCAACGCAAAACGCCAAATAACATTTATTTAGGTTCGTCACTAATCCTGAAGGTAGAGAGAGCGTGCGATGTTGATCACATCAACCTTGGAAACACTTCCAACACATATCGTCACCTCACCCTTAGCTAGTACTCCGTTTATTCCGTAGCTTTCATTTCGAGTTACTAACATTTAGCAACCGAACCGGTATCCAATACCCAGGTGCTACTAAGAGTACTAGCAAGGTACACATTAATAACTCGTATGTCAAATATACTTCTATCAATGTTGCCAGCCTTCTTATCTACCAAGTATCTAGGGTTGTTCCGCTTTAGCGACCGCTCACCTCATAACAGAAGCACTGAGTCTCGGGTTTGAGTTCAACTTTGGGTTGCTTAACTGGAGCAGCAACTGACTTGCTATCCATGAAGTTTCCCTCCTTGCTCTTGCCCTTCTCAAAACTAGTGGTTTGATTAACCATCAACACTTGACGCTCCTTCTTGATTTCTACCTCCGCGGTGTCAAACATCGCGAACAACTCCGGAATCATTATTTCTATCCCTGGCAACTTATAGTTCATCACCAAGTTCTAGTAGCTTAGTGATAGTGACTTGGAGAACAACATCAATAATTATCTTATCTGGAAGATCAACTCCCACTCGATTCAAGCGATTGTAGCACCCAGACAATCTGAGCACATGCTCAACGATTGAGCTATTCTCTTTCATCTTGCAGGCAAAGAATCTCGTTGGATGACGCACTAAACTATCAAGTAGTCATCGAAACGTGCCTGTCAGATGTTCACAACATCTACAGACGACGCTAGATGGGGTGGCGCACCGAGCGGTGCATTAAGGACACAAGCCTTCTGTGCAGCAATGAGGACAATCCTCAGATCACGGACCCAGTCCGCAATTTTGCTACCAACATCTTTCAATTCTATTTCTCTAGGAACATCTAAAAATACAAGGGAGCTACAGCGCGAGCTAGTAATCTACAACATAATTTGCAAAGACACTATTGACTATGTTCATGATAATGAGTTCAATTAATCATATTACTTAAGAACTCCCACTCAAATTGACATCCCTCGGGTCATTCGAGTGATACATGATCCAAATTCACCAACTCAAGTCCGATCATCACGTGAGTTAAGGTGGCTTCAATGGTGAACATCATTATGTTGATCATATCCACTATATGACTCATGCTCGACCTTTCGGTCTCTTGTGTTCCGAGGCCATGTCTGTACATGCTAGGCTCGTCAAGTTTAACCCGAGTGTTCTGCGCGTGCAAATCTGGCTTGCACCCGTTGTATGTGAACGTAGAGTCTATCACACCCGATCATCACGTGGTGTCTCAACACGACGAACTTTCACAACGGTGCACACTCAGGGAGAACACAGTTCATCTTGAAATTCAAGTGAGGATCACCTTATAATGCTACCGCCGTACTAAGCAAAACAAGGTGCATAAAAGGATTAACATCTCATGCAATTCATAAGTGACATGATATGGCCATGAACTTGTGTTTAAGATCTCCATCTTCGAAACACCGGCATGATCTCCATCATCACCGGCACAACACCATGATCTCCATCATCTTGATCTCCATCAATGTGTTGCCATTGGGGTTGTGGCGCCAGCCCTGCTTCTACTTCTATTGCTACCGCTTAGCGATAAAGTAAAACATTACATAGCGCTTAATGATTGACACGCAGGTCATACAATAATTAAAGACAACCCTATGGCTCCTGCCGGTTGCCGTACTCAACGACATGCAAGTCGTGAAATTCTATACATCACATGATCATCTCATACATCACATATATCTCATCGTGTAATTAGCCATATCACATCACAACATACCTTGCAAAAACAAGTTAGACGCCCTCTAATTGTTGTTGCATGTTTTACGTGGCTGCTATGGGTATCTAGCAAGAACGATTCTCACCTACGCATAAACCACAACAGTGATACATAGATTGCTTTTCAACCTTCTCAAGGACCGCCTTTGTCGGATCCGATCCAACTAAAGTGAGAGAAACTGTCACCCGCAAGCCATCTAAGCAACAAGTTGCGTCGAGGGAACCGGTCTCTCGTAAGCGTACGAGTAGTGTTGGTCCGGGCCGCTTCATCTCACAATCCCGCTGAACCAAAATCCGACCAAGGGAGGAAGCAATCTAAGCATCAACGCCCACAAACCTTTTGTGTTCTACTCGAGATCTCATCTACACATAGACGTAGATCATGATGCCACTGTTGGGGAACGTTGCATGGGAAACAAAAAATTTCCTACGCATACGCAAGATCTATCCATGGTGATGAGCATCTACGAGAGGGAAAGTGGATCTCCATACCCTAGTAGATCGCTAAGCGGGAAGCGTTAAGAAACGCGGTTGGTGTAGTCGAACGTCTTCGCGATCCAAATCGCCGAGCGTCCCGCGATCCAATCACGAACCATCCTGCGAACACATCATGATCCGTCCCACGAAATCATCACGATCCGTCTCACGATCTGTCCCGCGAACTCATCACGGTCCGTTCCGTGATCACATCATGAACCGTCTCGCGATCTCGATCACGGTCCTTCCGATCTAGCGCCGAACGGACGGCACCTCCGCGTTCAGCACACGTGCAGCTTGATGACGATCTCCACCGTCTCAATGCATCAAGAGGAGGTGGAGAGTAGAGAGAGTACACCGGCAGCGTGACGGCGCTCCGGTGATGGTGGTGGAGCAATTCCGGCAGGGCTTCGCCTAAGCGCTGCAGAAAACCGATCTAGAGGAGAAACTATGCACCTGTGGAACGGCTAGCACGTGGCTGGAAATTCTGTCCAAAAAGCACCCAATCCACTAGTATATATAGGAGGAGAGGAGAGGAGAGGCAGCCAAGGCCTTTGGGTCGGCCGAAGTAGGAGGTGGGAAGCAATCCTACTTCACCTCCAATCCTAGTTGGAGTAGGATTGCCTCCTATTGGCTGATTTTCCACTTTTTGCTTTAGGACTTTCTCTCCTACGCCATGGGCCTTTGTGGCTGTTTTCCCAGCCCACTAAGGGCTGGTTATTATTCTCCCACAGCCCATGGAAATACCCCTCCCGGAGGCCTCCCGGTACACTACCGGCACTCCCGGTACACTACCGATGAGCCCGAAACTTTTCCGGAAACCAAACTGGGACTTCCTATATATGAATCTTTACCTCCGGACCATTCCGGAGCTCCTCGTGACGTCCGGGATCTCATCCGGGACTCCGAACAAACTTCGTTCACCATCATACATAACTCTACACTACCGAAACGTCACCGAACCTTAAGTGTGCAGACCCTGCGGGTTCGAGAACTACGTAGACATGACCGAGAGACCTCTACGGTCAATAACCAATGGCGGGACTTGGACGTCCACATTGGTTCCTACATATTCTACGAAGATCTTTATCGGTCGAACCTCTATGTCAAGGATTCAGTTAATCCCGTATAACGTTCCCTTTGTTCTTCGGTATGTTACTTGCCCGAGATTCGATCGTCGGTATCTCCATACCTAGTTCAACCTCGTTATCGGCAAGTCTCTATACTCGTTCCGTAATACAAGATCCTGCAACTAACAATTAGTCACATTGCTTGAATGGCTTATGGTGATGTTGCATTACCGAGTGGGCCCCGAGATACCTCTCCGTCACACGGAGTAACAAATCCCAGTCTCGATCCATGCCAACTCAACAGACACCATTGGAGATACCTGTAGAGCACCTTTATAGTCACGCAGTTACGTTGCGACGTTTGATACACACAAGGCACTCCTCCGATATCTGTGAGTTGCATGATCTCATGGTCATAGAAACACATACTTGACATGCAGAAAACAGTAGCAATAAACTGACACGATCATATGCTGCGTTTGCAGTTTGGGTCTTGTCCATCACATCATTCTCCTAATGATGTGAACCCGTTATCAAATGACATCTCATGTCCATGGCTAGGCAACCTTAACCATCTTTTGATCAGCGAGCAAGTCTATTAGAGGCATACTAGGGACATGGTTTTGTCTATGTATCCACACATGCATCTAAGTCGCCGATCAATACAATTATAGCATGGATAATAAACGATTATCATGAACAAGGAAATATGATAATAACTAATTTATTATTGCCTCTAGGGCATATTTCCAACACATAGTATATTATAAAAAGTTGACAGGGTTACGGCAAAAACAGGATGCATTTTGTGTACAAAATGGACAATCTCTTTCGAAGTATCACGGTTTCGGACGAAAACTCATCTATTACAAAGGGATTTCATTTTTTGAACTTATTTGAACTCCAAACTTTTTTGTGTTCAAAATGCACCATTCAAAGCCACATCATCAATTTTCAACCCTTTCTGACTTCATTTGGTATTTTTCATGCAGCTACTGATATTTTGAGCTAAATAACCCTGAAATAGAAAAGCACTTCAAATGAACTCTGAAAAGGTTGAAAGTTGACATGGTATCATCATTTCACCCACATAGCATGTTATAAATAGCAAAAACTGGATGCACTTCGTGTACAAAATGGACAATCTCTTTAGAAGTATCACCGCTTCGGACGAAAACTCATCTGTTACAAAGGGACTTCATTTTTCCGAACTTATTTGAAATCCATACTTTTTGTGTGTTCAAAATACACCTGTCAAAGGAACATCATAAATTTTTAACCCTATCTGACTTCATTTGGTATTTTTCATGCACCTACTGATTTTCTTGAGCTAAATAACTCTGAAATAGAAAAGCACTTCAAATGAACTCTGAAAAGGTTGAAAGTTGGCATGGTATCATAATTTCAACCAATAGCATGTTATAAAAAGTTGCGAGGGTGACGGCAAAAACTAGATGCACTTCCTGTACAAAATGGACAATCTCTTTCGAAGTATCACAGTTTCGGACGAAAACTCATCTGTTACAAAGGGATTTCATTTTTTGAACTTATTTGAACTCCATACTTTTTGTGTGTTCAAAATGCACCATTCAAAGCCACATCATCAATTTTCAACCCTTTCTGACTTCATTTGGTATTTTTCATGCATTTACTGATATTTCTTTTGAGCTAAATACCCTGAAATTGAAAAGCGTTTCAAATGAACTCTGAAAAGGTTGAAAGTTGGCATGGTATCATAATTTCACCCACATAGTATTTTATAAAAAGTTGAGAGGGTTACGGCAAAAACTGTATGCACTTCGTGTACAAAATGGACAATCTCTTTCAAAGTATCATGGTTTCGGACGAAAACTCATCTCTTACAAAGGGATTTCATTTTTTGAACTTATTTGAACTCCATATTTTTTGTGTGTTAAAAATGCACCATTCAAAGCCATCTCATAAATTTTCAACCCTTTCTAACTTCATTTGGTATTTTTCATGCACTTACTAATATTTTTGAGCTAAATAATCCTGAAATTGAAAAGCACTTCAAATAAATTCTGAAAAGGTTGAAAGTTGACATGGTATCATCATTTCACCCACATAGCATGTTATAAAAAGGTGAGAGGATACGGCAAAAACTAGATGCACTTTGTGTACAAAATGGACAATCTCTTTCGAAGTATCACTGTTTCGGATGAAAACTCATCTGTTACAAAGGGATTTCATTTTTTTGAACTTATTTGAACTCCATACTTTCTGTGTGTTCAAAATGCACCATTCAAAACCACATCATAAATTTTCAACCCTTTCTGACTTCATTTGGTATTTTTCATGCATTTACTGATTTTTTGAGCTAAATAACCCTGAAATAGAAAAGCACTTGAAATGAACTCTGAAAAGGTTGAAAGTTGGCATGGTATCATCATTTCACCCACATAGCATGTTATAAATAGTTAAGAGGGTTACGCAAAAACTGGATGCACTTCGTGTACAAAATGGACAATCTCTTTCGAAGTATCACCGTTTCGGACGAGAACTCATCTGTTATAAAGGAATTTCATTTTCTTTAACTTATTTGAACTCCATACTTTTTGTGTGTTCAAAATGCACCATTCAAAGACACATCATCAATTTTCAACCCTTTCTAACTTCATTTGGTATTTTTCATGCACTTACTGATTTTTTGAGCTAAATAACCCTGAAATAGAAAAGCATTTCAAATGAACTCTAAAAAGGTTCAAAGTTGGCATTGTATCATAATTTCAACCACATAGCATGTTATAAAAGTTGAGATGGTTACGGCAAAAACCTGATCCACTTCGTGTACAAAATGGACAATCTCTTTCGAAGTATCACAGTTTCGGACGAAAACTCATCTGTTACAAAGGGATTTCATTTTTTGAACTTATTTGAACTCCATAATTTTTGTGTGTTCAAAATGCACCATTCAAAGCCACATCATATATTTTCAACCCTTTCTAACTTCATTTGGTATTTTTCATGCACTTGCTGAATTTTTTTTAGGTAAATAACCCTGAAATTGAAAAGCGCTTCAAATGAACTCTGAAAAGGTTGAAAGTTGAGATGGTATCATAATTTCACCCACATAGTATATTATAAAAAGTTGAGAGGGTTAAGGCAAAAACTGGATGCACTTTGTGTACAAAATGGACAATCTCTTTCGAAGTATCACTGTTTCGGACGAAAATTCATCTGTTACAAAGTGATTTCATTTTTTTGAACTTATTTGAACTCCAAACTTTTTGTGTGTTCAAAATGCACCATTCAAAGCGACATCATCAATTTTCAACCCTTTCTGACTTCATTTGGTATTTTTCATGCACTTACTGATTTTTTTGAGCTAAATAACTTGAAATTGAAAAGTACCTCAAATGAACTATGAAAAGGTTGAAAGTTGGCATGGTATCATTATTTCACCTACATAGCATGTTATGTACTAAAGTTTATTAAAAACCATTACAACATATCATGAATAGAGAAATGACCAAATTAATAGAAATTGATCATCACATTAAAGCCAAAGTACAATAGTGACCAAAATAAATATATACAGTTCATACATAGTTCTCATTATTGAACAACATATAGCTCTCTAGAGCATCTAATTAAAAGATACATCGAAACTATGTAAACAAATTAAATGCAACAAAAAATGCGATCATAACCACTACTAAGGTACCAATTGATCCAACGG
The DNA here is from genome assembly GCA_022496015.1 of Hordeum marinum. NCBI lineage: Eukaryota > Viridiplantae > Streptophyta > Magnoliopsida > Poales > Poaceae > Hordeum > Hordeum marinum. The sequence continues at coordinate 33,859,609 of CM039674.1, forward strand.
CATAATGACACCAAGCCTCAGTATGAATGGCATATTTTCTAATCTTTCTAATCTTCAAGCGCATTGCATCCATCTTGGTCTTGTGATCGTCGATGACATCGGCAATATGCAACTCCAACCTCATCTTCTCCTCTTCAACTCTTTGTAATTTTTGTTTCAAGTTGTTGTTTTCTTTTTGGACCAAATTTAACTTCTCGACAAGAGTTGCTATGTGGGTTGGAATTTCTTGTTCAACTACCTCCTCCTAGATTAAAAATTCTATGTCATGTTGGTCGGCATAATTGTCATAAACACGTTGGTCGGGTTAAATGTGGCTTGGGCATTTCATCAAACACCTCATGTGCATAGGAGGTGAGGTAGAGCACCACAAAGCTTTCCCCTCGACGGCCAGAAAAACAGAGCAACGTGGAGTGCGCTGCTCGCTTGCGAGGGGGTATATATAAACATCTCATTGGTACCGGTTCATGGATGGAACCGGGACTAAAGGACCCCAATTGGTCCCGGTTCCATCCCCAAACCGAGACCAATGGTTGTGGGCCACGAGCGAGGCCCATTGGTCCCGGTTGGTGTCTGGAACCGGGACCAAAGGGGTCCGACGAACCGGGACCAATGTCCCACGTGGCCCGACCGGCCCCCTGGCCTCACGAACCGGGACCGTTGCCCCCATGGGTCCCGGTTCGTGAGTCAACCAATACTAATGGTCTGGTCCGGCCTGGACCAAAGCTCTGTTTTCTACTAGTGATTATTTTGATACAGTTACATTGATTTAATTCTTCAATATGGGATTCAATGGCAGAAGCAAACATTTCGGACATTCTGGAGCATCACGTGTACATTTTTTATTTTGAATGTTTTCGAATCTTTTCTACAGTTGTTGGGCATTTCTGCTTTTATTTAGTGCTTATGCTTACATATGATGCTTCATGAAAATGAACAGTACCAAGTGCACGGCTAATTCAAATACATCAAGCCGCTTAATAATGAACTACTCCCTCCATTCCACAATGTAGTGCGTTCGTGTTTTTCGAGATCTAAGTTTGATTATAAATTTAACCAACGAAACCGACTGCGACGACAACAGAAATTATACCATTGAATTCGTATTTTTGTATTTTTGATACGAATTCAGTGATATAGTTTTTGCTCCCGCCTCAGCCGGTCTCGTTGGTTAAATGTATGGTTAAAGTTAAATCTCGAAAAGCACGGTGCACTACGTTATGGAATGGAGGGAGTATGATTTAAAATATATTCAAACAATAATCGATGGAATGGTGCTGATCATCTAAGATAGGGAGAAGTTTATATATTTTTATAATATATGTAATATATTATATCAAACTGACACTACAATCACATGACCTCTATAATAACATGACCTCAAATGTTATATTGGTTCAATTAATACACAACAACAAGCATCAGCATTAACTACGTACCGTCGTCGACAACAGTTGGACTACAAGAAAGTCTCTTCAAAAACAATGCCTTCAAGAAGGAAACGATGTGAGCGCTACCATTACCGGATGAGAATGGATTATATGTTTCATTTAATTATGGAGCTTATAATCATAGTTAACTATGCAGCTTTCTTTCTCTGGCATTATTGAAAAGAGTTTTACATTACTAGCGTGGAAAGAACTGTATCTGGGCCCACACTGGATAATTGCCCAAGCAAAGGTAAACTTTTTATTTTGATGAGTAAACGGCAGGCTTGCACCGGCCGAACCATATGTTACCCGAGCCAGGAAGGATTACAATGAGTAGAGGGGTGCATGAGGAGGAAAAAAAAATTTGGGGGGGGGGGGGGGGGGGGGGGGGGCGGGGGCGGGGGGATTTAGAACAAAAGTGAGACTATAATCTCCCGAGCCCTTAAGGCCTTGTTTGGATTGTCGTTTTGAAGAGCTATACCCCCAGTAAAATATGCAGGCCTCCATCTGTCATTTTTTTGCAGATGAAAATCAAACTTTAAAATAAATACACGTGTATGAAGATACACCGATTCCAAGCATGGCATAAGCAGAGTTTGCCTCTGGGCATCTTTGCACCGATATGAGTGGGATGACGTGGATCAAATAAAGAACTTCATTATTTAAGTGTGTTGTTGTTCAGAGAAATAACACATCCCCAACAACCCCCGCGTCATCCCCTCACCCCACCCCTCCGCGGGCGACTTGGGAGGCGGTGACGATCTCCTTCCTCTCGCCTCCTCATCACCTTCCCCGGACCTCGCCGTCAGCCGGGGCAAAGCCCTTTGTGGTGGCCGATGGTGGGGTCATGTTCATTGCACCTCGGGAGGTCGGTTCGGGGCGGTCTCGCTAGGCGAACATGGGCATCGGTGACGCAGCAACAATGACTCACGGCAGCCCGTTTTATGTTGCGTGCCCGCGGCGGCGGCGGGTCAGATCAGATCTAACCTCGATGGCGGAGGCATTGGGCCTAGTCTCCGGTCAGATCTGATCCGGCCGGTACGACCTTCATGCGCGGCGGAGATGATGCTGGATGGAGGGGCCTCGAACGGATTTGGGTGAAAACCCTACTCTTGGCATGTTGCCAAGGTCGGCGATGGCGGCGTTTTTCTATGTTGTTCTCTTCTTAAATGCATTGTCATGGAGAAGCTCTAGACCCCTATCCGCTACCTCTGGGGAAAACCCTAGATCAGTTGATCGGATGACGGTGACACTCATGTGTAGTACCCCTCTTGAGGACATTATTCTTGGAGATATGCATAGGCTCGAGGGACGAGTGGACGACATCTGCGGTGGAGTGGCGTTCCCTGTTACGCATCGACTTCGTGGAGTCTGGTCGACAAGGCGCAGCAAAGTCTCGGCGACGGATGTGTCATGATGAATACACGTAGGGAGGAGGCGTTGTCTGGAGCCGTGGGGGCGTCGACGGTAGGCTGGCAAAGTCGATGTGTTGGTACCTTCTCCGAAGATGGATTGATGTAAGACGGCGATGACGACCAATGAGAGTGTGTTGGACCGGTTTGGGCCCCAAACCCGGTATGTGGCTTATTCGGGGCATCTAGTTTTAGATGTTAGGCTTCCGTGCGATGTCTGTTTTGTATTCGTCTCGGACATTCGGCACCCTTTCCTCAATGGATATGAGTAACGACAGATGTTGTCAAGATGACGGCTTCAGACATATTGATGTATTACTTTATAAGGTCTTTGTGAATAATTAATAATGTTGCTGCATGCGTCTACTAGATGCAGAGGTCGGAGGTCATTCTTGTTTTCTATTGAAAATAAAAAATAAAAGAGTGGTGTGAGAAACCAGGTCAACTCTCTCATCTATGTAAGACAAGGCCCTAAAGTTTGCACGTAGATAAGGATATGATCATTTTTAAGAGTGTTGTGAAAAATCTGGTCAACTCAGCGCAAGCATACAAACTCGGAAGAAAAACACATGTGCTAAACTGGGCAAGCACATAACGAAACCTTGTAATGGCAAGAGTGAAGAAACATTGTCTAGTACTACCAGCAACTATTATGGTTGACAGGAAATGAAGGAAAGTGCCCTTCTGCTCCCAGACTCATTTGATCCCGATAAACAGTAAAATTGAAAAAATAGAAAAAAAATAAAAATTCTGATTTTTTGTGTGATCAAACTCACAAAAGTTCTAACTCACTACAAAACATCAGCCTGAGTATCCATTTTTTTTGTCACGCCTTGTAGGAATATTATTTTGAGGCCGAATTTTTGTACGTGGATAGAAATTTTGTCAAAGTTTCATCACAAAAAAATGGAATTTTTTTAACTTTTTTTGGGAAAAATCGATTTTACTGTTCACCCGACTTAAATGAGCCCGGGAGCAGAAACTCTGCATTCGGAAGTGATAGATTACTGTCAAATCTACATGAAAATTAACTCGGAGGATCTACCCTTGATCTCACACATGCGGGGTATGGCAAGCATGCTTGATGCAGGCTTGGCCGATGGGTTGTGACAGTTTGAATTAATTATGTTTCAAAATACATAGAGAGATTTGCCAGTGGAAGATGGTTGCCGGTTCTGGAGTTTTTCGATGGTGCTACCAGTTGATATCTTCAGCACCACGATCCAAGATGTGTGAAGTATTTCTTTAGCCGACGACCCACATCGACATGTGCATCGTCACAAGTAACGACTTTTGTACAGAGGCTCATAACGCAACTTCGCTGCTATGGCACTATGTTGGATCTTGGCAAGTTGGACGCCTCTTTTTCTCTTCTCCGATGGACGCTTCGGCAACGATGATGGCTGGATTCTTTGGTGATGATGATGTAAATTTCTGTGTGTGCTATCTCTTCGATCTGTTTCAGAAAGAAGTCGTGTATGTTATATGTTGCTACTATATAAATAAATACATAGTTCTTCAAAAAAAAAACTACCGAACATTTTTTGAAGAACTCAACTAATTCTCAAAAATTTATACATTTTTTTAAATAACAAACCATTTCTAAAAAAACATAGAACATTTTTTATCAAGACTCGAATATGATTATAATTTCCAAACCTTTCTCAACACAACAATTTTAGAAGGAAAAACATAAATATTCAAACAGAAAAAATGAAATACTATTAGAAAATAATAAATGCCCTTTTTGCGTGGAAAAACTTAAATACCCCAAACAAATCCTATTCATTGTGGCCTGTAGTTTTTTCCTTTTTTGCTTGAGCCAACACTTGCCCTTTTATTTTAGGATCTGTAGCCGCAAGGGCCGACTCATTTTCATGAGATGAGTCTGGTCTTTATAAGATTTAACAGAATTTGACCTGTAGCCCCCAAGGGTCGGCTCATCTTCATGAGATGAGTCGGGTCTTTATAATATTTAACATAATTCGACATGTAGCCCCCAAGGGACGGCTCATCTTCATGAGATGAGTCGGGTCTTTTATAAGATTTAACAGAATTCGATATGTAGCCCCCAAGGGCTGGCTCATCTTCATGATATGAGTCGGGTCTTTATAAGATTTAACAAAATTCGACCTGTCAGCTGAGATGAGACGGGTCTTTGATATTTCAAGCTTGATAATACTAATATACATTAGCCCTCAAGTGTCAAGGATATTGCTTGCGGTTTGCTTGAGACTTGTCATAATCCTTCATTGCATGGGATTGAATCTTGTGCTTTTCATTACTGTTGAATATTCTCACTCTTTTATGTAGAAGTCCTTACGGGAAGCCGACTCAAGTGTGACCGGCTTGATGAAAAAATTTGAAACGGGACGGAGCGCCCAAGCCGTCGCTGAAGAAAAATTGCGCCTCGCTTTAGAGGAAGTATACAAAAATCAAGGGGCTTTTTGAAACACAAAAGGAGACCTTTGAATATGAGAAGGCCACCTTGCTAAAGTGCATAGAACACGCGGAGGGCCAGCTGAAGCCCGTTGCTGAAGAATTAGCTGGGTTTAAGCAACACTTAGGCTATCTTTGGTAAGTCACCTGTTGTAACTTAGCAAAAAAAATGTAGTTTGGCAGGCATAACTACTAACGGCCTTGATGCTTATATCGTTGTTTTCGCAGGCCCTAGGTCTTCAAATTTCCAAGATAACAACCTGCTTATGGTAAAAGCCGTGTACACTCTAACCGAGCAACTCTATTCCGGAGGCCGGCTTGCCATCAAGGCTATAATGAGGGAGAAAGAGCCGGTGGTACTTATCAAGGATATACTGAAAGTGCTTTCCACTCTACCCCAACAAATCACCGAATTGAAAAGATCAGCCGCCCGCTCTGGTGTGACCGCGGCCTTGTGCCGGGATTTCACTTATGCCAATGAGATTGATCCTGAAGAAATGGCTAGAGGATTTCCTCAGCTTAAAGATGGTGGCACAACTTTTGGTGAACCTAACTATCTGAAGTGTGTCAAGACAGCTCGGGTGCTGGCCACGCGGCTCATTGCTGGGATGGGTTTAACGAAATACCAGGTGGCTTATGATGCGAGCAACTCATGGATTCAGCCGCCCAACATTATATTAGTAGATCTGGTTCCTCAATGTCGTAAGCATACTTTCTCTCCTGAAATTGACCTGTCCCCTATTATAAATGAAGATGTTGTATTCCACGCCCTAACCCATTGCAACTGGGAAGTGGACAATCTTCAGATCGTAGAGCCCACAGAGGAAGCGAAGGATGACCCAGAGGCGGCTCAGGAGAGGGAACAACCCGAGATTAGCCCAGCCAGCGAAGGGAATACATCTCAAGCGTGATGTATAAACAAATTAAGTCGCTCGTAGCCCCCAAGTGTTGGGCCAAACAAATACTGTGACTTGACTAGAGTCTATAATAGGAGTAACTTCTCGCAGTCCTTGAAACTTTCTCATGCATTCGTGCATGTTTGGCTTTGGTGAAGGCATCTAAACTTGCTTCCCTCTTCTAATGACTGCATATTGCTTCATTCATTTTGCTATGCCTTCAGTATTTGTGTCATACTTAGACAACCTTTTAGTGGATTTAGAGTCGGCCAAGGGATTTTAGTACCCAAGGCTTCATGTTTTGGATGATCATACAAAAACTTGGTAGTATATATAAACCGACTCAGTAGGCTCAGCAACAAAGAACTAGCCTTCGAGGCTTAGTCAAACAAAACCGGTTTTTATATTCCAACCTGGTTTCAAACTTGCATAGTAGACGTAAACAACAGCTTTTTACTCGTACACTACCATATTATGGCGACATAATTACGTAAAAATATTGCCGGATTTCGAGGCTCAACATAAAGACCGGCTTTCGAGGCTCGAGTCTGGCTTCATATAAGCGGGTGTGATAACTTGTGGTTGATCCTAGCTGTCTGTATGCCGGCTCTCTCGTGACCCAAGCCAATGTTTTAACCTTAAGGAGTTCAGGGTCCTTGAAAAAGGATTGACTCTTAAGAGTACATGGGGTCACCTGATCGGAGCCGCATCAAGCATACATGCGGGTTTAACCACATATGGCATTTTTCTTTTGCCGGGTCAAGAGGGTGAGAAAGTTGAACTCGATGAGTTGGAAGTCCCCCAAATGCCCAATATTTTTGTGGCATTTTGCCAGGTCACAAAGGTGAGAAAGCTAAACTCTATGAGTTGGAAGCCCCCATGTGCCCAATAAATAAAAGATTGAAAACAAATTGGCGATTGCAACGACAAAAACTCCGAATTTCGGGTAAGCCGGCTTTATTGAATCATAAAGGGGCACATAATTTGAAAAGGAGGAAATACAAAAGTAAAGGAGCCGGTGACTGTAAAGATAATATGGCCGTAAGCGAGTGGTGCTCTGGGCTGGTTTATTTCCTTCCTAGTAGCATGTGTTATCTTCTGCAAACCTCCCAAGTAACATGATTCCGAACTTAAGTACTAATGATACTGACAGTTGTTCAGCTGCTTGGGGTTGCTTTGAAAACCATCTTGATTATTGTGTTCGTTATTCTAGCCAGGATGCTATCCATTGCCGTTATTCATGTGATGCTGGAAACCAGCGCCTGAGCCCGCCTGTGAGCCATCAGGACCATGCTGGCCGGGGTCCCACCACCATTACCTCCTGGATGACCTTAGAAGCCATGGTTATGAAATTCCTGCATGATCTAGCAATTCTCCCATGAATGGGCGGACAACTTATCTAGAGTACTATGTTTAGGACAGGGCGACTTGATCGCCTCTTCATAATTGCGAGGCTTTTCCCCATTGTAAGCCTTTCCAGGACAGCTATTACGACGTTGGTTTTTAAAACCAACATTAGTATCGGCGACGAAATCTGACCCGCCGTCTGGTTGCTTCCGCACTGTTATTCTGTTTCCCTTGGTTACCACCATGGTTATGTTGTCCCTTGCTGCCTTCTCCGTTCCTGCCTTTGCCAGTTTTATCCTCATGTGAACCGGGGTCTTTCATGCCATTTGACTCGGCATACATGGTGAGGACATCCATTAAGACACGCATGTCTTGCACTTTTCGCTTGAGTCGCCAAAGCTTTAGGACCAATGGCTGGAAGTGGCTATTATTTTCCAAGATCAAGACAGATTGAGCTACCGCGATGCTATCCGATGAGTGTATAATCTCCGCAACCCGGCGGATCCAATGATGGGCCAACTCACCGACTCGCTAGACTTTTGCACGTCCCTTGGAAATTCTTTTGCACGTTATTGGCCTTTTGCACGTCCCTTGGAAATTCTTTATGAACCGCTCATTAAGCTCTGACCAAGTATTGATGGAATTGGGCGGTAGATTCTTCAACCATGTCCGAGACGGTGCTTCAAGCATCATGGTCAGGTATTTGGCGCACACAGCGTCACTGACAATGAGCATATCCGTTGCCAACTTGTAACTTTCAATCCAAGTTGTCGGCTCAAGATCCACCGTGTAATTTGGCACCTTACGAGCCCCCTTGATGTCTTTAGGCATACGTTCTACGCGGAGAGCCGGTGACAAACAAGGTATCCCGATTGTCCTACTATTGGTTCCGGCTTCCGTTTGAGGGGGTTGCTGCTGGGTCACCTGTGCTGCTTCCACCTCTGCTTGCCGCGTCCTTCTAGCTACATTCACAACTTCTTGTGCTCCTGGTAGCATAGGCTGGGTTGGCAAAATTTGGGGTTGGTGCCAACGGCCGCTGCTAGAGACAATCGAGGATTCCAAATGACAATTTTCACCATGGTTGTCATACGGGGTAGACTGCATCCGATCGCAGCTGTAGGAGTATTGTGCTTGTTGTACCATCATTGTTTCAACATCTCTATGGCGTTCCTTGCCTTAGTATCTTTAGGGGTGTTCGCTAGCATGTTATCAACGGGGTTAGAGAAGTGACCCCACGATGTCTGAAAATGCTGTTGCGGTGAAGGAACAAGCGGGGGCCGGAGCGACTCATGTTGTTGGTTCCTAAGTGGTTGCCTAGCCCCCAGCATCTACTGAGGGGTGTTGAAGAGTTGCATCGGCTCGAAATTTAGTGGTCGCCAGCTTCAATGTCCCCTTTGATAAACTGCCTTAGATGCCTGTTTCCGACGTTCAAGCTGCCAACCTCAGCCTTAAGACGCTCCGACTCATCGTGTATGTGAGCCTGTAGTGCTGCTATCCTGGCATTCTCAGCATCTATTTCCTTCTGTAGCTCAGCCATCTGGTCTCTCAGCTTTATCAACTCCACGTTACGCCCCTCTTGATTTTCTGATGTCACAGGATGCTTAACAAGTTTTGCCATCTCGGCCATCAAATCTGCCATCGCTTGAGCCGGCGTCTTGCCTAATCCCCTTGCCCCAGAAGCTGCTCCAGGCGGGGGTGGGTTTTGAGCCGCCATGACTCCAGCAATGTAAACGACGACTTGTCTAGACGACTCATGGACCTCTTCGGGAGCCTCAACCTTCGGGAATCCTCCGAGCCCACCATCTTAGAGTGGACGGATTGATTCAGTTTCTCCCATAGAAGAGTCACCGTCTTAACTGCCGAGCACGCTGTCCCTGCTTGGCGGTTCATCTGCAAGGGAAACTCCTTGCGTGAAGCTGACGAAAACGTGACGCCGGCTGGCTTGTGCCTGATTAGATTGCACAGGACGAGTTGGATCATTAGTGTTTATGTAGAGATCCGACTTGGCAATTGTCGTACCAAACCCATCAAGGGAATCGGGCGCTCATATTTGGACGAGCCGCCCTGATGGATTCCTCGGATTGGATCGTTGATGCAGACCTTGTCATGGAGGCTTTTGTTCATCTGATCAACCGCGAACTTCCAGAACCCTGGACAGGTTCCCTTTGAATTCTCAATCCCACCGGACGAAGGCCCCACGGTGGGCACCAACTGTCGTGGTTTTGTCACGGCAAATATCCTCGTGCAAGGACTTAGGTGTGAGGCCATCGCTGATGGGTGGCGACTCAAAGAGATCGAACAAGAACAGGAGGCAGATTTACCCAGGTTCCGCCCCTCCAATGGAGGTAATAGCCTATGTCATGCTTTGTGTCTATATTAATAGAGATCTCGATTACAAAGATGCGGAATCGCTAACCTAGCTTTTCAAGGGTGTCTAACTTGTCCTTTGCCTCTAGGGGCTTGCCTTGATATATAGGTCAAGAACCCGGATTTTACAATAGAGTCTGGGTCATAACATGACCCCGTAACCTAACATATCTCTGCCTTTGTCTTTCCTTTCAAGCAAGGAAGGTCTTCAGCGTATCCCACGTTTTAGGCTCTAAGCCACCATCTTCTCATGTTGGGCCACCACCGGCCTGTTTGGTAAATCACCTTATGTTCTGTCTTCAGAGCACGACCCATCTTAGGTACAATCATCAAGCCGCCAATAGATTGATCGGCCCCACCAGGCAGGTCATATCATGGATCTATATCCCCAACATGTGCGCATGCCTATACCCTATGTGTATCTATGACCGATGGGAGGCTGCTCAACAATATGTCGATGGGTGGTGGTGTGATTGCTAGTCCATTGTGTGGTGGAGATTCCAGCCATCGAGAGGTTTCTATGGTTGGGTAAGTGATTGTCGGGAGGATGATTGGTGGTGGGAAACAAAGCTAACAAAGACTAGGTAGCTTAGTATTTATTACAAATGTGACCTACGGTAAGATACTCGGATAGGGTATTGATACGTCCATTTTGCATCATAAATTCTTATTACTATCTACTTCATTATTGTCCATTATTCCACATTATTATACAATTCTTATGTCTTTTCCCTCTGAATATGCAAGGTACACCACAAGGAGGGAAATATCTGAAAACTGGAATTCTGGACCGGAAAACCGAGAAAATGGCAGAAAAATCACGAGACTACAAATGACCTGGAACTTCATGGAGAATATTTTTCAAATATTTAAGAATTTATGGGACCAAAATATAGTAGAGGGGGGCTACCAGCATGCCACAAGCCAACAGGGCGCGCCCACCATGGGGCGCGCCATATGGCTTGTGGGCCCCATGCTGGACCTCCAACGCCCTTCTTCTCCTATATGGTGTGTTTTACCCTAGAAAAAATTATAAGCGACATTTCGGGACTAAGCGCCACCATCTCGAGGCGGAAACTCGGGCAGAGGTCCTTTTGCACTCTAGTAGTCAAATTCTTCCGGGGAAATTCCTCTCCGGGAGGGGGAGATCGAAGCCATCATCATCACCAGCGCTTCCTCCTTCATGGGAGTACCAATCTTCATCAACATCTTCACCATCACCATCTCATCTCCAATCCTAGTTCATCTCTTGTATTCAGTCTTTGTCCCAAAACCTCTGACTAGTACCTTTGGGTTACTAGTTGTGTTGATTACATCTTATAGTTGATGCTTGTTGGATTACTTGGTGGAAGAGATTATGTTCAGATCCTTAATCATCATTAATATACCTATGATCTTGAACATGTTGATGATGTGTGAGTAGTTACTATTGTTCCTGAGGACATGGGAGACGTCTTGTTATAAGTAGTCTTGTTAAGTTGGTATTCGTTTGATATTTTGATGAGATGTATGTTGTTACTTATCTTAGTGGTGTCATGTGAACATCGACTACATGACACTTCACCATGCTATGGGCCTAAGGGAACTCATTCTGGAGTAACAAGTAGATGATGGGTTGCGAGAGTGACAGATGCTTAAACCCCAGTTTATGCGTTTCTTCATAAGGGGTTGATTTGGATCCACACGTTTCATGCTATGGTTAGATTTATCTTAATTCTACTTTCGTAGTTGCGGATGCTTGCGAGAGGTGGTAATCATAAGTAGGTTGTTAGTTCAAGTAAGAACAACACCTTAGCACCAGTCCACCCACATATCAAATTATCATAGTAGCGAACGTGAACCAACTCAACATGATGAACATGACTAGACGGAAATTCCCATGTGTCCTCGGGAGCACTTGCTTAATATAAGAGAACTTTCAGGCCTGTCCTTTGCTACAAAAAGGATTGGGATATCTTTCTGCACCTATGTTAATATTGTAACTTGTTACATGTTATGAATTATCTTGCTACAAAACTATCTATTATGGATACTCAAAGCACTTGCATAGAATACCTTGCTGAAAACCGCTTGTCATTTCCTTCTGCTCCTCGTAGGGTTCGACACTCTTACTTATCGAAAGGACTACGGTTTATCCCCTATACTTGTGGGTCATTAGGTATGGGCATGTCTATGGGCACAAAACTATACCCATGCCCCACCTACGACATGTAGGGTTTGGGCACTACCCATGGGCACGAGAATGCTCCTAGATCCTACCCAAGTGGGCCAGGTACCCATGGGTATCCATGCCCATGGGTAAAATTTACATCCTTAGTGGTATAAATGTTTTAGCAGTGTCTCGCTAAAAGGTATTTATGTACAATTATTTGTTAATGTTATAAAATAGCTAGCAAGCTATAGCCCTGCTTTAGCTGATTTGAAGAAGTATCGATATTTAGCATAGTCCGCTATTTAAAACTAAGCAACCAACACTACCAAATAAATTAGCTACACAATGCCGGTGATCAAGTCATTGCAACTTCACACTATCGTCTTGGCTCACTTGTCCTGGGGATTCTTCATCTAGTTGATGCACCACCAAGTGTTGTAGAAATAGAGGCCTTCTTTGGTAGCACTGGATCGACATTTGAAGCACCTGATAAGGATAGAGCCGTTGGGACATTTGTGTTTCCTGATGTGAATCTTGCTATGGATTTAGCACAATATAAGGGAGTACATCTACTGCAATGGTTTCCACAATGATCCTTGAGACATTAGACATTGATCTTGTCTTAGCATCATATAAAGCAACGACTTTGAATGCAGAAATGTAGACCAGGTTTCCTCTAGAAGTACTTCTAGGGTTGCACATGCCAATGGTCTTGGACGATGGTGGCATCGCTGATGGTGCTATGAGATGACTAAATGATGATAAGGAGGACATGCAAGAAGATAACTATGTTGGGAAGATTCAGGATCAGATAGACCATTTGGCAAAATACACCATCTTCAATGTGAGTTTCGATGGCCAAGTATCGTTATCATGAAAGACATTGTAGCAAATATGAAAGAGCTTGAAGAGGTTATGAAGCATGAAGGTAGAGAACCAAATTACTAAGCACATAATCTAGGCAAAGTTGTTATGTCAGTAGAATTAGGCAGTCATGTTTGGTTGTTAGCCCCCCTAATACGAGATTGCATGCTTTGCGAACCATGGTTTGATTGAATAAAATCCACCGACTCCACTACAAAAAGATGACCTTTTCTATGCCCCTCAAAATCAGCCTGCAAGCAATGGGTCATTTATGTATTAGTTAGATCCAGAGCCCACTTAGAGAATTGGAAGAAAGAGAAAAGATAAATAGGAATGTTGGCTAGGCATGTTTCCATGAGAACAACTCTTCCTCTGTAATTCAAAAGTTCCCTCTCTTGAGAACTGACCTGCGAATGGTTGATGAAGAGGACAGTGGTATCCTCAGCCCAGTAGGGTTCAAGTCCTAGACTTGACATTGGTGCTTGCATTTTCATGTATTTATATTAGGCCTTCTGGCGATGTGCGTTCAGTGAAAAGAAACTCTCCCATCGACTATGAAGGTATGTTTGTGGCAACTTCATCAATCTCAAGACAATGTGTCGGCTTAGTCCATCGAAGATGCTCGCAGAGGTATGGTATGAGTCTATGCATTTATAGAGGTGAGTGTATGTGTTTGCCTATGAGCGTCTATATCTATACACTGTTGAATAAAAATATTTTCTCTCCAACCAAAAAAACTTTCAAGATCTTGCCTACTATAGGATGCACGACATCCATACTTAATTTGACATAATAAATGTCTGATTAACTCTTACCTTCTTATTTCACATGCAGTTTATATATTGTGTATCTTACCTATGATTTGTTGCTTATTTCGTAATTCCAGCCATGTATGCATAGCTGCAAGTCAATCCCTTGATGTGTCCTATTATTATTATTATTATTATTATTATTATTATTATTATTGTTGTTGTTATTATTATTATTATTGTTAATATTATTATTATTATCTTGCTGGAAAAACATTCACTCTATTCATTTCAACAATGGTAGTACAACAAACACTAAAAATCATAAAATTTACATCCAGATCCGTAGACCACCGAGCAACGACTACAAGTACCGAAACAACTACAAGATCCGTAGACCACCCAGCAACATCCAGATCCCTCGCCAGAGCCGGGCAAACATTGTTATAGTAGACAGTCGGAAAGTCATTGTGCTAAGGTTTCATGAAACCAACGCACCAAAACAACAACCTCCACCGATGAAGAGTGTAGATCAGAAGGATGCAACCTGAAGACACAAGAACATAGACGAACGATAAATAGATCCAAACAAATCCACCAAAGATAGATCCGTTGGAGACACCTCCACACGTCCATTTACAATGCTAGGCGCATCAACACAACATGGACTAGACGAGGAGACCTTTAGTCCATCTTCAGGGAGCCGCCGCAGTCTCGACTTCGTGAGCAGAACACCAACTCTAACAAAACTCAAAAAAATATCTAAAAACGGAGCCCTCCCACCGACAAGGGCCGGGGTCCACTCCGCCTCAATGGCCCTAAGGCCACCGGAGACGAGATGAACCAATGATGGCACCTGTGGGAGGCAGATGAACCCTAGCATTTTGGGGAGGCGCCGGCTGGCTAGATGAGTTGAAGACCAAGTCACGTTAGAGCCCAGCCCAAGTTGTATGCTCGGAAATTTGACCCATGTCCTATTTCTATTATTGTTATAACCTCTTTGATATTTATTGTTTGGGGAACATAAGCGATTCGTAATGACAAGGACTTGGAGAAATTTCCTTTTCAAGCTTAATCATTTCCTGGATTCAAATAAATCATAGGGTCTATTGAGAAGAAGGCTACTACTACATCCGAAACCGTATAGAGAAAATCACACACATTCCAAAAACCTTCACAATGGACAACAATCATTCCCTTAGCTACCCTTGGGTTCGCTACTTCTACTTAGAAAGTCGGCCCCAGCTAACCATGTGCACTTGCAGGACACTAGGTGCCTACCACGTGGTTAAAATTAATATAGTTGCCACCTGTATGGTATTCCTAGGGTTCACCTCATATAAAACTGATATAACTCCATAATTCATAAAATGCATGACCGCCCAAACATTTTCAGATACAGTCAACTAATTATTGAAAGCAACAGGCATATATGCACGAGGAATGACATGTCATCACTTGGGGACAAGTAGGTTGATGAGGTTGCTAGCGACAGTACAATGCTCCTTCATCTCGCGATCAATGTAGGACACTACGGACTTCTTCTCTATCCTTTTGAATGCTACCCTGCAGGTATCACTGGCGCCCATTGCAAATGAAACATTGTCCAACGTAGTAGTGTAGAACCCAATTTTGAAGTTTGAGTCAGCATAAATCTCAAGGGCACTAGTGGCTTCAGAGTAAGCCTTGAGGCAGATGGCAAGTGCAAACCCCTCCGCCGTACTCTGGTTGTTCTTGGATAGGTTACCAATGACCTTGACATTGTGTCTCGCAGTGTTAGTGGCGATCTCCAAGGCGATGCTGGCAAGGTCATGCTCGGTGGAGGCATGGGAGCTTTGTGGCTTGGCAGTAAGCACGGCTATGCACAATGCGGGGTTGTTGGTCTTGTTACATGTGCGGGAGATCAAATCATTGTTAGCATGGGTAACAAGGAGGCCAGAGGACGCTACGGCGAGCGTGACGAGAAAAATAGCTAAAAATGATGAAACACTCGCCATTGCAGTTTGCATTTGCACCTAGCTTGGTATTGTTGTGTTGTTGTGGTACATGGTCACTATATATATTTCTATATATAGACACCCCTACAAGAAAGAATCCTTATCATATCTCCATATTTGTCACATAGTATATATTTATTGCTTTTGCTACACGGAATATGACCACAAATCATATAAATAAATAAATGATCAAATGAGTGCTTTAGATTTTCTGAATCCAGCTAGTGAGTAAATGTACAATTTTTTTGGCGAATTAAACAATAAATATAATCTATATCTCTATATGGACGTTCATTGGAGAAAATCCTTGTGGTCTCATCTGCCGTAATCATGGTATATATATTGCTTTTGCTACATGGATTGTAATACAAACCAAATAAATAAATAAATGATCAAATGAGTTCTCTAACTCTCATGAATACATCTAGTGAATCAATTTACAACCAGTTCTAAAAATAAACAAATAAATATAATCTATCTCCATATGGATGTCCACCAAAAAATCCATATGATCCGAGATCTGCCTTTTTCTAATATCATATATTTATTGTTTCTACTGCCTTCAATGTGATAGAAACCCAAATAAATGAATGAATGCTCAAATGAGTACTCTAAATCTCATGAATACTACTAGTGAATAAATGTACACAAAATATTGCAAATAAAATTTAATGTAATTTATATAGCCATATGGACGTCCATCAGAGAAAATCTTTAGGATGTGAGATCTGCCTTAATCGCAATATATTTATTGTTTTTGCTACATGGGGTCAGAAGAAACATCGTATATATAAATGAATATAAGAACGTGAGGATGGTAACTTGTGAATTCATCTAGTGAATAAATCTATATCTTTATCTATCTATACCTATCTATCTATCTATCTATCTATCTATTTATCTATCGATCTACCTATCTATATCTATCTATACTAATTACAGAAAATCATGTGCTTTCTCATGTTAATTAGAGAAAAATAGAAAATTAACCCAAATGATAAGTGACACACGTGTGGCATGAAGTAACACCGCCATGACATTTTTTATAACTAAAACTGCCATTTAAAAAAACATAAATAAATGAAACTTAACATCCAAACAAATAGTTTCCATGCTTCACAACTAAAGTTGCCATCTCCGGATAACTAAACTTGCCATAAGAAAACGTTAGGGTGAAATTGCTTCGTCCCACAAGTGTTAAATTTATCAGAGTCTAAAATCTATACATATACTTACTTATACTAATTAAGCACTCCCAACAAATTCCCACGTTAATTAGACAAAAATAAAAATTAAAAATCCCAAAAAAAATCTCGCATTAATTAGAGAAAATTAGAAAATAAAAACCATTGATTTGATGGGTCTGAATTATAACGGTTCAGATCTATCTAAATGTTGTGATTTCCCACGTTAGTTAGATATAAAATTAGAATATAGAAACCTTTGATTTAAGGGATTTTTATTTCTGTGCCCTTGGTTCCTTAGTTGTACTCATTCATCCCCACGCTCTTAACTTTTGCTCACTTTCCCCACTCCCTTGCCCGAAACCCTCAAAACAGGTTACAACACACGTTGCCGTCGGTTCAATGCCTCTGACCTTTAACTTTGACGAGTGGGGCCATGTAGGGCCGAATCCACATTTTGACCGTTACATGCTAACGAGTGGGGCCACAAAACTAACACTCGTTGTAACCTGAATCAGATCGAGTCGCTTCCGCGCCGCCCCTCCGTCGCCGTCGTGCCGCCTCCGCCACATCTACCCTCTCTCCCCATCTAGGATTAGGAAGCGATGTCGGGGGAGAACACCGTCCGACCCATCGACCATGGAGATGATTGGGTCGAATCAAAGGCGGATAATTCATGGATTCCAACCAGGTAAGCATCGTTTTCCTCTCAAATTGATTAGGAGATCCGTAAATTAGGCTATATTTGACCATTGTTGGCGTGAATCCATACAATTTTTCTGACAATGTTCGGTCTAACTGCGCCCTTTATTTCAATTGAATATGGTTGATCTTGCACTTGCTTTTCGGCTGGTGGTTAGAATGGAAACTAGCGAGCTGCATGGAACTAAACCGTATCTGATTTCTGGTTTTTCCTATCCGAAAGTGGTGGAAACCAACATTCCGTTCATAGATTTCCGCGAGGCACTCTGTTGTGATTATCCGTGGAGCCCTGCCGATGGTGTTGAACTGAGATATTTCGACAGTATCGAGCAGCGATTTGTCCCATTAACTTGTGATGAGCATCTGGAATTGCTATTTAGTTTGAATCCTGACATCTGTTTCTATAAAATCCATATCGGTGTGCTTCAGGCACGCAAACAACGTATCCCTAAGGGGAAGGGTGTTCAGACATCATCTGTCTCTGCTAATAGCGAGCGTCCTCGCACTGCTTGTAGGTCGAGACCAAGTAAACCTAGTAGTTCTGAAAGCCACAACATGTCGGCTGCCGCTAATTCTACCTCTTCTCCTCTCCCTTCTACACCTTGTGTAGAAGTAGATGCAGATCCTGACGAGGCACTGCATCGACATGATGATGAGGATGAGACTCTATTCCCTGAACTTGTAGATAGAGTCATCCAACATGCAATGGAAGATGAATATCTAGAGGAGCCTACCAGTCGTGCTAGATTTTATGACATTGACCATGAAGAGAGGGAGGAGAACATCGACTCCTTAGTTTTACAAGAATATGATGGTGAGGACATGCTAACAATTGAGTGGAACACGGAGAATCCTCAGCTTACTCTGGGAACCGTATGCGAATCGATGGTGGACTATCGTAATGCAGTGACTACATATTGCATTCTCACTGAAAACTCCTATGAGGTTGATAGGAGTGAGCCAACAAGATTCACTGTTCATTGCCCTTATGATAGGTGTAGGTGGAGGTTGCATGCATCCACTATGCTAAAGAGCAAATTGATTCAGGTATTACAACTGAATCTTTTTTTCAGATTATTTATCAATTCTATATTCAGATCATGTCTATTGTTTCTTAATTGTATTTGACATCATTTTTCATTTTGTTTCAGATAAAAAATACCACACGGGCACACTTGCCCACCTGGAGGGGGAAGGGGAAAGGACAAATCAAAGCTTGCAAAGACTAGGTCGGTGGCAGATGCAATCTTGGATTGGGTGAGGGAAACACCAACAATTGTTCCAACAACACTCCATGGGAAGCTATTTGAAAAGTACAAGATTAATATACGTTACATGAAGATTTTTTATGCTAAGGAATGGGCCCTTGGTAGGATTAATGGTCCATGGAATGAGAGTTTTCAGTTGCTTTACACCTTCAAAGATGAAGTGGGGACGACTAGTCCAGGGAGTGTTGTAGAGATTGACAAGCATACAGTTCGGTACAAATTAAAAGGGAAGACAGTGGAGAAGGAGTACTTCAGGAGTACTTCAGGAGGGTTTTGTTTGTTTCAAGGCTTGCTGGCAGGGGTTTCTGAATGGTTGTAGGCCCTATTTTGCGGTCGATGCAACTTCTTTGAATGGAAGATGGAGAGGCCAGCTAGCAGCAGCTTCTTCAGTTGATGGACACAACTGGCTATTCCAAGTTGCATTTGGTGTGTTGGAGGTAGAGTCCAAGGAGAGTTGGGTCTGGTTTCTACAGCAGTTATGCAACATTATAGGTGCACCCTCAGGTTTAGTTATACACACAAATGCTTGCAAAGGTTTAGAGAGTGTAGTAGAAATCGTATTCCCTGGAGTGGAACATAGGGAATGTATGCGACACCTAGCGCAGAATTTTAAAAAGAAATTCGAAGGCAAAGTTTATGATGAGAACCTATGGCCTGCATCATACACATGCAGCTTGAGGAAGCATGAGCACCATTTGAGAGTGTTGTATGCTCACAATCCTTTGGTGAAGGAGTACATGGATGAACATCATGGAAAGGTGTGGTCAATAAGCAAATTCAATGAAATCTGCAAAGTAGACTATGTGACCAATAACCTTGTTGAGTGTTTCAATGCAAAGTTCAAGTCAGTGAAAGGGCTTTTGTTGTGGCAATCATTTGATAAGGTCAGGCAGATGATCATGATAAAGATGACTCTTCGTAAAAGAATTGCAGAAACACAATATGTTGACCATCTTATGCTCCCATCTCTGATTAAGGCATTGCATGCCAAGGCAAGAGGACTAAGGATGAAATGCATTCGACCGTCGACATACGAGGATGAGGTGACATAAACTGACAGTAAAAAGAGGGAATGGAGATATCGAGTGAACGTTGCAACTAAGGAATGCAATTGTAGGCAATGGCAGATCCACGGGAAGCCGTGCATACATGCCCTACATCTCATGACTATTATTGGAGGTGAAGATGGTGAAGTTGATCAGTATTGCTCTGAATATTTCTCTGTTGCCAAATTTAGGGCTCCTTATGCTGAAAATGTGCCTGCACTCTTGGGAAAAACCCAATGGAACATAGTAGACCGAGGGTTCAAACTCCATTCTCCTGTATTGACTAGACCACCAGGAAGACCAAGGAAAAACATGATAAGATCTGGTGAAGAGGGTCGTGTAAAAAAACAACGTAAGTGCAAAAAATGTGGTATCCTAGGGCATATTGCTAGGACTTGTACCAATCTAGTAAATGTATCATTTGGAGAAGAGGAACAATGGGCAGCAACAACTGTAGAGGAGAATGCAGCAGCAGAGGAGAATGCAACAGGTTTAGAGGAGAATGCAGTAGCAAAAGAGAATGCAACAAGTTTAGAGGAGAATGTAGCAAGTTTAGAGGAGAATGCAGTAACTGAAGTAGCAGCTTCGTATGTGTGCAACTTTTCCCTTTTTTGCATTTGTTCTCTTTTTATCGATGGCTAAGCTTATTTCTGTTTGTCTTGGCTCTAGGATAATTAGAGGCATAGGACAGAAAAGACCTAGAGAGGAAGAAACTTAGGTTGAACCATCATCTGATGCTGAATTTGAAACCATGGCTTATGAAGGTTTTGAAGCTATAAGAGAGGAGGAAGTTATTTTGTCTGAAGTTCCTTTAAGGATTAGTGAACCCACACATGACAATCAACTGGTCATCACTTGCTCGGTCAGTCAAAGCTCAACAAAACCGCCACCACTAGAAGTGAAGATTAGAAGCAACAAGACAAAGATTTCAAAAGCACAAAATATCCCAGAGGGAAACTAGGAGCAAGACGGTTAACCCATCGTGAAACACAAGGAGCAAGGCAAAGATTTGAATTTGAACTTGAATGCAAGTCATAAACTTTGAACTTTAAGGATTTGTAATAAGGATTATGTCGTCGATTTGAACTACTATGAAAACTGGTAAGGTGTAATAATTATATTTTTAATTTGATGTGGAATTTGAGGTAGAATACAACATTGATGCAAAATTTGAATTTTAGGCGAACTTTGAATTTGAACCAACACTTGAACTCCATTGCTCTTTGGTGTGAGTTGCAAAGTTTTCTAAACTATTATAAACGTTAGGTGATCAATCTGGTCTCTTTTGCGTGGTAAAACTTGTAGTCCTGAGAAATGTGCTCCAAATGAGCCCCCAAGGTACGGTAAACAACCCCATTTATGATCAAGTTTTTTTAAGACCTACTCTGAATGAGCCAAATATTTTTATTAACACCTATTCAATTTATATAGTGTAGATTCGAAGTCTCACTATTTATTGAATTAATCTTCATATTTTTACATTTTTTTGAAAAAGTATACTTTAATAGAAACCCATTAAAAACACGTTTAAAATATGAAAATGGGAAACTAAGTTCAGATCCTTCTTATTCACTTTGAAATCAAGCTTTGATGTTTTTTTGACTTTTTTGATTTTGAAAAACTGAAGGGAACCCTACCTCCTCTCCTTGGACTCTATGAAATGTTGTGCGTGATAGTTCATATGTGTGAAAGTTTTTTCATGAAAATGTTCATAGACAAAGTTTATGATTTGTGATTGGTAACATGTCACACAAGACAACATTATGCACAGGTTTTATATTTTTTTGATTTTGTTAAATTAATGGTGCTCATTTGACCTCGATCGTGCCAGCTAGGTTTTTTTTGTTAATGTCTGTATACCAGGTTTAGTATTTTTCCTCGTTAGTGTGTCTTATAAAACGACGAACGGCGAAGGTTTCATATTTTTTCGATTATTTGTAAATTAGTTATGCTCAGTCAAAGCTTTGGAAAACCCGTTGACCAGCTCAAACCCCTCTAAACCTCACGGTGAAGGATCAGTCGTCCGATCATACCCTAGCGCCAAGCGACATCCCTTTGTGCCGTTGGATAACATGAACGGCTCCGCATCGTTGGATTGTGGGGCAATCCGCGAGAGGCGTTCCCCAAGAGTTGTTGGTTGTGCTCGCCCACCCTTGCCTCCCCTTTCTTCTGCTGCTTATTCTGCGGCGACGAGAGGAGCCACTACTCTGCTTCTTCTTCTCCGGCGTGAGAGGAGTCACTCCTCTGCTTCTTCTTCTCCGGCGACTTTGGGCGATATGTCGAGCTCTACTTCAGCCTCCCGCCCTCGTGGACCTATTATGGTCCACTTCCCATGGAGCGATGTCCTGACTGCCCACGCAGCGCGCCACTGGTACGATTGACTTCGCAGGTGGTCAAGATGACAACTCTGGGTGCGAGTTCGTGAAGTGCGAGAGCAAGCCAGAGGGGCAGGTTAGATCTCATGATTTTCTCTGATTTCTGTTTCTATTTGCTTTTAAATTTTTTCCATGGATCTGGGATTTAGGGTTCATGTTTTCGTTTCAGATCGTGACAAAATGCACACATTTTGAATGGCTGGATGAGTACTTTCAGCGGATTCAACGTAATGGGGCCCCAATCCGGGAGCTCAATCTGCCGTTAGCACTAACGAATTTGGTCTGTGAAAGTGTTGCTCCGACACTTGGGGATGTAGATCTGAAGGGGGAGTTAAAGAAGATGAACAAGAAGTTGAAGCAGATGATTCAATTGAACAAGCACGCGAATCTGATAGCTTTAGGATTTTATTTTTGTATAGTTGCTCTAGGATTTGCTTACTTGCTAGTCATCACTCATTAGAGATGTTATTAGTGTGGTGTCACGTGCTCTAGGATTTGATTAAATTTTTGGATCATGTGCTCTAAGATTTGCTTAAATGTTTGGATCATGTGCTCTAGGATTTTCTTAAATTTGTGGAGCATGTCTCTATGCTCTGTGTTGCTTAATTTGTGGATCATGTCGGTTTCGTCAGTTTTGTACACTTTCAGTTTCTTCAGCTTCGTGAGACAACACCGACTGCAGAAGAAAAAACGTAGTTCTAGGGCCCAAATTCAAACTAAGCTCTGGTTGGGCCGTCGCATTGCGTTAAGTGTCGAAGACCCACAAAGATAAAAGAGGCCTAGAAAATAGTGCATGCGCCGGCTCTGTTTTTTTGCTTGATTATTTCCATGGTAAATTCATTTATTACCATGCCAAACAAAAATAGTGCATGATGGTAAATCGATTTATTGTTAGCAGTACAACTTTTGTTCCATGGCATTTTTTACATATAATTGCCATGGCGAACTTAAGAATAAAAAAATTCATGTCATTGTTAGTGTAGATACCCTGAAAAATTATTTATTGAACTCGCCCATGTCAAATTTATTTGTACATATCGTGGCAATTCCCTTTTGTATATAGGGTACGGCACAACACTTTGACTTTTTGACATGCGGGTATTATAAACATGTTTTTGTTGCAAGAAAAATATTGTATACACAATTATTTGTTTCTGTTTTTGTTTTATACATGATTTTTTTTGTAGAACATGGAAAAATTATTATTGAGAGCATGTCAGATTTAATTATGTAGATCATTATATCCATCAGAAACCACGTCTAAAATAAAGTCCGGTGGCACCATTAGCCACCATATCCATATAGAGAGCATGTCTAGGGCTCGGCTACGATACCATATCCATCTAGAGAGCATGTCTAGGGCTTGGCAATGGCACCATATCCATCTACCGATATCTCACATAGCAAGCATACATACATAATATAAAAAGTAGCAACCATTGCATAGTTCTTACATAAAACATAGGGTGCCATAAAACATAGGGTGCCCTACAATCATCCATGACACTAGAGAAACTAACCAGCAACCAGAGTCAGCTAAACATAGCTCAGAGAGCATAATAGCGAAAGCATACAATATATATCCTACATACTGCCTAGTGCACTACACGTGTTTGTAGTCAAAGATGTCTTGATCCGCCTGTGCTGGACCCTGGTCCGGCTGGGCCGCCACCTACGCCTCCTCCTGCATCGCCCACGCTGCCTCTATCTACTGTTGACGAAGGCGCCGGGCCTGAGTAGCTTCTTCCGAGCGGATGGAGTTGAGGATCACCACTTGGTCAGGCCCCAGATAGTAGACCGGCGGTGCCTCCACTTCCGGCTCCTTCGGCGGCGCCTCCACTTCCGGCTCCTATGGCGGCGCCTCCACTTCTGGCTATTGCGGCGACGCCTCCACCTCCGACTCCTACGGCGGTGCCTCCTCCTCCGGCTCCTATGCCTGCGCTTCTGAATCCTCTTCCCCCATTGACCCCTCCTCGAAATCTTCCTTCGGTTCTAGAGGTAGCCTCGCTTGCCTCCGGATTTGGGCCTGTCGAAGGAGGAAGAGACGGTCTTCGATTGTGTAGTACTGGCGGCGTGGTGGCATGGCTGATGGGCTCGGAGAGGGGAGTGCTCAGGTCCCGGCGTGGAGAGGGAGCAGGCGGATGAGCTAGGGTTGGGGGACGCCGTCCGGCTTAAATAGCTGTCTACGGATAATGACGGGGAGCCGGATAGGTGCCTCGACAATCAAGGAGAGGAGGTCAAAGAAATTTGAATTGGAGACACGTGCGAAAAGAGAGGAACCAACGACAGCGACCATCGCTGCGTCCGTGGCGGCGCGCATGCAGCCATGCTAGCTCGATCACATGGCATGCATAGCAGGCTTCTGTATCATGGCGGCATACATCGATCGGTATACCCTAGACTTTAATTGCCGTGCTGAATTGATGCTGCGGAGGTCAAAGGCTGAGATGGTGTGAACTGTGAATCGATCGAGCAGGTGCTTGCGAGAAGGGACGAATTGGCAGCAGCGACAGACGCTGCATCGTGTGGAAGCTCAAAGGAAGGCTGCGTTCGTGGCGGCACGCGTCGACGCATGCAGGCAGGCTGGCTGGTTCATGTCGCGCATGCATAGCAGGCTTATCGTGGCGGCTTGTATCAGCGCATGATGCACGAGGGCGTTTAATGCAACAGCCCAAACGAAACCACGGCCCAACGGTCCAACCAGAGCCAGGGTCAAACGCGACCCCACTTGGCTGGTCCAACAGGCAACACTGTGTATCGCGGCCCCACAAGTCAGAATGATCAAAGGAGGGCGACACTGTCCAACGCGGCCCTACTTGGCAGATCCAACGGGCAACACAGTCCTGCGCGGCCCCACTCGTGAGAGTTAACGATCAAGCCATTGACCCGATGGCAACATCCGCTGTGATCAGTTCTGAGGGTTTCGGGCAAGGAAGTGGGAAAAATGCGCAAAAGTTAAGAGAGTGGGGATGAATGAGTACAACTAAGGAACCAAGGGCATAGAAATAAAAATCCCTTGATTTAATGGTTCCGAATTATAACGGTTCAGATCTATCTAAATCTCTACCTAATAATAAAGCAAATAGTGCTTATGATTGTACGCCATTTAAATTAGCCCTAAAGTTGGCGAGAATTACCCATTATGCTATCCATAAATAAAAAAACGGTTTGTTACACCACATGGGCCCTTTAATTTTGTTTATATAGTGTGTTGCCTGTGTTACAACACAAGCATGGACTTTGCCCATTGGCCAACATAGCTACGCCTTACTCCACCATTAAGACGGAGACGTGAGTTTGACTCCAGCACCGCCCTCTTTTTCTTTTTCTTCATATTTTTGTGTAAATTCAAATGCTTTTAAAACATTCATATCTTTTAAACCCTAACTTCAAATCTAACATCTTATATATGAAAAACACTCAGAAAAATGTGAAGATTTCAAATATGCTATAATTTTGCATGGTACAAATTTCTATAATAAAGTTTATAGTGCAATCTTAATTAATACCTTCTTTATATTGGTTATTTTGGAAATGCTTACTACACTTGTTTCTTGTCCCATTTAACTTGAGTAGATATAATAGTGTAATGCCCTCACAAAAGATAGAGTTGACACTATAGCGGATGTTGATTCCTACTAGCTACCATATGTTAAAGGTCGCAATAGGTATATAGTCATCATATTTCCCATCGTGCAATAACCAATCAATATACCATGATGTACACTAAACTATTGATACGAGGTTTATGTAAACAAATGGACGACCTTCCTATTTTTTAAAATTGTGCCCACAAAGATTTTTATAAACACATTGAGTAAACTTAAAAAATCATGCAGTCATTACATTTTTACGGAACATGTAACACTACTTATCATATTGTTTGTTGTGTGGAGATTTCAAAGGATTTTTAAATATCGTCCAATATGTATAAAGGGGTGCTTTTTTTTCCGTTGCAACGCATGTGCATGTTTGCTAGTTATGTGCTAATTAGAGACCCACCGTCACACAATCTCTACACCAAACATGACCCAACGTCACATAATTACAATCGGAAAATTAAATTTTATCCATCCAATCTCCAGGTCTCGCCGATCTAAACCCTAAATAACCTCTCCTTTCCTAAAAAAAACCCTAAATAACCTCATCTAGGAGTCCCACGTTGCTCTTGCCCACCCTTTTTCCTCGCACCAATCTAAACCCTTTATAATCTCCTCTAGCAGTTACCAAATGCTCAACCTTTTCCTCGCATTAATCAACTCCGTCCATAAACGCCTGGATTCTCTACCAGGTCTCTGCTGCCCTGCTGCTTCCCTGCCTCTCCTGGGTCGCCCCTCGTTGATACATGCGATTCTTTTTTTCAAAACTCGGCCCTGAGGATCTCGATTTCTTATAAAACAGAAGAGAATTGCCTGGTTAATTTATAAAAAACCAGGCAAAAATCGCTACAACATGCCCAGAAAGGTCACCCGGCCGAACTGGAACCTACAAAGACGCACACACACCACCGAGGAGAGAACACTGTCAAGATGGTCCGCAATGTCATTGTCATCACCTCTTCACGAGCAAGCGACTCCGACATCGACATGGCCGACCCGTCAAGACCCTCCGAACGAACGAGGCACGAGGGCCCTGCTGGCCAAAGCTAAACAGCCGACCGGCACCATGAATACCAGGCAGCTCTGACTTTGATGACGAGCCTCGCAGGAGAAAAGCAGCCCGGCTGACTTCGACAGACTCCGAACCGCCCATCGCCTAGCATCGTTGCCGCCGTGTCGCCCTGCAACTCTTTCACGCTCAAGGGCAGGCCGACCATCGAGCACCAAGAAAAGTCGCGACCCTACAAACCTTGCCACCATCATCGTCGCCACACAAGACGCGACGCCAGAACCTCCCACACCTCCAGTCAGGCACCTGCTGACCGCGATGTCATGCACGTCCAGCCGACAAGAAGCCCAAATGGGACCAAGATCTTCAAGGCGGCGCCCCCAAGAGAGAAATGACATTAGAACATGCCGTCGTCGCCCAATGCATGTGTGTGTGGAGGCGTAAAAAGCATAGTGATGGGAAACGATTGTTGGAGAAGGGGCAGACCAAGCTGGCGGATAGATACTACTTCCTCCGTCCTATAATATAAAAGCGTTTTTAACATTACACTATTATATTGTAAAAGACACTCTTATATTATGAGACGAAAGGAGTAGCATGATATTTTTTAATTCGGTCTTAATATATTTGTTTCTTGGCGGATTCCCCGATTGGATCAAAAAGAATTTTGTTTCTTGCATGAACATAATTAATTAGTGTGGTAGAATTTTTGTTGGCGCAGGTCCCAATTGTACGTCCTTTGATGAGAGTTCTTTCCGCCATGAAGACGTATGAACAGTTGAACACGCAGGCATCAGCAAATTGCTTTCCGGTGATACAAAGTACACGTACTTAAGCACCTAACTGTTGGATCGGTCAAACTTCAGAACCTTGATTGAACACCATATTAGAGCGGGTAAGCCAGGCTCGCTCCTGTGCATTTGCTAGCTAGAGCTGTCCTGTGTTGACACGTGTTATTTTGTTTTTCCCTTTTTACCTTTTACTGCTCCTATTGATATAGTACGAGATAAGGGCCAGCTAAATAACTAAAAAATGTTTCTTTCTTAAACATAAGTCTTTTTAATGAGTTCATTACGGATTATATGCGGATATTGATAGACATACACAACACACACCCAAGACACGAAACCAACACACCATCTTTTTTTTACATTTTACTGCTCCTATTGATTTATGACACAATGCTCAGCAAAGTGACTAAAAAGGGTTTCCCCGCTTTATATTATAAATTAATCATCATCTCATTATATCCGAACAGATCGATACAAACAGGTACCACCACTGCACACAACACACACACATCCTAGACAAGATATAAAGGTTCCGGGCACCTACACACCATCCCACCGACTAACAAACTACATGTGTGGGAAGAATACCGCTTGGAGCCGACGGAGACCTCCACCATGAGATTCCACAATGGAGAGGTGAGATGGACAAAGACAAGCCGAACAACGATGAAATCAGGACTTCAAAACATAGCCTCACAGAAGGTTATGATCACGGATAGACGCCACCGTTGGTTCCCAAGTAAAGTTTTCACCCGGAGCAAGACAAAACGAGTTGGAACGCCATGACAGAGCCTTTATATAGAAAGGATACGATGTCAACAGACGCCGCCACCATCATCCCGTACAAGGATCTTACAAGTGATGTACCCCGACGCTCACAACCCTTCATCGCACCCTAGCTCCGTCGACCATCCGCAACCAAGCCACCCGATTGGCCATGACCGCCCACCCGAACCTGAGACGCATGCTCCTCCCACAAACGTCGTGCCTCCCGCCATCAGGGTCTCCATCCTACATTCAGACAAACCCAAGACCAAGCAAAGTGAATGGCTTGGGTCCGAAGGGACGCCCTAACCAACAAAACTTCACCCCGCGTCCCGCCTTGAAAATCGCTGGAGCTACACGCCAATGGACGAGGAAAGAGGGATGAGGTGAAGCGAATGCATCCACGACCGGCACACCGCCATTGCCGGTGAAATGCATCCCTAGCATCGACACCACCCATCCCTCCAGCCAACCTCCCCAACGAACACCCCCTGTGCCGCCCCACCGTGATGACCGATGCATTTATCCACGCAAGGCCACCAACGAACGCCCGTCCATCGACAAGTGGCCCCAAAGACTGCCACCCACCACCAAGAATGCCCACCGGGGAGCCCATCCGTGCCGCCCGCCATCGTCCAGTCACCGTATTTGGCTAGAAACCGGCTAGCATGCTCACCGGATCTACCACTGATGCGCCGCCACTGCCACTAGCGAGCGCTAAGGCAAGGGGGTCCGCAGCCTAGCTTGAGCTTGACCCGCAACCCTAAATGGAACAACCATGAGAGTTAGTGCCGAACTGGTGAACCGCCACCACCGTGAAGTTGTTTGCATCATGAGAGTGGATTTTTATACGCAACCACCCCGCCCTCAAACCTATTGGACCCCTTCTCTCATTTTGAAATATAAACAACGAAAATACACACACGCTTCACCATGGGCGCAGCGCGCCGCCGCGCCTCTGCCTACTAGTCCTGCAAAAGGCACGTAAGGAGGTTGTCTATAGCCTAAGCTAGCTATTGGATCGATTGACTGGAACAATGGAACACACATAATTTTAACTGCAACAAGTTATTTGGCCCCTTCCCTGTTGTTTAACAAGTACGGAGTGGTACAATTGTACTCCCCCCGTTCCTAAATATTTGTTTTTTTAGAGATTTCACTATAGACTACATACGGATGTATATAGACATAATTTAGAGTATAGATTCATTCATTTTGCTTCGTATGTTGTCCATAGTTGAATCTCTAGAAGGACAAATATTCAGGAACGGAGGAAGTAACTATTTAAACTACTCTTTTCATCATAGTGCATAGACTATCATCATAGTAAATTGCATGTTTTCAAGTTCTCATGCAGACTTGTGTCGGATTTTGGGCTCCGCAAAACTCTCAAAGTTCGAACACAAGGAAGTGTGTGAAGGTTCCCTGCAGCGTCGCCCAACCTAGCTCGCTACTCGATGGTTACTACGGCGAAGTCGCACGATGGCGAGGAAGAAGATGAACATGGCAATTTACCTAGCTAGGTTCGGGCCGTTGTGAAGCGTAATACCCTACTGCTTCTTTGGTGGATTGCCTCTCATGGAGTTTTGGTGGGTGAACTAGTACAGTGGACTTGAGCCTCGCGAGGGCGCTCAAGAGGTGTTATTAGCTCTCTGCCTTGTGGTTGTTCGTCGAGTGGCTAAGTGTTGGATCCGGGTCCTCTCTGCGGTGTGGCCTAGCCTCTATATATAGCGGTGGCCCGGGTCCTCCTCCCTTATTGCAATGGAGGGAAGGGATCCCACAATGGCCAATTTTGAAGGGGGACAGGAGTACATCCGCCCCTGTCCAAAGGTGGTCTTCGTCTACGAAGCGGATGTCGATGATGCAGTGGTGGGCTGGGTGATGACATGCATCCTGCGGGGTTCGTGGTCGTGGTCTTGTTGCACTAGAATGGAAACCTTTGTACGGCACTTTGGGAACCCACGTACGTCCTTGCTCCCTTTGCACCAAAGGGGAAACTGCGCCGCCTGGCGTGCTGGCGCCTGCCTGTCCTTCCTTGCGTCACATTTCACTCCTGAGGCCAGGCTCTGCATAGAGATCTTCGCCGTTCAGGAGGGGGCCTGAGGAGGCCCCTCCTTGCGGGCCTTGGTGCCGCTCTTGCTCACGAGCCCGGGGTCCTCGCGAGGGCCTTGTCTCAAGTAGAGCCGCGCCAGGCCATGCCTGGCTAACGAAGTGGGCCATGTCCTGGGCCGTAGGCAGGCAGGGCTGGGTACCCCCATTCCCAAAATGCCGACAGTAGCCCTCGGGCCCAAGGCGAGTTCGATTTGGTTCAGGGGTAAGCTTTGAGGACAACCCAAAGCGCCGCGGGTCCCAACGCCTGCGGGCCAGGCTTTACAAGCATTGGACGCCTATGCGGTGACGCCCCCGCTCCCCGAAGGTGTCAGGAATCGCCCCAAGTCAAACTGATGCGACGCCCGAGCACAGCGCCGACCATCATTACCTTTCCTTGAATGCTTCCGTCGCCTAGGCCTTCCCTCCTTGGTCCATGCGGATGTGACCCCTCAGAGGTTGCACGCCTCCCTGCATGCGAGAGGGGGCGTCGGTTGGCCCCCGGCTGTACATAAGCAAGCAAGCACGAGAAAACCCTTGCTACACCTTCGTCTTCTTCGCCTCCCAATCTCCGAGCCGCTGTTCTCCCAATCATGGCTTTAGTGAGGAAGCATTCCGCCACCAAGAAGGGGAAGGCCCCCGAGGAGAGTCCCATTCTAGCGCAGCCCAAGAGGGGTCGTGGCCGCCCCCGAAATTACGCCGTGACACCGGCGGTAGCTCCTCGTGGGCGAGGCCATACTCCAGCGTGGTCTAGGGTTGTCATCAACGGCCGTGGTGCGGGACCGACCGATGTGGGCGCCCGCGGTAGTTGAAGAGGTGGCTCCCACGATGAGAGGGTGGCGGTGGCGACCCTACCACCATGCTCACGGCTCCATACGGCCAACACGGACCGGGAGTTCATGGTGTGGGCGGATAGGCCGGAGGTCGCCTGGCTTCAACTCCCGAACTCCTTCGCAGGGGGCTGCCTGTTGGGGGACCTGACGGCCTATGGCTGCAGTCCGACAACTGATGCAGCGCGGCGTCGTGGGTGAAGGTCGAGGTCACCCCGAAGGGCTATGTGTATCTGGTCTGTGGGTGGCAGACGTTTGCCCACGCCCGCGGCCTGGTGGGGTGGCGCACCCTCCACTTCAAGTACGATGGGGAGGCGACGCTCTTCGTCAAGGTCTTTTGTGGCGAGGGCGAGCGCCTAGGGTGCTGCCACAAAGATATCGGTTGTGGCAATCTTGGAGATGAGCTTGCCCTTCGTGATGAGCGACGTACCTCCAGCGAAAGTGACACCCCCTCTGAGGGGAGCCCGAGTGGCAGCAGTGACAATGACGATAGCAGCTACGATGCGCCACCGCGCCCGGACCTCGGGGGGTTGCCAGCCGTCGTGGCGCCGCTCCTGAAGCCTCCGCGCAAGCGCGCCTCCACGGGCCCGTGAAGGAGGAGGAGGACACCGATTGAGCACTGATGCGCGGGCCCCGAAGCTCCTAAAGCGGAAGTCCCTGCGAAGGGATTTTTCTTTCTTTTCCTGCCCCTATAATCAAAGAACCAAGAAAGGCCCTGCGGTCGTGTAATGAACTTGGGCATTCGCCTCTTTTGTCTGTGCTTCGGTTATGCGTCCTGACTTTTGCGTTTTCGTTAATTGAGTCTGCCTTCCGATTGTGATTAGGATACTTAGCTTGGCTTGCTCATTGTAGGTTCTAGGGGAGGTCTGGCCATGGCGTTTGGTGAGTCCGGACGTCCTGTGGTCATCTTTTCCTTATAGGTGATGGAACTTGGGAGACCTTTCGGCACTCTGCATCTGCAGGCCCTAGTCCTGCACATTTCCCTACCACCACAGCTGTGTCCGGCAAAGGATGCAACCGCAGGGTGAGGCCTCAACACCCTCGATCCCAACGGGATCACCAAGGACGGCATCACGGCTGCGAGTGTCTTTATGACCGGTAAGGCTCTTGAGGCGTGCTTCTCAAGAGCCCCCTTTGACGCTCAAGAAGCTCTACGTCGGCAAGTCCCAGTCCCGCACATTTCCCTACCACCGTGGTATACGACCGGATCACCAAGGACGCAATCATGAGGCAGGCCCCGACACCCTCGATGTCGACCGGATCACCAAGGCTGGCATTGGGGCTGCCAGGTGGCTATATGATCGGTAAGGCTCCTGAGGCATGCTGCTCAGGAGCCCCTTTTGACGCTCGAGCAACTCCCCAAAGAAAATTTTGTTTCCTGCCCCGGGAGGGGTGGGCCTCCAGAGGCTCCAAGATGGCACGTCGGGCCATGAGTGGAGCCCCCAATTGAGTATGAAGCGTCTCGCGCCTGCTAACTCGCCCGTGAGTACCACACAAAGATCCAGGCGCCAAGGCTTTGGCGAGGTGCAAACATTGTGCCCCCTAGCCCCCGCTCGCAAGGTGTGAGGGGGAAGGGAGCAGGCGAGTGCCCGTCCTGAAAATAGAAAACCCAAGATGGGAAATGGTGATGAACACGAATCCTTGACCCGTTTCTTGAAAACATGATTTGAAAAAAACCGAGTTTTGTTCCACGAAAGTTGGCAGATTCAAATGAGAGAAGAGAAAATAACAACCTCGTCTGACACCTAGACTAGTCTTCGTCTTCCCCCATCGCTGACCGTAGGGCGTCCACGTTGCATGGGCATAGCCATTAATGGGCAGTGTTGACTTCTCCGCCAGCGCAGAGCTGTGGCTGCCACATTGCATGGGAGGAATCCCTCCGCGTCCTAGGGGGGGGCCTGTCGTATACAACCCACTCATTATTATGTGAGAGTGTAACAGATAGAATCTTCGGCGGTGCTAGATGTTCTAGGCATTCTGGATGGGGACCCCGTCCTGAGTCTCCAAGCACACTACACCTGGCCTGGAGACGTGAGCGACCTTGAACGGGCCCTCCCACATTGGCGAGAGCTTGTGCAAGCCCTCCCTGGATAGAACGTGCCTCAGGACGGGATCTCTAGCTTCGAGGGTCCTAGACCGGATGTTATGGCAGCGGTAGCAACGTAGATCTTGTTGATACCTTGCAGCTCGGAGTGAGGCTCGGTGACGAGATCCCCCCCCCCCAAGCATGAGGTATGTTTCCCGCACAGCGTCCTGACGCTCCTCGTCAAATGCCATTACCTAGGGGGAGCGGTGCTTGACCTCGTGGGGGAGGTCAGCTTCGGCTCCATAGACGAGGAAGAATGGGGTCTCGCCGGTGTTCTTGGTTGCGGTGGTGCGGATGGACCACAGCATGGACTAGAGCTCATCAACCCAGCCTCTGCCGCAAGCCTCCAGTTTCCTCTTGAAGCTCCTTGTCTTGAGGCCTCACAGGACCTCCGCGTTGCCGCGCTCCACCTGGCCGTTGCTCCTGGGGTGGGCTACTCACGCGTAGCAAATCTGCGTTCCAAGGTTAGCACAATAAGACTTGAAGAGGCTACTTGTGAACTGCGAACCATTGTCGGTGATTATGCGGTTGGGGATGCCGAATCGGCATACGATGCCCTTGATGAACTTGACGGCCGACCCAACGAGCATGGTGCGCACTGGCTCCACCTCGGCCCACTTGGTGAACTGGCTCGATGTAGAGGTAGACGTATCCGCCCGCTGCCCGCGGGAAAGGCCCTAGTATGTCTAGCTCCCAGACCGCAAAGGGCCAGGAGAGCAGGATGGTCTGGAGCCCTTGGGCGGGCTGATGAATCTGCTTGGTTGGGAGGCCTCGCAAGACCGGACCAGCTCGATGGCGTCGTTAAGCACCGAGGGCCAATAGAAGCCTGATCGGTACGCCTTCCCTGCAAGGGTGCACGACGAGGTGTGGTGACCGCAGTTCGCTCCATGGATGTTTGCCAGCAGCTCGCACCCCTGCTCCTTGGAGATCCACTACAGCGAGACATCATTCGGGCGCCTGCGGTACAAGTCGTCATCTCGCAGGTAGTAGGCCGTGGCCTGCCTAGCTATGCGCTCCACGTCCTCCTCCTTTTCTGGCAGCGTGCTGTGAAGCATGTACGCCATGAGCTCCTGCATCCATTCATTGGCCTGAGGCTCCAGTGCTAGGAGCAGTCGGTCTCCTGAGGTCGGGCAGTAGTTCGGAAACACCAGGGGTGGCGCCAGGGGGTTCTCTCCTCACTTCGCGGCACCAGGTCCTCAGAGAGCGGTGCCATGGAGGGTTTGAAGATCCGCTCCTCAAAGACGCCTGGCTCCTGGGGATCACATCCTCTTGGCGATGTCATCGGCTTCCTTGTTTGCGCCATGCGGGATGTGCTACAATTCCAAGCCCTGACAACGTTTTTCAATCTTACGTAACTCTTCCAAGTATGCCTCCATGTGCTTGTCCTTGGCTGTATACTCTTTGTTGGAGAAGTTGACGAGGAGCTAGGAGTCGCCCATGACGGGGAGGCACCGAACCCCTAAGGCCGCCGCTGCCTTGAGGCCTATGATGAGGCCCGCGTAGTCCGCGATGTTATTAGAGACCTTCTCCCCATGCAGGAAACAGAGTTGTACGGCGTATTAGAGCTTCTCTCCCACCGGGGAAGTGAGAACGACCTCGGCCCCTGCTCCCATGCACGTGAAGGCTCCATCAAAATGCATGGTCCAACCCTCTGGTGCCTCGTCGCCGGGGGTGAGGGACTGACTCCC
This sequence comes from Hordeum marinum, assembly GCA_022496015.1. Lineage (NCBI taxonomy): Eukaryota > Viridiplantae > Streptophyta > Magnoliopsida > Poales > Poaceae > Hordeum > Hordeum marinum. The sequence continues at coordinate 33,894,690 of CM039674.1, forward strand.
GTCGAGCCCACGGTTCGGGGCGTCTGTCCACTCCGCCACAAAGTCCGCCAGGGCCGCCCCTTTGATGACCGTGGTCATACTAAACTCTATGTTGAAGGCCTGCAGCTCGATGTTCCACTTCGCAACTCTTCCTGCCGCGTTGGGGTTGCGCAAGACCTTCTCCATGGGGTATGCGGAGACGACCTTGATGGGATGCCCGTGGAAGTAGTGGCATAGCTTTCTCGAAGCGACGAGGAGTGCTAGTAAGAGCTTCTGTTGCATGGGGTAGCGTGAGCATGCTGTTGGAAATATGCCCTAGAGGCAATAATAAATTAGTTATTATCATATTTCCTTGTTCATGATAATCGTTTATTATCCATGCTATAATTCTATTGATTGGAGACTTAAATGCATGTGTGGATACATAGACAAAACCATGTCCCTAGTATGCCTCTAATGGACTAGCTCGTTGATCAAAGGATGGTTAAGGTTTCCTAGACATGGACATGAGATGTCATTTGATAACGGGATCACATCATTAGGAGAATGATGTGATGGATAAGACCCAAACTACAAACATAGCATATGATCGTGTCAGTTTATTGCTACTGTTTTCTGCATGTCAAGTATATGTTCCTATGACCATGAGATCATGCAACTCACGGATATCGGAGGAGTGCCTTGTGTGTATCAAACGTCGCAACGTAACTGGGTGACTATAAAGGTGCTCTACAGGTATCTCCGATGGTGTCTGCTGAGTTGGCATGGATCGAGACTGGGATTTGTTACTCCGTGTGACGGAGAGGTATCTCAGGGCCCACTCGGTAATACAACATCCCAACAAGCCTTGCAAGCAATGTGGCTAAGTGTTAGTCATGGGATCTTGTATTATGGCACGAGTAAAGAGACTTGCCGGTAACGGGGTTGAACTAGGTATGGCGATACCGACGATCGAATCTCGGGCAAGTAACATACCGAAGAACAAAGGGAACGTTATACGGGATTAACTGAATCCTTGACATAAAGGTTCGACCGATAAAGATCTTCTTAGAATATGTAGGAACCAATGTGGATGTCCAGGTCCCGCCATTGGTTATTGACCATAGAGGTGTCTCGGTCATGTCTACATAGTTCTCGAACCCGCAGGGTCTGCACACTTAAGGTTCGGTGACGTTTCGGTAGTGTAGAGTTATGTATGGTGGTGACCGAAGTTTGTTCAGAGTCCCGGATGATATCCCGGACGTCACGAGGAGCTCCGGAATGGTCCGTAGGTAAAGATTCATATATAGGAAGTCCCAGTTTGGTTTCCGGAAAAGTTTCGGGCTCATCGGTAGTGTACCGGGAGTGCCGATGGTGTACCGGGAGGCCTCCGGGAGGGGTATTTCGACACCAAGAGGTCCATGGGCTGTGGGAGAATAATAACCAGCCCTTAGTGGGCTGGGAAAACAGCCACAAAGGCCCATGGCGCAGGAGAGAAAGTCCTAAAGCAAAAAGTGGAAAATCAGCCAATAGGAGGCAATCCTACTCCAACTAGGATTGGAGGTGAAGTAGGATTGCTTCCCACCTCCTATTTCGGCCGACCCAAAGGCCTTGGATGCCTCTCCTCTCCTCTCCTCCTATATATACTAGTGGATTGGGTGGTTTTTGGACAGAATTTCCGGCCACGTGCTACCCGTTTCACCGGTGCACAGTTTCTCCTCTAGATCCGTTTTCCGCAGCGCTTAGGCGAAGCCCTGCCGGAATCACTCCACCACCTTCACCGGAGCGCCGTCATGCTGCCGGTGAACTCTCTCTCCTCTCCACCTCCTCTTGCTGGATCAAGACGGTGGAGATCGTCATCAAGCTGCACGTGTGCTGAACGCGGAGGTGCCGTTCGTTCGGCGCTAGATCGGAAGGACCGTGATCGAGATCGCGAGACGGTTCATGATGAGATCGCGGAACAGATCGTGATGAGTTCGCGGGACAGATCGTGATCAAGATCGTGAGACGGATCGTGATGAGATCGCGGGACAGATCGTGATGAGTTCACGGGACGGATCGTGATTGGATCGCTGGATGGATCGTGATGAGATCACGGGACGCTCGGCGATTTGGATCGCGAAGATGTTCGACTACACCAACCGCGTTTCTTAACGCTTCCCGCTTAGTGATCTACAAGGGTATGTAGATCCACTCTCCCTCTCGTAGATGCTCATCACCATGGATAGGTTTGCGTGTGCGTAGGAAAAATTTTGTTTCCCATGCGACGTTCCCCAACAGTGGCATCATGAGCTAGGTTGATGGTTCGATGAGATCTCGAGTAGAACACAAAAGGTTTGTGCGCATTGATGCTTAGATTGCTTCCTCCCTTGGTCGGATTTTGGTTCAACGGGATTGTGAGATGAAGCGGCCCGGACCAACATTACTCGTACGCTTACGAGAGACCGGTTCCCTCGACGCAACTTGTTGCTTAGATGGCTTGCGGGTGACAGTTTCTCTCACTTTAGTTGGATCGGATCCGACAAAGGCGGTCCTTGAGAAGGTTGAAAAGCAATATATGTATCACTGTTGTGGTTTATGCGTAGGTGAGAATCGTTCTTGCTAGATACCCGTAGCAGCCACGTAAAACATGCAACAACAATTAGAGGACGTCTAACTTGTTTTTGCAGGGTATGTTGTGATGTGATATGGCCAATTACATGATGAGATATATGTGATGTATGAGATGATCATGTGATGTATAGAATTTCATGACTTGCATGTCGTTGAGTACAGCAACCGGCAGGAGCCATAGGGTTGTCTTTAATTATTGTATGACCTGCGTGTCAATCATTAAGCGCTATGTAATGCTTTACTTTATCGCTAAGCGGTAGCAATAGAAGTAGAAGTAGGGCTGGCACCACAACCCCAATGGCAACACATTGATGGAGATCAAGATGATGGAGATCATGGTGTTGTGCCGGTGACGATGGAGATCATGCAGGTGCTTCGAAGATGGAGATCTTAAATACAAGTTCATGGCGATATCATGTCACTTATGAATTGCATGAGATGTTAATCCTTTTATGCACCTTGTTTTGCTTAGTACGGCGGTAGCATTATAATGTGATCCCTCACTTGAATTTCAAGATGAATTGTGTTTTCCCCGAGTGTGCACCGTTGCGAAAATTCGTCGTGTTGAGACAACACGTGATGATCGGGTGTGATAGACTCTACGTTCACATACAACGGGTGCAAGCCAGATTTGCACGCGCAGAACACTCGAGTTAAACTTGACGAGCCTAGCATGTACAGACATGGCCTCGGAACACAAGAGACCGAAAGGTCGAGCATGAGTCATATAGTGGATATGATCAACATAATGATGTTCACCATTGAAGCCACCTTAACTCACGTGATGATCGGACTTGAGTTGGTGAATTTGGATCATGTATCACTCGAATGACCCGAGGGATGTCAATTTGAGTGGGAGTTCTTAAGTAATATGATTAATTGAACTCATTATCATGAACATAGTCAAAGTGTCTTTGCAAATTATGTTGTAGATTACTAGCTCGCGTTGTAGCTCCCTTGTATTTTTATATGTTCCTAGAGAAATAGAATTGAAAGATGTTGGTAGCAAAATTGCGGACTGGGTCCATGATCTGACGATTGTCCTCATTGCTGCACAGAACGCTTATGTCCTTAATGCACCGCTCGGTGCGCCACCCTATCTAGCGTCGTCTGTAGATGTTGTGAACATCTGACAGGCACGTTTCAATGACTACTTGATAGTTTAGTGCGTCATGCATTACGGCTTAGAATTGAGGCTCTGAAACGTTTTGAACGTCACGGAACATATGAGATGTTCTAAGAGCTGAGATTGTGATCTCAGGCTCGTGCCCGAGTTGCGAGATATAGGATCTCCAACGAGATTCTTTGCCTGCAAGATGAAAGAGAATAGCTCAATCATTGAGCATGTGCTCAGACTGTCTGGGTACTACAATCGCTTGAATCGAGTGGGAGTTGATCTTCCAGATAAGATAGTGATTGATGTAGTTCTCCAAGTCACTGTCACTGAGCTACTAGAACTTGGTGATGAACTATAAAATGCTAGGGAAAGAAATGTTGATCCCTGAGCTATTCGCGATGTTTGACACCGCGAAGGTAGAAATCAAGAAGGAGCATCAAGTGTTGATGGTTAATCAAACCACTAGTTTCGAGAAGGGCAAGAGCAAGGAGGGAAACTTCATGGATAGCAAGTCAGTTGCTGCTCTAGTGAAGCAACCCAAAGTTGAACTCAAACACGAGACTAAGTGCTTCTGTTATGAGGTGAGTGGTCGGTGAAGCGGAACAACCCTAGATACTTGGTAGATAAGAAGGCTGCCAACATTGATAGAAGTATATTTGATATACGAGTTACTAATGTGTACCTTGCTAGTACTCTTAGTAGCACCTGGGTATTGGATACCGGTTCGGTTGCTAAATGTTAGTAACTCGAAATAAAAGCTACGGAATAAACGGAGAACTAGCTAAGGGTGAGGTGACGATATGTGTTGGAAGTGTTTCCAAGGTTGATGTGATCAACATCGCACGCTCTCTCTACCTTCAGGATTAGTGACGAACCTAAATAAATGTTATTTGGTGTTTTGCGTTGAGCATGAACATGATTAGATCATGTTTGTTGCAATACGGTTATTCATTTAAGTTAGAGAATAATGGTTATTCTGTTTACATGAATAATACCTTCAATGGTCATGCACCCAGTGAGAATGGTTTGTTGAAATCTTGATCATAGTATTACACATGTTCATAACATTGATGTCAAAAGATACAAAGTTAATAATGATAGTACCACATACTTGTGGCACTGCCGCTAAATATCATATTGGTATAAAGCGCATGTAGAAACTCCATGCTGATGGATAATTGGACTCATTTGATTTCGAATCGGTTGAGACATGCAAACCATGCCTCTTGGGCAAGATGACTAAAGGACCCCGTTGGATGGAGCGGGCAAGTGATTCATTGGAAATGATACATGTTGATGTATGCAATCTAGTGAGTCTTCTAGCGTGCAGTGGATATCATTATTTTCTTACCTTCACTGGTGATTTGAGTAGATATAGTGTATATTTACTTAATGAAACACAAGTCTGAATCGTTTGAAAGGTTCAAGCAAATTCAGAGTGAAGTTTAAAGATCATCGTGACAAGAACATAAAAAATGACTGCGATATGATCGTGGAGGTGAATATCTGAGTCACGAGTTTGGCATACGACTTAAGACAATGTGAAAGTTGTTCCACAACTAAATGCCACCTGGAACACCATAGTGTGATGGTGTGTCCGAACATCATAGTTATGCTCTATTGGACATGGTGCGTGCTATGATGTCTCTTGTCGTTTTACTACTATAATTTTGGGGTTATGCATTAGAGACAACTACATTCACTTTAAATAGGGCACCATCTAAATCCGTTGAGATGACACGATGTGAATTATGGTTTGACAGAAACCTAAGCTGTCATTTCTTAATTTTGGGGCTGCAATTCTTGTGTGGAAAATGTTTTCACATAATAAGCTAGAACCCAAAGCGGACAAATGTATCTTCATAGAATACCCTAAGAACAGATGGGTATGCCTTCTATCTCAGATCCGAGTGCAAAGTGTTTGTTGCTAGAACTGGATCCTTTCTCGAGAAAAAGTTTCTCTCGAAAGAATTGAGTGGGAGGAAGATAGAACTTGATGAGGTTGTTAAACCTTTATTCAACCAGAGAATAGTGCAACGCAGAAAGATGTTTCTGTGAAGCCTACGTTAGTTGAAGAGGAAGTTAATGATGATGATCATGAAGCTTCAGGATCAAGTTACTATCGAACTTCGTAGGTCGACAAGGATGTGTAATGCTCCTAAGTGGTACGACAACTCTGTCTTGGAGATCATGTTGTTGGACAACGATGAACCTACGAGCTATGGAGAAGCGATGATGGGCCCGGATTCCGACAAATGGTTAGAGGCCATGAAATCCGAGATAGGATCCATGTATGAAAACCAAGTGTAGACTTTGGTAGACTTGCTCGTTGGACGGTAGGTCGTTGAGTACAAATGGATCTTTAAAATGAAGACAGACACTGATGGTGAATGTCACTATTTGTAAAGCTCGACTTGTTGCAAAGATGTTTGTGACAAGTTCAAGGGGTTGACTGCGATGAGACTTTCTCACTCGTAGCGATGCTAGAGTCTGTTGGAATTATGTTAGCAGTTGCTGCGTTTTCAATTATGAAATCTGGCAGATGGATGTCAAAACATCGTTTCCTTAACGGTTTACTTGAGGAAAGGTTGTATGTGATACAACCAGAAGGTTTTGTCAGTCCTAAGGATGCTAAAAGGTGTGCAAGCTTCGGTGATCCTTCCATGGACTGAAGCAAGCATCTCGGAGTTGGAATATAGGCCTTGATGAGGTGATCAAAGTTTTGATGTTTATACAAAGTTTACGGAAACTTGTATTTGCAATAAAGTGAGTGGGAGCACTATAGAATTTCTGATAAGTATATGTGGATGACATATTGTTGATCAGAAATAATGTAGAGTTTCTGGAAAGCATAAAACAGTCATTTGGAAAGTGATTTTCAAAGGAAGACCTGGATGAAGCTACCTAATTGTTGAGCATCAAAATCTATGGAGATAGATCAAGATGCTCGATGAGACTTTCAATGAGTGCATACCTTGACAAGATTTTTAAAGAGTTCAAAATGGATCAGTCAGAGAAAGAGTTCTTGCCTGATTTGTAAGGTGTGAAAGTTGAGTCAGACTCAAGGCTCGACAACGGCAGAAGAAAGAGAAAGGACGAACGACATCCCCTATGCCTTAGCCATAGGCTCTATATTATGCCATGCTGTGTACCGCACCTGTGTGTGCCTTGCCATGAGTCTGTCAAGGGGTACAAGTGTGGTCCAGGAGTGGATCACTGGAAAGCGGTCGGAATTATCCTTAGTAACCAGAGGACTAAGGAAATGTTTCTTGATTATGGAGGTGATAAAGAGTTCGTCGTAAAGAGTTACGTCGATGCAAGCTTTAACACCTATCCGGATGACTAGTAGTAGCAATTTGGATACGTATAGTGGAGCAGCCATTTGGAAATAGTACCAAGTGGAGTGTGGTAGCAGTGTTTACGGTTTGACATAGAGATTTGCAAAGTACACACGGATCTGAATATCGCAGACCCATTGACTATAAGGCCTCTCTCACATGCAAAGCATGATCGAGCCCCAGAACTCATTGGGTGTTAGATTCATAACAATGCGAGTCACATGGTGATGTGAACTAGATTGTTGACTCTAGTGCAAGTGGGAGCCTGTTGGAAATATGCCCTAGAGGCAATAATAAATTAGTTATTATCATATTTCCTTGTTCATGATAATCGTTTATTATCCATGCTATAACTGTATTGATCGGAGACTTAAATGCATGTGTGGATACATAGACAAAACCATGTCCCTAGTATGCCTCTAATGGACTAGCTCGTTGATCAAAGGATGGTTAAGGTTTCCTAACCATGGACATGAGATATCATTTGATAACGGGATCACATCATTAGGAGAATGATGTGATGGATAAGACCCAAACTACAAATATAGCATTTGATCATGTCAGTTTATTGCTACTGTTTTCTGCATGTCAAGTATATGTTCCTATGACCATGAGATCATGCAACTCACGGATATCGGAGGAGTGTCTTGTGTGTATCAAAGGTCGCAACGTAACTGGGTGACTATAAAGGTGCTCTATAGGTATCTCCGATGGTGTCTGTTGAGTTGGCATGGATCGAGACTGGGATTTGTTACTCCGTGTGACGGAGAGGTATCTCAGGGCCCACTCGGTAATACAACATCCCAACAAGCCTTGCAAGAAATGTGGCCAAGTGTTAGTCACGGGATCTTGTATTACGGAACGAGTAAAGAGACTTGCCGGTAACGGGGTTGAACTAGGTATGGCGATACCGACGATCAAATCTCGGGCAAGTAACATACCGAAGAACAAAGGGAACGTTATACGGGATTAACTGAATCCTTGACATAGAGGTTCGACCGATAAAGATCTTCGTAGAATATTTATTTAACAATGTGGACGTCTAGGTCCCGCCATTGGTTATTGACCGTAGAGGTGTCTTGGTCATGTCTACATAGTTCTCGAACCCGCAGGGTCTGCACACTTAAGGTTCGGTGACGTTTCGGTAGTGTAGAGTTATGTATGGTGGTGACCGAAGTTTGTTCGGAGTCCCGGATGAGATCCCGGACGTCACGAGGAGCTCCGGAATGGTCCGTAGGTAAAGATTCATATATAGGAAGTCCCAGTTTGGTTTCCGGAAAAGTTTCGGGCTCATCGGTAGTGTACCGGGAGTGCCGGTAGTGTACCGGGAGGCCTCCGGGAGGGGTATTTCGACCCCAAGATGTCCATGGGCTGTGGGAGAATAATAACTAGCCCTTAGTGGGCTGGGAAAACAGCCACAAAGGCCTATGGCGCAAGAGAGAAAGTCCTAAAGCAAAAAGTGGAAAATCAGCCAATAGGAGGCAATCCTACTCCAACTAGGATTGGAGGTGAAGTAGGATTGCTTCCCACCTCCTATTTCAGCCGACCCAAAGGCCTTGGATGCCTCTCCTCTCCTCTCCTCCTATATATACTAGTGGATTGGGTGGTTTTTGGACAGAATTTCCGGCCACGTGCTACCCGTTTCACCGGTGCACAGTTTCTCCTCTAGATCGGTTTTGCGCAGCGCTTAGGCGAAGCCCTGCCGGAATCACTCCACCACCATCACCGGAGCGCCATCATGCTGACGGTGAACTCTCTCTCCTCTCCACCTCCTCTTGCTGGATCAAGACGGTGGAGATTGTCATCAAGCTGCACGTGTGCTGAACGCGGAGGTGCCGTTCGTTCGGCGCTAGATCGGAAGGACCGTGATCGAGATCGCGAGACGGTTCGTGATGAGATCACGGAGCGGATCGTGATGAGTTCGCGGGACAGATCGTGACGGATCGTGATGAGATTGCGGGACGGATCGTGATGGGTTCACGGGACGGATCGTGATTGGATCGCGGGACGGATCGTGATGAGATCGCGGGACGCTCGGCGATTTGGATCGCGAAGATGTTCGACTACACTAACCGCGTTTCTTAACGCTTCCCGCTTAGTGATCTACAAGGGTATGTAGATCCACTCTCCCTCTCGTAGATGCTCATCACCATGGATAGGTTTGCGTTTGCGTAGGAAATTTTTTGTTTCCCATGCGACGTTCCCCAACACATGCATCCCATAGCACCGCGCTGACGTAGTAGACCGGGTGTTCGATGAGGGTTAGGTCTTCCATGGTGTCTTGTTCCGCGGCGGGCTCAATAGGCTTGGGTGCCCCGAGGGCCGTCGGAGCGGTTGGGACCTCATGAGGATTAGGCGCCTCAGAGGATATTGGAGCAGGTGAGGCCTCATGAGGTTTGTGCGCTTCGGGGGCCTCCAGCGCGGCAGTGGCCCCGGGAGCTCCGTCTTGGGGGGAAACGTGTTTGTCGGGATCTTGCGGTTACCCTTGCTCCATGCCTGGGGGCCAGCTTGTGCTTGGTGATGCAGCATGGTGTTGGTCCGCTCCTCCCTTACCGCCACCAATGCAGCGCTAGCGGAGTGGGGGGTGATAGGCAGGTATAGTAGCAGTGGCTCCCGAGGGCGAGGCGCCACCATCACCGGCGGGCTCGTGAGGTATTGCTTGAGTTCCTCAAAGGCAGTGTCTGCCTCCGGGGTCCATTCGAAGGGCCCCTTTCTCTTCATGATCTTGAAGAACGGTAGGGACCGCTCACCAAGCTTGGAGATGAAGTGCCCTAGGGAGGTCACACAACCCGCCAACTTCTGCATTTCCTTGAGGGTCCATGGCGCGCTTATCTTGCTTATGGCTTTTATCTTCTCTGGGTTCGCCTCGATCCCCCGGTGCGACACCAGGAAACCGAGCAGCTTGCCCAAGGGGACTCTGGAGATGCACTTTTCGGGGTTGAGCTTCAGGTTTAACTCCCTCAGGCTAGCGAATATCTCCTCCAAGTCCACGATCAGGGTCTTGGCCTCCTTGGACTTGACCACGATGTTGTCGACGTAAGCTTCTGCATTTCCCCCGATCTGCGCCCCAGGGCAATGTCCATCAGCCTCTGGAAGGTTGCTCCGGCATTTCACAGCCCGAACGGCATGCACAGAATACCCTGCATGACGTGAGGAAAGCAGTCTTCTCGACGTCCTCCACTTCCATTTTGATCTGGTGGTAGCCAGAGAAGGCGTCCAAGAAGCTGAGGAGGTCGCACTCTATGGTGGAGTCCTAATACGTCTCCAACGTATCTATAATTTATGAAGTATTCATGCCATGTTTGCAATAATTCTATATGATTTTGGTATGATTTTATTGGAACTAACCCGGACTGACGTTGTTTTTAGCAGAACTACCGTGGTGGTGTTTTTGTGTAGAAATAGAAGTTCTCGGAATGAGCTAAAAATTTACGGAGAATATTTTTGGAAAATATAAAAAATACTGGAGCGAAGAGTCACAAGAGAGGAAGGTCAAGGAGGCCACAAGCCTCAGGGGCGCGTCCACCCCCTAGGGCATGCCCCGGGCTTATTGGCCCCTCGGGAGTCCACCAACCTCCCTCTCAGCTCTATAAATCCTAAAATATTCCAAAAACCCCAATGCATAACCTAGATTGGGAGTTCCGCCATCGCACACCTCCAAAGCCACGAAAAAGCAATCTTGGCCCTCTCTGGCACCCTGCCACAGGGGGTCACCATCACCGGAGGCCATCTGCATCATCCCGGAGGGGCCATCAATGCCATGCAGGCCAAGGACCAGAGGGAGAACCTCTCCCCACAATGGGGGAGGCCATGGAGGAGGAAGCACAAGGGCGAGAACTTCTCCCCCTCTCTCCCGGTAGTGCCGGAGTGCCATTAGGGGAACCATTGCCGCAGTGATCGTCTTCATCAACTTTGCCTTCCTCAGCACTCTCCCGCACCCCACTGTAATCACCTACTTGAACATGGTGCTCTATGCTACATATTAAGATCCAATGATGTGTTGCCATCCTATGATGTTTTGATTAGATTACTTTTGTCCTTTGGGTTGATTGATGATATAGATTGGTTTGAGTTGTATGTTTATTTTGGTGCTATCTTATGGTGCCTTCCGTGCCGCACACACGTGAAGGATTCCCGCTGTAGGGTGTTGCAATACGTTCATGATTCGCTTATAGTGGGTTGCTTGAGTGACAGAAGCATAAACCCGAGTAAGGGGATTGTTGCGTATGGGATAATGGGGACTTGATGCTTTGATGCTATGATTGGGTTTTACCTTAATGATCTTTAGTAGTTGCGGATGCTTTCTAGAGTTACAATCATAAGTACATATGATCCAAGTAGAGAAAGTATGTTAGCTTATGCCTCTCCCTCATATAAAATTGCAATAATGATTTCCGATCTTTTTAACAATTGCCTAGGATAATTCCGCACACCGACCCATCATTATTACATACTTGCTATTTGTAATATATTGTAATATTATGATAGCAGCACCTATTTTTATATTTTAGTTCTCTGATATCATGCAAAGCTATCCTCTTCATACCCACAACGTAGTTTTATTTCTCGTTTCTAGATGGAAGCAAACGTTCGGTGTACGTAGAGTCGTATCGGTGGCAGATAGGACTTGAGAGAAGATTCATCTTACCTTTAGCTCCTTGTGGGTTCGACACTCCATACTTATCACTTCCACCTTTGGAAATTTCTATGATGATTCCTTGCACTTGGGTATTATCAAGCTCTTTTCTAGCGCCGTTGCCGGGGAGCAATAGCGTGGGGTTGATATTCTCGTGTATGCTTTTTTATTTTCTTCACTAAATAGATTTTGTTTTCCGTTTTTACTTTTTTTAGTTGTGGGTGAAACAAACAAAAAAAATGAAAAATGAAAAATACAAAAAGAGTTACTTGCCCCTTTTGCCTAAGATGTTTTTCAAAAAGAGAAGTGATTGGAAGGTTGTGCATTGGAGAAGCGAGGGTCGACCTTGAACACTTGTGTTCATGCTCATGGAAACAATGTAGAATTTTTCGTGGAAGCTTCTGTAAAATAATTATCCATTGTATTATAAAAATAATGTGCCGAAATTTACTTTTAGGATGATTAGATTGCTTGTTTGGTCTATGCAGTGCAAAAACAAAAACTTTAGCTGTGGTGCGTGACTTTACATTTTTTACTGGCACGTCAAAAGTTTCTGAAATATCTACACAGTACTGATATGCAATTTTTTTAATTGTTCCTAAATTTTCAGAACTTTTTGAGTTACATAAGTATACTAAGTTTCCAGATTACTACAGACTGTCCTTTTTTTAACAGATTCTGTTTTCTATGCATTGTTCTCTTATTTTGATAAGTCTATAGCTTGTATCGGGGGAATGAACCATGGTGAAGTTGGATACAGTATATATAATGCTAATATGAATTTGGAATGAGTTCACAACAGTACTTACAGTAGTAATTTACTTTATTATACTAACGGATCTCATGAGGGTTTTGTTAAGTTTTGTGTGAATGAAGTGTTCGAAGATCGAGGAGGTATCGATATAAGAAGAATACAGAGAGACAAGAGTTCAAGCTTGGGGATGCCCAAGGCACCCAAAATAAATATTTCAATGAGACTCAAGCACCTAAGCTTGGGGATGCCCCGGAAGGCATCCCATCTTTATTCTTCAACAATTATCGGTAATACCTCCGTTTTTGTTTTGTTCACATGATATGTGTCTTTAATGTTTGTCTTTTCCTTTATGCTCCCTTCTAGTATGAGATAGTCCTTGATGGATTTGTAGAATGCTCTTTGTTCATCACTTAAATATTTTGAGTATGGATTTGTAGAATGCTCTTTGTGCTTCACATAAACCTTTTGATTATGGATTTATAGAATGCTTCGTGTGCGTCACATATATATTTTGAGTTTGGATATTGGTTAATCTATATTAATTAAGAATGCTCTATGAACTTCACTTATATCTTTTAGAGTATGAATATAATGATCATCGGAATTTGGCTTGGAAGAGTATCATTGTAATATCATGCCTAGCTCAAAAGGCATTAAAGAAAAGCGCTTGTTGGGAGACAAACCAATACTTTTAATTTCTGTTTTGATGTGTTAACATGATTAAGCTACTGTAGTAATCATGTTTTTTGCCTTTCATTTCAATAAAGATCCAAGTAAAGCCTTTGGGATAGTGTGGATACTTGCTTGTTAGATTCTGTGCTAAAACGAAAAGTTTTGCGTCCAGTATTTGAATTGTCTGATTTTACTGGAGAGTCAAAATATTCTGAAATTTTAACAAAACATTTCTATGAAAATTCTGAGATATCCTAATTTTTCAGAAGTTTTAGACTCAGGAAATTATGGTGGTCATTCAGATCTTTACAGACTGTTCTGTTTTTGATAGATTCTGTTTTGCATGCATAGTTTTCTTGTTTCAAGTGTTCCTATAGCTTATATTGAGTAATATAAACTATGTCAATGATATAATACATTAGGTACCATGGGGGCACAATTATTAATCTTGTGTTGACAGTACCTAAGTGAATGATTTATCTTTATTACACTAACCCTTCTCACGAAGTTCCGTTAAGTTTTGTGTGATTGAAGTTTTCAAGTTTTGGGTGAGATACCAATGTGAGGGTAATAAAGAGTGACAAGAACCCAAGCTTGGGGATGACCAAGGAACCCCCAAGGTAATATTAAAGGAACACTCAAGCGTCTAAGCTTGGGGATGCCCCGGAAGGCATCCCCTCTTTCGTCTTCAACACTATCAGTATATCTTATTTGGAGCTATATTTTTATTCATCACATAATACGAGTTTTGCTTGGAGCATCATTTTATTTTTCTTGTTATCTGTTAGGTTTTATTTATACTCTTGTTTTTCAATAAAAAGTTCCAAGAATTGCCTTAGGATGCTTACATTGAATGTTTTATGTGTGCTGTGTAAAAAAATAGAAACTTTTGTTGTAGTGTTTGAAATTTCATATTTTACTGGACGTAGAAAGTTTCTGAAATTTATACACAGTATTTTGATATAAATTCCTTATCATGTCCTAAATTTTCATAATTTTTAGAGTTCCAGAGGTACACTGGTTTAATAAATTACTACATACTGTTCTGTTTGGACAGATTGCTGTCATAGTTTTGCTATCTACTTATCCTATAGTTTCCATAGCCTATATTGGTAGATATAAATTGTGGAAATGATAGTATACAGTACCTAATGTTTGAAAATTATTGTGCAACTTGTCTTGGCAGTACATGAAGTGTTGATTTGTTCTTATGTGTACTAACCTTTCTCACGAATTCTTTTTGAGTTTTGTGTGGATGAAGTTTTGGAGAATAGGTAAAACCGGGATATGAGAGGATTGAACAAGATAAAAAAGCTCAAGATTGAGGATGACCAAGACACCCCAAGAAAAATATTTCAAGAACTCTCAAGTATCTAAGCTTTGGGATGCTATGCATCCCACCCCTCTTTATCAACAATTATCGGTTAGCCTATGTTGAGCCTAAATTTTTATTTGTTCACATGATGCATGATATTCTTGGAGTGCCATTTTTATTTTGTTTGTTGTTTCAATAAAATCATTGGATCTGAAATTTTGAATAAGAGAGAGTCCTGACATGGATATTTATCTAATTAACTACACATTGATCTTCACTTATATCTTTTTGGAGTACTTTGTCATTCACTCTCGTGCTTCTCTTATATCATATGAGTCAATGGTTGAATGAATTTAATATCATAAATCTGAAATTAAAAATGCTTCATATACTTATCCCGTGAGGAGTGATGACTTCACACATAATAGGTATAGGTGGTGAAATTTATTGAAAGTTAGCAAACACCGCAATGGTCACTTGAATAATTCATGAAAGAATATTGAAGGAAGAGAGATTTCACATATAAATATAATATCATGTACATATTCTATGATTGTGAATACCCATTAATTATTTTCAAACTTGAGCAAATTAGTTGAAGTTGGACAAGGAAGACAACGTAATGAGTTATGCTTGGGTATATTTGTATAGAAGTTATATTTTTTTGTATCCTCCAACATATGGTGCTTGCTTCGACCTCATACTAGCCAAAACTTCCGCACCAAGTAGAAATACTACTTGTGCATCCAAACACCCTTAAACTAGTTTTGCCATGAGAGTCCACTATACCTACCTATGGATTGAATAAGATCCTTCAAGTAAGTTTTCATCGGTGCAAAAAGCGATAAAAATTTCTCCTAAATATGTAAGATCTTTTATTGTAAGGGAAAATAAGCGTTGTACGAATTTGTCATGACAAAGAAATAAAAGCAACAGACTGCATAATAAAGGTTGATATCACAAAGGGCAATACAATGTGACATTCCTTTTCATTAAGAGTTTGCACATCTAAAAACAAAAAGTGCATGCCAAGCTCTACTTCCCTCTGCGAAGGGCCTATATTTTATTTTCTAGTACTTACCTTGATACAAGAGTCATGTTGGTCTTCACCACTTCCTATATTTCTCCTTTTCTCTTGGCAAGCATCATGTGGTGGGGGAAAGATCCAAGCTTATATGGCCATTCAAATATATTTGATCATGAATTATTATTGTTGACAATTATCTATATAATAAATAAGTTGGGAGGCAAAACTCTAAGCCCCTATCTTTGTCTGTATTCGATGGATGTCATTTGCTCTAAAAATATGCTTTGAGAGTTAGCAATCATGGAAGACTATATGATAGTTGAGTATGTTGAATTTGCTAAATCAAAGCTCTTACATGGACCCTTCCTAAAAATAGGATGAATTGCAATTGTTTGGTTACTGAAGGCATAGTTGTTAGTTTTCAAGAAATTTATGGTCTATACTTTAACATGTGAATAGCTTGTTACTTCATCATGAGAGGTTTTATGAGACGAGATACTGTTTATGATGATGCTAGAAAAAGTGATTGAAATTATCATTGATCAAACTTGTGTAGTTGCTAGCATTCACACTTCATAAATTTTCTCTTTTATCATTTGCCTATCGAGGACGAGCAGGAATTAAGGTTGGGGATGCTGATATGTCTCCAACATATATATAATTTATGAAGCATTCATGCCATGTTTGCAATAATTCTATATGATTTTGGTATGATTTTATTAGAACTAACCTGGACTGACGCTGTTTTCAGAAGAACTACCGTGGTGTTGTTTTTGTGCAGAAATAAAAGTTCTCAAAATGAGCTGAAAATTTACGGAGAATATTTTTGGAAAATATAAAAAAATACTGGAGCAAAGAGTCACCGGAGAGGAAGGCCGAGGAGGCCACAAGCCTCAAGGGCGCGGCCACCCCCCTACGGCGCGCCCCCAGGCTTGTGGGCCCCTCGGGAGTCCACCGAACTCCCTCTCTGCTCCATAGATCCTCAAATATTCCAAAACCCCCAATGCATAACCTAGATCAGGAGTTCACCCGCCGCACACCTCCAGAGCCACGAAAAACCAACCTTGGCCCTCTCGGGCACCCTGCCGGAGAGGGTCACCATCACCGGAGGCCGTCTTCATCGTCCCATAGGGTCCATCAACGCCATGGAGGCCAAGTACCAGAGGGAGAACCTCTCCCCACAGAGGGGGGGAGGCCATGGAGGAGGAAGCACAAGGGGGAGAACCTCTCCCCCTTTCTCCCGATGGTGCTGGATTGCCATCGAGGGAACCATCGCCATGGTGACCGTCTTCCTCAACATCACCTTCTTCATCACCATCCTCATCTCCTTTTAGCGGTCCACTCTCCCGCACCCCGCTGTAATCACCTACTTGAACATGGTGCTCTATGCTACATATTATGATCCAATTATTTGTTGCCATCCTATGATGTTTTGAGTAGATTACTTTTGTCCATTGGGTTGATTGATGATCTAGATTGGTTTGAGTTGTATGTTTATTTTGGTGTTGTCCTATATATGGTGCCTTCCACGCCGCTCAAACGTGAAGGATTCCTGCTGTAGGGTGTTGCAATACGTTCATGATTCGCATAGAGTGGGTTGCTTAAGTGACAGAAGCATAAACCCGAGTAAGGGGGTTGTTGCGTATGGGATAAAGGGGACTTGATGCTTTAATTCTATGGTTGGGTTTTACCTTAATGATCTTTAGTAGTAGCAGATGCTTGCTAGAGTTCCAATCATAAGTACATACGATCCAAGTAGAGAACGTATGTTAGCTTATGCCTCTTCCTCATATAAAATTGCAATAATGATTTCCGATCTTGTTAACAATTGCCTAGGATAATTCCACACACCGACTCATCATTATTCCACACTTGCTATTTTTAATATATTGTAATATTATGATAACAGAACCTAGTTTTATATTTTAGTTCTCTGATATCATGCAAAGTTGTCCTCTTCATACCCACAAAGTAGTTTTATTTCTCGTTTCTAGATGGAAGCAAATGTTCGGTGTACGTAGAGTCGTATCGGTGGCAGATAGGACTTGAGAGAATATTGATCTTACCTTTAGCTCCTTGTGGGTTCGACACTCCATACTTATCACTTCCACCTTTGGAAATTGCTACGATGATTCCTTGCACTTGGGGATTATCAAGTCCACGATCTGGTCGATGCGTGGTAGCGGGAATGGGTCGTGTGGGCAGGCTTTATTGAGGCTCGTGAAGTCGATGCACATATGCTCCTTCCCGTACTTCTTTGGGACGAACACCGGGTTGGCATGCCACTCCGGGTAGCGCACCTCCCAGATGACCACATCTTCCTTTAGTTTGCCGACCTCCTAAGCGATGAACGCCCGATTCTCCTGAGCTTGCCTCCTCGCCTTTTGCTTGACTGGGCGCGCGTTCGGGAACACCATGAGGTGGTTTTCGATCACGTCCCTCGGGGCCCCCACCAGGTCGGAGGCACTCCATGCGAACGCGTCCTTGTTCGCACAGAGGAACGTCACAAATGCCTCCTCTTGATCCTGGGGCAGGTCGGCGCCGATGGTGAAGGTAGGGCACGGGGTTTCTTCGTCCATCGCAACCCGCTTCATCTTCGCCCGGCTTTGGGAGAACGACTACCTCTTCTTTACTAGCGCGATGTTGAGGACGCCCCCGGATTCTTTTGTGGCCTGCGCGGCGTCCCCAACACTGGGACACGCTATGCCAGCGCCTTGTAGGTGAGCCCGAGCGCATGGGATGCATCCTTGACGTTTCCCTGGATGGTGAGGATACCATCGCTCCCGGGCATGTTGACGATGTTGTATCCCGGTTGCGTTGCCGCCATGAACTGGGCGAGTGCGGGGTAGCCGTGTATTGCGTTGTACGGGAGGTGGATGCGGGCGATGTCGAAGTCAACCTGCTCGGTGCGGAAGTTGAAGCGGGTGTCGAAGGTGATTGGGAGACTGATACATCTCCAACGTATCTATAATTTATGAAGTATTCATGCCATGTTTACAATAATTCTTTATGATTTTGGTATGATTTTATTAGAACTAACCCGGACTGACGCTGTTTTCAGCAGAACTATCGTGGTGTTGTTTTTGTGCAGAAATAAATGTTCTCGGAATGAGCTGAAAATTTACGGAGAATATTTCTGGAAAATATAAAAAATACTGGAGTGAAGAGTCGCCGGAGAGGAGGGCCGAGGAAGCTACAAGCCACAGGGGCGCCCCCCTAGGGCGCGTTTTCATGGCTTGTGACTTCCTCGGGAACCTTCTGGACGTGGAACCGACGCCAAAAATTCCTATAAATACCAAAACCCCCAGAAACAAACCTAGATCAGGAGTTCTGCCGCCGCGCACCTCCGGAGCCACGAAAAACCAACCTTGGCCCTCTCCGGCACCCTGGCGGAGCGGGTCACCATCACCGGAGGCCATCCTCATTGTCCTGGAGGGGCCATCAACACCATGGAGGCCGAGGACCAGAGGAAGAACCTCTCCCCACAGAGGGGAGAGGCCATGGAGGAGGTAGCACAAGGGGAGAACCTCTCCCCCTCTCTCCCGGTGGTGCCGGAGTGCCTTCGGGGGAACCATCGCCACGGTGATCGTCTTCATCGACATCACATTCTTCATCACGATCCTCATCTCCTTTTAGCGGTCCACTCTCTTGCACCCCGCTGTAATCACCTACTTGAACATGGTGCTTTATGCTACATATTATGATCCGATGATGTTTTGAGTAGATTACTTTTGTCCTTCGGGTTGATTGATGATCTAGATTGGTTTGAGTTGAATGTTTATTTTGGTGCTGTCCTATGGTTCCTTCCGTGCCGCGCACACATGAAGTATTCCCGCTGTAGGGTGTTGCAATACGTTCATGATTCGCTTAGAGTGGGTTGCTTGAGTGACAGAAGCATAAACCCGAGTAAGGGGGTTGTTGCGTATGTGATAAACGGGACTTGATGCTTTAATGATATGGTTGGGTTTTACCTTAATGATCTTTAGTAGTTAAGGATGCTTGCTAGAGTTCCAATCATAAGTGCATATGATCCAAGTAGAGAAAGTATGTTAGCTTATGGCTCTCTCTCATATAAAATTGCAATAGTGATTCCTGATCTTGTTAACAATTGCCTAGGATAATTCCGCACACCGACCCATCATTATTCCACACTCGCTATTTGTGATATATTGTAATATTATGTTTACAACACCTATTTTAGTATTTTAGTTCTCCGATATCATGCAAAGTTATCCTCTTCATACCCACAACGTAGTTTTATTTCCCGTTTCTAGATGGAAGCAAACGTTCGGTGTACGTAGAGTCGTATCGGTGGAAGATAGGACTTGAGAGAATATTGATCTTACCTTTATATCCTTGTGGGTTCGACACTCCATACTTATGAACCTCCACCTTTGGAAATTGCTATGATGATTCCTTGCACTTGAGGATTATCAAGCTCTTTTCTGGCGCTGTTGTCGGGGAGCAATAGCGTGGGGTTGATATTCTCGTGTGTGGTTTTTTGCTTTCTTCACAATATAGATTTTGTTTTCCCTTTTTTATTTCTTTAGTTCTGGATGAAACCAAAATAAAAATAAAAATACAAAAAGAGTTACTCACCCCTATTTTCCTAAGAAGTTTTTCAAAAAGAGAAGTGATTGGAAAGTTGTGCATTGGAGAAGTAAGGGTCGACCTTGAACACTTGTGTTCATGCTCATGGAAACAATGTAGAATTTTTCATGGAAGCTTCTGTAAAATAGTTATCACCTTGTATATATTCATTGTATTATAAAAGTATTGTGCCAAAATTTACTTTCAGGATGATTAGATTGCTTGTTTGGTGTGTGCACTGCAAAAACAGAAACCTGAGATGTAGTGGGTGAATTTACGTTTTTTACTAGAAAGTCAAAATTTTCTGAATTTTTTCATAGTACTTCTATGCAATTTTTTAAATTTTTCCTAAATTTAATATTATTTTTTTAGTTACATAAGTATACGAAGTTTCCAGATTACTACAAGCTGTCCTGTTTTGACAGATTTTATTTTCTATGCATCTTCTCTTATTTTGATGAATCTATGACTTCTATCGGGGGTTATGAACCATGGTGAAGTTGTACTAAAGTATATATAATGCTAATATGAATTTGGAATGAGTTTACAATAGTACTTAAAGTAGTAATTTGTTTTATTATACTAACGGATCTCACGAGGGTTTTGTTAAGTTTTGTGTGAATGAAGTGTTCGAAGATCAAGGAGGTACCGATATAAGAAGAATACAGAGAGACAAGAGTTCAAGCTTGGGGATGCCCAAGGCACCCCAAGTAAATATTTCATGGAGACTCAAGCACCTAAGCTTGGGGATGCCCCGGAAGGCAACCCATCTTTATTCTTCAACAATTATCGGTATACCTCGGGTTTTTTTGTTCACATGATATGTGTCTTTAATGTTTGTCTTTTCCTTTATGCTCCCTTCTAGTATGGGATATTCCTTGATGGATTTGTAGAATGCTCTTTGTTCTTCACTTAAATCTTTTGAGTATGGATTTGTAGAATGCTCTTTGTGCTTCACTTAAATTTTTTGAATATGGCTTTATAGAATGCTTCGTATGCTTCACTTATATATTTTGAGCTTGGATATTGGTTAATCTATATTAATTAAGAACTTGCAGGGTGACCCGCGCATTTGCACGGCTAGTTTTATTATGTATTTTTTATTTTGTTAGGTTATTATATTATTTCATATTTGTTGGCATGTTTCTCGACTCTCATTTGAAACTGAATAAATCCATAGAAATGTGGCATGATATCAAACTTATTTGCCCCCTGCGTGTATACTGCCATTCAATGAAATCATGCCTCTAACAATAGTCATAGTTTGTAAAAAAGGTTTATTAAGTACATTAACCTTTGATTTGTGACAATGATCGATTGATGGCTAATGGCCCTGACATGTAGAATCGTAGCCTTTGTACTAATCAATTATCATACATTTTTTCGTTCACCCTCCGTGGAAATATTTTCACCAATTGTTCAAATAACATTTACAAATGAAAAAAGTGGTAAAAAGTTGAAGTACAATGATAATTAATGTTGTATTCTCTTTTTCAATCAGTATCAATGTGGTCGTAATCCATAGTCGATTTAGTTTGGCAATGCTAATCGCTATGCTCTCTCACATGTGATTAGCTTGCGAACACAAAATTGCAAAACATTTATCTATTGCACACTCGGTAACTCACTCACATCATAATCTGTTCTGTCAAATCAGCACCATGATTTTTCCCATTGACTTATATGTCTTAGTGCGCTGACTTATTGCTTCATACTTTATTGTTGAAATGACTACATTTTTTTGTTATGTTTTATTTCATCACTTTCATGAAAGTACGATGCTTCTGAAAATATTCGGAAGTTTGGCTATTGATGGAGGATATATGAATTTCATGTGAGAAGTGGATTCCCTACTTTCCTTTGTTTCATATTCTAAGATTCTTATAGTAAAAGCTTTATAATCTGAACAAAACAATATTTTTTCCATAAATAGTGTATTTGCACGTTATCGATATATTAACATTTTCATACTATGACCGTATAAAGGCTAAATTGCTAACTTGTAATTACTTGCTATTCCCAATTTCGTATATAAGATAATGGTGTTCTTTGTCCTCTAAATAAGAATTTTTTATAGATAATATATTACGAAATTGTCTTTTTATTGGTATCAGATGGAGTTGGTATGAAAAGGAAAATTTTAATTATATGTAATATAACATATATGAATACATCGGTATTATTTATCCACCTAATAAGAAGTTTCCTAATGTAGGTAGAGAAAGAAGATCCAGTTAAGCAAGTGTGATACATCTACCACTATATATATTGTCTGAACCTACCATGGCGAGGCGTGGTATATTTTTTTCCTCTTGCCGCACATCCACATTCTTACCCATATTCATCTATGATGTTTGCTTTAAAATATTAGTAGGTCATTAGGTACAAACTTAAAATATGCATTTATGGAAATTTGTTATAGTTTCTTGATATGTTACTTTCTTGTCAATGACATAATTCAAAATGTAGAAAATAATTGTATGAAAAATAATGTGACTTAGGTGGAATTGAATTCTAATTCTCAATAAACCCAAGAGATCAAAAACTGAACAATCGTGGCCAACTGACGCAAATTGCGTTGGGTCATTACCAAGTTCACTATAGCAGTTGTGTTTGCCGCCATTGGGTCGACCTTCAAAATCAGCCTGTCGTTGCCTTCTAGATTGAGCTCGCGATAAACCACATCATAGACTCTTTAGTGCTTGTGATTTTTTTATAAGATGCATTAGGTGTTGTCGGAAACTACAGAACAATGCGTCAGTGTGTGCAAATTGAGTTTGGTCATTACCAAGTTATCTATAGCAGCTGTGTTTGCCGTCACTGGGTCAACGTTCACGGTCATCATAAACTCTTGGGTGCTTGTGATTTCTTTATAAGCCGCATTGGGTGCTGGTCGGAGACTATATGCCAGTGCGCAGTGCGTGTACTGAATATTCTTTTGGCCTGCAGTTATGGTTCGATTTGGTGTATTGTCTCTTTAGAAGTATGTCGTGTTCAGGTGTGGTCATAATCTGTGTCCATGCGCCTGTCTTGCCGGAAGTTATTCACGCTATGGAAATCAGCAAACCAACCATGGCAATGGAAGTTACAAAAAATAATTAAGGATGTGGAAATCAATAAAGCTATAGATATTTGTCCGTACTTGTTTGGGAAGAAAGATATGCATGTGTAGGATGTGGACTGCACGTTCCCCTTTTTGAAGCCAGCCAGTTAAACAGGAAGTCAGGCTATTGTATTTTGAGTCCGTGCAGCACACAACTTGCTAACCGGATTGAATCTAGCGCCTCCAAGGATGCTAATATGCCAATTAATCTCCACCATTCAAACATCATAAATTTGAAGTACTTAATCTATCGTTTTCATAATATAATAGATGCTCTATAAACTTCACTTATATCCTTTAGAGTATGAATATAATAATCATCGGAATTTGGTTTCGAAGAGTATCATTGAAATATCATGCCTAGCTAAAAAGACATTAAAGAAAAGCGCTTGTTGGGAGACAACCCAACATTTTTACCTTTTGTTTTGATGTGTGAACATGATTAATCTACTGTAATAATAATGTTTTGTTTCTTTTATTTCAATAAAGTGCTAAGTAAAGCCTTTGGAATAGTGTGGATACTTGCTTGTTTGATTCTGTGCAAAAACATAAAGTTTTGCGTCCAGTATATGAATTGTCTGATTTTACAGGAGAGTCAAATAATTCTCAAATTTTTACACAACATTTCTATGAAAATTCTAAGATATGTCCTAATGTTTCAAAAGAATTTAGCATCAGTAAAGTATGGTGATCATTCAGATCATTACACACTGTTCTGTTTTTGATAGATTCTGTTTTGTATGCATAGCTTCTTCTTTCAAGTGTTCCTATAGCTTATATTGAGTAATATAAACTATGAGAATGATATAATACAGTAGGTATAATGGGGGAACAATTATGAATCTTGTCTTGACAGTACCTAAGTGAATAATTTATCTTTATTATACTAACCCTTCTCTCAAAGTACTGTTAAGTTTGGTGTGATTGAAGTTTTCAAGTTTTGGATGAGATACCGATATGAGGGAATAAGGAGTGACAAGAACCCTACCTTGGGGATGCACAAGGCACTCCCAATGTAATATTAAATGAACACTCAAGCGTCTAAGCTTGGGGATGCCCTAGAAGGCATCCCTTCTTTCATCCTCGACATTATCGGTATATCTTTCTTGGAGCAATATTTTTATTCGTCACATAATATGAGTTTTGCTTGGATCGTCATTTTATTTTATTTTTCAATGTTAGGTGTTATTTATAATCTTTTTTCATTAAAAAGTACCAATAGTTGCATTAGGATGCTTGCATCGCATGTTTTCATGTGTGTTGTGTAAAAACAGAAACTTTTGCTATAGTGTTTGAATTTTTAATATTTTACTGGAACGTGTAAATTTCTGACTTTTTTAAACAGTGTTGTCATATAAATTCCTTAGCATGTCCTAAATTTTCAGAATTTTTTGAGTTACTGGGGTACACTGTTATAATAAATTGCAATAGACTGTTCTGTTTGGACAGATTGTTGTCATAGTTTTGTTATCTACTTATCCTATTGTTTCCATATCCTATATTGGTAGATATAAATTGTGAAAATGATAGTATACAGTACCTAATGTTTTAAAATTATTGTGCAACTATTCTTGGCAGTACATGAAATGGTGAATTGTTCTTAGGTGTACTAACCTATCTCACGAGTTCTATCTGAGTTTGTGTGAATGAAGTTTTTGGGAATAGGTGAAACCGGGATATGAGAGGATTGAATAAGATACAAAAACTCAATCTTGGGGATACCCAAGGCACCCTAAGAAATTATTTCAAGAACTCTCAAGTATCAAAGCTTGGGGATGCTACGCATCCTACCTCTCTTCATCAACAATTATCGGTTTGCCTATGTTGAGCCTAAATTTTTATTCGTTCACATGATGTATGTTATTCTTGAAGTGCAATCTTTATGTTGTTTGCTGTTTCAATAAAATCATTGGATCTGAAATTTTGAATAAGAGAGAGTCCTCACGTGGCTATTTAACTAATGTACTATGCATTGATTTTCACTTTTATCCTTTTGGAGTAGTTTGTCTCTCGTGCTTCACTTATATCCTATGGGTAAATGGTTGAATGAACTGAATATCATAAATCTGAAATTAGAAATGCTTCATATACTTATCCGATGGGGAGTAGTGACTTCACAAATAATAGGTATAGGTGGTGAAATTTATTAAAAGCTAGCAAACACCGCGTTGGTCACTTGAACAATTCATGAATGAATATTGAAGGAAGAGAGATTTCACATATAAATACACTATCTTGGACATCTTCTATGATTGTGAATACCCATGAATTATTTTCAAACTTGAGAAAATTAGTTCAAGTTGGACAAGGAAGACAACGTAATGAGTTATGCTTGGGTATATTTGTATAGAAGTTCTATTGTGTTGGATCCTCCAACATGTGGTGCTTGCTTCCACCTCATACTAGCCAGAACTTCCACACCGAGTAGAAATACTACTTATGCATCCAAACACCCTTAAACCAGTTTTGCCATGAGAGTCCACTATACCTACCTATGGATTGAATAAGATCCTTCAAGTAAGTTGTCATTGGTGCAAAAAGCAATAAAAATTGCTCCCAAATATGTAAGATCTTTTATTGTAAGGGAAAATAATCATTTTATGAATTTGTGATGACAAAGTAATAAAAGCGACGGACTTCATAATAAAGGTTGCTATCACAAAGGGCAATACAACATGACGTTCCTTTGCATTAAGAGTTTGCACATCCAAAAACAAAAAATTCATGACAACCTCTGCTTCCCTCTGCAAAGGGCCTATCTTTTACTTTCTAGTACTTACCTTTATGCAAGAGTCATAGTGATTTTCACCACTTCTTATATTTTGCCTTTTCTCTTGGCAATCATCATGTGGTCGGGAAAGGTCCAAGCATATATGTCCATCCAAATATATTTTATCATGAATTATTATTGTTAACAATTATCTATATGATAAATAAGTTGGGAGGCGAAAATCTAAGCCCCTATCTTTAGTTGTGTTCGATGGATGTCATTTGCTCTAAAAATAAGCTTTGAGAGTTAGCAATCATGGAATGCTATATGATAGTTGAGTATGTGGAATTTTCTAACAAAGCTCTTACATAGACCCTTTCTAAAAATAAGATGAATTGCAATTGTTCAATGACTAGTAATATGGTTTGCTGGTTTTCAAGAAACTTTCTGGTCTATACTTTCAACATGTGAATAGCTTGTTACTTGATCATGAGAAGTTTTATGAGATGAGCTACTGTTTATGGTTTATAATGATGCTAGAAAAATTGATTGGAATTATCATTGATCAAATTTATGCACTATGCTAGCATTCACACTTCATAAATTATTTCTTTTATCATTTACCTACTCGAGGACGAGCATGAATCAAGCTTGGGGATATTGATACGTCTCCAACGTATCTATAATTTATGAAGTATTCATGCCATGTTTACAATAATTATTTATTATTTTGGCATGATTTTATGAGAACTAACCCGGATTGACGCTGTTTTCAGCAGAACCACCGTGGTGTTGTTTTGTGCAGAAATAAAAGTTCTTGGAATGAGATGAAAATTTACGGAGGATATTTTTCGAAAATATAAAAAATACTAGAGCGAACAGTCACCAGAGCGGATGGCCGAGGAAGCCACAAGCCACAGGGGCGCGACCCCCCTAGGGCGCGTCCTCCTAGCTTCTGACTTCCTCGGGAACCTTCTGGACGTGGGACCGACGCCAAAAATTCCTATAAATACCAAAAACCCCAGAAAAAAACCTAGATCGGGATTTCCGCCGGCACACACCTCTAGAGCCATGAAAAACCAATCTTGGCCCTCTCCGGCACCCTGCCGGAGGGGGTCACCATCACCGGAGGCCATCTTCATCGTCCAGGAGGGGCCATCAACACCATGGAGGCCAAGGACCAGAGGGAGAATCTATCCCCACAGAGGGGAGAGGCCATGGAGGAGGAAGCACAAGGGGGAGAACATCTCCCCCTCTCTTAGGGTGGTGTCGGAGTGCCATCGGGGGAACCATCGCCGCGGTGATCGTCTTCATCAACATCACCTTCTTCATCACCATCCTCATCTCCTTTTAGCGGCCCACTCTCTTGCACCCCGCTGTAAGCACCTACTTGAACATGGTGCTTTATGCTACATATTATGATCCAATGATGTGTTTGTGTTGCCATCCTATGATGTTTTGAGTAGATTACTTTTGTCCTTTGGGTTGATTGATGATCTATATTGGTTTGAGTTGTATGTTTATTTTGGTGTTGTCCTATGGTGCCTTCCGTGCCGCGCACACGTGAAGAATTCTCGCTATAGGGTGTTGCAATACATTCATGATTCACTTATAGTGGGTTTCTTGAGTCAGAGAAGCATAAACCCGAGTAAGACGTTTGTTGCATATGGGATAAAGGGGACTTGATGCTTTAATGCTATGGTTTGGTTTTACCGTAATGATCTTTAGTAGTTGCGGCTGCTTGCTAGAGTTCCACTTATAAGTGCATATGATCCAAGTAGAGAAAGTATGTTAGCTTATGCCTCTCCCTCATATAAAATTGCAATAATGATTCCCGATCTTGTTAACAATTCCCTAGGATAATTCCGTACACCGACCCATCATTATTCCACACTCTCTATTTGTAATATGTTGTAATATTATGTTAACATCACCTATTTTAATATTTTAGTTCTCCGATATCATGCAAAGTTATCCTGCTCATACCCACAACGTAGTTTCATTGCTCGTTTCTATATGGAAGCAAACGTTCGGTGTACGTAGAGTCGTATCGGTGGCAGATAGGACTTGAGAGAATATTGATCTTACCTTTATCTACTTATGGGTTTGACACTCCATACTTATCACTTCCACCTTTGGAAATTGCTACAATGATTCCTTGCACTTGGGGATTATCAGCGACGCACCCGCTACACAGGGGCGACAGATCCTTTGACCACCCCGGCGAAGGTCCTTGAAGGAGTGAGTTGACCACGGGGCAGCTGCAGCACGTTGAAGGCCTCCACAGAAATGATGTATACGGCGGCACCACCGTCTATGAGGGTCTTGAAGACAGCCACGGCGCTTATGGTGCGCGTGCACAACATAGGGAGCGCCCCGGCGGTCGCCGTCGTCTTGGGGTGGTCATCGGGGCCAAAGGTGCTATCAATCTCAGGCCACGCCCGGGGCGGCGGGAGCTTGGACTGCGGTCGGACTGCTCCTACGTGGCGTGCGCCATAGGCTGGCACACGACAAGAATCTTGCATGCCATGGAGTTGCCGAACCAAGGCCCGACGGTCACCGAGAGTGGGGATGTTGGAAATATGCCCTAGAGGCAATAATAAATTGGTTATTATCATATTTCCTTTCTCATGATAATCGTTTATTATCCATGCTATAATTGTATTGATCGAAAACTCAGATACATGTGTGGATACATAGACAACACCATGTCCCTAGTATGCCTCTAATACACTAGTGTAGCATGTCAAACGTCATGGACATGAGATGTCATTTGATAACGGGATCACATCATTAGGAGAATGATGTGATGGACAAGACCCAAACTACAAACGTAGCATATGATCGTGTCAGTTTATTGCTATTGTTTTCTGCATGTCAAGTATATGTTCCTATGACCATGAGATCATGCAACTCACTAACGCCAAAGGAGTACCTTGTGTGTATCAAACGTCGCAACGTCACTGAGTGACTATAAAGGTGTTCTACAGGTATCTCTGAGGGTGTCTGTTGGGTTGGCATGGATCAAGGGTGGGATTTGTTACTCCGTGTGACGGAGAGGTATCTCAGGGCCCACTCGGTAATACAACATCACTATAAGCCTTGCAAGCAATGTGACTAAAGAGTTAGCCACGGGATCTTATATTAAGGAACGAGTAAAGAGACTTGCCAGTAACAATATTGAACTAGGTATAGAGATACCGATGATCGAATCTCGGGCAAGGAACATACCGAAGAACAAAGGGAACAACATACGGGATTAATTGAATCCTTGACATAGAGGTTCAACCGATAAAGTTCTTCGTAGAATATGTAGGAACCATTATGGGAATCCAGGTCCCGCTATTGGTTATTGACCGTAGAGGTGTCTCGGTCATGTCTACATAGTTCTCGAACCCACAGGGTCTGCACACTTAAGGTTCAGTGACGTTTCGGTAGTATATAGTTATGTATGGTGGTGATCTAAGGTTGTTCGGAGTCCCGAATGAGATCCCGGACGTCACGAGGATCTCCGGAATGGTCCGGAGGTAAAGATTGATATATAGGAAGTCCTGTTTTGATCACCGGAAATGTTTCAGGCTCATCGGTAGTGTACCGAGAGTGCCGGGACGGTACCGGGGGACCATCGGGAGGGGTGTCTCGACCCAACAGGCTACATGGGCTGTGGTAGGAGGTAAACCAGCCCCTGTTGGGCTGGCCGAAGCGTTCTCTAAGGGCCCATGTGGCTGGAGTGGTTTGAGAAGGAAAAAATCCAAAGGTGGAGAGGTGGAAAGAGTTTCCAAGTGGAAAGGAGGAATCCTACTCCTAATAGGATTGGAGTAGGACTCCACCACCTCCAATTTAGACCAAACCTTGAGGGTTTGAGGCTGCCTCCTCCCCTCCCTCCCTCCTATATAGAATAGAGGATTTAGAGGAAAAATCTAACCTTAATAGCCACGTGCTACCTCTCCCCTAGATCGCAGTTTCTCCTCTAGATCAGTTTTCAGCGTTACTTAGGCGAAGCCCAGCTAGAATAGCTCCACCACCATCGCCGCAAAGCCATCGCGCTGCCGGAGAACTCATCTACCTCTCCACTCCCTCTTGCTGGATCAAGAAGGCGGAGATCGTCATCGAGCTGTACGTGTGCTGAACGCGGAGGTGCCATCCGTTCGGCGCTAGATCGGAAGGACTGTGATCAAGATCGGGAGACGGATCATATGATGAGATCGTGGGACGGATCATGATGAGTTCGCGGGACGGATCGTGATTGGATCACGGGACGGATCGTGATGAGATCGCACGACGCTCGGCAATTTGGATCGCGAAGACGTTCGACTACACCAACCGCGTTTCTTAACGCTTCCCGCTTAGCGATCTACAAGGGTATGTAGATCCACTCTCCCTCTCGTAGATGCTCATCACCATGGATAGATCTTGCGTGTGCGTAGGAATTTTTTTGTTTCCCATGCAACATTCCCCAAAAGTGGTATCAGAGCTAGGTCTATATGTAGATGAGATCTCGAGTAGAACACAAAGAGTTTGTGGGCGTTGATGCTTAGATTGATTCCTCCCTTTTTCGTGTTTTGGTTCAGCGGTATTATGGGATGAAGCGGCCCGGACCAACCTTACTCGTACGCTTATGAGAGACCGGTTCCATCGACGGACGTGTAACTTCGTTGCAAAAAGATGGCTGGCGGCTGTCTGTTGCTCCTACTTTAGTTGGATCGGATTCGACAAAGGGAGTCCTTGAGAAGGTTGAAAAGCAATTTATGTATCACCGTTGTGGTTTTGCGTAGGTGAGAATTGTTCTTGCTAGATACCCGTAGTAGCCACGTAAAACATGCAACAATCATTAGAGGACGTCTAACTTGTTTTTGCAGGGTATGTTGTGATGTGATATGGCCAATTACATGATGAGATATATGTGATATATAAGATTATCATGTATTGTATAGAATATCACGACTTGCATGTCGAGGAGTACGGCAACCGGCAGGAGACATAGGGTTGTCTTTAATTATTGTATGACCTGCGTGTCAATAATTAAACGCTATGTAATGCTTTACTTTATCTCTAAACAGTAGCAATAGTAGTAGAAGCATGGTGGGCATGACAACCCCGATGGCGACACGTTGATGGAGATCAAGATGATGGAGATCATGGTGTCATGCCGGTGACGATGGAGATCATGCCGGTGCTTTCAACATGGAGATCAAAAGCACAAGTTCATGGGCATCTCATGTCACTTATGATTTGCATGTGATGTTAATACTTTTATGCACCTTGTTTTGCTTAGGACGACGATAGCATTATAAGGTGATCCCTCACTTAATTTCAAGATAAATTGTGTTATCCCCGAGTGTGCACCGTTGCGAAAGTTTGCTGTGTCGAGACACCACGTGATGATCGGGTGTGATAGACTCTACGGTCACATACAACGGGTGCAAGCCGGTGTTGCACATGCAGAACACTCGGGTTAAACTTGACGAGCCTAGCATGTAAAGACATGGCCTCAGAACACAAGAGACCAAAAGGTCGAACATGAGTCATATAGTAGATATCATCAACATGATGATGTTCACCATTGAAACCACCTGAACCCACGTGATGATCGGACTTGAGTTGGCGAATTTGGATCATGTATCACTCGAATGACCGGAGGGATGTCAATTTGAGTGGGAGTTCTTAAGTAATATGATTAATTGAACTCATTATCATGAACATAGTAAGTTGTGTCTTTGCAAATTATGTTGTAGATTACTTTCTCGCGTTGTAGCTCCCTTCAACTTTTATATGTTCCTAGAGAAATAGAGTTGAAAGATGATGGTAGCAATATTGCGGACTGGGTCCGTGATCTGAGGATTGTCCTCATTGCTGCACAGAATGCTTATGTCCTTAATGCACCGCTTGGTGCGCCAACCCCTCTAGCGTCATCTATAGATATTGTGAACGTCTGACAGGCACGTTCTGATGACTACTTGATAGTTTAGTGCGTCATGCATTACGGCTTAGAATTGAGGCTCCGAAATGTTTTGAACGTCACGGAACATATGAGATGTTCTAAGAGCTGAAATTAGGATCTCAGGCTCGTGCTCGTGTTGCAAGATATGAGATCTCCAACAAGATTCTTTGCCTGCAAGATGAAAGAGAATAGCTCAATCATTGAGCATGTGCTCAGATTGTCTGGGTGCTACAATTGCTTGAATCGAGTGGGAGTTGATCTTACAGATAAGATAGTGATTGATATACTTCTCCAAGTCACTCTCACTAAGCTACTAGAACTTGGTGATGAAATATAAAATGCCAGGGATAGAAATAATGATCCCTAAGCTATTCGTGATGTTTGACACCGCGAAGGTAGAAATCAAGAAGGAGCATCAAGTGTTGATGGTTAGTAAAAACCACTAGTTTCGAGAAGGGCAAGGGCAAGGAGGGAAACTTCATGGATGGCAAGTCAGTTGCTGCTCCAGTGAAGCAACCCAAAATTGAACCCAAACCCGAGACTAAGTGCTTCGATTATGAGGAGAGCGGTCGCTGAAGCAGAACAACCCTAGATACTTGGTAGATAAGAAGGCTGGCAACGTCGGCAGAAGTATATTTGATATACGTGTTATTGATGTATACCTTGCTAGTACTCCTAGTAGCACCTGGGTATTGGATACTAGTTCGGTTGCTAAATCTTAGTAACTCGAAATAAAAGCTACGGAATAAACGGAGAACTAGCTAAGGGTGAAGTGACAATGTGTGTTGGAAATGTTTCCAAGGTTGATGTGATCAACATCGCACTCTCTCTCTACCTTCGGGATTAGTGAAGAGCCTAAATAAATGTTATTTGGTGTTTTGCGTTGAACATGAACGTGATTAGATCGTGTTTATTGCAACACGGTTATTCATTTAAGTTAGAGAATAATGGTTATTCTGTTTACATGAATAATACCTTCAATGGTCATGCACCCAGTGAGAATGGTTTGTTGAATCTTGATCGTAGTAATACACATGTTGATAACATTGATGCCAAAAGATACAAAGTTAATAATGATAGTACCACATACTTTTGGCACTGCTGCTAAATGTCATATTGGTATAAAGCGCATGAAGAAACTCCATGTTGATGGATCTTTGGACTCATTCGATTTCTAATCAGTTGAGACATGCGAACCATGCCTCTTGGGCAAGATGAATAAGGACCCCATTTTCCGGATTAATGGAGAGGGCAAGTGATTTATTGGAAATGATACATGTTGATGTATGCAATCCAATGAGTCTTGTAGCGTGCGGTGGATATCGTTATTTTCTTACCTTCACTGATGATTTGAGTAGATATAGTGTATATTTACTTAATGAAACACAAGTCTGAATCGTTTGAAAGGTTCAAGCAAATTCAGAGTGAAGTTTAAGATCATCGTTACAAGAAGATAAAAATGTCTGCGATATAATCGTGGAGGTGAATATCTGATTTACGAGTTTGGCATACAACTTTAGACAATGTGAAAGTTGTTTCACAACTCACGCCTCCTGGAACACCATAGTGTGATGGTGTGTCTGAACGTCATAGTCGTGCTCTATTGGATATGGTGCGTGCTATGATGTCTCTTATCGTTTTGTTACTATAATTTTGGGGTTATGCATTAGAGACAACTACATTCACTTTAAATAGGGCACCATCTAAATCGGTTAGGATGACACCGTGTGAATTATGGTTTGATAGAAACCTAAGTTGTCATTTCTTAATGTTTGGGGCTGCGATGCTTGTGTGGAAAATATTTTCACCTAATGAGCTCGAACCCAAAGCGGACAAATGCATCTTCATAGAATACCCTAACAACGGTTGGGTGAACCTTCTATCTCAGATCCAAGCATAAAATTGTTGCTAAAACTGGGTCCTGTCTCGAGAAAAAGTTTCTCTCGAAAGAATTGAGTGGGAGGAAGATAGAACTTGATAAGGTTATTGAACCTTTGTTTCAACGAGAGAGTAGTGCAGTGCAGGAAGATGTTTCTGTGAAGCCTACGTTAGTTGAAGAGAAAGTTAATGATGACGATAATGAAGCTTCGGATCAAGTTACTATCAAACCTGGTAGGTCGAAAAGGACGTGTACTGCTCCTGAGTGGTACGACAACCCTGTCTTAGAGGTCATGTTGTTGGACAATGATGAACCTACGAGCTATGGAGAAGCGATGGTGGGCCCTGGAATCCGACAAATGGTTAGAGGCCATGAAATCTGAGAAAGGATCCATGTATGAAAACCAAGTATAGACTTTGGTGGACTTGCTCGTTGAACGGCAGGTCGTTGAGTACAAATGGATCTTTAAAATGAAGACAGACGCTGATGGTGAATGTCACCATTTATAAAGCTCGACTTGTCGCAAAGAAGTTTTTGACAAGTTCAAGGAGTTGACTACGATGAGACTTTCTCACACGTAGCAATGCTAAAGTCTATTGGAATTATGTTAGAAGTTGATGCATTTTTCAATTAAGAAATGTGGCAGATGGATGTCAAAACATCGTTTCCTCAACGGTTTACTTGAGGAAAGGTTGTATGTGATACAACCAGAAGGTTTTGTCAGTCCTAAGGATGCTAAAAGGTGAGCAAGCTTCAGTGATCCCTCTATGAACTGAAGGAAGCATCTCGGAGTTGGAATATACACTTTGATGAGGTGATCAATGTTTTTGAGTCTATACAAAGTTTATGAGAAACTTGTATTTACAATAAAGTGAGTGGGAGCACTATAGAGTTTCTGATAAGCATATGTGATTGAGATATTGTTGATCGGAATTGATGTAGAATTTCTAGAAAGCATAAAAGGTTGTTTGAAAGGAGTTTTTCAAAGGAAGACCTGGATAAAGCTACCTAATTGTTGAGCATCAAGATCTATAGAGATAGATCAAGATGCTTGATGAGACCTTCAATGAGTACATACCTTGAAGAGATTTTGAAAGAGATCAAAATGGATCAGTCAGAGAGAAGTGTTCTCGCCTGCTTTGTAAGGTGTGAAGTTGAGTGAGACTCAAAGCTCGACCACGGCAGAATAAACAGAAAGGACGAGCGTCGTCCCCTAAGCCTTAGCCATAGGATCTATATAGTATCCCCTGCTTCGACATGCCGCCTAGTTGGCGCGCCAAATGTCGGATTTGGTGCTCCGCAAAACCCTCAAGGTTCGAACACAGGGGCGTGTGCGAAGGTTCCCTGCAGCCTCGCCCAACCTATCTCGCTACTCGATGGTTACTACGGCGAACTCGCACGATGGTGAGGAAAAAGATGAACACGACAATTTATCTAGGTTCTGGCCGCTGTGAAGCATAATACCCTACTCTTTCTATGGTGTATTGCCTCTCGTGGAGGTTTGGTGGATGAACTAGTATGGTGGGCTTGAGCCTCGCGAGGGCGCTAAAGAGGTGTTCTTAGCTCTCTGCCTTGTTGTGGTTCGTCGAGTGGCTAAGTGTTGGGTCCGGGTCCCCTCCGCGGTGTGTCCTAGCCTCTATATATAGCCGTGGCCCGGGTCCTCCTCCCTCATAGCAATGGCGGGAAGGGATCCCACAACGGCCAATTTTGAAGGGGGGCAGGAGTACATCCGCCCCTCTCCAAAGGTGGTCTTCGTCTGCAACGCGGATGTCGATGATGCAGTGCTGGGCTCGGTGATGACATCCATCCTGCAGGGCTCGTGGTCGTGGTCTTGTTGCACCAGAATGGAAACTTTTGGGCGGCGATTTCGGAACCCACGTAAGTCCTTACTCCCTTTGCACCAAACGGGAAACTGCGTCGCGTGGTGCGCTGACGCTCGCCTGTCCTTCCTTGCGTCACCTTTGACTCCTAAGGCTGGGCTCTGCATAGAGATCTCCGTTGCTCAGGAGGGGGCCTGAGGAGGCCCCTCCTTACGGGCCTTGGTGCCGTTCTTCTTTGCGAGCCCGGGGTCCCGACAAGGGCCTTGTCTTGAGTAGATCCGCGCTAGGCCATGCCTGGTTGACGAAGTGGGCCATGTCCTGGGCCGCAGGCAGGTAGGTATGGGCACCCCTGTTCCCAGAATGCCGACAGCTTGCATACCACATGATAAAAATGGGTGGTGCTACCAGTTTATTGGAGAAACTCAAACGCACATATTCAAATATTCAGTGTGAGTTCTTATTCTCTTGATGTCTTGGTAGTTAGTTATGTGTCCTCGAATGTAGTAATTATCACGGCTGAGCGGCACTAGTCTGCCCTCAACTTGGTGATTCTTCTTCTTTATTTGCCATTTCAGGGAGCCTTTATATTTAGGACTCCTTTGATACAAAGGAATTGTATTGGATTTGTGAAGGATTTGGATCCTTAGGATATTTTCCTGCGATTTTCGTTTGATCCCTAGGATCAAATCCTTTGGATTTTTTCCATAGGATTCATTTGTACTACATTTTGGAGGAAAATTTCCATCCACTCAAACCTCTTTGTAGAATTCCTTTGTTTTTCCTCTACTAACAAACAAACTTCGAAATCATGTCGGATAGAAAAGGACATGACACTCTATTCCAATGTTTTTCCTATTCCTACATTTTGAGAATCCTGCGAATCGAACAGGCCTTATATTGTTTGCGACTACATCATTCCTATTTTTACGGTTCCCATTTTTCTAATATTTTTAGGCTTGCTCTCAGTCCTATGGGTGAAAAGAAGGTTAGCTTTCAAAGGTCATCAACAAAAAATTGCAATTTATATCACTAGAACTTTATAATGTGCAAGGTATGCTTAAAAGTACACAATTTTGTTAATGATAAGTTGCCAAAAGGTAAGATCAATGATTTCTGCATCGCGCTGCCCTCATAATTGCTAATGATTTTCATTTCTAGGGTGCAGGTTTTACATATGATTGCATATTACTAAGTCACCATTATGATGAAATTAGGCTATTTGACACTATTAGGGATGCTTCATGTGGGTGATAGGAATGGTAAGCATTCCAACGTCAGCAACACAAGTGTATTTTATACTACTACTACTACCACTACTACTACTACTACTCCTACTGCTACTGCTACTGCTACTACTTCTCCTACTTCTGCTGCTGTTGGGTGTTCAGTAGTATAAGATATTATTAGAACTAAATGTCTTACCTATTATGTATCTGCTTTGTATTACTTCTCTCTCATCACTATCCTTCACCAGGGAGTTTTTCTTTGCTCACCATGGATTTTTCTTTGTTCTTCACCAGGGAGAGTTTTTCTCATGACTAAGTTGGCCAACGGTTTATTCTCTCAAACTACATATCTAGCTTAGTTGAGCTAAAAAATGCTAAAGTACATATTTCTCTTACGCCTCAACATGACATTTGCAGGTTATGAGCTACTAAGGATTGTTTTTTCCAATGCCTTCTTTATCTAAAGTTACTTGATGTCTTCATGTCACACATAATAACATAATATATACTCCCTCCATTCCAAAATAAAAGTATTTTTAGAGATTTTAGTATGGACTACATACGGATGTATATAGAGGTACTTTAAAGTGTAGATTCACCCATTCTGTTTCGTATGTAGTCTATATAGAAATCTCTAAAAAAGATTTATATTTAGCAACGGAGGGAGTACAACCATGGGATTGGATTTAAAGAACATATGCAAATTTTTATTGTTCCAGATAAAGAGTGTTCTTTTTATTATGTTGAGAGGCGATTTCCTATGCATGGTGGTAGCTACGCACGCATGATAGCAACTACACACCCTTTCACATAAGTGTTGTTTTGATATATGAGGCGTCAGGTTTCTTGTGGCATTGGCACAAATGTATTTTTGTAGTCTAGAAATGACTTTTTATTACTTCTCTTTGTCCTTTTTATTACCTTTTCGACACAAGTGCCTTTTTGTTGTGTAGAAAGGGCATTTTTTCACTTTTCTCAGCCTTTCCGCATATTTTTTTGGCATTATTGCCTATTTGCTTGCCTAGCTTGTCCAAAGACACGATATTTTCATTGTAGAGTTATTTTTTCATAGTCTAAAGTAACTTCCCAAGTAAAAATTTGGGTCATGCATAGGTACCACCATGGGTAGAAAATTATTTCCATTATTATGTTTCATTTTTTTATAGGTATGCTCCTTTGAGTAATTGTTCTATCTAAGCACACATGTTGTGATTTGGCCTTTGAATGTCATTTGGCTCCAAAGATGAACCGAAAAGAATGTTGCAATGTTTTTGCACATGGAGAGTACTTACTATCTCCATTTTTTATATATACTCCACCGCTAGCGCAGGCAGGGCTAAGCCCGCAAGCACTTCGGGGCGGCGGAGAGGGTTGCGAGGAACGAGGAGGAGGACCTCGGGCCGGCACTAGGGTTTTGCCCCATGACGCTCGTGGAAGCGCCGAGGGAAGGAAGGAAGGGAGGAGCCAACTCTGGCCACAACATGGGGTTGAAGACGAGAGGCTTCGCAATGTTCTAGATCATACGACTAGCTTGGCACCGTGTCGTTTGAAAGAATTTTAATGTTTTCTCCACATATATTCCAAAAATTCCTTGTGATTCATCCTACAGGGTTAGGTGGAAATCTAGGTGTGTGTCAGCATTGCATGTATGCATCTTAATTATGCATAGGCGGGGTGTGTACTCATTATAAGTATTGTTGAAGAAATCATTAACTGGAAACTCCTTGGTTGGTTGGCAAGTAGTTGATAATAGGCTAATCGAAAAGTTAATCTGTCATTAATTAATTAATCAGGGGATTTCTTGGTTTATCGGCTACCTGCCATTAGTTGTAGGTGACATCCCATCTGGTACATCTTTTTTGCAAAAGCATCATGCATGAAGTGCGCAATGAACTTGCACCAATTCATGTTTTTTACATCATCTAGCTTCGCATGCAAAATTTTAGAAAATGGACACACATGCACAATTACAAAACTTCAACTAGAAAAACATGCTAGTACATGACAACAAAAGAGAAGATGGCAAAAAAGCTAAAAGGAAGAACATTCTCTAGAATAGGAAAGCATCCGTTGCTTGGGCGTAGCGACCTGGTAGGCGCAAAGAGGGACGAGTGATCAAGTACATAATCAGCTTCATCTTGAATACCTCTGCATGGGTTTTCATACCATTCAACGAAGTTCCAAGTACGGTCTTATTAGGAATGGATGCCTCGCCGTCTCCGGGGAACAAACGGGAGAACAAAACTTCCTCAATTTCTTTGTTCACCTCGTAATGAACTTTCATTCCCCCATCGGGGACAACCAAGGTGCACAAAACAGATTCCTCGTCCAAAGAGAGTCTTCCACATCTCGGAATGACAAATTCCATTGACGCGGGGTCATATATCTCCCAAAGCCAATCACACACGGGATTCACTAAATTTGTGCATCGTACATCCATCAATGCATGCATCCCCATCTCCCCGACATCTGACTTCTGTCTGTCGCTAAATCCTTTCATCAATATAGTCGGCCGTTCTTGCGAGGCCCTATTGCACACGCGTTTCTTCTTCTGCAAGACAGAAACAAGGTCATTCTTGTCATGTTCAATCTGATAAAAAATACCACTATAAAATGAATGAACTCTCATGAACACAATGAAGGGAAGAATAAAGAACCTCGTCATCGTCTTTCCTGGCACCACCCACACCATTCTATAGCGGTGGCTCCATGAAGTTGTCGTCCTCATCTTCCTGGTGGTTGCAAACCATGATGCTTTAATAAGAACAACCGCACATAAGTGTAGATGGAAAGATAGTGAGAATTGTCATGAATGCTTAATGTAGCATGGAAACTAATAAATTCGATGACAAGGGAAAATTGCAATGTTCACTATACAAATTCACAACAAAATTCCATGTGCTTCATACTGAAGCAAAACTTAGTTTGCCATGTTGCAGGACATATGAATGGTAGGATAAGAGTGTAAGTTGCCATATACTAAGTAAGCATAATACCAACACACATGTGCACCACTCAGAGAGCATATAAACAAAATTGCCATGATTATACGATGGCTTTAAACAATATAATTGTGGTTCACACAAAAATTGACATGATAACTACTGGTTTCATACTATAGCACTATAGGCAGTTGCCATGAAGCCATGCACAAGCATGTCAAAAAACTGGGTTGCACGCAAATAGGAAGTTGCCATCTGTTAACTAAAACAGTATGGCAAACGGGTAAGTTCTTACATAGATATAGTTGCCATGCTTGCACCACACAAAACATGGAAATTAAGCAAGAGGCATTTGCCATGTGGCCCTGCAAAAATTTTGGCAGCAAACAGTGTTTTTGGGAGATAAAGAGCAAGTTGCCACCTGCTAACTAAGTACACTAGGCAGTTGACCTGTGACACTACAAAGTGATGGCAAATGATGGGTTGGGGAAGAGAAAGTTGTCATGTGCTAAGTAACCAGTGATGCAAATTGGAACGAATATAGAAGAATGTAGTTGTTGTTGTTATGTATTCGTTTTTTCTAGGTATGCCCCTTTGAGTAATTGTCCTATCTAAGCACACGTCTTGTACTTTGGCTCCAAACATGAACCAAAAACTATATTGCAATGTTTGTGCACATGGAGAGTACTTACTCCCTCCATTTTTATATATACTTCGCCGCCAGCGCAGGCAGGGCTTATCCCGCCAGCACTTCAGGGTGGCGGCGAGGGGAGGGAGGCCTGAGGAGGAGGGCCGCGGGCCGGAGCTAGGGTTTCCCCCATGATGCTCGCGGGAGCGACGCGGGAGGGAAGGGAGGGAGGAGGCAACTCTTATCAACACATGGGGTTGATGACGAGAGGCTTTGCAACGTCTCTAGATCGTATAACTAGCTTCACGTCGTGCACGTATGAAAAGAATTTTAATGTTTGCTCCACATATGTTCCAGAAATTCCTTATTGATTCAGCCTAAAGGGTTAGGTGGAAATCTAGGTGTGTGTTAGCGTTGCCTGTATGCATCTTAATTACGCATAAGCGAGGTGTGTACTCATTATAAGTATTGTTGAAGAAATTATTAACTGGAAACTCCTTGGTTGGCTAGCGAGTAGGAGATTAATAGGCTAATCGGAAAACTAATCAGTCATTCACTTAATTAATCAGGCAATTTATTGGTTTATCGGCTACTCGATGACCCAATGAGTAGGGATTAACCGGAAATTAACTGGTTAATCGGTACACCCCCTCATAAACCGTATAAGAGCAGTGTGGTTATTTGATCGTAAGGTATACGCACCTTTATATGTGGCACGTACGAGCGTACATAGATGTGCCTAGTTACTTTGTTTATTTCGCTTCTTATTGTGCATATTCTTAGTCTAAATTTTTTGGCATCCGTCAAATGACCCGAAATGTTTTTCCATAAACTTATATGACCAATTAAAGGCACCATGCCAAGTTGTTTTCGTTTTCGATAATTTTTGCATTTTTCTGATTTTTTCTCGGTAAAAAGAGTCTGATAAACAGTCAAATGTGTTGCAACTTGCATATGGTGTCGTAAATTTTTCTAGCCTGACATGGATGCTTACCATGGCCATGTCTACCTGCTTCCAAAAGTTTGGGTTGACTGAAGGATGTCCAAACATAGACCATGTTCAACGGAGTGTTCGGGTAAAAACCAGAAGGCTCCGTCTGAGAGCATGATGTTTCCCGATGTCCAAGAAATGGCATCAACATTTTTACATGTACTTATATGACCAATTCAAGGAACCATGCCAAGTTGTTTTGGTATTCATTTTTTTTTTCATTTTCTGGAGTTCTCTCAGTCAAAATATATTGATAAATGGTCGGACGTGCCATAACTTGCATACCGCATTAGAAATTATTCAAACCTTGCATGGACGCCTATCATGGGCATGCCCATCTTCTTCCAAAACTTGGGGTCATTTCAGGAATTTTCAAACCTAGGCCATGTTCAACCGAGGGTACCACAAGGGTCCGTATGACAGGGCGTTGTTTCTCAACATCCTTGAAATGGTCCCAATTTGTTTTCATGGCCTTGTATGAGCAATTCAAAGCACTATGCCAAGTTGTTTGATTTTTCACAAGTTTTGCATTTTCCGAAGTTTTCCCGCTGAAAAATACTGATAAATGGCCAAACGTGTCGCAACGTGCAAACTATGTCGAAAGTCATTCAAACAATGCATGGATGCCTCATATGTCTTTGCCAAGTTGTTGCAAGAAGTTGGGGTCATTCATCCATAGTCCGAAAGTAACACTGATTGACAGTAGTGTGCTAGACTAGGGTAGACGGATGCGTCCGTGAGCATATTTCCTCGCCTGCCAATAGTGCTTCCTCTAGATGGCAACGTCGCCCGCGAGGACTCGATGACCCGACGTACTTCTCGCTCCAGTGACTTCCTTTACACTCACGCGCTGCTCCAAATTTTGATCACGCGCGGCTCCAAATTTTGAAGCAATACTGATACAGCTGGGAAGCATCCAATAGCGTTTTTTTAAGCAATAATAATGCACCTACACCATCCATGGCCGTTGACGTCAACCACCTCATCAAATTGTCCAGACAACACACATAGATATAGTATCCTTATAAGTCATTCTTGCTGTGTAGAAGCAAAAACAAATTTCATTGTAAGTAAATTGTATATTCATTGGAAAAAAAGTCTAATATTTTTGGAATCAACGTTTGATGGAAACAGATGTTTATTTCTCTGGATTGGGTGCAGTCCAATGTTATGCTTGAAATAATCATGTAGCCACTTGAACCATATTTTTATCTGTTGCAAACGATATGACATTACACTAGATATATACTAGCTAAATGTCCGTGCGTCACTGACGAAAAAAGTACACATACACACTGACATGTGAACATATTCCTAGTCACCAATAATTCACATCATTTGTCGTAGGGCAAATTTTAGCCTGTTCAAAAGAAAAAGCATCATACTTTGCGAAAACTTGTTTCTAACCACGGCGTCCACTGACCTCTTTATCTGGACCGTGCTAGTGCCTTTGGATCACCGATATAGCTAAATAGCCGTTTGTGTATAGAACTTGGTATTCCAGCCATTCTCTCGATATACTGGCACAACATCCTCTATGTATATTTGCTCTAGCTTGTTGCTTCTTGTACCAAGGTTGGCACTGGTCCCTCGCAGACCGAACACGATTGCGTGTTCCGACTGGGTTCAACTTACTCGCCTCACCCCGTGTCCCGACTGGGTCCAACTTACTCGCCTCACCCCGTGTCCCGACTGGCCAGATTAAGATTTATATAAATCAACGGGGCCTAGCCGATATGCTGGATGTACAGTACCAAAATTTTGAAACCTTTTTATTATATATTTAGTTGAGCCCCAATTCATTCCCAGCGTAGCGTGCGGCAACCCATCCGATGGTTCCTTAGTATCCAAATGATTTTGCTAGTCATTCCATGACAATTAGCAAAATGAAAACTAAGTTGGCGTGGACAAAAATCATTAGTAACAGACTGCCGGATTAAACCCCCTAGTATTTTTGCCCAGATAGTTTATTAGCAGAAGACAGTAACTGACACAACAGTGTTGAAAAAATAATGTACCCCAATTTCTTGCACAATCATGTGAAGAAATGTTATCAAATAATCACTAGTTTTAACGAGGAACCTCCACAAAATTTTGGTTACAAAAATTGCAACAAGAACATTAGCATTCCCCATCATAATCACAGAGACATTCCTAAGGTTCTTCCTCAATATCACATCGACTACTTGGACCATATTGCCAGTTTTTGCAATTAGTTGTTTTTTCTTCAAACTTTATCAGCACAGACTTTGTTGTCAGTGTTCAAAGTAA
This sequence comes from Hordeum marinum, assembly GCA_022496015.1. Lineage (NCBI taxonomy): Eukaryota > Viridiplantae > Streptophyta > Magnoliopsida > Poales > Poaceae > Hordeum > Hordeum marinum. The sequence continues at coordinate 33,938,221 of CM039674.1, forward strand.
TTGGACACTCTTTTTGCAACTTGATGGACTCAAATGGTCGATAAACCAGAATTGCCAATAGTGGGACATCACACAAGTCTATCTAATCCTGGCATATGTTTTTAAACTTGATAGGGCTGAAACAAGTCATTCAAAGCATGTGGGTCCGCACGGCGCATGCATATTCAAGTTCAAGCCTGCAAATTATTTTTAATTTCTGAATCAACACAAATCAAGGATTGCGCAATGAGTATTTCCACACACAAAATCAGCATGTTAAGAAATGCTCAAACTTGCACAGAAAATTATACCCTTTTGAACCAAGATATATCCACATCCGAAAATCAAAAGAAATTACCGGTTTACATCACAGATAAATTCATATAATACATTTTTCACAAATCACAATGTGTGTTTATCTCTTGACACTGGTGTAAATCCACAATGTTCTTCTCTAACACAAACAAGTCACAGATCAGCTTAAGTCCACAAGATGCAAAAATCACCGCATACAAAATTGATGCAAAAGGAATGAACTTCATAGAAATTATTAATCTGAAATAATTGATTGACACAAATGCCATGCATTGCTAACATCATCGAAATTTTGGGGCATGAAAGTACGAGTTCAATGACAAATGACCATACGGCTTTTGATACAACAAACGTATCAGAACCAATGTTTTAAATAGCCTGCTATAGCTCTGCCATAGCCCCGCTATAGCCTTTGAGAGCTCTCCCGCTAAAGCTATGCACTTTTAGTGCTAAATTGAAAATGAGGCTAATAGCCCACTATTTCCCGCTATAGCACTAAATTTGGAGTCATTTAGCCCGTTAAGCCGCTATACAAAACCATACTTCTGCATTATATTTTGTTCTTGTTTATGATATATATGATGCATTGATGTGAAGCTTGGTTATTGAATTATGATGCCTCTTTGTACTCGCGTTTTGATGTGCGAACATGTGTATATGTAAAGTATATGCAATATACCATATAAGATACCTGATTATATACTTATTGTTTCATTTTTCCATGATTTAAGAGAAAAACTAAATGAGGCTTAGCTCCGCTATAGCTCCGCTATAGCCTTTCATAGCTTCTGGTCGAGCCGCCGCTAAATGACATAGCCCGCTATTTAAAACATTGATCAGAACAGAAAAATGAAAGAAGCTCTAGTTTTAAAATATGCTACTACTAATTTGCACCACAATTAGTAGTAGATAATCAACAGAATTTAAACGCAATTGTGGATTCCTTTCTGTCAAGTACTAGTGGCATTAATGCTCCAGGATGAACACGACACCATCAGGGGATGCCCCAAAGAATCCTCGGATGCATCATAGCTATTCTGTAAAGAAACAATTTAAATCAAAATTCTAGTAAGAACATATGCACTATCTAACACCAAAACTTCAGATCCGACATGAAAAGACCACCAGAAATTTCCAAACATCCGTAACTATTTTTGCATATCCGTACCTTGACCAAGCAAGCATATAAAACAAGACGAGTCTCAGATTCGACCATTGGGATAGAAAATCAATTAGGGAATAAGAACGAACAGAACAAATAACCATCCACAGCGAGGCAGGAACCTGTTGTTCACATGCTTTGGTGTCGTGGCGTGGACCAGGGTCAACCGGTGATGCAGATATCAGCGGGTGAGGAGCTTGCTAGATTGGAGCTCGAGACGTCGGTGACGGTCTCGTCGCTACCGGATCTGGCACCTGCCCCTCCGTGTTGCCTCTACGTAGTGGTAGCCCTCGCCAGCCCCGGATCCAACGTCGAAGACGATGACGAACTCCGGCGGAGGCCGCCGTCGGCATCGGTCTAGCCTGATCTGAACACCATGGTCACTCGCTGCCACCTCGTGAGCTGAGAGAGAGAGAGAGAGGAATGGATGGGGATTGGAATGAATGTGAGGAGCGTTGTGTGGTTAATGCCGGCCCGACATGTGCTGACCAACGCATTAAACACAACGAGATCGGCCCGTGCTTGGATTGTGTTGGCACCGGACAAAAGTACATTACATGGTACTGGCAGTAGCAAAACCGCATGGTCTTGGACCTAACGAGTACGGAACAGTGAATCAAATACTAGTAGCAAAACCATTTCAGCATTGGCACTTTTACAGCCTGGCACGATGTCTCCATCTAAATGCAGACGACGACGTCCAGGATAAAGAGGGCAGAGGCCGCTGTGCACTGAAAGTGCGTTTTACGTACTTTGTCAATACTTGGACCAGAAAAACTACAAATGTGATGGTTCTACCCCTTGATTGATAAACACTATATAACTACATAAAAAATCGGGGGCTACACTCATTCAATATTCTGTGACAAGCTCTTTTAATCTTTGATAGGCATCCCCATGTTCATACAGTGCCATTATCGATTGTACTCGTGCATGTATGTATATATTCAACCAGTTCACACTAAACGACTTAAACAAATCATGCCTTGAACCAGCCATATATGCCTTGAAGTTACATGTGCCATATATTAAAGCATGTCTTCCTCCCGATTCTTTGCTCTTTCACAACCGCAACTCACACTTTAGTTTTTCATTACTAGACAAAGTTCTATTATTAGCCAGTTTGATGAAAGGCAATACTTGGGTTTATAATGTATTGTTGCAATATCTAAGAAAGTCAGAAGAAAAGAAAGTGACAAAACATTGTGTTGGCCAGGAAGTGTGATAGGACGTGGATGTCTCCGCGGGGTAGGCGCTTTAAAATAATTACGGTTTAGGCTTGAACAAATGCAGAATAAAACTATCGTTTAATGAGTCAAGTACAAAACCTAAAACAATTAGGCTCACCTATGTGCACCAACAACTTATGCTAAGCAAGATAAACAACTAAGTGATAGCAAGATATATAACATGAAACAATATGGCTATCAAAAAGGGCTCGGGTAAGAGATAACCGAGGCACGCGGAGATGCGGGGTCTCCAATTAGGTTTTGGAGATTGGCCCGAGCATTTGATGTATCGCGAAGTTCACACCCTTGCGGATGCTAATCTCCGTTCGAAGCGGTGTGGAGGAAAAATACTCCCCAAGAAGCCACTAGGGCCTCCGTAATCTCCTCACGCCATCGCACAATGCAAGATGTCGTGATTCCACTAAGGGTCCCTTGAGGGCGGTCACCGAACTCGTACAAACAAGGTTGGAGCAAACTCCACAACTTAATTGGAGGCTCCCAATAACAACACGAAGCTTCGCCAAAATGGATTGTGGCTCCAAGGTGACGTCAAATGCTCGGGCCAATCTCCAAAACCTAATTGGAGACCCCGAAGCTTGCCCGGAGCTTTGCACCACAATGATTGAGCTCCGAGATACCACCAACCAAGTAGGGCGCCAAAGCACCCAAGAGGAACAAGCTCTAGGGTGCTCAAATACCCAAGAGTAATAAGCTTCTCAACTTCTCACTTCCACGTATCACTGCGGAGAACTCAAACATATTCACCAAATGCAATGGCAAGGGCACACGGAGTGCCCAAGTCCCTCTCTCCCAAATCCCACCACAACAACTAATGTTATGGAGGAAAGTGAGAGGAAGAACGAAGAAGAACACGATGAACTCCAAGATCTAGATCCAAGGGGTTCCACTCAAATAGAGGAGAAAGTGATTGGTGGAAATGTGGATCTACATCTCTGTTGAGGAACGTTGCATGGGAAACAAAAAAAATTCTATGCACACGCAAGATCTATCCATGGAGATGCACATTTACGAGAGAGGGAGTGTGTCTACATATGCTTGTAGATCTCTAGGCGGAAGTGTTAATAAACGCGGTTGATGTATTCGAACATCTTTGTGATCCGATCACGACCTATCCCGCGATCTAATCACGATCCGTCCCGATCTAGTGCCGAACGGACGACACCTCCGCGTTCAACACACGTACAGCTCGATGACATCTCTGCCTCCTCGATCTAGCGAGTGAGGGTGGAGTAGTAGATGAGTTCTCCGGTAACACGACGGCGTGGTGTCTATGGTGGTGGTGCTATCTCGGTAGGGCTACTCCTAGCACTACCGGAACCGCGAATGGAGGAGAAAACGATCTAGGGAGAGAGAGCGGCGCCAAGGGCTTCGTGTGTCCTCTTGGGGTGCCCCCTCCGCTATATATATAGGTGAAGGGGCGTGGGGAGCAGCCTCTCCAAGCCCTAGGGTGCAGCCAAGGGGGGAGGAGGTGGAATCCTAGTCCCCCTCCTTCCCTTCCATACAAAGGTGGACTTTCCACCTTCCCCAACTACATGGGCCTTGAGGGACTTGTGCGCTTGGCCCAATAAGGCCACATGGTATCCCCGCAGCCCATGCAAACCCTTGGGACATGGTGGAACCGTAGGTGGACTTCCGGACTACTTTGGAAGTTTTCGGAACCTTCTAGAAGCTTCCCGATACAATACCTAAGCCGAAACTTTTCCGGTAGCCAAAATATGACTTCCCATATATAAATCTTTTCCGCCGGACAATTCTGGAGCTCCTCGTGACGTCTGAGATCTCATCCGGGACTCCGAACAACTTTCGGTCACCAACATATATAACTCATCAACACTATATCATCATTGAACGTTAAGTGTGCAAACCCTGCGGGTTCGAGAACTATGCAGACATGACCGAGACACCTCTACGGTCAATAACCAATAGCGGGGCATGGATGCCCATATTGTCTCCTACATATTCTACGAAGATTTTTATCGCTCGAGCCACGATGTCAAGGATTCAATCAATCCCATATGTAGTTCCCTTTGTCCATCGGTATGTTACTTGCCCGTGATTCGATCATAGGTATGTCCATACCTAGTTCAATCTCGTTACCGGCAAGTCTGTTTACCCATTCCGTAATAAAAGATCCCGTGACTAACTCCTTATTCACATTGCTTGCAAGCTTCTTGTGATGATGTATTACTGAGTGGTCCCAGAGATACCTCTCCGACATACATAGTGAAAAATCCCAGTCACTATCCATGTCAACCCAACAGACAGCCTCGGAGATACCTGTAGAGCACCTTTATAGTCACCCATTTACGTTTTGACGATTGATATACACAAGGCATTCCTCCGGTGTCAGGGAGTTGTGTGATCTCATGGTCGTAGGAACGGATACTTAACATGGATAAAGCGGTAGCAATAAACTAACACGAGCATATGCTATGCTTACGGTTGGTTCTTGTCCATCACATCATTCTCCTAATGATGTGATCCCATTATCAAATGAAAACTCATGTCTATGGTCAGGAAATCTTGACCATCTTTGATCAATGAGCTAGTCTAGTAGAGGCTTACTAGGGACACTTTTTTGTCTATGTGTACACACATGTATTTGAGTTTCCAATCAATACAATTATAGCATGGATAATAAACGATTATCATGAACAAGGAAATATGATAATAACTAACTTATTATTTCCTCTAGGGCATATTTCCAACAGTTTCCCACTTTCACCAGAGTCAATAATCTAGTTCACATCACCATGTGATTAACACCCAGTGAGTTCTGGGGTTTGATCATGTTTTTCTTGTGAGAGAGGTTTTAGTCAACGGGTCTGTGGAATTCAGATCCATGTATTCTTTGAAATTCTTTATAATGTAAATGCTGCTCCCACGCTCCACTTGGAGCTATTCCAAACGACTGCTCCACTATACGTATCCGGTTTGCTACTCGGAGTCATCCGGATCAGTGTGAAAGCTTGCATCGACGTAACGCTTTAAGACAAACTCTTTGTCACCTCCATAATCGAGAAACATTTCCTTAGTCCTCTAGTTAGTAAGGATATTTTTGACCGCTGACCAGTGATCTACTCCTGGATCACTCTTGTTCCCCTTGCCACACTAATGGCAAGGCACACATCACATGCGGTGCACAACATGGCATACGATATAGAGCCTATGGCTAAGCCTTAGGGGACGACCTTCATCCTTTCTCTTTCTTCTGCTAGTCGAGTTTTGAGTTTTACCCAACTTGTCACCTTGCAAATCAAGCAAGAACTCCTTCTTTGACTGATCCATTTTGAACTCTTTCAAAATCTTGTCAGGGTATGTACTCATTGAAAGTCTTCTCAAGTGTCTTGATCTATCTCTATAGATCTTGATGCCCAATATTTAAGTAGCTTTATCCGGGTCTTCCTTTGAAAAACATTTTTCAAACAACCCTTTATGCTTTCCAGGAATTCTACATTATTTCCGATCAACAATATGTCAACCACATATACATATCCGAAATTCTATAGAGCTCCCACTTACTTTCTTGTAAATACAAGTTTCTCATAAACTTTGTATAAACCCAAAAGCTTTGATCACCTCATCAAAGCGCATATTCCAACTCCGAGTTGCTTGCTCCAGTACATACAAGGATTGCTGGAGCTTGCACACCTTTTAGCATCCTTAGGACCGACAAAATCTTCTGGTTGTATCACATACATCCTTTCCTCAAGGAAACCGTTAAGGGAACTCTGTTTTGACATCCATCTGCCAGATTTCATAATCAAAAAATGCAGCAACTACTAACATAATTCCAACAGACTTTAGTATCGCTACGGGTGAGACAGACTCATCATAGTCAACTCCTTGAACTTATCAAAAACCTTTTGCGACAAGTCGAGCTTTATCAATGGTGACATTTACCATCATCATCTATCTTCCTATTAAAGATCCATTTGTACTTAATGACCTGCCATTCAACGGGCAAGTCTACCGAAGTCGATACCTGGTTTTCATACATGGACCCAATCTCGGATTTCATGGCTCCTAGCCATTTGTTGGAATCCGGGCCCATCATCGCTTCTTCATAGTTCGTAGGCTCATTGTTGTCTAACAACATGATTTCCAAGACAGGATCACCTCACTACTCAGGGATAGTATGTATCCTTGTCATCCTACGAGGTTCGATAGTAACTTGATCCGAAGTTTCATGATCATCATCATTAGCTTCCTCTTCATTTGTCATAGGCACCGCAGAAACATCTTTCTGCATCGTGCTACCATCCAACTGAAGTGATGGTTCAATAACCTTATCAAGTTCTACTTTTCTCCCACTCAATTCTTTCGAGAGAAACTCTTTCTCGAGAAAGGACCCATTTTTAGCAACAAACACTTTGTCCTTGGGTCTGAAATAGAAGGTATACCCAACTGTTTACTTAGGGTATTCCATGAAGATGCATTTGTCCGCTTTGGGTTCGAGCTTATCATGTTGAAATGTTTTCACATAAGCATCACATTCCCAAACTCTAAGAAATGACAACTTAGGTTTGTGCCAAACGGTATCATCTCAACGGATTTAGATGGTGCCCTATTTAAAGTGCATGTGCTTGTCTCTAATGCATAACCCCAAAACGATAGTGGCAAATCAGTAAGAGACATCATAGTACAAACCATATCCAATAGAGCACGACTACGACCTACAGACACACCATCACACTATGGTGTTCCAGGCGGCGTGAGTTTTGAAACAACTTCCACATTGTTCTTAGGTTGCATACCAAACTCGTAACTCAGATATTTACATCCACGATCATATCGTAGACATTTTATCTTGTTGTCACGATGATTTTCAACTTCACTTTGAAATTGCTTGAAATTTTTGAACATTTCAGACTTGAGTTTCATTAAGCAAATATAGCCAAATCCACTCAAATCATTAGTGAAGGTAAGAAAATAATGATATCCACCGCACGCTTCAACACTCATTGGACCGCATACATGAACAAGTATCATTTCGAATAAGTCACTTGCCTACTCCATTATACCGAAAAATGGGGTCTTAGTCATCTTGCCCGTGAGACATGGTCCGCATGTCTCAACCGATTCGAAATGGAGTGAGTCAAAAGATCCATCAGCATTTATTTTCTTCATGCGCTTTACACCAATATGACCTTGGCAGCAGTGCCAAAAGTATGTGGTACTATCATTATTAACTTTGCATCTTTTGGCATCAATATTATGAACATGTGTATCACTACGATTGGGATTCAATAAACCATTCACATTGGATGCATGACAATTGAAGGTATTATTCATATAAATAGAATAACCATTATTCTCTAACTTGAATGAATAATTGTATTGTAATAAACACAATCTAATCATGCTCATGCTCAACTCAAAAACCAAATAACATTTATTTAGGTTTATCACTAATCCCGAAGGTAGAGAGAATGTGCGATGGTGATCACATCAACCTTGGAAACACTTCGAACACACATCGTCACCTCGCCCTTAGCTAGTCTCCTTTTATACGTAGCTTTTATTTAGAGTTACCAATATTTAGCAACAGAATCCGTATCAAATACCCAAGTGCTAATAGGAGTACTAGTAAGGTACACATCAATAAAACGTATATCAAATATACTTATGTTGACGTTGCCAGCCTTCTTATTTCCCAAGCATCTAGGACAGTTCCGCTCCAGTGACCGTTCTCCTCATAAAGGAAGCACTTAGTCTCGGGTTTGGGTTCAACCTTGGGTTTCTTCACTCAAGCAGCAACTGGTTGCCATTCATGAAGTTTCCCTTCTTGCCCTTGCCTCTCTCGAAACTAGTGGTTTTACTAACCATCAATATTTGATGCTCCTTCATGATTTCTACCTTCGCGGTGTTGAACATCACTACTAGCTCATGGGATCATCCATCTCTGGCATGTTATAGTTCATCACGAAGCTCTAGTAGCTTGGTGGCAGTGACTTGGAGAACTATGTTAATCTATCTTATCTGGAAGATCAACTCCCACTCGATTCAAGCGATTTGTGGCACCCAGACAATCTAAGTACATGCTCACTTATTGAGCTATTCTCCTTCATATTGAAGGTAAATAATCTTGTTGGGGGTCTCATACCTCTCAACACGGGCACGAGCCTGAAATATCAGCTCTTGGCACATCTCATATGCTCTGTGACGTTCAAAATGTCTTTGGCTCCTCAATTCTAAGCCGTAATGCATGACACACTGAACTATCAAGTAGTCATCACAACGTGTCTGTCAGATGTTCACAACATCCATAGACGACGCTAGAGGGGGTGGCGCACCGAGCGGTGCATCAAGGACATAAGCCTTCTGTGCAGCAATGAGGACAATCCTTGGTTTACGGACCCAGTCCATATAATTGCTACCATCATCTTTCAACTTACTTTTTCTCTAGGAACGTATCAAAATTCAGGGGAGCTACAGCGTGAGCTATTGTTCCACAACATAATTTGCAAAGACACTTTTACTATGTTCATGATAATTAGTTCAATTAATCATATTACTTAAGAACTCCCACTCAAATCAACATCCCTTGGGTTGTCTAAGTGTAACATGTAACATGATCTAAATCCACCAACCCAAGTCTGATCATCACTCCATAGTCACATTGCTTGCAAGCTTCTTGTGATGCTATATTACCGAGTGAGCCCAAAGTTACCTCTCCGTCATACGGAGTGACAAATACCAGTCCCTATCCATGCCAACCCAATAGACACCCTTGGAGATATCGGTAAAGCACCTTTATAGTCACCCAGTTACATTGTGATGTTTGATACACACAAGGCATTCCTCTAGTGTGAGAGAGTTGCGTGATCTCATGGTCGTGGGAAAGGATACTTGACACGATCATATGCTATGCTTACGGTTGGGTCTTGTCCATCACATCATTCTCCTAATGATGCAATCCTCTTATCAAATGACAACTCATGTCTATGGTCAGGACACCTTGACCATCTTACTAGGGACACTTTGTTTTCTATGTATACACACATGTATTTGAGTTTCCAATCAATGCAATTATATCATGGATAATAAACGATTATCATGAACAAGGAAATAGGATAATAACTAACTTATTACTGCTTCTAGGGCATATTTCCAACAATCTCCTCTCTCTTTTCCCTCAAGGAATCATTGGAGGGATTGAGAGTTAGGAAGATCTAAGAAGATGAACACGAGCTCAAAAGATGTGGGCCATTGGGTAATAGGTCCCCAAGAATCTGCATGTTATGTGAAGAGTAACATAGGAGTGTTAGTACCGATTATACTGGAACAACCGGCCTATAACCGCCCAACAACCGCTCCAAAACAGAACCTAGTCCGGTGGTAGAGTGGTACATTCCCGGTACAACCTCCGGACCAATGATGGAGTGGTACAACCACTCCAAACACCCGTTGAATCGCTTGGCCAATACAACATCTATTAGAACCAATACAACCTCTCAATGTAAAACAAGTAAGACAAAAACAGCCATAACTTTCACATACGAGCTCCGAATTGAGCAAACTCAAGCTTGTTGGATAGCAGACGAGAAATACTATCCAAAAAAGAAATGGTTATAGCAATAAGAGGTAGTAGAAAAATGTCAACGATATATATATCTGAAACCTCTATTAATGAAGAACCAAAGATAACTCCAACATCGAAAACATCATAAAAGATGCATATGGACTCCGTTTTCGATGAACTCGAGATTGTCATGAAGATGACCATAAACTATAAAACTCACAAAGAGAAAATCCAACCAAGAACGAAGAAAGGTGATGATGCCAATAATGCAATGGTTTGAGCTCCCAACGAATGATATGATCAAGCTACTCACTTCAGAGCCCCCCTTGATAGTACGACTATCGATCCTATAACCTGGTCTCCCAACTACCACCATGAGACCGGTAAAATGGAAAACCCTATCAAGGTCAAACCTTTGCCTTGTGCATAGTCCATTTGAGCTAGATGATGACGATCTTGTCCTCCTCAATATGGACCACCTTTCTTGATGGCGTCGGCTCGATGAAGACTAGTAGATTGCTCCCCCATACTCCACTATGGGCGAGCCACTCTTCAGCACATCTTCACAAGTCCATTGTCAACACAATGGATGACAAGCTTCAATCATGATCTCTCCATGATGCTTCACTTGAACTTGCACACCACAACCTTGATGACAATCACCACTTGATGCCATCCTCCATGGGAATATACCTAACCCCGCAAAGAACTCTGACATAGACCATGGGTTAGTAAAAAATGTGCAATGGGCAATGATTACAATACCATGGGATCACTTGATCCCTCTCGGTACATCTTGTATGCTTTATGTGTTGATCAACTTAATTCACTCTTTGACATAGTCTTGATCAACCTTGTATGCCATCTTATCTCTTCATAAAGATGATGTCTTGACGGTAAACATGGATGTTCACACAATCTTCTTATTCAAGACATGCTTGCAATAATATCAACTCTCACATGACCAATCTTTGGATAAATCCTTGAATACCACCTTGGTCACTGCTACCTCTTGAGCATGCGTTGGTTTTCCCTTAAAGAGGAAAGGGTGATGCAGCGAAGTAGATAAGTATTTCCCTCAGTTGATGAGAACCAATGTATCAATCTAGTAGGAGGAACAAGCAAGTCACCAATGGATGCACCTACACAAACAATCAAACTCTTGCACCCAACGCTATAAAGGGGTTTTCAATCCCTTCATGGTTATTTTCAAGGATTAGATCTGATAGAGATAGATCTAAAAGATTGCATAAAGTAAAAAGTAAATAAATTACAGCAAGGTATTTTTGGTATTTTTGGATTATAGATCTGAAAATATAATATGGAAAGTAGACCCGGGGCCAATGGATTCACTAGAGGCTTCTCTCTTGAAGGAAAGTATCACGGTGGGTGAACTACTTACTGTCGAGCAATTGATAGAAAAGAGAATCATTATGAAGATATCCAAGGCAATGATTATGCATAAAGGCATCACATCTGTGTCAAGTAGACCAAAACGATTCTGCATCTACTACTATAACTCCACACATCAAGCGACTCCTGCCTGCATCTAGAGTATTAAGTTCATGAACAACGGAGTAACACATTAGGTAAGATGACATGATGTAGAGGGATAAACTCAAGCAATATGATGAAAACCCAATCTTTTTATCCTTGATGGCAACAATACAATACGTGCCTCGCTACCCCTACTATGTCACTAGGTGAGGACACCACAAGTTTGATCCCAAAACTAAGCACTTCTCCCATTGCAAGAATTACCAATCTAGTTGGCAAACCAAACAAATAACTCGAAGAAACTTGCAAAGATATGAAATCATGCATATCAGAATTCAGAAAAGACTCAGATAATATTCATGGATAATCTGAACATAAACCCACAATTCATTGGATCTCGACAAATGAACCGCAAAAGAGTATTACATCGGATGGACCTCCATGAAGATCATGAAGAACATGGTATTGAAGCACAAAGAGAGAGAAGAAGCCATCTAGCTAGTAGCTATGGACCCGTAGGTTTGTGGTGGACTACTCACGCATCATCGGAGGGGCAATGAAGTTGATGTAGATGCCCTCCATGAACCAATCTCCCTCCGGCAGATTACGGGAAAAGGCTCCAAGATTGGATCTCTCGGGAACGGAGGCTTCTGGCGGCAGAAAAGTATTGGCGTGGCTCTTTTTGTATTGGGGGAATATTTGGGTATTTATAGGACGAAGAATAGGGCTTGGACTCCTGCCAGGGAGTCACAAGCCTGCCAAGCGTGACCAGAGGGGTGGCCGCGCCCCCTGGCTTGTGACTTCCTGGCAAGTGCCTTGCCCTGGAGTCCAAGCCTAGTAGATCTCTTCTGTTTCATAAAAAATCATCGCGGAAATTTTATTCAGCTTGGACTCCGTTAAATATTCCACATCTACAATAGTCAAAAACAAGGAAAAAACAGAAACTGGCACTAGGCTCTAGATTAATAGGTTAGTCCCAAAAATAATATAAAATAGCATATTGATGCATATAAAACATCCAAAACATATAATATAATAGCATGGCATAATCAATAATTATAGATACGTTGGAGACGTTCGGCATCCCCAAGCTTAATTCCTGCTCGTCCTTGAGTAGGTAAATGATAAAAACAACATTTTTGATGTGGAATGCTACCTAACATACTTATCCATGTAATATTATTTATTTTGGCATGAATGTTCAGATCCATAAGACTCAAAACAAGAGCTTAATGTTGACATAAAAACAATAATATTTCAAGCATACTAGCAAAGCAATTGTATCTCTTCAAAATATAATGGAAAAAGAAAGTTATCCCTACAATATCACATGTTCTGGCTATGCTTCATCTTCCCCACATAGAGTATTTATATGATGCACAACCCTGATGACAAGTCAAGCAATTGTTTCACACCTTTATTTTCTCAACCTTTTTCAACTCTCACGCAATACATGAGCGTGAGCCATGGATATAGCACTATAGGTGGAATAGAATGTGGTGGATGTTGTGAAGGAAAAGGAGAAGATAGTCTCACATCAACTAGGTGTATCAATGGGCTATGGAGATGCCCATTAATAGATATGAATGTGAGTGCGTAGGAATTGCCATGCAACGGATCCACTAGAGCTATAAGTGTACGAAAGCTCAAAAGGAAACTAAGTGGGTGTGCACCAACTTGCTTGGTCATGAAGACCTAGGGCAATTTTAGGAAGCCAATCATTGGAACATACAAGCCAAGTTATATAACGAAAAATTTCCACTAGTATATGAAAGTGACAAAATAGGAGACTCCATATCATGAAGATCATGGTGCTACTTTGAAGCACAAGTGTGGAAAAAATATAGTAGTATTGTCCATTCTATCTTTCTCTCATTTTTTTGGTGGGCATCTAAGGCCTTTTTTATATGGGCATCGCTGGCCTCTTCCATTTTTTGCAAAGTCCGGAGTCTCATCCCCACTTGTGAGGGAATCATAGCTTCCATCATCCTTTCGTCACATGGGACAATGCTCTAATAATGATGGTCATCACACTTTTATTTACTTACAACTCAAGAATTACGACTGGATATCTAGAAAAAATTATGACTCTATATGAATGCTTCTGGCGGTGTACCGAGATGTGCAATGATCTAGCATAGCAAATGGCATCAAAAAACGGACAAGACATGAAAACATATCATGCAAAGCAATATGAAAATGATGGTGCGTGTCAAAATAAACGGAACGGTGGAGGTTGCATGGCAATATATCTCGGAATGGCTATGGAAATGCCATAATAGGTATGTATGGTGGCTGTTTTGAGAAAATATATATGGTGGATGTTTTGAGCAAGGTAGGTTTATCGCACCGGCTAAAGTTGCGCGGTACTAGAGAGGCTAGCAAAAGTTGAAGGGTGAGAGTGCGTATAATCCATGGACTAACATTAATTTTTGAGGGATTAATCAGTAGGAGAGGCTCCTACCATGATATATTAATGGAAAGCAGTTTTACATCATAAATACAAAGCCCAAAGAGGGCTTGGCAGCCCCACAAGGAGGGTGAAATCAAGGGAGGCCAAAAAACAAAACTAGTGAGAAAGAAAGTAGTGGAATACATAGAGAAGGCCTAGGAAGGATGTAAGAGAGGTAAGAAGAGATTACACAGAGAGGGCAAGGAGTGTAATGTGGTCCCAAAACTCCTTGTTAACTCTATACTTTAGCCACAAGAAATCACTCTTGGTCCTCTTTCTCCAAGCTGCCAAAGAAGGTTGTATGCCTCTGAAGATTAAATTATTGCACACTTTCTAAATATTCCAGGCAACAATACCAAAGATTTCCATGGACTCACATTAGTCATAAAGAACTCAAATAATTATTGCAAAATTCTATTAGTCATCAAAGCAAAGTATTAGACGCATGCCCCTACGGGAGAGGTTGGTACGAGTAAACCATCGCGCGCTCCCGACCCTCACACAAAGGTCTACAATCTATAAACAAAGCTTGCTCCGACTTCCTTACATAACGGTTCACCATACGTGCATGCATCGGAATGACAAACCTTTACACACGTATTTTTACCAAATCACAATTACTTCCTAACATGACTCTTGACATTACCATCTTTACATCTCAAAACTTTATGCAAGGAATAAAACTTCTCATAATACTCAATGCACTTAATATGGAATTTTTTATTATATCTCTCTTGGATGCCTATCATATTAGGACTAAATTCATAACCTAAACCAATTACCATGCCATTTAAGGACTCTCAAAATAATATAGTGAGGTACGAGAGTTCAATGATTTCTATATAACCGACCACCACCGTGCTCTAAAAAATATATAAGTGAAGCACTAGAGCAAAATTGCCTATCTCAAAAGATATAAGTGAAGCACATAGAGTATTCTAATAAATTCACGATTCATGCATGTCTCCCTCAAAATATGTGTGCCGCAAGGATGATTGTGGCAAACTAAAAAGCAAAGAATCATATCATACAAGACGCTCCAAGCAAAACACATATCATGTGGTGAATAAAAATATAGCCTCAAGTAAATTTACCGATTGCTTGAAGACAAAAGAGGGGATGCCTTCCGGGGCATCCCCAAGCTTAGGCTCTTTGGCATTCTTGAATATGTCTTGGTGTGCCTTGGGCATCCCCAAGATTAGGCTCTTTCCACTCCTTATTCCATAGTCCATCAAAGCTTTGCCCAAAACTTGAAAACTTCACAACACAAAACTCAACAGAAAACTCGTGAGATCCGTTAGTATAAGAAAAATAAATCACTACTTTAGGTACTGTTGTGAACTCATTCTTTATTTATTTTGGTGTAATATCTACTGTATTATAACTTCTCCATGACTCATACCCCCCGATACAACCGATAGATACATCAAAATAGGTAAACAACACAAAGAAAATAGAATCTGTCAAAAATAGAACAATCTGTAGCAATCTGAAAACTTCGTATAGTTATGTGACTCCAAAAATTCTGAACAATTAGGACAACATGGAAATTTTTTATATAAATATTGTGTAAAATTTTCAGACTCAGTCGACTCTCTTAAAAATTTATAAAATTCCTAGACTGGGTGCAAAAGTTTTTGTTTTTTAGCAAGATCAAATTAACAATCACCATAGACCATCCCAAAGGTCTTACTTGGCTCAAATACTAATTAACACACCAAAACACAATTAATACATTGGTAATAATGTGTGAAACACACATAAACAGAAAGTAAAAAGAAAAAAAAATTATTCATTGGGTTGCCTCCCGACAAGCGCTTTTCTTTAAAGCCTTTTAGCTAGGCATGATGATTTCAATGATGCTCACCTAAAAAGTAGTAACTGAAACATGAAATAGAGCATCATGAATATCATGACAAGCACATTTAAGTCTAACCCACTTCCTATGCATAGGGGTTTTGTGAGCAAACAATTTATGGGAGCAAGATTCTACTAGCATAGGAAGGCAAAACAAGCATAACTTCAAAACTTTGAAAACATAGAGAGGAAAATTGATCTTATTGAAATTCCTTCCAGCATATGTTCCTCCCTCATAATAATTTTCAGTATCATCATGAAGGAATTTCACAATATCACTATCAAGTAAAGCATTATTTCCATCATCAATTATAGCATACGAGTCATCATCAAAACTTGGGGAACGAAGAATATCATATTCATCAAGCATAGCATCCCCAAGCTTGTGGTTGTGCATATCATTAGCATGATGGATATTCAGAGAATTCATACTAACAACATGGCAATCATGCTTTTCATTCAAGGAACTATCATGGGTCTCCTTACAAATTTGTTCTTTCAACACTTCATCAAAAATTTCAGATTCATGATTTTCAAACAAAACTTCATAGAGATGATCAAGTGCACTCAACTCACTAGCAATTGGTTCATAATAATTTGGTATTTTCAAAAGATTAGCATGTGGATGAGGATCCATATCAATAGATTTTTAGCAAGCGAAGATGCAAGCAAATAGAAGGCACATGGCAACACAAGCAAACATAGCAACGAAAAGGCGAACGAAAGAAGGTTGAGTAAAAAGGCAAATATTTTTGGTATTTGCCGGAAATAGTTTTAGAAGTGGGGGAGAGGAAAACGAGAGGCAAATGGAAAATAATGTAAATGCAAGAGATAAGTTTGTGATGGATACTTCATAGGCTTCATGTGTATCCTCCCTGGCAACGGCGCCAGAAATCCTTCTTCCTACCTCCTGAGCATGTGTTGGCTTTCCCTTGAAGAGGAAAGGTTGATGCAGCGAAGTAGATAATTTTTTCCCTCAGTTGATGAGAACCAAGGTATCAATCCACTAGGAGGAACAAGCAAGTCACCAATGGATGCACCTACACAAATAATCAAACTCTTGCAACCAACGGTATAAAGGGGTTGTAAATCCCTTCACAGTTATTTGTAAGGATTAAATCTGATAGCGATAGATGTAAAAGATTCCAGAAAGTAAAAATTAAATTAATTGCAGCAAGGTATTTTTGGTATTTTTGGCTTGTAGATCTGAAAATATAATATGGAAAGTAGACGCGGGGGCCATAGGTTTCACTACAGGTTTCTCTCTTGAAGGAAAGTATCACGGTGGGTGAACAAATTACTGTCGAGCAATTGATAGAGAAGTGAATAATTATGAAGATACCCAAGGCAATGATTATGTATATAGGAATCACGTCCGTGTCAAGTAGACCGAAACAATTCTCCATCTACTACTATTACTCCACACATCGACCGACTCCTTCTTGCATCTAGAGTATTAAGTACATGAAGAACGGAGTAACACATTAGGTAAGATGACATGATGTAGAGGGATAAACTCAAGAAATATGATGAAAACCCCATATTTTTATCGTTGATGGAAACAATACAATACGTGCCTCGCTATGCCTACTATGTCACTAGATGAGTGCTACTTCTCGAGCATGCGTTCGTTTCCGTGAACAGGAACGAGTGATGCAGCAAAGTAGATAAGTATTTCCCCCAGTTGTTGAGAACCAAGGTATCAATCCGGTAGAAGATACTAGAAAGTCCCCAATAGGTGTACCTACACAAAGAATCAAACTCTTGCACCCAACACTATAAAGGGGTTGTCAATCCATTTAAGGTTACTTGCAAGGATGAGATCTGGTAGAGATAGATTGCTTGAACAGAAAGTAAAACAAAAGGTAAAAGTAATGCATCAAAGTATTTTTGGTATTTTTGCTTTTAGATCTGAAAGTATAAGATGGAAAATAGACCCGGGGGCCATAGGTTTCACTAGAGGCTTCTCTCATCAAAGCAAGTATTACGGTGGGTGAACAAATTATTGTCGAACAATTGATAGAAAAGCGAATAATTATGAAGATATCCAAGGCAATGATTATGCATATATGCATCACGTCCGTGTCAAGTAGACCAAAACGATTCTGCATCTACTACTATTACTCCACACATCGACCGACTCCTGTCTGCATCTAGAGTATTAAGTTCATGAAGAACAGAGTAACACATTAGGTAAAATGACATGATGTAGAGGTATAAACTCAAGCAATATGATGAAAACCCCATCTTGTTACCCTTGATGGAAATAATACAATACGTGCCTCGCTACCCCTACTTTGTCAATGGGTGAGGACATCGGAAGATTGAACCCAAAACTAAGCACTTCTCCTATTGCAAGAATTACCAATCTAGTTGGCCAAACCAAAACAATAACTCGAAGGACTTGCAAAGATATGAAATCATGCATATAAGAATTCAGTAAAGACTCAAATAATATTCATGGATAATCTGAAAATAAACCCACAATTCATCGGATCTCGACAAACACACCGCAAAAGAGTATTACATCGGATTGATCTCCATGAAGATCATGAAGAACATGGTATTGAAGAGCAAAGAGAGAGAAGAAGCCATCTAGATACTAGCTATGGACTCAAAGGTATGTGGTGAACTACTCACGCATCATCGGAGGGGCAATGGAGTTGATGTAGATGCCCTCCGTGATCGAATCCCCCTCCGACAGATTACCGGAAAAGGCTCCAAGATTAGATCTCTCGGGAACGGAGGCTTCTAGCGGCGGAAAAGTGTTTTCGTGGCTTGTTCTGAAAATGATGGAATATTTGGGAATTTATAGGCTGAAGATTAGGGTTAGGAGACCTGCCGTGGGCCCACAAGCCTGCTGGACGCGCTCTACCCCCTGGGCGCGCCCCTAGGTCTTGTGGCCCCATGGTGGCTCTCCTGCCTTGGTTCTCAAGTCTCATGGTTTCCTTTCGTTCCAGAAAAATCTTTCCAAAGGTTTTATTCCGTTTGGACTTCGTTTAATATTCCTTATCTGCAATTCTCAAAAACAAGGAAAAAACAGAAACTCGCACTAGGCTCTAGATTAATAGGTTAGTACCAAAATAATATAAAATAGCATATTAATGCATATAAAACATCCAAAACAGATAATATCGTAGCATGGAACAATAAAAAATTATAGATACGTTGGAGACGTATCAACATCCCCAAGCTTAATTGCTGCTCGTCCTCGAGTAGGTATATGATAAAAACAGAATTTTTGATGTGGAATGCTACCTAGCATATTTATCCATGTAATATTTTTTATTGTGGCATGAATATTCAGTTTGGTAAGATTCAAAAAGATAGTCTAATATTGACATAAAAACAGTAATACTTCGAGCACACCAACAAGGCAGTCGCGTCCTTTCGAAATAACATGGCCTTAGAAAGGTATCCCTACAAAATCATATGGTCTGGCTATGCTCCATCTTCCCCACACAAAGTATCTAAATCATGCACAACCCCCCTGAATAAGTCAAGCAATTTTTTCACACTTTTGGTGTTCTCCAACCTTTTCAACTCTCACGCAATACATGAGCGTGAGCCATGGATATAGCATTATAGGTGGAATAGAATATGGAGGAGGTGCAAGGAGAAAAAGTAGAAGATACTCTCACATCAACTAGGCGTATCACCGGGCTATGGAGATGCCCATCGATAGATATCAATGTGAGTGAGTAGGGATTTCCATGCAACAAATGCACTTAGAGCTATACGTGTATGAAAGCTCAAAAATAAAACTAAGTGGTCATGCAAAAATATCCACTAGTTATATGAAAGTGCAAAATAGGAGACTCTCTATCATGAAGATCATGGTGCTACTTTGAAGCACAAGTGTGGAAAAAAGGTAGTAGCAATTGTCCCTTCTCTCTTTCTCTTATTTTTTTTATTTTTTCTTTTGTTATTTTGGTGGGCTTATTTGGCCTCTTATAGTTTTTTTGGGCTTCACTAGCCTCTTTTATTTTTTGTAAAGTCCGGATACTCATCCCAACTTGTGAGGGAGTCATAGCCTCCATCATCCTTTTCTCTCACGGGACAATGCTCTATTAATGAAAAATCATCACACTTTTATTTACTTATAACTCAGAAAAAGGAAACTACAGCTCGATACATATGACAAAGTATGACTCTATATGCAATATGAAGTGATGGTGCAAGTCATGAAAAACTACATGGTGGAAGTTGCATGGCAATATATCTCGGAATGGCTATGGAAATGCCATAATAGGTAGGTATGGTGGCTATTTTTAGGAATATATGGTGGCTGTTTTGAGGAAGGAGGGTTTGATGTACCCGCGAAAGTTGTGCGGTCCTAGAGAGGCTAGCAAAGATGGAAGGGTGAGAGTGCATATAATTCGTGGACTCAACATTAGTCATAAAGAACTCACATACTTATTGCAAAAGTCTATTAGTTATCAAACAAAGCATTAGACGCATGCTCCCAGGGGAGAGGTTGGTAGGAGTTAACCATCGCGTGCTCCCGACCCTCACACAAAGGTTGACAATCATTAAACAAATCATGCTCTAACTTCGTTACATAACGGTTCACCATACATTCATGCTATGGGAATCACAAGCTTTAACACAAGTATCTCTTCCAATTCACAACTACTCACTAGCATGACTCTCATATTACCATCTCTATTATCTCAAAACTATATGGAAGGAATCGAACTTCTCATAATTTTTAATGCACTTAATACGAAAGTTTTTATTATATCCCTCTTGTATGCCCATTATATTAGGACTAAATTCAAACCTAAACAAATTACCATGGTGTTTTAAGAAACTCTCAAAATAATATAAGTGAGGAACGAGAGTTCAATAATTTCTATAAAATATAACACCACCATGCTCTAAAAAGATATAAGTGAAGCACTAGAGCAACATTGCCTAGCTCAAAAGATATAAGTGAAGCACATAGAGTATTCTAATAAATTCACGATTCAGTATGTCTCTCTCAAAAGATGTGTGCATCAAGGATGATTGTGGCAAACTAAAAAGCAAAGACTCATATCATACAACACGCTCCAAGCAAAACACATATCATGTGGTGAATAAAAATATAGCCTCAAGTAAATTTACCGATGGATTGAAGACGAAAGAGGGGATGCCTTCCGGGGCATCCCCAAGTTTAGAATTTTTGGTATCCTTGAATATTACTTGGGGTGCCTTGGGAATCCCCAAGCTTAGTCTCTTGCCACTCTTTATTCCATAGTCCATCAAATCTTCACCCAAAACTTGAAAACTTCACAACACAAAACTCAACAGAAAACTCATGAGATCCGTTAGTATAAAAAATAAATCACCACTTTAGGTACTGTTGTGAAATACTTATTTAGTTGTATTTGTGTAATACGTACTGTATTCTAACTTCTCCATGGCTCAGACCCCTTGATACAACCCATAGATACATCAAAATAAGCAAACAACACAAAGAAAACAGAATCTGGCAAAAACAGAACAGTCTGTAGAAATCTACAAAATTAGAATACTTATGGAATTATAAAAATTCTAAAACATTAACAAAACCAGGGAAATTTGTATATCAATCTTGTGTAAAAAATTCAGATCAATTCGACGCCCTGAAAAAGTTAGAAAATTCCTGTACTGAGCACGAAAGTTTCTGTTTTTGAGCAAGATCATATCAACAATTACTATAGATCACCCAAAGGTTTTACTTGGCTCAAACAGTAATTAAAACACAAAAACAAAATTACTACAGAATTAATAATGTGCAAAACACAACAAAACAGAAGCACAACTTAGAAAGCAAAATAAAATTGGGTTGCCTCCCAACAAGCGTTATTGTTTAACGCCCCTAGCTAGGCAAAACGAATTCAATGATGCTCACATAAAAACTAGTAGTTGAGATATGCAAAAGAGCATCATGAATAGAATTAAAAACTCGTTTAAGTCTAACCCACTTCCTATGCATAAGTATTTTGTGAGCAAACAATTTATGGGAACAAGAATTAACTAGCATAGGAAGGCAAAACAAGCATAACTTCAAAACTTTGAACACATAGAGAGGAAAATTGATATTATTGCAATTCCTACAAGCATATGTTCCTCCCTCATAATAAATTTCAGTAGAATCATGAATTAATTCAACAATATAACTATCATATAAAGTTTTCTCTTCATGATCCACATGCATGCAAAGTTGATACTCTTCCAAAATAGTGGGATTATCATTAACTAAAGTCATGACCTCTCCAAACCCACTTTTATCAAAAATTTCATAAGATTGAACAATCTCCAAAATAGTGGGATCAATAATGCCTAAAGTTGACACTCTTCCAAACCCACTTTCAGTATCATATTCAACATGAGTGTTAAATAAATGATCAGGATCACAAGAAGCATTATCACGCCAATCATGATCATTGCAATAAGTAGTGGTCATGGAAAACTCATCAAATATAGCATCCCCAAGCTTGTAGTTTTGCATATCATTACCATAATTTACATTAATAAAATTTATAATAATATCATTGCAATCATGATTTTCATTCAAGGAACTATCATGAATCTCCTTACAAATTTCTTCTTTCAACACTTCATCAAGATTTTTAGATTCATGATTTTCAAACAAAACTTCATACAGATAAGCAAGTGCACTCAACTCACTAGCAATTAGTTCATTATAATTTGGTCTTTTGAAAAGATTAGCATGTGGATGAGGATCCATATCAATAGAATTTTAGCAAGCAAATATGCAAGCAGATAGAAGGCACATGGCAACACAAGCAAACATAGCAACGAAAAGGCAAACAAAGAAGGGCGAATAAAAAGGCAAATCTTTTTGGTATTTTCTGAAAATCATTTTAGAAGTGGGGAGAGGAAAACGAGAGGCAAATGGGAAATAAAGTAAATGCAAGAGATGAGTTTGTGATGGGTACTTGGTAGGCTTGATGTAGATCTCCCCGGCAACGGCGCCAAAAATTGGCAAGTTGACGAGAGAGTTCTTATCCTGACTTGCTATGTATCTCCCCGGCAACGGCGCCAGAAATCCTTCTTGCTACTTCTCGAGGATGCATTGGTTTTCGTGAAGAGGAACGGATGATGCAGGAAAGTAGATAAGTATTTACCCCAGTTGTTGAGAACCAAGGTATCAATCCAGTAGGAGATACAAGCAAGTCCCCAATAGGTGTACCTACACAAAGAATCAAACTCTTGCACCAAGCGCTATAAAGGGGTAGTCAATCCCTTTAAGGTTACTTGTAAGGATGAGATCTGATAGAGATAGATTGCTTGAACAAAAAGTAAAACAAAAGGTAAAATTAATGCAACAAAGTATTTTTGGTATTTTTGTTTTTAGATCTGAAAGTATAAGATGGAAAATAGACCCGAGGGAGATAGGTTTCACTAGGGACTTCTCTCATGATAGCAAGTACTACGGTGGGTGAACACATTAGTGTCGAGCAATTGATAGAAAAGCGAATAATTATGAAGATATCCAAGGCAATGATTATGCATATAGGCATCACATCTGTGTCAAGTAGACCAAAACAATTCTGCATCTACTACTATTGCTCCACACATCGACCAACTCTTGCCTACATATAGAGTATTAAGTTCATGAAGAACAGAGTAACGCATTAGGTAAGATGACATGATGTAGAGGGATAAACTCAAGCAGTATGATGAAAACCCCATCTTTTTATCCTTGATGGCAACAATACAATACGTGCCTCGCTACCCCTACTATGTCACTGGTTAGGACACCACAAGATTGAACCCAAAACTAAGCACTTCTCCCATTGCAAGAATTACCAATCTAGTTGGCCAACCAAACCAATAACTCGAACAAAATTGCAAAGATATGAAAACATGCATATAACAATTCAGAAAAGACTCAGATAATATTCATGAATAATCTGAACATAAACCCACAATTCATCGGATCTCGACAAACACACCGCAAAAGAGTATTACATTAGATGGATCTCCATGAAGATCATGAAGAACATGGTATTGAAGAGCAAAGAGAGAGAAGAAGTCATCTAGCTACTACCTATGGAACCGTAGGTCTGTGGTGGACTACTCACCCATCATCGGAGGGGCAATGGAGTTGATGTAGATGCCCTCCATGATCAAATCCCCCTCTAGAAGATTACAGTAAAAGGCTCCAAAATTGGATCTCTCAGGAACGGAGGCTTCTGGTGGCGAAAAAGTATTGACGTGGCTGTTTTTGGTATTGGGGAAATATTTGGGTATTTATAGGACGAAGAATAGGGCTAGGACTCCTCCCAGGGAGTCACTAGTCTGCCAGGCGCGACCAGGGGGTGGTCGCGCCCCCTGGCTTGTGACTTTCTGTCAAGTGCCTTGCCTTACACTAAAAGCCTGGTAGATCTCTTCTGTTCCAGAAAAAATCACCGCATTGATTTTATTCTGTTTGGACTCCGTTTAATATTCCATATCTGCAATACTCAAAAACAAGGAAAAACAGAAACTGGCACTAGGCTCTAGATTAATAGGTTAGTCCCAAAAATAATATAATATAGCATATTAATGCATATAAAACATCCAAAACAGACAATATAATAGCATGGAACAATCAAACATTATAGATACATTGGAGACGTATCAGTCACCATATAAACTCCTTGAAACCAACACATGTACTTCAAGAAGTGCCATTGACAAATCCTTCGAATATAACTCAAGGCAACCATTAGTCCATGGGGATTGTCATCAATTACCAAAACCACATATGGATAAAAAGCACAAAAAAGCACACCCATGCAAAGCAACAACCAATAATGCATATGCATGGGTATGAGATGCAAATGCTTAATAATAAAAAGCAAAACACTCTAAAAAACTCCAAACTAAACTCTCTAAACTTCTCCCCCATTGGAATCGATTGCAAAAATTGGTGAAAAGCTTAGAAAGCCAATATAATGGATGTTCCTCCAAAAGGTGTGTATTTCTCAAAATATGAGTGCAATGTGATACACATATCTAGTGATAAGTAGTTGGAGGAAAACAAACTATATTGAGAACCCGAAGATTCCAAAAAGGATCGTATGGCACAAAGACATACAACAGAGTGAAGCAAGCAATCAAAAGATACCAATTGGAGGATACAATCACGTGATCATACAAGTCACATGAATAAAAGATATTATGATATGGGCAAAGGAGTGTGTTAAAGAAACTAGAGAAGCTCCCAATTATTTATGCACTATAAATAAAAAAAATTCTTTGGATACAAGTGCACAAGATAGGATCATGACTCCCCCAAAATCAATAGAAACACACAACAAGTGCAAGCAAGTAGATAAGACAATAATTATGGTACTTGCACCAAACATATGGTTGAGAAACATTCAAAAGAGGTAACTTAAGAATATGCTCAACCAAAATGACATGTGTGAGTCATGGCAAAGCACTTGAGAAGCTGATATAAGCTTGAGCATTAAGCTTCAACATAGTCTTGATGAAATGAGATACCAAGTGCAAGACATATCCTCCCCCCCACCCACCCACACACTACTAGAAAATGGGTTCACAATCTTACTAATAAACAAATTAAAAACCATAGCTTGTGACAACCCATGGTGAAGATAAGAAATAAAAGCCTTGTTAAGAGGAGGGATACCAATCGAAATGGCAAAACCCTCGTCAAGACATGCATGAGGAAAGATAATCTTCACCACCAATGAGTGCATCAAGATGCAAGGATATAAGATCCACACTCAAGACAAATTCTTTCAAAAGACCACCAAAAAAAGTAATGCAATGGTGGACATGAAAGAAAAGAGGATATCAACAAGAGATGTAACTTCAAGATTCTAGGTAGAAGACAATCATGGTGATATATATATATCCACAAAGAAGGATGTACACACGAAATAGTTACAAGAAGGAATGATCAAGATATCCAAAAGGAAGTCATGAATATACTAGTAAGATCTTTGCTTGAAAGAATAGTACAAGGCCTAATATTTGCTTAATGTACATAAATGAACTCCCAGCTCACGAACATCAGAGACATCACAACTAGGAACAAGTGATCATCGTTGGGATGCTTTGAGAAAGGAAACAAGTATCACAAGAATTAATTAATTTATTTATTCCATGATGCAACCAACAAAAGGTTGAAAGCAAGAAATGTATGCACTAAGTAGATAATTGTTACCAAGATAGCATTGGGTCGATGTAGAATATAATGGTTCATCGATCATCCTAACTTGGCTCCAATAAGCTCATGGTGTCAACACCTTCCTTCTAAGTGAGCCAAGCATCCAATGTATCTCCACGTGTTCCTAGAACAACAACACAAACAAAGTGGTACCCAAACTCATTGGGACCAAAGAGTTAGTGGACCAACAATACATAGGACAAACTCCACATAACTATGTGCATATAGTTATGAAATTTAATTTCATGCACACTTTAGCCAATTGGTGACATAGTGGAGTTTCCCCTATATATTAGGTCAAAGAGAGAAAGCATGCCAAAGAAAGTACATATATTAATATGCATTCTCAAGACTTTCAAGAACCAAATCACATAGTTGATAAGATACCAAAAATTGAGGTATCAAGTGAAAGTAAGATACCCAACAAAAAACTATCACTTGAAGGATAGCAATTAAAAGATACATCATGGAATGAGATATCCATATGCCAAATAGAATGAAAAAAGATACCAATACAAGGAAAAACAAAGAAGAGGTATCAAGTTCCCAAAAGAGAGCTAGGTTCCAAACAAACCAAGCCCTTGACATTTTTTCATGATGGCACAAAGTACCAAAAATGAAAAAGGTTTAACTTCCACCAACACGAACATGGGATCAAAAGGTTTTATGATAAACACATAAAGAGAGTGTTCTAAAGAAAATACGATCGCTCCTCCAAGACATGTGCATCGTATAGAATTTGCATTTGAATTCAAATGCACAAGATGATATCATCACTTTCCCCATATCTATAGAAACACTAGACATGCCAAAAAAAATACACAAGAGGCAAGGAAGACACACGATAAACAATATCCAATGTAAAGATGATTAGAAATTTATACCACTTAAAAGGAACACCAATTATAAAAGGACAAGAAGTATTTGGAAATAATTCCCATTGGTATATTGTAACTAGATCCAACATCACCTTTACTCCAAAATCACAAGCAAATGACACTTGTAGAGCTAACATGCCACCTAGGAACAAGATAAATTATAATATCAACTCTTAGTGGCAATATCTCAAATTTACACATTCTCTGGGTTTGTAATATGCACATAGCATATTACTACCCCAAAATGTGGTAATCCAACATTATTTACAGGTGGCAAATGAAATCCAACAAGAGATGATTAATGGACCATTTAGAATTTGAATTTCTCATGAGAAGACATACCACATAGAAGCTAGATAATCTTGTAATTTACACTAAGTCGTATTCCTCATTTGCACACATTTTTAGGATCGTGAAGTGCACAAAGCACATCACTCCCCCAAAATGGGATAATCCATTAATCTCTCAAAAGGGCCAACTAAGATACAAATAAGATGAAAAAAAGGCTCAACACAAGTCTCACACATACATGATGTGCAACCCACCAAACATAATTGATTACTCAAGATAAACAAGTATGAAGAACAACATATATAAATACATGCAAGGTAAAAAACCACAAAATGCAAAGGGGCAAGCAACTAACAATGTATTCCGTTTAAGTACAAGTTACCACAAGGAGGAACATTTGTTAATTATAATATAGAAACTTGATGACCCAAATGACTTGGCTTGAGACAATATGAATGATGAAGACCCCTTAATTCTTCATAATGTAGCCATGTCTACAATGCCCTCCAATAATACCTATTGATCAAGTTTGTGCTTGTTGGTCTCCAACTAAGTTGGGTCCTAAGAGGTTAGTAACAATAGGCTTGGCTACCCAAATTGTTATTTTCTTGACACCTCTTTGAGTACCAATACATTTGAAAAAATATTGTCACGCTTATCCTTCCCAAGAGAATAGATATCATCAATAATGATTGGGTTGAATAAGTTACCTTTCGTGCAAGAAGAAGCAAAGTGACCCTTCTCACGACATAAGTAGCAACATCTACCCTTTAATTTCTTTTGAATTGATTTCTCAACTTGAGGGGCGATGACTTGGGTCTTCTTGGGAAGAGGCCTTTCTTCAACATGTGGTTGAGCATGAGCTTGAACTTGTGGCCCCTTCCCTTGTTGCTTCTTACTTTGAGTCTTCTTCTTTGATGGACATGATCTTACTTGGTGCCCTTCTATTTTGCACTTGAAGCAAATAATCTTGACCGATTTCTTGATTTGTTCTTGGCCCTTATTTTGTTGTTCTTGGACTTATTCTTCATATTGGAGTTGAATCCAAGTCCACCTTTTTTCATTGGGAGGTTTTTGCACACTCAAGATGTTGTTGAGGGTGGACTTCCCTTCATGACTCTTTTCCAAGTTTTTCTTCAAAGAAGTGACTTGGGCCTTGAGCTCTTTGATTTCCTCTAGATGGTTAGTATCGACACAAGTACTCAAGGAAGTATAAGCATCATTGTTAGAGAAACAAGTAAAGGAAACAAATTCATCACAAGATTTACCGATGTTATGCTTAGATGAATTACGATGACTAGCACATGGCAATATAGCATTTTGACTAGAAGTAGTGCTAATGTCAACATGAGGCTGACTGGATGTTACCTTAGTATTACTAGCCTCATGAGCTATCTTTAGCACATTATGGGATACTACAAGATCTTCATGAGAGCTTGTGAGCATTACATGACTTTCTTCTAATTTCCCATACTTGATAGATAGCAACTCAAGTTGTGCCCTTAGCTCGACATTCTCCTTTAATATGGATGCTTCATGAAAAATAGAATTAATAGAACAAGCATCATCATTAAGAACAATAGGAGAAGGCAACTTGGCAAACTCTTTTCCATAAGAACCTTTAAGTTGGGCATGAGACTCGGTGAGTTCGATGAGAGAACTCTTAATGACCCTCGAGCGATTTTTGAGGTGCTCAAAGTCCTCAAGGAGTATAGCACGTGCAAATTCAAGCTTACCATTTTTAGTTCTAAAATCATTAGCCACCTCGAGAGATCTATCATGAGATTCCTTTAATCTAGATAATTCTAGAGCAAAGGTCTCCTCAGGAGATTCCTTAGTGGTTTGTTCATTTTCAAGAGCTTGATAGCTCTGTGAACTCATTAGCGTAATCACGCTCAATGAAAGTAGACATGATTTCCATGAAGTTGGAACAAGCAAGTTTATTCTTATGAAGATCTTTAAAAATCATTTCTCCCTTAATTTTTAAGGAAGCAATATTATCACTCTCTTCATCATAATCCTCAGCCTCATTATCATCAACATCATCATCATGAGATATATTGGGATTAAAAGTAGGAGATACCTTTGAATCCCTAGCCACAAGGAAAAAGTGATAAACAATAGATGATGATGTAGGATCCCTTGAAGCACCATTCAAATCCACATCTTGTTCCATGGTGTGTTGGGTTTCCTATTCATTTTTAGCACACCAATTCGAGGAAATCAATGCATTTTGATCATGACAACAAGACATAGCAAGCATATCATCATGAGATTTAGTCAAGAAATTTCTACATGATATGCAAGGACTATCAACACAAGAATGTGAAACATTTAGAGTTCTCGAAGTGTTAAAGTACAAAGGTAAAGCATTGCCATAAGATAGTGATGAAGGATCATCAAGAATAAGGCCACTATCCTCATTACAATGATCACCACTACTCACCATATCATTACCTTGTGGCAATTCACATGTTGGTGAAGTAGATGAACTTGAGAAGAAAACACGACTGGAGGTGGAGGGAGACTAAACATCCCTACAAATCTTGGACACACCATATTTATCTTGAAGCTTTGTCAACAACTTATGAGCATCCCGAAACCGCATGAGTTGAAATATAACTACATTGCTCAAAGCATCAAAAAGAACATTAGAAGATTGAGCATTGAGATAAGATTTTTTCTCATCGTCTAAATATATGTGTTGAGAATCCTTTGGAGGAGAAAATTCCATATCTACAATTCGCTCTAAATTTGGGTCCATGACTATAAAGAGATTAAGCATGCAAATTACCCAAACATCAAAATTTGTGCCATCAAAACTAAGAGTGTTAGAGAATCCTAATCCCCTAGTCGAGATCCCTAATCTTTAGGTGGTTAAACCTAATAATGAGAGACCTAGCTCTAATACCAATTGATAGGACGTGGATGTCACCTAGAGGGGGTGAATAGGCGCTTTAAAATAATTACGGTTTAGGCTTGAACAAATGCAGAATAAAACTATCATTTAATTAGTCAAGCACAAAATCTAAAACAACTATGCTCACCTATATGCACCAAGAACTTATGCTAAGCAAGATAAACAACTAAGTGATAGCAAGATATATAACATGAAACAATATGGCTATCACAAAGTAAAGTGCATAAGTAAAGGGCTCGGGTAAGAGATAACCGAGGCAAACAGAGACGACGATGTATCCCAAAGTTCACACCCTTGTGGATGCTAATCTCCACTCAGAGTGGTGTGGAGGCACAATGCTCCCCAAGAAGCCACTAGGGCCACCATAATGTCCTGACGCCCTCGCACAATGCAAGATGTTGTGATTCTACCAAGGGACCCTTGAGGGCAGTCACTGAACCCGTACAAATAAGGTTGGGGAAAACTCCAAAACTTAATTGGAAGCCCCCAACAACACCATGAAGCTTCAACACAATGGATTGTGGCTCCGAGGTGACCTCAAATGCTCGGATCAATCGCCACAACCTAATTGGAGACCTCGAAGCTTGCCCGGAGCTTTGCACCACAATGATTGAGCTGCAACGCACCACGAACTGTCTAGGGCGCCAAAGCACCCAAGAGGAACAAGCTCTAGGGTTCTCAAATACCCAATAGTAATAAGTGTCTCAACTTCTCACTTCCACGTATCCCCGTGGAAAACTCAGACCTATGCACCAAATGCAATGGCAAGGGCACACAGAGTGCCCAAGTCCTTCACTCCCAAATCCCACCACAAAAAATAATTCTATGGTGGAAATTGAGAGGAAGAACAAAGAAGAACACGAAGAACTCCAAGATGTAGATCCAACAGTTTCCCCTCCCATAGAGGAGAAAGTGATTGGTGGAAATGTGGATCTAGACCTCCTCTCTCTTTTCCCTCAAAAAGTAGCAAGAATCATTGGAGGGATTGAGAGTTATCAAGCTCTAAGAAGGTCAACAATGGGGGGCAAACACAAGCTCAAAAGATGGGGACTGTGGTGGGAACAAGCCTGATAGTAGAAGATAGGGGTACGAAAGGAGAGGGCGGAGTCCTAGGTATGGCTAGGGTGTACACATAGATGTATGAGTTCAGGCCCCT
This sequence comes from Hordeum marinum, assembly GCA_022496015.1. NCBI lineage: Eukaryota > Viridiplantae > Streptophyta > Magnoliopsida > Poales > Poaceae > Hordeum > Hordeum marinum. The sequence goes on from CM039674.1 coordinate 33,969,680, forward strand.
CTCGTGAGGTAACATCCCTACGTCTCAGTGCTCGGGAGCTCTTGTCATGTGGATAGTAGGAGTTACAGGAGGTGCGAACCCTTGTGCCATAGGGAAGGGGCAGCTTATATAGAGTACGCCGCCCCTCCTAAGTGGCAGGAATCCAAGGGTTCGATCGTGGGAATAAAGACGTGCGTTACTGGTAACGTACACAATAAATGCTACTAATGACAACTGGCCGAACACCTGCCTGTTGGCCTCCCTGGGGTGGCTTTTGGTCCTCTAGCATTGACTGGTAGCAAGACCTTCCGAGTGAAAGGAGACTGTCAAGTGGAGGGAGAAGCCTCCGAGTGGATTTACTGTCAGGTGACTTGAGCACCATGGTGAATCCAGTTGGAATCTCTCTTTTAATCCGGAAGTCCTCCAATATAGTGTCCTTAGGTAGGGTATGTAGGTCTGGCCTAGGACCCTACCCTAGGTACATATCCTCATCATTAGCCCCAGAATGTATCGGGGTTTGAGTGAGAAAGGGAATGTATGCGAAATCTGATAAGGCACCAAAATTCCGAATGTACTTTGGGGCTTCAAGGAAATCTACGTCGATTGAAATCTTTGTCATTCGCCCTGATCGATTCTGCCATGATAAATGTCCAAATGAATTTCAGAATCAAATATGTTCTGAGTGAACATCGGGATCTTGTGATGCAACGGCTCACTCTGCCAGGCCCGGATTTCACGGGATTCAGAAAATTGAGGAAGCTCGCGCTGCGTGGAGATATCGCAATGACTGGGGCAAGTGGGGCGCAATGCCTTGATTACCACGCCTCCCATTATGCCACGTACAACGCGAGTCCTGTGGCGAAGATATCCAAAGATTTCGCAGGCCAGCAGGTCAATAACTCACTCGGCTGATATAAGACTTTGTCGCGCTACGGACAGCACAGTATTCTTCCCCCAAATCCACTCTTTTCCTCCGCCTCCGTCGCTACACGCGCGCTGCTCGGCTCCGTCCTGACAACCGCCGCCGCGATGACGAAGGGAAAGACTGAAAAGCTCGAGCGCGCCAAGAAGGGAGCCGCCAATGGCAAGGCATAGAATCCATCCAGCGCACGGTTCACAACGCCAGCGGGGTGGATCCAGGGGGATTTCCTCCCATCGACGGTCATGGTGGGGGATGCTGGGAACCTCGTCGTCGACGGGCTCGTGGCCGAAGGCTCGTGGAGTTTGTCAGAGGGGGAGATCCAGCTGGAGCCGCACGACGGGGAGCGAGTCCTTCTCCTCACCCATGTCGAGCGAGGGTTTTCCATGCACCCCATCCTTTCTTTCGAGGATTTCTGAATTTCTTCGGAGCTCAACTCCATCATTTTCCTCCGAATGCCATTTCTTATCTCGCTGCTTTCATCACTATGTGTGAATGTTTCTTGGGTTGTCCTCCCCATTGGGGTTTGTTCAAGCATATCTTCACTATTAGATCCCAGTCGGTCAAAAAGGCCAACCCTGAGGATGATAAGAACCATGTCATCCAGTTATGTGGTGGCTTGGGGATCTAAAAGAGGGCCAGGAGTGCCTTTCCATCTATGAACTTTCCAGAATCTGTTAGGGGTTGGCAGTCGACTTGGTTCTACTGGAAAGATGTAGCATCTCCCAACATGTCAACTGGTCTTTCCCCTTTCACCCTAGATCGATCCACCACTCCCAAATCTTTATCAGTGTTAGAAGGGGAGAAAGTCCAATTGGGGATCTTAGTGGATGCCGTAGTACCTCTTGTTCGTGGCGGAGTGACTGGCATGGATCTACTGGAGACATTCTTTAGTCGACGAATCTAGCCCCTCCAAGCAAGGTACCATGCCATGTGGCACTACTCAGGCCTTGACGACACGACTCGAACGCACCGAGAGGAAGTTCTAGACAAAATTGTGGAACAGTGGCTACGGAGCATCAATGGAGCCTGCGACAACCCCCTGGGAGCCAAGCGGATCAAGCCTTTCTCTACTGAGAAAATCCACCAACAAATCTGGTAAATTATATCTTTGTCGACTGTCATATTGTTTTGTCGAGTGACTGAATCATCGGTCGACTGACTTTATTGTTTGAATTATGTAGGAGTGGACGAACATGTATTCGCCTGTGCCAAATAGAAATCAGCCCGAAGACGGAGGGGAGAGCGAGGGCAGCAGTGTGGGTTTTGATTATGCTGATGACAGCGAGGACGAATACGAGGAATCGGGCGAGGACAAAGAAGAAGTCGAGTCTCCTCTGCGCACTGAGCATCGCTCCAAGCAGCATGAGGACCCTGCGACTGCCCCAAGCAAGACCTTGGCGTCGAGTGGCAAGAACCCTAAGCGGGACCGAACCTCAACAGTTGAGTCGAGTGAACGGGCTGCCAAACAGCCCAAGTCTGACGCGCCGAAAACCTAGAAGGCTCTGCCTCGTATGAAGATCGTCGTGCCCGTTGTCTCAATGTGAGTATTTATTTTCTTCTTTCGCTGTTGCATGGAACTTCATATTCTTGCTGACCAAGTGGAATTTGGACTACCAAAGCTGCTACCTCTGTAACATAGCCTCCACAAGACGAAGAGGAGCAAATGGATGTGGATACTGCTGACGCGGCCACTTCCCAACGAGGTATAACAAATCTTCACGCAGCTCTATTTCTTGAAAATGATTTGCCGATTGAATAAGCTAATGTTGTCGATTGATGTTTGCAGAGATCATTCAACTGGAGGACGACGAAGAGCCACCTCAGGGTACGGGTAGTGAAGGTGTGACCTCAGGCACCCCGCGCGTACGCGCCCGAAGAAGGTCATTAGCGAAAACGCCTCAAAGGTCGACTGTTGTGTTGTCTCAAGGGATAGGCGACTCTTCCTGAGCTAGAACCAAGCTCGCAGCTCCGTTGTCGAGTGCCCCGCCAGCTGCTTCAACCATTGTGGCCTCGACACCAATCGGACAACCCCAGTCTTCCTCAGCTACTCCAGCCGCAACATCGACTCAGCCGGCGACTACCTTTCCTCTGCATCACGTCCCGGAAGACAAAACTGGAGTTGCTAAAGAGTCCATGATTCAAGCAGAGTAGATGATGTTGCGCACAAAGGAGGCGTACGAAGCAAGCAAGTTGGCTGATGATGCCTGCACCGCGCTTTGCACCAATGTTCGAGTAAGTGCGATTGTTAGTACATTTCCGATTGAATTCCTGCCTTTCTTGATTGCACACCTAGTGGGTGTTTTCCTTGTAAAGCATACTTGCATGTTCTCCTCTCGGGTAGATTAGGTCTTAGTCGAGTGGGTTTCGGTCCAGTGGGGGCACGCTGAGTGCACGCACTGGGTGTAGTCCCCGAGACCGCTGTCGAATGGTGATGGCATCGACAACGGTCTTAGAATTGTTTTGGTAACTGCTCGACGGATCGAGTGATAGAAGGTCCAGTGGGGACAAACTGAGTGCACCCACTGGGTGTAGTCCCCGAGACCGGCGTCAAATGCTTGCATCGGTGGGGGTCTTAATAAAGACAATGTTTACATGCTTGCGCACATTTTTTTATTTTCTTGCCACTCGACAGATTGAAAACCCACAAGTATAGGGGATCACAACAGCTTTCGAGGGTAGAGTATTCAACCCAAATTTATTGATTCGACACAAGGGGACCCGAAGAATATTCTTGAGTATTAGCAGCTGAGTTGTCAATTCAACCACACCTGAAAGACTTAATATCTGGAGCAAAGTGTTCAGTAGCAAAGCAATATGGTAGAGTAACGGTAACGGTGGCAAAGTGATAGTAGCAGTTTGTAGTGTTTGTAATAGTAGCAACGGAAAAGTAACTGGGTGAAGATCAATATATGGAAAGCTCGTAGGCAATGCATCTGTGATGGATAATTATGTCGGATGGCATTCATCATGCAATAGTTATAACATAGGGTTACACGGAACTAGCTCCAATTCATCAATTTAATGTAGGCATGTATTCCACATATAGTCATACGTGCTTATGGAAAAGAACTTGCATGACATCCTTTGTCCTACCCTCCCGTGGCAGCGGGGTCCTATTGGAAACTAAGAGATATTAAGGCCTCATTTTAATAGAGAACTGGACCAAAGCATTAGCACTTAGTGAATACATGAACCTTCAAACTATGGTAGTCACCGGAAAGAATCCCAGTTATTTTCACCTTGGGGGATGCGGATCATAACTCGTAATAGGTGTCTACAACTTGCAAGATAGGATCAAGAACACACATATATTCATGAAAACATAATAGGTTCAGATATGAAATCATGGCACTCGGGCCCTAGTGACAAGCATTAAGCATAGCAAAGTCATATCAACATCAATCTCAGAACATAGTGGATACTAGGGATCAAATCCTAAAAAACCTAACTCAATTACATGATAAATCTCATCCAACCCATCACCGTCCAGCAAGCCTACGATGAAATTACCCACGAATGGTGGGGAGCATCATGGAATTGGTGATGAAGGATGTTTGGTGATGACAAAGGCATCGATTTCCCCTCTCCAGAGCCCAAACGGACTACAGATCTGGTCTCCCGAGGAAGAACAAACGCTGGCGGTGGCTCCGTATCGTCAAACGTGATGAACTCTTCTCTCTGATTTTTTTTTCTCTTGACAAATAGGGTTATATGGAGCTGGAGAGGAGGTGATAGGAGACACAAGGGCCCCACAAGATAGCCCGGCGCGCCCCAGGGGGGTGGCCGCGGCTAGCAGGCTTGTGGCCTACTAGTGGCCCCCTATGGTTAATTCTTGCGCCAGTATTTTTTTTAATTCCAAAAATATTCTCTGTAAATTTTTAGGATGATCCGAGAACTTTTATTTCTGCACAAAAATAACACCAAGGCAATTCCGCAGAAAACAACGCAAGTCCGGGTTAGTTCCATTCAAATCATGCAAATTAGAGTCCAAAACAAGGGCAAAAGAGTTTGGAAAAGTAGATACGTTGGAGACGTATCAACTCCCCCAAGCTTAAACCTTTGCTTGTCCTCAAGCATTTCAGTTGATAAACTGAAAGTGATAAAGAAAAACTTTTACAAACTCTGTTTGATCTTGCTGTTGTAAATATGTCTAACTTATGTTCAGATTTTCAGGAAAGATTATAAACTAACCACATTCACAATAACATTTAGGTCTCACATTTACTCATGTCAATGGCATAACCAACTAGCGAGCAATAATAACAAGTCTCGGATGACACCAATTTATCAAAACAATCAAGATACAATATGACATAATGGTATCTCGCTAGCCCTTTCTGAGACCGCAAAGCATAAATGTAGAGCACCTCTGGAGAACAAGGACTGACTAAACATTTTAATTCATGGTGAGAGAGATCCAGTCATGCTCACACTCTATATCAATTAATAGCAAGGAATACAAATGTCAATGGTGCTCTCTAACTGGTGCCTTTTATAAGAGGATGATGACTCAACAATAAAGTAAGTAGATTAGCCCTTCGCAGAGGGAAGCATTGATTTGTAGAGGTGCCAAAGCTCAAGCTTTTAAAACAGAGATAGGTAATGATTTTGGAGCGGTATGCTTTCATTGTTCACATAACGACCAAGAGGTTTTCAATATATTCCATGCTAGATACATTATAGGCGGTTCCCAAACAGAATGGTAAAGGTTTTACTCCCCCTCCACCAATCAGTCACACTCCACGGCGGGCCGAATTCATGGGTACCGTCCATACAAACACATTCCTGGGGGAGTTTTGTGTAATTATAGTTTTTTTTCTTTATTTTGAGCATGGAACTGGGCATCCCGATTACCATCCACTTTCTCGTGAATGATAGTGAATTAACACATATCGTGAGAATAACCCACCTAGCATGGAAGATACTGACAGCCCCCAGTCACCACATGAGCGATCTAGGCATACAAAACAGAAAGTTTATTTGAAGGTTTAAGGTTTAGGACATGAAAATTTACTTGGAACAGAAGCTAAATACCGCATATAGGTAGATATGATGGACTCATATGGAACAACTTTGGGTTTATTGAGATGGATGCACAAGCAATATTCCCGCTTAGTACTAATGAAGGCTAGTTAGCAAAAGACTGGGGAGCGACCAACTAGAGAGCGACACAGTCATCAACATGCCTTGAGATTAACCAACATTGATTGCAAGCATGAGTAGGATATAATTCACTATGAACATAAATATCATGGAGGCTATGTTGATTTGTTTCAACTACATGCGTAAACATGTGCCAAGTCAAGCCACTTGAATCATATGGAGGAGGATACCATTCTATCATACTACATCACAACCATTTTAATGCGCACGTTGGCACTCAAGACAAACCATTATCCACTCTTAGCTAATTAAGCATGGCATGAATAACTATAATCTCTAATTGTTATTGCAAACAAAATCAACCCATAATGTACTGAATTCGGAATGATGAGCTAATCATATTTACAAAAGCAAGATATGTTGAGTTGATACCATCTTTTCTCCATCTCAATCTTTTCATCAAATATCGTCATTATTGCCTTTCACTTGCACGACCGAACGATGTGAATAATAATAAGAGTGCACGTGCATTAGACAAAGCTAGAATCTGCAAACAATAAACCAAAGGAGAAGACAAGGCAATATGGAATCTTTGTATGATAAACAATAGTGCATATGAGAGCCACTCAACACATCATCGTGGTCTTCTCCTTACAACCCAAAGAAAAGAAAGGAAAATTATTTACACGGGAAAGCTCCCAACAAGCAAAAATAAGAATGAGAAATCTTTTTGGGTTTTATTTTTAATGCTATAGTTAAGCAGACAGGAAATTAAGCTAGAACTAATTTTTTTGTATTTTTCTCATAGTTTATTAAACACACAAGAAGAAAGCAAAACAAGAATTAAACTACCATGGATAGTACAATGAGAAAGTATGAAAACCGACAACTGAAATAAGTGTGTGAACATGAATGTAATGTCGGTGAGAAATACGTACTCCCCCAAGCTTAGGCTTTTGGCCTAAGTTAGTCTAGGGTCACGGCTGGCCTGGATAATATCTGAAGTCAAAGTTGGGGTTGTGCTGGGCTGTTGCGGCTACCGCCTCTACCACTGCAGCGTGAAGGCGAGCGGTTTCTGCATTTTGCTCATACTCATTTGCCTCCTCTCTGGTTATAAAATATCTCTGCTTTTCATGAAAGTTAAAGAAGGCAGGAGCAAGAAGGCTAACATGGACAACACGTTGCCTGTCAAAATTAGTTTGTACTGGAGGGATTGTTCGTTTCTTTCGAGAAACTGAAAGCACACCAAAGCCTCATAATCAAGGAAAGCAGGGGGTAACTCAATGTCATTCCCTCTTATGGGTACCCCAAGATACTTAGCCACACGGGTGGCATAAATTCCACCAAAGAAATCTCCATCCTTAGCATTGTGATGTAACCTCCTAGCAATAATAGCCCCCAAGTTATATCGTCTATCCACCATTACCGCACTCTTAAGAATACTCAGATCAGGCGCGCAAAGGTGGCTATGCTCAAGTTTACCGTTAATACATCTACCTATGAAGAGAGCAAAATAATGTATAGCCGGAAATTGAATGCTCCCAAAGGTGGCTTGTGTAATGATTCTAGTTTCTCCCACCGTGATGCTAGCAACGAAATCATTATATTCATTTTTATGGGGATCGCTACGACTACCCCACTGTGGAATTTTGCATGCATCATTAAAATCTTCTAGGTCCATGGTATAGGTCTTATCATCAAGATCAAATATAACAGAATGAGAATTGCGCCTAGATGAAAATTCAAACCTCCGCATGAAAGAATCAATGAGTTGATAATATTGCTTGCATTGATCAGAAATGAAATCCTCAAGGCCAGCATTCCTTATGTACGCATAAAACTCTTCCTTAAATATGGCATTTTCCATGAGTTGATCCAACAACCATTCACAAGGCAGTACTCGAGCTTCCTTGGGCAGTCAAAATCGGGTTCACATAGCGCGAGCCTTGGGGCTTTCTTGCTCGAGGAACCACCTTGGTACATTCTCCTCAACATTTCGGAAAAAAATCGGAAATTTTTAGTGAGTGAAAATAAAGGTGAACAAAACTAAACAAAACTCATAGCAACTACTCCTTCCAGTGCCTAGAAACTATATCATGCATCAAAACTACTTGGGACCATAAAAATTTGGCATGCAATCTCAAGAACAAGGTCACCACAGCAGAATTTTTTTGCAACATATAAGGCACTAGAACAAAAACTAATTGGACCATTGGAGGAGTCACATACCAATGAGCAATCCCCTAAAACAGTTTTGCAGATGGAGCTTTGAGCAAGGAGATCGAAAATGGCAGCAAGATGAGCTAGAACACGGGTTTGAGTAATGGTGGGATTTTTTCTGGGGCAAGATAAAGTGAATGGGTGCTAGAATAAGTGGAGGGGGGCCACGTGGGACCCACAAGCTTGCTAGGCATGGCCAGGGGGTGGTCGCGCCCTGTAGGCTTCTGGCCCACTGGTGCAGCCCCCTCATGCATTCTCAGTGCCAAAAAAACTTAAATAATCCGGAAAAAATCATGCTAAATTTTCACGGGATTCTGGAAACTTTTATTTTCAGGTCGTTTTTCTATTGCACGGAAACTCAGAAAACAGAAAAATAATGGCATTGGCATTTTTTACTTAATTTCATCTAGGTAACAGAAAGTAAAAGTTAGGTGCAGGAAGTTGTGCTTTCTAAATTCCTCCATCTCATGCTCCTCAAAAGGAATCCATCAATAAGGTTGATCAAGTCTTATTAACGAACTTCTTTCGGGTGACATGAAACCAAAGAATTTTCGAATAACACTAAGTTACCTCAATGGGGATATGCATTTCCCCAACAATAAGTATACCATATTTATTCTTGACAGTAGGAAGAGGGAACTCAAAGTATCCAATAATAATTGTTGGAATTTTTTCAATAGAGTTGATACTATGAACTTGAGGTTGTTTCTTCCGAAAGTGTACCGTATGCTCATTACCATTAATATGAAAAGTGACATTGCCCTTGTTGCAATCAATAACAGCCCCTGCAGTATTCAAGAAGGGTCTACCAAGGATGATCGACATACTGTCGTCCCCGGGAATATCAAGAATTACAAAGTCCGTCAAGATAGTAGCATTTGCAACTACGACAGGTACATCCTCACAAATACCGATAGGTAGAGGAGTTGATTTATCAGCCAATTGCAAAGAGATTTCAGTAGGTGTCAACTTATTCACATCAAGTCTATGGTATAAAGAGAAAGGCATAACACTAATACCAGCTCCAAGATCACATAAAGCAGTTTTAACATAATTTCCTTTAATAGAGCATGATATAGTAGGTACTCTGGGATCTCCTAGTTTCTTAGGTATTCCACCTTTAAAAGTATAATTAGCAAGCATGGTGGAAATCTCAGCTTCCGGTATCTTTCTTTTATTTGTCACAATATCTTTCATATACTTAGCATAAGAAGACATTTTCAAAATATCAGTCAAGCGTATACGTAAAAAGACGGGTCTATGGATTTCAGTAAAGCACTCAATGTCCTCATCATCCTTTTTCTTGGATGGTTTAGGAGGAAAGGGAATGGGTTTCTGAACCCATGGCTCTCTTTCTCTGCGATGTTTCCTAGCAATGAAGTCTCTTTTGTCATATCTTTTATTCTTAGGTTTTGGGTTATCAAGATCATTAGTAGGTTCAATATCCACATCATTATCATTACTAGGTTGAGGATCGACATGAACATCATTATTAATGTTATCGATAGGCTCATGTTTATCACCAGATTGTGTCTCAGCATGAGAAATGGAAATATCATTTGGATTCTCAAACGTATGTATAACAGGTTCACTAGCAGCATGCAAAGTACTATCATCATTCTTTTTCCTACTCTTATTGGAATAAGTAGGTGCATCAGTATTAACTCTTTGAGAATCTTGTTCAATTCTCATAGGATGGCCCTCGGGATACAGAGGTTCCTGAGTCATTCTACCACCTCTAGTCACAACTTTAACAGAATGATCATTGTCTTTACTATTCATCTCATTAAGCAAATCACTTCGAGCCTTAAGTACTTGTTCTACTTGAGTGGTTACCAAGGAAGCATGTTTACTAATAAGCTTAAGATCATTGGCAGTTCTACTCAAATAATCACCCAAGCGATCAAGCATATAAGCATTATGTTTCAATTGTCTACTAACATAGGCATTGAAATTCTCTTGCTTCATAGTAAAATTATCAAATTCATCCAAGCATTGGCTAGCAGGCTTATTATAACGGATATCTCTTTGATCAAAATCTTCTGAGAGAATTTACCTCTACTACCTGTGTCGGGTTATCAAGACCATGTATTTCTTCAATAGGTGGTAGATTCTTAACATCTTCAGCTTTAATACCCTTTTCTTTCATAGATTTCTTTGTCTCTTGCATATCTTCAGGACTGAGGAATAGAACACCTCTTTTCTTTGGAGTTGGCTTTGGAGGTGGTTGGGGAATAGTGCAATCATTATCATTGCTCAATATATTATTCAATAGTAATTCAGCTTATTCAACAGTTCGTTCCCTGAAAACACAACCAGCACAACTATCTAGGTAGTCCCTAGAAGCATCGGTTAGTCCATTATAAAAGATATCAAGTATTTCATTTTTCTTCAGAGGATGATCAAGCAAAGCATTAAGTAATTGGAGAAGCCTCCTCCAAGCTTGTGGGAGACTCTCTTCTTGAATTTGCACAAAGTTAAATATTTCCTGCAAGGCAGCTTGTTTCTTATGAGCAGGAAAATATTTTTAGAGAAATAATAAATCATGTCCTGGGGACTACGCACACAACCAGGAGCAAGAGAATTAAACCATTTCTTAGCATCACCCTTTAATGAGAAAGGAAACAACTTAAGAATATAGTAATAGCGAATTTTTTTCCTCATGAGTAAATAGGGTGGCTATATCATTCAATTTGGTAAGATGTGCCACAACGGTTTCAGATTCATAACCATGGAAAGGATCAGATTCAACCAAAGTAATTAACTCAGGATCGATAGAGAATTCATAATCCTTATCAGTAAAAAAGATGGGTGAAGTAGCAAACTTAGGATCATATTGCATTCTAGCATTGAGAGATTTTACCTTCCACTTGCGAAGCAATTTCTTAAAATCATCTCTATCCTAACAAGCAAGAAAGTCCCTAGCTACCTCTCCTTCCATAACATAACCCTCAAGTATATCAGGCAATTCATATCTAGGAGAGCTAGGTCTATCAGGTGTATCATAGTGTTTAGTTTCAATAATTTCATCAGATTCAGTAATATTATCAGTTTCAGCATTGGCTCTAGCAATTTGTTCATCAAGAAATTCACTCAGTGGCACAGTATCATCAAGCAAAGTATTATCATAAGCATCATGCATAGCATAAGTAGCATCATCAATTACTTGCGACATATCAGAATTACTAGCAGGTGGTGGTGTCGCAAACTTACTCATAACAGAAGGTGAATCAAGTGCAAAGCTAGATGGCAGTTCCTTACCTCCCCTCGTGGTAGAGGGATAGATTTTGGTTTTGGATCTTTCAGATTCTTCATAGTGATCAACAAATATATATCCCAAGTGACTCAGAGAATAAAGCTATGCTCCCCGTCAATGGCGCCAGAAAAAGGTCTTGATAACCCACAAGTATAGGGGATCGCAATAGTTTTTTAGGGTAGAGTATTCAACCCAAATTTATTGATTCGACACAAGGGGAGCCAAAGAATATTCTCGAGTATTAGAAGCTGAGTTTTCAATTCAACCACACCTGAAAGACTTAATATCTGCAGTAAAGTGTTCAGTAGCAAAGCAATATGGTAGTAACGGTAACGGTGGTAAAGTGATAGTAGCAGTTTGTAGTGTTTGTAACAATAGCAACGGAAAAGTAACTTAGCAAAGATCAATATATGGAAAGCTCATAGTAAATGGATCAGTGATGGATAGTTATGTTGGATGGTATTCATCATGCAACAGTTATAACATAGGGTGACACAGAACTAGCCCCAATTCATCAATGTAATGTAGGCATGTATTCCATATATAGTCATACGTGCTTATGGAAATGAACTTGCATGACATCTTTTGTCCTACCCTCCCGTGGCAGCGGGGTCCTATTGGAAACTAAGGGATATTAAGGCCTCCTTTTAATAGAGAACTAGACCAAAGCATTAGCACTTAGTGAATACATGAACTCCTCAAACCATGGTAATCATCGGAAAGAATCCTAGTTATTGTGACCCTGGGGGATGCGGATCAGAACTCGTAATAGGTTTCTACAACTTGCAAGATAGGATCAAGAACACATATATATTCATCAAAACATAATAGGTTTAGATCTGAAATCATGGCACTCAGGACCTAGTGACAAGTATTAAGCATAGCAAAGTCATAGCAACATCAATCTCAGAACATAGTGGATACTAGGGATCAAACCCTAACAAAACTAACTCGATTACATGGTAAATCTCATCCAACCGATCATCGTCCAGCAAGCCTATGATGTAATTACTCACGAACGGCGGAGAGCATCATGAAATTGGTGATGAAGGATGGTTGGTGATGACGACGGCGTCAATTTCCCCTCTCTGGAGCCCAAATCAGACTCTAGATCTGCCCTCCCGAGGAAGAACAGGAGGTGGCGGTGGTTCCGTATCATGAAATGAGATGAACTCTTCTCTCTAATTTTTTTCTCCATAAATAGGAATATATAGGAGTGGAAACGAGGTCGGAGGAGCAACAGGGGGCCCACAAGCCACACAGGCGCACCCTAGGGGGTGGGCGCACCCCTGGCTTGTGGCCAGGTGGTGGGCTGATTCTTTCGCCAATATTTTTTATTAATTACAAAAACATTCTACGTAAATTTTCAGGTCAATCCGAGAACTTTTATTTTTGCACAAAAATAACACCAAGGCAATTCTGCTGAAAACAGCGTCAGTCCGGGTTAGTTCCATTCAAATCATGCAAATTAGAGTCCAAAACAAGGGCAAAAGAGTTTGGAAAAGTAGATACGTTGGAGACATATCAGAGTCACACCGGTTACACTTTCTCTGTAGAGTTGATCATCCATCACAGTGAAAGCCTTGGATCTACGAACAATCTGTCGAGCTTCAGCTTTGTCCTCTGGGAGTTCTGGCCTCAAGATATATGCAATATAAGGCACAGTCCAAGTCAGGCGTGATGACCAAAATCTCCATGACAAGGTCTATGACTGCCGGGACATGAACTTCGGTCAGATTATAGGTGCTTATAGCTTGCGGGGGCTCTTCAATGAAGGGATCCTCCTGCACCTAAGGGGAATGTAGGTGTTCAAGAAACACATTGTTGGGGACAGGTTTCCGAGTGGATCCAATATTTGCTAGCTCATCAGCTGCCTGATTCTTCACTCGGGGAACATGGTGGAGTTCCAAACCTTCAAACTTCTTCTCCAGCTTTCTCACAGCATTATAGTATCCGGTCATAGTGGTGTTCCTGACATCCCACTCCTTCATCACTTGATTGACCACCAAATCAGAGTCGTCGTAAACCATCAAGCGCTTAACACCGAGTGAGATGGCCATACGTAACCCATACAAGAGTGCTTCGTATTCTGCTTTGTTGTTGGAGGAATCAATGTGAATCTGCATGACATAACCAAGTTTTTCGCCTTTTGGAGATACCAAAACTACGCCAGCACCAGACCCATTCAGCATTTTCGAGCCATCAAAGAACATGGTCCAATGCACCGAGTGGATTTCGATTGGCTGTTGTTGTTCAACCCACACGACAATTGATCGCCCTTTTAGCTTCAAACTTGATGTCAAAGTAGAGGAGCTCAATATCCCATTTGGCCACTCGACCAGTCGCATCTCGATTGTTGAGAATCTCAGATAATGGAGCATCACTGACGACTGAAATCGAGTGATCTTGAAAGTAGTGTGCCACCTTCTGTGCTGACAGATAAATACCATAGACAAGCTTCTGGTAATATGGATACCTTTGCTTCGATGGGGTCAATACTTCAGAAATGTAATAGACTGGGTGTTGGACCTTGTAAGCCTTGCCTTCTTCTTCCCTCTTGACAGTGAGAACTGTACTGACGGCCTAATTAGTGGCCGCAATGTACTGGAGCAAGGGCTCTGTCCTATGCAGAGCAACAAGCACTGGCTAGGTGGAAAGCAGGGATTTGAGCTCGACAAACGCTACTTCAGCTTCTGGAGTCCACTCGAACATATCGTACTTCTTCATCAGTCGGTACAGAGGCAATGCCTTCTCCCTGAGACGAGAACCAAATCGACTCAATGCCGCCAGGCAACCTGTGAGCTTTTAAACATTGTGCACTCGCACAACGCTTTTCATTGGGGTAATGGCAATGATCTTCTCAGGATTGACATCAATTCCTTGTTTAGGAAACGAGAAAACCGAGTAACTTGCCATCGGGAACACTAAAAGTGCACTTATATGGATTCAACTTGATATCATACTTCCTCAGATTTGCGAATGTCTTAGCCAAGTCAGCCAGTAGGTCGGAACCTTTGCGGGACTTGATGACAATATCGTCCATGTAAGCTTCGACATTCCGAGGGATCTGGTCGAGTAAACATTTCTGAATCATGCGCATGAAAGTAGTGCTAGTATTCTTCAAACCACAAGGCATGGCGATATAGCAGAAACACCCAAATGGGGTGATGAAGGCTGTTTTTATTTCATCCGGACCAAACAGACGGATTTGATGGTAACCGTAGTATGCATCTAGAAACGATAAACGATCACACCCCGTAGTCGAGTCAACAATCTGATCGATGTGAGGGAGCAAAAAATGATCTTTGGGCAGACCCGATTGATATGTTTGAAGTCAATACACATGCGGAGTGACTTGTCCTGCTTGGGGACCAGGACGACATTTGAGAGCCACTCGGAGTGGTAAATCTCTCGAATGAACTAGGCCGCCAAGAGACAAGCCACCTTTTTGTTGATTGCCTTCCTCTTCTCCGCTGATGACCGATGCAAGTGCTCTTTGAAAGGCTTGGCCTTCGGATCGACTCTCAATCGGTGCTCAGCTAGTTCCCTGGGAACCCCCGGCATGTCAGCTGGCTTCCATGCGAAGATGTCCCAGTTCTCGCGGAAGAACTGGATGATCTTAGCTTCCTATTTGCCGTCGAGTGTCTTCGAGATGTTAGTCGGGGCAGCATTAGGTTCTATCGGGTGAATGTGTACTTTCTTCACTTCACCTGCCGACTGAAAAGCTAACTCAGAAGTAGGCTTCTTTGCACGCAGCAAATCAGCAGGGTCAGCACTCTTCTTGTAATTTTCCAACTCGACCATAGCCATCTGATGATCGGCAATTTTGGAGCCCTGCTGAAGGCACTCCTTAGCCCTCTGTCGATTGCCAGTGACTGTGATCACACCCCTGGGGCCGGGCATCTTCAACTTGAGTTACACGTAACATGGACGAGCCATGAAACAGGCATAAGCTAGTCGACCAAGGATGGTGTGGTACGTGCTCTGGAAGTCCACGTCTTCAAATGTCAATTTCTCTTTATAAAAATTTCTTAATGGTGTCGAACACCACCTCCAATGCAACCTGGCCGAGTGATTTGACCTTTTTCCCTGGGATGACCCCGTGGAACTGCATATTGCTCTCATTGAGTCGAGAGATCGGGATGCCCATTCCCTTGAGGGTACCAGCATACAGAATGTTCAATCCACTCCCTCCGTCCATGAGGACCTTGCAGAGTCGAGTGCCCCCACAATGGGATCCACCACCAAAGCCTGTCGACCGGGGTGGCAACATGAGCAGGATGATCTAACTGATCAAATGTGATAGCAGTTTGGGACCACTTGAGGTATGTGGGGGTTGTAGGAACAGCCATGTTAACTTCTCTGTTGATAACTTTCAATCGACTCTTGCTTTCAACATCAACAAAAATCATTAGAGTGGCGTTGACATCAGGAAAAGTTTCTTTAGTTCACCATCCTCTTTTTTAGGAGTTTTTTCACTCGACTGACCTTCCTTGAACTGCTGGATCAGTAAATGGCACTGTCGAGTGGTATGCTTGGGAATATCAAATTGCCTTCCTCGTCTTTCCACATCTGGATTGCTCACGGTAAATCCATAACATCAGTTCATGATTGATTCTTTCCTTTCTTGGGGTTGAACTGTACCTTGGACTTGTCCTTATTGTTTCCTTGTGCCGCCAAAGTGGCTACCTCTGCCTGAACAGGGCCATCAGCCTTCTGTTTCTGCTTCCGACTGGAATTGCCGTCGGCATCGTTGTCGACTGCTTTTCCTTTGCCGCTGCGGAGTCAGTCTTCTTCTTCGCCGTTGGCATATCGAGTGGCAATTTCCATCATCTTACTAAGTGAAATATCACCTGTTCGCCCGAACTTCAGGTAAAGCTCTCAGTACTTCACTCCGGCCTTGAAAGCACAAACAACCTGATGCTCAGAAACATTCTCAACTGTATGATGCAAAGTGGACCAGAGCTGAATTTAATCTCTCAAGTATTCATTGGGCTTCTAAACACAATGCTGCAAATCAATCAAACCAGCAGGACGCTTGTAGGTGCCCTCGAAAGTTCTGATGAACACCCGGGCAAGATCCTCCCAGCTGTGGATGCTAGCAGGAGCCAAACGATTCAGCCACGCTCGGGCCGAACCATCAAACATCAAGGACAAATACTTCATTTCTATGTTGTCATTTCCCCCACCGATCTGAATAGCCACTCGGTAATCATCCAACCATGTTTCCAGCTTTGACTCGCACACTTGCTTATCCTAGCTGCCAACCTGAAGTTAGGGGAAATTTGTGCAGAACGAATGGCTCTACTAAAACACTCGGGACCAGAAATAACAAAACTGCTGCCACTCGGGTAATCTTTGTCATAACCATCTCTGTGGGCTCTGCCTCTGACGATCCGCCTCTGAGTCAGGACGTCTCTTGCATCAAACCCTAGGTTTCTCTCCTCACCGAATGGGAGCCTATCATCCTAGTGTCGGGGCACATACGGACCACTCCGCGGACGAGTAAGAACTCGACGGTGGTCATCACGGTGAAACTTATCTCGTCCCTCATCCCGATATTGATCTTCACGGAAACCTCTGCCCCTGCGACGCAGAGGAGAACCGGGATTGTGAGCAGATACGTCTCCAACGTATCTATAATTTATGAAGTATTCATGCCATGTTTACAATAATTCTTTATGATTTTGGTATGATTTTATTAGAACTAACCTGGACTGACGCTATTTTCGGCATAACTACCATGGTGTCGTTTTTTGTGCAAAAATAAAAGTTCTCGAAATGGGCTGAAAATTTAGTATGATTTTTTCTGGACGAAAAGTGACCCCCAAAGCATAGGAGTTGGGCCAAAAGAGCCACGAGGAGGTCACAAGCCTATCAGGCGCGACCACCCCCCTAGTCACGCCTAGCAGGCTTGTCACCACCTCCTGGCACCTCTTGACGTGAGATCGACGAGAAAAATTCCTATAAATATATAAACCTCCAAAAAGAAACCTAGATCGGGAGTTCCACCGCCGGAAGCCTCTAGAGCCACGAAAAAACAATCGGGAGCCTATTCCGGCACCTTGCCGGAGGGGGAAACCATCACAGGAGGCCATCTTCATCATCCTAGCACTCTCCATGACGAGGAAGGAGTAGTTCACCCTTGGGGCTGAGGGTATGTACCAGTAGCTATGTGCTTGATCTCTCTCTCTCTCTCGTGTTCTTCAGATGTCACGATCTTGATGTACCGCGAGCTCTATTGACATAGATGAATCATATGGAGTTTTCCCCTTTCTATCTTGTTGTGATGAATTGAGTTTTTCCTTCGAAGTTTTCTTATCGGGTCGAGTTTTTAAGGATTTTAGAACACTTGATGTATGTCTTGTGATGGGATGTCCGTGCTGACAATGGGATGTTCTATTGTCCACTTGATGTATGTTTTGGTGATCAACTTGTGGGTTCCGTGACCTTGGGAATCTATGCATAGGGGTTGGCACACGTTTTTGTCTTGACTTTCAAGGAGAAACTTTGGGGCACTCTTTGAAGTTCTTTGTGTTGGATTGAACATGATGAATCTGAAATTGTGCAATGCATATCGTATAACCAAGCCTGTGGGTACTTGTGGTGACATTGGAGTATCTAGGTGACATTAGGGTTTTGGTTGATATGTATCTTAAGGTGTTATTTTAGAACGAACTCTAGGGCTGTTTGTGACACTTATAGGGATAGATAATAAGATTGATTAGAAAAGATAACTTTGAGGTGATTTCGTTAGTTCTCCGTTATTTGTGACTTTGGAGATAACTCTTTGTCGTACGAGAGGTACTTACATATGATTCAACCATGGCAATATTGTTGAGAGAAATTGCACTAGTGAAAGTATGAACCCTAGGCCTTGTCTCTAAGCATTGCAATACCATTTGTGCTCACTTTTATCATCAGTTACCTCGATATTTTTATATTTTCATATTAAAAAAATCAATATCTACTATCCATATTACACTTGTATCACAATCTCTTCGCCGAACTAGTGCACCTATACAATTTACCATTGTATTGGGTGTGTTGGGGACACAAGAGACTCTTTGTTATTTGGTTGTAGGGTTGTTTGAGAGAGACCATCTTCATCCTACACCTCCCATGGATTTATAAACATTAGGTCATCCACTTGAGGGAAAATTACCACTGTCCTACAAAACTCTGTGCTTGGAGGCCCAACATGAGTCTACAAGAAGAAGGTTGTGTAGTAGACATCAAGCTCTTTTCTGGCGCTGTTGCCGGGAGGTGAGTTCTTGAAGGTATATATTTAGATCTTGCAATCAAATATTTTAGTTTCTTGTTTTTCACTAGTTTGGTTTTATAAATGAAAACTACAAAAAAAATGGAATTGAGGTTGCCTCATATGCTTGATCTTGTTAATGTCTTTCGTGAAAATGATGGAAAGGAAAATTGTGCTCAAGTGTTAGGATAAGAAGATATTAAAATGTTTGGCACTAAATCTTTGAGTTATGAGCATGATTTCAATGTTGTTTGTATGAATTCTTTGAATATACATAGTACTAATGATGATTGCACTAGTCATGGTAAAAAGATTTCTTATCAGCATGTCAATTTTTGTCGAGTGCATAGAGCTTGTCAAGACTTTCCTAAAAGGGAAGATAGATTTTGTAAGAGGAACAAGTATTTAGAAACTAAATGGTTGCAAGAGAGTCTATATGTTTGTGCTGAAAGACTTAATATTGCTCTTCGTCCTTGTGAACTTTGCAATGAAAGTGGTCATTTTAATTTCCAATGTGAATTATTTCATGATCGAATTGTGTCCAAAAACTATCATAACCTCATTATCCTTGGGAATCATAATGAACTTAGTCTATTTTTTGGGTATGAATAAATGAAACATAAAACTAAGGATGTTCCATCTTGGGTTCTCATGAAATTGATTGATTTTGATCTAAATGAAATCTATATGTATTCCATGGTAAATTGCATTGACAATCCTTATATTGTCAACTACTTAAAGACAAGGAAACAAATATAAGATGAAGAGAATACTAATGAACGGGAAGAGGTTTCCAAATATCCTCCTATTTTTTCTTATGGTGAATCAGGTAGCGAGGAGGATCTTTTTATTCAACCAACCTCTTAAAAAAGTAGCTTGGAGGAATTAAGTAAACCCACACATAATGTGGTGAAGAAGAAGAAAAGAAGGAAAAGTAAAGGCAAATAGGCATCTCTCCCAAATAATGTTGCTCCCATTATTGATAGGTAGCATGAGAATGAGTCAAAAATA
The DNA here is from genome assembly GCA_022496015.1 of Hordeum marinum. Lineage (NCBI taxonomy): Eukaryota > Viridiplantae > Streptophyta > Magnoliopsida > Poales > Poaceae > Hordeum > Hordeum marinum. The sequence continues at coordinate 33,989,432 of CM039674.1, forward strand.
GTTGTGGAAGATGATGCACTTGAGGATGATTTTGTTATGCATATTGCTTGTTGTGATAATTATGATTGGGAAGATAATGATACGTCTTATAATATTGAAAATATTTATGGAACCTACTTGGAGGATGATGATAATAATTGCTATACTATTTGTGCTATTCATACTGTTAATTATGAGAGTGATTATGTTTATGATATGGAAAGCCACAAGCTTGGGGATGCTATGTTTGATGGAGATTATATTTTTAGTCCCCCAAGTTTTGATGAGCAAAACTATGATGATGATGGCATGCCTCCTATATATGATGATTATGATGATGAAATGTATGCTATAAAGAGTGATAATAACAATGAAGCTTTTCATCATGATTTTAATATTGAATGTGGGTATGTCAACCAAGTGTCTCATGATAGCTATTTTGTTGAGTTTGCTCCCACTATTATGAATGAGAAGGAAATTGCTTATGTGGAGAGTGAAAAAATTTATATGCTTGTGTATCATGAAAAGAATGCCTTATGTGCTGGTTATATTGTGGAATTCCTTCATGATTCTACTGAAAATTATTATGAGGGAGGAACATATGCTTGTAGGAATTGCAATAATATCAAGTTTCCTCTCTATGTGTTCAAAGTTTTGAAGTTATGCTTGTTTTGCCTTCCTATGCTAGTTGATTCTTTCTCCCGTAAATTGTTTGCTCACAAAATACCTATGCATAGGAAGTGGGTTAGACTTAAATGTGCTTCTTATGATATTCATGATGCTCTTTTTCATGTTCCAATTATTATTCCTACGTGAGCATCATTGAAATGATCATGCCTAGCTAAAAGGCATTAAAGAAAAGCGCTTGTTGGGAGACAATACAACACTTTTAACTTCTGTTTTTATGTGTTAACATGATTAAGCTACTGTATTAATCATGTTTTGTGTCTTTTATTTCAATAAATTGCAAAGTAAAATCCTTGGGATAGTGTGAATACTTGCGTGTTTGATTCTGTGCAAAAACTGAAAGTTTTGCATCCAGTATATAAATTATCTGATTTTACTGGAGCGTCAAACAATTCTGAAATTTTTACAAAACACTTATACGAAAATTACTTGAGCTTTCCTAATGTTTCAGAATTTTTAGAGTTAGGTAACTATGGTGATCATGCAGATCTTTACAGACTGTTCTGTTTTTGACAGATTCTGTTTTGCATGCATAGTTTGCTTGTTTCAAGTGTTCCTATAGCTTATATTGAGTAATATAAATTTTGGGAAGTAAGGAATACAGTAGGTATCATGTGGTAATAATTATTAATCTTGCCTTGGCAGTACCTAAGTGAATGATCTATCTTTATTACACTAACCCTTCTCACAAAGCTCCGTTAAGTTTTGTGTGATTGAAGTTTTCAAGTTTTGGGTGAGACGCCGATATGAGGAGAATAAGGAGTGACAAGAAACTAATCTTGGGGATTCACAAGGCACCCCCAAGGTCATATTCAAGTAATAATCAAGCGTCTAAGCTTGGGGATGCCCCGGAAGGCATCCCCTCTTTCGTCTTCAACACTATCGATATATCTCACTTCGAGCTATATTTTTATTCGTCACATAATATGAGTTTTGCTTGGAGCATCATTTTATTTTGTTTTTCTGTATTAGGTGTCATTTATAATCTTGTTTTTCAATAAAAGTTCCAAGAATTTCCTTAGGATGCTTGCATTGCATGTTTTGATATGTGCTGGGTAAAAACAGAAACTTTTGATGTAGTGTTTGAATTTTCATATTTTACTGGAACGTGGAAAGTTTCTGAAATTTTTACACAGTGTTGTCATATAAATGTTATAGCATGTACTAAATTTAACTAATTTTTGAGGTACATAAGTACACTGTTTTCATAAATTGCTATAGACTGTTCTATTTGGACAGATTGCTGTCATAGTTTTGTTATCTACTTATCCTATAGTTTCCATAGCATATATAGGTAGATATAAATTGTGGAAATGATAGTATACAGTACCTAATATTTGAAAATTATTGTGCAACCTTTCTCGGTAGTACATGAAGTGTTGATTTGTTCTTATGTGTACTAACCTATCTCACGAGTTCCTTTTTGAGTTTTGTGTGGATGAAGTTTTTGAGAATTGGTGAAACCATGATATGAGAGGATTGAACGAGATACAAAAGATCAATCTTGGGGATGCCCAAGGCACCCCAAGTAAATATTTCAATAAGTCTCAAGCATCTAATCTCGGGGATGCTACACATCCCACCTCTCTTCATCAACAATTATCGGTTAGCCTATGTTGAGCCTAAATTTTAATTCGTTCACATGATGCATGTTATTGTTGGAATGCTATTTTTCTTTTGCTTGCTGTTTAAATAAAATACTTAGATCTGAAAATCTTTATTGGGAGAGAGATAGAGAGAGAAATTCCTCACATAGCTACTTCATTGTTTGACTACTCATTGATCTTCACTTATATGTTTTGGAGTAGTTTTGTCATTTACTCTCATGCTTCACTTTTAACCTATGAGTAAATGGTTTAATGAACTAAATATCATAAATCTGAAATTATATATGTTTTATATGCTTATCCCATGGGGAGTAATGACTTCACGTGTAAGAAGTATAGGTTGTAAAATTTATTGAAAGTTAGCAAACACCGGATTGGTCACTTGAACCATTCATGAAAGAATATTGAAGAAAGAGAGATTTCACATATAAATATACTATCCTGTAACTCGTCTATGATTGTGATTACTATTAATTATTTTCAAACTTGAGAAAATTAGTTGAAGTTGGACAAGGAAGACAACGTAATGAGTTATGGTTGTGTATATTTGCATAGAAGTTATATTGTTATGGATCCTCCAACATGTGGTTCTTACTTCCACCTCATACTAGAAAAAACTTCCGCACCAAGTAGAAATACTAATTGTGCATCCAAACACCCTTAAACCTAAAGTTGTTCCATATGAGTCCACCATACCTACCTATATGCCATATTTACCTGTTGTTCCAAGTAAATTTGCATGTGCCAAACACTAAACCTTCAAATAATATTCTATTTTGTATGCCTGAATAGCTCATATAGTAACTAGGGGCTGTCAGTATCTTCCATGCTAGGTGGGTTATTCTCACGATATAGGTTGATTCACTATCATCCACGAGAAAGTGGAAGGTAATAGGGATTCCTAGTCCCAAAATCAAAGGAAAAAATGCAAATCATTAAACAAAACTCCCCCGGGAATGTTGTTGGTATGGACGGTACCCATGGATTCGGCTCGCCGTGGAGTGTGATTAATTGGTGGAGGGGGAGTAAAAACTTTACCATTCTATTTGGGAACCGCCTATAATGTATCTAGCATTGAATATACCGAGATCTCTCGGTTGTTATGGTGACAATGAAAGCATACCACCCAAAATTATTATTCATCTCTGTTTTAAAAGCTTGAGCTCTGGCACGTTTGCAAATCAATGCTTCCCTCTGCGAAGGGCCTATCTTTTACTTTCTAGTACTCACTTTTATGCAAGATTCATGGTGATCTTCACCACTTCCTATATTTGGCCTTTTTCTTTGGCAAGTGTCAAGTGTTGGGAAAGATCCAAGCATATATAGCCATTCAAATATATTTGATCATGAATTATTATTGTTGACAATTATCTATGATAAATAAGGTGGGAGGCAAAACTTTAAGCCCCTATCTTTCTTTGTGTTCGAGGGATGCCATTTGCTCTAAAAATAAGCTTTGAGAGTTAGGAATCATGGAGACTATATGATGGTTGAGTATGTGGAATTTGCTAAATCAAAGCTCTTACATAGACCCTTCCTGAAAATAAGATGAATTGCAATTGTTTGGTGACTGAAAGCATAGCTTGTTTGTCTATACTTTAACATGTAGATAGCTTGTTATTTCATCATGAGAAGGTTTATGAGATGAGATACTCTTTATGATATATAATGATGCTATAAAAAGTGTTTGGAATTATCATTGATCAAATTTATGCACTATGCGAGCATTCACACTTCAGAAATTATTTCTTTTATCATTTACCTACTCGAGGACAAGAAGGAATTAAGCTTGGGGATGCTGATACGTCTCCAACGTATCTATAAATTATGAAGTATTCGTGCCATGTTTACAATAATTCTATATGATTTTGGTATGATTTTATTAGAACTAACCCGGATGGACGTTGTTTTCATCAGAACTACCATGATGTCGTTTTTTCTGCAGAAATAAAAGTTCTCGGAATGGGCTGGAAATTCAGTATGATTTTTTTTGGACCAAAAGAAAAACCCAGAGCATTTGAGTTGGGCCAGAAGAGCCACGAGGAGGTCACAAGCCTGCCAGGCGCGGCAACCCCCTTGGTCGCGCCTAGCAAGCTTGTCACCTCCTCGTGGCACCTCTTGATGTGAGATTGATGCCAAAAATTCCTATAAATATAGAAACCTCCGAAAAGAAACCTAGATTAGGAGTTACACCGCCGCAAGCCTCCAGATCCATGAAAAAGCAATCGGGAGCCCGTTCCGGCAACCTGTCGTAGGGGAAACCATCACCGGAGGCCATCTTCATCATCCTGGCGCTCTTCATGATGAGGAGGGATTAGTTCACCCTCGGGGTTGAGGGTATGTACATGTAGCTATGTGTTTGATCTCTCTCTCTCTCATGTTCTTGAGATGGCACGATGTTGATGTACCGCAAGCTTTATTGATATAGATGAATCATATGGAGTTTTCCCCTCTCTATCTTGTTGTGATGAATTGAGTTTTCCGTGTGAAGTTTTCTTATCGGATTGAGTCTTTAACGATTTGAGAATACTTGATGTATGTCTTGCGACGGGATATCCGTGGTGACAATGGGATGTTCTATTGATCCACTTGATGTATGTTTTGGTGATCAACTTGCGGGTTCCGTGACCTGGGGAATCTATGCATAGGGGTTGGCACACGTTTTTGTCTTGACTTTCCGGTAGAAACTTTGGGGCACTCTTTGAAGTTCTTTGTGTTGGATTGAACATGATGACTCTGAAATTGTGTGATGCATATCGTATAATCAAGCCCATGGGTATTTGTGGTGACATTGGAGTATCTAGGTGGCATTAGTGTTTTGGTTGATGTGTATCTTAAGGTGTTTATTGTATTACGAACTCTAGGGTTATTTGTGATACTTATAGGGATAGCTCATAAGATTGATTGGAAAAGATAACTTTGAGGTGGTTTCGTACCCTACAATAATTTCTTCATTTGTTCTCCGCTATTTGTAACTTCGGAATGAACTCTTTGTCGCGCGTGAGTGATTTACATATGGTTCGACTATGTTAGTATTGTTGAGAGAAATTGCACTAGGGAAAGTATGAACCCTAGGCCTTGTTTCTAAGCATTGCAATACCGTTTGTGCTTACTTTTATCATTAGTTACCTTGTTGTTTTTATATTTTCAGATTACAAAAACCGATATATACCATCCATATTACACTTGTGTCACCATCTCTTCATCAAACTAGTGCACCTATACAATTTACCATTGTATTGGGTGTGTTGGGGACATAAGAGACTCTTTGTTATTTGGTTGCAGGGTTGTTTGAGAGAGACTGATAAGTCTCCAATGTATCAATAATTTTTGATTGTTCCATGCTATTATATTATCTGTTTTGGATGTTTTATATCCATTAATATGCTATTTTATATTATTTTTGGACTAACCTATTAATCTAGAGCCTAGTGCCAGTTTCTGTTTTTTCCTTGTTTCTGATTTTTGCAGATAAGGAATATTCAATGGAGTCCAAACGGAATAAAACCTTTGGAAGGAATTTTTCTGGAACAAAAGGAAACCACGAAACTTGAGAACCAAGGCAGAGGAGCCACCATGGGGACACAAGCCCTAGGGGCGCTGCTAGGGGGTGGTCGTGAGGGGCAGGCTTGTGGGCCCACGGCTGCTACCCTAACCCTAATCTTTGGCCTATAAATTTCCAAATATTCCATCATTATTAGAAAGAGCCACGAAAACACTTTTCCATCGCCACAAGCCTCCGTTCCCGAGAGATCCAATCTTGGGGCCTTTTCCGGTAATCTGCTGGAGGGGGATACGATCACGGAGGGCACCTACATCAACTCCATTGCCCCTCTGATGATGCGTGAGTAGTTCACCACAGACCTACAGGTCCATAGCTAGTATCTAGATGGCTTCTTCTCTCTCTTTGCTTCTCAATACCATGTTCTTCATGATCTTCATGGAGATCTATCCGATGCAATACTCTTTTCCAGTGTGTTTGTCGAGATCCGATGAATTGTGGGTTTATGTTCAGATTATCCCTGAATATTATTTAAGTCTTTTCGGAATTCTTTTATGCATGATTTCATATCTTTTCAAGTCTCTCGAGTTATTGGTTTGGTTTGGCCAACTAGATTGGTAATTCTTGCAATAGGAGAAGTGCTTAGTTTTGGGTTCAATCTTGCGGTGTCCTCACCAATTGACAAAGTAGGGGTAGCAAGGCACGTATCGTATTGTTGCCATCAAGGGTAAAAAGATGGGGTATTCATCATATTGCTTGAGTTTATCCCTCTACATCATGTCATCTTACCTAATGTGTTACTCTATTCTTCATGAACTTAATACTTTAGATGCAGGCAGGAGTCGGTCGATGTGTGGAGTAATAGTAGTAGATGCAGAATCGTTTCGGTCTACTTGTCACGGACGTGATGCTTATATGCATAATCATTACCTTGAATATCTTCATAATTATTCTCTTTACTATCAATTGCTCGATAGTAATTTTTTCAGCCACCGTAATACCTGCCATCATGAGAGAAGCCATCTAGTGACAAAATTTGGCCCCCGGGTCTATTTTCCATATTATATTTTCAGATTTAAAACCAAAAATATCAAAATTACTAGCTGCATTATTTTTACTTTTAGTTTTACTTTCCGTTCAAGCATCCTATTATATCTATCTCTATTAGATCTCATCCTTGCAAGTAACCGTGAAGGGATTGACAACCCCTTTATAGCGTTGGGTGCAAGAGTTTGATTCTTTGTGCAGGTACATCTATTGGTGATTCGCTTGTATCTCCTACTGGATGGATACCTTGGTTCTCAAAAACTGAGGGAAATACTTATCTACTTTGCTGCATCAAATTGTTCCTCTTCACGGGAAACCAACGCATGCGCGAGAAGTAGAAAGAAGGATTTCTGGCGCCGTTGCCGGGGAGATACATAGCAAGTCAAGATCAGAACTCTCTCATCAACTTGCCAATTTCTGGTTTGGTTGCGGGGAGATCTACATCAAGCCTACCAAGTACCCATCACAAACTCATCTATTGCATTTACATTATTTGCCATTTGCCTCTCTTTTTCCTCTCCCCCACTTCTAAAACGATTTTCCAAAAAGATTTGCCTTTTATTCGCCCTTCCCCTGTTCGCCTTTTTGTTGCTATGTTTTCTTGTGTTTCCATGTGCCTTCTATTTGCTTGCATCTTCGCTTGCTAAAAATCTATTGATATGGATCCTCATCCACTTGTTAATCTTTTCAAAAGACTAAATTATGATCAACCAATTGCTAGTGAGTTGAGTGCACTTGATAATCTCTATGAAGTTTTGTTTGAGAATCATGAATCTAAAAAATTTGATGATGTGTTGAAAGAAGAAAATTATAAAGTGATTCATGATATCTCCTTGAATGAAAAACATGATTGCCATGTTGCTAGTATGAATTCTCTGGATATCCATGATGCTAATGATATGCAAAACCACAAGCTTGGGGATGCTATGCTTGATGAAGATGATATTTTTTGTTCCCCAAGTTTTGGTGATGACACGTATGCTATAATTGATCATGAAAAGAATGCTTTGTGTGATAGTTATATTGTGAGATTCCTTCATGATGTTACTGAAAATTACTATGAGAGAGATACATATGCTTTTACATATTGCAATAATATCAAGTTTCCTCTCTATGTGTTCAAAGTTTGGAAGTTATGCTTGTTTTGCCTTCCTTTGTAGTTCATTTTTGTTTCCATAATTTGTTTGCTCACAAAATCCCTATGCATAGGAAGTGGGTTAGACTTAAATATACTTGCCATGTGATTCATGACATTCCTATTGTTGCAAATAGGAAATATGTGCCCATAGATTTCATTGTTCTTGATATAGGATGCAATCCTACATGTCCTATTATTCTTGGTAGACCTTTCCTTAAAACGATTGGTGTAATTATTGACATGAAAGAAGGAAATATTAGATTCCAATCTCCAGTAAGGAAAGGCATGGAACACTTTCCTAGAAATAAAATAAGATTGCCTTATGAATCTATTATGAGATCTACTTTTGGATTGAATACCAAAGATGACAATATCTAGATCTATTGCGTTTTGCCTAGCTAGGGGCATTAAACAATAGCGCTTGTTGGGAGAAAACCCAATTTTATTTTTATTTCTTCTTTTTTGCTTCTGTTTTGGTGTGTTTGGCACATTATTACTTCTGTAGTAATTGTGTTTTTGTGTTTTGATTAGTGTTTGAGCCAAGTAAAGCCTTTTGGGTGATCTATGGTAGTTGTTGATTTGATCCTGCTGAAAAACAAAAACTTTTGCACTTAGACCAGGAATTTTCCAAAAAAATTAGATTACCGAATTTATCTGAATTTATTACAGAAGATTTATATACAATTTCACTGAATTTTCTAATTTTTCGGAATTTTTAGAGTTGCATAAGTGTTCGAAGTTTACAGATTTCTACAGGCTGTTCTGTTTTTGACAAATTCTATTTTCTTTGTGTTGTTTGCTTATTTTAATGCATCTATGGGTCGTATCGGGGGTATGAGTCATGGAAAAATTATAATGCCGTAGGTATTACATAAATATAAATAAATAATGAGTTCACAACAGTACCTAAAGTGGTGATTTGTTTTTCTTATACTAACGGATCTCATGAGTTTTCTGTTGAGTTTTGTGTTGTGAAGTTTTCAAGTTTTGGGTGAAGATTTGATGGAATATGTAATAAAGAGTGGAAAGATCCTAATATTTGGGATTCCCAAGGAACCCCAAGTCATATTAAATGATACCAAAAAGGCTAAGCTAGGGGATGCCTCGGAAGGCATCTCCTCTTTCGTCTTCAATCCATCGATAAATTTACTTGAGGCTATATTTTTATCCACCACATGATATGTGTTTTTCTTGGAGCGTCTTGTATGATATGAGTCTTTGCTTGTTAGTTTTCCACAATCATCCTTGATGCACACATATTTTGAGAGAGACACGCTGAATCGTGAATTTCTTAGAATACTCTATGTGCTTTACTTATATCTTTTGAGCTAGGCAATGTTGCTCTAGTGTTTCACTTATATACTTGTAGAGCATGGTGGTGTTATATTTTATAGAAATTACTGAACTCTCGTTCCTCACTTATATTATTTTGAGAGTTAATTAAAACAGCATGGTAATTTTTTTAGATTATGAATTTAGTCCTAATATATTGGGCATCCAAGAGGGATATAATAAAAACTTTCATATTAAGTGCATTAAAAACTATGAGAAGTTTGATTCCTTGCATATAGTTTTGAGATAATAGGGATGGTAATATGAGAGTCATTCTAGTGATTAGTTGTAAATTGGAAGAGATACGTGTGTTAAAGCTTGCGATTCCCGTAGCATGCACTTGTGGTGAACCGTTATGTAACAAAGTTGGAGCATGATTTGTTTAATGATTGTCGACCTTTGTGTGAGGGTCGGGAGCGTGCGATGGTTAACTCCTACCAACCTCTCCCCTAGGAACATGTGTCTAATGCTTTGTTTGATAACAAATAGACTTTTGCAATAAGTATGTGAGTTCTTTATGACTAATGTGAGTCCATGGATTATACGCACTCTCACCCTTCCATCTTTGCTAGCCTCTCTAGTACCGCGCAACTTTTGCTGGTACACCAAACCCTCCTTCCTCAAAACAGCCACCATATATTACTAAAAACAGCCACCATACCTACCTATTATGGCATTTCCATAGCCATTCCGAGATATATTGCCATGCAACTTCCATCATGTACTTTTTCTATGACTTGCATCATCACTTCATATTGCATATAGAGTTATATCTTGTCATAGGAATCGACTTGTAATTTATTTTTCTTTGAGTTATAAGTAAATAAAAGTGTGATGATTTTTCATTAATAGAGCATTGTCCCATGCTAGAAAAGTATGATGGAGGCTATGACTCCCTCACAAGTTGGGACGAGTATCCGGACTTTACAAAAAATAAAAGAGGCCAGCAAAGCCTAAACAAAAAAATAAAAGAGGCCAAAGAAGCCCACCAAAAATTAAAAAAATGAGAGAAAGAGAGAAGGGACAATTGCTACTACATTTTTCCACACTTGTGCTTCAAAGTAGCACCATGATCTTCATGATAGAGAGTCTCCTATTTTGTCACTTTCATATAACTTGTGGATATTCATTATACATGACCACTTAGTTTTCTTTTTGAGCTTTCATACACTTATAGCTCTAAGTACATTTGTTGCATGGCAATCGCTACTCACTCACATTGATATCTATTGACGGGCATCTCCATAACCCGTTGATACACCTAGTTGATGTGAGACTATCTTCTCCTTTTTCCCTTGCACCTCCTCCATATTCTATTCCACCTATAATGCCATATCCATGGCTCACGCTCATGTATTGCGTGAGAGTTGAAAAGGTTTGAGAACACCAAAAGTGTGAAACAATTGCTTCACTTGTTCATCGGTGTTGTGCATGATTTAGATACTTTGTGTGGGGAAGTTAGAGCATAGCCAGACCATGTGAATTTGTAGGGATAACTTTCTAAGTCCATGTTATTTCGAAAGGACACGACTACCTTGTTGGTGTGCTCGAAGTATTACTGTTTTATGTCAATATTAGACTATTGTTTTGAATCTTACGGATCTAATATTCATGCCACAATAAAGAATATTACATGGATAAATACGTTGGGTAGCATTCCACATCAAAAATTATGTTTTTATCATTTACCTACTCGAGGACGAGCAAGAATTAAGCTTGGGGATGTTAATACGTCTCCAACGTATCTATAATTTTTAATTGTTCCATGCTATTATATTATCTGTTTTGGATGTTTTATATGCATTAGTATGCTATTTTATATTATTTTTGGACTAACCTATTAATCTAGAGCCTAGTGCTAGTTTCTGTTTTTTCCTTATTTTTGAGTTTCACAGATAAGGAATATTAAACGGGGTCCGAACAAAATAAAACCTTCGGAAGGAATTTTTCTGGAACAGAAGGAATGTACGAGACTTGAGAACCAAGGCAGAGGAGCTGCCACGGGGCCACAAGCCCGCTTGCCGCGGCGAGGGGGTACCCCGCGCCGGGCAAGCTTGTGGGCCCCTGATACCTCCTCTAACCCTAATATTCGGCCTATAAATACCCAAATATTCCATCGTTATCAAAACAAGCCACGAAAACACTTTTCTACCACTAGAAGCCTCTGTTCCCGAGAGATCCAATCTTGGAGTCTTTTACGGTAATCTACCGGAAGGGGATTCGATCACAGAGGGCATCTACATCAACTCCATTGCCCCTTCGATGACGCGTGAGTAGTTCACCACATACCTACGGGTCCTAGCTAGTAGCTAGATGGCTTCTTCTCTCTCTTTGCTTCTCAATACCATGTTGTTCATGATCTTCATGTAGATCTATCCGATGTAATACTCTTTTGCAATGTGTTTGTCAAGATCCGATGAATTGTGGGTTTATTTTCATATTATCCATGAATATTATTTGAGTCTTTCATGAATTATTATATGCATGATTTCATATGTTTGCAAGTCTCTTCGAATTATTGGTTTGGTTTGGCCAACTAGATTGGTAATTCTTGCAATAGGAGAAGTGCTTAGTTTTGGGTTCAATCTTGCGGTGTCCTCACCCAGTGACAAAGTAGGGGTAGCAAGGCATGTATTGTATTGTTGTCATCAAGAGTAAAAAAGATGGGTTTTTCATCATATTCCTTGAGTTTATCCCTCGACATCATGTCATCTTACCTAATGTGTTACTCTATTCTTCATGAACTTAATACTCTAGACGCAGACAGGAGTTGGTCGATGTGTGGAGTAATAGTAGTAGATGCAGACTCGTTTCGTCTACTTGTCACGGACGTGATGTGTATATGCATAATCATTGCCTTGGATATCTTCATAACTATTCTCTCTTCTATCAATTGCTCGACAGTAATTTGTTCACTCATCGTAATACTTGCCATCATGGGAGAAGCCATCTAGTGAAACCTGTGGCTCCCGGGTCTATTTTCCATATTATATTTTCAGATCTAAATCCAAAAACACAAAAAATACTTGTTGCATTGTTTTTACTTTTGGTTTTACTTTCCCTTCAAGCATCCTATTATATCTATCTCTACTAGATCTCATCCTTGCAAATAACCGTGAAGGGATTGACAACCCCTTTATAGCGTGGGGTGCAAGAGTTTGATTCCTTGTGCAGGTATATATATTGGTGGCTCGCTTGTATCTCCTACTGGAGTGATACCTTGGTTCTCAAAAACTGAGGGAAATACTTATCTACTTTGTTGCATCAAACCGTTCCTCTTCACGGAAACCAACGCATGCTCGAGAAGTAGCATGAAGGATTTCTGGCGCCGTTGCCGGGGAGATACATATTAAGTCAAGAATACTTAGTACCCATCACAAAATCATCTCTTGCATTTACATTATTTGATATTTGCCTCTCATTTTCCTCTCCCCCATTTCTAAAACGATTTTCAAAAAGATTTGCCTTTCGCCCTTTTTCGTTCATCTCCTCATTTGCTTCTTGCTTGTGTGCTTGATTGCTCGCTTTGCCATCATGTCTGAACCAAGGGAGGTTATCGCTGAAAATTTGGGGGGTATCGCTAGTAATAATCTTGAAGGGAATCTTGATGCCCTTGATAATGACAACCTTCAAAAAGAACCCACTATCATTCTTACAAAAAGGTTCCATATAGGTAGTGGTAATATCATTGGAAAAGGTTTTATTCAAGATTTTTTCACTTGCGCGGGAACACTTCCTACTTTAGGAGGTTCCATTCTCAATAAAACTAATAGTCTTGAGGATGCTATAACTTTGTTAATAAGTGAACTTGATAGACAATTCTTGCACATGCACCCTTGCAAACAAATGATTTTCCTTAAGTTTTGTAATATTCAACATTCTTCTGTTAAGCGTGCTGCCACTATATTCCTAGCTCACAAGTTTAGATTTATCATGAAAGAGTCTAGTGAAATATTTTCTCATTATAGAATTAATGGTGGATGCCCCCCTATTGAGGAGATCATTTGTAATCAAGAGGAGATAATGAGACTACGATCTCAAGATCAAGTTGCTTATAATGAAAATTTGAGAAAGAAAGTCCCTACCGAGGTTTTGGTTGATAAGATTTCTAAACTCAATGATAATTTTGCTATAAAAAATAATGGACTAGAGTTCATTCTTAAGAAACTATAGCTGCTGAAAGGAAAGCTTATAATGATGAATTGATATACACTATAAGGGACATAAGGAGGAACCTATCCCTCCCGCACTTTATCTTGATGATCCCAATCCTCTTAAATTCAACCCGTTTGATTACTTTTGCTTGCCGTAACAGAAATTATCTGCTGAAAGAAGGGAGTATGAGATGAGCATGAATGATCTCCCTTATTTTTATTATGACAATACCTAGATCTATTGTGTTCTACCTAGCTAGGGGCGTTAAACAATAGCTATTGTTGGGAGGCAACCCAATTTTATTTTGCTTTAAGATTTTTGTTTAGGTTTTGGTGTGTTTGTCACATTATTACTTCTGTATTAAATGTGTTTTTGTGTTTAAATTAGTGTTTGAGCCAAGTAAAACATTTGGGGTGATCTATGGTAGTTGTTGATTTGATCTTGTTGAAAAACTGAAACTTTTTCGCTCAGTCCAGGATTTCTCTGAATTTTTAAGAGCGTCAAATTGATCTGAAATTTTCACACAGGATTTATATACACATTTTCCTGATTTTCCTAATTTTTCAAAAAAATTACTGTTCCAGAAGTATTTGAAGTTTACATATTGCTCAGACTGTTCTATTTTAGACAGATTCTGTTTTCTTTGTGTTGTTTGCTTATTTTGATTTATCTATGGGTCGTATCGGGGGGGTATGAGTCATGGAGAAGTTATAATACAGTAGGTATTACACAAATATAAAGAAAGAATGATTTCACAACAGTACCTACAGTGGTGATTTATTTTTCTTATACTAACGGATCTCATGAGTTTTCTGTTGCGTTTTGTGTTGTAAAGTTTTCAAGTTTTGGGTGAAGATTTGATGGACTATGGAATAAAGACTGGCAATAGACTAAGCTTGGGGATGCCCATGGCACCCCAAGTCATATTCAGCGACTTAAAAATTCGGATAAGAATGTGAATAAACAATTGAATATCTATTGCACATATAGAGAACGCTGATAAGCCGATGAAAGATAAATTACTTAATTTGTGTTCAAATCTGAATTCCTATGGACATTAAGATCCAGCAAAATAACATTTGAATGTAAAAGAACTAATGCAAAAGACATAATACTATGAATGAAGAATGGTGAATACTGCAGCTGAACTGCACAAGAGGCTACTATAGATGGTAGTTACATGCACAAACCAACTTACAGCCTTGCCTGTTCGAAAAGAAAAAAAGGCTTGCCATTGGCATTTAAGAGAACAATTTTGCAGGAAGACTGATAATTTGTGTACCTTCTTAAACTGAAGCAGCGGGGTGAAGATTGGATGACCGTCATTATAGAGTGTGTGGACCATTCGGTCACTATAGATGGAAGTCAGGGGCATATCTTTTCCGGTAGAATCAACAAATCCAACAGCAACAGATATGAACATTGGCCCTTTCATTGATTGGGCAAGGGTAGGTGGCACTTCTTTACTAAAATATTAAAAAAAGGAAGACGAAGTTAGCAATCCTCGCAAAAATAAGCTACAAAGAGTTGAATAACAGGGCACACAAAATTAGTGTTCTGTTAGAATTGACGGAAGGAAAATAGAAATAGAGTAAAATGGAAGATTAATCTCAACCTAGATTATTTTATCAAGTTTCTTAGTGATATGTTAAAACGGAGAATGTGAAAACTCACCTTAATTTCAAAAGGATGTCTTGTCATCATATGACGATGTTACCTTTATAGTAGTGTACCTGCTTGAGAGTACCTATTGGATGGTTCTGTTGAAATCAAATCGTTGATACGTCTCCAATGTATCTGTAATTTATGAAGTATTCATGCCATGTTTACAATAATTCTAAATGATTTTGGTATGATTTTATTAGAACTAACCCGGAGTGACGATGTTTTCAGCAGAACTACCATGGTGTTGTTTTTGTGCAGAAATAAAAGTCCTCGGAATGGGCTAAAAATTTACGGAGAATATTTTTGGAAAATATAAAAAATACTAGAGTGAAGAGCTGGGCCGGGAAGTGGACGAGGAGGCCACAAGCCTGCTAAGCGCGGCCACCCCCTAGGTTGCGCCCCTATCGCCTGTAGACTCCTCGGCACCCCCTTGACATGAGACCGACGCCAAAAATTCCTATAAATACTGAAAACCCAAGAAAGAAATCTAGATTGGGAGTTCCGTTAATGCAAGCCTTTGTTGCCATGAAAAACCAATCTAGAGCCTGTTCCGGCACCCTGTCGGAGGGGGAAACCATCACCGGAGGTCATCTTCATCATCCCGGCAGTCTCCATGACGAGGAGGGAGTAGTTAACCCTCGGGGCTGAGGGTATGTACCAGTAGCTATGTGTTGGATATCTCTCTCTCTCTCTCTTGTTTTTGAGATGGCACGATCTTGATGTACCGCGAGCTTTATTAATATAGATGAATCATATGGAGTTTTCCCCTCTCTGTCTTCTTTTGATGAATTGAGTTTTCCCTTTGGAGTTTTCTTATCGGATTGAGTCTTTAAGGATTTGAGAACACTTGATGTATGTCTTGCGATAGGATATCTGTGGTGACAATGGGATGTTCTATTGATCCACTTGATGTATGTTTTGGTGATCAACTTGGGGGTTCCTTGACCTTGGGAATCTGTGTATAGGGGTTGGCACACGATTTTTTCTTGACTTTCCAGTAAAAACTTCGAGGCACTCTTTGAAGTTCTTTGTGTTGGATTGAACATGATGAATCTGAAATTGTGTGATGCATATCTTATAATCAAGCCCATGGGTACTCATGGAGACATTGGATTATCTAGGTGACATTAGGGTTTTGGTTGATGTTTATCTTAAGGTGTTATTTTAGTACGAACTCTAGGGTTGTTCGTGACACTTATAGGGATAGCTCATAAAATTGATCGGAAAAGATAACTTTGAGGTGGTTTCGTACCCTACAATAATTTCTTTTTTTGTTCTCCGCTATTTGTGACTTTGGAGTGAACTCTTTGTCGCGCATGAGAGATTTAAATATGATTCAACTATGTTAGTATTGTTGAGAGAAATTGCACTAGTGAAAGTATGAACTCTAGGCCTTGTTTCTAAGCATTGCAATACCGTTTGTGCTCACTTTTATCATTAGTTACCTTGCTGTTTTTATATTTTCAGATTACAAAAACCAATATCTACCATCCATATTACACTTGTATCACCATCTCTTCGCCGAATTAGTGCACCTATACAATTTACTATTGTATTGGGTGTGTTGTGGACACAAGAGACTCTTTGTTATTTGGTTGCAGGGTTGTTCGAGAGAGACCATCTTCATCCTACACCTCCCATGGATCACGAAACCTTAGGTCATCCACTTGAGGGAAAATTGCTACTATCCTACAAAACACTGCGCTTGGAGGCCCAACACGAGTCTACATGAAGATGGTTGCATAGTAGACATCAATCGTGCATGCAATAGGTAAAATGATTGACATGTATTACCATTATAAAAAGTTTGGAAAGTGTGCATTATTTGCATCACACATGGTTGGGTAAAAGTCTTCACAAATCATGGCTTGTCCATCATGCCTTTGGAAGTAAAGATCCATGCCCTGCAACAGAAGACGATCTGGTAAACAAGACACATGAATATATATATAACAAATATACAACAGCTGAAGAGGAGATGGTAAACAAGTCCTAAATATATGTCTTTTTAGAGATTCCAATATTGGAGTACACACGGATGTATATAGATATTTTTTTAGAGTGTAGATTCACTTATTTTGCTCCGTATGTAGTCCCCTATTGAAATCTCTAAAAATACTTATATTTAGGAATGGAGGGAGTATGTAGCAGATTCACATGATAGACATGTCTTGTATATTAGGTGCCTCCTCTTTGGCAAAATAGAAGAGTAGGAAAACACTTTGACTTTTACCTTCTGAAACCCTGAAGCTCCAAACATTGTCTTGTACATCCTCATGACTTCAGCGTCCTACAAGAAGTGCATATCAATTTGTTACATCCTATAGTTATTGTCTAAGGCACATGAGATGACAAGCTAAACCCAATACCTTTTCGTAAACCTCTGCAAAAAATCCATAAGCATCAGATGAGCAGGTAAAAGGCAGCAAAAGAGAATGTTAGAACATTTCCATTGCAAAGGTTAGCTAATACAAAATAGAACAGGGAAAAACCATACCGTGACTGACCATGTCCTCCACATTCAAGGCACCAAAGAATGTTCATCAGAAAAGGTTTCAGGGTTTTATGAGGGATTGGAAGTAATTAGTAACATGTTTGTACACCCTATTAAGTCGATAATATTTCACAGACGAAAGCAACTGAACGGCATAGAAGTTGTCCATCTCGAAATCAAATTCAAAATAATAATTATACCACAGATATTTGTAGTACTTTTACGTTTAGTGGTAAGTAAAATCAAACCGAGACTTAAGTATGATTACCTTGATATATGAAAGGGGGTGAATAGGATGTGCCATAGGAACAACATCCTGGATATCAAGGGATAAGTAATGATTAAAAAACAGAAGAAACCTTGTGGCTGGAAGTTCATTGCAGCATCTACATCAGACTAATCAGAAATGCAGTAACAAAGAATGCACGTGTAAAGAACCTATGGGAATTTGTAGGATCTAAGTTTAGAGACATCCGCTATGCGCTTTACTGCGCGACAGCCAAGATTTGATGAGAATTCCTGCACACATCATTGCTTAGTTTAGAAAAAACAAAAGCAAATTCGCATTACATATCACTAGTGTCAAGATCTGATGAGAATTCCTGCACACATCATTGCTTAGTCTACTGCATGAGTGTCTGATCCCTGATAGTTAGTCCTTCTTTCAACGTTAGTTGGAACCAATCATGACAAGTCACTTTGCAATTAGATAGGCACAAAGATATTATTTACACTCTAGACTAATCTTGCATGTGGCCGCAGGAGGAGACATTCTATGGCAGGAGGAACACATGCCACAAGCAAAAGGTCCAGCAACATGTGATGCATACCTGCTCCTCCCAGCAGGCAATAGGTTCTCATTCTCCACGCTCTCAATGGAACCAGTGGAGGTGTAGGCGGCCTGCCCCTCTAGTAGAGAAGAGCTTCATCGATGGCGCCGCGATGACAATTGTGCCATGCTCAGCCATCTCTCCCTTACTTCTCGGGTTTTTATTAGGTGGGATCACATGCATATAATAACTGACGTCCTTAAATTGTGTGATCTGTCTCCGTATCGTATGGCAGGCAAAATCAGTAATAAAAACCAGATATGGGAGGAGGTGTGCTTTCCTTGGATACATTCGATGGAGTTGATGCCTTCCTTTGATCGATGGGAGCGAACGAAAATGAACGACCACCTATGGATGAAGTGTTAGGAGTAGAGATCATTGCTGAGGCTTGGAAACGCTGAGAAATAGGCCTCGCCTGCCCCGGTTTTAAGAAACATTTTGAAAATATAGGACAAGGAGGTATATGATTGGGATGCGATTGATGTTGTATATGGAAGGTTCTTTTTTTTGGCATGGAAGGTGTGAGATGGAAAGTGGAAAGATAAATTGGTGTTCGATATAATTAAGATATATATGATTGTTCATTTATATGGAAGATAAATTGGTGTTTGATATGATTGAGATATGATTGTTGATTTATATGGAAGGTTTGGTAGATTATTGTTTTATATGTTATTATCAGGCGATTGTTGTTGGTTTATGTGGAAGGTCCGTCTTTTTGGGCATGGGAAAACCGGTGGTGGTTTTTGGAGGGGGAAAATCGGTGGGTAGGGTTATAATGATCGATGGATGGGGGCTGGTTATGACCGAACGAAACGACGTACGGGCTGCTGCTTTTTACTATATCAAAACAATTTGTCTTGAAAGCAATGTGAAATAAATGTTTCTGGATACGAAGCACAAATAAGTTGCACTCAGAGCAGTTGGAAGCAAAATGTTTTAGATAGGATTCACAAAAAGCTAGATACTATAGAAGAAACAAAACTCGGTATATTCAACTGGAAGCATATTTTCTTTGTACAGAAGCAAATCACAAAATAAAAATATATAGTTGGAAGCATATTTTCTTTGTATAGAGGCAAATCGCTTCCTATGGAAACAAAATGTATGGCGCAAAAATAAGATCTAGCACAGGTTATCTTGCATATTTTTGGGAGTTGTTACTACGAATAAATGTAGTCGTTGCAAATCCCGTTCTTAAAGAACCATGTTACCATCAAGAGGTATGTAATCCGATGGTGTTGGGGTAATCTGATGGGAAGATAAGAACCAATAGTATGGTTCCTAGTTATTCACAAGAATAAACTAAGTATTTAGGCACAACAAGTGAGATGTCTCAGTTGGTTATAGTGGGTGAGTTCAATTCCTACTGCATGCACCTATTTTTTCAAGGTTATAAGACAAAGCAAAACTATTCCCTTTACAGCGTATACGTATAAGGTGGGTGAATACTTAATAAAATATAAACATCATGTCCTCTTTTATGAAGATGGGCTAATCTAAGCCATATTTGTGTTTAGGTGGGTTTACGGAAGAAGAAGTGTCATTATAATTGTATTCCTCAATGCTATGTTATGAGTCATTATAAAAACACCCTTTTATCGGTAAATAAAAGTGCAACCTAGGAGAAAAATCAGGTCTATGGTGGAATTCAGGGCCAGAGGGATTAGTGGGGAGATGCCACTCCATTCTATTGACTAGTCCATCACCAAATAGTACATAGATATGGAATGATGATTTTCGAGGCCATGTTACTTTCCTGGATAGCTGGGAGTTGGAGCCCCCGCACCTAGCCCCCGCCTCCCCCCCTCCCCCCTGCTGCCACCACCGGCGGCCATCCCGGCCCCGGCGTCCACTCTGATCAATCTCCTACCCATCACGCACCGCCAACCTACCGGTGCCGCCTCGCTCCTTGGCTCTGGCATATCTCAATTTCCACATCGGGCAGGACTTTGTGGCAGAAGTGTGGAGGAAGTGGGGATTCCCAATCAATTTTGAGGACAAGGATCTCGAGGAATTTCAGCTTGTTGCTGAGTTAACTAGATCGCGGATTAGACTCACGGAAGAAATAGTAAGTACCATCCTTCTATCATGCTTTGGTGGAAGGGCATCCCTGTTCGAGGTTAAACTTCTCCAAAACTAGTCGTTTAAATTCTCGGTTCCGTCCAAAGACATGGGTATCTCGATCATCAAGGGAGGTAACATCTCTCTCCCACTCCTATCTATCAATTTCCTTCTCTAGGGTAATGATGGACCAAATTTTTGCTGGGAGCTGGATCAATACCTCCAAGAGAAAGAGGATGCATGGACTCATATCTTTTGTTGTCACCCTAGGAGATCTTACATCCAAGCTCTTAGATCACTTAGTTTGTACTAAGATCATATCGACACAACTGCTAAATCTCCGATTGGTCTTAGGGATTATCCAAAATTTGCACCATCAACGGGTTTACCTCCAATGACGGGAATGAACGCCATCCATGGTGTCGTTACCACTCACAGACAAGGATTTGTGCATGTTCAAAATAGCCCACATAGCACTTTCTGTGTCAGCTCTCTATCATCCGGCCATGCACGGCCCGAATGCAAAAATCGCATCAAGTGCAGAGCCTGCGAATGGTGGGGGCATATTGCCCGAGACTATTTCTCTCCGTCCTAGCCCAATTCGACTTCCGAATCCAGTCCATCAGCATGCCCGACGGTAGGTATTCCTTGGCTTAACTGCACTATTCCCGCAATGGTGATAAAATGAGTGAATACTTAGCCGACCAGCCGGAGTTTTCTGATTAATGGCTCTCCTCTATCACCCCGAATGAGCAGCCCCCATTACAGGACCTACCAAACCTCCACCTCTCATCGCCCCCAAGCAGCCATCGTCTTCCCTCACCCCACCACCCAAATCGTCTTTGCTTTGCCAATTGCACCCACCTCCTCAATGACAATGGTGGCTTTCCCTTTTGACCTGACACCTTTTCTTCCACCAACTCACAACCACATCGACGTTGCCGGCAGGCCGGCAAGGATTCGCATTATCACTGGTGCTGCTCCACCCACCCATGTAGAGTGGGCGATTGTGAACAATGTCCCAATGCCGAACCTTATGGTTGCCTTCAACACTATAAAAGAGGTACTTGAGGGTTTCTTCACTGAACGTCACTTGGGGTTTTCTGAGATTGGGCCACGCCCCTTTGGTCAAGCACATGTCAAGTTGAATAGTGTCTTTGATAGAGACGATCTGGTTTCCAATAGCCTTCATCAATTCACAGATGTCCATGTAATATTCCAAAAGCACAACATGGGATTAAAATGGAGGAGGCTTGTACTTAACAGGGATGCATGGATATTACTGTGTGGATATCCATTTGACAGAAGATGCATTCTGGAAGTTAGTAATGTAGTTGGTAAGTTTGGAAACTTTCTCATGTGGGATAGAGTCAGAAGTACTAGAGCCAATCTCATGATTAAAGTCAGAGTGGAAGAATTGAGAGATATACCAGCTAGCATTGTGTTTAGTGAAGGTAATGATTTTCTGATAGATTATCTTATAGTTCCATTAGTTATCCTGCAACAGCAGATTCTGGGTGCAGAGGCACCAAATGAAGATTCAATTGCCCCTCTTGGCAACCCTCATCCAGTGCCTGCTCAAGCACATTTTCATTCAAATCAACAAAACCATTTCTTGGGAACATTACAACAACATGACCATGATGATCACAAAGAGCAATTTAATCCTCGGCAATTGCCAGAAATGAATCTCCAACTGACACTTAATGGCTTTGATCGGAATGAGCCAACCCTGGAGGAAGTAGAGGAAGATGAGGTTGATAAAGACCTCCCTGGATGAGGACATTAGGCCATGCCACAAGCAGCTGATGTTGAACTCCATGCCTGTGAATTCTTAGCCATGAATGATCTTATGGAACCAATGGAAGAGGGGGAAATCCAGATTATGCCAGATGATAGTAGCATTACATTGTCCAGGTTTCCAGATGACAATAGTGCAAATTCTGTTGCATCAACTAATGGGCCTCTGTAGCGACAACAACTAGGTCTTCCTCATTTGAATTTATAATTTCAACCCATTGGGCCTGAGGATCAAATTCTAGCCCACCAACACCCAATTGCAATGCAAGTTCCACAGCCGCCACCTGGCTCAACCATATTGATGGTACTCATTGACCAGATTCAACTAGTGATAGATCCAAGTATGAATGCTATCATTGATCATACAGAGGATGTTCCATGGGATAGGCAAGATGATCCAATGCAGTTTGAATTACTGGCACACTCTCATCAATCACTAACAAAATCAATGAATGAAGCAACTGCATCTACTTCTGTTTTGGACCATCTCTCTCTATAATTGTACTTCACACCACAACCCTGAATCAACACGGCTATGAAAGGGTTGATTTAGAGAACATGCAGATCACTACAGCAGGAACTTAATAGAAAGAGACTACACCTATGTCATAAGAACCTTTTGTTCCAGTAGACCTAGTTGTAGAATACTTAGGGACACCCAACCTGATACAAATTGCTAAAGGAGCTCAACAAGACACTTGCACTGCCACTAAAAACAGTTCTTCAGATATGCCAGCCCCACTAGAATTCCCTATTCCTGCTTTCATCAACCAGGCACATACTGCCATTGTGGCCCCACAACCAGGAACCCAGGAAGTCACAACTGTCCTTAGAGACATTACTGAAGGCAACAGAACTGTTGAAGAGACCTTAATTGGAACAAAAGGAGCTAGGGTATGGAAGAAGCACTTTGAACCTTCTGTAGACAACAAAGAAATAATTCAGGTACTAGTTGAATGGCCTAATTTCCTCTCAATAGCACTCCTATCACCTGATAAATTTGTATGGGCAAAAAAATTCATCTCCTCAAATGTGTGGGGTATTATTTTACAAGGAATATACTGCCCCATTACTCTACCATTTTCCATACCTGATAGATGCCCAGTTGATACCTCACCTAGTTATGCTCACTCTTCCCAGGGCACACAAGATCAAAAATAATCCACCTCAGCAGAAGAATCAGCTACTGATATGATCTCTACATTAACCACTTCTACATTACAAAAGAATAAGAAGAGGAAGGACAAAGTGCCCCTGGTTGAAACTGAGGTAAGAAAAGGCTGCAAACTTCAAAATATTTCTAAAGGTTTTAAGGGATCAGTCTGTACAGACAGAGACTGTCTGGCTTGCCACACTGCACCACCTACTATCTCTACCAAAGTTATTAAAAGTTTAAATACATCTTTTTGTAAGGTGGCTGAGAAGGATACTACTGAAGAAAAGATTTTCAAGAAGGCCAAGAAGAACAAGGGCAATACCTTAGTACTGGAGGGCAACAGGTCAAACAAGGAGACAAGCAAAAAGTGGATTTAGAACTGCTACAAGAGAGGAACAGTAGAGCCCACACTTTTGTGCACTATGGAACGTGTTAGCATTTGGTACCTGAACAATTTGTTATGGGTTGTAAGCAATGATCAAATATATGTTCTATGAATATTCTGCTCCTTCTATGAAAACTTATGCAGTTAAGTTTATCAATAGTGGGGATGACTTGTGAGATACGATAAATCTCTGTTTTCTAAAGAATAATATGTTTTGATTAGTAGTGTAGTATTTTCAATTGCAAAATTAATAGGGAATGGAGTGTGCTAACAAGATTGAAGAGTCTAAGAGTTCTATATTATGCCTGCAAGAAACAAAAAAAGAAACCTTTGATAGCTCATATATAAAAAAATTCTTCCCTAGAAGGATGAACATATTTGAGTATCTTCCCTCATCTGGTGCCTCAGAGGTCTGTTAATTGCATGGAATGAACAAATCTTCTCTGGCCAGGTCCATCATATTAATGATTTTTGTTTGTCCATTTATTTCACATCTACTCATAATGGTGATAAATGGATCCTCGCTAATGTCTATGGGCCCTATCAACAGCATGAAAGACTAGTTTTCCTCAACTACTTCCAAAACTTCCCTATGCAGGATGATACCAATTGGCTAATTGTGGGTGATTTTAATTATCTTAGATACCCTCACAATAGAAGTAGAGAAGGGGGAGACATCAATGATATGCTCTTGTTCAATGAAGCTATCAACAAATAGGCTTTGACTGAGATCCCACTCAAAGACAGAAGATTTACTTGGAGAAATATGCAAGAAGCACCACTACTAGAGAAACTAGATTGGTGTTTTTCATCTGAAGCTTGGACTCTTAAATACCCATCGACTTTTGCTTCTCCCCTTGCCAAGACTACCTCAGATGATGTCCCTATCCATATCAAAATTGTCACTACTGTACCAAAAGCAAACATTTTCAGATTTGAAATTTTCTGGCTAGAACACAATCAATTCAAAGAGATTGTCAAAGAGATTTGGGCACAGGAAGTAAATGAAAGAGATAGTGAAAAAACTATTGCGACCAAATTCAAAAGATTGAGGAAGGGACAAAAGAATTGGGCCAGAAATATCTCAGATTTGAAAAAAATCATTGCTGACACTAATATCTTAATTCTGTTCTATGATACCATAGAGGAGTTTAGAGATTTAACACTTGAGGAAAGTAATTGTAGGTCCATTGTCGAAGATCATATGGAAGAGAATATATTGGAAGCGAAAGGCCTCCACGAGACAGATTAAAATGGGTGAGGAAAATACCGAGTACTTCCAAGACAAAGCAACAATCAAATTCAGGAATAATTGCATTGCCATGTTGAAGGATCAATAAGTCCAAGAGCACTATCATCATCAGACAAAAGTAGCCATCCTATATAGAGCATTCAAGGACAGACTAGGGACCATTGCTCCAACCAACAATCCCCTTCTCCTTCATCAATTAATACAACCTTTGGAAGATTTGTCAGAACTAGAACAACCATTTACCAAAGAGGAGATTGATAAAGTTATCAAACAAATGCCAGCAGACAAATCACCTTGACCAGATGGTTTTAATGTAGACTTCCTCAAATCATGTTGGGGCATTATTGTTCCTGATTTCTACAAGCTAATAAAAGATTTTCAAGAAGGAAATGTTAGCATTAAGAGCAAACTACTCATTCATCATCCCCATACCTAAAACTGATGCAGCATCCAGCCCCTCAGATTTCGGACCTATCTCACTACTCAACCGCACACTGAAGATCATCACTAAGTTGCTGGCAAATAGGCTAGAGAAATACATCCTTCACATGGTTCACAAAAACCAGTATGGATTTGTGAATAAGAGGTATATTCAATATTTTCTGGCATGGTCCTATGAATACATTTATCAATGTCACCAGAGCAAAAAATAACATCTTCTGTTGAAATTGGACTTTGAAAAGGCTTTTGATATGCTTAACCATGACACCATTGTTGAGATTTTGCAAGCAAAAGGTTTTGGTCCAAATGGATTCAATGGATTAAAATCATTTATGGGACAGGATACTCTTCTGTTAGTCTCAATGGGACACCAGGTAAAACAATCTCTGCGAGGAGGGTGTCAGGCAAGGAGACCCCCCATCACCCTTGATTTTTGTCATTGCTACTAATCTATTGCAATCCATGATCAATGAGGCCATGCATAATCATTGGTTGAAACTCCACTCCGACATAACTCCTGCCTAGATTATCCCATCATCCAATATGAAAATGACACCATCCTGGTTGCTAATGCAGACAGCAGACAACTTGAACACATTAAAAATCTGCTGCTCCACTATGCTGAATGTATAGGGCTCAAAGTGAATTATGCTAAGTCTATCATGATACCAATCAACACTCCAGCAGAAAAAAATGGAACATCATCTAACCTCCTGGGCTGCAAAATTGGATCTCTCCCACACACATATCTAGGAATGCCACTCTTCCTTACCAAACCCAAAATCATTGATTTTGTTCCCATGCTCAAAAGGATTGAAAATAGATTGTTGGGATGCTCAACCCTACTATCAACTGGATACAAACTTACCCTCATTAAGTCTATGTTCTCCAGCATGCCGACCTTCTTTATGTGTCCCTTAAGGATCCCACAGACTGTGATCAAGCAAATCAATTCCTATCGCATGAACTTCTTCTGGAGAAAGTATGGCACACTAGACAGAGGAAAAACCCTTATTTCTTGGGACCAATTCATCACACCCAAAGCATATGGAGACCTTGGAGTGTTGGATATACAAGCACATAACCAATCTCTACTCATGAAATTTCTCTACAGATTCTTCAACAAAGAAGACACTCCTTAGGTTAATATCATCTGGGAGACCCACTATCATGACAACTTACTTGGGGGTAAAATGATAGGATCTTTCTGGTAGAAAGATATTCTCCAACTTTTGCCAACATTTAAACAACATGTTATATGTAAAGCTGGCAGAGGTGGCTCCACTCTATTCTGGTATGACCAACCTCTCAGGGATAGGTTCCCAAAATTTTACTCTTTTGCCATCAACACTAATATATATTTGAATAATGTAATGGCACTCCAGGAGATCAGCCAACTCTTCCATAGACCACTCACTCTACAGGCACACACTCAATTCACTGTAGTGCAATAGATCATACAAAGCAGAGAGAATTAAGACACAGCTGACAGATGGACCTATGCATGGCCTACACCAAAGTAATCATCCATGAAGATGTACATGGCAATTATTTCCCCAACACATATCATCACGTCTTTCCTCAGATATGGAGAACTGCATGCAGACTGACACACACACAAAATCCTGGCTACTCCTACATGACAGAGTGAACACAAGGAACCTTTTGCACCGAAAGAGCATGTATCACGAGGATTACAATTGTGCATTATGTTCTGATTCCACAGAGGAAACAATTGCACATCTGCTTTGGGATTGCCAATTTGAACATGATTATTGTCACAAATATCTCACCAGGGAAACAAAGATGTCTATCAACATATGATGAAATCAAGCTGACAAAGATGAAACTACCACAAGATATTGCTCTGGAGATAATTATCATGAGCTGCTGGAGCATTTGGATGAGTAGAAATGACAAAGTATTTCGAAGAACAACAACTATCATTGGAACTTGGAAGCACTACCTAAAGGAGGGGTTGGAAGTTACACAAATTAGAGCAAGACCAACTAAAGCAGAAAAGATCAAGACCTGGATTGAACACAATTTGTAACCATCATGATGTTTCCTAGGGCTGGCATTGGTTGAACCTTTTTTGCATTTTAACTTTGCTTGTATATTCTTTTTTAACTTATTAATGAAATTACCATAGAACTATTGTTCTACGGTTTTGGGTCAAAAATGTGACTTTCCTGGTTAATGATGGCAAATCGACACGTCGTAGCTAGCGGATGTCGCGGATGTAGCTCTCGCCATTGCATGTTGAAGCTCTTGCGTTGAACGGTTCCATCCCTGCTATTCATGGTTGCAACAAAAACGCTTGCCAGTTCCGCTCTAGTGTGCGGACAGTTGTAGCTGCTCCTCTGGTCGGTCGCAACACCGTCAGCTATGGTTGTAGCATCTCGAATTGACAGTTGCAGCTAGCTACCATGCTGCATGTCGCGAGGAACACCATTTCCGCCTTTGCATGCTGGGGAACAAGTGGTTGTCGAGCTTTCCCTGCTGCGAGTGGTGGCCTTCAATGCATCGGTGAAGCAGTTGTGTGTGGTGTCCCTCACCTCTTTGCTACTCTCATGGCGCGGCAGGCAGTGGTGAGAGAGAGATGCGGTGCTGACTTTTGGGGAAAAAAGAAAATGAGTGGACGAGAACAGATAAGGGAGGGGGGAAACGCATGCAGAGACACATGATCCTAACAGATCACACGCTTGCGCGTGGCCAGTGCAGTTTGCAGCAGGTCGGTAGATGCAAAACGTTTTCCTTAATCAAGTGCGAAAAAGTTGTTGTCTTCCAAAAGGCCGAGGATGGAATTTATAAGTCAGCAACAACTCCATCTGAAATATCAAGCAAAACATATTAAAATTATTCAAATAAATAAATAAGTGAGAATGTGACATTGCCTTAAATAAAGCAATGGTTTGCACTCATCAAATGTCTGAGAAAGAAAGCAATAACGGTTACACAGTCGCCAGTTACTTGGTCATTAATTTATCATGTCTTGGTGATTGATATTGTTAGCATAGCTAATCTTGCAAGCTCATCACGCAAGCTTCCATCTAGGCCCCAACACCTCTCCGCTGTCCTCATGAATTGATCCATCACTTCACCAAAATTTTGCACAATTGTATACTCAAACGCGGCTCTTAGTTGGTTTGCGGTCCAGGTTGGGGTGATGAGTGTATTGTACACACCGCTAGTAAAGTCACGCACTAGAGTTTCCATGATTGAAAAGGACCCCCCTTAATGCATAAGCTCCCTCGGCACTTCTATTAAAGGTCCATACATCAACATGTAGAAACAGTTAAACTTTGCTTTGTCTATTATACCCTATCAATCATATAGAAAGATCATATGCTCATTTGTACATTAGATAATAATAAAAAATTACGCAAGAAAATCTAACAAAATGTACCTCTAAGTAGAGATGTTAGCGGGCATCTCACATAGTCCCGCAAAATCAATTAGCTAGTACGAATAAACTAACTCTATCAAACAAAAGCTACAAATAATTTTACTCATCTTGTATTACGAAGAGGGAAGGATCCGTGCACCATTATACATTCCTACCTCTGAGGCCATGACACATAGAATCCGAATGGAAATTTCTCATATGTGAAAGGACGATGCCATTAGTATTCCTCCCTATTATTGAAACAACCATTCAGCCTCCTGGGCTAACTCTTTGGCTCTTAGCTCTAGAAAATGTGTGAAATCATTATGAATTTGTTGTGAATAAGCCTCAAGGACCATAGGGGGCCTTTCACGCCTAGCATGCTCGTTAGCGTCACATGATGGGATCTGGTTGCTCGTTAGAACTTCAGGAGCTTGTAATGATAAAAGACCTTCATAAATAATGGATGCTTTATTCATTGTATCTATCCATCGAGTAGTGTCACACTCACACCTTTGAGAGCCACTGCACAGGCTACTAGACGAGCACACAAGATGCAAGGAGCTACTAGTGAAGAGTCTCTCGTGAAACGACCCCAATACGACACCAATCATGACAACATGCTCGTTGCTTTGACAAAGTGTGACTACACTATACACGACTATGTTGAAGTCGTTCTCAGGCAGGTTGTTAAGGAGCACGCACAGTTCTGATGGTGGTTGCTGAAACTGGATAGAGTAACTATGTATCGCCTTGACAACAATCAATACTAGGGCCAATGCTTTTGGACCAGCGGAGCAGCCCAAATCTATGATCACCATCTTTTTGGGTGACAATGTGTTGGTGTTGTTGCATACGTCAACAATGGTTGCTTCTATCAGTTCCTTCATCCTCTTCCGCTGAGTGCTCCGCAATTGACGTGTATTTCTTCAGAAAAGATAGTCTAGCCCTATAGCTAAAATGTGTGCTTCTTAAATTCCTATATTGTTTTAAACTTGAGTAATATAAGCTACCTATTTTATGAGCTCTTGATTTTTTTTGGCAAAGGTAAAAAAGGTTGTAATATGAATAAGTTCTTGATGAGATAGCTTTGAAACAGGGTACCTGAATACAAGAGTTGCGAGCATAACTTGTTTTCCCTTGTCCTTGATTCATATGAACTATTTGTTTGGAGGCCATGACTTTTTTTACAAGAGGGATAACCTCCAGAGGTCTTCAAAATAATAAAACTAGATTAGAAAGCCACGACTAGTGGTGCATTGGAAGCTCAATTCTTATTTTCGATGCTAATGGGGGATTGTGGCTAATCCATATTAAGGCCAGGGTGCCAAACAATAGAAATCGTTGATCAAATTCAAATAATGATATAAATATAATATTAAATCGACGGTGTGTCGTACCTCGCTTCTAGAAGTTATTTTAGAACATGAGACTCATTATTTTGATAAGGTTAAATTTATTTAGTTCTTCAATATGGGATTCAATGGCAAACGCAAACATTTCAGACATTCCGGAGTATATTTTTCTATAGTTGTTGGGCCTTTCTGTTTTTCTTTAGTGCTTATGCTTCCATATGATGCTTCATGAACAACACCAATTGCATAGCTAATTCAAATACATCAAGCCACCTAATAATGAACTATGATTCCACATATATTCAAACATTCATTGATGGAATGGTGCTACTGGTCTAAGGAAGGGAGAAGATTATATATTTTTATATTATGTGGAATATATTATGTCAAACTGACACTAGACTCACTTGGCCTCTGCAATAACGCAACACCAATATCTACTTGTGACATTAATAATGCACACAAAACAGACATGACCTCGAATGTTATGCTGGTTCAATTAATGGTACACAACAACAAACATCAGCATCAACTATTGTCGTCGACAACAGTTGGAGACTCTCCAAAAGCAATGCTTTCAAAAAGGAAACGACATGAGCACTATCATTGCCGGTTGAGAGTAGATTATATGTTTCGTTTAATTATGGAGCTTATAATTTTGGTTAACTATTCGGCTTTCTCTGTCTGGCATTATTGAAGAGAGTTTTAAATTACTAGCGTGTAAAGAACTATATCTTGGCCCACACTGCATAATTGCCCAAGGAAAAGTAAATTTTTTTATGGGCGAGTCAACAGCAGGCTTGTGTCGGCTGAACCATATGTTACCCGAGCCAGGAAGAATTACAAGGAGTACCAGAGGGGTAAATCAGGGGAAGGGGAGAGAAATTTACAAGAAGAAAATAACAAGAGTACATGGAGACTATAATCTTGTGGTAGTGGAAGAACATTGATCCCCTGTCCTTAAGCAGAGTTTGCTTCTGGGAATTTTTGCACCAATATGAATGAGATGATGTAGATCAAATAAAGAACTTCATTATTTAAGAGTGTTGTGAAAAACCTGGTCAACTCTCTGGTCATTGGAAGACAAGGTCCTAAAGTCGTCATGTAGATAAGTATCTGATCATTTTTATGAGTATTGTGAAAAATCTGGTCAACTCAGTGCAAGCAAAGTAAACTTATTTGAACAAAATATGAATGGGATGACATGGATCAAATAAAGAGCTTCATTATTTAAGAGTGTTGTGAAAAATATGTTCTACTCTCTGCTCTATGAAAGACAAGTCCCTAAAGTCTTCCGTGTAGATAAGGATCTCATCCTTTTGTTTTTAAGGGGAGGATCTAATCATATATTAAGCACCTTACAATGATGCCCAAACAACTTTATAGACTAAAAAAACTATAATTAACACGAAAATTGTTCCTCCAACTAAAAAGCCATGAGCTATGTATTAAGATATAATTTCAGATCCAAAAGGAGTAGATTATCAATACAAAATCAATAGGAGGTCAACCTCAGCGCAAACGTACAAACTGGGGACAGAAACACATGTGCCATTTCGGGCAAGCACATAACAAAACCTTGTAATGGCAGGAGTGAAGAAACATTGTCTAGTACTCCCAGCAACTATTATGGTTGATAGGAAATGAAATATTATTGTCAAATCTAGATGAAAATAGTAACTCGGAGGATGTACCCTTGATCCCATACATGCAGGGTATGGCAAGCATGCTTGATGCAGGCTTGGCCAATGGGTTATCACAGTTTGAATTAATTTTGTTCCAAAATACACATGGGGTACATGGTGTTGAGTATAATTTCGTCTGGTGCCTCCAATGGTTGGGTATTTGCCCATAAGTTGTTTGGTCGTGAAGGTACTGTAAGGTCACCATGAATCGGCGGACATCGATTTACAGAGATCAAACTCCCTTGCATTGGGTAGCCACAACCTATGGGTAAATCGTTGTCTATTGATCCTAACTGCTAAGCGGTCATATACCAACTAGATCAGCGGGCTTCCCATGGACCCCTAAGGCATGCATACACTGTTGAAATATATTCCCCGCATTCTTCCATCAGTTCGGACTTTTGTATGAATTGGCTTAAGCATGAATTTAAATATGGTATCCGAGCCAAGAGGTCTTGAGTTCAAGACCCTGTAAACGCGGTATTAAAAGAAAACAATTATGTAACCTACATCGGACTTTTGGATCATCCTTATGCTTATGGGCAATAATATAAGCTTTTATATCCTGATTCGCAATTTGCATTCAGTTATAGTAGAGATTGTCAAAGTCTCACAATCTTGTGAAAGCTACTCTAGCAGGTCCATGTCTCATGTACCACCCTCGATAATAAAATGCTGATTAGTTGAGAAGTTGTACTAACCTCTTCACGATGGGAAGATGGTGAATCCTAACAGGTGCTAGACTTGTATTCTGAACATTCTTTATAATTTTGAACATTTTTTGTAGAATGCAAATATCTCTTCGAAATGCGAACTTTTTATGAAATAACAAACCTTTTAAAAAAAACTTAGAAGATTTTTTATCAAGACACGAATATTATATAACTTCCAAACCTCTTTTAACAATTTTAAAACGAAAAACCATAAATAATCAAACATAAGAATGAAACCCTATTAGAAAATAAGAAATGTCCTTTTTGAGTGGAAAATCCAAAATACCCAAAAAAAACTCCTATTCATCGAGGCCGGTAGTTTTTTCCTATTTTTCTTGAGCCAACACTTTCCCTTTTTTTAGAACCGCCAACACTCGCCTATGGGTCAGCCATTAAAGCATCGATTTGACCAAGTCGGCCCCCCAAGTGGAACATCCAATTCCTGGGCTTGGGCTCACGGTGCCCTCCTAACGTACCTCCAGTCATGGGTCGGCCCAAAATAAAAAGAGTGCGAGTTTTCTCTTGACCGCTCGTTCAAAAACAAAAGTGTTGATTCGCTTGGTTTATATTCCTCTGATTCACTGGGTTTACTCAGTTCCAAGTTGACGATCGTTGTTGACCGCTGACCAGTCTTGAGTTGACTATTTACTTTTCAGAAAAAAGTTCACAAAAAACGTGAAAATCTTAAAACTAGAGCACTAAAAACACAACAAAAATCTTGGAACCCGCAAAAATTTCATGGATTTTAGAAAGCAAAATCGCAAATTTGAAAAAAAATTCATCAAACTTGAAAGAAGTTCGTGACTTTAAAAATAGTTCATTAATTTCTAATAAAAATTCATCATTTTGAGAAAAATCGTAAAATATGAAAAAGCTCAACAGTTTTGATAAAAAAACAGATTCACTGATTTCCCAAAAAAGTTCATCAACACGAAAGAAAATTCATCAATTTCGAAAAAAGTTTACCAATTTTCTAAAAAAGTGCATGAAAGTTAGAAAAATTCATTGTTTTTAAAGAAGTTCATGAACTTCAATAAAGTTCATCGGTTTCGAAAAAAGTATACCCAGTTTGAAAAATGTTCATAAAGTTTGAAGAAGTTCAATGGGTTGAAAAAAATCATCAAATTTGAAAATATAAAAATAAAAAGAAAATAATAAGTAAAAAATAGAATAAAAACTGGTCCAGAAAATGAAATGATGAAAAAAGAAAAAAACGGTTGGAGGATTTTAGAAACTTCCCAAACAGGGAAGATGTGATACGCTTGGTGCTTTAAATTGGGTCAGCTCGTTTAAATTGAGAGGATAGAGAGGGGGTTTGTGCCTTTTGCGAATATAAGTTAGTAACCGGGGCTTAAGGTGCCGGTTAGGATTTAACCATGGTACTTCTCCCTTAAACAAAGTTCATTTATATTAATAATATCAATGTGTCTTTTAGATTTTCTTCAGCGTATATTACAATTTTGCAGCATATTTAAAAATCATTCCGCTTGCATTTTTAATATGTTCATTATTTAGTAATAAAAAGTAATACGTAAATGATAACACCACACGTGTGGCATGAGGCAATATGGTCTACACATCTTCATAATCTTACATCTTGCCACATCAAACATATGACATCTGCGGAATATATATTTTTGCACTTCAAAATGTTTTATCTTTTAAATAAAAATCAAATTGAAAATCCGTCTTCATCATTAAATCCGTCTCGACGAGATCTTCAAAATTAGATAACATATTGATATATTTCGATGACCTTTCTTTTGGGCCAAAAGTTGTCATAATGTTTACACTGAAGCTGCCATAGTATTTACAATAAAGTTGTCACGACATGTTTCATCTAGTTTTTTCTTCTAGATTTAAAGCTGCCATGGTATTTCAACTACTTTTCACTGCATTTCTAATAAATTTATTATGGCAAATTTTAGTAATTAACCATGGCAAATTTAATTCATGGATCATGGCAATTTTTAGTAATTCATTATGGCAAATTGATTTTATAGATCATCGCAATTTTAGTATTTTGACCATGGCAATACTAGTATTTTGAACATGGAAAATATTTTTTGCATGAACCATGGCAAATTTTACTGCATGTATCGTGGCAAATTTAAGTAATTCACCATGGCAATTTTAGTTTATAATTCATGGTAAATTTGTGTCATTGACCATGCATTTTCAAAGTGATTGACTACAGATTTCTTTTTACTTATGAACAATGTCAAAAGTATTTCATGGATCATGGCAAATTTTAGTAATTCATCATGCAAATTTAGTTTCTTAATTCCTTTTTTTATAACATGTCAAAGTTTTCTTTAAACATAGAAGAAAAAGTAGCTAAAATATATCATGACAACTTTTAACCATAAAAAGAGTGTTGAAGCGTATCGATATGAGATCTAGTTTCAAAGATCTCATCGCGATGGATTTAATGGTGAAAACGGTTTTTCAATCGGAGTTTTTATTTAAGAGAGAAATATTTTGAAAACTGAAAAGACAAAAGATTTTTGCTGACATCAATAGTTTCGTTACTTGTGCATGAGTCCAGCGATATGGCTCAATATATGGTCATGGGACGTGTGGTCGGATGTTGCTCTCACCAGACGTGTTGTGGTTATCGGCGTCCAAGAAATAATAGAAGAAACAACAAAAAGTAATTGCATTAAAACTATTTCACCTTATATATCAAAATCTTCCTAGCACATTACTCTTATAGTAGAGGCTTACTAGGTCGGCCTATTGCTCTTGCCCCGGTGGGTAATGCGTGCGGCCGTCGAACTAGACCTATATCTTGCTTACAACAAGCTGCACGTAGGTGTCGCATCTTGCATTCTTCTAACGGGTCGTGACCCACATAGCTGGAGAAGGTAACATTTGGTATGGAAGGTTTTAGTAGATTTTTCTGTTTTGCTTTTCTATGATTTTATACTTATAATTGTTTTATATAAAGTTTGTTTTTAAGTTTTATATTATTATTCTTATAATTTCTGTAATTTAATTATTTTTATCATTTAGTTTTACTCTCCTCTTTTTAAGAAAAAATACATATCTTCGTTTTCAATACAACATGTTCATTTTCGTATGCACACGAAATATTTTTTTAGAAATGGCGAGCCTTTTTTTGAATACATGTTTGAACTCTTTTTTGGAATAAATAATAATGTTTTACATATTAAAATTTGATTTGTTTTGAATGGTATAAATCTTTTTTTGAAACTAGGTTTCCGTTATATATACATATTTTAAAATTTTCAATATTTTCTGAAACATATATATATAAATATATATATTTAAATGTCACATACATTTTTTAGTTGGTATGAAACATTTTTAGAAATTATGCGAACATTTACTTATATTGTGTATATGTGTATGTGTGTGTGTGTGTATTTCAAAATATCACAAAAATTAGTTTAAAATGCCATTTGCATTGTTAATGGTGTGTACATTTTCTGAATGCCACTTGTATTTTTAAAAATATTATGTGAATATTTTAATTTTATATAAACATTTTCTTAAATGAAATAATAATTATTATGAAGCATGTAAACTTTTTTTAAATGTCACAAAGAATTTTTAATGGTAAAATTTATTTTTGAATACTATGAACATTTGTTTTGAGTGGCACACTACATATTTAACTTTTTCAAAATATGAAAAAAGAGGAAAATAGGAAACAAACAAGATGAACTATTTTCCTCCCGAGGCCCATCACAACCTGCCAAAATTCTAAATAGCCGGTAGTAGCCACTCTATAGAGGCGGTATATTATACCGCCTCTATCAGGATTGGCAATGGGTAGGGTATGATGCGGGTACACCAAATATCATACTCATACTCATGTTTTTCATGGACGTAAAATCATACTCATACCCTACCCATTGGATGAATATACATGCTCATGCCTATACCCTCTGGGTATCTATGCCTGATGGGTACCCATCAGGCGTCTCAACATTACATCGATGGGTGGTGGTGTGATTGCTAGTCCATTGTGTGGTGGAGACTCCAGCTACCGAGATGTTTGTATGGTTGGGTAATTGATTGTTGGGAGGATGGTTAGGGGTGAGAAACAAAGCAAACAAAGACTCGGTAGCTTAGTATTTATTACACATGTGACCTACCGCTACGATGATCGGATTGGGTATGGGCATACCTCTAGGCACGAAATTGTACCCATGCCCCACCCACGATGTGTAGGGTTTGGGCACTGCCCATGGGCACGCAAATGTTCCCATACCCTACCCATGTGGGTCGGGTACCCACGGGTATCCATGCCCATGGGTAAAATTGACGTCCTTAGCGGTATAGATGTCTGAGCAGTGTCTCGCTAAATTATGTACAATTATTTGGTAATGTTATAAAATATCTAGCAAGCTATTGCCTTGATTTAGCTGATTTGAAGAAGTATCAATATTTAGCATAGTCTGCTATTTAAAACTACGCAACCAGCACTACCAAAGACATTAGCTACGCAATTCCGGTGATCAAGTCATTGCAATTTCACACTATTGTCCTTGCTTACTTGTCTTGGGGACTCTTGATCTAGTTGATGCACCACCAAGTTTTGTAGAAATAGAGGCCTTGTTTGGTAGCACTGGACCGGTATTCAAAGCACCCGATAAGGATAGAGCAGTTGGGACATTTGTGTTGCCGAATCTGAATCTTGCTATGGATTTAGGACAAAATAAGAGAGCACATCTACTGCAATGCTTGCCACGATGATGCT
The DNA here is from genome assembly GCA_022496015.1 of Hordeum marinum. Taxonomy (NCBI): domain Eukaryota; kingdom Viridiplantae; phylum Streptophyta; class Magnoliopsida; order Poales; family Poaceae; genus Hordeum; species Hordeum marinum. The sequence goes on from CM039674.1 coordinate 34,026,836, forward strand.
TGAGACATTAGATATTGATCTTGTCCTGGCATCATATAAAGCAACATCTTTGAATGCAAACATGTATACCATGTTTCCTCTAGAAGTAATTTTAGGGTTGCACATGCCAATGGATTTAGACGATGAAGGCATCGTTGATGGTGCTATGAGATTATTGAATGATCATAAGGAGGAAATCCAAGACCACAAGTATGTTGGGAGGATTCATGATCTGATGAAGTATTTGGCAATGATACACTATCTTCAATGTGAGTTTCGGTGGTCAAGTATCATTATCATCAAAGACATTGTAGCAAAGATCAAAGAGCTTAAAGAGTTTATGAAGCACGAAGGTAGACAAGCAAATTACGAAGCACATAATCTAGGCAAATTTGTTGTGTGAGTAGAATTGGGTCGTCGTGTTTGGTTGTCAGCACCCCCCGCACACACACACGTGCCATCAGATTGCATGCATTCCGAACCATGTTTTGATTGAATAAAATCCACTAACTCCAGTACAAAAAGATGAACTTTCCCATGCCCCTAAAAATCAGTCGCAAGCAATGGGTCATTTATGTATTAATTAGGTCCAAAGCCCACTTAGAGAATTGCAAGAAAGAGAAAAGATAAATAGGAATGTTGGCTAGGAATGTTTCCATGAGAACAACTCTTCCTCTCTAATTCAAAAGTTCCCTCTCTTGTGAACTGACCTGCGATTGGATGGTGAAGACGACAGTGGTATCCTTAGCCCGCTAGGGTTCAAGTCCTAAACTTGACACTGGTGCTTGCATTTTCATGTATTTATTTTAGGCTTTGTAGCGATGTGCGTTCAGTAGAAAGAGATGCTCCGTCGATTACGAAGGTGTGTCTATGGCAACTTCGTTAATCTCAAGATTATGTGTCAGTTCAGTCTATCGAAGATGCTTGTAGAGGTAGGGTGTGAGTGCATGCGTTCATAGAGACGAGTGTATGTGTTTGTCTATGAGCGCCTGTATCTACATTGTATTGGATACAGAAAGTTTTCTCTCCAACCAAAAAATACTTTCAAGATCTTGTCTACTATAGGATGCACGACAGCCGTACTTAATTTGACATAATATAGGTCTGATTAACTCTTACCTTCTTATTTCACATGTAAAAAAATGAGGGATAAGAGGGAACATGTTAAAATTTATCAAGGGACTCTCCCAAACATAATCTAACCGCGTCATCCCTTTTCATTAATAGCTTGATGGAAATACACACTACAAGAAATATGTCAACTTGCGACCATCACTATTGGTCATTGAATGGTCACTGTTTTCCGTTTGTGACCTTTTTGTGACCAAAAACTGATGGTCAAAAGCTGAGCGTCAAGAATGGAAATTAAGGACCTTTCTTGTGGAAAGGTCGTAGACGTTTAGGACCAAAAAAGGCCATACGCTCAACGACCAATTGTTTTGGTCGTTGGTTGTCTGCCCAGGCCACGTCGGATCCAACGTGGCAAGCTGGCATGGCAAAATTACGACCAAATGAAAAGGTCGTTGATAAGAATCAACCCGGTCCAGTTCGGTGTTTTACATGGGCCGAGCCCAACAATTCAGCCTTTCTATATTTATTTTTCCTGTCAATTTTTGATCGACTTCATGGACCAAGCCCAACATTTCAGTCTTTTTTATTATTGGGCCGTGGCCTTTTATGATTTGTTTGTCAATTTTGATCAACTACATGGCCCAAGCCCAACTTTTCAGCTCGTTAATTTTTATGTACATATGGACTTTCAAGAATATAGGTATTATTTCGTTCAACTCATTTCTGGTTTATTTCAGCCTTTTATCCAGTCAAATAATAATTCAGTCTTTGACTTAGTCTAGTAATCTGTTTAGCACATTCACATATATCTGGCCCATATTCATACCGATGATTTTCCTTTCCAATATTTTTTGCAAAAACATATTTTAGCACTAAATATATTTACATCATAGGGAATAAAGCCCAATAAAATAGTATCACTTGTTCCTATACAAACTATCAAATCATACATACAACGGAACAGAATATAGAAAATTTAGTTCATCGAAAATTAATTGACTTCCTCTTCCATCATCGAGAACTCACAGCACCTGGCATTGGAATGATCAGCCATTAGAAGCATATAGAATAGAAGGGAAACAATCAAAACAAAGAAATGAATGGCATACACTATGCAAATTATGACAACACTAATATATTTTAACTTAATATAACCAACAGAAATGATATCTGATTGGATAAACATATGGCATTATCAACAAGGCAAAGCAGATTTTATAGTGCCAGCTGCGGAAGAAGTTAAAGAAGATTTTACAATGCGAGATCAGGATACCATCATGCACACTCCAACAAAAAATAAACAGTGGGCAAGATAGTCTGCCACTAGTGACCTGGAAATGCTGCTAGCCTATGACAAAATCAAGTTGCCCAGGGCCAAGGAGGGATCTCCTGAAGGAGCCAACCATGCAGACGAGGATGAGGTAGGAGTGATCTTCACTTAGTTCTCGTTGATCTTGTCCTCAAAGATCTTCTCCTAGTTCTCGTTGATCTGCGTAGTACTATGTTAGTAAGCAGCAGAGGAGATTTAAATGGAAGGACCGTATGTGTGTGTGTGTAGAAAACACACACAACAAACACTGAATATCACTAGTCACCCTGCACACAGCAAGTTTCAAACGTTCAGAACAGATCAACATGTTGAGCAGTTAGGGAATCACGAGAAGGAAGTGGGAGGGTGGATCACGATGGTCTCACCTTGTTGCCGTCGTTCTCGTCCAACCCCGGCGACCAAGTATACATCCAAGCCAGTTCACGAATCCATGGGTGCTAACTTGCCTACCAGCTCTAGCATTGTGCCCCTGGATGACACAAAAACAACCTGACTTATAAGCATATATAGAGAAGACCAAAAGAGAAATAACACACTAATGCTACAATGCCTTAGAGTATAATTTTAATATAGCCAGAAACACTTAAAGAAATAATATCTATAGATGATTCCATACAAAGCAATAGAACAGTTGTTAGGAATTTTAAACTATTTTACTCCTTACATATAACAAAGTTAGGAATTAGTACAGTTGTTGAAGCAGGAGTAAGCTGATCATATAACATAGAGTTGGGAATTCTATGCTTATTGTTAAGAAAAAATGTTACAAGTTAAGCCTTTGTTTAACAGTTGGTATAAGGAAATAAACTATACATTTGGTGAGAATATAGCAACATATTAAGACCATATTGTTCAGCATCACACAGATAGTAGAACAATGCTACAGACAACTATTGGCATAAAGTAGAGATTCTACAATACGTAGTCAGATATGAAGGGAAAAGAAAATTGTACAGGAATAGATAAACTACATAACAAGCTATTGACCAGGGAATTAATCCACAGTTGGTAGAGCAAAACAAAATCACAAGCACTACTAGCAGTAGCACGTGCAGCAGTAGATCACAATCACTACATCCAACATCACCAATCTTATTTTATTCAAACAATCTTATTTTATTTGTTTATATTACTAATACAAAGGTGTATGAGGTCAGATCAAGAACACTATTATTAAAATAGACATATAGCAGTGCATAGTACTGAGGAAAACAGGGACATCTCTTTGCCAACATGTATAATTCGGAGCAGTAGTAGCGAGCAGAGGAAGATAAGAGGGAGATGGAGATGCTACCTGTCGTGGTGGGTCGGCGTGGACGTGCTTGAGATCGGGGAAGGACCTCTTGGTCGCCCTAGGAGCAGAGGAGCAAACCCCTCCTGCCCCTCCTGCTCGAGCAGAGCACGGCCCAAGAACCCACCTCATGCATCTCAAGTTGGTTCTCCAAAACCCACCTCCTGCAGCAAGATCCATGGGTGTCCTGCAATACAGCAGAACACGAAGAATAGAGCAACAGACATTGTCAGTGTTCATCCATGGCTGCCAGATCGGATTGAATCGAAGAGAGAAAGGGAAGGGAAGGGATACTTTGAGGATCGAATCGAATCAGCCTGCTTCTTCCTGCCATCTTCTTGTGAACAACCTTCTTCTTCCTGCCATCAGCGGAAAGCTTTTTAAGAAGTACAACAGTAGGATAAACGTTTCATACTATTTTTATACCCTATAAGCTGATACACGTCCACTAAATGGCATTCACTGACATATCAATTTAGAAATGTGACACCAGTAATGTTTGGATGATGATATATGCTTTAGCTAGCATGTTTCAAATTTGGCATTTCCACACAGGATAGCAGCAATGATTCACATGGAACAAATAATTCATTATGAGGAAACATGTTACTAGGTATGAAACAAACTATTTACACAGGTAAAATGGACACATGTACAATACATAGCTTGCTGTAAGCAGGAAACACTAGTGCTCATATACCAAAATCAACGACAATACTTGTGGAGGATAGTAACAAGGTTAAACATCAGAGAGGGGAAGGGAAGGAGGGAGGGTACTCACAGACGATGGCCTGGCGGTAGGCCTGCACCACGGCCCTATCGATGACGGCGCCGCCCATGACGAGGAGCTGCCCGAGGAGCCGTCCGGCCCCTTCCTTCACAAAACCACATCGGCCCTATTCACTAACCTGCAATAAAATGCACGCACGGATCAGATTGGGGGAGACGAGAGGAAGAAGAGAAGGGGGAGTAGGACGGATGCATACCTTGCTATGTTGTGGATCCTGAGCTCGCTCCCCGGCCATGCCCGTGCAAGGTTAGGGTTTCAGGCGCGAGGTGGGTGGGAGGGAGGGAGTTCCTGTCGGATCTGCCCACGACATGAGCAACTCGAGTCGGCCTAGGAGGAGAGGGAAGGGGCCGACGGAGATGAGGTTGGGGCAGAGTCCAGCGCTCAAGGAGGGAGTCAAAGTCGATCGCGGAGGGCCAAGATGCGAGGGCGAGCTACGGCATGGGGGAGTGGAAGGCAAGGGTGGGGCTGGAGGTGGAGGCCGCGCGGAGGCCGCACGGAGGCAGGCGAGGAGGACGAGGTGCGCGCGGAGGCTGGAGGTGGAGGCCACGCGGAAGCGAACGGCGGCGGATCGAGATCTGAGGGAGGGAGAGGGTTGGGCGATGTCAATGGCGGCGAAGAGGAGATGGGGGAGGAGGAGTTCGATAGGAGGATGGGGTCGAGGATCTGAGTTCGGGTTTGGGTAGATGGCTACGGGTGGGGTTTTCTTTTTCATTTTCTTTTTCTTCTTCTTCTTTACTGTAGATAGTTGGACGGATGGACGTGGGATGGAGAGATGGATGGATGGATGGGCGCCATGTCATCGATCTGTGTGACAACGGATTCCACCAATGAGAATATAGCACATATAATTGGGTTTTTTCTTTTGTTTTTCTTCTACTTTTTCACATGAAAAATTCAAAAAAATGATCTCATATTGTGCACAAGGGTGCATCTTGGAATGGAAAACAATGTTGCCTAAGAAAGTTTTCATTTTTTTGGATGAAAAAATCATTTTCCATTTTTCGATTCCCCAAAATGAGTTTTTTTGTGAAGGACCTGCCATATATTTGTTGCAAAATTGGACCAAATCATTTTTCTAAAATATTAGGCCATATTTAATGTACAATTGACCAAATGGTTGGGTGCCAAAAGCTTTCGATCAACCTCTAGTGAAAAACACAAAACCCTGCCCATTTAGTTGGAAGCGGGTCAAATTTGAACTAGAGGTGCCTTATAGTTTGCTCTTTATTTTTCCCAAAAATCATTTATAGGTAAAGAAGTATCTATTTAATTAGAGATCCAAAAAAATATGTCAAGATTCAACCCCTATCTATGAACGATCATGCCCACCGTTTCGACCGCATTTTGAAACGAGCATAAATAATTCAACAAAAATAAAAAAATGCAAAACCTTCGCGTTGTGTCATCATATTTGACCAACTTATCAGGAAAAATAATGAACTTGTAATACGGTAATTATTTTAAAAAAGTGTTCTCAGAAATGAGGTATCATGTGTGAAGATTCATGACGTTGAAGCCAAATGATCAATCTTATGGCTACATTCATGACATAGTTTGTTCAAATGATCTCATATTTTGCACAAGGGTGCATTTTGAAATTACAAACAATGTTGCCAAAGGGAGTTTTTCGTTGCACAAAAAATTCATTTTACTTTTTTCGAGTGCCCAAAATGAGTTTTTTTGTGAAGGACCTACCAAATATTTGTTGCAAAATTGGAAAAAATAATTTTTATAAAATATTAGGCCATATTTACCAAATGGTTAGGGCCAAAAGCTTTCGATCCACCTCTAGAGAAAAAGAGAAAACTCTGCCGATTCAGTTGGAAGCGGGTCAAATTTGAACTAGAGGCGCCTCATAGTTTGCTCATGATTTTTTTCAAAAATAATTTATAGGTAAAAAAGTATCTATTTAATTAGAGATCCAACAAAATTTTGGCAAGATACAACCCCAAGCTATGAACGGTCATGCCCGCTGTTTCGACCGCATTTCGAAACGGGCATAACAAATTAAAAAAATGCAAAACCTTCGCGTTGTGTCATCATATGTGACCAAGTTACCAGGAAAAATAATAAACTTGTAATGCGGTAATTATTTTAAAAAAGTGTTCTCAGAAATGAGCTATCATGGGTGAAGATTCATGGCTTTCAAGCCAAATGATCAATCTCATGGCCACATTCATGTCATAGTTTGTTTAAATGATCTCATATTTTGCAGAAGAGTATATGTTGGAATGACAAACAATGTTGTCAAAGGGATTTTTTATTTTCTTTGCACAAAAAAACCATTTTCCTTTTTTCGAGTGCTCAAATGAGTTTTTTTTGTGAAGGATCTACAATATATTTGTTGCAAAATTGTATAAAATCGTTTTTATAAAATATTAGTCCATATTCAATGCACAATTGACAAAATGGTTGGGTGCCAAAAGGTTTCGATCCACCTCTAGAGAAAAAGACAAATTACTGCCGATTCAGTAGGAAGCGGGTCAAATTTGAACTGCAACTACCTTATAGTTTGCCCTTTATTTTTTACAAAAATCATTTATATCTACATAAGTATCTATTTAATCATAAATACATGGTTTGGTGGCGATACGTCGAGGTTTGGACGGTGGCCGATGACCCTAACTCCAGAGCACGTAAACTCGCATGCCCGCCGCGTGGTCACCGCATGACCGTGTCATTGCCATGCGTTCTAGACGGCATAGGCATGTCTAGTGGGCTGGACACTCGCTAGGTAGGTGCTAGGAAGAAAATTATAGTAGAAGAATCTCACGATGAGACCTAACTATGCTCAAACATGAATTAGCAGCCAAGTGTTTGATTAGCATTACGAGAAATGCACATGGCCAATGGACGTGAGTTTTGGCTGAGGATGATCATCTACTAAGAAGACTTTCTTCACAATTTTTTAGCTCAAATAGATGAGCTTAGGTGGTACTTCCTTTGCAAAGTACCACACTGGACAGAAATATGAATGTTGAAGCTGGGCTCAAAATAATGAATGGATTGAGCTGAATATTGGCATGTGGCAATTATTTGGATACGGAAGATCACCCAAATAGTTTCAGGGCAATACGAGGGGTCTATATAGCACTTGTTTTGCAATGTGCCAATCTGGACAGAAAGTAGAAATTAAAGCTGGCCTCACATAGGTGATTGGATTAAGCTGCAATTTGTAGGAGGATGATAATTTGGGCAGATTAAGGGACTGTAGAAATTTCATACTATTTGGGTAAATAAAAATGATACTTGCTTCACAATGCTCTCCACTGAAGAGAATATTAGGTAAAATGTTGAGGGAAATTGGCTAAATTAAATGAGCTAAAATTTGGTGGAGGGAGGTTCTGTGATCATGGTCATGTACTGGTAAAGTTTCAGAAATTATAAAGAAATATAAAATGTAGTTGCTTCACAAACTGAAAATATTACTAGAAACAAAGATTGGATGGTGAGCTCACATGGATTGTTAGACAGGGCTAAAATTTTGTGGATAGCTGTTATTTGGGCATATAGAAGATCTGGGGAAAATTCAACTCGTTATGATATGCATAGCCAGTACTTCCTTCACAAAGCTTCCAGGTGAACAGATATTTTGGAAATTTGTCGAGGACGATTTACTTGGCAAATGGAGCTAAATTTTTCCATGGGGTAATGATTTGGATAGGAAAGAGTTCCCAAAATTTTGGAGGGCAATCAAGAGTATGTAAGTAGCACTTCCTTCACAAAGTGTTGTTTTGAACAGAATAGGAAAATGAATATTTTTGAATAATTTTTGAACTAGGCAAGGAAGGTTTTTGACATATTTGATGAAGATATGATACAAAGAATTTATGAGAATTGTTTGGAAATTTTGAGAATAACAGAGATATAGGTTGCTTCACAACCTAGGGCAAAAATTGACACATGGACATGACACGTAGGCAAAAATTGACACATGGACATGACACATAGGCAAAACTGATGAGGTGGTGCCAAGTCATAGCTTACGACCATTTATATTGGTCATTATCAGCTAGAAATAATGCAGTGGACCGGTATTGTTCGCTTTATGACCATTTGAATTAAGGAAATTATGACCTTTCTGACCAAAATGGTTGTTGGTGTTTAGGGTTAGGACCCCTCCGGATAGCTTACGACCAATTTACCTCAAAAGGTCATAGATTTACGACCATTTTTTCCAAGGTCACTGACAGAAGGTCATAAGGTAGCATATTTCTTGTAGTGACAAAGTCTGTTGAAACAAAACATAACCACAACCAGGAGAATAAGGGAGTGGGAGAAAGCGAGTAGCAGGAAACCTACTGCGTGGAGCTCGCTATCGAAACTCTCCAGCTACAGTGCAAAAACCTGCTAATGTATGGTGATCATCGGATGAAGGGACTCTCCCAAATAATCTAGCTGGACGATTAACTTTGGATAGTCTAGCAAAATTGCCATTCTGTTCTTGGCTGCAAATGCACTATGCTCCTGACTGAATAGTAAATTCCTGAAAGAAAGGAATTACTTCCTTGGTTTCCAAATATAAGTCCTTTTAAAAATTTCACTACGAACTGCATACAAAACAAAATGAATGAATCTATACTCTAAACTATGTTTATATATATCCGTATGCAGTCTATAGTGAAATCTGTAAAAAAACTTATATTTACAAATGGAGGTAGTACTTCTAATACACAAGCAATAGCACATGTTAACCATCTTTCTTTTCTTTTCTTTAGATAGACTTACGGAACCATGGGCATGGGGCTTTTTACTACTCCATGATCTTTTCTTGGACAGTAAGTACTGCTCCGTATTTTACTTTATTTTTCTGATACGAGCAGCTCTCCATGCTACTATCATACTTAACGTGGAAAGGTAGTAGGAGTATACTTATAGATTAATAACTAAGGATTGGCTTCTATGTTGAACTGGTCTCCTCATGGGACGTTAGCACATAAGCCCGGAACGTAAAGTCGCGTTCCGTTCGTCATTGATGACGTCGCCCTTTGTAGCATAAGGTGCCTTCATCGGATGATCACCATATATCAGCATACAATATAGATATAAGAGTGAGCATCCAGGTTCTTTCTGTCTACCACCTTGAAGCTGTAGAGTAGAGGCTCAGAAGGTTCGCTGCCCATTAGAGAGTGACGAATACATGCAAGTTCAAACACAATCTCCACCTGACCTGGGCAACAAGGTGGCGATCCATGTTGTGCCTCTATAAATGTCCGGGTCGTCTTCGTCGTCCTCATCAATCACTTATCATCCTACTCCCTTGTGACATTCCAAATAGAAATCTACACTCGGGAAGCCAAACCACCGATCAGGAATAGAAGTTCTTGTTGCCGACATGGACGGCACCACAGCCAACATCACCACGACCAGTCCCCGAAAGCTGCGGGTAATGCTCTACTCGTCCCCGCTCATTGGACACCTGGTCTCCATGATCGAGCTCGCCAAGCTCTTCGTCGCTCGTGGGCTAGCCGTCACGGTCGTCCTCATGGACCCGCCGTACGACACCGGCGCCACGGGCCCCTTCCTCGCCGGCGTCTCTGCGGCCAACCCCACCATCTCTTTCCACCGCCTACCTAAGGTCGAGCTCCTCGACTCCGACCACTCCATGATGCCAGCCTTAGCGGTCGCCCGCCTCTCCAACCCGCACCTACGTGACTTTCTCGCCGGCGCCTCCCTGGACGTCCTCGTGGTGGACTTCTTCTGCAGTGCCGCCGTGGACGTGGCCACGGAGCTCGGCATGCCCGCCTACTTCTTCAACACCTCCGGCGCCCAGATCCTGGCTTTCTTCACGCACCTCCCGGTTCTGCATGGTAAAAGCACGAGGAGCTTCCGGGAAATGGGCGAAGAACTCGTGCATGTCCCAGGGATCACCTCCTTCCCGGCGACGCACTCCATCCAGCCGCTCATGGATCGCGACGGCGCGTCCTACAACACGTTGCTAAACGTGAGCCTCAACCTGTTCCGATCACAGGGCATCATCGTCAACACCTTCCGCTCGCTGGAGCCTCGTGCCATGGACACCATCCTCGCCGGGCTCTCCGGCCCAGCCGGCCTCTCGACACCACCGGTCTACTGCATTGGGCCGCTGGTCAAGTCGGAGGAGGTGGGCGTGAAGCGCGGCCACGAGTGCCTAGCGTGGCTGGACGCATAGCCCAAGGCCAGTGTGGCGTTCCTGTGCTTTGGCAGCCTCGGCCGGTTCAGCGCCAGACAGACCATGGAGGTGGCCACCGGACTGGAGGCTAGTGGACAGAGGTTCCTCTGGGTCGTGCGGAGCCCGCCAGGCGACGACACGACGACGGAGCCGCCGGACTTGGATGTGCTGCTTCCCAAAGGTTTCCTAGACCGAACCAAGGGCAGGGGCCTCGTCTTGAAGTCATGGGCACCACAGGGTGACGTGCTAGCACATCACGCAGTGGGCTGTTTCGTGACACACTGCGGGTGGAACTCGGTGCTCGAGTCTATTATGGCTGGCGTGCCTATGGTGGCGTGGCCGTTATACGCGGAGCAGCGGCTGAATGCGGTGTTCCTAGAGAAAGAGATGGAGCTGGCCGTCGTGATGGAAGGGTACGACAAGGAGGTGGTAGAGGCTATGGAGGTTGCCAAGAAGGTCAAGTGGATGATGGATTCAGAAGGCGGGAAGGTGCTCCGAGAGCGGACTCTAGCGGTGATGCGGCAGGCAAAAGAGGCTCTGCTCGAGGGTGGAGAATCTGAGGCGACGTTGGCGGGGCTTGTGGATGGGTGGATTCATGCTTGACATGTGTGCAACATCGTTTATAATTGTTTGGGGAAATAAGTAGTGAGTGTTATGTCTTTTTAAGGTGTGATTTTAGTTTCTTCATTACTGTAATATGTATTGCCTACACATAATGGAGAATTTTTCATACATTCCACTCCAAGCTTTCCATGTGCTAATATTTTGTCTGAAAATTCACATATCCAAAACCCTAGCAGATTCTTCTCATATTGGCTATCTTACCCCGTGAGTCTAGGAGGCCAGAAAATGAATAACATTGACGGTAAACTAATAGATGTGGTGCATTCGATCGGAAGTAAAAGTCCCCTACCTGCACCGGTCAATCTGCTTCCTCGCTCCTACAGGTGACTCCGTTGCCACACTCGATGTTTCGTTCTCCTGCGCGGTTTAGCCAAAGCCACATCAAGGACATCGTGTCGACCTTGTCTCTGTCTCAGTGTTGCCTGGCTCTCACATGTGGGAATCGACTTAACGCGCTAAATTTTTCCAATTGCCTGATTTAGCAAAAGTAAATAAAAATTTGTATGTGTTACTTACAACTACCAATCTTTGATCATGTGAAGATCCAAAAGCCAATCAGATTCTTCTCAGATTGGCTAGAGTTTGGAGAATGGACAACATTGATGGTCTAGCAACCGACGTGGTGCGTTTGTACCCCGTTTATGATGTTAGTGGTATCTTTGTGTCCCGGAGTTTCACCATGCTGAATAGTAAATTTGAAAAATAGCAAAAAAAAGTCAAAGAAAAACTGAAACTTTTACACATGAATGTTAAGAGAATCTTCTAGGTGCGTGCAAACTTTCAAGGTGTTTGGACATTTGAGGAGCGATTCTTGCCTATCTCACGGACTTCATGAAGGTGACCTGTTGCAAAGTTTTATGTCGGGCCACGCCTCGGCATCATTACACCAACACCATCCAGGTCATCCTGACCTTAACATGTAACAGTAGTAAAGTCAAAGTATCCATGTGTCCAAACATCAACAAGGAAATCGAGGAATCAACCTCGATGGATCCCACCCGATGTAACCATCAAGGTGACCAAAGAGGAATCACCCTCGATGGTCTATGCTTGAGGTGTTGCACGACAGAGTCGTCATCGGGAGTGGTGACGGAGGAATCATCCTCGATAACCACGACTGACTAGCTACACTACAGAGTTAGCATCATGAGTACTTTACAATGTGTCATCCTTAGTACTCGATAGTAGCTCTGTAGAGTCGTACAACTAAGGGAGTGCGCGGTGAATGTGACGGGCATGGCTTGTCGATCGGTTGATCGAGTCTTCGAGTCGCCGATGATGAAGCAGGGGCAACTAGAACCTATACTAAGCATTTGATATGCAGTAAGGTATAATAGTAGTTTAACAAAAATAGGGTATGCATCAGAATAGGAGCTATAATGATCAAAGGGGGGCTGGCCTTGCTGCTCTGCTATAAAAGCCTGATCATTAGAGGCGTAGTCGTACCCGGCAGTAGCGTCAATCTCGATGTCTACTGGAGAGAAGAGGGTGAAAGAAACAACAAATATAACGCAAGCAGGTGCAACACGGTGCATGACATGACAATATACAGTGCTAGGGATGAGCTAACGCAGTACTACACATCATAGACGGAGCCAGAAAATATCTGACGACATTTCCTGGGTGTTTGGCTATTACCGGACATATGATCCTAACGTAAAATGACCATCTTCATCATGCTAGGAGCATGTGACAGATGAACGAAAAGCGTATTCGGATTCTTTGAATTTTTTTGATCAACTTTCATGTATAAACCTTTTTCGTTCGAGCTACGGATTATTTTATATGAATTTATAAATATTAAACAATATTCTGATATTATTATATATTATTTTAATTTGGAAAACAATTTATGCGTCAGCATGATGTCATCCTCACGTCAGTAGTCAACAGGACTATTGATTGGTCAAAAGGGGGCCAGTGGACCCAGCTGCCACTGACTGGGCTTCCCGAGTCAGCTGGTTTGACTCGTCAATGGGTGCGGTGGGACCCATGTGTCAGCGTCTCAGGCCATTAAACCGTTTTTTATTTAAAACCTAACTAGTTTAGGTAGTGGCATGGGGCCCATTTGTTAGTGGCTAGGGTTAGTTTAATTAGGGGTTAGTGGCTTAATTAGGAGGGCCATGTCATTATTGTTGGTTAAGTTGCCGACGCTAATCCAGCGACGGCGGAGGTTGCCGGTCGATCGTGTAGAATATATGAATTGCAAAATGTATTGCTCTGCGTACATAGGCACGTATATATGAGTACAAAGGTGGGCCACGGACCTCGTCTATACAAGAACTAGGAGGCGGGCCCAATACACAATATACGCAGATCATATATACTCAACACCCCCCGCAGTCAAAGCGGCACCGCAGCTGACGCAAAGACTGGACCGGAACTCCTCAAAGGACGCCGTAGACAAGCCCTTGGACATGATATCGGCAAATTGTTGGGAAGTAGGGATGTGTAAAACACGAATATGGCCAAGGGCCACCTGTTCCCGAACAAAATGAATATCCAACTCAATATGCTTGGTCCGTCGATGATGCACCGGGTTAGCGGAAAGGTAGACCGCCGAGACGTTGTCGCAATAGACCACCGTGGCACAGTCGACAGGGCAAGAGAGCTCCTGAAGCAGCTGGCGAAGCCATGAACACTCGGCGACGGCGTTGGCCACCGCACGATACTCAGCCTCAGCACTGGAACGAGAGACCGTAGGCTGCCGCTTGGACGACCACGAGATAAGTGAGGGTCCAAGGTAGACACAATACCCCAAAGTGGAGCGACGAGTGTCAGGGCAGCCCGCCCAGTCGGCATCGGAGTAGGCAGTGAGGGCAGTGTCGGCGGAGGCGTGGAGCGTGATGCCAAGATCCATAGTGCCACAGATATAGCGGAGAATCCGCTTGACGGCAGCCCAGTGAACATCTCGAGGAGCATGCATATGAAGACACACCTGCTGCACGGCATACTGGATCTCCGGTCGAGTCAGAGTGAGGTACTGGAGAGCACCAACGATAGACCGATAGAAGGCAGCATCGGAAGCAGGAGAACCATCCGTGGCAGAAAGCTTGGCCTTCGTATCAACAGGCGTAGCGGCGGGCTTGCAGTTAAGCATGCTGGCGCGCTCCAGGAGCTCGTGAGCGTACTTCCGCTGATGAAGGAAGAAGCCATCCGGATGGCGCACCACCTCGACACCGAGGAAGTAGTGCAAAGGACCCAATCCTTGATGGCGAACTCAGCGCGAAGACGAGCCGTGAGCTGACTGAGGAGACCAACCGTACATGCTGTCAGGATGATGTCGTCGACATAGAGCAGCAAGTAGGCCGTGTCAGAGCCCTGATGATAGACGAAGAGTGAGGCGTCCGAGTGGGTAGAGCGGAACCCAAGCTGGTGGAGAAACGTCGCGATGCGCTGGTACCAAGCGCGCGGAGCCTGCTTGAGTCCGTACAAGGACCGCGAAAGCAGGCATATGTGGTCAGGAAGCGCCGGGTCAACAAACCCGGTGGGCTGCTGGCAGAAGACTTGCTCCTCGAGGTGACCATGTAGGAGGGCGTTGGAGACGTCCATCTGGTGCACCGGCCAAGCACGGGAGACCGCAAGGTGGAGAACCGTGCGAATCGTCCCGGGCTTGACTACCGGAGCGAAGGTGTCGATGAAGTCGATGCCAGCACGCTGTCGGAAGCCACGAACGACCCAACGCGCTTTATAGCGATCAAGGGTACCATCTGGACGGAGCTTGTGTTTAAAGACCCACTTCCCGGTAATCACGTTGGCATGCCGGGGACGGGGAACAAGCTGCCACGTCCGGTTGCGCAGAAGGGCGTCAAACTCCTCTTGCATTGCAGCCATCCAGAGTGGGTCACGAAGAGCGGCTCGAACGGAGGACGACAAAGGCGACGGCTCAGAGGTGGACGCCGCATGGACGTAGTCATCCGAGCCGTAGAGCGAGCTCGGGCGAAAAACACCTGTACGGGCACGGGTGACTGGACCGGCCACAGGCGCCGGGGGCGCCGAGGGCGTCGCGGAGGCCAGCGTCAGGGGTGCCAGGGGCGCCGATGCTGTGGCTGTAGGAGGCGCCGCATGTGGGGGCGCGCCTCAAAGCCAAGGGGCGGGCCAAGAGAGGCGTGCGAGCCCCCTGGGAGAGACGTCGAGGAGCCTGCGTCACCTGTGGCGGGAGGAACATCCGGGGGTACCTGCTGAAACGGAAACACATGCTCATCAAAGTAAACGTGTCGGGAAGTGAACACACGGTGGGAGACGGGATCATAGCACCGATATCCCTTGGAGTTAGAGGGGTAGCCGAGGAAGATGCAAGCGACAGATCGTGGTGCGAGCTTGTGAGAAGGAGTGTCGGCAGTGCTGGGATAGCAAAGGCACCCAAAAATACGCAAGTCGTCATAAGACGGGGGCGTACCAAAGAGAAGATGGTGAGGTGCGTAGTTCCACCGTGGGCGGCAGGGTCTAAGGTTAAGAAGAAGGGATGCAGTGGCGAGGCGGAGAACTGTGCCATGATGCGACAAGAAGGTGCGGAGAGCGAGATTGTCGAACTCTTTTCCATTGTCCGTCTGAAACGCAAGGATGGGACGCCCAAACTGCGTGCGGACATAGGAGTAAAAGGCCGTCAAGGTGGAGAGTGCATCCGACTTTCTGCGCAAAGGAAAAGTCCACACGTAATGAGAATAATCATCAAGAATGACCAGATAATATAAATAGCCCGAATTACTAGGAACTGGAGAGGTCCACACATCGCTATGAATGAGCTGAAAAGGAAAACAAGCAATGGTGGTGGAACTATTAAACGACAGACGAACATGTTTGCCGACTCGACAGGCATGGCAAGTGTGATCCTCCATCTTATTACAACTAAAACTGAAACTCCTAAGAATATGACGAAGTGTGACGGGGTTGGGATGACCCAAGCGAGCATGCCCGAGATCGACGCCAACGGAGAGAGCGACCGGTGCGGCGGTGGTGGAGGAAGACGGATGCACCGGATAGAGCTCGTCGGGGCTGTCACATCGGTGGAGCACCATCCTGGTTCGAGCGTCCTTGACACAAAAACCAATGCTGTCAAATTCAATAGTAACAGGATTTTCACGAGTGAAGCATTTAACAGAAACAAGGTTCTTAATAAGATCAGGAGACACAAGTATGTTAGACAAAGATAAAGGTGTAGAATTAGAAGGAAAGGAAGCGTGCCCGACGTGTGTGATGGGAAGTGTGGAACCGTCGTCGACAATGATGCGGCGGTCGGTGGAAACAGGACTGAAGGAGGCAAGGTTACCAAGATGAGCAAACACGTGAGTCGTAGCCCCGGTGTCCATGTACCAATCACCGCCGCCAGTGTAGTCGTTCGGCGTAGGCGCGGTGTGCAGCGCGGCGAGGAGCGCCGGATCCCAGGGTGCTGGTGGCAGGGCCGGCGAGGGTGGCGACGGGGCCGCAGAGAGACCATAGGCGCCGCTCAGCTGCGGCGGTGGGTATCCTCCGTACGGCTGCGGAGCCGCGTAGTACGCCTGGTGCGCCGGCGGGCGCGGCATGGGAAGGGTTGGTGTAGGAGCCCGTGGAACCGACATGGTGTAGGCATGAACAACGCCGGTCCACGGGTTGTAGCCGGAGGCCCATGGAGGAGGCACCTAGAACTGCTGCTGCTGCTGCTGACGGGGCTGGCCGGCGCCTTGTGACTGCTGCTGCTGACCGCCGCGGCAGCCCCCACCGCACCGCTCCCCGCGGTGCCGTTCGGCGGGAGGGGCGGGAGGGGCGGGCGGCCCATAGGGCAGCGGGAGCAGCCCCGGCTGCTGAGTGGCCGGGTATGGCGGAGGCGTCGGAAACGGCGCCGGGGGCGCGGTGGGGGCGGTGGGAGGCGCCGAGGCCCCGCCACGGGTGGTGCCGGCGGCGAGCGCGGTGTGGATGACCCGCGCCTTCACCTGCTTCATTCACCGCTCCTCCAAGCGGAGGTACACAACGAACTTGGCGAAGGACGGGTTGGGGATGAGGCTGAGATTCCCCGCGGCGTGGCCGCGGTCCTCGTTGAGCCCGACGGTGAGCGTGCTGAGGAGGGTGTCATCATCAATCTTTGCGCCAATATCACGAAGCTCGTTAGCGAGAGTCTTCAAGCGGCGACAATAGTCGTTGATAGAGGTGTTGTCCTGATGACACCCAAAGAACTCTTGCTGTAGAAAAACACGACGCTGGAGCCGGTTGTCGGTGAAGAGCCCGTTCAGCTTGGTCCACACGGCGCAGGCATCATCACCGTCCGTCACGACCGTGTGGAAGAGGTCGGGCGTGATGGTGAGAAAAAACCAGCGGATGATCGTGGTGTCGATGGTGGACCAGTCATGAAACGCGGGGACGAGGCTGGAGTCGACGGTGCCGTCCACGTGGTCGACGAGATAGTACTCCCGAAACACGAGGGAGAAGTATGTCTTCCACGTGTAGTAGGAGGAGTCCGTCTGGGAGAGACGAACCGACACCCGCTCGTAGATGTTCAGGTTGCGGATGTCGTTGACGTCGGGAGGGTTCGCCTCGGCAAACGGGTTGGAGTTGGTGGACACGAAGAAAGTGACGGACGACATGACGGCTAGGGTCGGCTCAGGGTTGCACGTGGGGTAGTGTTTGGTTCGGGTGGCGGTGGTGGATCGGCAGCAAGATGAGCAACAGCGAAGCAGACGAGCGGGCGAGCTGGCGAGGCGGCTAGCGACGAGCGATGGGATCTAGGAAAGCTAGCTAGATGGAGGCGGCAGCAATACGTGCAAGCTAGCTAGATGGAGGCAGCAGCAGTACGTACGCACGCGGGTGAGTAGGCAGGAGCGGCGATGGGAGCTAGGAAAGCTACAGCGGCGACGCGGCTAGGTGTAGCCAGTGGGCGCGACAGGGGCGCGGGGGGCAGCAGCTGGGTTGGCGGCGGCGCGGAGGCGGCGGCGGCAAGGCGAAAGCGAGGTCATAACCTAAAAACTGATACCATGTAGAATATATGAATTGCATAATGTATTGCTCTGCATGCATAGACACGTATATATGAGTATAAAGGTGGGTCACGGACCTCGTCTATACAAGAACTAGAAGACGGGCCCAATACACAATATACGCAGATAATATATACTCAACAGGTCGTTTCCGACCACGAGGGGATGCGTAGGTGGGGGAGTTCGAAATCCCAGAGTGTGACGGGTCTTCTGGCGGCCACGGCAAGACCAGGAGAGGCCGACAGTGGCGTCGGCGTCGAGCCATGGTGGCGGTGGCGCCCGGCCGGAGCGGGCTTTGGCTACAGGGGCGCAACGAGCAGGCTGCACAGCGCGGGGCAGCGGCAGGGCGCACACAGAGAGCACGTGGGTACGACGCGGTAGCCGCCGGGGCGGCGAGCACTGCAGCAGCAACACGCGGGGCATCAGACGGCCGTGGTGCGGGCGGCGCGGTTAGCGGGCGAGCAGCGGGAAGAGGGGAGGGAGGTCGGCCTCACTTGCGGTGTATGGAGGCGGGGGCGGCGAGGCGTGATGGAGCCGGCGAGGAGGAGGCGGAGACGCGGCGACGGGGTCCGGCGACGGGGCGGCTCGGCCGCGACGAGCCCGAGCTAAAGCTCGGGCAGAGGGGGGGAGATCGAATAGGGCGCGGGGGAGGGGAGGTAGGGTTCCGGGGTCGAGGGGGGCTTTATACGCCACGGCGGCTCGCCGGAGGGGCTCGGATGGACGGCGTGTGGCCATCCTGGCCATGGGCGGCCGTAAAGAGTCCACCTCCCCCCACCCCCCCGTGAACAGAGGAAGGGAATGAGTGGGGGTGGGGGGAGGGGGGGGGGGGGGCACGGGCTGGGCCGCCTCTAGACAGTAGGGTCCAGTAGCATTTAGGCTTAATTCCTTTCCCTTTTTGCTTCTTTTAAAACTTTCTGTCTTTTTTTATAAAAGGTACTGTTAAAAAATAAAAACCCAACCGATTTGACTTTTGTAAAACATGCCACTTAGTCAAATATTAGTGTAGCAATATTGGACATAGAAACAACAAGAATTGGGGCAAGTGAAAAAGTTTGGCAATTTTATAATTCAAAAGGCAATTAAATAAAAGTTTTGAACTCTATTATAGATGTTTTAGAGGCACAAACTTACTTTGTAAAATGTGGGTTACAATTTTATAAATACAAGGGGATTATTTTTAACCCCTACATGATTTTAGTTTTTTGGTTGGCGAAACTATTAAATCCAGTTTTCAAATGAATTTTGAAAATCCTTAGGAAATCCAAAGGGGACATGATTCCATTGTGATCAAGCATGGTTTAGCAAAAATGGAATAGCTTAATCCTCATGTTTATTGTACCTTAAATACAAACATCACTGTAGCATGAATCCAAGGGTATTACAACTCTCTCGTACTGAAAGAAATTCTCGTCCCAAGAATTAAGAGGTAGATGGGAGAAGATTGGGATATTTTGCCCGAAGGTTATCCTCACTTTCCCAAGTGGCGTCATCTTCAGAATGATTGGACCACTGCACTTTGAAGAACTTGGTAACCTTGTGACGAGTTTGACATTCAGTTTCTTAAAGAACGCGGGTCGGATGCTCTTTGTAAGTGAGATCATCATGCACTTCAATAAGTTCAGGATCCACTTCACGATGTGGGTCCTTGAAGCAATGACGAAGTTGCAACACATGGAAGACATCATGGATATGGGAGAATTTTGATGGCAGCTCCAATTTATAAGCCACATGTCCATGTTTTTCAATAACGCAGAAATGACCAACGTAGCGAGGAGCTAGCTTGTCCTTGACTCCGAACCGATGAGTGCCTTTCAAAGGAGTAACACGCCGATAAGCCTTATCACTGGTCTGATAGGTTTAACCCTGTGCTTTTTGTCATAATTACTCTTTTGATGGGACTGGACCGCCTTGAGATTATACCGAACAATGCGGACTTGCTCTTCAGCTTGTTGGATAATGTCTGGACCAATGAGTTCTCCTTCCCCAGTTTCTGACAAGTTGAGAGGGGTTCGGCATTTACTCCCATATAACACTTCAAAGGGGGCCATTTTCAGGCTGGCTTGATAACTGTTGGTATAAGAGAATTCAACATAAGGGAGAGATTCTTCCCACTTCTTGCCGAAAGAAATAACACAAGCTCGTAGCATGTATTCAAGGATTTGATTAACTCGTTCAACTTGACCTTAAGACTGAAGGTGATAAAGCAGTGCTCCAGGTAATATGAGCTCCCATTGCCTCTTGGAAACTATCCCAGAAGTTGGAGGTGATAATACTGCGATGGTATGAAATGATTTCCATCGGAATGCCATGAAGTGAAACAATTGTTGATGTATACAAGGCTGCTAATTGACTAGCAGTAATTGTCTTCTTCACTGGTAGAAAGTGTGCGACTTTTGAGAATTGGTTGATGATGACAAATATAGCATCATTAGCCTTCTATGACTTGGGAAAACCAGTGATGAAGTCCATCTGAATCTTGTCCCAATTCCAATCATGAATAGGAAGTGGCTTCACAAGTCCAGCCGGTTTCTGATGTTCATCTGTGACTCGGCGATAAACGTCACATTCTTCAATATAGAGAGCAATATCTTGCTTCATTCCAGACCACCAGTACTTTTGACGGATGTCCAGATACATCTTGGTACTTCCCGGATGAATAGATAAAGGGGTGTCATGTGCTTCTTTCATCACGCTCTTTGTCATAAGTTTGAATCGGGGAACCACAATGCGATCCTTGAAGTACAAATCTCCATCTTCAGCAAGCAAGAATTCCTTGAATTTCTCTAAGGCAAGATCTTCTTTCATCCTAAGAATGTAAGTATCCTTGTCTTGTGCGGACTTAATAGCTCTCAGAAGAGTCGATTCCATGACAAGGTTATTAAGAGAACCCTGTGGAACAATGTGAGCTTTTATACACTTATAGCTCTAGTGCATCATTTGCATGGCAATCCCTACTCCTTGCATTGACATCTATCGATGGGCTTCTCCATAGCCCGTTGGTACGCTTAGTTGATGTGAGACCATCTTCTCCACTTTTTACCCCTTTGATATATACCATCATATTTTATTCCACCTAAATTCTATGTCCAATGGTTCACGCTCATGTATTGCGGGAAGAATAAAAAGTTGATGCATATTGAAAAAGTACGATCCAATTTCCTGACTTGGGCACCGTGGTGCTTGACATTTGTATTAATGTGGTGAAGATGGAGCCATGTCTTGCTAATATGATAAAAGAATGGGGGTAAGCATTCTTTGAGGATCGTATACTTTGAAAGATTGATGATTTTGTTTCTTATACTTATAAGTATTGCTATGTTAATATTTATTAATTCATCATTTCTCAATGAGCATACAAGCATAAGATTTCAAATTCGATAGTATGTATGTGATAGCCTAGCTTATTAGGGATGATAGACTACTCATATCAATACGAAATTCCTTCTTTTCCGAGAGCCCATTCAAACAGAACTCCTAGGTTAAGCATGCTTGGCTTGGAGTGGTTAGAGGATGGGTGACTGATAATCCCCAAGTGCAAGGAATCATCATAGCAATTTCCAAAGGTTGAACTGATAAGTATGGAGTATCGAACCCACAAGGAGCTAAATGTAAGATCAATATTCTCTCAAGTCCTATCTGCCACTGATACGACTCTACGTACACCATGTTTGCTTCCATCTAGAAACGAGAAATAAAACTACATTGTGGGTATGAAGAGGATAGCTTTGCATGATAATGGAGAACTAAAATATGAAAAAATGTGTAGTTATCATAAAGTTAGAATATATTACAATATATTACAAATAGTGAGTGTGGAATAATGATGGTTCGGTGTGCGGAATTGTCCTTGGCAATTGTTACCAAGATTGGTGATCATTATTGCAATTTTATATGAGGGAGAATAATAAGCTAACATACTTTCTCTACTTGGATCATATTCACTTATGTTTGGAACTCTAGCAAGCATCTGCAAATACTAAAGATCATGAAGGTAAAACCCAACCATAGCATTAAAGCATCAAGTCCCCTTTATCCCATACGCAACAACTCCCTTACTCGGGTTTATGGTTCTGTCACTCAAGCAACCCACTATAAGCAAATCATGAACATATTGCCACACTTTATAGCAGGAATCCTTCATGTGTGCGTGGCACGGAAGGCACCATAGGACAGCACCAAAATAAACATGCAACTCAAACCAATCTAGATCATCAATCAACCCATAAGACAAAAATAAATCTACACAAAACATCATAGGATGGCAACACATCATTGGATCATAATATGTGGCATAAAGCACCATGTTCAAGTAGGGGATTATAGCGGGATGCGGGAGAGTGGACCGCTGAAAAGATATGAGGAAGGTGATGAAGAAGGTGATGTTGATGAAGACGATCACCGCGGAGATGGATCCCCCGATGGCACTCCGGCGCCACCAAGAGAGAGGGTGAAAGGGTCTCCCCCTTGTGCTTCATCCTTCATGGCCTCCCAGTAGATGGGGAGAGGTTCTCCCTCTGGTCCTTGGCCTCCATGGTGATGATGGCACCTCTGTCTTCCTCCTCTGTGGTCTCCGGTGATGTTGACCCCCTCCAGCAAGGTGCCGGAGAGGGCCAAGATTGGTTTTTCGTGGCCATAGAGACTTGCATCGGCAGAACTTCTTATCTAGGTTTATTTTCGGGGTTTCTATATTTATAAGGATTTTTGGCGTTGGAAACAAGTCCAGAAGGTTCCCGAGGAGCCCACAAGCCAGGGGGCGCGCCCTAGGGGGCCGCGCCCTGGTGGCTTGTGCGTACGTCGGGACTCCTCTCCGGTATCTTTTTACTCCAGTATTTTTATATTTTCCAAAAATATTCTCCGAAATTTTCAGCCCATTCCGAGAACTATTATTTCTGCACAACAAACGACACCATGGTAGTTCAGCTGAAAACAACGTCAGTCTGGGTTAGTTCTAATAAAATCATACCAAAATCATATAGAATTATTGTAAACATGGCATGAATACTTCATAAATTATAGTCACGTTGGAGACGTATCAACATCCCCAAGCTTAATTCCTGTTCGTCCTCGAGTAGGTAAATGATAAAAGAAATAATTTATAAAGTGTGAATTCTAGCATAGTTCATAAATTTGATCAATGATAGTTCCAAACACTTTTTCTAGCATCATTATATATCATAAACAGTAGCTCATCTCATAAAACTTCTCATGATGAAGTAACAAGCTATTCACATGTTAAAGTATAGACTATAAAGTTTCTTGAAAACTAACAAACTATGCTTTCAGTCACCAAACAATTGCAATTCATCTTATTTTCAGGAAGGGTCTATGTAAGAGTTTGATTTAGCAAATTTCACATACTCAACTACCATATAGTCTTCCATGATTGCTAACACTCAAAGCATATTTTTAGAGCAAATAGCATCCGTCGAACACAGAGAAAGATAGGGGCTTAATGTTTCGCCTCCCAACTTATTTATCATATGGATAATTTTCAACAATAATAATTCATGATCAAATATATCTAAATGGCCATATATGCTTGGATCTGTCCCCACCACATTATGCTTACCAACTAAAGAATAATTGAGGTTGAACTAAGAAGGAATACTATTGACTGATGCATAAAAGTAAATACATGAAAGTAAAAGATAGGCCCTTCGTAGAGGGAAGCAGAGGTTGTCATGCGCTTTTTGTTTTTGGATGTGCCAACCCTTAATGCAAAGGAAGGTCACGTTGTATTGCACTTTGTGATAGCAACCTTTATTATGCAGTCCGTCGCTTTTATTTTTTTACCATCACAAGTTAGTACAACGCTTATTTTCCTTACAATAAAAGATCATACATATTTAGGAGCATTTTAATTGCTTTTTGCACCGGTGACAACTTACTTGAAAGATCTTACTCAATACATATGTAGATATAGTGGACTCTCATTGCAAAACTGGTTCAAGGGTGCTTGGATGCACAAGTAATATTTCTACTTGGTGCGGAAGTTTTGGCTAGTGAGAGATGGAAGCAAGAACCACATGTTGGAGTATCCATAACAATATAACTTCTACACAAATATACCCAAACATAACTCATTAAGTTGTCTTCCTTGTCCAATTTCAACTAATTTGCTCGAGTTTGAAAACAATTAATTAGCTCACAATCATAGAAGATGTCCAATATAGTATATTTATATGTGGAATCTCTCTTCCTTCAATATTCTTTCATGAATTGTTCAAGTGACCAATGTGTTGTTTGCTAACTTTCAATAAATTTTACCACCTATACTTATTATGTGTGAAGTCATTACTCCCCATGGGATAAGTATATGAAGCATATTTAATTTCAAAATTATGATACTCAATTCATTCACCCATTTACTCATAGGATATAAGTGAAGCACGAGAGTTAATGACAAACTACTCCAAAAGGATATAAGTGAAGATCAATGCGTAGTTAGTTAGTTAAATAGCCATGTGAGGACTCTCTCTTATTAAAAATTTCAGATACAATGATTTTATTGGAACAACAAACAAAATAAAATGTCATTGCAAGTATAGCACACATCATGTGAACGAATAAAAATTTAGGCTCAACATAGGCTAACCGATAATTGTTGATGAAGAGAGGTGGGGTGCATAGAATCCCCAAGCTTAGATACTTAAGACTTCTTGAAATATTTACTTGGGGTGCCTTGGGCATCCCCAAGCTTGAGATTTTGTATTTTTTTCAATCCTCTCATATCCTGGTTTCACCTATTCTCAAAAACTTCATCCACAGAAAACTGAAAAAGAACTCATGAGATAGGTTAGTACACATAAAAACAAATCAACACTTCATGTACTGCCAAGACAAGTTGCACAATAATTTTAAAACACTAGGCATTGTATATTATCATTTCCGCAATTTATATCTGCCAATATAGACTATGGAAAATATAGGATAAGTAGATAACAAAACCATGACAACAATCTGTCTAAACAGAACAGTATGTAGCAACTTATTAAACCAATGTACTTATGTAACACTAGAACTTATGAAAATTTAGGGAATGCTAAATAATTTATATGAAATACATTGTAAAATTTTGAGAAGCTTTCCACGTTCCAGTAAAATATGAAAATCCAAGCACTACAGAAAAAGTTTCTGTTTTTACACAGCACACATCAAAACATGCAATGCAAGCATCCTAATGCAATTCTTGGAAATTTTATTTAAAAAAAAGATTACAAATAATACCTATCATAGAACAAAATAAATAAAATGACACTCAAAGAAAAACTCATATTATGTGACGAATAAAAATATAGCTCCAAGTAAGATATATCGATAATGTTGAAGACGAAAGAGGGGATGCCTTCCGGGGCATCCCCAAGCTTAGGCGCTTGAGTATTCCTTGGATATTACCTTGGGTGTGCCTTGGGAATCCCCAAGCTTAGGTTATTGTCGCTCCTTGTTCTCCTCATATCGGTGTCTCACCCAAAACTTGAAAACTTCAATCACCCAAAACTTAACGGAACTTCGTGAGAAGTGTTAGTGTAATAAATAAAGATCATTCACTTAGGTACTGTAAAGACAAGATTAATAATTGTTATAACATAATAACTAATGTACTATATCATTCCCATAATTCATATCGCTGAATATAAGCTATTGGAACACTAAAACAAGCAAACTATGCATGCAAATCAGAATCTGTCAAAAATAGAATAGTCTGTGAAGATCTGTAGTATAACCATAATTCCCTATCTCTAAAAATTGTGAAAATTCAGTAAAATGTAGGAAACTGGTATATCAATCATGTGTAAAAATTTCATAAGCTTTTGAAACATCAGTAAAATCACATAATTCATATACTGGACGCAAAACTTTCTGTTTTTGCACAGAATCAAACAAACAAGTTTCCACGCTATCCCAACGGCTTTACTTGTCACTTTATTGAAATAAAAGACACAAAACATGATTACTATAGTCGATTAATCATGTTAACACACAAAAATAGAAAGTAAAAGTGTTGGGTTGTCTCCCAACAAGCGCTTTTTCTTTAATGCCTTTTTAGCTAGGCATGACATTTTAATGATACTCTTCCAAGCCTGATTCCGACGATAATTTTATTCATATTGTAAAAGATAAAAGTGGAGTTCATAGATTATTATAC
Organism: Hordeum marinum; assembly: GCA_022496015.1. NCBI lineage: Eukaryota > Viridiplantae > Streptophyta > Magnoliopsida > Poales > Poaceae > Hordeum > Hordeum marinum. Next base: position 34,053,165 of record CM039674.1, read on the forward strand.
AATTTATATATATTAAACAATATCCAAGCTCAAAATATATAAGTGAAGCACACAAAGCATTCTATAAAGCCATACTCAAAAGTTTTAAGTGAAGCACAAATAACATTCTACAAAGCCATACTCAAAAGATTTAAGTGAAGCTCATGAAGAATTATACAAATCAATGAATGACCATCTCATACTAGAAGGGTGCATAAAGGAAAATAAAAACACTAAAGATGCATATCATGTGAACAACACAAAAACCGAGGTATACCGGTAATTGTTGAAGAATAAAGATGGGATACCTTCCGGGGCATCCCCAAGCTTAGATGCTTGAGTCTCCTTGAAATATTTACTTGGGTGCCTATCCCCAATCTTGAACTCTTGTCTCTCCGTATTCTTCTTATATCGATACCTCCTCGATCTTCGAACACTTCATTCACACAAAACTTAACAAAACCCTCGTGAGATCCATTAGTGTAACAAAGCAAAATACTACTTTAATTACTGTAATGAACTCATTACAAATTCATATTAGCAGTATATATACTGTAGTACAACTTCACCATGGTTCATACCTCCAATACAACCCATAGATTCATCAAAATAAGAGAACAATGCATAGAAAACAGAATTTGTCAAAAACAGGACAATCTGTAGCAATTTGGAAACTTGGTATACTTATGTAACTAAAACAATTCTGAAACATTAGAAAAAATTAAATAAATTGCATAGCAGTACTGTGTAAAAAATTTAGAAACTTTTGATATTCAACTAAAAAATGTAAATTCACGCACTATAGACAAAGTTTGTGTTTTTGCACTGCACACACCAAACAAGCAATCTAATCAGCCTAAAAGAAAATCTTGGCACATTATTTCTATAATACAATGGATATATACAAGGGAATTATTATTTTTAATAATCTTCCATGAAAAATTCTACATTGTTTCTATGAGCATGAACACAAGTATTCAAGATCAACCCTCAGTTCTCCAATGCACAACGTTCCAATCACTTCTCTTATTTGAAAAACTTCTTAGGCATAAGAGGCAGGTAATTAGTTTGTATTATTAATTTTTTAAATTTTTTTGTTTGTTTCACCCAAAACTAAAGAAATCAAAAAGGGGAAACAAAATCTACTTAGTGAAGAAAGCAAACAAGCACACACGAGAATATCAACCCCACGCTATTGCTCCCCGGCAACGACGCCAGAAAAGAGCTTGATAATCCCAAGTGCAAGGAATCATCATAGAAATTTCCAAAGGCACCATAAAAGAGCTTGATAATCCCCAAGTGCAAGGAATATACCACTGATACGACTCTACATACACCAAACGTTTGCTTCCATCTTGAAACAAGAAATAAAACTACGTTGTGGGTATGAAGAGGATAGCTTTGCATGATAACGGATAACGAAAATATAAAAGTAGGTGCTGTTATCATAAAGTTAGAATATATTACAATATATTACAAATAGCGAGTGTGGAATAATGATGGGTTGGTGTGCGGAAATGTCCTAGGCAATTGTAAACAAGATCGGTGATCATTATTGCAATTTTATATGAGGGAGAGGCATAAGCTAACATACTTTATCTACTTGGATCATATGATCTTCTGATTGGAACTCTAGCAAGCATCCGCAACTACTTAATATCATTAAGTTAAAACCCAACCATTTCATTAAAGCATCAAGTCCCCTTTATCCCATACGCAACAACCACTTTACTCGGGTTTATGCATATGTCACTCAAGCAACCCACTATAAGCGAATCATAAACGTATTGCAACACCCTATAGTGGTAATCCTTCACGTGTGCACGGCACGAAAGGCACCATAGGACAACACCAAAATAAACATACAACTCAAACCAATCTAGATCATTAATCAACCCATAGGACAAAAGAAATCTACTCAAAACATCATAGGATGGCAACACATCATTGCATCATAATATGTGGCATAAAGCACCATGTTCAAGTAGGGGATTATAGTGGTATGCGGGAGAGTGGATCGCTGAAAAGATATGAGGATGCTAATGATGAAGGTGATGTTGATGAAGACGATCACCGCGGTGATGATTCCCCCGATGGCACTTCGACGCCACCGAGAGAGAGGGGAAGAGAGTCTCCCCCTTGTTATTCCTCCTCCATGGCCTCCCCCTAGGTGGGGAGAGGTTCTCCCTCTGGTCATTGGCCTGCATGGTGATGATGGTCCCTCCGTCTTCCTCCTCCATGATCTCGGTGATGATGACCCCCTCCGGCAGGGTGTCGGAGAGGGTCAACATTGGTTTTTCGTGGCTACAGAGGCTTGGGGCGGCGGAACTTCTGATCTAGGTTTATTTTCGGGGGTTTCTATATTTATAAGGATTTTTGGCGTCGGAAACAAGCCGAGAAGGTTCCTGAGGAGCCCACAAGCCAGGGGTCGCGCCCTAGGGGGAGCCCTGGTGGCTTGTGGCCGCCTCGGGACTCCTCTCAAGTATGTTTTTGATCCAGTATTTTTTATATTTTCCAAGAATATTCTCCGTAAATTTTCAGCCCATTCTGAGAACTTTTATTTCTGCACAAAAAACGACACCATGGTAGTTCTGCTGAAAACAGCGCGAGTCTGGGTTAGTTCTAATAAAATCATAGAGAATTATTGTAAACATGGCATGAATACTTCATAAATTATAGATACGTTGGAGACATATCAGTGACCGACCGAAAAGTTGGTCCCGAGTGTGCATGAATGAGCACAAAGTGCGCACAAAAGACTAATATTGATATGTGGGTCAGTCTAGATCCTTCCAGAAGTAACGATCATCGGCGGGTGTCTTTGATACGTGTCGAGGACGAGCAAGAATTAAGCTTGGGGGTGCTTGATAGGTCTCCAACGTATCTAATTTTTTTATTGTTCCATGTTGATATATTATCATTCTAGGATACTTTTTGGGTCTTTATTTACCAATTTATAATATGTTTAACACTAACCTATTGACCCAGTGCCCAGTCCTAATTGTTGTTTTGTGCATGTTTTTCACTTTTCAGGTTTACAATACCAAATGAAGTCCAATTGCCATCAAACTTTTTGATGATTTTTTCTAGACCAAAAGAGGACGTGGAAACTTCAGAAGGAGGTCGGGGGCCACGCAATCCAATAGGGCATATGCCCTGGGGGGCGCCCTGATGGCTTGTGCCTCCCTCGGGCGCCTCTCGATGCCCTCTGTGGCCTATAAATTATCATAAATCATGAAAACCCTGGAGGCAGTCTCGAAACCCTTTTTCCTCTGCCGTAAGTCTCTGTTCCGCCGCGAGGCCATTTGGAGCTCTGTTTCGGCACCCTGTCGGAGGGGGCGGGGCGATCACAGAGGGCCTCTACATCAACCTTGCCGCCCTCATGACGATGTGTGAGTATTTCACCACAAACCTATGGGTCCATAGCTAGTACCTAGATGGAAATCTCTCTATCTCTTGATCTTCCATACTATGATCATCACATCTTTGCTTTGATCTATCTGACGTAATCGTATTGTGTGGTGTGTTTGTTGGGATCCGATGAATTGTGGATTGATGTTAAGATTATTCAAGAAAAGTACATTGGCCAAGTAGATTCATAATGCTCTTTGATTTATTGATGTGCTTTGGCCAAGTAGATTGAATTATCTTTATTGGGAGTGGTGTGTTGTGGTAGGTTCACCCTGACGAGTTTCTATATCCTAGTGACAGAAGGGGACAAGATGCAACTTTGTGTTGTTTCTACTAAGGATAACACGATGGGGTTTATTCATATTGCTTGAGTTTACTTTGTCTACATCATGTCATCATTCTCCATGCATTACTAAGTTTTACTTAATACTCTAGATGCATGCTGAATAGCGGTCGCTGAGTGGAGTGATAGTAATAGGTGCAGGCAGGAGCCGGCCTATTTGTCATGAAAATCACATAACTATCTGCTTTTCTATCAATTTCCCAACAATAATTTGTTACCTACCGTATGTTGCCTACATGAGAAATGCCGCTAAGGAAAACTATGGCTCCGAGTCTATTCACTTATATATTCAAAATCACTATTGTTTCCTTGCTTCCATTATTTGTCTTTTATTTTATTTTGCACTTTACAATTATCTACAAAACTAATTTTCTTACAAATAACAAGACCAAGGGAATTGACAACCTGCTTACCCGCATTGGATGCAAGTTGTTTCTTCTTTTGTGTGCATCCGCCGAAGATGGTTGAGGATTGATATTCGTATTGGTTCGATAAACCTTGGTTTCATAACTGAGGGAAATACTGGTACGTCTCCAACATATCTATAATTTTTGATTGTTCCATGCTGTTATATTATCAATCTTGGATGTTTTATATTCATTTTATAGCAACTTTATATCATTTTTTGGGACTAACCTATTGACATAGTGCCAAAGTACCAATTGTTGTTTTTGCTTGTTTTTTACTTCACAAAAAATCAGTATCAAATGAAGCCCAAACACCGTGAAACTTTTTGGAGAATTTTTTTGGGCCAGAAGACAACCTGTGGGCCAGAGAAATGCCAGAGAAAAAGGTGAGGTGGGGAACACCCACCAAGGTGCGCCACAGGCCCCTGGAGTGGCCTGGTGGGTGGTGCCCACCTCGGGAACCCCCTCCACCGAGTATCTCCTCTATAAATACCCAAATATTCAGAAAACCCTAGGGGGGGTCGATGAAACACAATTCCAGCCGCCGCAAGTTCCAGAACCACAAGATCCAATCTAACACCATCACAAAGGGGTGCATCGTCTTCATGGGTCCCTCTCCGATGATGCGTAACTAGTCCACCATAGACCTACGTGTCCGTAGACAGTAGCTAGATGGCTTTCTCTCTCTCTCTCTCTCTCTTGATTCTCAATGCAATGTTCTCTTGGAGATCTATTTGATGTAATGACTTTTGTAGTGTGTTTGTTGCGATGCGATGAATTTTGAGTTCATGATCAGTTTCTATCCATGAATATGATTTGAGTCTTCGTTGATCTCTTATTTGCATGATTACTTATAACCTCGTATTTCTCCTTCAAATCTTTGATTTAGTTAGGCCAACTAGATCGGTTTTTCTTGCCATGGGAAGATGTGCTTTGTGATGGGTTCAATCTTGTGGTGTCCTTTCCTAGTGATGGAAGGGGTAGCAAGGCATGCATGTATCGTTGCCATTAAGGATAATAAGATGGGGTCTATCCCTACATGAATAGATCTTGTCTACATCATGTCACTGTTTTTATTGCATTACTCTGTTCTTCCATGAACTTAATACACTAGATAGCGGTCAATCAAAATATCAAACGAATACCAAATTCACATGATTACTTATAACAAGACTTATCCCATGTCCTCAGGAACAAACGTAACTACTCACAAACCATGTTCATGTTTATAATCAGAGGAGTATTAATTATCATAAAGGATCTGAACATATCATCTTCCACCAAGTAAACCAACTAGCATCAACTACAAGGAGTAATCAACACTACTAGCAACCCACAGGTACCAATCTGAGGTTTGAGACAAAGATCGGATACAAGAGATGAACTAGGGTTTGGAGAGGAGATGGTGCTGGTGAAGATTTTGATGGAGATTGACCCCCTCTCTATGAGAGGATCGTTGGTGATGACGATGGCTTGATTTACCCCTTCGGGAGGGAAGTTTCCCTGGCAGAACAGCCCTGCCGAAGCTCTAGATTGGTTCTGCCCAAGTTCCGCCTCGAGATGGTGACGCTTCGTCCTGAAAGCTCTCCCTTGATTTTTTTCCAGGTCAAAACCCAACATATAGGAGAAGATGGGCGTCGGGGGCCAGCCAGGTGGGCCACAAGCATGCTAGGCGTGGCCAGGGGGTGGTCACGCCTGGCAGGCTTGTCACCTCCTAGTGGCCCCGCTCTGGTATTAGTTTTGCCCAATGTTTTTTATATATTCCAAAAGAATTCTCCGTAAATTTTCAGGACTTTTGGAGTTGTGCATAATAGGTATATCAGATTTGCTCCTTTCCTAGTCCAGAATTCCACCTGTCGACATTCTCCCTCTTCATGTAAACCTTGTAAAATAAGAGAGAAAAGGCATAAGGATTGTACAATAACGTGTAATAATAGCCCATAATGCAATAAATATCAATATAAAATCATGATGCAAAATGGACAAATCATGTTGCATCATCCCTTCCTCTATGGGGAAATACCAATGCAGTATCAAGCCACGTCAAAGGAATTTCTTGCGCCATTGCTAGGGACGAAGCAATCTCTCTAGCGTGCCAATCTTGGACGTCGGGGAGACATCATCAACATCTATCAGGTTCCTAATCAAAAATCCCATCTCCTTGCAATTTACATTATTTGTCGTTTGCCTCTCGTTTTCCTCTCCCCCACTTCACAAAAAAATGTCGTTTTATTCGCCCTCTTTTCCGTTTGCCTTTTTGCTTGTTTGCCATCTTTGCTTGTGTTGCCATATGCCTTTTATTTCCTTGCATCTTCTCTTGCTAAAGATCAATTGATATGGATCCTTATCCACTTGCTAATTTTTTCAAAAAAAGAAATTATGATGAACCAATTGCTAGTGAGTTGAGTGCACTTGATTATCTCTATGAAGTTTTATTTGAACCTCATGAATCTGAATTTTTTTGATGAAGTGTTGGAAGAATAAATTTATAAGGTGATTCATGATAGTTCCTTGAATGAAAAGCATGATTTTCATGTTGTTAGTATGAATTCTCTGAATGTCCATGATGCTAATGATATGCAAAACCACAAGCTTGGGGATGCTATGCTTGATGAAGATGATATTTTTTGTTCCCCAAGCTTTGCTGATGACACATATGCTATAATTGGTAATCATAACCATGAAACTTGTCATCATTATTTTGTTATTAAATTTGGTTATGACAATCAAGTGTCACATGATAGTTATTTTGTGGAGTTTTCTCCATCTACCATGAATGAAAAGGAGTTTGCTTATGTGAAGAGTGATACATTTTCTATGCTTGTAGATCATAAAAAGAAGGCTTTATGTGATAGTAATATTGTGAGATTCCTTCATGATTCTACTGAAAATTATTATGAGGGAGGAACATATGATTGTAGGCATTGCAATAATATCAGGTTTCCTACCTATGTGTTCAAAGTTTCGAAGTTATGCTTGCTTTGTCATCTTATGCTAGTTGATTCTTGCTCCCATAGATTGTTTGCTTATAAAATCCCTATGCTTATGAAGTATGTTAGACTTAAATATGTTTTCACATGTATTATGATGCTATCTTCGTGCTTTAGCTCTTGTATTCTATGTGAGCATCATTATTAGCCTAAGCCTATCTTGATGGCTATAAAGAAAGAGCTTGTTGGGAGGCAACCCAATGAATAAAATTGATTTTACATTTCTTTCTATTTTTGAGTGTTTTAAAAATTATTATTCTATTATGATTGTGCTGTTATGTTTTATTTAGTGTTTGTGCCAAGTAGAACCTTTAGGATGATCCATAAGATGAGTAGAAACAATGCTGAATCTAAAATAGAAACTTTACCTCCAGTGCATGAATTTTCATTTTTATTGGAGCGTAATAATAGGATGAAATTTTAACACAGTATTTCTATACAAATGCTTTATGTTTTCCTAATAGTTTGGAATTTTTAGATTTTCAGAAGTATGGCTAGAGTACAGTTTACTACAGACGGTTATGTTTGAGACAGATTCTGTTTTCGTTGCATTGTGTGCTTGTTTTTATGAATCTATGACTTGTATTGGGGGGTATAAGTCATGGTAAAGATAAAATAAAGTATATATTATGAAAATAATAAAATATGAATGGGTTTACAACAGTACCTAAAGTGGTGATTTCCTTTATTATACTAACGGATCTCATGAAGATTTTGTTAAGTTTTGTGTGATTGAGGTTTTCAAGTTTTCGGTGAGATCACGATTGATGAAGGAATAACGAGTAAGAAGAGCTTAAGCTTGGGTACGCACATGGCACCCCAAGGTAATATCCAAAGAGTAACAAGCAACTAAGCTTGGGTATGCCCCCAAGTGGCATCCCCTCTTTCTTCTAACAATCATCGGTATTTTACTTGGAGCTATATTTTTATTCATCATATATCATGAGTTGTGCTTGGAGCATATTGTATCGTTTGAGTTTTTTATTTATTTTCTTTTTATAATTGATTGACACAACTATTTGAGAGAGCCAAAAATATGCTATGATATATTAGAACTGCTCTATAAGCTTCACTTATATCTTTTGAGCTATGGAATTGCTGTAGTGATTCACTTATATCTTTTTGAGCATGGTGTGCTTTTACTTGTTTGAAGAAATGCTCTCATGGTTCACTTATATTAATTTGAAAGTTAGTAATTTGAATAAATCCTCTCATGCTTCACTTATATTGTTTTGAGAGATGAAACTTTATCCTCATGATCTTCACTTATATCTATGTGAGCTTGTCAAAAAGCAATGTCAATATATTAAACTAGTCCCAAAGTGATAGATATTCAACAGGGATATAATAAAAACTTTCATGAAGATCATTGGACAAATTAAACTTGATTCTTTTTAATTTTTGAGACATGATGATAGTAATATGTGAGTTATGTTAGTGAGTAATTATGCTTAGTAAGAATATTGGTGTTAAGGTTTGTGATTCCTTATGCAAGCACGAAAGTCAATAGTGTTAGTTATATGCTTAATCTCGCTTAGGTGATTTTTTGTTTCTTGGTTGGTTGCTTCTCAATCTATTTTCTAGTCTTCACTTGTACTAAGTAGAAATACTACTTGTGCATCCAAAATCCTTAAAATCAGTTTTGCCATATGAGTCCACCATACCTACCAATATGCGGTATTTCCATGTCGTTCTAAGAAAATTTTTATGTGCCATCTCTAATTTTCAAAATAAATTTTCCTTTTTGTGTGCTCGTACCGCTCGTGAAGCGGAAGGGGGTGACCGATATTTTTCCGTGCTAGATGTGTTATTCTCAAGATGAGTGTTTATTCACTTGTCATTGCACGAGAGTATGGCTGTAATAGGGATGCCTAGTCCCGAAATGAAAAAAGAAATTTACTTTATGTTGAATATTAAATTCCTTGGAAAGAGTTGGGGTGGAAGGCAACCGCTGATTCGGCTAGACATGGAAAGTGAAAGAATGGTGGAAAAAGGAATAAACTTTATTTTCTGTTTGGGAACCGCTTATGATGTATCTAGCATGGAAAGATATTGAAATCTCCTGCTCGTTTTCGTTGACAGGAAAGGCATGCCACCCAAAATATTTTTCTTCACCAATTTAAACCTTGAACTCTGGCACCTCTACAAATCCCTACTTCCCTCTGCGAAGGGCCTATCTATTTACTTTATGGAATTTTTATTTTTACTTGAGTCCCCATCTTGTCTTATAAAGCACCAACTAGGGGGCACTATGATCATACTTGAGCATTAGGTGTGGCTAATATTTGAGTTTGTTTCATGAATGGATCAATGATTGAGCATGATGGTCTAGGGATAACTTGCTTTAGTATTGATATTTTGAAAGACATGGTTGCTTGTTGATATGCTTGAGTATGAAAGTTTTCATGTCAAAAGTAGACTATTGATTTGAACCATCTATAAGTCCAAATATCCATGCTACAAATAAAATAATCTGTGATGAACATGTTAGGTAGCATTCCACATCAAAAATTCTGTTTTTATCATTTACCTACTCGAGAATGAGTAGGAATTAAGCTTCGGGATGTTGATACGTCTCCAACGTATCTATAATTTTTGATGGTTCCATGATTTTATATTATCAATCTTGGATGTTTTATAGTCATTTTATCACAATTTTATATAATTTTTTGGGACTAACATATTGCCATAGTGCCATAGTGACAATTGTTATTTTGTGCTTGTTTTTTACTTCGCAGAAAATAAGTACCAAACGAAGCCCAAACACCTTGAAACTTTTTGGATATTTTTTTTGGCCCAGAAGACACCTAGTGGGACACATAAGTGCCAGAGAAGAAGGCCGATGTGGGGAACACCCACATGGGCACGCTAGAGGCCCCTGGCATGATCTGGTAGGTGGTGCCCACCTCGGGACCCCCCTCCATCGACTATCGCCTCTATAAATACCCAAATATTCGGAAAACCCTAGGGGAATCGACGAAACACAATTCCAGCTGCCGCAAGTTCCAGAACTGCGAGAACCAATCTAAAACCATCACGGAGGGGTGCATCGTCTTCATGGGTTCCTCTGCGATGATGCGTGAGTAGTCCACCATAGACCTACAGGCCCGCAGGAAGTAGCTAGCTAGATTGCTTCCTCTCTCTATTTTGATTCTCAATACAATGGTCTCTTGGAGATCTACGCGATGCAATGACTTTTGCGGCGTGTTTGTTGGGATCCGATGAATTTTGAGTTCATGATCAGTTTCTATCCATGAATATGATTTAAGTCTTCTTTGATCTCTTATTTGCATGATTACATATAGCCTCTTATTTCTTCTTCGAATCTTTGGTTTAGGTAGGCCAACTAGATCGATTTTTCTTGCCATGGGAAGAGGTGCTTTGTGATGGGTTCAATCTTGCGGTGTCCTTTCCGAGTGACAGAAGGGGCAGCCATGCACGCATGTATCGTTGCCATTAAGCATAACAAGATGGAGTCTATTCCTACATGACTAGAACTTTTATACATCATGTCACCGTCTTATTGCATTAATCCATTTTCCATGAACTTAATACACTAGATACATGCTGGATAGCCGTCGATGTGTGGAGTAATTCAAGTAGATGCAGAATCGTTTTGGTCTACTTATGTTGGACATGATGACTATATAATGATCATTGCATGGATATCGTCATTATTATTTGATCTTCTACCAATTGCCCAATAGTAATTTTTTCACCCACCGTGTGCGGTACTCATGAGAGAAGCCACTAGTGAAACCTACGGCCCCCGGGTCTACTTTTCCAACATACTTTTTCCGATCTATCTTTTTCCCGTGTTTGTTTTCAGATATATTAATCCAAAAACCCCAAAAATACCTTTATATACTTTTTATTTACTTATTTTATTTTGTGTTCTTGCGAGATCTATTTACCCAAACTATCAAAATCTATTCTATCTTTCTATCGTTGAGACCTTGACAACCTCTCTTACGCGTCGGGTTGCAAGTATTTGTTGTTTGTGTGTAGGTGTTGTTTACATAGGTGCTTGATCTTCCTCTACGGATTGATACCTTGGTTTGATAACTGAGGGAAATACTTACCATCGTTATGCTGCATTATCCCTTCCTATTTGGGGAAATATCGATACAATCTCAAGCCACGTCAAATACTTACCCACTTTGTGCTGCAATTACTTTTTCCTCTTCAAGGAAAACCCGTCGCAGATCACAAGTATCAATGGATACTTTTGGTGAAATTGGAGTATCTAGGTGACATTAGAGTTCATTGATGCGTATCATACGGTGTTATTTTGGTACAAACTCTAGGGCTATTTTTGACACTTATAGGGATGTCTCAATAGATTGATTGAAAATGATAACCTTGAGGTGGTTAGCTACCTACAACAATTTCTTCTTTTGTTCTCCGCTATTGAGAAGAGCCTTGGAGTGGATCTTTGTCGCATGTTGAGGGATGGTTATATGATTCAATTATGTTAGCATTGTTTAGAGATTTCACTAGTTATAGTATAAACCCAAGGCCTTGTTTCCAAGCACTGCAATACCGTTTGTGCTCACTTTTTTCACTTTTTACCTTGTTGTTTTTATATTTACAGATTACAAAATCCTATTTATACCATCCATATTACACTGGTATCACCATTTCTTCGCCGAACCAGTGCACCTATACAATTTACCATTGTATTGGGTGTGTTGGGGACACAATAAATTGCTTGTATTTGATTGGAGGGTTGTTTGAAGAGACCATCTTCATCCTACACCTCCCATGGATTGGTAAACCTTAGGTCATCCACTTGAGGGAACTTTGTTGTTTTCCTACAAAACTATGTGCTTGGAGTCCCAACAGAGTCTACAAGAATAAAGTTGTGTAGTAGACATCAAGCCCTTTTTTGGTGCCATTGCCGGGGAGGGGAGTGCTTGAAGGTATAAATTCAGATATTTCAATTAATCTTTTAGTTGTTTTTTATTACTAGTTTAGTTTTATAAAATAAAACTACAAAAATGGAATTGAGGTTGCCTCAAATGCTTCATCTATATAACGTCTTTGTTGAAAATGATGGATCAGAAAATTGTGCCAAATTGTTAGAAGAAGAATTCAATAAAATGTTTTGCATTAAATCCTTGAATGATAAGCATGATTACAATGTTACTATTGTGTCTTTTCTGAATATCCATGACGCTAATGATATGCAAAGTCATAAGCTTGGGGATGCTATGTTTGATGAAGATGGCATTTTTAGTCCCCCAAGTTTTGATGAGCAAATTTATTATGATAATAGCATGCCTCCTATTTATGATGATTATATTTATGAAAGTGGGTTTCGAAGAGTATCAACTTTAGGTGATTATTCACCCACTACTTTGGAGGGTCTTTAATATTTTTATAATGGTAAAAGTGGATTTGGAGAGGTCATGACTTTATTTAGTAATGATTCTAGTATTTCGGAAGAGGTTCTAATTGATTATTACAACAAAGTTGTTATCTATGATGATTATGTTGATAACATGTGTGATATAAAAGAGTGATAATAAACATGAAACTTGTCATCATGATTTTAATGTTAAATTTGGTTGTGTCAATCAAGTATCACATGATAGTTATTTTGTTGGGTTTGCTCTCACTATTATGAATGATAAGAAGTTTGGTTTTGTCGGTAGTAATAAATTTTCTGTACTTTGTATCATGATAATAATGCTTTGTGTGATAGTTATATTATTTTTTTTTTCGTGATTCTACTGAACATTATTATGAGTGGGGAAGGTATGCTTATGTATATTTCAACAATATCAAGTTTCATCTCTTTATGTTGAAAGTTTTGAAGTTACACTTGATTTGCCTTCTTATGCTAGTTGATTTTTGCTACAATAAGTTGTTTGCTTACAAAATCCCTATGCATAGGAAGTGATTCATGATGCCCTCTTGCATGTTTCAATTACTATTATTATGTGATCATCATTTCAATCGTCATGCCTAGCTATAAGGTTTTAAAGAAAAACGCTTGTTGGGACCTAATATTTACCCTTATTGTATTTGTGTGTTAATGTGATTAATATACTATAGTAATCATGTTTTGTGTGTTTCATTTCAATAATGTGCCAAGTAAACCCTTTGGGATAGTGTGGATACTTGTTGGTTTGGGATAGTGATGACTATCATGAGATAGGGAAGTATGGTGTTAGTTTAAATCTTTACATATTATTTTGTTTTTGATAGATTCTATTTTGCATGCATAGTCTGCTTGTTTTAGTGTTTCCATTTCCTATATTGAGTGATATAAATTATGGGACCGATAGAATAAATTAAAAATTATGTGGAAACAATTATTAATCTTGTCTTGGAAGTACCTAAGTGAATGATCTATTTTATTATACTAACCCATCTCATGAGTTTCGTTATGTTTTGTGTGATTGAAGTTTTCAAGTTTTTGGTGAGATGACAATCGGAGAATAAGGAGAGGTAGGACCCTAAGATTGGGGAGGCCCAAGGCACCCCAAGGTAATATTAAAGGAATAACCAAGCATCTAACCTTGGGGATGCCCTGAAAGGCATCCCCTCTTTCATGTTCAACACTATTGGTACACCTCACTTAGAGCTATATTTTTATTCATCACATAATATGTGTTTTGCTTGGAGCATCAATTTATTTTTTGGGGATTTGCTTTCTGTTATTTATAAAAAAATCATTAAAGAGTTCCAAGAATTGCCTTTAGGAGATTTGAATTGCATGTTCGATGAGTGATGTGCAAAAACAGAAATATTGCTATAGTGTTTAAATTACTGTATTTTATTGGAACATGGAAATTTTCTGAAATTTTTACACGGTAATACCATACAAAGTTTTTATTATTTCCACAATTCTCATAATTTATGGAGTTACAAAAGTACACTTTTCAAAATACGTACTATAGACTATTCTTTTGGACAGATTGTTGTCATAGTTCTGTTATCTCCTTATCATAGAATTCCATGGCTTATATTGGTAGATATAAATTGTGCAAATGATGGTATAAAATAACTAATGTATGAAAATTATTATGTTGTATTGATATAAAATTAATGGTTAATTTATTCTTATGTGTACTACCCTATCTCATGAGTTCTTCTTGAGTTTTGTGTGGATGAAGTTTTTGAGACTTAGAGGAGGAGGGTTGTGATAGGCTTGGCGAGCCAACATGAAAACCCAGCCACTCTTATGGAGATGAAACCCAAAAGATTTTTGTTGGGGCGTAACCCTCTCAGCGATGCAGCACATCGGAACCCGGGTGTGGTGGAAAATGGGAAAGGGTTGGGCCGTCACCCCCAGGTGGCGCGCCATATCGTCATCTGGATACGGTCGCAAGTGAGCGAGGATCGGGTCGTCGCATCCTTAGTGGCGCGCTACATCGGTGCCCGGGTGTAGTGGAAAATGAGCGAGGGTCTTCGCATTTGACTCGACGAGTGCGAAGGGCAAGGAAGCTAGCCGAGCCTAGGAGGATTTGATTAGGTAGCTGGAGCGTAGGGTCTCTGACAGGTAAGCTTCGGGAGGTAGTTGATACAGCGGTGAGGAGAGGCATTGGTATCCTTTGCATCCAAGAGACCAAATGGAGGGGACAGAAGGCGAAGGAGGTGGAGGGTACCGGCTTCAAGCTGTGGTAGATGTCAAGAGACGTGGGGACTGGATTATCTTGGTCAAGATGGTAGTTGGGGACTTAGTCCTCAACGTTATCAGCGCATATGCCCCACAAGTAAGCCACAATGAGAACACCAACAGGGAGATCTGGGAAGGCCTGGAGGACTTGGTTAGGAGTGTACCGATTGGCGAGAGGCTCTTCATAGGAGGAGACCTCAATGGCCACGTGGGCACATCTAACACATGTTTTGAAGGGGTGCACGGGGGATTTGGCTATGGCATCAGGAATCAAGAAGGAGAAGATGTCTTAAGCTTTGCGTTAGCCTACGACATGATCGTAGCTAACACCCTCTTTAAGAAGAGAGAATCACATCTAGTGACTTACAGTAGTGGGCAGCACTCTAGCCAGATTGATTTCATCCTCTTGAGAAGAGAAGACAGGCGTGCATGCCTAGACTGTAAGGTGATACCTGGAGAGAGTGTTGTCCCTCAACATAAGCTTGTGGTTGCTGACCTCCGCTTTCGGATTTGTGTCCAGTGGGACAAGCATGCCAAAGTCGCTAGAACGAAGTGGTGGAAGATCAAGGGGGAGGTAGCTCAGGTGTTCAAGGAGAGGGTCATTAAGGAGGGCCCTTGGGAGGAAGGAGGTGATGCAGACAACAAGTGGATGAAGATGGCAACTTGCATTCATAAGGTGGCCTCAGAGGAGTTTGGAGTGTCTAGGGGAAGTAGAACAGAAGCTAAAGATACCTGGTGGTGGAATGATGTTGTCCAGAAGGCAATCAAGGAGAAGAAAGATTGTTTCAGACGCCTATATCTGGATAGGAGTGTAGACAACATAGAGAAGTACCAGATGGCAAAGAAGGCCGCAAAGCGAGCTGTGAGTGAAGCAAGGGGTCGGGTGTATGAGGACCTCTACCAAAGGTTAGACACGAAGGAAGGCGAAAGGGACATCTATAAGATGGCCAAGAGCCGAGAGAGAAAGACGAGGGATGTTGACCAAATCAAGTGCATCAAGGACGGAGCAGATCAACTCCTGGTGAAGAACGAGGAGATTAAGCATAGATGGCGGGAGTACTTTGACAAGTTATTCAATGGGAAGAGTGAGAGCTCTACCATTGATCTGGATGACTCCTTTGATGATACTAGCAGGCGTTTTGTGAGGCGAATCCAGGAGTCGGAGGTCAAGGAGGCTTTAAAGAGGATGAAAGGAGGCAAGGCGATGGGGCCCGATTGTATCCCCATTGAGGTGTGGAGAGGCCTTGGGGACATAGCGATAGTATGTCTAACCAAACTTTTCAACCTCACTTTTCGGGCAAACAAGATGCCAGAAAAATGAAGACGAAGTATATTAGTACCAATCTTCAAGAACAAGGGGAATGTTGAGAGTTGTACTAATTACCGTGGAATTAAGCTGATGAGCCATACAATGAAGCTATGGGAGAGAGTCATTGAGCACCGTGTAAGAAGAATGACAAGCGTGACCAAAAATCAGTTTGGTTTCATGCCTGGGAGATTGACCATGGAAGCCATTTTCTTGGTACGACAACTTATGGAGAGATATAGGGAGCAAATGAAGGACCTGCATATGGTGTTCATTGACTTGGAGAAGGCCTATGATAAGATTCCTCGGAATGTTATGTGGTGGGCCTTGGAGAAACACAAAGTCCCAACAAAGTACATTAATCTCATCAAGGACATGTACGATAATATTGTGACAAGTGTTCGAACAAGTGATGGCGACACTGACGACTTCCCAATTAAGATAGGACTGCATCAAGGGTCAGCTTTGAGCTCTTATCTTTTTGCCTTGGTGATGGATGAGGTCACAAGGGATATACAAGGAGATATCCCATGGTGTATGCTCTTTGCGGACGATGTGGTGCTAGTCGATGAGAGCCGGACAGTGGTCAACAGGAAGTTGGAGTTATGGAGGCAAACCTTGGAATCGAAAGGTTTTAGACTTAGTAGGACTAAAACCGAGTACATGCGGTGCGCTTTCAGTACTACTAGGAACGAGGAGGCGGAGGATGTTAGCCTTGATGGGCAAGTGGTGCCTCAAAAGGACACCTTTCGATATTTGGGGTCAATGTTGCAGAAGGATGGGGATATCGATGAAGATGTGAACCATCGAATTAAAGCCAGATGGATGAAGTGGCGCCAAGCTTCTAGCATTCTTTGTGACAAGAGGGTGCCAGAAAAGCTAAAAGGCAAGTTCTATAGGACGACAGTTCGACCCGCAATGTTGTATGGCGCTGAGTGTTGGCCGACTAAAAGGCGACATGTGCAACAGTTAGGTGTGGCGGAGATGCTCATGTTGAGATGGATGTGTGGCCACACAAGGAAGGACCGCATCCGGAATGATGATATACGAGATAGAGTTTGCGTAGCGCCAATTGAAGAGAAGCTTGTCCAACATTGTCTGAGATGGTTTGGGCATATTCAGCGCAGGCCTCCAGAAGCCCCAGTGCATAGCGGACGGCTTAAGCATGTTGATAATGTCAAAAGAGGCCGGGGTAGATCGAACTTGACATGGGAATAGTCCGTAAAGAGAGATCTGAAGGACTGGAGCATCACCAAAGAACTAGCCATGGACAGGGGTGCGTGGAAGCTTGCTATCCATGTGCCAGAAGCATGAGTTGGTCGCGAGATCTTATGGGTTTCACCTCTAGCCTACCCCAACTTGTTTGGGACTAAAGGCTTTGTTGTTGCTGTTGTTGTTGTTGTTGTTGTTGTAGGTGAAACTCGAATATGAGAGGAATTAACAAGACACAAAAGCTCAAGCTTTGTATGACCAAGGCTCCCCAAGTTAATATTACAATAAGTATCAAGTAACTAAGCTTGGGGATGCTATGTTAGGCATCCCACCTCTCTTCATCAACAACTATGAGTTAGCCTATGTTGATATCCTAAGTTCTTATTTGTTCAGATGATATATGCTATTCTTGGAGTGTATTTTTGTTTTCTTTGTTATTTCAAATAAATATCAAATCTAAAAATCTTTATTGAGAGAGGGAGAGAGAGTCCTCAAATAGCTACTTAATTATTTGACTACTCCTTGTTCTTCACATATATCTTTTGAGAGTAGTTTGATGTTTTACTCTTGTGCTTCACTTACATCCTAAGAGTAAATTGTGAATGAATTGAATATCATAAATGTGAAATTATCCATGTGCTATATGCTTAGTAGTAAGTTCACATTGAGTTTAGAAAGTGAAATCTATTGAAGTTTGATAGTCATAACAATAGTCATATAAGCAATTCATGAATGATTAGTATAAGGAAGAGAACTTTCACATAGAAATATATTATATTGGAAATCTTTTATGATTGTTAAATCCATTAATTATTTTCAAACTTGATCAAATTAGAGAAGTTGGACAAGGAAGACAACGTAATGAATTATGTTTGGGTATATTTTCATAGAAGTTATATTGTTTTGGATCCTGCAACATGTGGTGCTTGTTTATAATATTTACTAGCCAAAATTTCTATACTAAGTAGATATATACACACTTAAGCACCTTGATTGGTTACTCGAGAAAGCAAGCAAGAAGGATGGTTATATCTTAAGCTAGTTGTTGGATCGGTCAAACTTACGAACCTTGATTGAATGCGGGAAAAAGCACGTAAGGAGGTGTTAACCCATAAGTATAGGGGATCACGACAGTTTTCATGGGTAGTATTTCACCCTAATTTATTGATTTGACACAAGGGGAGCCAAAGAATATTATTGGCCATGACAATTGAGTTGTCAATTCAACCACACATGGGATATCTTTTTGCAGCAAAGTTTTAGTAGCACGACAAATAGTAGGAATAGCATTAACAATGACAGCAACAATTTACATAACAGTAGCAATAGTAGCAATTAAGTAACAAGTGTGACAACAGCAACAACAGTAGTAACTTAGCAAGATTCAGTATATGTAAAGCGTAGGCACATGGATCGGTGATGGATAACGATTCAGATGACATCAATCATGTAATAGTTACACATTAGGGTGAAACAGAACTAGCTCCAATTCAATAATATAATGTAGGCATGTATTCCATAAATAGTCATACGTGCTTGCGATACAAACTTTTGTGACATCTTTTGTCATACCCTCCCGTGGCAGAGGGGTCCTATTGGAAACTAAGGGATATTAAGGTCTCCTTTGAGTAGAGAACTGAAACAAAGCATTAACACATGGTGAATACATGAACTCCTCAAACTATGGCCATCACCAAAAATAACCCCAATTATTGTCACCTTGGGGTATGCAGATCAAGACACGTAATAGGTGCATACAACTTGCAAGGTAGGATCCAAATCAATCTTATATTCGTGAAAACATAATATGTTTAGATCTGAAATCACAGAACTCGGGCCCTAGTGACAAGCATTAAGCGTAGCAAAGTCGTAGCAACATCAATCTCAGAACATAGTGGATACTAGGGATCAAGCACTATCAAACTTAACTCGATTACATGATGAATCTCATCCAATCCCATCACCGTCCAACAAGCCTACAAAGGAAATACTCACTTCCAGTGGTGAGCATCGTGGTGGTGTTGATGAAGAAGGGTTTGTGATGACGACGACGACGTTTTCCCCTCTTCGGAGCCCCAAACGGACTCCTGATCAGCCTTCCACGGGAAGAACAAGAGGCGGCGACGGCTCCGTCTTGTAAACCATGATGAAAACTTCTCTCTCATTTCTTTCTCCGATCATGTTTATTTATAGGACTGGAATTAGGGTCGGAGGAGCCACATGGGCCCCACAAGCCATCATGGCGCGGCCTAGGGGGCACCATGTTGGCTTGTGGCCCAGAGGCAGCCTCCCTCCGGCAGTTCTTCGCTCCATAATTCATTATATATTCCAGAAATAATTCACAAAAGTTCATCCAATTCTGAAAACTTTATTTCTACACAAAAATAACACCAAGGTATGGTTTTGCTAAAAATAATGTCAGTCCGGATTAGTTTCATTAAAATCATGCAAAATAGAGGTCAAAACCAGAGAAAAAGTGTTTGGAAAAATAGATACGTTGGTGACATATCACGAGGTTTTCTATAGCCTAAGCTAGGTATTGGATCGATTGGCCGGAACAATGGAACACATAGTGTCGGCGGTAATTATCCGAGTGGGCGCAACACCGCAACCCCGTTTGATGACTTTAACTACGGCCATAATCGACAAGTCCCAGCCAACTCCAAACTCAGCCCTGTCATAGCCAGCTTCACCAACATCACAACCTCCTTCAACTCCGGCCAAGCCGGCTCATATCATGCCACCTCCGGATCAAGCAATTTCGGACGATGACCTTTAGAAATTCCGCTTTCTGCCACCGGCTCCGGTCGCTAGTTAGGTTACTGGCTTACGACTCCTACGACACGATCTAGACCCTCACCAGGGTTGACCCCAATGGTCCGTCGGCTTATGTCACGTCATAAAAACAAGCTAATTCACTTTTATATTTAAATTCATTTTTAATCTAATTAAATAAATCCATCACCTTTTAGTCAATCTCGGAGGCTGTCATTTCTTTTGAAATAAAATTGAGACGTAAGGTTATCAAAGAGGACTAGCTGCCATGATGCGCAGTTCAAATGGGATACCCTCCTTATCAGCAGAATAATTTTCGTTCGTCTTTACTAAGTTAGATGCAACTCATAATTGACCATGCATATGATATTGTCAATCGAATCTGATGCATACAAAAAATCCTTTGTCGACCTGAACATATTGTATTGCATGAAAAAAAGGTCCACACGAAAGCCTACTTAGTCGAGTCGAATGATTAACAACTTGAACACAAATTGACAAAGTCACCAAAATTATCATTTAATTTTGTTGTCATACATCACAAAATGGTGTAATGCATGCACATGTTTTGATTTCAGGTAAAAGGACTATCAAGCCGGATGCGGCTCACAATCATCTGACCCGGCTATGGTCGTTATAAATCAATCAATGTTCACCCCCATTGAGGATATAGTTGACGCTGAATTTATCACGGAGGATCACACTGGAACAAGCCACACGAAAGTCGGCTTATGGAAAACAAAGAAAATATTTTATTCTGCTGCATAACAGAACCACAGGTTGTTGCGGGACTAATCAAACCCGACGCTCACGGGCTACAGTGTCAATTTCAAGAACAAAAGATTTCAAAGAGAATAAGTTCCGGGTTGTATATATATATACACACACACATACAACTATTCTCACAACACTTTCGAACTGCAAGGTTAATGCGGTGCACTGCACCACTATCAAATGAACACTGCAATGTCAGCAGAAAAAACTGCACGCGTTTTCTTGGCAGTGTTTTCGCTCCAGTTTCTAAACCGTTTGTCGAAACGAGACGTATAATATACTGTTAGAGAGCTATGGAAAATCCACAACTTTTCCATGTTGACCACTTTTCGTGATTTCCCACTGTTTAAGAACAGTTTCAAAAACGGTGGCCACTTGACAAGTGGCAGCGAACGTATTTTCTCGTTTTTTTCTAAACCGCTCGTCGGAATGAATCGAATGATATGGATGCGGATAGATATCATTGATACTCATGTTTTTCATGTCGATCACTCTCTTTAATTCTTTACGGATTGAGAGTAATTTCAAATTTACTAAAAAACGGAATTCTGTTTTTCAAAAAAATTGATGTTTTCGGTATGGCTTTCGCTCCAGTTTTTTAACCGTTTGTCATTACGAGGCTTGTGATACGGCGTTGGAAATCTGTGTAATACACGCAACATTCATATGTTGATCATTTGTTGAGATTCCTCATGGTTTTAAATGAATTTTGAAAACGGCACGTCTGCGTACAAGTGGCAGCGAGAGTATTTATGTAAAAAATTTCAAACCGCTGGTCGGAACGATGAAAATGATATGGTATTGGAAAGATATCAACGAGACGCAACTTTTTCATGTAGAACACTCGCTCAAATTACTTACTGTTTAAGAGCAGTCTTGATTTTACCGGAATGGGGACACTCTGTTTTTCGTGACACCAAATTCGACGAGGGAATTGCATCAAACAGAAGAACACACTTTTTCAGACCGAAAACCGCACTGCATCCGACTGGCAAGCGGCAAGCGAACTGCATGATTTTGTTTTTGTCTAACGTGCATTTATCAAGACGAGAAAAGGGAGTGCACTTCACGTCGGTGGTAAGCAAACCACGACATTATCGAGAAGTGAATCACATTGCTTTTTTTGTCGTTACCGTAACAACTTTTGAGAGTAAGTGGACCATGACACTACCGAAAGTGAGACGCAATAATACCAAAAGTGAACAGCATGATTGAACTTCTAAAACGCAGTTTTTCTCTTGTGGACAAGTCCACGGTCGTGCATCGATGCAACTCTGAAGCATTTTTTTTCTATAAATGCATCAGACTGCCGAAGTGACTCTAGTGGATCAGCATGTAAGAACAGTGAACCTCATCTTTTTTTGCTTTTGCTGCATCTTTTAAATACTGAAATCAGAACGAAGTGAACTTCATGAGCAACTTATTTTTCTTGGAGCTATTTTATAACTTTTTCTCCATAAACAATAATACATTTTTATTGAAACAGTATGAGCTGAAGTTACACGAGCTGCAAAATCAGAAAGGAAAACTAGAGAAAAATATGAGCTGCACGCACGCGAGCTTGACTGCATGATAGCATGATCTAAACGACCGATCCAGCGCACACAAAAAAACACCCAGAGCTGGGAGCTGAACCGCGATGGGCAGAGCTCCAACTGCACACAACGGAGCTGCACCGGAGGCTGCAATGTACTGCACCGAGAGATAGAGAAAGGGTTGATCTGAATCCTCACCCAGGGAAACGAACTGCATCGACAACCCTGCACCCAGGGGGAGCAGTTTCGATCCACCCAGCATCAACCGACCGGAGTGGGGCGACGTCCTGCCCGCCGATGGGTGCCATCTCAACCTCCCGTGGCCGCCAAGCAGGGGAGCAGTACCGCCACTGCAAGGGTTGGCTGTTCGACGGGATCTGGCGGCGTGGGTCTGTGACGCACTGCTTGCGGGATCCGGGTGCACTGCCACGGATCCGGGCCGTGGTGGTTGGAGGCGGTCATCTCCGTAGGCTTCGGTAGAATCCGGTCCATTGGGGAGATGCGAGACTTTGGCAGGGCGGGGAGGTGGTGGGGTGAGCCGCGGAGAGCCGCAGAGAGCCAGGGGGCGGGGCGACGAGGGAGGTGGGAGGGGCTGGTGAAGGAGTTGGCCAGGACTGGCAGGGAGGTGGGGGCGGTTTGGCGATCCGGCGGGTCGTTGCCGCGGTAGAAGGTGGGTTGGGAAGGGGAGGGGGCCTCTGGGGAAGAAGGTGCCCACGGGGTGGTGAGGGGGCTGTGCGCGCCGGCGGCTAGGGGTGGTGGTGCGCCGCGGGGGTGAGGGCCGCAGGAGTGGAGGGAGGTTGGGCGCCGGAGGGGAGGGTTGGTGAGGCGGCACCGACGGGGGAAGAAGCCGGGTAGGGTGGGGTGGCGCGCCCGGCAGGCAGAAGGTGGGGCGGGTTTGGGGCTAGTACAGTTATTTTGAGGTTCTTGTGCGGTCCGATTGTACAGGACGGAGTAGTGGACAAGTGTTGTCAGAATAAGAGGTCTTCATGTTAGAATAAGACTCTTAAGGGTGTAAACAAAATAGACCCATCCTATATATATATTATATATATATAGAAAGTCTATTCATCACCCAGGGTCTAGAATAAGTTATTCTTCACCAAGGTAATATTATGATCGTTTCATAAATAAATTACATTTTAAATGCAAATAATTACATTTATATTGATTCACTACGTAAAGTTTGACATAAAAAAATTAAAAAAAAGTCATAAGACTAGAAAAATCATATTTTATGTATATTTTACACTATGTTTTTATGTTTGCAAATTTACATGACATAAATATTTTTTACGGTGACTATATATTTTCTACGGTCTCTTCTTTTTATGTATGGAATACGATAAAATTTACGGAACGTAAAATTACGGTGCATTGATGTGAAAATAGAGGGGGATGAAGAATAACTATTGCTCACCCAGGATGACGAATAGTCAATCCCTATATATATATATATATATATATATATATATATATATATATATATATATATATATATAGTGTGGGGGTGGTTTCATCGTTTTTGGACCATCACCTGTTTACAGTGTAAACAGAAATCGTTACCCGCGTTTGGCAACAACACTACGTAATCCTTTCCCACCGTAATCAGGTTCAGGTCAGCTCTAACTCGATACCCCTGACCCCTCATCGGTACCTGTTTCCTTACCCGAGCTCTCCTTCTCCACGACTCCCTCCGCCTCCCCCACGTCTCCCTCCTCCTCCCCGATCTGCCGTGCGCCGCCGCCTTCCCTCGCCCCCCCTTCCAGGTGAGTGTCATCGTCTCCCCTCGACCTAATGAGAGTACACCGCCGCTGCCTCACCTCGGTCCTCTCCTCCTATTCCAGCCACCAGGAACAACCACGCCGCACCAGTCGCCGGGAACGACCACGCTAGCTGCCGGGACCAGCGAGGATGGACCATTGAAGCCATCGTCAAGGAGCAGCAAGGCCCATCTCCGGATTTCCAGTCGACCTCTTCCGCGTCCATCAACCTCTTCGTGTAGATCTTGAGGTTAGGGTTACTAGTCTATCTGTTCTAGATCTTGAGGTCAAAAAATATATGTGTTCTTGATCTGTTCTTGGTCTATTGGTGATCTGTTATAGGGCGATGCAAATAGATGATTGATAGGGATCTGTTTTTGGTCTATTAGTGATCTTTTCTTGGTCTAACCTTATGCCCTATGCATGCATGTGAGATTTATTTGGAGGTTCTAATCCATCATGATCAAATTTCCCATGACTAGAAGTAGATGATCTGCAGGTTCTGGCCAAAAAAATTCATGGATATTGTTCATTGTGGTCTGGCCAAGATCTCCATGAAAGTTAAGCTAGCAAGGCACTTCAGCAAATTAGAATTATCAGTCAACAAGCAAACAATTATTCATGTACAATCAGTCAATACATGCATGCATATATAAAATAAAGATACAGAGATTTGTAGGGACAAGCAAATCAAACGTTTCTTCATGGCTGGCAAATTATGCTTGCCTTAGGGAGGATGGCAACTTGAGTTCACGCGTATTGTAGTTCTGTCTTAGTTTACCATTATTTTTTGCTAGGACACTAAATTTGCCATGAAAACCTTGAATTTGCCGTGACTAAAAATAAGTCGTCATATTTTTAGCTTTATTATTGAAAAAAATTAAATAGACACAACCCCCTTGGACAAAAGCTGCTGGAGGTTATAGAACCAGGACAAGAATAGGAAAGGAAAGAAACAATTTTGTTTTGTTCATGCATTTTTTGGAGAGCGGAGCAGTTGGAGGCTACTCAAAAATGAGAATATCAGATCGGTCCGTTGTTTAAGGTTGCGAACTATTTCTTATTTGAAAGTTCCATGTATGTCTACGGTATTTCTTGTAGAAAGTCCACACCTAGAGTGGCATTGTATGATTTAACTCGATCTATTTGGTTTCTTGTTTTGTACTGCTACCAATTATTAGGAAAGAAAATGTTAGCAACCTTGATTAGGTATATTTTCCTTATGCTTATATATTGTATTCTACTTTTCAGTTATGGCTCGTCTTCCGATGAGGACGATGAGCTTATTAAAGCCTTGTATGAGCTGTCTTTGGATCCAAGGTGGAAGGTTGATGGTGCCTTCAAGGGTGGGTACTTGGTTTTATTGGAGAAGCACCTTGCTAAGAAGAACTTATGTCATGGTATCACTGCAGCACCACACATTGAATCAAGAGTGAGGCACTTTAGAAAGAAAAATTCGGTGCTCTTGAAGTCATGATATATAAAAGTGGTTTCACATGGTATGGAAATTGAAAGATGATTCAATGCGAGAAGGCACAATATGAAGAATATTGTAAGGTAGATCACCGATTGCTATTGTTTCATAAATGAACTGACAGCTATTGTTTCTTATGATTGCCATTGTTTGTTTCATAAATCCTTGGGAGGGACTTCGTCCTCAAAATGCTATCTGGTATATCTTTTGCTAAACTCATTGTTAGCTTTGATAATATGTACTAACTTGTGTTTACTATCAAGCTAGTAGAACCAAGTCGGTTACTATACTAGTTAACAAAACGTACTCAGATTATGAAACTTGCATTTGATAAAGTATTTTTCCTTATATCTAATTATTGGCTGCTCATTGGAAGATGAGAGAAAGAAAGGTTGAGGGGAAATGAAGGTCTTTTTTTCCAACAGTGGTGACATTATTGGTGTGTACAAAACCCCCTCTTTTACTACTGCTATCTTCGTCAATGTGTTGAAATGCAATCCATTCCTTTGTGTATGCTCATCTTATTAAAGCTTTATATGAGTTTGTACCGGTATATACAAGAGTGACTCGTGAAAGCCTTGTACGAGTTTGTACTAGTATATTGGTTTTCCTAGTTTATCCTTGGCCAAGTAATTTTGCAATGAACAACAAAATAAGTGCTAGTTAAACTTTTTATTACCGGTTGTCTCTTGTGTTTCTTTATTTATCATGTTAACTCTTGCTTATTGGCAGATGATGAGAATATAAGCAAGGTTGAGAGAAGATAAGATCAATGGTGTGGCAGATGAAGATCGATGGAAAAGCTACGTTGCAAGATTCTGAATCATCCCAAGCTGCTTTACCTTTCTGTTTATCGTATAAAAACAATTTTAGGGACTATTTATGAAGTTTACTTTGAAGTATCGTTGAATTCCGAGTTTTTATCTAGAGGTCAATATGCATTTTAAGATGTGTAATGTCGTTAAAGTCTCGTCAAAATCTGGTTAAAAATGTCTTTGCATTGGATGCATGCAAAAACGTTTCTAAATTATTTGCTTGTTTGATGAATTTGAAGCTGTTCTCGTGAAGCACTTGCAAATTGCACGTGATAGTTGTGCTGATGTATTCATATTATCTGCCTGTTGTGTACTTGAAATTCTCCAAACCACCTGATGTATTCAAATTATTGTGCCAAGCCAAACACTGTTAAGTAAGCTGTTTCCTTTACACAGCCTAACCAAACAAATTGTGATTTGTCCAGTCTGTAACTATTACACTGTGTAACCCGTTCCCTTTTCCTTTACGTTACCACTCAAGTAAACAAACACCTCCCTAGGGGTAGTTATCCCACATGTCTCATATACTATCATATGATAGTGTATATACTACTTTATCATTGTAAGTATTTTGATATGCTGTATAAGATACTTCAAAGTAAATTTCATGAAAAAAATGTACACGTTTGTACGTAAAAATGAGCATACTAAAAATTCAATACATACTTCCTAAAAAATGAGATACATACTATCCAAATGTTCTTATATACTTCCTCCGTTCCTTAATATAGGGTGTATAGTTTTTGGCACGAAAATTCAAGAACGCATGTGGAGGAAAAATTTCACAAGTTTTGGACGAGATTACACCTTACTAATTGACGTCAAAAAATAGAGGAGCTTGCCTGATATAAGGAAATGTAATCAAATCCTTAAAACAAATATCACAAACGAGTGGTGCAACACAATACACCTCATATTTCGGATTTTTTTCTCAAAAATCTATGCACCTTATATCAAGGAACGGAGGGAGTACTACATACTACGCGTACAATACTCTCAGTTTTGACACATACTATATACAACATACAAAACACAAGTGGTGGTAACTACCACTGATGGTAGATAAAATTTGTACTATATATGGTATTGGAGTTGAAGAAAAAGTACAAAGAGATAGGGTTCTACCCAACCAGATCGACCAGCAAGAGAGAGGGGACCCGGTGTGGATACAGAAGCCGGCCTGGGACGACCCGGCCTAGAAAGACAACCTGATAGCATCAACGTCTACAACCCAACAACATCTACGCTCACAACTATCCATCTTCAACGGCTCATCGTCCTCGACGCTCATGACCCGACAACCTCGATGCTCATAAGTCGGCAATCTCTTCATCCATATTTCACCATCCATTTCATCAATGACCCAACAAAAGCTCCGTGTCCCAAGAAGACAAATGTGTCAAAAATCAAGACCTCCCCCCCCCCAACTCCTCGAGTCAGCCGAAATCTCGGGGGCTACTATCGTGGATATGGGGCACAGGTACCCTCAAGGAGGTAGGCCTTGGCCCATCATTGGAGGTGGCCCAGCAGGCCAACCTAAACAATCTAAGTAAAACCCGGACTCCTATCTAGCTTGTATAATGTTCATGCTTAACGCAGGCACTAAATAAAAATTATTCAGGTTCATCACTAATCCCGATGGTAATCGAAGAGAGAGTGTGCCGATGGTGATCACATTAACCTTGGAACCATTTCCCACATGCATCGTCACTTCGTCCTTTGCTAGCCTTTGTCTATTCCGTAGTTCCTATTTTGAGTTGCAAATGTGAGCAACCGAACCGGTGTCAAATGCCCATGCACTACAACGAGAGCTAGTAAGGTACACATCAATAACATGTATATAATATATACCTTGTTTGTTGTTGGCCGTCTTCTTGTCAGCCAGATACTTGGGGCAGTTCTACTTCCAGTGACCAGTCCCCTTGCAATGAAAGCACTCAGTTTCTGGCTTGGGTCCATCCTTGGGTTTCTTCACGGGAGGGGCAACTGTTTTTCCACTCTTCTTGGAGTTATCCTTCTTGCCCTTTCAATTCTTCTTGAAACTAGTAGTTTTGTTGATCATCAATACTTGATGTTCTTTCTGGATTTCGGACTCAGCGACTTTCAGCATCGCAAACAGCTCGGTGACTGACTTGTTCATCTCGTGCATGTTATAGTTCATCACAAAGCTCTTGTAGCTAGGTGGCAGTGATTGAAGAACTCTGACAATGATCGCTTCTGGCGAAAGGGGCATCCCTAACTCTGCCAGATGAGTCGAATACCCAGACATTCTGAGTATATGTTCACTGATAGACCCATTCTCCTCCATTTTGCAAGCATAGAACTTATCGGAGGTCTCATAACTCTCGATCCGGGCATTGTTCTTAAAGATAAACTCCAACTCCTGGAACATCTCATATGCTCCATGACGTTCAAAAAGTCTTTGAAGTACCGGTTCTAAGCCATACAATATTGCACATTAAACTATTGAGTAATCTCCAGAACGTGCCTCCCATGCGTTCTTAATGTCTTCAGATGACATGTCTGCGGGTTGGTTACCATGCGGTGCATCAAGGACATATGCCTGTTGGGAAGCCGTGATGATAATCCTCAAATTACAGGCCCAGTCCACAAAGTTACTTCCATCACCTTTCAACTTAGCTTTATCTAGGAACGCATTAAAATTTAGAATTGCTACTGCGCAAGCCATTGATCAAGAACATAAATAAGCAAAGGTTACTAAGACTATTAAATTATTAAATTATTAAAGCTCCCACTCAAATTGACATCCCTCAGGTCATCTGAGTGATACATGATCCAAATTCACCAACTCAAGTCCGATCATCACGTGAGTTGAGGTGGTTTCAATGGTGAACATCATCATGTTGATCATATCTACTATATGACTCATGTTCGACCTTTCGGTCTCTTGTGTTTCGAGGCCATGTCTGTACATGCTAGGCTCGTCAAGTTTAACTCGAGTGTTCTGCACGTGCAACATTGGCTTGCACCCGTTGTATGTGAACGTAGAGTCTATCACACCCGATCATCACGTGTTGTCTCGACACGACAAACTTTCGCAATGGTGCACACTCGGGGAGAAAACAATTTTACCTTGAAATTTAAGTGAGGGATCACCTTATAATGCTACCGTCGTCCTAAGCAAAACAAGGTGCATAAAAGGATTAACATCACATGCAAATCATAAGTGACATGATATGGCCATGAACTTGTGCTTTTGATCTCCATCTTGAAAGCACCGACATGATCTCCATCATCACCGTCATAACACCATGATCTCCATCATCATGATCTCCATCATTGTGTCGCCATCGGGGTTGTCGCGCCCACCATGCTCATACTACTATAGCTACCGATTAGTGATAAAGTAAAGCATTACATAGCGCTTAATGATTGACACGCAGGTCATACAATAATTAAAGACAACCCTATGGCCCCTACCGGTTGCCGTACTCATTGACATGCAAGTCTTGATATTCTATACAACACATGATCATCTCATACATCACATATATCTCATCATGTAATTGGCCATATCACATCACAACATACCTTGCAAAAACAAGTTAGACGTCCTCTAATTGTTGTTGCAAGTTTTACGTGGCTGCTATGGGTATCTAGCAAGAACAATTCTCACCTACGAAAAACCACAACAGTGACACATAAATTGCTTTTCAACCTGCTAAAGGACCGCCTTTGTCGAATCGATCCAACTAAAGTAGGAGAAACAGACACTCGCCAGCCATCTTTGTGCAACGAAGTGACACGCCAGTCGATGGAACCGGTCTCTTGTAAGCGTACGAGTAAGGTTGGTCCGGGACGCTTCATCCCACAATACCGCTGAACCAAAACATGACCAAGGGAGGAAGAAATCTAAGCATGAACGCCCACAAACTCTTTGTGTTCTCCTTGAGATCTCATCTACACATAGACCTAGCTCATGATGCCACTGTAGGGGAACGTTGCGTGGGAAACAAAAAAATTCCTACGCTTCACCAAGATCAATCTAGGAGATGAGCATTTACGAGAGGGGAGAGTGGATCTACATACGCTTGTAGATCGCTAAGCGGGAAGCGTTAAGAAACGCGGTTGATGTAGTCGAACGTCTTCGCGATCCAAATCACTGAGCGTCTTGTGATCCAATCATGATCCGTCCCGATCTAGCGCTGAATGGACGACACCTCCGCATTCAGCACACGTACGACTTGATGACGATCTCCGTCTTCTCGATCCAGAAAGAGGGAGCGGAGAGGTATACGAGTTCTTCGGTAGCGCGATGGCATTGCAGCGATGGTGGTGGAGTTATTCCAGCAGGGCTTTCGCCTTAGCACCGCTGAAACCCGATCTAGAGGAGAAACTATGATCTAGAGGATAGATAGCACGTGGTTGTTTTTCTGTGTCCAAAAAACCCTCAAACCTCTAGTATATATAGGAGGAGGGGAGGAGCAGGCTTGGCCCCCAAGGGGCCAGCCCTTTGCTTCGGCCGAAGTGGGAGGGAGGAGTCACTTGTAGAAAACCGACCTTTTGTCCGCATCATTAGTCCTGGTTGGCCTTTGAACCGGCACTAATATGATCATTAGTGACGGTCGTGACAGGGATTATTAGTGCCGGTTCGTTACGGACCTTTAATCCCGGTTTGTGGCTCCAACTGGCACTAAAGGTGTGGTGACAGGCTAGCGTTAGCCTGTGGCCCCACGAGAACCTTTAGTCTCGGTTGGTGACTCCAACCGCGACTATAGGCTAACCTTTAGTCGCGGTTGGAGCCACCAACCGGGACTAACGGTTGGTCATGGCTATGGTGGGAGTTTAGTCCCACCTCTCCAAGCAAGGGGTGCTCGCACCTGTTTATAAGCCCACCCCTCTCTAACTTTCTGAGTTCCTCTGAAATTGAAAATAGATGCCCTTATATGGAAAATTTGACCTCAAATCAAACTGAATTTCAAATTGAATTTTAGTCCGATTTCAGGTCAAATTTTCCCTATATAAGCGCATCTATGTTCATTTTCGCTATTTTTATATTATTTCAATTTTTAAACATATTTTAACTCAATACTTTTTCTGCATTCAATATGCACCATTCAAAGCCACATCATCACTTTTCAACCCTTTTCTGACCTCATTTACTATTTCTCATGCATTTCATCATTTATTTTGAGCTAAAATGACCCTCAATTGAAAAGCACTTCAAATGAACTCTAAAAAGGTTGAAAGTTGGCATGGTATCATCATTTCACCCACATAACATGTTAAAAAAAGTTGAGAGGGTTACGGCAAAAACTGGATGCACTTTGTGTATAAAATGGACAATCTCTTTCGAAGTATGAGGGTTTCGGACGAAAACTCGCCTGTTACAAAGGCATTTCATTTTTTTAACTTATTTGAACTCCATAATTTTTGTGTGTTCAAAATGCACCATTCAAAGCAACATCATAAATTTTCAACCCTTTCTGACTTCATTTGCTATTTTTCACGCACTTACTCATTTTTTAGCAAAATGGCCCTGAAATTGAAAAGCACTTCAAATGAACTCAGAAAAGGTTGAAAGTTGGCATGGTATCATCATTTCACCCACATAGCATGTGCTAAAAAGTTGAGAGGGTTACAGCAAAAACTGGATGCACTTCATGTACAAAATGGACAATCTCTTTCGAAGTATCAGGGTTTCGGACGAAAACTCGACTGTTACAAAGGCTTTTCATTTTTTAACTTATTTGAACTCCATACTTTTTGTGTGTTCAAAATGCACCATTCAAAGCCACATAATCAATTTTCAACCCTTTCTGACTTCATTTGCTATTTTTCATGCATTAATTGATTTTTTCAGCTAAATAACACTGAAATAGAAAAGCACTTCAAATGAACTCTGAAAAGGTTGAAAATAGGCATGGTATGATCATTTCACTCACATAGCATGTGATAAAACTATGAGAGCGTTACGGCAAAAATTGGATGCACTTCGTGTACAAAATGGACAATCTCTTTCGAAGTATCAGGGTTTCGGACAAAAACTCGCCTGTTACAAAGGTATTTCATTTTTTTAACTTATTTGAACTCCAAACTTTTTGTGTGTTCAAAATTCACCATTCAAAGCCACATCATCAATTTTCAACCCTTTCCGACTTCATTTGCTATTTTTCATGCACTTATTGATTTTTTCACCTAAATAACCCTGAAATTGAAAAGCACTTCAAATGAACTCTGAAAAGGTTGAAAGTTGGCATGGTATCATCATTTGACCCACATAGCATGTTATAAAAAGTTGAGAGGGTTACGGCAAAAACTGGATGCACTTCGTGTACAAAATTGACAATCTCTTTCGAAGTATCAGGGTTTCGGACGAAAACTCGCCTGTTACAAAGGCATTTCATTTTTTAACTTATTTGAACTCCATACTTTTTGTGTGTTCAAAATGCACCATTCAAAGCCACATCATCAATTTTCAACCCTTTCTGACTTCATTTTCTATTTTCATGCACGTATTGGTTTTTTTGAGCTAAATAACCCTGAAATTGAAAAGCACTTCAAATGAACTCTGAAAAGGTTGAACGTTGGCATGGTATCATCATTTCACCCACATAGCATGTGCTAAAACTTTGAGAGGGTTACGGCAAAAATTGGATGCACTTCGTGTACAAAATGGACAATCTCTTTCGAAGTATGAGGGTTTCAGACGAAAACTCACCTGTTACAAAGGCATTTCGTTTTTTAAACTTATTTGAACTCCATACTTTTTGTGTGTTAAAAATGCACCATTCAAAGCCACATAATCAATTTTCAACCCTTTCTGACTTCATTTGCTATTTTTCATGCACTTACTGATTTTTTCCAGCTAAATAACCCTGAAATTGAAAAACACTTCAAATGAAATCTGAAAAGTTTGAACGTTGGCATGGTATCATCATTTCACCAACATAGCATGTGTTAAAACTTTGAAAGGGTTATGGCAAAAATTGGATGCACTTCGTGTACAAAATGGACAATCTCTTTCGAAGTATGAGGGTTTCGGACGAAAACTCGCCTGTTACAAAGGCATTTCATTTTTGGGCCCTTGGACGCTGGCAGGGAGTTGTACGTTATGGAGCAATTCGACGACTACAAGATGACTGATGAGTGCTCTATTGTTCAACAAGCTCATGAGATACAGTCTCTCGCAAAGGAACTTGAGTACTTCAAGTGTGTATTGCCGGACAAGTTTGTGGCCGGGGGCATCATTGCCAAGCTTCCACCTTCGTGGCACAATTTTGCTACTTCTCTGAAACACAAGAGACAGGAGTTTTCCGTGTCCGATCTCATTGGATCTCTTGATGTTGAAGAGAAGGCGAGAGCAAAAGACACACGTGCTCGAGCTGTTAAGGGAGCTCCTAGTGCCCACGTGGTGGAGAAGAAGAATTTCCATCGCAACAAGCCCCAAAACAACAAGAACAAATCTCAGGGCAAAGGCAAGTTTGTTGCAAAGAACAAGCCATCACAATGTACCAACTTCAAGAAGAATTCTCATAAGAAGGGGAAGCGACTATGCCATGTCTACGGTGATCCTAATCACTAAGCTCCGAGATGTCCCAACCGCTATGACGAGCGCGGACATGAGAAGAGCGACAAGTCCGCTAACGTTGTCATCGGTGATACTGATATGAAGGATTCTGGGTATGGCATTTTTCCTAACATCCTTTCAGTTTGTCATTCTCTAGATTGGTTAATTGACACCGGTGCTAATGTACATGTTTGTGTTGATGCCTCTATGTTTTGTTCTTACCAGGTCATAGGGAATTCTCCCATGCTGATGGGGAACGGGTCACATGCCACTATTCGAGGTGTCGGTACGGTCGATCTGAAGTTTACTTCGGGGAAGATCGTGCGTCTGAAGAACATTCATCATGTGCCCTCCATCAATAAAAATCTCGTCAGCGGTTCCCGTTTGTGTAGAGATGGTTTTAAGTTGGTTTTTGAGTCCAATAAAGTTGTTATTTCTAAATATGGACAATTTGTAGGAAAAAGGCTATGAGTGCGGAGGCTTGTTCCGCATGTCTTTGTGAGATATTTGCACTAAAGTTGTTAATAATGTTTGCCACGATAATGAGTCTAATACTTGGCATTCGCGACTTTGTCATATTAACTTTGGTTGCATGACGTGTCTATCCAATATAAGTTTAATTCCGAAATTCACTACTGTCAAGGGCTCCAAGTGCCAAGTGTGTGTGCAAGCTAAGCAACCTCGCAAGTCCCATAAGACAGCAGAGGCGAGAGACTTGGCGCCACTAGAGCTTATCCATTCTGATCTATGTGAGATGAATGACGTGTTGACAAATGTTGGAAAGAAATATTTCATGACGTTGATTGATGACTCCACTAGATATTACTATGTGTATCTTCTGAAATCAAAAGATGAGGCTTTGAACTTCTTTAAAAACTATAAAGCTGAAGCAGAGAACCAACTTGATCGAAAATTAAACGACTTAGGCCTGATCGTGGTGGAGAGTAATTTTCCGATGAATTTGATATGTTTTGTGCGGAACATGGTATAATCCATGAGAAGACGCCTCCCTATTCACCTGAGTAAAATAGGGTAGCCGAAAGAAGGATCCATACTCTAACTGATTTGGTTAACGCCATGTTAGACACATCGGGTCTCTCCAAGGCATGGTGGGGGAGGCGCTAATGACTGCATGTCATGTCCTAAACTGAGTTCCCACAAAGTATAAAACCATTACTCCGTTTGAGGAATGGGAAAGGAAAAGGTTGAAACTCTCTTATCTACGTACTTGTTTTTTTGGCAAAAGTCAATATACCGATTCCCAAGAAGCACAAGATTGGACCAAAAACCGTGGATTGTGTTCTTCTGGGCTACGCTTTTCATAGTATTGGCTATAGATTTTTGATAATAAAATCTGAGGTACCCGACATGCATGTTGGTACGATTACGGAGTTGAATGACGCGACTTTCTTTGAGGACATATTTCCTATGAAGGATATGTCCAACTCATCAAATTAGGACATACCTACTCTATCTACTCAGGAAACTTCTATAATTCCTAAATCCACCATTGCGATGGAACACGTTGAGAATCCTGAGGAGGATGACAATGAAACTTCTATAAGGAGTAAGAGACGAAGGACTGCAAAGTCCTTTGGTGATGATTTCATTGTGTACCTCGTGGATGATACACCCAGGACTCTTTGAGAAGCCTATGCATCCTATGATGCTGACTACTAGAAGGAAGCTGCCCGTAGCGAGATGGATTCCATCTTAGCTAATGGAACCTAGGAAGTCATTGATCGTCCTTATTGGTGTAAACTCGTGGGATGTAAGTGGGTGTTCAAGAAAAATCTTAGACCGGATGGTACAATTTAAAAGTACAAGGCACGACTTGTGGCCAAGGGTTATACCTAGAAAGAAGGTGAAGACTTCTTTGTTACTTACTCACCTGTGGCTAGACTGACCACTACTCGGGTGCTACTATCACTGGCTGCCTCACATGGTCTTCTCGTTCATCAAATGGACGTTAAGACGGCTTTCCTCAATGGAGAGTTGGATGAGGAAATTTACATGGATCAGCCTGATGGTTTTATGGTAGCTGGTCGGGAAGGGAAAGTGTGCAAGTTATTGAAGTCCTTATATGGCCTTAAGCAAGCTCCTAAGCAGTGTCATGACAAGTTCGAAAGAACATTAACTGTTGCAAGCTTTGTTGTAAACGAAGTTGATAAGTGCGTATACTATCGCCATGGTGGGGGCGAAGGAGTTATTCTCTGTCTGCATGTCGATGACATACTAATCATTGGAACCAACCTTGATCTAATCAAGGAGGTTAAGGATTTCTTATCTCACTGTTTTGAGATGAAAGATCTTGGAGTAGCTGATGTTATACTAAACATCAAGCTACCGAGAGATGAGAATGGTGGGATTACACTACTCCAATCTCACTACGTGGAAAAGATCTTGAGTCGTTTTGAGTATAGCGACTGCAAGCCTTCTCCAACTCCATATGATGCTAGTGTGTTGCTTCAAAAGAATCGACGAATTGCTCGAGATCAACTGAGATATTCTCAGATAATAGGCTCGCTTATGTACATGGCGAGTGCCACGAGGCCTGACATCTCATTTGTTGTGAGCAAACTAAGCCGATTTGTATCAAACCCAGGAGATGATCATTGGCATGCGCTTGAGAGAGTTATGCGCTATTTGAAAGGTACTGTGAGCTATGGGATTCACTACACCGGGTACCCGAGGGTACTGGAGGGTTATAGTGATTCAAACTGGATATCTGATGCTGATGAGATTAAAGCCACAAGTGGTTATGTTTTTACACTTGGTGGTGGCGCTGTTTCCTGGAAGTCTTGCAAGCAGACCATCTTAACGAGGTCAACTATGGAAGCAGAACTCACAGCATTAGACACAGCCACTGTTGAGGCAGATTGGCTTCGTCACCTCTTGATGGACTCACCTATGGTTGAAAAACAACTACCCGCTATCCTGATGAACTGTGATAATGAAACTGTGATCATAAAGATAAATAGTTCTAAGGATAATATGAAGTCCTCAAGGCATGTGAAGAGGAGACCAAAATTTGTCAAAAAACTGAAGAACTCCGAAGTTATTGCGTTGGATTATATCCTAACGTCTAAAAACTTGGCAGAGATGTTGTCCTGTAGGACATCTCCTGAGGAACACACCTATATGAATTCGACTATAAACGTCACAGTCTTTGAGAATCGGGTGTTCTCTAACAAATTCATGAAAGGCCTTGGAGTATGACGTATATGCTCCACCCGCGGGGAAGCCTTGCGGCAGTCCAGTATCGGTGAAGGATTTGTGTGAAACTAGACTCGCGGAAAACCTGTAGTTCAAGGCATAGTCCACTATTCAAGTTGTGATCTAGTGTAGCATAAATTTGTAAATGGAAGTTCAACTTAACAGTCTCCATCAAGAACCGGTATATAAACAATGTTTTGGAACTAAGAAATGATGAGATGTGCCAATGAGACTTTGTGGGGGATTGCTGGATTTTTGCTATGACGCCTTGGCCCAAAGCCCATCCAAAATCTGATATTCTCATGGCCCATGTGTGTTGGCTGTTTGAGTGGTGTAATTGGGACTAAAGTTTAGTCCCGTACCGCTGATGGAGAGGGAGCAACACCTCTTTATAAGGTGAGCTCTTCTAGCACCTGTAAGAGAGTGAGAAGATAAGAGGCCGTCGCGCACTCCTCCTCCTGGCTCGCCTCGCCACGCCACACCTCATCATGACGCGCCTCACCGCAGGTTACAAGATTGAGCTGAGCTCATACATACGCGCTTATTTTTGCCGATCAGGAACGGAGAGTCCTTAACAGACGCGTCACGATCTGAGACGTCGGATCGTGGATTGTAACCGACTCGGACATGGGTGTATCCCATGTCTCTCCACTTCCGCGCATATATATACACGAGGTCCCTGCCAACCCTAGCCGCCGCCACAACATATGATAAATTTAGAAGAAAATAAATAAAAGGAGTACATGGAGACTATAATCTCGTGGTGGTGGAACAACGTTGATCCCCATTCCTTAGGCAAAGTTTGCTTCTGGGAATTTTTGCACCGATATGAATGGGATGACGTAGATCAAATAAAGAACTTCATTATTTAAGAGTGTTCTGGAAAAACTGGTCAACTCTCTGATCTATGGAAGAAAAAGTCTTGAAGTCTTCATGTAGATAAGTATCTAATAATTTTTATGAGTGTTGTGAAAAATATGGTCAACTCAGTGCAAGCAAAAGTAAACTTATTTTAACAAAATATGAATGGGATGACATGGATTAAATAAAGAACTCCATTATTTAAGAGTGATATGAAAATTCTGTTGTACTCTCTGCTCTATGGAAGACAAGACCCTAAAGTGATCCGTGTAGATAAGGATCTTAGAATTTAGTTTTTCAGAGGAGGATTTAATCATATATTAAGCACCTTACAATGATACCCAAACAACTTTATTCACTAACAAAAAGTATAATTAACACGAAAATTGTTCCTCCAATTAAAAAGCCATGAGCTATGTATCAAGATATAATTTTAGATCCAAAAGGAGTAGGTGGTCAATACAAAATTAGTAGGAGGTCAGCCTCAGTGCAAACATACAAACTGGAGAGAAACACACATGTGCCAAATTAGGCAGGCACAGAACGAAACCTTGTAATGGCAGGAGTAAAGAAACATTGTCTAGTACTCCTAGCAACTATTATGGTTGATAGGAAATGAAAGATTTCTGCCAAATCTAGATGAAGATAGTAACTCGGAGGATGTACCCTTCATCTCATACATGCAGGGTATGGCAAACATGCTTGATGCAGGCTTGGCTGATGGGTTGTCACAGTTTAAATTGATTTTTTTCCAAAATACACATGGGGTACACGGTGTTGAGGATAATTATGTCTAGTGCCTCCAATGGTTGGGTATTTGCACACGAGTTGTTTGGTCGTGATGGTATTGTCAGGTCACCATGGATCAGCGGACAACGATTTACAGAGATCGAACTCCCTTGGGTTAGGTAGTCACAACCTATGGATATATCGTTGTCTATTGATCCTAACTATTAAGCAGTCGTATACCAACTAGATCAGCGGGCTTCCAGTCGACCCCTAAGGCATGCATAAAGTTTTGAAATATATTTCCCGTCTCCTTCCACCAGTTCATACTTTTGTATGAATTGCCTAAAGCATAAATTTCAATATGGTATCTGAGGCAAGAGGTCTTGAGTTCAAAACCCTGCCAATGCAGTATTAAAAGAAAACGGTTATGTGTCCTACATCAGACTTTTGGATCATCCTTATGGTTATGGGCAATAATATAAGCTTTTATACCCGGATTAGCAATTTGTATTCATTTATAGTAGAGATTGTCAAAGTTTCACAATCTTGTCAAATCTACTCTAGCAGGTCCACGTCTCGCGTACCGGGCTCAATAATAAAATGTTGATTAGTTGAGAAGTTGTACTAATCTCTTCACGATGGGAAGATGGTGAATCATAATAGGTGCTAAACTTGTATTCTGAACATTTTTTTGAAGAACTCAACTAGTTCTGAAAATTTCTATGCATTTTTTGAAGTGCACAAATATATCTTCGAAATGCGACAAATTTTTTGAAATAACAAGCCTTTTGAAAAACTTAGAACATTTTTTATCAAGACAAGAATATTATTATAATTTTCAAACCTTTTTTAACACAACAAATTTAAAAGGAAAAGCCATAAATAATCAAACAGAAAAAAAAGAAATGCTCATAGAGAATAAGAAATGCCCTTTTTGAGTGGAAAATCCAAAATACCCACAAAAAACTCCTATTCGTTGTGGCCGGTAGTTTTTTCCTTTTTTGCTTGAGCCAACACTCGCCCTTTTTTTAGAATCGCCAACATTCGCCAATGGGTCAGCCATTAAAGCATCGATTTGACCAAGCACTACAATAAATATGGCAACTGGCGACCATCAATATTGGTCACTAAATGGTCATTATTTTTCATTTGTGACCTTTTTGTGACCAAAACAGTTGGTAAAAAGGCCACTATCTTTAATTGAACTTAACGACCTTTGTTGTGAAATGGTCGTAGAAGGTAATGACCAAAATAAATGGTTGTTGATTCTAGGACCAATTGGTTTGGTCACTTGCAGTCTGCCCAGGACACGTCCGATCCATGTGGCAAGCTGATGTGGCAAAATTGCGACCAATTGAATTGGTCATTGATAAAGATTAGCCTAGTCCAATTAGGTATTTTACATGGGCCGAGCCCAACAATTCATCTCTTCTATATTATTTTTCCTATTAATTTTGGCCAGCTACATGGGCTAGGCCCAACATTTTAGCATTTTTATTTTTCGGTTGTAGCCTTTGTTCTTCTTTTATTTAATGCACCCTAATTATGAGGTTCTTGTAAGTGGGTCCCGAATGTGGCGTTCTAATTTGTGGTTCCCTGTTGTCAAGGTCATGTTCTTCATATTTCAATAAATATGTCGATAACTAAACAACCAATATTTAAATCGAAGTAGACATAAAACAGACGCAATACTTCAAATAGCAACAAGAAGCAATCTGCTACATCATATAACACACATACAAATGTGATCATCATCAACTTTCATTCAGATAACAAGCTCTAGAAGTGTAGAGTCTATCATATGATCCAAGTTCCACTACATCATATTACACACATACAAATAGGATCAGCATAAAGGGCTTCATTACTCCTAGAACTAGCTCCAATGAGCTAGAACTATGCTTCTTCTGACTTCTTTGTCCTAATGCTCGCGAAGAAACATGCAAGCCCGGCATCTACACGTTATAGAACAAAATGGTTAGGAACAAAATAGAAGTAAATCTAACATCATATTTAACCGTATAAAAAGAATAATGCAATAAATTGGTACAGAGCAAGGTAGAGTGCAATAAGCTGGTTGCTATATTTAAGGTTTTCATCAATTTGATTAACTGAAGGAGTAGCACAAGGTTACGAACTTAAACCATAAAATGTATGGTTCTCGAAAAATAGTAAACTTGCAACCAGATTTAAAGAAATCAGAACAACATGGTCATGCCATGACCAAATCCTCACCAGAATGCATTTAATAAAATGGATTGCTCCTGGTTGTTGTAGTAGTAGCGTCTCTCTCTCTCTGTGTGTGTGTGTGTGTGTGTGTGTGTTTATATACCTTCATGTCATTAGCAAGTACTAAGTTGATGAAGACATGTAGTAGCAGGAGGAGGAGAAGCCTTGCATCATTTGTTTGGTTGGGTCGACACCGGAAAGAGCGTCGTTGTACATGATCATCACTCGAGCGGCTCAACCTTCCTATCCCCTACCTCAACTCGTCTATGAAGTTGTTGCAGTTCGATACAAGTGTGTAAATACAACATACTTTGCATCATATTTATAGACTATAGCATCTTATTCTAACCAGCATTTGTGCATCGAAATCACTACTGAAAATAAACAGGTGGCATGTTTATTAAGAGATTTTATTGGAAAGTTGGCATTGCTAGCTTATTGAAGGCATCTCACAAAGAAGATCAACATACCTAGTTATTGCCTAAAACAAAAGCGGGCCAATGATGTCAGGATCATCCATCATCCAACTAACTGAACTAGCATAGTAAAATGTCACTTGACACAGTTCAGCCAGATTTGGGAAAACAATCTGGAAGCGGTAGAGATCCCCTAAAATCCCCCACACACACACACGAACACACACACACACACACACATAGAGAGAGAGAGAGAGAAATGCTATACTTATGCATACCAAGCACTTAACGTATATATTACCAAGAGCAACTAGGAACATGCTAGACCATCTCATCTTATATATTATACAGTTGATGCCAAACCCATTTTTATGACTAAACTCTGGTATGGACACTTGGTCTCTGCTTGGATCAAGAAAGCCAACTCCCTGATTTAGACAGTACCCTCGTAGCCTAGGAGATCCCATCGCGCCAAAGGAAAACTTACACCACTTGGACACTATGTACTCGCACCACACCGCGTCAAGCCTAACACTCAATGCAATAGCGGAATAGCCACTAGCTGGACCAGCAGCTAAAGAAGTTACATCCATTTCGCAGTGACCGAACAAATCAGAATCACCAACCGCTGACCGGACTGGAGGGTCGCCAAATTAGCCGAACCCGCACGCACGGGTAGATCCACCGGCACGCGAAGCCGCAGCACCGTGCCACAAGCTCGAACCCACCTAGGTCTATTTCAGTTTGAGCTTAGTTCATTTTTGAGGAATGTTACATTGTTACCAACTTAACAAGTTTCTATCCACTGAGTGGAGCCATCTAGGTATGTTGCAAAGATTAACATGTGACCCACATAACAATATCC
The DNA here is from genome assembly GCA_022496015.1 of Hordeum marinum. Taxonomy (NCBI): domain Eukaryota; kingdom Viridiplantae; phylum Streptophyta; class Magnoliopsida; order Poales; family Poaceae; genus Hordeum; species Hordeum marinum. The sequence goes on from CM039674.1 coordinate 34,095,420, forward strand.
AGCTGACTTAATGTATCCAAAGAATCGGCACCAAGATCGGCAAATGTGGAGGAGCCAAAAACTTCAATGTCATCAGAAAGCGCAAGATGGCTCTTCACAATATCACAAACCTTCTCTACTGTGTCCTTTTTGGCTTGTTCAATTACAACGCCAACATGAAGCAGTTAGAGTCAGAGCAACAAAACCCTACAATGGATAGTATACTTTCAAGAATATTGGATGGAAAATTTACCTTTTTATTAAATCAGAGTTACAGAGCTGAGTTATAGTTGAATTGAATCAATGTGGTACAAGTAGAGTAGTAATCTTACAAGTCAAATTATAGGCCAAACATGCACAATCTACAATACCAAAAAGAAACTATCGTTGCCAGAATTATCTCCAAATTACTTTCGTAAGAGAGCAAGAGACGTAGTGGAAGCAATTGTTGTGATGAAACACAAAGGGTTTTCTATATGCAGGAGTAGTTTGTTGACTTTAGATAAAGCTGGAGTAAAATAGATTGTGATGCATAAGCTCAGATAACATGCATGATTAATTGTGCGATTCTAGTTCCAAAGAAAGGATGTTTCCCTGGCATTTCAAACAGGTAAGAAAACCAATTTAAGGTGCATTAACAAGTGCATCAGTTAATGATTGCAATACCATAAAAGAATGATACTTACTGCACAGCAAAGAAAAAATCTCTAGGGAACTAGCTGTAGATGGAAGGATACATCTTTCCTTGGAGCAGAGAAGGAGACAGAGTTGAAACCGATTGCCTGTAAATCGCCACACAGGATTTTTTAAGAAGGGTAAAAGTAAGACTAAGGAATAGGAAACTATATTGATAGTAGAAACAATGCCACATTGCATAAAATTAACTGGTTGCTTCGTTGAAAGGGAAAACAAAACAACAGAAACTAGAAACGTACAAAATAGCAACCAAAACAATTATACCCCTGAGTAAGGCCATGTTCCAAAATAGTCAAACAGGACCTTCTTGGCCATTGCATTGTTTTCTATTCGGTTCAACAAAGTGCTCTGAAGCATGTATGTGTATTAACATAACTCTTAAGAAATGTTCACAACCTGAATTAACTATGCATATAGGGAACCTGAATTCACTATGTCTAGAATCAGTATGTTTATGTCGTGGAATTAAGTGCTCTGAAGCATCTATGTTTACTGGAAGACTGGAATCAATATTTCTTAACATAAATTTTAAGAAATGTTATCCAAAATTCTGGAATCAAGCCAATTGGTTCATGCTCCCTTCTAGAATAATCAACATGATGCTAATTAGAATGATGTGAACATGTGTTGCTAGTTGCCAAGAGCAGAGCACACTAACAGCTGGCTCCAGCGCCTCTCCGCATCCAACATCACGCTACTGCTCTGTCGTCACTCAGTTCTTCGGTGACTTTACAAAAGAGGGCAAAAATTTCCTGCCAACGTCACACAGGGGGCATTGTACCTCTAGTTTCTGCTCATAAATTTGGGCAAGTTCCTATTCAGGTTCACTATGTTCTATTGTATGGCATTCAAAAGAGGACAAGCAGCATAGCAAGGCACTAAACGAACCTTGGTGAAGCAATGTTGTCCGGTTAGCCAACACAGAGAGCCACCAGAGAAGATCTCCAGTAGGTCATCCACTGCTCGTCATCCAGCTTTGACGGGATCTCCATCGCCTACACCGACGCATACAAGTGGTACACGAGCATCACACTAGGCCTACAGCAACTGAGAACGACACCAAATGGCTGCACGCATCAGTCGACCTCAGCAACAATTGTGTAAACAAGAACCGAAGAAAAGAAGATTCAATATGCACATAACATGCGAGGGTGTGGAGATGGGTGAGGATCGTCCATAGCTTGGTCCTTCTGCAGCTCTTCTTCTTCTCACCTTGACAAATCAACATGGCTGGAATCAACCTCCATTGCATCTTGCGTCGTTGAGGTGCTCCCGTCAACTCATGCGAGTAGGGGCTCTACTGGTGTTGCTCGAGAGCGGAACATCACGAGCTGCAGCTGTACTTGCCACTCGCTGGTGCAATTATAGTACCTCGCTGGGTCAGTTGCCCACACGAGCTCCTTCGTCGCGCTCTCTAGGGATAACGTCGTGGTAACCACCCCGCAAGAGCTCCACATCCAACGCCTTTCTGGATCCAACGTCGGCGCATGCGGCTCCAGCACTGGCATATCTAGATCCAGCGTCTCTGATGCATCTATCACCAGCGAGGCTAAGTCTGGCAGCGCGCTCGATCTGCTACAGCAGGTCGAACAGGGGGGAGGGTCGGGTTTCCCTGGGCAGAGAAGAGGATGAGGCGTAGGGGAATTGTTTTATGGGGAGAAGGGGCGGCGGCGACGACATGGTGGTGTGGAACTGAATCAGGGGGAGGACGAGAGAATGTGATGGGATCGAGAAGGAGGAGGCTAGGGTTTTCGGCGGCACGCGCTCAGAGCATCGGAGCATCGGATCGACATTTGACGGCTCATGATGCTACGCACCAGCGAGAGATGGATCTGACCATGGGTTGTGGACTTTTCAGATCGGCTATAGTGATGTGATCCGTGGGAGGGTGCTTTCTGCATCCTAATTGATTGAAGGTATGTGGCATTAAAACTGACTTTTAGTGCTATAAAAACAAGGAATGTTGTGAAGCAGCTACCAAAAATATTTTACAAAATGGCACCATTAAATTTTCACTAAAGTTATACCATATTTTATCAATGATCACCAACTTGTATGCACTTCTGGTCTTTCTAGGTATTTCAGCCATTAAAATGGTATTCTACCGAATCAGCATGAACCAGGTCAAGTTTTAACTACAGTTGCCTCATAGTTTCTTTAATATTTTTTCCAAAAATTCTTTATAGGTACACAAATATCTATTTAATCAGGTATACTGAAAAAGTTTTGCAAGATTCAACCCCGAGCTACGAACGGTCATGCATGCCGTTTTGACCGCATTTTGAAACGGGCATAAGAAATTCAAACTAAAATAAAAAAATGGAAACCTTCGCATTATGCCATTATATGTGACCTAGTTTTCAGGAAAAATAAAAAACATGGATTATGGCAAATGTCTTGAAAACGTGTTCTAAGAAATGAGCTATCATGTATGAACATCCATGGCTTTCAAGGCAAATGTCCAATGTTATGGCAACATTCATGGCATAGTTTGTTCAAATGATCAAATATTACACACAAGGGTGCATCTTGGAATGGCAAACAATGTTGCCTAAGGAAGTTTTCATTTCCTTTGGACGAAAAATTCATTTTCCATTTTTCGAGTGCCCAAAATGAGTTTTTTTGTGAAGGACCTACCATATATTTCTTGAAAAATTGGACCAAATCAATTTTCTAAATTATTAGGACATACTTATTGTAAAATTAAACAAATGGTTGGGTGCCAAAAGCTTTGATCCACCTCTCGTGAAAAAGACAAATTTCCGCCGATTGAGGTGGAAGCGGATCAACGTTGAACTGTAACTACCTTATAGTTTGCTCATGATTTTTTGCAAAAATCATTTATAGGTACAAAAGTACCTATTTAATCATAGAAAAACAAAAACTTTTCATAGATTCTACACTTAGCTAGGAACGGTAATGTCCGCCGTTTTGACCGCATTTTGAAACGGGCATAACAAATTCAAAAAAAACAATAAAATGGAAAATGTTCGCATTGTGTAATTATATGGGACCAAGTTATCAGGAAAAATAATAATCTTGTAATACGGCAAATGTTTAAAAAGTGTTCTTGGAAATAAGTTATCACGCGTGAAGATTCATGGCTTTCAGGCCAAATGTCCAATGTTATGGCAACATTCATGGAATAGTTGTTGGAAATATGCCCTAGAGGCAATAAATAAAGTGTTTATTATTATATTTCCTTGTTCATGATAATCGTTTATTATCCATGCTATAATTGTATTAATTGGAAACACATTACATGTGTGGGTAAATAGACAACACTTTGTCCCTAGTATGCCTCTAGTGAACTAGCTCGTTAATCAAAGATGGTCAAGGTTTCCTAGCCATTGACATATGATGTCATTTCATAACGGGATCACATCATTAGGAGAATGATGTGGTGGACAAGACTCAAACTACAAACGTAGCATATGATCGTGTCAGAGTATTGCTACTGTTTTCTGCATGTCAAGTATGTGTTCCTATGACCATGAGATCATGCAACTCACGAACATCGGAGGAATGCCTTGTGTGTATCAAACGTCGCAACGTAAATGGGTGACTATAAAGGTGCTCTCCAGGTATCTCCGAGGGTGTCTGTTGAGTTGGCATGGATCAAGACTAGGATTTGTTACTCCGTGTGACGGAGAGGTATCTCAGGGCCCACTCGGTAATGCAACATCACAATAAGCCTTGCAAGCAATGTGACTAAGTATTAGTTGCGGGATCTTATATTACGGAACGAGTAAAGAGACTTGCCAGTAACGAGGTTGAACTAGGTATGGAGATACTCACGATCGAATCTCGGGCAAGTAACATACCGAAGAATAAAGGGAACATCATACGGGATTAACTGAATCCTTGACATAGAGGTTCGACTGATAAAGATCTTCGTAGAATATGTAGGAACCAATATGGGCATCCAGGTCCCGCTATTGGTTATTGACCATAGAGGTGTCTCGGTCATGTCTACATAGTTCTCGAACCCGCAGGGTCTGCATACTTAGGGTTTGGTGACGTTTCGGTAGTATAGAGTTATGTATGGTGGTGACCGAAGGTTGTTCGGAGTCCCGGATGAGATCCCGGACGTCATGAGGAGCTCCGGAATGGTATGGAGGTAAAGATTCATATATAGGAAGTCCTGTTTTGGTCGCCGGAAAAGTTTCGGGCTCATCGGTAGTGTACCGGGAGTGCCGGTAGTGTACCGGGAGGCCTCTGGGAGGGGTATTTTGACCCAAGAGGCTTCATGGGCTGTCGGAGAGTGAATATCATCCCTTAGTGGGCTGGTGGAAACTCCCACATATGGCCCATGTGGCTGGAGAAGAAAACCCAATAGGAAAAGGTGGAAAAAGGCAAAAAAAAGGAGCAATCCTAGTCCTACGAGGATTGGAGGATTAGTCCTCCTCTCCTAGTAGGTTCGGCCGAACCATAGGAGCCTTGGCCCTTGCACCAAGGCTCTCCTCCTCTCCTCCTATATATGCTGGTGGATTTTAGGGTTTTGCACTTGTTTTTCAGCCACGTGCTACCCGTTCCTCCAGTGCATAGTTTCTCCTCTAGATCGGTTTTCTGCAGCGCTTAGCCAAAGCCCTACCGGAATAACTCCACCACCATCGCCGGAGCACCGTCACACTGCCGGAGAACTCTTCCTCCTCTCCACTCCCTCTTGCTGGATCAAGACGGTGGAGATTGTCATCAAGCTGTACGTGTGCTGAACGCGGAGGTGTCGTCCGTTCGGCGCTAGATTGGAAGGATCGTGATCAAGTTCGTGAGACGGATTGTGATCAAGTTCATGGGACGTATCGTGATCAAGTTCGCGGGATGGATCGTGATTGGATCGCGGGACGGATTGTGATTGGATCGCGAGACGTATCGTGATTGGATCGCGGGACGCTCGGCGATTTGGATCATGAAGACGTTCGACTACACCAACCGCGTTTCTTAACGCTTCCTGCTTAGCGATCTACAAGGATACATAGATCCACTCTCCCTCTCGTAGATGCTCATCACCATGGATAGATCTGCATGTGCATAGGAAATTTTTTATTTCCCATGCAACGTTCCCCAACAGTGGTATCAGAGCTAGGTCTATGTGTAGATGAGATCTCGAGTCGAACACAAAATGCTTGTGGGCGTTGATGCTTAGATTTCTTCCTCCCTTGGTCGGATTTTGTTTCAGCGGCATTGTGAGATGAAGCGGCCCGGACCAACATTACTCGTACGCTTACGAGAGACCGGTTCCCTCGACCGCAACTTGTTGCATAGATGGCTTGCGGGTGCCAGTTTCTCTCACTTTAGTTGGATCGGATTCGGCAAAGGCAGTCCTTGAGAAGGTTGAAAAGCAACTAGTGTATCATCGTTGTGGATTTTGCGTAGATGATAATTGTTCTTGCTAGATACCCGTAGCAGCCACGTAAAACATGCAACAATAATTAGAGGACGTCTAACTTGTTTTTGCAAGGTATGTTGTGATGTGATATGGCCAATTACATGATGTGGTATATGTGATGTATGAGATGATCATGTGATGTATAGATTATCACGACTTGCATGTCAGTGAGTACGGCAACCGGCAGGAGCCATATGGTTGTCTTTAATTATTGTATGACCTGTATGTCAATCATTAAGCGCTATGTAATGCTTTACTTTATCTCTACGGTAGCAATAGTAGTGGAAACATGTTGGGCGCGACAACCCGGATGGCGACACGTTGATGGAGATCATCGTGTCGTGCCGGTGACGATGGAGATCATGCCGGTGCTTTCATGATGGAGATCAAAAGCACAAGTTCATGGCAAAATCATGTCACTTATGATTTGCATGTGAATGTTAATCCTTTTATGCACCTTGTTTTGCTTAGGACGACGGTAGCATTATAAGGTGATCCCTTACTTAATTTCAAGATAAATTGTGTTCTCCCCGAGTGTGCACCGTTGTGAAAGTTGGTTGTGTCGAGACACCACGTGATGATCGAGTGTGATAGACTCTACGTTCACATACAACGGGTGCAAGCCACTGTTGCACGTGCAGAACACTCGGGTTAAACTTGACAAGCCTAGCATGTACAGACATGGCCTCGGGACACAAGAGACCTAAAGGTCGAACATGAGTCATATAGTAGATATGATCAACATGAGATGTTCACCATTGAAGCCACCTCAACTCACGTGATGATCAGACTTGAGTTGGTGAATTTGGATCATGTGACACTCAGATGACCTGAGGGATGTCGATTTGAGTGGGAGCTTTTTTAAATTTGATTAACTAAACTCATTATCCTGAACAATAGTCTAAGTAACCTTTGCATATTTATGTTGTAGATCAATGGCTCCCGCAGTAGCACACCTGAATTTTAATGCGTTCCTAGAGAAAGCTAAGTTGAAAGATGATGGAAGTAACTTTGTTGACTGGGCCCGTAATCTGAGGATTATCCTCACGGCTTCCCAAAAATCATATGTCCTTGACGCACTGCTTGGTGACCAACCAGAAGACATGACCTCCGAAGACGTCAAGAACGCTTGTGAGGCACGTACTGGAGATTACTCAATAGTTCAGTGTGCAATATTGTATGGCTTAGAACCGGGACTTCAGAGATGTTTTGAACATCATGGAGCATATGAGATGTTCCAGGAGTTGAAGTTTATCTTTCAGAAGAATGCCCGGATCGAGAGGTATGAAACCTCTGATAAGTTCTATGCTTGCAAGATGGAGGAGAACGGGTCTATTAGTGAACATATACTCAGAATGTCTGGGTAGTGGAGTTGGGAATTGCCCTTCCGCCAGAGGCGATCACTGACAGAGTTCTTCAATCACTGCCACCTAGTTACAAGAGCTTTGTGAATAACTATAACATGCACTATATGAACAAGTCAGTCCCTGAGCTGTTTTTGATGCTAAAAGTCGCCGAGTCTGAAATCCAGAAAGAACATCAAGTGTTGTTGGTCAATAAAACCACTAGTTTCAAGAAAAATGGCAAGGGCAAAGGCAAGAAGGGTAAAACCAAGAAGGATGGCAAAGCAGTTGCTACTCCTGTACAGAAGCCTAAGCATGGACCTAAGCCAGAAACTGAGTGCTTTCATTGCAAAGGAACTGGTCACTGGAAGCGGAACTGCCCCAAGTACCTGGCTGACAAGAAGGCGGCCAACGACAAACAAGGTATATATGATATACATGTTATTGATGTGTACCTTACTAGCTCTCGTAGTAGTGCCTGGGTATTTGATACCGGTTCGGTTTCTCACATTTGCAACTCAAAGTAGGAACTACAGAATAAACGAAGTCTGGCGAAGGACGAAGTGACGATGCGTGTGGGAAATGTTTCCATGGTTGATGTGATCGCCATCGGCACGCTCTCTCTTCGATTGCCATCGGGATTAGTGATGAACCCGAATAATAATTATTTAGTGCATGTGTTAAGCATGAACATTATATATGGATCTTGTTTACTGTTAGACGATTACTCATTTAAATCAGAGAATAAATGTTGTTCTATTTATATGAGTAATATCTTTTATCGTCATGCACCCACTGTTAGGGGTTTATTCATATTGAATCTTGATAGTGATGACACACATGTTCATAACATTGATGCCAAAAGATGTAGAGTTGATAATGATAGTACCACTTTCTTGTGGCACTGCCATTTGGGTCATATTGGTGTAAAACGCATGACGATGCTCCATGCTGATGGACTTTTGGAGTCACTTGATTTTGAGTCACTTGACACATGTGAACCATGCCTCATGGGCAAGATGACTAAAATGCCATTCTCTGGAACAATGGAACGGGCAAGTGACTTATTAGAAATCATACATACTGATGTGTGCGGTCCAATGAATGTTACAGCGCGTGGTGGATATCGTTATTTTCTCACCTTCACTGATGACTTAATTAGATATGGGTATATTTACTTAATGAAACACAAGTTTGAAACGTTTGAAAAGTTCAAGCAATTTCAGAGTGAAGTTGGGAATCATCGTAACAAGAAGATTAAGTTCCTGCGATCTGATCGAGGGGGTGAATATCTGAGTTATGAGTTTGGCAGTCACTTAAGAAAGTGTGGAATTGTTTCACAGTTGACACCGCCCGGAACACCACAGTGTAATGGTGTGTCCGAACGTCATAATCGAACCTTATTAGATATGGTGCGTTCTATGATGTCTCTTGCTAATTTGCCACTATCGTTTTGGGGTTATGCATTAGAGATAGCTGCATTCACTTTAAATAGGGCACCATCGAAATCTGTTGAGACGACGCCATATGAACTATGGTTTGGCAAGAGGCCAAAGTTGTCGTTTCTTAAAGTTTGAGGATGTGATGCTTATGTCAAAAAGCTTCAGCCTGAAAAGCTGGAACCCAAAGCAGAAAAATGTGTCTTCATAGGATACCTGAAAGAGACAGTCGGGTATACCTTCTATCTCAGATCCGAAGGCAAAGTGTTTGTCGCTATGAACGGAACATTTCTTGAGAAAGAGTTTCTCTCGAAGGAATTGAGTGGGAGGAAAATTGAGCTTGATGAGGTTATTGAACCTTTACTTCAACTTGAAAGTAGCGTGGCGCAGAAAGATGTTTCTGTGGAACCTACAATGGTAGAAGAGGAAGTTAATGATGATGATCATGAAGCTTCGGATCAAGCTACTATTGAACCTAGTAGGTCGACAAGGGTGCATACTACTCCTGAGTGGTACGGCAACCCTGTCTTAGAGGTCATGTTGTTGGACAACAATGAACCTAGGAGCTATGGAGGAGCAGTGATGGACTCGGATTCCGAGAAATGGTTAGAGGCCATGAAATCCGAGATGGGATCCATGTATGAAAACAAAGTATGGACTTTGGAAGTATTACCTGAAGGGCGAAAGGCCATTTAGAACAAATGGATCTTTAAGAAGAAGACAGACGCGGATGGTCATATCACTGTCTATAAAGCTCGACTTTTGGCGAAGGGTTTTTCACAAGTTCAAGGAGTTGACTATGATGAGACATTCTCACCGGTAGTGATGCTTAAGTCTGTCAGAATCATGTTGGCAATCGCTACTTATTTCGACTATGAAATTTGGCAGATGGATGTCAAAACGGCGTTCCTCAACGGTTTCCTTGAGGAAGAGTTGTATATGATGCAACCGAAGGTTTTGTCGATCCAGAGAATGCTGAGAAAGTTTGCAAACTCTAGTGATCCATTTATGGACTGGTGCAAGCATCTCAGAGTGGGAAAAAGCGCTTTGATGAGGTGATCAAAGCGTTTGAGTTTATACAAGTTTATGGAGAAGCTTGTATTTACAAGAAAGTGAGTGGGAGCTCTATAGAGTTCCTAATATTATATCTAGATGACATATTGCTAATTGGAAACAATATAGAAATGCTGGAAAGCGTGAAGGAATATTTGAACAAGAGTTTTTCAATGAAGGACCTAGGAGAAGCTGCTTTCATATTAGGCATTAAGATCTATAGAGATAGATCGAGACGCTTGATAGCACTTTCACACAACACATACCTTGATAAAGTTTTGAAGAAGTTCAAAATGGATTAGGCCAAGAAGGGGTTCTTGCCTGTGTTACAAGGTGTGAAATTGAGTAAGACTCAATGCCCAGTGACTGTAGAAGATAGAGAAAAGATGAGTGTCATCCCCTATGCTTCAGCCATAGGCTCTATCATGTATGCAATGTTGTGCACAAGACCCGATGTCAGCCTTGCCATAAGTATGGCTGGAAGATTTCAAAGTGATCCTGGAATGGAGCACTGGGCGGCGGTCCAGAATATCCTTAAGTACTTGAAAAGGACTAAGGAAATGTTTCTCGTTTATGGAGGTGATGAAGAGCTCGTCGTAAAGGGTTATGTCGACGCAAGCTTTGACACTGATCCGGATGACTCTAAGTCACAAACCGGATACATATTTATTCTCAACAGGGGAGCGGTAAGCTGGTGCAGTTCCAAGCAAAGCATGGTAGCTGATTCTACATGTGAAGTAGAGTACAACGCAGCCTCGGAGGCGGCGAAGGAAGGTGTCTGGATGAAGCAGTTCATGACAAATCTTGAAGTAGTGCCCAGTGCACTGAATCCAATGAACCTGTTCTATGACAACACTGGTGCCATTGCTCTGGCCAAGGAACCAAGGTTTCACAAGAGGACCAGACACATAAAGCGACGCTTCAACTCCATCCGCGATTACATCAAGGAGAAGGACATAAATATTTGCAAAGTGCACACGAATCTGAATGTTGCAGACCCGTTGACTAAACCTCTTCCAAGGGCTAAACTTGATCAACACTAGAACTGCATGGGTGTTCGATTCATTACAATGTAAATCACATAGTGATGTGAGCTAGATTATTGACTCTACTGCAAGTGGCAGACTATTGGAAATATGCCCTAGAGGCAATAAATAAAGTGTCTATTATTATATTTCCTTGTTCATGATAATCGTTTATTATCCATGCTATAATTGTATTAATTGGAAACACATTACATGTGTGGGTAAATAGACAACACTTTGTCCCTAATATGCCTCTAGTGAACTAGCTCGTTAATCAATGATGGTCAAGGTTTCCTAGCGATTGACATATGATGTCATTTGATAACGGGATCACATCATTAGGAGAATGATGTGGTGGACAAGACCCAAACTATAAACGTAGCATATGATCGTGTCAGTTTATTGCTACTGTTTTCTGCATGTCAAGTATGTGTTCCTATGACCATGAGATCATGCAACTCACGAACATTGGAGGAATGCCTTGTGTGTATCAAACGTCGCAACGTAACTGGGTGACTATAAAGGTGCTCTGCAGGTATCTTCGAGGGTGTCTGTTGAGTTGGCATGGATCAAGACTAGGATTTGTTACTCCATGTGACGGAGAGGTATCTCAGGGCCCACTCGGTAATGCAACATCATAATAAGCCTTGCAAGGAATGTGACTAAGTATTAGTTGCAGGATCTTGTATTACGGAACGAGTAAAGAGACTTGCCAGTAATGAGGTTGAACTAGGTATGGAGATACCGACGATCGAATCTCAGGCAAGTAACATACCGAAGAACAAAGGGAACATCATATAGGATTAACTGAATCCTTGACATAGAGGTTCGACCGATAAAGATATTCGTAGAATATGTAGGAACCAATATGGGCATCCAGGTCCCGCTATTGGTTATTGACCATAGAGGTGTCTTGTCATGTCTACATAGTTCTCGAACCCGCAGGGTCTGCACACTTAAGGTTTGGTGATGTTAAGGTTGTTTGGAGTCTCGGATGATATACCGGACATCATGAGGAGCTCCGTAATGGTCCAAAGGTAAAGATTCATATATAGGATGTCCTGTTTTGGTCACCAGAAAAGTTTCGGTCTCATCGGTAGTGTACCGGGAGTGCCGGTAGTGTACCGGGAGGCCTCCGGGAGGGGTATTTCGACCCAAGAGGCTTCATGGGCTGTGGGAGAGTGAATATCAGCCATTAGTGGGCTGGTGGAAACTCCCACACAAGGCCCATGTGGCTGGAGAAGAAAACCCAATAGGAAAAGGTGGAAAAAGGCAAAAAAAAAGGAGCAATCCTAGTCCTACTAGGATTAGAGGAGGAGTCCTCCTCTCCTAGTAGGTTCAGCCGAACTATAGGAGCCTTGGCCCTTGCGCCAAGGCTCTCCTCCTCTCCTCCTATACATACTGGTGGATTTTAGGGTTTTGCACTAGTTTTTTCAGCCACGTGCTACTCGTTCCTCCAGTGCATAATTTCTCCTCTGGATCGGTTTTCTGCGGCGCTTAGGCGAAGCCCTGCCGCAATAACTCCACCACCATCACCGGAGCGCCGTCACGATGCCGGAGAACTCTTCCTCCTCTCCGCTCCCTCTTCCTGGATCAAGATGGTGGAGATCGTCATCAAGCTGTACGTGTGCTGAACGCGGAGGTGTCGTCTGTTCGGCGCTAGATCGGAAGGATCGTGATCAAGTTCGTGAGACGGATCATGATCAAGTTCGTGGGACGGATCGTGATCAAGTTCGTGGGATGGATCGTGATTGGATCGTGGGACCCTCGGCGATTTGGATTGCGAAGACGTTCGACTACACCAACCGTGTTTCTTAATGCTTCCCACTTAGCGATCTACAAGGGTACGTAAATCCACTCTCCCTCTTGTAGATGCTCATCACCATGGATAGATCTGCGTGTGCGTAGGAAATTTTTTGTTTCCCGTGCAACGTTTCCCAACAATAGTTTGTTCAAATGATCAAATATTACGCACAATAGTGCATCTTGGAATGGAAAACAATGTTTCCTAAGGAAGCTCTCATTTTCTTTGGACGAAAAATTCATATACCCTTTTTCAATTTCCCAAAATGAGTTTTTTAAGGACCTACCATATGTTTGTTGAACAATTGGACCAAACCAAATTTATAAAATATTAGTCCATATTTAATTTACAATTTACCAAATGGTTGGGTATCAAAAATGAGCTATCATGTGTGAAGATTCATGGCTTTCAAGCCAAATGATCAATCTTATGTCCACATTCAATTCATAGTTTGTTGAAATAATCAAATATTATGCACAATGGTACATCTTGTAATCACAAACATCGTTGCCTAAGGAAGTTTTCAATTTATGGCGACGAAAAATTCATTTTCCATTTTTTGATTGCCAAAAATTAGTTTTTTTGTGAAGGACCTACCATATATTTGTTGAAAAATTAGACCAAACCAATTTTCTAAAATATTAGGCAATATTTAATATAAAATTTACCAAATGGTTGGGTGTCAAAATCTTTGTTGCACCTCTCATGAAAAAGACAAATTTCTACCGATTTAGTTGGAAGCAGGTCAATTTTGAACTGCAACTGCCTTATAGTTTGCTCATGATTTTTTGCAAAAATCATTTATAGGTACAAAAGTACCTCTTTAATCATAGAAAACCCAAATTTTTTCCAAAATTCTACCCCTAGCTAGGAACGGTAATGCTCGTTTGACCATATTTTGAAATGGGCATAACAAATTAAAAAAGGGACAATTGATTTTATGCCCCTAGTTGGGTCACACTCGGCAGGTTTACCCCTAGTTTCCGAAAACACTAGTTCTTTCCCAAACCACTTTGCTTCTCGTATAATTTTGCCCTTTGATTGTTTGACCGTCATTTTAAAAACTTCATGAAAAATTCATACTAACTCGGAAAAAATCGAATAAGAAATCAGAATGTTCATGAGAACATCACCTATATGTGCATGCAATTTACATTCTGGACGAAAATGCTGGAAAGTCCCCATCATAGATGATAGCTGAAACTCAGATAGGGACTTTCCAACATATTTGTCATGAATGCGTATGACATGCACATATAGGTGATGTTTCTCTGAACATTTTGATATCTTATTTGAATTTTTCTGAGTTAGTATGACTTTTTTATGAAGTTTTCAAAAGGGTGGTCAAACGGTTAACGGGAAAAGCATAAGAGGAGCGAAGTGCCTTGGGCGGAACCGAGGGTTTTCGGAAATTAGGGGTAAACCTGCCTTGTGAAACACAACTAAGGGCACCAAATTAATTATCCCATTAAAAAATCAATAAAATGGACAACCATCGCAGTGTGTCATTATATGTGACCAAGTTACCAGCAAAAATAATAAACTTGTAATACGATAAAAAATTTTGGAAGTCTTCTTATAAATGACCTATCATATGTGAAGATTCATGGCTTTGAAGCCAAATGATCCATCTTATGGCTACATTCATGCCATAGTTTGTTCAAATAATGAAATATTACGCACAAGGGTGGATATTGGAATGGAAAACAATGTTGCCTAAGGAAGTTTTTATTTTTTTGGACAAAAAAACCATTTTCCATTTTTCGAGTGTCCAAAATGAGTTTTTTTGTGAAGGACCTACCATATATTTGTTAACAAATTGGACCAAATTTTTTTTCTAAAATATTAGAAAATATTTAATGTACAATTGAGAAAATGGTTGGGTGTCAAAAGCTTTGATCCCCCTCTCGTGAAAAAGATAAATTTTCGTCCATTCAGTTGGAAGTGGGTCAAACTTGAACTGTAGATGCCTTATAGTTTGCTCTTTATTTTTTCCAAAAATCATTTCTGGGTACATAACTATCTATTTAATCAAACATACATGGTGTGGTGGCGATACATCGAGTTTTGGACGGTGGCCGAGGGCAACTCCAGAGCGCGTAAACTGGTACGCCAACTACATGGTCACCGCGTGACGTGGAGTTGTTACACATTCTGGGCGGCCTAGGCAGGTACGATGGGTTTGGCACTCCCCCCATAGGTGTTAGTAAGAAGAATATAACAGAGGAATCTCACGAGGAGACTGAACTAAGCTCAAACATGAATTAGTAGCCTAAGTGTTTGATTAGTGGTGCGGGAAATGCACATGGACAATGGGCTTGAGTTTTGGCTGAGGATGGTCATCTACTAAGGAGACTGTATTGGCAAATTTTCATCTCAAATGGAGGAGCATAGGTGGCACGTGCTTTGCAAAGTACCACACCGGACAGAAATATGGATGTTGAAGCTGGATTCAAATGAATGAATTGATTGAGCTGAAATTTGGTTGAGGATGGTAATTTGGGCATAGGAAAGCACTCTAAAATTTGATACCATTTGGAGATGCCAAAGTGGTACTTCCTTCACAATTTTTCTTCTCTAGACAAAAATTTGGGAAAATTATTGAGAGAAATTGGCTAAATGAAATGAGGTAAAATTTGGTGAGGTAAATTATATAGGTAGAAACATGCCCTGGTAAAGTTTCAGATATGATTACGCAATATAAAATATAGTTGCTTCACAAACTGAAAATATGACTAGAATAAAAGATTGGATGATGAGGTCACATGGATTGCTGGATAAATATCAAATTTTGTGGACAATGATTATTTGAGCATCTGAAACATTTGGAAAAATCTCATATCAATTGGATAAACCTAGCTAGTACTTTCGTCACAAAGCTTCTCTTTGGATAGAAACTTTGGAAATTTGATGATGAAGATTTACTAGGCAAATGGAGCTGAATATTGGCATGTGGCAATGATTTGAATATGGAAAAGAACCCAATTTTCTTTAGGGAAATAGGAGGGGTGTAGATAGCACTTGCTTTGCAAGGTGCCAATCTGGACAGAAAATAGAAATTGATGTTGGGCTCACATAGATGATTGGTATGAGCTGTCATTTGGAGGAGGATGATAATCTAGGCATATGAAGGTATTTTAAATATTTCATACCATTTGGAAAAATAAAAATGGTACTTCCTTCACAATGCTCTCCACTGAACAGAAAATTAAAAAAAATATTTAGGGAAATTGGATAAATTAAATGAGCTAAAATTTCGTCGAGGGAGGTTATTTGGGCAGGGTCATGTCTTGGTAATTTCTAGTAACTATAAAGCAATATAAAATATGGTTGCTTCACAGACTGAAAATATTACCATAAACAAAGATTAGATGGTGTACTCACATGGATTGTTAAATGGGGCTAGAATTTTGTGGAGAGCTACGATTTGGCATATAGAAGATGTGGCAAAAATTGAACTTATTAGAATATGCCTAGCTAGTACTTCCTTCACAAAGCTTCTAGGTGAACAGAAACTTTGGAAATTTGCTCAAGAAGATATAGTAGGAAAATGTTGCTGAATTTTGTCACGAGGCAACGATTTGTATAAGAAAGAGTGCCCAAAAAATTGAGGTCAATCAAGAAAATATAAATATCACTTCCTTCACAAAGTGATGTTCTCAACAGAATATTGAAATGAATATTTTTTGAATTATTTTTGACCTAGGCAAGGAAGGTTTCTGACTTGTTTGAGGTATATATGATCCAAAGAATTTATGAGAATAATTTGGGAATTTTCGAAATGATAGAAATGTAGGTTGCTTCATAACCTAGGGCAAAACTTGACACATGGACATACACATAGGCAAAAATTGACACATGAACATGACACATAGGCAAAACCGATGTGGTGGCGGCTAGTCATAACAGTGCACCACAATTTACAATGTTGTGACCATCTATATTGGTCGTGATCAGCTAAAAAAAGGCAGCGGACCAGTGTTGTTTGCTTTACGACCATTTCGTGTAAGGAAATAATGACCTTTCTAACAAAAATGGTCGTTATGGTTTAGGGTCTGGAGCCCTCCGAACAGCTTACGACCAATTGGTCTCAAATGGCCATAGATTTACGACCATTTGTTCTAGGGTCACTAACAGAAGGTCACAAGTTGACATATTTCTTGTAGTGAAGTCAGCCCCCCAAGTGGAACATCTCATTCCTAGGCTTGGGCTCACGGTGGCCTCCTAATGGTACCTCTTGTCTTGGGTCGGCCCAAAATAAAAGAGGGCGAGCACTAGTTCATTCTCTTGATCGCTCATTCAAAAGCAAAAGTGTTGGTTCCTTTGGTTTCTGTTCCTCTAGTTCATTGGGTTTACTTAGTTGATGGTCATTGTTGACCACTGACCAGTCTTGCGTTGACCTTTGTCTTTTCAGAAAAGGTACACAAAATTAGTGAACTAAAAAACACAAAAAAATCTTGGAACCCGAAAAAAGTTCATGTATTTTTAGAAAGAAAAATAGCAAATATGAAAAAAGGTCATCAAACCTAAAAGAAGTTCGTGACCTCAAAAATAGTTCATCAATTTCTAATCAAAGTTAATCATTTTGAGAAAGGTTAGAAAATTTGAAAAAGCTCAACAGTTTTGATAAAAAATCAGGTTCATTGATTTCCGCAAAAAGTTCATGAACATGAAAGAAAGTTCATCGATTTCAAAAAAAGTTCACAAATTTAGTGAAAAGGTGCGTGAAAGTTGAAAAAAATCATTGTTTTAAAAAAGCTCATCGGTTTCGAATTTTTTTCACCCATTTTGAAAAATGTTTATAAAGTTTGATGAAGTTCGACGGTTTGAAAAAAATCATCAAATTTGAAAAAATAAAAAGGAAAGGAAAGAAATAAGTAAAAAAATAGAAGAAAAATTGGTCCAAAAAAGCAAATAATGATACAAAACAGCTAGAGGATTTTAGAAACTTTCCAAACCGAATAGAAGAGATTCGCTTGGTGCTTTAAATTGGGACGAAACATTGAAATTGAGAAGATAGAGGGGAGTTTGTGCCTTTTGCGAATATAAGGAAGAAACGGGGCTTAAGGTGTCGGTTAGGATTTACCTATGGTGCTTCTCCCTTAAAAAATGTTCATTGTATATTAATGAAATCCATGTGTCGTTTAGATTATTTGACCATATATTATAATTTTGCTCCAGAATTAATAATTGTTCTGCTTGCATTTGAATATGTTCATTATTTAGTAGTAGAAATTAATACTAAAATTATAATGCTCACACATGTGGGACGAGCCAATATGGTCCACACGCCTTCATAATCATCCATCTTGCCCCATCAAAGATATGACATTAGCGGAATCTTTTTGTTTTTTGGCTTAAAAATGTTTTATCTCTTAAATAAAAAATCCAATTAAAAATCCGTCTTCATCATTAAATCTGTCTCGACGAGATTTTCAAAACTTTATCCCATATTGATATGTTTCGACGACCTTTCTTTTGGACCAAAAGTTGCCATGATGTTTAGAGTGAAGTTGCCATAGTGTTTACAATAAAGTTGCCACGACATCTTTCATCTAGTTTTTTCTTCTACATTTAAAGCTACCATGGTATTTCTACTACATTTCATGGCAATTTAAATTAATTGATTATGGAAATTTTTAATTAACCACAGGAAATTTAATTTATGGATCATGGCAATTTTTAGCAATTCATCATGGCAAATTAAGTTTATAGATCATGACAATTTTAGCATTTTGACCATGGCAATTCTAGTATTTTGAACATGGAAAATATTTTTTGTATGAACCATGGTAAATTTTAGTGCATGTATCATGACAAATTTAAGTAATTCATCATGGCAATTATAGTTTCTACTTCATTGCAAATTCGAGTCATTGACCATGCCTTTTTAAAGTGATTGGCAGTAGATTTATTTTTACTTATGAACAATGTCAAAATTATTTCACGGATCATAGTAAATTGTTGTAATTCATCATGGTGAATCTAGTTTCTTAAATGCCTTTTTTATAACCTGTAAAGGTTTATTTTAAACGTAGAAGAAAAAGTAGTTGAAATATATCATGAAAAATTCAATGTACTTATGATGACAATTATGTGCAATAGACATGGCAACTTTTAACCATAAAAAATCGTCGAAATATATCGATATGATTTAATTTCTAGCTTCGAAGAACTCGCCACGATGGAATTATTGGTGAAAACGGTTGTCGTCGTTTTCTCACGACATATGTCATAGGGTGGCTTATTGTAGGTGGTTGGGGCCGGAGGACGCCGACGGGTTACGGGTGCGAGATTGGGCACAAGCGGTGATGACACACGATGTACCCAGGTTCAGGGCCCTCCGAGGGAGGTAAAACCCCTAGTCCTGCTTGGTTTGGTTGGATGGATGGATATGTGTACAAGGGTGTTCCTGGAGCTATGTCTAGAGGAGGAAGAAGGAGCAGCCAACTTGTCTTCCTCTTCTACTAGAGGGGTTTGGGGAGTTCTGCGGGTGTGTCGGTGTGATTGATCGTCCCCGTTGCATGGGAGGCTCGGGGGGGTTTATAGGCTAACCCCCCGGCTCTACAATATATCTAAAGTACAGGGTGGGGGGGACCCGGCTGGCAGTCTCTCCAGCTGGTCAGGGGGTCCCAACCTTTGCACCGTTGCATCATCCATGGGGTCCACCAGCTGAGCAGTCTTGTCCCCAGCTAGGGCACGCCAGTCGGCTCTGTGATTGGCTCTCGCCTACCTGCCATGGCACGGGTCACCCGGGAGGCATCGTTTAGCGCCAGCCGGGCGATGTCTCCTGTACGGCCGGCGGTACTCTAGCCACGCCGAGGCAGGTAATTGAGTGGGCAAGGGAGTGTCGACATTGTTCCCTCACCCGGTCGCGCTCGCCGAAGTCAGTGGCCGGGACGGCCGGACTATAGCCATGCGCTGCGGTGCGTCAGCGGCCACTGTAGCCACAGGGCCGCCGTTCGTGCCGGTCGCATTGTGTCGCCGTACCCGCGCGCAAAGGGATGGGACGTCACATGTCCGTCCCAGTGTCAACGGAGGAGGCAGCCCAGAGGCAGCCGACCGCGCCCAGCCGGCCGCGGGTCGAGCCGGCTCCTTGACCACCGTCCGGAGCGCTAGCCGGCGTCGGCTCGAGCCGGATGTCCGCCAGCCGGCCACGACCAGCCGGTCCGCATTGTTCTTCTTTGAAGCAGGAGGGGAATGACCCCATTGCTTTTGCATACCTGGGGGTCATAACCCCGTCAGTAGTCCCCGAAGCCGGCGGGGGCCCGCGTCCGGCAGACGGAGGGGAGCCGGCAGCTTCCCCCCAGCGATACCCGCCTCCATCACGAAGCCGAAAGGGAAGCCGGATCTTTTGGGAACGTTGCATGGGAAACAAAAATATCCATGGTGATGAGCATCTATGAGAGGGAGAGTGGATCTACATACCCTTGTAGATCGCTAAGCGGGAAGCGTTAAGAAGCGCGGTTGGTGTAGTCGAACGTCTTCGCTATCCAAATCGCCGTGCGTCCCGCGATCCAATCACGATCCATCCCGCGATCCAATCATGATCCATCCCACGATCCGATCACGATCCGTCCCGCGAACTTGATCACGATCCGTCCCACGAAATTGATCACGATCCTTCCGATCTAGCGCCGAACGGACGGCACCTCCGCGTTCAGCACACGTACAGCTTGATGACGATCTCCGCCGTCTTGATCCAGCAAGAGAGAGCGGAGAGGTAGATGAGTTCGCTGGCAGCGTGACGGCGCTCCGGCGATGATGGTGGAGCAATTCCGGCAGGGCTTCACCTAACCACTACAGAAATCCGATCTAGAGGAGAAACTATGCACTGGAGGAACGGGTAGCACGTGGCTGTAAAAACTAGTGCAAAAACCCAAAACCCTCTAGTATATATAGGAGGAGAGGAGGAGAGGAGGAGAGGAGGCAGCCTTGGCTTCCAAGCCAAGAGCTTCGGCCGAACCAAGGTGGTGGAGGTGGAGTCCACCTCCAATCCTAGTAGGACTAGGATTCACCCTATTTTGCCTTTTTTCCACCTTTTCTCTTTGGGTTTTTTCCTCCAGCCACATGGGCCTTGTGTGGGAGTTTCCACCAGCCCACTAAGGGCTGATATTCACTCTCCCACAGCCCATGAAGACTCTTGGGTCGAAATACCCCTCCCGGTACACTACAGGCACTCCCGGTACACTACCGATGAGCCCGAAACTTTTTCGGCGACCAAAACAGGACTTCCTATATATGAATCTTTACCTTCGGACAATTCCGGAGCTCCTCGTGACGTCCGGGATCTCATCCAGGACTCCGAACAACCTTCGGTCACCACCATACATAACTCTATACTACCGAAACGTCACCAAACCTTAAGTGTGTAGACCCTGCGGGCTCGAGAACTATGTAGACATGACCGAGACACCTCTATGGTCAATAACCAATGGCAGGACCTGGATGTCCACATTGGTTCCTACATATTCTATGAAGATCTTTATCGGTTGAACCTCTATGTCAAGGGTTCAATTAATCCCGTATGATGTTCCCTTTGTTCTTCGGTATGTTACTTGCCCGAGATTCGATCATCGGTATCTCCATACCTAGTTCAACCTCGTTACTGGCAAGTCTCTTTACTCGTTCCGTAATACAAGATCCCGTAACTAACACTTAGTAACATTGCTTGCAAGGCTTATTGTGATGTTGTATTACCGAGTGGGCCCTGAGATACCTCTCTGTCACACGGAGTAACAAATCCCAGTATTGATCCATGCCAACTCAACAAACACCCTTGGAGACACTGGTTGAGCACCTTTATAGTCACCCAGTTACGTTGCAACGTTTGATACACACAAGGCACTCCTCCGATGTCCGTGAGTTGCATGATCTCATGGTCATAGGAACATATACTTGACATGGAGAAAACAGTAGCAATAAACTGACACGATCATAAGCTACGTTTGTAGTTTG
Source organism: Hordeum marinum (assembly GCA_022496015.1). Lineage (NCBI taxonomy): Eukaryota > Viridiplantae > Streptophyta > Magnoliopsida > Poales > Poaceae > Hordeum > Hordeum marinum. The sequence goes on from CM039674.1 coordinate 34,117,106, forward strand.
GGTATTGTCCATCACATCATTCTCCTAATGATGTGATCCCATTATCAAGTGACATCTCATGTCCATGGCTAGGAAACCTTAACAATCTTTCGATCAACGAGCTAGTTCACTAGAGGCATACTAGGGACATTGTGTTTGTCTATGTATCCACACATGTATCCATGTTTGCAATTAATACAATTCTAGCATGGATAATAAACAATTATCATGAACAAGGAAATATAATAATAAACACTTTATTTATTGCCTCTAGGGAAAATTTCCAACAGTCTCCCACTTGCACTAGAGTCAATAATCAAGCTCACATCACTATGTGATTTACACTGTAATGAATCGAACACCCATGCAGTTCTGGTGTTGATCATGTTTAGCTCTTGGAAGAGGTTTAGTCAACGGGTCTGCAACATTCAGATCCGTGTGCACTTTGCAAATATTTATGTCCTTCTCCTCGATGTAATATCGGATGGAGTCGAAGCGTCGCTTTATATGTATGGTCCTCTTGTGAAACCTTGGTTCCTTGGCTAGAGCAATGGCACCAGTGTTGTCACAGAACAGGCTCATTGGATTCAGTGCACTGGGCACTACTCCAAGATCTGTCATGAACTGCTTCATCCAGACACCTTCCTTTGCCGCCTCCGAGGCTGCGATGTATTCCGCTTCGCACGTAGAATCAGCTACCACGCTTTGCTCGGAACTGCACTAGCTTACCGCTCCCCCGTTAAGGATAAATATGTATCCTGTTTGCAACTTAGAGTCGTCCAGATCAGTGCCAAAGCTTGCATCGACGTAACCCTTTACGACGAGCTCTTCATCACCTTCATAAACGAGAAACATTTCCTTAGTCCTTTTTAGGTACTTCAGGATATTCTTGACCGCTTGCCAGTGCTCCATTCCAGGATCACTTTGAAACCTTCCGGTCATACTTATGGAAAGGCTGACATCGGGTCTTGTGCACAACATTGCATACATGATAGAGCCTATGGCTGAAGCATAGGGGATGACACTCATCTTTTATCTATCTTCTGCAGTTACTGGGCATTGAGTCTTACTTAACTTCACACGTTGTAACACAGGCAAGAACCCCTTCTCGGACTGATCCATTTTGAACTTCTTCAAAACTTTATCAAGGTATGTGCTCTGTGAAAGTGCTATTAAGCGTCTCGATCTATCTATATAGATCTTAATGCCTAATATGAAAGAAACTTCTCCTAGGTCCTTCATTGAAAAACTCTTGTTCAAATATTCCTTCACGCTTTCCAGCATTTCTATATTGTTTCCAATCAGCAATATGTCATCCACATATAATACTAGAAATGCTATAGAGCTCCCACTCACTTTCTTGTAAATACAAGCTTCTCCGTAAACTTGTATAAACTCAAACACTTTGATCACCTCATCAAAGCGCTTATTCCAACTCCGAGATGCTTGCACCAGTCCATAAATGGATCGCTGGAGTTTGCAAACTTTCTCAGCATTCTCTGGATCGACAAAACCTTCGGGTTGCATCATATACAACTCTTCCTCAAGGAAACCGTTGAGGAACGCTGTTTTGACATCCATCTGCCAAATTTCATAGTCGAAATAAGCAGCTATTGCTAACATGATTCAGATAGACTTAAGCATCGCTACGGGTGAGAAAGTCTCATCGTAGTCAACTCCTTGAACTTGTGAAAAACCCTTCGCCACAAGTCGAGCTTTATAGACGGTGACATTACCGTCTGTGTCTATCTTCTTTTGTTCTGAATGGCCTTTCGCCCTTCAGGTTATACTTCCAAAGTCCATACTATGTTTTCATACATGGATCCCATCTCGGATTTCATGGCCTCTGACCATTTCTCGGAATCCGGGCCCATCACTGCTCCTTCATAGCTCGTAGGTTCATTGTTGTCCAACAACATGGCCTCCAAGACAGGGTTGCTATACCACTCAGGGGTAGTACGCGGCCTTGTCGACCTAAGAGGTTCAATAGCAGCTTGATCCGAAGCTTCATGATCATCCTCATTAACTTCCTCTTCTACCTTCGTAGGTTCCACAGAAACAACTTTTTGCACTGCGCTACTTTCTGGTTGAAGTAAAGGTTCAATAACCTCATCAAGCTCTATTTTCCTCCCACTCAATTCTTTCGAGAGAAACTCTTTCTCAAGAAATGTTCCATTCTTAGCAACAAACACTTTGCCTTCGGATCTGAGATAGAAGGTATACCCGACTGTCTCTTTTGGGTATCCTATGAAGACGCATTTCTCCGCTTTGGGTTCCAGCTTTTCAGGCTGAAGCTTTTTGACATAAGCATCACATCCCCAAACTTTAAGAAACGACAACTTTGGCTTCTTGCCAAACCACAGTTCATATGGCGTCGTCTCAACGGATTTTGATGGTGCCCTATTTAAAGTGAAGCAGCTGTCTCTAATGCATGACCCCAAAACGATAGTGGCAAATCAGCAAGAGACATCATAGAACGCACCATATCTAATAAGGTTCAATTACGATGTTTGGACACACCATTATGCTGTGGTGTTCCGGGCGGTGTCAACTGTGAAACAATTCCACACTGTCTTAAGTGACTGCCAAACTCATAACTCAGATATTCACCTCCTCGATCAGATCGCAGGAACTTAATCTTCTTGTTACGATGATTCTTAACTTCACTTTGAAATTGCTTGAACTTTTCAAATGTTTCAGACTTGTGTTTCATTAAGTAAATATACCCATATCTACTTAAGTCATCAGTGAAGGTGAGAAAATAACGATATCCACCACGCGCTCTAACATTCATTGGACCGCACACATCAGTATGTATGATTTCCAATATAAGTCACTCGCCCGTTCCATTGTACCAGAGAACGGCGTTTTAGTCATCTTGCCCACGAGGCATGGTTCACATGTGTCAAGTGATTCAAAATCAAGTGACTCCAAAAGTCCATCAGCATGGAGCTTCCTCATGCATTTTACACCAATATGACCTAAACGGCAGTGCCGCAAGAAAGTGGTACTATCATTATCAACTCTACATCTTTTGGCATCAATGTTATGAACATGTGTGTCATCACTATCAAGATTCAATATGAATAAACCCCTAACAGTGGGTGCATGACCATAAAAGATATTACTCATATAAATAGAACAAGCTTTATTCTCTGATTTAAATGAGTAACCGTCTCGCAATAAACAAGATCCAGATATAATGTTCATGCTTAACGCAGGCACTAAATAACAATTATTCAGGTTCATCACTAATCCCGATGGTAATCGAAGAGAGAGCGTGCCGACGGCGATCACATCAACCTTGGAACCATTTCCCACGTACATCGTCACTTCGTCCTTTGCCAGCATTCGTTTATTCTGTAGTTCCTGCTTTGAGTTGCAAATGTAAGCAACCGAACCGGTATCAAATACCCAGGCACTACTACGAGAGCTAGTAAGGTACACATCAATAACATGTATATCATATATACCTTGTTTCTCGTTGGCCGCCTTCTTGTCAGCCAGGTACTTGGGGCAGTTCCGCTTCCAGTGACCGGTTCCCTTGCAATGAAAGCGCTCAGTTTCTGGCTTGGGTCCATGCTTGGGCTTCTTTACAGGAGTAGCAATTGCTTTGCCATCCTTCTTGGTTTTACCCTTCTTGCCCTTGCCCTTGACCTTGCCATTTTTCTTTAAACTAGTGGTTTTATTGACCATCAACACTTGATGTTCTTTCTGGATTTCAGACTCAGCGACTTTTAGCATCGCAAACAGCTCGGCGACTGACTTGTTCATCTCGTGCATGTTATAGTTTATCACAAAGCTCTTGTAACTAGGTGGCAGTGATCGAAGAACTCTATCAGTGATTGCCTCTGGCGGAAGGGCAATTCCCAACTCCGCTAGACAAGTTGAATACCCAGACATTCTGAGTATATGTTCACTGATAGACCCTTTCTCCTCCATCTTGCAAGCATAGAACTTATCAGAGGTTTCATACCTCTCGATCCGAGCGTTCTTCTGAAAGATAAACTTCAACTCCTGGAACATCTCATATGCTCCATGACATTCAAAACGTCTTTGAAGTCCCGGTTCTAAGCCATACAATAATGCACACTGAACTATTGAGTAATCTCTAGTACGTGCCTCCCAAACGTTCTTAACGTCTTCGGAGGTCATGTCTTATGCTTGGTCACCAAGCGGTGCATCAAGGACATATGATGTCTACGAAGCCATGAGGATAATCCTCAGATTACGGTCCCAGTCAACAAAGTTACTTCCATCATCTTTCAACTTAGCTTTCTCTAGGAACACATTAAAATTCAGGGGTGCTACTGCGCGAGCCATTGATCTACAAGATAAATATGCAAAGTTTACTTAGACTATTGTTCAAGATAATGAGTTTAGTTAATCAAATTACTAAAGCTCCCACTCAAATTGACATCCCTCAGGTCATCTGAGTGTCACATGATCCAAATCCACCAACTCAAGTCCGATCATCACGTGAGTTGAGGTGGCTTCAATGGTGAACATCATTATGTTGATCATATCTACTATATGACTCATGCTCGACCTTTCGGTCTCTTTTGTTCCGAGGCCATGTCTGTACATGCTAGGCTCGTCAAGTTTAACCTGAGTGTTCTGTGTGTGCAACACTGGCTTGCACACGTTGTATGTGAACGTAGAATCTATCACACCCGATCATCACGTGGTGTCTCGACACGACGAACTTTCGTAACGGTGCACTCTCGGGGAGAACACAATTCATCTTGAAATTTAAGTGAGGGCTCACCTTATAATGCTACCGTCGTACTAAGCAAAACAAGGTGCATAAAAGGATTAACATCACATGCAATTCATAAGTGACATGATATGGCCATGAACTTGTGCTTTAGATCTCCATCTTGAAAGCACTGGCATGATCTCCATCGTCACCGGCAAGACACCATGATATCCATCAACGTATCGCCATCGGGGTTCTCGCGCCCAACATGCTTATACTACTATTGCTACCATTTGGTGATAAAGTAAAGCATTACATAGCGCTTAATGATTGACACGCAGGTCATACAATAATTAAAGACAACCCTATGGCTCTTGCCAGTTGCCGTACTCATTGACATGCAAGTCGTGATAATCTATACATCACATGATCATCTCATACATCACATATATCACATCATGTAATTGGCCATATCACATCACAACATACCCTGCAAAAACAAGTTAGACGTCCTCTAATTATTGTTACATGTTTTACGTGGCTGCTACGGGTATCTAGCAAGAACAATTCTCATCTACGCAAAAACCACAACGGTGATACACTAGTTGCTTTTCAACCTTCTCAAGGACCGCCTTTGTCGAATCCGATCCAACTAAAGTGAGAGAAACTGGCACCCCCAAGCCATCTATGCAAAAAGTTGCGGTCGAGGGAACCGGTCTCTCGTAAGCATATGAGTAATGTTGGTCTGGGCCACTTCATCTCACAATACCGCTAAACCAAAATCCGACCAAGGGAGGAAGCAATCTAAGCATCAACGCCCACAAACCTTTTGTGTTCTACTCGAGATCTCATCTACACATAGGCCTAGCTCTGATACCACTATTGGGGAACGTTGCATGGGAAACAAAAAATTTCCTACGCACACGCAGATCTATCCATGGTGATGAGCATCTACGAGAGGGAGAGTGGATCTACATTGTAGATCGCTAAGCGGGAAGCGTTAAGAAACGCGGTTGGTGTAGTCGAACGTCTACGCAATCCAAATCGTCGTGCATCCCGCGATCCAATCACGATCCGTCCCGCGATCCAATCACGATCCGTCCCGCGATCCGATCACGATCCGTCCCACGAACTTGATCATGATCTGTCCCACGAACTTGATCACGATCCTTCCGATCTAGCACCGAACGGACGGCACCTCCGCGTTCAGCACACGTACAGCTTGATGACGATCTCCGCCGTCTTGATCCAGCAAGAGAGACCGGAGAGGTAGAAGAGTTCACCGGCAGCGTGACGGTGCTCCGGCGATGGTGGTGAAGCAATTCCGGCAGGGCTTCGCCTAAGCACTACAGAAATCCGATCTAGAGGAGAAACTATGCACTGGAGGAACGGGTAGCACGTGGCTGCAAAAACTAGTGCAAAAACCCAAAACCCTCTAGTATATATAGGAGGAGAGGAGGAGACGAGGCAGCCTTGGCTTCCATGCCAAGAGCTTCGGCCGAACCAAGGTGGTGGAGGTGGAGTCCACCTCCAATCCTAGTAGGACAAGGATTCACCCTATTTTGCCTTTTTTTCCACTTTTTCTCTTTGGGTTTTTTCCTCCAGCCACATGGGCCTTGTGTGGGAGTTTCCACCAGCCCACTAAGGTATGATATTCACTCTCCCACAGCCCATGAAGCCTCTTGGGTCGAAATACCCCTCCCAGAGGCCTCCCGGTACACTACCGGCACTCCCGGTACACTACCGATGAGCCCGAAACTTTTCCGGCGACCAAAACAGGACTTCCTATATATGAATCTTTACCTCCGGACCATTCCGGAGCTCCGCGTGACATCCGGGATATCATCCGGGACTCCAAACAACCTTTTATCACCACCATACATAAATCTATACTACCGAAACGTCAGCAAACCTTAAGTGTGCAGACCCTGCGGGCTCGAGAACTATGTAGACATGACCGAGACACCTCTATGGTCAATACACAATGGTGGGACCTGGATGTCCACATTGGTTCCTACATATTCTACGAAGATCTTTATCGGTTGAACCTCTATGTCAAGGATTCAATTAATCATGTATGTGTTCCCTTTGTTCTTCGGTATGTTACTTGCCCGAGATTCGATCGTCGGTATCTCCGTACCTAGTTCAACCTCGTTCTGGCAAGTCTCTTTACTCGTTCCGTAATACAAGATCCCATAACTAACACTTAGTCACATTGCTTGCAAGGCTTATTGTGATGTTGTATTACCGAGTGGGCCCTAAGATACCTCTCCGTCACACGGAGTAACAAATCCTAGTATTGATCCATGCCAACTCAACAGACACCCTCGGAGACACCTGTAGAGCACCTTTATAGTCACCCAGTTACGTTGCGATGTTTGATACACACAAGGCACTCCTCCGATATCCGTGAGTTTCATGATCTCATGGTCATAGCAACATATACTTGACATGGAGAAAACAGTAGCAATAAACTGACACGATCATAAGCTACGTTTGTAGTTTGGGTCTTGTCCATCACATCATTCTCCTAATGATGTGATCCCGTTATCAAATGACATCTCATGTCCATGGCTAGGAAACCTTAACCATCTTTCGATCAACGAGCTAGTTCACTAGAGGCATACTAGGGACATTGTGTTTGTCTATGTATCCACACATGTATCCATGTTTCCAATTAATACAATTCTAGCATGGATAATAAACAATTATCATGAACAAGGAAATATAATAATAAACACTTTATTTATTGCCTTTAGGGCATATTTCCAACAGGATCGGCTGTTGGATCCGACGCCTCGGGTACCGGTGCGTGGCCCCGGGACCCGTGTCGGCTCGCCGCGCGCCACATGGCAAGTAATGATGCGGCGGCCCCCGTGCACTCGGGGGAGACGGGACATCAGCCTGGGCCTAGCCCGCTAGGTCCCGGTCATAGCCCGGTAGGCCTTGGGGTGCAGGTCGGGATCGCACCCTGAGGCGGTCGTTACTGAGCGGGGCCACCCACACGCGCGGGGTTTCCGGGGAAGTGGGCGCAGTTAATCCCACGTCCCCCGGTCATGGCCTCCCCTATAAAAGGGGAGGGAGGGCGGCGGGCGGAGACACCCGCGCCCTGCTTGCTCTCTTGCAGTTCATCTTCTTGCTCTTCTTCGTTCTTCTCACCCCCTTGCGTGTCACCGTGCCTGAGCCCGCATTCGCGCCCACGAGCCGCCCCGCCGCCGAGATGGCTGACGGACGTGGAGGGAGTTGGGTCAGCTCTGTCATCGGAGAGGTCGATATTGCGAAGCTCCGCCGCGCGCGCAAGCCACTATCGGCAGAGCGGGTGGTGGCGTGCGCGCCAGGTGACGAGTTGGCACCGGCGCCATAGCCAGGGGAACACGTCGTGTTCCCCTAGCACTTCTCCCGGGGCTTCGGGCTCCCGGTGAGTCTCTTCTTCCGCCTTTTTCTTGATACCTTCGACATCCAGCCGCACCATCTCGGCCCCAAAGCGATCTTGTATCTCTCTGCCTTCCTGACGCTTTGCGAGGGGTACCTCGGTGTTCTCCCCTTCATTGACTTCTTCAACGCGCTCTTCTATCTCAACCTGTTGAAAATCAGTGCCTGCGGGGGCATGGTGGTGTTCTGCCACGGCGTCACGCGCTTCCCCCCTCTTTCTCTCATCGACTCCATCAAGGGGTGGCACCGAACATTCTTCTATGTGAAAAACACCAACCCGAACACGGACTACATCCGGTTGCCGCCGTTCATCGATGTGCAGTCCAGCCAGATCAACTTGTTGGGGGCTGCCTCGCGTGGCGTGGCCCTGGAGGAGCTCGGTCGGCTCGCGCTGCTGAAGAGCTTCGAGGGGCTGGTCGCTGCCGATCTGGTGGCAGCATTCATCTCGTGCCGGGGTTTTCCCCTCGAGCCGAGGCTGCACTAGATCTGCGACATATCCGGACGGCATGACCCCAGCTGGCTGTCCACCGTCGATCTGACGCCGAATCAGGTGGCGAAGCGGGTGAACGTCCTTACAACCTTCAAGCTGAAGCCCGCATCATGGTCCTTCGGTAGGGATTCGTACGACCGCGTCAACCGCCCCCCTTGGTAAGTCTTTCGTCGAGGCGGTCCTTCCTTCATTTGATGCTTCCTAGCCGGTAGCCGGCTGGAGAACTTACTTAGTCGCACTGACCGCAGCTGTTGGTGTGACAGATCACGCCGGACGGCCCGCACCCTCAAATCTTCAAGGCGTAGCGTGAAAACTCCGACTCTGAAGACTATGAGACAAGAGGCCCTCTGGAGGAAGAGGTGGACTCCTCGAGAGGAGCTGACGAGCCGGCAGACCCGCGAGTCGGCGCCCCCAGCGGAGCCGGATGATCCGGCACGGCCGGGGAGCCTAGCGGAGTGGGTGAGTTCCCTCTTGCCCCTTCGATCAGGGACTGGACGGACGACAACGATGACGATGACATAATGATTCTGAACTAGCCTCCTCCCTCAGCACACCAGGGTCGGAGGAGCGAGGAGCGGCCGGCTCAAGACCCGGCGGCCGGAGCAGCCGGCCGAACGAAGAGGCCGGCCTAGGAGGGGCCGGCAGCCCCGCCGCCAGTCCCCAAGCGGGTGAAGGTGGTGGCGTGGAAGCCGCCGCCGCGCAGCAAGCGGGCCTTGCCCCTTGTCACCGGGTAAGTCTTTCTTCCATTTGTTTGTTCTTTTTCCGGATCACGAGTCGGTAGGTGACCGGTCCATGGGTGTTGTAGGGACCCCATCGATCTCCACGAGAGGGAGCCGGCGGGGGATGCGATGGACGCCTCCAGCCAGCTGCCCCGCGAGCACGCGGCCACCCAACGGGAGGAGAAGAGGAGGCTCGCGGAGCTGTGAGCCTCTAAGTCCGGCACGGGAGGAGGAGCCTCGCACTCCGTAACCTCGAGCAGCCAGAGGCACAGGGGGTTCGTGGATCCCTCATGGGCGTCTGACTCAGCGGCGGAGTCGACCCGGATGTCGCGGCCTCCATCAAGCAAGCCGCGAGGGGCGGCCATGGAAACGCCGGTGCCTCCGTCCGCGGAGGAGGCGGCCCAGGAGAGGGCAACGACGATGGAGCCGGCTCCCGAGGCGGCCCGGACCGAGGTGCCGGTCGTGACCCCGACGGCGACTGAGCCGGCTCAGGCTGACGTGCCGGAGACCCCAACGGCCACGGAGGCAGCGTCGGAGGTGGCGTCGAAGGTGGCGGCCACGAAGGCAGAGGCACCCTCCGTTGCGATCATCGCGCCAGAGCGGTAGGAGGCGGAGGCGGCGATGGCGTCGGGCGGAGGGCCAGCAGGAGGTGACTCCTGGAACCTTGCCGTCATCGACCCGCCCTCGGTAGCCAGCGCCGCAGCGAGACCAAGTGGCAACGGCGGCCGACCCCGAAGGACCCTACGAACAATGCAGGAGGTACTCCAAGATTGGGAAGCGTTGGCGCGCTTGTCGGCCCTGCTGGCTCCCCAGGCGGGCGGACCGGTCCCCTCCTTCGGGGATTTGGGGAGCATCCTGGACCGATGCCGGCAGGAGCTGGCCCGGTTCACGGAGGCAGCAAACGCTGCCCTGCAGCGTGCCGAGGTAAGAACGGTCGTTTTGCATTGTCTTAGGAATCTCAGTGGGAGCGCCCAAGCGCACCAACTGGGTGTAGACCCTGAGATGCGGGTCGGCTGACCGGCTGACGGGCAGCCGGGCCGGATATCTTTTGAGCATGCCCTGATCTTTGCCTCCTCGTGACAGGAGGGAACCTCCCTGCGGTAGAAGCTGTTCGAGGAGGCGGTCGCCATCCACGACCGTCGCGGACACGGCCTCCAACGCTTGGAGGAGGAGCTGACGCGCGTGCGAGGTCAGTTGAAATTCGCAGGAGGGGGGTGCAGCCCACGGGAGTCGGCTGACGCTGGCAACTTTGCCTCACAGGTGACCTCACCGCCCTTCAGGACGAGAAGACCGGGATCGCCTTCGAGCGGGACCGGTGGCCGCGCAGGACAAGGGCCGGCTGCCTGTGCTGTTGGCGGATGGGGAGGCGGCCCGGGACCAGCTCAAGGCCGAGGCGGTGAAAGAGGTGGCGGCCCGGGAGACGAACGTCAAGGAGGCGGCTGATGCCGCCCGGAGGACCACCGCCCTCCAAGACGAAGTGACCCGCCTCGAGAGGACACTCGAGGAGGTCTGGGGATCCTTGACGTGGCTGTGGAGATGGAGTGGACGGCGGCACTCAACTTCGCCCTTGGTGTGGACGACGCCATTGAGGGTAAGTGCCTTTCTTTGTCTTCTCCAGCCGGTCGATTTTTCCTTCGCTAGTTCTTTGTGTTTTGATTTGCCTTTCTTTCTTCTTCTTATTCTTTCCCTTAGGGCGCTTCCCAGAGACTCAGTGTCGCGCTGCGCGCGTTGTCGAGGAGCATCAGGAGTACCTTCGGGAGCAGGGTTGCTCCATTGAGCAGGAGGCCCCGTGGGACGTGGACGAGATTGGGGTCGCCATCGAGTACCGGCTGACCCATCTCGAACGAAGCGTGGACTGGCTAAAGATGGCCGGAAAGGAGGTCATCGCCGCTCTGTGGCCGGGACACGGGGGAGCTCTGGCAAAACGCGTGGCCTTGTGGCTGGAGCAGGCCGTGGCCCGGCTCGAGGCCTGGAAGGCATCGACGGCCCGGGCCGGTGCGCAAATGGTGCTCCGGTTCATCACCTCGTGGTATCGGGGTGTCGATCTGGGCCGGCTGGCCACCATGCGCGACGAGCCGGCCACGGAGCAGGAGGCCCGTGAGCCAGCCCTCATCCTTCGGGCCAACGAGCTCGCGTCATACATCGACGCGGACGAGTTGCTGTTGGCGCTTGGCGAGGACGGCGAGCCGCTGCCTGAAGACTCTATCGGCATCCCTCAAGGCCCAGCGGACGAGGAGGTCGCCGACGAGAGCACCGACTCGAGCGGCGAGACAGACGGGACCGCGGAGGCCTCTTCGAAGCCCGCGACCACCTCCGAGGCGAGAGTCGAGCCGCCCAACGATGCGCCAGTTGGGGGCACGCCGGCTGGCGACCCACCGGTGGCCTGAGCCCCCGGGCGTTTTTGTCTATCTTTTTTCTTTCCTGCAAGTTATGCTCAAGTCCACCCACTGGGTTGTTTATGTAATGAACCATGCTGGCCATGGGCCACTTTTGTCTTAATGTTTATGTTGTGAAATCTAGTGTGTTTGCCTTATTGCTCCTGCCGACTCGTCCTTATCCCTTTTCGCCCTCTTGTTTTTTTTGGTCCATCTCCTTTTCCCCTTAGGTTTCAGCCCCGCCATCCCAACAACCGGGGGCCGGTCTGTAGCTGGGTCGGGGAGTCTGCCTTGAGGGAGCCGATTCGGGACTTAGGAGCCGCGAGGGTTCTTTGGGATAAGTAGAGTGGTAGAGGCGAGGCGGTGGTCCGGCTGGGCCTAGCCGGGATCCCCTTTCGTTTGACTCTTCGTGTGAGCAAAACCTTGCCGCCCCGAGGCCCCGTCAGCAGGACAGCCGGGAGCCGGTTCTGTAGCTGGTCGGGGTGGGGAGGTTTGGCCGGCTCACACTACTTAGCTAATTTCTAGGGAAAACGTCCTAAGACCAGCTGGCGAGTCCCCAGGCCCGGGAAGCGGGTCGGGGAGCTGGTGAACGAGGAATCTTTTGGAGGAAACGAAACAGGGCGTGCCCCAAGAGCCGGCCTGGGGCACCCTTTGCATTCATAAGCCCAAAAGGGTAGGGATACATACATACATCAGTGTTTTCAGCAGTAGAACGGGCGGAGGAGCGCCACGTTCCATGGGCGCTCCGTCTCCTCGCCGCAGGCGTCTCTTTTGCGTTTCTGCGGCTTCTGGGCATCTATCAGGTAGTACGCGTTGTTGTGTAATGCCCTGCTGATGATGAACGGGCCCTCCCATGGGAAGGACAACTTGTGTTGTCCGGCTGTTCGTTGGATCCGCCTGAGGACCAGGTCCCCTTCACGAAAGAAGAGTGGCCAGATCCGCTTGCTATGGTAATGCCCGAGCTTCTGCTGGTAGATTGTCGTCCGGCTCAAGGCCAGTTCGTGAGCTACCTCGAGTAGGTCGATGTCGTCTTCTCTTGCCTCCTTTGCGTCCTTCTCCATGTATAGGGCGACTCGAGGTGAATCAAACTCGATGTCGGTGGGGATGATCGCCTCGGACCCGTACACAAGGAAGAAGATAGTGTAACCGGTTGAACGGTTCTGGGTGGTCCTGAGACTCCAAAGGACGGCCGGCAGCTCATCGATCCAGTAGCCGGCTGACCTTACCAATGTCGTCACGAGCCGGGGCTTGATGCCGGACAGAATGAGGCCATTCGCCCTCTCGACCTGTCCGTTTGACTGTGGATGAGCGATGGAGGCCAGGTCGAGCCGGATTCCTTGCTTGGAGCAGAAACGCGCGAGTGCGCCCTTGGCGAAGTTCGTGCCGTTGTTGGTGATGATGTTGTGGGGGATGCCATAGCGCACTGTGATGTCATCGATGAACCGGACGGCCATGGGGCCATCCAACTTCTTGATTGGTCGCGCCTCGATCCACTTGGTGAATTTGTCGACGACCACCAGCAAGTGCGTCATGCCGCCTCGAGCGTTCTTGAATGGGACCACCATGTCCAACCCCCAAACGGCGAAGGGCCACGAGAGGGGGATGGTTTGGAGGGATGTTGCAGGCAGGTGGCTCTGCATGCTGAAGCATTGGCAGCCCTTGCACTCGTCAACCAACTTCTTGGCCACCTCAAGGGCAGTCGGCCAGAAGAAGCCGTGGCGGAAAGCCTTGGCCACCAGGGTCATGGAAGTGGCGTGGTGCCCGCACTCACCCTGGTGGATGTTGAGGAGGATCTCCAGACCCTTTTTCGGATCGACGCATCGCTGGAAGACGCCAATGGTGCTGCGATGGACAAGCTCGTTGTTGATGATGCCGTATGCCGTGGCCCGGCGTTGGATTTGCCTTGCCAAAGCCTAGTCCGGAGGCAGCTCGCCCCGTAGGAGAAACGCCAGGATGGGCCGGGCCCATGAGGGGGCCGTGACGGGGGCCGGCTCGGGAGCCCCTGGGGCCGGATGATCAGCCCCTGGGACCGGCTCGCCAGCCATCGGGACCGGCTCGCCAGCCATCGGGACCGGCTCGCCCACCCTCGGGGCTAGATGAACAGTCCCTGGGACCAGTTCGCCAGCCCCCGGGGCCGGCTGGTCGATGATCATCATGATGGCCGCGTCGTTGGAGCCGGCCGCCTCGGACATCGCCGGCTCGATTGGTGCCCGCAGGGCGACCGATGGTTCGGGAGCCGGTGGCGAAGCTGCCCGAGAGGCAGCCGGGGCCGTCGATGGGCCGGCGACGCCCGCTGGCACGAAGATTGAGTCTGATTCCGATGATGGCTTGATCGACGGCTTGAGCAGCCGCTCGAGGGAGACGCCTACTGGGATGGCCTATCGGGTGGAGCCGATCTTCACCAGCGTGTCCGCCGCCTCGTTGTCTGCCCGTGGGACGTGATGAAACTCATAGCCCTCGAAGGAGCCGATGAGCTATTGTACGAGGAAGCGGTAGCTGGCCATGTTGGCATCACTGGCGTCCCATTCGCCAGAGACTTGCTGCACCACGAGGTCATAGTCTCCGAAGCAGAGGATGCGCCTGATGCCGATCTCCTTAGCGAGCCGGAGGCCATGGACGATGGCCTCGTACTCGGCCACGTTGTTGGAGGCGGCAAAGTGGATCTGGAGGGCGTATTTGAGCTGGTCACCCTTCGGGGAGGAGAGGACTATGCCGGCACCCAGGCCGGTCCTCATTTTTGAGCAGTCGAAATGCATGCACCAATGCGTGGAGTCTGGGGGAGGCGAGACGAACTCCGTCTCCGCCCAGTCAACGAGGAAGTCGGCCAACGCCTGCGACTTGATGCCAGTTCTTGGCTTGTACCGGATCTCATGATCGACGAGGGTGATGACCCATTTGGCGATCCGGCCGGTGGAGTCCCAGCCGCTCATGATCTCGCAGAGCAGGGTCATGCTCACCACGGTAATGGTATGCTCCTAGAAGTACTGCTTGACCTTCTTTGCGGCGAAGTATATGCCATAGCACATCTTCTGGTAGTGGGGATTGTTCTGCTTGGACGCGGAGAGGACCTCGCTGAGGTAGTAGAATGGTCGCTGGACCGGCAGGGACTTTCCCTCCTCCGGCCGCTCTACCACCAGGATGACGCTGATGACGCGTGTGGTTGCCGCGATGTAGGCAAGCAAGGGTTCCTTCTCAGCTGGCGCGGCCAGGATGGGCGCGTGGGTGAGAGCCTTCTTGAGGCCGCGGAAAGCCTCGTCCGCCTCGTCGGGCCAGTCGAATATGCCCGGCTTCTTGGTTTGACCCGGCTCGATTAGAGCCGTCTTGCAAAGGAGCCCGTAGAGGGGCAAGGCCTTCTCCCCTAGCCGGCTGATGAAACGGCTAAGCGAGGCAAGGCAGTTGATGAACTTCTGGACGTCGCGGAGCCGGGTCGGCTTGGGCATGCGCTCGATCGCGCCGATCTTCTCGAGGTTAGCTTCAATACCGCGGGCGGACACGAAGAAACCCAAGAGTTGACCGACCGGGACACCGAAGACACACTTCTCCAGGTTGAGCTTGATCTTGTACTCGCGCAAGTTCGCGAAGGTCTCCCGGAGGTTGTCGAGAAGGCTGAAGTGCTTCTTGGTTTTGATGACGATGTCGTCGACGTAGACATGGACATTCCTGCCTATCTGAGGCAGGAGGCACTTATGCATGCACCGTTGGAAGGTGGCGCATGCGTTCTTCAGGCCAAAGGACATGGTGATGTAGTAGTAGGCCCCAAAGGGCGTGATGAAGGAGGTCTTGAGCCGGTCTTCCGGGTCCAGCTTGATCTGGTGGTAGCCGAAGTAGCCGTCCAGGAAGGATAGCAAATCGCAGCCGGCCGTGGAGTCGATGACTTGATCGATCCGTGGCAGAGCGAATGGGTCCTTGGGACATGCCTTGTTCAGGCTAGTGTAGTCGACGCACATGCGCCAGGTCTTGTTCTTCTTCAGCACCAGGACTGGGTTTGCCAGCCAGTCCGGGTGGAACACTTCCATGATGAACCCAGCTGTGAGCAGTCGGGCGATCTCTTCACCTATAGTACGCCACTTCTCCTCGGAGAAACGGCGCAGGGGTTTCTAGACCGGCTTGACGTCCGGACGGACGTGGAGTCTGTGCTCGGTGAACTTCCTCGGAACACCCGGCATGTCCTTGGGGGACCATGCAAAGATGTCCTGATTCTCACGGAGGAAGTCGATGAGCTCGCCTTCCTATTTGCTGTTGAGGCGGGAGCCGATGGTGACGCACTGAGCCGGGTTGGCCGGGTGGAGCGGGATTTGCTTGGTGTCTTTGGACGGCTGGAAGGAGGCCTCGCCAACAGATTGTGAGGGAAGAGCCGGCACGGCCGGCTGGCTGGCAGCAAGGGCCACGAGCCGGTCGAGCTGCCGTCTCTCCTCGGCGATCTCCAGGGCCTCAGCCAACCGGCTGCCGTCTCGAGCGCACTCGAGCGACATCTTGTAGTCACCCGTGATGGTGATGATTCCCTTGTGGCCCGGCATCTTGAGTTTGAGGTAGGCGTAATGGGGGACCGCCATGAAGTGGACAAGGGCCAGCCGTCGCAGCAGCGCATGGTAGGGGCTCGCGAGGTCCATGACCTCGAACAGCACCGGCTCGCGGCGGAAGTGGCCGAGCCCGCCGAAGAGGACATCGAGCGTGATCTTGCCAACAGGGGAGCGGGACTTCCCAAGCACGATGCCATGGAAGACCGTCCGGCTCGCCTGCAGGTCTTCTATCTTCAGCCCCAGCTTGTGCATAGTGTCAAGGTAGAGGATGTTGATGTTGCTGCCTCCATCTATCAGCACCCGTGAGAAGCGGCAAGTACGTTCCTTAGTGGCGATGGTGGGGTCGAGGACCAGGGCATAGCTGCCAGGATTCAGCATCACTGCGGGGTGATCAGCCTAGCTCCAAGTGACTGGCTTCTCCGGCCAGTGCATGAACTAGGGAGTTGTCGGCATGGTGGCGTTCACCTCACGTCGGAGCTGGCGTTAAGCATGTTTGCCCGTCTCTTCACTAGTGAAGATGACGTAACGGTCGTCTTTGTTGGAGAACTAGTCGATCAAACGACCGTCATTCTAGGCCGGAGCCGGAGCCGGCGTCGGGGCGGCAGCTTGGGCCGGGGCCGGCGCACGGGCTGGCGGCATGGGAGGAGCCGGAAGGCCGCCCCCCGGGCCAATCGCTGTGAGGAGCTGCACTGTCGGAGCGTGTGCGTAGAGGGTTTGGCCCCTGAGTGGTTCTTGCAGGGGAAGTCGAGCATTTGCTCGAAGGTGAGCTTCGGCTGCCAGGTAGCCTTGCCAGTACGTTGGCGCTGGCCAGAAGGCTGGGCAGCCGGCTCCTGCTCCTCGATGTTATTAACCTGCCGGCTCCCATAGCGGGGATCCAGCTGGTCATTCTTGCATTTGTTGTTCTGCGGCTGCCGGTTATCGGCATCCGCCCGAGACGTTGTTGGTGTCGTTGTCGCCTTGGCAGGCGGGGTCGTCTTGACTCAGATGGCCGAATCGGCCATGGCATACTTGTCTGCCTTGGTCATGAGCTCGGCAAGCATGGCCGGCTCGGAGCACAGAAGCTTGTGCTTGAGGGGGGTGCCATCTCGGCAGCCTTCAATGAAGTACTGCACGGCTTGTACCACGTGCACCCCCTCGCGGGAGTTGCGAAGCTCGGTCCACCGAGTAAGGTAGTCGTGGAGGGATTCGTCCGGCCCCTGAACGCACATGGCCAGTTCGCCGGGGCGGCCGGGCCGCTTGTAGGTGCCGGTGAAGTTGCGGATGAAGGCCTCCTCGAAGTCTGTCCAAGTGTTGATGCTGCCGGCCGCCAGGCTCTTGAGCCAGGTGTGGGCCCAGCCGATCAACATGAGGGGGGCGTAGCGAACGGCTACGCGCTTATTCCCCCTGGCGATGCCGACCGCGGTGGTGTAGTCGATCAGCCAGTCCTCGGGCTTGGCAGCCCCATTGTACTTCGGAGTGTCTCAGGGCAGCGTGAAGCCGGAAAGGAACGGCTCATTGCGGATCCGAGGGTCGAAACATGTCGGGCCAATCGATCCCTCCTCCTCGAGGAGGGTGGACTGCGTGAGGTGGTCGATGCGGTTGTGGGCGTCGTTCTCGCTGCGGGGGACACGCGGCCCGATCCGAGCCGAGAGCTCAGGGCGGATGACGGGCGGAGCCGTACGCTCCCGCTCGCGCCGCGGGGGTGGAGTGTGCCCGTGGCTGCGCCAGCTGCCGGATGCCGGCGCTTCTTGGTGGCGACCGCTGCGAGGCGGGTGTTGGTGCGCCGGCTACTAACAGCCAGCTGCTCGCTCCCCGGCATCTGAGAGTGCCGGGGATTGTTTGTTCCGGTCCGGCGGCTGGAGACGCGAGGCGAGCTGGAATGCTGAGCCGGCTGACGGCCAGCAGTCCCCGTGCCCTCGCACTCGAGCCGGGGGCCTCCGATGGCGGCGCTGCCCGACGCGAGCAGGCGCTGCTACGCGTCGGCGGCGTCGATGAGCTCCTCGATGTGGCGCTCGTGAGCGGCACGCTCTTCACCCTCCAAGGTGGCCAAATCCGCGTAGGCCACCTTGAGGGCCCGCAAGTTGGCTGCGGAGGTGTCGTAGACGGGCATCTTGCCACCAAGGATTTCGGCGACCAGGCGACTGTGGTCGCGTACGGCCCCATGCCGGCTAGGCCCGGTGCCAGCCAGGGTGAGACCGTAGGCGGAAGCATATTCCCGCTGGGCGGCCTCCATGCGGCGTCGCGTGGCCGCGAGGGCGGTGGCATCCTCAAACAGGATGCGACGAGCCGCCTCGAGGTCCGCCGCACCCTTGTACACATATCCATCCATCCAACTAAACCAAGCCGTTGGGCGATAGGGGTGCTCAGTCCCCAGAGGGCCGCGCCAAGCGGATCAGAGGTGCCGATGCGGGCCGCGGCGGTGGTGTCCGCGGTCCGCGCGCATCCGGAGGAGGTGGAGGAGGCGACGACCAACACGCCCACGCGACCGTGGGAGCCGCTGGGCTGGGTCGCAGCGAGTGCTCCCACGGCCGTGGGAGGATCGGCATAGACGAGCACCTGCCCAGGGTACTCGTCCGCGACCGGCGCCTCGGCAAGGCTGAGCCTGCCGAAGCGCTCGGTGAGCGCGTCGATATCAGCCGTGAGGTCAACGGAGTCTCCCGCGGGGCATGCCGGAGCAAGCCCCACGAGCCCGCGGTTTCGCTTGCACGTGCGGCGACGGCGGGGAATGGCGAGGGGTCCCGCTCAGAGCATGAATCCGGCCGGCGCCGCATACGGCCCCACGGTGGGCGCCAATTGTCGTCGTTTTCTCACGACAGATGCCATAGGGTGGCTTATCGTAGGTGGTTGGGGTCGAAGGATGCCGACGGGCTCCGGGTGCGAGATTGGGCACAAGCGATGATGACACACGATGTACCCAGGTTCAGGGCCCTCCGAGGGAGGTAAAACCCCTAGTCCTGCTTGATTTAGTTGGATGGATGGATATGTGTACAAGGGTGCTCCTGAAGCTGTGTCTAGAGGAGGAAGAAGGAGCAGCCGGCTCGTCTTCCTTTGCTACTAGAGGGGGTTTTGGGAGTTCTACGGGTGTGCGGGTGTGATCGATCGTCCCTGTTGCATGGGAGGCTCGGGTTTTTTTATAGGCCAACCCCCTAGCTCTACAATATATCTAAAGTACAGGGGTGGGGGGACCCAGCTGACAGTCTCTTCGGTTGGCCAGGGGGTCCCACCCTTTGCGCCGTCGCATCATCCATGGGGTCCACCGGCTAAGCAGTCCTGTCCCCCGCTAGGGCCCGCCAGCCGCCTCTGTGATTGGCTCTCGCCTACCTGCCACGGCACGGGTTGCCCGGGAGGCGTCGTTTAGCGCCAGCCAGCCGAGGTCTCCGGTACGGCCGACGGTACTGTAGCCACGCCGAGGCAGGTAATCGAGTGGGCGAGGGCATACCGGCACTGTTCCCTCGCCCGGTCGCGCTTGCCGAAGTCAGCGGCCGGGACGACCGGACTGTAGCCATGCGATGCGGTGCGTCAGCGGCCATTGTAGCCACAGGGCAGCCCGTCGTGCCGGTTGCGTCGTGTCGCCGTACCCGCGCGCAGAGGGACGGGACGTCGCATGTTCGTCCCATGGTCAACGAAGGAGGCGGCCCAAAGGCAGCCAGAGCCGGCTCCTTGACCAGCTGTCCAGAGCGCCAGCCGACGTCGCCTCGAGCCGAACGTTCGCCAGCCGGTCCGCGTTGTTCTTCTTTGAAGCGGGAGGGGAATGACCCCGTTGCTTTGGCATACCTGGGGTCATAACCCCGTCAACGGTTTTTCAATCAGATTATTTATTTAAGACATAAACCATTTTAAAAATTGAAAAGACGAAAGATTTCTGCTGACGTCATCAATTTCGTCACTTGTGCATGAATCTAGCGACATGACCCAATATGAGGTCATCGGACTTGTGGTCGGGTGCTGCTCCCACCAAATGTGTGGTGGTAATCGGCGTCCAAGAAATAATAGAAGAAACGACAAAAAGCAATTACATTAAAAACATTTCACCCTATATTATCAAAATGTCCCTAGTACGTTACTCTTATAGTAGAGGCTTACTAGGCCAGCATATTGCTCTTGCCCCGATGGGTAATGCGTGAGGCCGTCGAACTAGACCTATATCTCGCTTACTGCAAGTTGTACGTAGCTGTCGCATCTTGCATTCTTCTAGCGGGCCATGACCCACATAGTGGGAGAAGGTAACATTTGGTATGGAAGGTTTTAGTAGGTTTTTCTATTTTGCTTTTCTATGTTTTTTAATTATAATTGTTTTATATAAAGTTTTTTTAAAGTTTTATATTTTTGTTCTTATATTTTCTGTAATTTTATATTTTAACATTTAAATTTACTCTCCTCCTTTAAAAAATATCCATATCTTCATTTTCAATCCAACATGTTCATTTTCGTATGCACGTGAAACTTTTTTTAGAAATGGCGAGCCTTTCTTTCAATACATCTTTGAACTCTTTTTTGGAATAAATGATAATGTTTCAGATATAAAGATTTGATTTGTTTTGAATGATATAAATAATTTTTCGAAATTAGGTGATACTTTTTTCTGTTATTTAAAATATTCTTTTTTTATGAAACGTATGAACATTTATTAAAATGTCACATACATTTTTAGTTGGTATGAAACGTTTTGAGAAATTATACGAACATTTATTGATATTGTAGATATATATTTCAAAATTTCACAAAAATTACTTTAAATGCATGTGCATTTTTAAATGTGTGTACATTTTTTAAATTCCACTTGTATTTTTTTAATATTATGTGAATATTTTAATGTTATATAAACATTTTCTTAAATGACATGCTTATTTTTATGAAGCGTGTAAACATTTTTTAAATGTCACAAACAATTTTTAATGTTACACAAATTTTTTAATAGTACAAACATTTATTTTGAGTGGCTCACTGCATATTTAACTTTTTCAAAGTATGGGAAAAGAGGAAAATAGGAAAGAAACGAAAGAAACAAGATGAACTATTTTCCTCCCAAGGCCCATCCCAACCTGCCAAAGTTCTAAATAGCCAGTTGTAGCCACTCTATAGCGGCGGTATATTATACCCCCTCTATCAGGATTGGCAATGGGTATGGTATGGTGCGGGAACATTAAATATCATACTCATACTCATGTTTTTCTTGGGCGTAAAATCATACTCATACCCTACCCATTGGATGAATATACATGCCCATGCCAAAACCCTATGGATATCTATGCCCGATTGGTACCCATCAGGCTGCTCAACACTACGTCGATGGGTGGTGGTGTGATTGCTAGTCCATTGTGTGGTGGAGACTCCAGCCACCGAGAGGTTTCTATGGTTGGGTAATTGATTGTTGGGAGGACAATTGGGGGTGAGAAACGAAGCTAACAAAGACTCGGTAGCGTAGTATGTATTACAATGTGACCTATCGGTAAGATAATCGGATAGGGTATGGGCATACCTGTGGGGTTTGGGCACTGCCCATGGGCCCGAAAATTGTACCCATGCCCCACCCAAGACGTGTAGGGTTTGGGCACTGCCCATGGGCCCGAAAATGTTCCCATGACCATGGGTAAAATTTATGTCCTTAACGGTATAAATGTTTGAGTAGTGTCTCGATAAATTGTATTTATGTACAATTATTTGGTAATGTTATAAAATAGCTAGCAAGCTATAGCCCTGCTTTAGCTGATTTGAAGAATTATCGATATGCATAGTCTGCTATTTAAAACTACGTATCCAGCACTACCAAACACATTAGCTACGCAATTCCGGTGATCAAGTCGTTGCAACTTCACAATGTCGTCCTGGCTCACTTGTCTAGGGGACTCTTGATCTAGTTGATGCACCACAAAGTGTTGCAGAAATAGAGGCCTTCTTTGGTAGCACTGGACCGACATTCGAAGCACCCGATAAGGATAGAGTGTTTGGGACATTTGTGTTGCTTGATCTGAATCTTGCTATGGCTTTAGCACAATATAAGAGAGCACATATACCGCAATGGTTTCCACGATGATGCTTGAGACATTGGACATTGAGCTTGTCCTCGCATCATATAAAGCAACGGCTTTGGATGCAGAAATGTAGACCATGTTTCCTTTAGAAGTACTTCTAGGTTTGCACATGCCAATGGGCTTAGACAATGGAGGCATCGCTGATGGTGCTATGAGATGACTGAATGATGATAAGGAGGAAATCCAAGACCATAACTATGTTGGGAAGATTCATGATCTGATGGACTATTCGGCAACGATACAATATCTTCAATGTGAATTTCGGTGGCCAAGTATCATTATCATCAAAGACATTGTAGCAAAGATGAAAGGGCTTGAAGAGGTTATGAAGCATGAGGGTACATCAGCAAATTACGAAGCTTATAATCTAGGCAAAGTTGTTGTGTGAGTAGAATTGGGTTGTCATGTTTGGTTGTAAGCCCCCCCCCCTTCCCCACGTCATGCTCTCAGATTGCATGCATTTCGAACATATTTTGATTGAATAAAATCCACTAACTCCACTACGAAAAGATGACCTTTCCCATACCCATCAAAATAGGAATAATTGTATTTGTGCCCTTAATTGTGTCACTGTCGACAAGAATACCCCTAGTTTTGGAAAACATGTGGTCATGCCCACATCACTTTGCTTGTCTTGTGCTTTTGCCCTTTGACCGTTTGACTGTCATTTTGAAAACTTCATAACTATTTCATACTAACTCAGAAAAATTCAAATATGGTATCAAAATGTTCAGAAACACATCACCTATATGTGCATGTCATTTGCATTCATGAAAAAAGTGTTGGAAAGTCCCCATCACCTATATGAGCTAAAACTGGTATGGGGACTTCCCAATAATTTTCTCATGAATGCGAATGTCATACACATATAGGTGATGTGTTTCTGAATATTTTGATATCTTATTTGAATTTTTCCAAGTTAGTATGAAATAGTTATGATTTTTTCAAAATGAAAGTCAAACGGGCAAAGGGCAAAAGCACAAGACGAGCAAAGTGATGTGGTCATGACCGTGTGTTTTCCAAAACTAGGGGTATTCATGTCGACGGTGACACAACTAAGGGCTCAAATACAATTATCCCATCAAAATAAGTCTGCAAGCAATGGGTCATTTATGTATTTATTGGGTCCAAAGCCCACTTAGAGAATTGCAAGAAAGAGAAAAGATAAATAGGCATGTTTCCATGAGAACAACTCTTTCTTTGTAATTCAAAAGTTCCCTCTCTTGTGAACTGACCTGCGGTTGGGTGGTGAAGAGGACAGTGGTATCCTCAGCCCACTAGGGTTCAAGTTCTAGACTTGACACTGGTGCTTACATTTTTCATGTATTTATTTTAGGCCTTCCGGTGATGTGCCTTCAGTAGAAAGAGACGCTCCCGTCGACTACAAAGGTGTGTCTGTGGCAACCTCGTCAATCTCAAGATAATGTGTCGGCTCAGTCTATCGGAGATGCTCATAGATAGGGTGTGAGTGCGTGTGTTCATAGAGGTGAGTGTATGTGTCTGTCTATAAGCGTCCGTATCTACACTGTATTGAATAAAAAAACTTCTCTTCAACCAAAAAATACTTTCAAGATCTTGTCTACTATAGGATGCATGACATCCGTACTTAATTTGACATAATATAGGTCTGATTAATTCTTATCTTCTTACTTCACATGTAAAAAAAAGGAATAAGAGAAAGCATGTTAACATTTGCCAGGGGACACTCCAAAAAAAATCTAACCGGGTCATCCCTTTTCATTAATAGCTTGATGGAAATAAAAAGTCTGTTAGAGCAAAACATAATCACAACCAGGAGAATAAGGGAGTGGGAGAAAGCGGGTAGCAGGAAACCTGCTGCATGGAGCACGCTATCTAAACTCCAGCTACAGTGCAAAAACCTGCTAATATATGTTGATCATCGGATGAAGGGACTCTCCCAAATAATCTAGCTGAACGATTAACTTTAGATAGTCTAGCGAAATTGCCATTCTGCTCTCGGCTGCAAATGCACCATCCTCCTGAGTGAATAGTAAATTCCTAAAAGAAAAACTGCTTTCTCTGTTTCTAAATATAAGTGTTTTTATATATTCTATGTTGGACTATATATGAAGTAAAATGTATTAATTTATATTTTAAAGTATGTCTATATATATTTGTATGCAGTCCGTGGTACCGTAAAATTTGTAAAAAGACTTATATTTAGGTACGGAGGGAGTACTTCTAATACACAAGCAATGGCATATGTTAACCATCTTTCTTTTCTTTGAAATAGACGTACGCAACCATGAGCACGGGGCTTTTCACTACTCATGATCTTTTCTTGGACAGTAAGTACTACTCCGTACTTTACTTCATTTTATCGATACGAGCAGCACTATGTACCACTATTATAGTTAACGTGGAAAGGTAGTAGGGGTATGCTCAGAGTTGGATTTTCGTGTACTTAGATTAATAGTTAAGAATTGGTTTCTATGTTGAACTGATCTCCTCATGGGACGTTAGCACATACGCCCGGGACGTAAAGTCTGGTTCCGTTCGTCATTGACAACGTCGCCCTTTGTAGCATAAGGTGCCTTCATCGGATGATCACCATATATCAGCATACAATATACAGATAAGAGTGAGCATCCAGGTTCTTTCTGTCTACCACCTTGAAGCTGTAGAGTAGAAGCTCAGAAGGTTCGCTGCCCATTAGAGAGTGACGAATACATGCAAGTTCAAACACAATCTCCACCTGACCTGGGCAACACAGATTACTGATATGTGAATGATAGTTTTGACAAGTGGGAGATCGTTGGGATTACGTGTTTTGTAACTATATTCAAATTACTTGGAATTCTTCATATCCCATTACATCATTGTGGAATTACGCATGTAAATATTTTACATGTTTAGCATTAAATTATTACTTGCTAAAATATTAAGTATAATATGCTTAAGGAAGCTAGTCGATTATAAGGGGAAACACAATATACTATGAAAAGACTATGCGGGTACACTTGTAATTGAAAGAAACTAGATCGATGGTTAGATTACAACTCTGACTATGCGCTAAATTAATCATTTAAATTAATTATGGTGTACAACTCGCATGTGCGCATCCTATAATGTAGCAAATAGTGTTCAATTGAAGTTGGATTATATTGTGGCTGTTAGTCACACTTGAACTCTATTTGTAAATAAGTTGGTTAAACTTGGAAGGTTATCTGCATACAGACGAGGACCGAAATTAGTAGTATCAGTAGGTCTAACTCACTAGCCTCAAATTGCATTGTGAGCGGCATCACCGAGACGGCGAAGGAATAGAAGGTAGGCCATAAACCTCAATTTTCTTAACATGAAGTTGGTTTCTTAGATTTCATGAAAGAAAGTTTGTTGCTTAACATTACTTTTCCTAGGAAGGCTTACCTTCTTCTAAATTTTAACTTAAAATATGGAAGTACTTCGTGATCAACTTGTTAAAAAGAATACATCTTACATAAGGGAACGGAGGGAGTATATGTACAAGAGTACAATACACACCCTTTTTATTTAAAACGGAAAGTATACTTCGACCTCCACCTTTGATTTAATAGACTTTGAAATCTTACAGAATTTATTGCAATCACTATAGAAAAAACATCCATCACCGTGTGGTTGGATGTAAACCGAATGTACGGCCACTCAGCTTACTTTCTCGTAAGTCAGGCACTGGGTGAAGAACACATGGCAAAGAATGAGAACTCAACTTAATTGCCAGTAAGTCGAGTGCGAGAAAAAAAAAGAGTTCAACTTATCAAAAACACTTGGCATATACTCCCTCGATATCAAAAGATAAGACGTTTTTTGGCACTATTTGCTGGAAATATGCGCTAGAGGCAATAATAAATTTGTTATTATCATATTTCCTTGTTCATGATAATCGTTTATTATCCATGCTACAATTGTATTGATCGGAAACTCAGATACATGTGTGGATACATAGACAACACCATGTCCCTAGTATGCCCCTAATAGACTAGCTCATTGATCAATGATGGTCAAGGTTTCCTAGCCATAGACATGAGATGTCATTTGATAACAGGATTACATCATTAGGAGAATGATGTCATGGACAAGACCCAAACTATAAACATAGCATGCGATCGTGTCAGTTTATTTCTATAGTTTTTCTGCATGTCAAGTATCTGTTCCTATGACCATGAGATCATGCAACTCACTGACACCAGAGGAATACCTTGTGTGTATCAAACGTCACAACGTAACTGGGTGACTATAAAGATGCTCTACAGGTATCTCCGAGGGTGTCTGTTGAGTGGGCATGGATCAAGACTGGAATTTGTTACTCCGTGTGACGGAGAGGTATCTCAGGTCCCACTCGGTAATACAACATCATACTGAGCCTTGCAAGCAAAGTGAATAAAGAGTTAGCCACAGGATCTTGTATTACGGAACGAGTAAAGAGACTTTCCGGTAACGAGATTGAAGTAGGTATAGAGATACCGAGATCGAATCTTGGGCAAGTAACATACCGAAGAACAAAGGGAACAGCATACGGGATTAACTGAATCCTTGACATAGACGTTCAACCGATAAAGATCTTCGTATAATATGTCACAACCAATATGGGCATCAAGGTCCCGCTATTGGTTATTGACCATAGAGGTGTCTCAATCATGTCTACATAGTTCTCGAACCCGCAGGGTCAGCACACTTAACGTTTGGTGACGTTTCGGTAGTATTGAGTTATGTATGATGATGACTGAAAGTTGTTCGGACTCCCGGATGAGATCTCGTACGTCACGAGGAGCTTCGAAATGGTCCGTAGGTAAAGATTGATATATAAGAAGTCCCGTTTTGGTCACCGGAAAAGTTTCGGGTACTTCAATAGTGTACCAGGAGTGTCGGGAGGGTTCCGGGGGACCATCGGGAGGGGTCTCTCGCCCCAAAGGGCTTCATGGGCTGTGGGAGGACGCAAACCAGCCCCTGGTGGGATGTTCGAAGCCCCCACTAAGGCCCATGCGGCTGGGGTGGAGAAACCCAAAGGTGGAAGAGGTGGAAAAGGTTTCCAAGTGGGGGAAGGAATCCTACTCCTAGTAGGATTGGAGTAGGACTCCTCCCTCCTCCACTTCGGCTGCACCAAAGGGGGAAACCCTAGGGTGTAGGCCTCCCTCCCCTCCCTAATATATGTACTAGAGGGAGAGAGGGCAAAAGCACTTCAACCCAAAAGGTCACGTGCTGCCCTCTTCTTCCTCTAGATTGTTTTCTCCTCTAGTCTAGTTTCGGAGGTGCTTAGGTGAAGCCCTGCCAGAATAGTTCCACCACCACCGTCGTCGCGGCGTCGTGCTACCGGAGAACTCATCTACCTCTCTGCTCCCTCTTTCTGGATCAAGAAGGTGGAGATCGTTATCGAGCTGTACGTGTGCTGAATGCGAAGGTGTTGTCCGTTCGGCGCTAGATCGGGATGGATCGTGATTGGATCGCAGGACGCTCGGCATTTGGATCGCGAAGACGTTCGACTACATCAACCGCATTTCTTAACGCTTCCCGCTTAGAGATCTACAAGGGTATGTAGATCCACTCTCCCTCTCATAGATGCTCATCACCATGGACAGATCTTGCGTGTGCGTAGGAAATTTTTTGTTTCGCATGCAACGTTCCCCAATAGTGGCATCATGACCTAGGTATATGTGTAGATGAGATCACGAGTAGAATGCAAAGGAGTTTGTGGGTGTTGATGCTCAGATTGCTTCCTCCCTTGGTCTTTTCTTGATTCAGCGGTATTGTGGGATGAAGCGGCCCAGACCAACCTTACTCGTACACTTACGAGAGACCGGTTCCATCGACTGACATGTGACTTTGTTGCATAAAGATGGCTGGCGGGTGTCTGTCTCTCCTACTCTAGTTGGATCGGATTCGACAAAGGCGGTCCTTGAGAAGGTTGAATAGCAATTTGTGTATCACCGTTGTGGTTTTGCGTAGGTGAGAATCGTTCTTGCTAGATACCCGTAGCAGGCACGTAAAACATGCAACAACTATTAGAGGACATCTAACTTGTTTTTGCAGGGTATGTTGTGATGTGATATGGCCAATTACATGATGAGATATATGTGATGTATGGTATGATCATGTTTTCTATACAATATCATGACTTGCATGTTGATGAGTACGCGAACTGGCAGGAACCATAGGGTTGTCTTTAATTATTGTATGACCTGCGTGTCAATCATTAAACACTACGTAATGTTTTACTTTATCGCTAAGCAGTAGAAATAGTAGTAGAAGCGTGGTGGGACCAACAACCCCGATGGCAACACGTTGATGGAGATCAAGATGATGGAGATCATGGTGTCATGTCAGTGACGATGGAGATCATGCTGGTGCTTTAGAGATGGAGATCAAGAGCACAAGTTCATGGACATATCATGTCACTTAGGATTTGCATGTAATGTTAATCATTATATGCACCTTGTTTTTCTTAGGACGGCGGTAGCATTATAAGGTGGTCCCTCACTAAAATTTCAAAATAAAATTGTGTTCTCCCCGAGTGTGCATCATTGCGGAAGTTCGTCGTTTCGAGACACCACTAGATGATCGGGTGTGATAGACTCTATGTTCACTTACAATGGGTGAAAGCCATTGTTGCACGTGCAGAACACTCGGGTTAGAATTGATGAGCCTAGCATGTACATACATGGCCTCGGAACACAAGAGACCAAAAGGTCGAACATGAGTCATATAGTAGATATGATCAACATGAAGATGTTCACCATCGAAACCACCTCATCTCATGTGATGATCGGACTTGGGTTGGTGAAAATTTGGATCATGTATCACTTGAATGACCGAAGGGATGTCATTTTGAGTGGTAGTTCTTAAGTAATATGATTAATTGAACTCATTGTCATAAACATAGTATAAAGTTGTCTTTGCAAAGTTATGTTGTAGATCAATAGCTCGCGCTGTAACTCCCCTGTGTTTTTAATACATTCCTGGAGAAAATAGAGTTGAAAGATAATTGTAGCAATTATGCGGACTAGGTCCGTGATCAAAGGATTGTCCTCAATTGCTGCATAGAAGGCTTATGTCCTTAATGCACCGGTTGGTGCGCCATCCCCTCTAGCGTCGTTTGTGGATGTTCTGAACACCTGACAAGCACGTTTTGATGAGTACTTGATAGTTCAATGTCTCTTGCATTACAGCTTAGAATTCAGGCTTCAAATACATTTTGAACGTCACGGAGCATATGTGATGTTCCAAGAGCTGAAATTGGATTTCAGGCTCATGCCCGTGTTAGAGGTATGAGACCTCCAACAAGATTCCTTGCCTACAAGATGAAGGAGAATAGCTCAATCAGTGAGCATGTGCTCAAATTGTCTGGGTGCTACAATTGCTTGAATCGAGTGGGAGTTGATCTTCCAGATAAGACAGTGATTGATATGTTTATCCAAGTCACTGTCACCAAGCTACTAGATCTTCGTGATGAAATATGAACATACTAGGGACAGAATGATGATCACTGAGCTATTCGCGATGTTTGACACCGCGAAGGTAGAAATCAAGAAGGAGCATCAAGTGTTGATGGTTAGTAAAACCACTGGTTTCGAGAAGGGCAAGGGCAAGGAGGGAAACTTCATGGATGATAAGCCAATTGCCGCTCTAGTGAAGAAACCAAAGGTTGAAACCAAACCCGAGCCTGAGTGCTTCTATTATGAGGAGAACAGTCACTGAAGCGGAACTGCCCAAGATATTTGGTAGATAAGAAGGCTGTCAACGTTGACGGATGTATATTTGACGTACATATTATTGATGTGTAACTTGCTAGTACTCCTAGTAGCACCTGGGTATTAGGTACCGGTTTGATTGCTAATGTTAGTAACTCAAAGTAAGAGCTACGGAATAAACAGAGACTACCTAAGGGTGACGATGTGTGTTGGAAGTGTTTCCAAGGTTGATGTGATCACCATCGCACGCTCTCTCTACCTTCGGGATCAGTGATGAACCTAAATAAATGTTATTTGGTGTTTGCATTGAGCATGAACGTGATTAGATCATGTTTATTGCAATATGGTTATTCATTTAAGTAAGAGAATAATGGTTATTCTATTTACATGAATAATACATTCAATGGTCATGCATCCAATGAGAATGGTTTATTGAATCTTGATCGTAGTGATACACATGTTCATAATATTGATGCCAAAAGATGCAAAGTTATAATGATAGTACCACATACTTGTGGCACTGCCGCTAAATGTCATGTTGGTGTAAAGCGCATGAAGAAACTCCATGTTGATGGATCTTTGGACTCACTCGATTTCAAATCGGTTGAGACATGCAGACCATGCCTCTTGGGCAAGATGACTAAGACCCCATTTTCCGGTATGATGGAGCATGCAAGTGACTTATTGGAAGTGATACATATTGATGTATGTGATCTAATGAGTGTTGTAGCGTGTGGTGGATATCGTTATTTTCTTACCTTCACTGATGATTTGAGTAGATATGGGTATATTTACTTAATACAAGTCTAAAACGTTTGAAAATTTCAAGAAAATTCAGAGTGAAGTTTGAGATCATCGTGACAAGAAGATAAAATATCTACGATATGATCGTGGAGGTGAATATCAGAGTTACGAGTTTGGTATACGACTTAATAAAATGTGGAAGTTTTTTCACAACTCATGCCACCTGGAATACCATAGTGTGATGGTGTGTCCGAATGTTGTAGTCATGCTCTATTGGATATGGTGCGTACTATGATGTCTCTTATCGTTTTGCCACTATCATTTTGGGGTCATGCATTACATACAACTACATTCACTTTAAATAGGGCACCATCTGCATCCGTTCAGATGACACTGTATGAATTATGGTTTGGGAGAAACCTAAGCTGTAATTTCTTAGAGTTTGGGAATGCGATACTTATGTGTGATAAGCTCGAACCCAAAGCGGAATAATGCATCTTTATAGGATACCCTAGGGAAATTAGTTTTGTAATCTCAGATCCAAGGGCAAAGTGTTTGTTGCTATAAACGGGTCCTTTCTCGAGAAAGAGTTTCTCTCGAAAGAATTGAGTGGGAGGAAAGTAGAACTTGATGAGGTTATTGAACCCTCACTTTAGTTGGATAGTAACACAACATGGAAAGATGTTCCTGCGATGCCTACACCAAATGAAGAGGAAACAAATGATGATGATCATGAAGCTTTAGATAAAGTTACTGCCGAACCTCGTAGGTCGACAAGGACTCATACCGACCCTGAGTGATACGTCAATCCTATCTTGGAGGTCATGTTGTTAGACAACAGTGAACCTATGAGCTATGAAGAAGCGATGGTGGGCCCGGATTTCGACAAATGGCTAGGAGCCATGAAATCCGAGAAAGGATCCATGTATGAAAACTAAGTATGTACTTTGGTAGACTTGTTCGTTGAACGGCAGGCCATTGAGTACAAATGGACCTTTAAGAAGAAGACAGTCGCTGATGGTAAATGTCACCATTTATAAAGCTCGACTACGATGAGACTTTCTCACTCGTGGTGATGCTAAAGTCTGTTGGAATTATGTTAGCAGTTGCTGCATTCTTCAATTATGAAATATGGCATATGGATGTCAAAACATCGTTTCCTTAAAGGTTTACTTGAGGAAAGGTTCTATGTGATACAACCAGAAGGTTTTATATGTCCTAAGGATGCTAAAAGTTATGCAAGCTCCAGTGATCCTTCTATGGGATGGAGCAAGCATCTCGGAGTTGGAATATACGCTTTAATGAGGTGATCAAATTTTTTGGGTTTATACACTATTTATGAGAAACTTGTATTTACAAGAAAGTGAGTGGGAGCACTATAGAATTTCTGATAAGTATATGTGGATGACATATTGTCGATTGGAAATGATGTAGAATTTCTGGAAAGCATAAAGAGTTGTTTGAAAGGAATTTTTTAAAGGAAGACCTGGATAAAGCTACTTGAATATTGAACATCAAGATCTATAGAGATAAATCAAGACACCTAATAAGATTTTTCAATGGGCACGTACCTTGACAAGATTTTGAAAGAGTTCAAATGGATCAGTCAAAGAAGGAATTCTTACCTGATTTGTAAGGTGTGGAGTTGAGTAAGACTCAAAGTTGTACCATGGAAGAAGAAAGAAAAAGGATGAAGGTCGTCCCCTATGCGTTAGCCATAGGCTCTATATAGTATGCCATGCTGTGTACCGCACGTGTGTGTGCCCTGCCATGAGTCTGTCAAGGGGTACAAGAGTGATCCAGGAGTGGATCACTGGACAGTGGTCAAATTATCCTTAGTATTTAAAGGACTAAGGAAATGTTTCTCTAGTATGGAGGTGATAAAGAGTTCATCGTAAAGGATTACATCGATGCAAACTTTAACACCAATCCGGATGACACTAAGTAGCAATCCGGATACGTATAGTGGAGCAGTCATTTGGAATAGCTCCAAGTGGAGTGTGGTAATAGTATCTACAGTATGATATAGAGGTCTAAATATCGCAGACCCGTTGACTAAACCCTCTCTCACATACAAAACATGATCGAAACCCAAAACTCATTGGGTGTGAGATTCATAACAATGTAAATCACATAGCATTGTGAGCTAGATTATTGACTCTAGTGCAAGTGGGAGACTGTTGGAAATATACCCTAGAGGCAATAATAAATTAGTTATTATCATATTTACTTGTTCATGATAATCGTTTATTATCCATGCTAGAATTGTATTGATCGGAAACTTAGATACATGTGTGGATAGATAGACAACACCATGTCCCTAGTATGCCTCTAATAGACTAGCTCATTGATCAAAGATGATCAAGGTTTCCTAGCCATAGACATGAGATGTCATTTGATAACGGGATCACATCATTTGGAGAATGATGTGATGGACAAGATCCAAACTATAAAGATAGCATGTGATCGTGTCTGTTTATTGCTATAGTTTTTCTGCATTTCAAGTATCTGTTACTATGACCATGAGATCATGCAACTCACTGATACCGGAGGAATACCTTGTGTGTATCAAACATCGCAACATAATTGGGTGACTATAAAGATGCTCTACGGGTATCTCCGAGGGTGTCTGTTAAGTGGGCATGGATCAAGACTGGAATTTGTTACTCCGTGTGACGGAGAGGTATCTTAGGGCCCACTTGGTAATACAACATCGCAATGAGCCTTGCAAGCAAAGTGACTAAAGAGTTAGCCACGGGATCTTGTATTACATAACGAGTAAAGAGACTTGCCGGTAACGAGATTGAACTAGGTATAGAGATACTGACGATCGAATCTCGGGCAAGTAACATACCAAAGAACAAAGAGAACAACATACGGGATAAACTGAATCCTTGACATAGAGGTTCAACTGATAAAGATCTTCGTAGAATATGTAGGAACCAATATGGGCATCCAGGTCCCGCCATTTGTTATTGACCATAGAGGTGTTTCGGTCATGTCTACATAGTTCTCGAACCCGCAGGGTTTGCACACTTAACGTTTGGTGATGTTTTGCTAGTATTGAGTTAAGTATGATGGTGACCAAAAGTTGTTCGGAGTCCCGGATGAGATCTCGGATGTCGCGAGGAGCTCCGGAATGGCCCGGAGGTAAATATTGTTATATAGGAAGTCCCGTCTTGGTCACCGAAATTTTTTCGGATACTTCGGTAGTGTACGAGGAGTGTCGGGAGGGTTTCGAGGGACAATCAGGAGGGGCCTATCGCCCCAAAGGGCTTCATGGGCTGTGAGAGGAGGCAAACCAGCCCCTGATGGGCTGGCCAAAGCCCCCACTAAGGCCCATGTGGCTGGGGTGTAGAAACCCAAAGGTGAAAGAGGTGGAAAGGGTTTTCAAGTGGGGGGAAGGAATCCTACTCCTAGTAGGGTTGGAGTAGGACTCCTTCCTCCTCCACTTCGGCCGCACCAAAGGAGGCAACCCTAGGGCACAGGCCTCTCCCCTCCCTCATATATATACTAGAGGGAGAGAGGGAAAAAGCACTTCAACCCAAAAGGCCACATGCTGCCCTCTTCTTCCTCTAGATCGTTTTCTCCTCTACTCTAGTTTCAGAGGTGCTTAGGCGAAACCCTGCCGGAATAGTTTCACCACCACCGTCGTCGTGCTGCCGGAGAACTCATCTATCTCTCTGCTCCATCTTGCTGGATCAAGAAGGCAAAGATCGTCATCGAGCTATACGTGTACTGAACGCGGAGGTGCCGTCCATTCGGCGCTAGATCGGAACGGATCGTGATTGGATCGCAGGACGCTCGGCGATTTGGATCGCAAAGACATTCGACTACATCAACCGCGTTTCTTAACGCTTTCCGCTTAGCGATCTACAAGGGTATATAGATCCACTCTCCCTATTGTAGACGCTCATCACCATGGATAGATCTTGCGTGTGCGTAATTTTTTTTTATTTCTCATGCAACGTTCCCCAACACTATTGTCATGTCAAAAAAGTCTTATATTTTGATATAGAGGGAATAGAAAAAAAAGCTCTTGGCTTACATCAAGCCTCAGGAATGTTTCATGCCATGTGACCATCACGGAGATTGGTGACGGTCCCGTGACGAAGGAGACCATAAGCCGAGTTGGTGTCACAAGGTTCTGGCCTTACTTTGGGAATTACTTTATTTTTATCATCAGTATGCAAAATATAAGCTGAGTGGCCATGAAACATAACTCGGCTTACATGTGGGGTTTTTTAATGCCAAAATGACCTTGCATTGTTTTGCGTTGCATTTATATTTACTTATTGTATTTTATTTAATTTTGTTCTTTCTCTCCCATCATCTCGGCTACTTTTCATCGTTCTTTCGATGGCCCAAATTTTATAGCTCTCTAACCAATTACAACAATTTTGCCACTGATATTGTCTTGTACTATTCATACCATCTAGTCTACCCATATTAAGACTAATCATAAGAAATTAAGAATAAGACTAGACGACTAGTTTTGTGTAACATAACACAAATATTTATTTTGATTAATGATTGACGATAAACCTTAGGTAGTCGATCAAAATAGGTCTTTCATAACAAAAAGAGCATTGCTACTTTTTAATCAGAAAAAGGTACTGCAGCTAACACAATAAGCGATGACGTACATTCACCGGCCCGCTATTACTCCATAACACTCCCTTCGTCCGAAATTATTTGTCGGAAAAATAAATATATCTAGATGTATTTTAGTTAAAAATACATTCATTTCTGTTTATTTTTACGACAAATAATTTTGGACGAAGGGAGTATTTTCATGGACATCACTACCCCCTATTGTATTAGTCAACGGGCAAAGGTAGTAGGAGCATCAGATTCTAGTAATTAGTATGAGAAATTTTATGGTGCATCATAATACACGAGAGACCGTGTATTATATTAGCGATCCAACTGATGCCATTACTTGGGCCTTATTAAGGCCAAGGGGCATTTTCGTCCTAAAAATTATGATGCACCGGATGGCCCAATTTAATCCAGGGGTATAATTGTCCTAAAAATTGAATTAAATTAATTACATTAACATAGCACTTTGTCCATCCTCATAGCTCATTTGAATTTCCATGAGTGGTTCCTCGGCTCCTCGAACCCTAACACTCGTCGATCAGCCGCCGCCCTCAATCACCACCGATCAGCTGCCGCTGCACTCGTCGTGCGACGCCCTTCTCCTCCACCTCCTCCTCCCCATCCCTCGCACGCGACCCCCCCTCGATCACCGCCACCCTCGATCACTCAGGTCCTCAACTCCACCGCTACCTTCACCGATTGGACGGCCCTTCCCAGACGCGAGTCATCGCTGTCCATCAAGTCGCGCTGGATCTTCGCAGCAACGTCTGAGATGTAAGTGCCGCCGTCATCTCTGGTCCCTTCTGCATAGCATCTATAGGATCGGATATGATTAGGGTTTAGGAGAAGTGTATTTCTGAATAATTTAGGACATCTTTTGGACTTAGTTTGGATTATGTGGGATGAGAAAGTTGTCATCAAATTTGGATTCATAAGAAAGTGTAGTCTGGATTTTCTTATGACATGTTTTGGATTTAGTTAGGAGATATTCAGTAGTTTGGGTTCTGTGGCACGAGAAAGATGTCAACGGATTTGGATTCATAGAAAGTGTAGTGTGGGTTTGGGTAATGGAATATTTTGGATTTAGTTAGGAAATATTTTGGATTGAGTTTGGAGTTATTTTGGATTTAGTTAGGGGATACATTTTAATTGAATTTGGAGTTATTTTGGATTTAGTTAGGATATTTGATCTATGTTGGATTTAGTTAGGGGATACTTTTTAATTGAGTTTGGAGTTATTTTGGATTATAAGGTTGATTCGTTCCACATTGTAGTACACGCAGATCCATCCATGGTGATGAGCATCTACGAGAGGGAGAGTGGATCTACATACCCTTGTACATCACTAAGCGGGAAGCGTTAAGAAACGCGGTTGGTGTAGTCGAACGTCTTCGCGATCCAAATCGTCGTGCGTCCCGCGATCCAATCACGATCCTTCCCGCGATCCAATCACGATCAGTCCCGCGATCCGATCACGATCCGTCCCACGAACTTGATCACGATCCGTCCCATGAACTTGATCACGATCCTTCCGATCTAGCACCGAACGGACGGCACCTCCGCATTCAGCACACGTACAGCTTGATGACGATCTCCACCGTCTTGATCCAGCAAGAAAGAGTGGAGAGGAAGAAGAGTTCTCCGGCAGCCTGACGGCGCTCCGGCGATGGTGGTGGAGCAATTCCGGCAGGGCTTCGCCTAAGCACTACAGAAAACCGATCTAGAGGAGAAACTATGCACTGGAGGAACGGGTAGCACGTGGCTGAAAATCTAGTGCAAAAACCCAAAACCCTCTAGTATACATAGGAGGAGAGGAGGAGAGGAGGCAGCCTTGTCCTCCAAGGCTAGCTGGTTCAGCCGAACATACTAGGAGAGGAGGATTCCTCCTCCAATCCTAGTAGGACTAGGATTGCTCCTTTTTGCCTTTTTTTCCACCTTTTCCTATTGGGTTTTTTCCTCCAGCCACATGGGCCTTGTGTGGGAGTTTCCACCAGCCCACTAAGGGCTGATATTCACTCTCCCACAGCCCATGAAGCCTCGTGGGTCGAAATACCCCTCCCGGAGGTCTCCCGGTACACTACCGGCACTCCCGGTACACTACCAATGAGCCCGAAACTTTTCCGGCGACCAAAACAGGGCTTCCTATATATGAATATTTACCTCCGGACCATTCCGGAGCTCCACATGATGTCCGGGATCTCATCCGGGACTCCGAAAAACCTTAGGTCACCACCATACATAACTCTATATTACCGAAACGTCACCAAATCTTAAGTGTGCAGACCCTGCGGGTTCGACAACTATGTAGACATGACCGAGACACCTCTACGGTCAATAACCAATGGCGGGACCTGGATGTCCACATTGGTTCCTACATATTCTACGAAGATCTTTATCGGTCGAACCTCTATGTCAAGGATTCAGTTAATCCCGTATGATGTTCCCTTTGTTCTTTGGTATGTTACTTGCCCGAGATTCGATCGTCGGTATCTCCATACCTAGTTCAACCTCGTTACTGGCAAGTCTCTTTACTCGTTCCATAATACAAGATCTCGCAACTAACACTTAGTCACGTTGCTTGCAAGGCTTATTGTGATGTTGTATTACCGAGTGGGCCCTGAGATACCTCTCCGTCACACAGAGTAACAAATCCCAGTCTTGATCCATGCCAACTCAACAGACACCCTCGGAGACACCTGTAGAGCACCTTTATAGTCACCCAGTTACGTTGCGACATTTGATACACACAAGGTACTCCTCCGATATCCGTGAGTTGCATGATCTCATGGCCATAGGAACATATACTTGACATGCAGAAAACAGTAGCAATAAACTGACACGATCATAAGCTACGTTTGTAGTTTGGATCTTGTCCATCACATCATTCTCCTAATGATGTGATCCCGTTATCAAATGACATCTCATGTCCATGGCTAGGAAACCTTAACCATCTTTCGATCAATGAGCTGGTTCACTAGAGGCATACTAGGGACATTGTGTTTGTCTATGTATCCACACATGTATCCATGTTTCCAATTAATACAATTATAGCATGGATAATAAACGATTATCATGAACAAGGAAATACAATAATAAACACTTTATTTATTGCCTCTAGGGCATATTTCCAACACATGCATCCTGATGGTCAAGTCCACATCATGCAAGTCGGTCGGATGTCCAACACCTGTTCTGTGGCGCCAACCAAGCGAAGAAGTGGCACTACGCGGGTGCGCGGGATCACCACGTGAAATCTGCCATGGGGGTAACCTCTCGTCCTCAAAACCTCGTGTTGTAGGCCGACCTCATGGAGTGTTGTCTGTTGGTCTCCCATGCCCATCGGATGGTATCTGCCTGGCCGGGTCAGAGTTGTATCATGTGCACTACCATCCAAAGTGCTAGGTACTCCTGCAACACCTCTGCTGAGAGCTCAGGGCCTACGTCTGCACGGTACATGTGGCTCTATAGCGCATGCCAACCTGCTGGTACACCCTAGGGGCGATCTCCTCGACTCTCTGTCCATGAACCCAGTGATCCTCCAAGAAGAGGGTCGTCCTCCCATCATGGATCGTTAAACTTGCGGCAGCTTGGAATAGCTGTATTGCTTCTGTCGAAATGTTATGTAAAATTAGGCCCATGGTCCTGAGGGGTCAGACCTCTGTAACCACGGCCACCGGGATTGCATTGCGATATTTAGCCACCTCAGGTTTGGAATTCCAAGTCCACCTGTCCACTTAGGAGAGCACACTTGCTCCGATGCGATCGAACACTGACCCCCATTGGCTTGCGCCTTGGCGCACCAAAGGAACCCATGACAGATTTTATTGATTTACGCAATAGACTTCTGTAGTAAGTCTAGTGCCATCATTGCGTGGATCGGGATGGCACAAAGCACTGACTGGACGAGGGTCAACCTTCCACTCTTCGGCATGTATGCTGCTTTCCAGCTAGGCAGCTTCCCTGCAAGCTTGTCCACTAGGCTACTAAGCTGAGCCGACGACTGCTTCCATGTAGATAGAGGAAGCTCAAGGTATTTGCATTGGTAAGCACCAGCTGGGCAGCCAAGGATTTGCTCCACTCTCTCTATAATCTCCGCGAAGCAATGTATCAGAAGCGCGACACTCTTAAGTAGGTTGACCCGTAGGCCCAATGCCTCTCCAAAAGTGTCTAGGAGCAATGCACAAACCTGGAGATCCACTGTGTTTGGTTTCAGGAAAACCATGACGTCATCTGTGAACATAGACACCCTTTGCTTCATACCCCCTCATGCTAGAGGAGACAAGGCTCCACGATCCGCAGTGAGCTCAAACATTCTCTGTAATGGCTCCATCACCAGTAGGAACAACATGGGAGAGACCGGGTCCCCTTGCCTAAGACCCTTTTGGTAGAATATCGGCCTACCGGGGGTCCCATTAACCATGAGCCGAGTGCTTGAGTTGGCCAGAATGCCGCAAATCTAAGAGATCCACCTCATGCCAAACCCCATCCTCTTGAGAACCTCGACCAAACGGCCATTGCACCGAATCAAATGCTTTCGAGATGTCTAGCTTGAGCATGATAGATTTTTCTCGGAGGGCATGCAAGTGTCGCGCCATGCATTTAACCAACATGAAGTTGTCGTGGATGGACCGTCCTTTTACGGAAGCACTCTAGTGATTTCCCACAATCCTGGGCAGCTCTGGTGCAAGTCCGTAGAAGAGGACTTTGTCGAAGATCTTCACCGCACCGTGAACTAGACTGGCCGACCAGAACTCCTTTATGTCCACTGCCCGTCCATCTGGGCAAAAGGGTGATAGTGGATTTGTTGATTGCTAGAAGTCCATGCATATCTCCCCGGTAAAAAGCATCCATAGCTTTCAATAAGTCTCCATTGATGATGTGCCAACAAGTCGCGAAGAATCTCCCGGTGAACCCATCCGGCCCGGGTGCCTTGTCGAAAGGCATGCCTTTAACCACCCTCTCCACTTCTTCTTCCATGAACTGAACCTTGAGGTGGGATAGCTTGAGCTCTAGAAGATGCAGCTCCTCGAGTGCAATGGTGAAGTCCCTCGGTGTTGTCTCCTCAAATAGCCTCGAGTAGTAATCGTCCACCACTCTGGCAATCTCCTCATGGCCCATCATGGAGACCTTTCCATTTTGCAGCCTCGAGATCATGTTCCTTCGTTAGCGGTGTCGTGCTTGCTGATGAAAGAATGCTATGCTTGCATCACCCTCTCGCAGCTGTAGAACCCTAGACCTATGTCTCACGATGGAGCGCTCAAGCAACCAAAGACCAATAAGCTTCTTATTTAGCACCATCCTGAGCTCGTGTTCCTGCCCCGCGAGCATTCGGGTGTTCATTGCCTTGTCCAATCTTGAGATGACCTCCAACACAATTTAAATTTGGAGTTTGTTGTTGCCAATCCATCGATCACTCCACTTCTTGAGACACTTCGTTGTAGCCCTTGTTGGAAATATGCCCTAGAGGCAACAATAAATTAGTTATTATCATATTTCCTTGTTCATGATAATTCTTTATTATCCATGCTATAATTGTATTGATCGGAGACTTAAATGCATGTGTGGATACATACACAAAACCATGTCCCTAGTATGCCTGTAATAGACTAGCTCGTTGATCAAAGATGGTTAAGGTTTCCTAGCCATGGACATGAGATGTCATTTGATAATGGGATCACATCATTAGAAGAATGGTGTGATGGACAAGACCCAAACTACAAACGTAGCATATGATCATGTCAGTTTATTGCTATTGTTTTCTGCATGTCAAGTATATGTTCCTATGACCATGAGATCATGCAATTCACTGACACCGGAGGAGTGCCTTGTGTGTATCAAACGTCGCAACGTAACTGGGTGACTATAAAGGTACTCTATAGGTATCTTTGAGGGTGCCTGTTGAGTTGTCATGGATCAAGACTGGGATTTGTTACTCCGTGTGACGGAGAGGTATCTCAGGGCCCACTCGGTAATACAACATCACAACAAGCCTTGCAAGCAATGTGACTAAGTGTTAGTCATGGGATCTTGTATTACGAAACGAGTAAAGAGACTTGCCAATAACGAGGTTGAACTAGGTATGGAGATACCGACATTCGAATCTCAGGCAAGTAACATACCGAAGAACAAAGGGAACATCATACGGGATTAACTGAATCCTTGACATAGGGGTTCGACCGATAAAGATCTTCGTAGAATATGTAGGAACCAATATGGGCATCCAGGTCCCGCTATTGGTTATTGACCGTAGAGGTGTCTCGGTCATGTCTACATAGTTCTCGAACCCGCAGGGTGTGCACACTTAAGGTTTGGTGACGTTTTGGTACTATAGAGTTATGTATGGTGGTGACCGAAGGTTGTTTGGAGTCCCGGATGAGATCTCGGACGTCACGAGGAGCTTCGGAATGGTCCGGAGGTAAAGATTGATATATAGGAAGTCCCATTTTGGTCGCCGGAAACGTTTCGGGTTAATCGGTAATGTACCGGGAGTGCCGGTAGTGTACCGGGAGACCACCGGGAGGGGTATTTCGACCCAAGAGGCTTCATGGGCTGTGGGAGAGTAAATACCAGCCTTTTGTGGGCTGGTGGAAGAACCACACAAGGCCCATGCGGCTGGGAGAAAAAGCCCAAAGGGAAAAAGGTGGAAAGGCCAAAAAAAAGGAGGAATCCTAGTCCTACTAGGATTGGAGGAGGAGTCCTCCTCTCCTCCCCACTTTGGCCGACCCAAGGGCTGGCTTTTTGGAAGCCAAGCCTCCTCCTCCTCTCCTCCTATATATACTAGAGGATTTTAGGGTTTTGGCATAGAATTTTCAGCCATGTGCTACCCGAATCTAGTGCATAGTTTCTCCTCTAGATCGGTTTTCTGCAGTGCTTAGGCGAAGCCCTGCCGGAATAGCACCACCACCATCGCCGGAGCGCCGTCACGCTGCCGGTGAACTCGTCTACCTCTCCGCTCCCTCTTGCTGGATCAAGAAGGCGGAGATCGTCATCGAGCTGTACGTGTGCTGAATGCGGAGGTGTCGTCCGTTCGGCGCTAGATCGGAAGGACCGTGATCAAGATGGCGAGACGGATCGTGATGAGTTCGCGGCACGGATCATGATGAGATCGCGGGATGGATCGTGATGAGTACGCGGGATGGATCGTGATTGGATCGCGGGACGGATTTGGATCGCGAAGACGTTCGACTACACCAACCGCGTTTCTTAACGCTTCCCGCTTAGCGATCTACAAGGGTATGGAGATCCACTTTCCCTCTCATAGATGCTCATCACCATGGATAGATCTTGCATGTGCGTAGGAAATTTTTTGTTTCCCATGCAACGTTCCCCAACAGTGGCATCATGATCTAGGTCTATGTGTAGATGAGATCTCGAGTAGAACACAAAAGGTTTGTGGGCGTTGATGCTTAGATTGCTTCCTCCCTTGGTCAGATTTTGGTTCAGCGGTATTGTGAGATGAAGCGGCCCGGACCAACATTACTCGTACGCTTATGAGAGACCGGTTCCCTCGACTGCAACTTGTTGCATAGATGGCTTGCGGGTGCCAGTTTCTCTCACTTTAGTTGGATCGGATTCGACAATGGCTGTCCTTGAGAAGGTTGAAAAGCAACTAGTGTATCACCATTGTGGTTTTTGCGTAGATGAAAATTGTTCTTGCTAGATACCCATAGCAGCCACGTAAAACATGCAACAACAATTAGAGGACGTCTAACTTGTTTTTGCAGGGTATGTTGTGATGTGATATGGCCAATTACATGATGTGATATATGTGATGTATGAGATGATCATGTGATTTATAGATTATCATGACTTGCATGTCGATGAGTACGGCAACCAGCAGGAGCCATAGGGTTGTCTTTAATTATTTTATGACCTGCGTGTCAATCATTAAGCGCTATGTAATGATTTAATTTATCGCTAAATGGTAGCAATAGTAGTAGAAGCATGTTGGGCGCGACAACCCCGATGGCGACACGTTGATGGAGATCAAGATGATGGAGATCATGGTGTCTTGCCGGTGATGATGGAGATCATGCCGGTGCTTTCAAGATGGAGATCAAAAGCACAAGTTCATGGCCATATCATGTCACTTATGATTTGCATGTGATGTTAATCCTTTTATGCACCTTGTTTTGCTTAGGACGACAGTAGCATTATAAGGTGATCCCTCACTTAAACTTCAAGATGAATTGTGTTCTCCCCGAGTGTGCACCATTGCGAAAGTTCATCGTGTTGAGACACCACGTGATGATCGGGTGTGATAGACTCTATGTTCACATACAACGGGTGCAAGCCAGTGTTGCACATGCAGAACACTCGGGTTAAACTTGACGAGCCTAGCATGTACAGACATGGCCTCGGAACACAAGAGACCAAAAGGTCGAACATGAGTCATATAGTAGATATGATCAACATGATGATGTTCACCATTGAAACCACCTCAACTCATGTGATGATCGGACTTGAGTTGGTGAATTTGGATCATGTTTCACTTGAATGACCGAAGGGATGTCAATTTGAGTGGGAGTTCTTAAGTAATATGCTTAATTGAACTCATTATCATGAACATAGTCAGTAGTGACTTTGCAAAATTATGTTGTAGATTACTAGCTCACGCTATAGCTCCCTTGAATTTTTATATGTTCCTAGAAAAATAGAGTTGAAAGATGATGGTAGCAATATTGCGGACTGGTTCCATGATCTGAGGATTGTCCTCATTGCTGCACAGAAGGCTTATGTCCTTAATGCACTGCTCGGTGCGCCAACCCCTCTAGCCTCATCTGTAGATGTTGTGAACATCTGACAGGCACGTTCTGATGACAACTTGATAGTTTAGTGCATCATGCATTACGGCTTAGAATTGAGGCTCCGAGACATTTTGAACGTCACAGAACATATGAGATGTTCTAAGAGATGAAATTAGGATCTCAGGCTCATGCCCATGTTGCGAGATATGAGATCTCCAACAAGATTCTTTTCCTGCAAGATGAAGGAGAATAGCT
Organism: Hordeum marinum; assembly: GCA_022496015.1. Classification (NCBI taxonomy): domain Eukaryota; kingdom Viridiplantae; phylum Streptophyta; class Magnoliopsida; order Poales; family Poaceae; genus Hordeum; species Hordeum marinum. The sequence continues at coordinate 34,161,364 of CM039674.1, forward strand.
CAATCGTTGAGCATGTGCTTAGATTGTCTGGGTGCTACAATCGCTTGAATCAAGTGGGAGTTGATCTTCCAAATAGGATAGTGATTGATATAGTTCTCCAAGTCACTGTCACTAAGCTACTAGAACTTGGTGATGAACTATAAAATGCCAGGGATAGAAATAATGATCCCTAAGCTATTCGCAATGTTTGACACTGCGAAGGTAGAAATCAAAAAGGAGCGTCAAGTGTTGATGATTAGTCAAACCACTAGTTTCGAGAAGGGTAGGAGCAAGGAGGGAAACTTCATGGATGGCAAGTCAGTTGCTGCTCCAGTGAAGCAACCCAAAGTTGAACCCAAACCTAAGACTAAGTGCTTCTATTATGAGGTGAGCGGTCGCTGAAGCGAAACAACCCTAGATACTTGGTAGATAAGAAGGCTGGCAACGTCGACACAAGTGTATTTGATATACGTGTTATTGATGTGTACCTTGCTAGTACTCCTAATAGCACCTGGGGTATTGGATACCAGTTCGGTTGCTAAATGTTAGTAACTCGAAGTAAAAGCTACGGAATAAACGGAGACTAGCTAAGGGTGTGGTGACCATGTGTCTTGGAAATGTTTCCAAGGTTGATGTGATCAACATCGCACGCTCACTCTACCTTCGAGAATAGTGACGAACCTAAATAAATGTTATTTGGTGTTTTTGTGTTGAGCATGAACGTGATTAGATCATGTTCATTGCAACACGGTTATTCATTTAAGTTAGAGAATAATGGTTATTCTATTTACATGAATAATACCTTCAATGGTCATGCACCCAGTAAGAATGGTTTGTTGAAACTTGATCGTAGTAATACACATGTTCATAACATTGATGCCAAAAAGATACAAAGTTAATAATAATAGTACCACATACTTGTGGCACTGCCGCTAAATGTCATATTGGTATAAAACGCATGAAGAAACTCCATGCTGATGGATCTTTGGACTCATTCGATTTCGAATCGGTTGAGACATGCGAACCATGCCTATTGGTCAAGATGACTAAGGACCCCATTTTTTGTTTTGATGAAGCGGGCAAGTGATTTATTGGAGATGATACATGTTGATGTATGCAATCCAATGAGTCTTGTAGCGTGCGGTGGATATCGTTATTTTCTTACCTTCACTGATGATTTGAATAGATATAGTGTATATTTACTTAATGAAACACAAGTCTGAATCGTTTGAAAGGTTCAAGCAAATTCAAGAGTGAAGTTTAAGATCGTCGTGACAAGAAGATAAAAATGTTTGCGATATGATCCTGGAGGTGAATATCTGAGTTACGAGTTTGGCATACAACTTTAGACAATGTGAAAGTTGTTTCACAACTCACGCCACCTGGAACACCATAGTGTGATGGTGTGTCCGAACATCATAGTCGTGCTCTATTGGATATGGTGCGTGCTATGATGTCTATTATCGTTTTGTTACTATAATTTTGGGGTTATGCATTAGAGACAACTACATTCACTTTAAATAGGGCACCAACTAAATCCGTTGAGATGACACCGTGTGAATTATGGTTTGATAGAAACCTAAGTTGTCATTTCTTAATGTTTGGGGCTGCGACGCTTGGGTGGAAAATGTTTTCACCTAATGAGCTCGAACCCAAAGCGGACAAATGCATCTTCATAGAATACCCTAAGAACAGTTGGGTGAACCTTCTATCTCAGATCCAAGCATAAAATGTTTATTGCTAAAATTGGGTCCTTTCTCGTGGAAAAGTTTCTCTTGAAAGAATTGAGTGGGAGGAAGATAGAACTTGATGAGGTTATTGAACCTCTGTTTCAACCAGAGAGTAGCGCAGCATAGAAAGATGTTTATGTGGAACCTACGTCAGTTGAAGAGGAAGTTAATGATGATGATCATGAAGCGTCAGATCAAGTTACTATCAAACCTCGTAGGGCGACAAGGATGTGTACTGCTCCTGAGCGGTACGACAACCCTGTCTTGGAGGTCATGTTGTTAGACAACAATGAACCTACGAGTTGTGGAGAAGCAATGATGGGCCCGGATCCCGACAAATGGTTAGAGGCCATGAAATCCGAGAAAGGATCCATGTATGAAAACCAAGTGTAGACTTTGGTAGACTTGCTCGTTGGACGGCAGGTCGGTGAGTACAAATGGATGTTTAAAATGAAGACAGACGTTGATGGTAAATGTCACCATTTGTAAAGCTCGACTTGTTGGAAAGAAGTTTACGACAAGTTCAAGGAGTTGACTGCGATGAGACTTTCTCACTCGTAGCGATGCTAAAGTCTGTTGAAACTATGTTAGCAGTTGCTGCACTTTCAATTATGAAATCTGGCAGATGGATGTCAAAACATTGTTTCCTTAACGGTTTACTTGAGGAAAGGTTGTATGTGATACAACCAGAAGGTTTTGTCAGTCCTAAGGATGCTAAAAGGTGTGCAAGCTTCAGTGATTCTTCTATGAACTGAAGCAAGCATCTCGGAGTTGGAATATGCACTTTGATGAGGTGATCAAAGTTTTTGAGTCTATACAAAGTTTACGAGAAACTTGTATTTACAATAAAGTGAGTGGGAGCACTATAGAATTTCTGATAAGTATATGTGGATGACATATTGTTGATCGGAAATGATGTAGAATTTCTAGAAAGCATAAATGGTTGTTTGAAAAGAGTTTTTCAAAGGAAGACCTGAATAAAGCTACCTAATTGTTGAGCATCAAGATCTATAGAGATAGATCAAGATGCTTGATGAGAATTTCAATGAGTGCATACCTTGACAAGATTTTGAAAGAGTTCAAAATGGATTAAGTTAGAGAGAAGTGTTCTCGCCTGCTTTGTAAGGTGTGAAGTTGAGTGAGACTCAAAGCTCGACCACGGTAGAAGAAAGAGAAAGGATGAATGTCGTCCCCTATGCCTTAGCCATAGGCTCTGTATAGTATGCCGTGTTGTGTACCGCACCTGTGTGTGCCTTGCCATGAGTCCGTCAAGGGGTACAAGAGTGATCCAGGAGTGGATCACTGGACATCGGTCAAGATTATCCTTAGTAACTAAAAGACTAAGGAGATGTTTCTCGATTATGGAGGTGATAAAGAGTTTGTCGTAAAGAGTGACGTCGATGCAAGCTTTAAACACCAATTCGGATGACCCGTAGTAGCAATCTAGATACATATAGTGGAGCAGCCATTTGGAATAGTACCAAGTGGAGTGTGGTAGAAGTGTTTACGGTTTGACATAGAGATTTGCAAAGTACACACGGATCTGAATGTCGTAGACCCGTTGACTATAAGACCTCTCTCACATGCAAAGCATGATCGAGCCCCAGAACTCATTAGGTGTTAGATTCATAACAATGCGTATCACATGGTGATGTGAACTAGATTATTGACTCTAGTGCAAGTGGGAGACTGTTGGAAATATGCCCTAGAAGCAATAATAAATTAGTTATTATCATATTTCCTTGTTCATGATAATCGTTTATTATCCATGCTATAATTGTATTGATCGGAGACTTAAATGCATGTGTGGATACATAGACAAAACCATGTCCCTAGTATGCCTCTAATAGACTAGCTCGTTGATCAAAGATGGTTAAGGTTTCCTAGCCATGGACATGAGATGTCATTTGATAATGGGATCACATCATTAGAAGAATGGTGTGATGGACAAGACCCAAACTACAAATGTAGCATATGATCGTGTCAGTTTATTGCTATTGTTTTCTACATGTCAAGTATATGTTCCTATGACCATGAGATCATGCAATTCACTGACACTGGAGGAGTGCCTTATGTGTATCAAAATTCGCAATGTAACTAGGTGACTATAAAGGTACTCTACAGGTATCTCCAAGGGTGTCTGTTGAGTTGGCATGGATCAAGACTGGGATTTGTTACTCCGTGTGACGGAGAGGTATCTCAGAGCCCACTCGGTAATACAACATCACAACAAGCCTTGCAAGCAATGTGACTAAGTGTTAGTCATGAGATCTTGTATTACAGAACGAGTAAAGAGACTTGCCGGTAACGATGTTGAACTAGGTATGGAGATACCGATGATCGAATATCGTGCAAGTAACATACCGAAGAACAAAGGGAACATCATACGGGATTAACTAAATCCTTGACATAGAGGTTCGACCGATAAAGATCTTCATAGAATATGTAGGAACAAATATGGGCATCCAGGTCCCGCTATTGGTTATTGACCGTAGAGGTGTCTTGGTCATGTCTACATAGTTCTCGAACCCGCAGGGTCTGCACACTTAAGGTTTGGTGACGTTTCGATAGTATAGAGTTATGTATGGTGGTGACCGAAGGTTGTTAGGAGTCCCAGGTGAGATCCCGGGCGCCACGAGGAGCTTTGTAATGGTCCGGAGGTAAAGATTGATATACAGGAAGTCCCATTTTGGTCACCGGAAAAGTTTCGGGTTAATCGGTAATGTACCGGGAGTGCCGGTAGTGTACCGGGAGACCACCGGGAGGGGTATTTCAACCCAAGAGGCTTCATGGACTGTGGGATAGTAAATACCAGCCTTTTGTGGGCTGGTGGAAGTCCCACACAAGGCCCATGCGGCTGGGAGAAAAAGCCCAAAGGGAAAAAAGGTGGAAAAAGGCCAAAAAAAGGAGGAATCCTAGTCCTACTAGGATTGGAGGAGGAGTCCTCTCCTCCCCACTTTGGCCGACCCAAGGGCTGGCTTTTTGGCAGCCAAGCCTCCTCCTCCTCTCCTCCTATATATACTAGAGGATTTTAGGGTTTTGGCATAGAATTTTCAGCCACGTGCTACCCTTTCCGCTAGTGCATAGTTTCTCCTCTAGAACGGTTTTCTGCAGTGCTTAGGCGAAGCCCTATCGGAATAGCTCCACCACCATCGCCGGAGCGCCGTCATTCTGCCGGTGAACTCGTCTACCTCTCCGGTCCCTCTTTCTGGATCAAGAAGGCGGAGATCGTCATCGAGTTGTACGTGTGCTGAACGCGGAGGTGCCGTCCGTTCGGCACTAGATCGGAAGGACCATGATCAAGATCGCGAGACGGATCGTGATGAGTTCGCGGGACGGATCGTGATGAGTTCGCGGGACGGATCATGATGAGATCGTGAGACGGATCGTGATGAGTTCGCAGGACAGATCGTGATTGGATCGCGGGACGGATCGTGATGAGATCACGGGACGCTCGGCGATTTGGATCGCGAAGACGTTCAACTACACCAACCGCGTTTCTTAACGCTTCCCGCTTAGCGATCTACAAGGGTATGTAGATCCACTCTCCCTCTCGTAGATGCTCATCACCATGGATAGATCTTGCGTGTGCGTAGGCAAATTTTTTTCCCCATGCAACGTTCCCCAACATCCCTTAGCTTACTATCAAGAACCACAAAGGCCGAACCCCAAGCCTCAGACACGGTGCTGAAAAAGCCCTCCACTTTGGTCCAGAAGGCCTCAAACTTGAAGCGCTTGCCCATGCCAAGGTTCGCCCTCATGTTTAGGAGAAGAGGGAAGTGATCCGAGATTGCCGAGCCTAGCGCATTAAGGTGGAAAGATGGGTGCATTTCCTCCCATGAAGTGGTGCAGAAAACATGGTCAATCTTCTCCAAGGTTGGTTAAGCTCTCTCGTTGGACCATGTGTATCTACGGACGTTTAAGTATAGCTCGTTGAGCTCAAGTGTGTTGAGTGCTGCCCTGAAGTGGTCAATCATGCGCCGGTTGACTCTGTTATTGTTCTTGTCCTCCGGGTTCACCAACAGGTTGAAGTCCCCGGCCACAATCCACGGCCCCGCGTGGAGCTTGGGGATTTCCACCATTTCCTGCAAGAACTCGACTTTAGGGCATCCTCCTAGGGATCGTACACCTCGGTGATCCACTAGACCGCGTCCGGATCGTCCACCGGACGAACTAAGTCAGTGACCATATTGCCCGTGTAGTGGGGGATCGACTAATCTACCATGGAGGCGTCCCAAGCAATCAAAATTCCCCCTCTCATTCCAATCGTGGGCAAGAACTAGAAAGCTTCATATTTATTCCCAAGGCAGTGCCTAACCACATCCGAAGTTACAAGCTCCATTTTTGTTTCTTGGAGGCAGATGATGGTGACCATCGAGGCTGCCACTACCTGCGAAATGACATCCCGCCGTCCTGGGTTATAAAGCCCCCCGCACGTTCCACACCAACACTTTGAATGGTGGCTCACTCATTGTGAAAGCCTACGATTGAAATCTGTTGGAAATATGCCCTAGAGGCAATAATAAAATGGTTATTATTACATTTCCTTGTTCATGATAATTGTCTATTGTTCATGCTATAATTGTAATTCTCAAGATGACTAAGAAATGCGGTAAGATGATCTTTCTCCTTATAAGTTAATTCTACTTCATCACTGTAGTAGTAGGTTCTGTCTACCATCTTCTGTACATTTTTTGAAGAATGAAAATAAGCTGTCAATGCAAATAAGTTGTCAAGTATTTTTAAATAAACAATATAAATTACTTAATAATTATGGTTGAGAAACTCAAATGATGGTAGGACTGGAGGCGTATGCACATCGACCCAGATGTCGATATTACCTTCAATTTCATCTTCCGGACGAATATCAAAGATGATAAGCATATTAGGCTCAAATGCATAAGCCTTGCATAGTGCTCTCCAAGTTTTGCATTCAAAATAGCAGTAGGTGTCTGCATGGTACAATTTTACCGCAAAAGTAAAACCATGCTTTGTCCTCAAGTGAACTATCTTTACCTCCATAGTTTTTTTAGTATTGAAACCAATCTTATCCAAGACAGCAATTCTTGCATGGCAGGGGATACGCTAGTAGAATAGTAAAAATTAAAATTATAAGTTGAAGTAAAAGAAGCAGTAGTCATGCTTAATTACGAAAAAAGACTTGTCGTTCTGACTTACTATATCCACTTCGAAGGTTTCATCCAGCATGATGCTGAAGCGCCTACCATCAACTAGGAAAGGCTTGTCACACAGGCCGCGCTCGTCTTCGCAGTATTCGCACATACCGAATACCCTTTCGTCGTCAGACATTTCCTATGTTCATAGTTGAAACATTTAAAATTGATCGAAGGAAACTATGAGAAAATTGATCAACACACAGATCACTATTACTCAATATGCAACGGGTTGACTTTAGGTCTGTCGACTCTTTCCTTTCTAAACTCTCATCTCACGTATATGATGGGCACTCCCTCTGATATTGCAACCGTTGGTGATGGTGGCTCCTCCATTCGTCCCAGAGTGTATTACACCAAAATGTCTAGCACACTAGAACGAAGGAGAAGCGACCCCCATGACAATAGTCAGGATTCTTCCTCTCATATATATATATATGTGTGTGTGTGTGTGTGTGTGTGTGTGTGTGTGTGTGTGTGTGGACACTCTACCTCACTGAAAGACACACAAGGAGCCGAAACAAACTTAAAGTCAACCCGTTTCATATATCGAGCAATGACATAGAAAAAATTCCCTATGTTTTACCGGAATGACTTGCAAATCACAAATACATTTATAATAAACTCGAATATAATATCACTAATACATCATCCCGAATAATCCAGTTCAAGAATTACGGCACGCTTTGGATCCTAATGCGTGTGTGACTTTCGGTCCGTCGAGGCTTTCCTTAAGTAACTCTCATATCTCATGGTGTGTTAGTGCACTCTCTCTCACACTGATATGGTGATGTATATATGTTGGTGGGCACTCTCTCACAGTAATAGTTCGACCGCCGGTGATGGACGCCCCCTCTTCTCTTCTTGCGCAATATATCGACGAGTATATCGCAAAGAAGAGAAAAAAGAGGAGGCGTCCCCCCACGACAATAGTCAGGATTCCTCCATCAAGAACACACATGAAAGTCACACAAGGAGCAACGACAGACCGAAAGTCACACATGCATTATACCGATAAAATATCACAAATACATTAATATTTATAATGAACTCGAATATAATATCACTAATACATCATCCCGAATAATCCAGTTAATGCATCATCAAATATTAACTAATACATCTCGAATATTATCATATAAGATCACTAATATAGATCGAATATCCTGGAATCCAAAGTGGAGGACGGTGAACTCGGTTCTCTAGCGGTCTCTGAGTCGCCGGCGGTGGACACCCAAAGATAAGGAACCATCACGAGATCATAACTCGGGTGAGATCCCTGAAGGATCTGCCAGGTATTATCGAATCGGGCATCCAACGCTGCCATGTAGCGACGGACGTGCTCGTCCTCCTCCCTGACACGGCGACGTACCACCTCCGCGGGTGCCCGCTCCCTCCGCACCGAAAGTGGACCGCGTGACCGCCACCACAGAAGGTCCGGGTCGACGATGAGACCTGCATTCCTCACCAACATCCGAGCCCGGGAAGGTAGCACCTCCCAGTGCCAGCCCGACGGAGCCTGGTCCCGGACATGGCGCCTATCAAGCAGGCTCTTGTGGACTACAAGACGACGAGGATGCGGGCCGGGCATCATCGACAAATTCCTATGAGAACGTTTTCTTATCGTTTAATCACTAATTTTTCATAAAACCCACAAAATTCTGTAATCTAACATACACATACTAATTTTCCTAAGACTCCTAATAATTAGATAAAATATAAAACAACTATAACATAAACATTCATTATATAAACATAAACCCTAAGGCTCACACATACTAATTTTTTCTAAGGCCCACAGCAGGGGCGACGGCGGTGGGGCGGTGACAGGGCGGCGATGGGGCGGCGACGCGGAGGTGACGCGGCAGCGACGGGGGCGGGGCGGCAACGGAGAGGCGACGGCGACGAGGACGGTAGGGGAGGTGATGGGGGAGGGGTGGCGAAGGGGCGGCAGGGGCGGTGACGAGGGCGATGGGGACGGCGGCCGGCGGCGACGACGGCGACGGAGAGCGTGCGAGATTCGGGCAGCCTGACGGCGTGGGTGGGGATCTGGCCTTCGGGGGAGAGAATGGGTTGAAAACTGTTAAGTGTTTGCTTATATACAGGGAGCATTGGTCCCGGTTCGTGGCACTAACCGGGACCAATGCCCACCTTTGGTCTCGGTTGGTGCCACCAACCGGGACCAAAGCCCTGTTTTCAGCAGCTTTGGTCTCGGTTGGTGCCACCAACCGGGACCAAAGCCCTGTTTTCAGCAGCCCAAAGGGCGGGAAACAGGGACCTTTGGTCCTAGTTGGTGGCACCAACCGGGACCAAAGGGGGGCATTGGTCCCAGTTGGTGCCACCAACCGGGACCAATGGTCCCTTTTCGTCAGCCGGCGGGAAACAGGGACCTTTGGTCCCGGTTGGTGCCACCAACCGGGACCAAAGGTTGGTGCTGCCCGGGGGCAAATGTTTAGTCCCACCTCGCTAGCCGAGAGGGCTCGAGAGTGGTTTATAAGCGCTGTTGTGCCAACCCTCTCGAGCTCCTCTCAACCGCAGGCCTACGGGCCTAATTTGGCCCAACTAGCTGTTGGGTTTTTAGTCGTATTCAAGCCATGGTGGCCCAGTAGGCGGCATTCTAAAAAAATCATGTTTTTGGCTTTATTTATTTTCTTTTGTTTCTACTTATAGATTTCCAGTGATTCTTTTTGCTTTTAGGTCACAAAAATTATAAACTTTCTCTTAGTGCCATTAGTTTTCAAATTTGAATAATTTAAATTTAAATTCTTTGAAATTTGTGTGAATCACTAGTTTGTGAATAACTTTACTATAAAAATAGATTTTTGAGTGATTATTTATTTCTTGCTATTTAATATTACTTTGTTTTAACACTATATTCAATTTGGTAATTTTTAGGTTATTTGAAATGGTTGTTTAAATCAAAAACATATTTTTTGAGCTAAATGACCCCAAAATTGAAAAGCACTACAAATGAACTCTAAAAAGGTTGAAAGTTGGCATGGTATCATCATTTCACCCACATAGCATGCGCTACAAAGTTGAGAGGGCTACGGCAAAAGCTGGATGCACTTCGTGTAAAAAACGGACAGTCTCTTTCGAAGTATCAGGGTTTCGGATGGAAACTCATCTGTTACAAAAGGCATTTCATTTTATTGAACTAATTTGAACTCCAGACTTTTTGTGTGTTCAAAATGCACCATTCAAATCCACATCATCAATTTTCAACCCTTTCCGACTTCATTTGTTATTTTTCATCTAGTTATTGATTTTTTTTTTGAGCTAAATGACCCAGAAATTGAAAAGCACTACAAATGAACTCTGAAAAGGTTGAAAGTTTGCATGGTATCATCATTTCACCCACATAGCATGTGCTAAAAAGTTGAGAGGGTTACGGCAAAATCTGGATGTACTTCGTGCACAAAACGAACAGTCTCTTTCGAAGTATCAAGGTTCCGGACGGAAACCCATCTGTTACAAAAGGCATTTCATTTTCTTGAACGTATTTGAACTCCAGACTTTTTGTGTGTTCAAAATGCACCATTCAAAGCCACATCATCAATTTTCAACCCTTTCCAACTTCATTTGATATTTTTCATGCAGTTATTGATTTTTTTGAGCTAAATGACCCTGAAATTGAAAAGCACTACAAATGAACTCCGAAATGGTTGAAAGTTGGCATGGTATCATAATATTACCCACATAGCATGTGCTAAAAAGTTGAGAGGGTTACGGCAAAAGCTGGATGCACTTCGTGTACAAAACGGATAGTCTCTTTCGAAGTATCAGGGTTTCGAACGGAAACACATCTGTTACAAAAGGCTTTTCATTTTCTTGAACTAATTTGAACTACAGACTTTTTGTGTGTTAAAAATGCACCATTCAAATCCACATCATCAACTTTTAACCCTTTCCGACTTCATTTGTTATTTTTATCTAGTTATTGATTTTTTTGAGCTAAATGACCCTGAAATTGAAAAGCACTACAAATGAACTCTGAAAAGGTTGAAAGTTTGCATGGTATCATCATTTCACCCACATAGCATGTGCTAAAAAGTTGAGAGGGTTACGGTAAAAGTTGGATGCACTTCGTGTACAAAATGGACAGTCTCTTTCGAAGTATCAAGGTTTCGGACGGAAACTCATTTGTTACAAAAGGCGTTACATTTTCTTGAACGTACTTGAACTCCAGACTTTTTGTGTGTTCAAAATGCACCATTCAAAGCCATATCATCAATTTCAAACCTTTCCGACTTCATTTGATATTTTTCATGCAGTTATTGATTTTTTTGAGCTAAATGACCCTGAAATTAAAAAGCACTACAAATGAACTCCGAGAAGGTTGAAAGTTGGCATGGTATCATCATTTCACCCACATAGCATGTGCTAAAAAGTTGAGAGGGTTACGGAAAAGCTGGATGCACTTCGTGTACAAAACGGACAGTCTTTTTCGAAGTATCAGGGTTTCAGACGGAAATTCATCTGTTACAAAAGGCATTTCATTTTCTTGAACTTATTTGAACTCCAGAATTTTTGTGTGTCCAAAATGCACCATTCAAAGCCACATCATCAATTTTCGACCCTTTCCGACTTCATTTGTTATTTTTCATGCAGTTATTGATTTTTTTGAGCTAAATGACCTTGAAATTGAAAAGCACTACAATGAACTCTGAAAAGGTTGAAAGTTGGCATGGTATCATCATTTCACCCACATAGCATGTGCTAAAAAGTTGAGAGGGTTACGGCAAAAGCTGGATGCACTTCGTGTACAAAACGGACAGTCTCTTTCGAAGTATCAGGGTTTCGGATGGAAACTCATCTATTACAAAAGGCATTTCATTTTCTTGAACGTATTTGAACTCCAGACTTTTTGTGTGTTGAAAATGCACCATTCAAAGCCACATCATCAATTTTTAACCCTTTCCGACTTCATTTGATATTTTTCATGCAGATATTGATTTTTTTAGCTAAATGACACTAAAATTGAAAAACACTATAAATGAACTCTGAAAAGGTTGAAAGTTGGCATGGTATCATCATTTCAGCCACATAGCATGTGTTAAAAAGTTGAGAGGGTTACGGCAAAAGCTGGATGCACTTCGTGTACAAAACAAACAATCTCTTTCGAAGTATCAGGGTTTCAGACGGAAACTCATCTGTTACAAAAGGCATTTCATTTTCTTGAACTTATTTGAACTCCAAACTTTTTGTGTGTTCAAAATGCACCATTCAAGGCCAAAGCATCAATTTTCAACCCTTTCTGACTTCATTTGTTATTTTTCATGCAGTTATTGATTTTTTTGAGCTAAATGACACTGAAATTGAAAATCACTACAAATGAACTCTGAAATGGTTGAAAGTTGGCATGTTATCATCATTTCACCCGCATAGCATGTGCTAAAAAGTTGAGAGGATTACGGCAAAAGCTGGATGCACTTCATGTACAAAACGGACAGTCTCTTTCAAAGTATCAGGGTTTCGGATGGAAACTCATCTACTACAAAAGGCATTTATTTCTTCACATGTAACTGCAGTGATATTGTAGATCAAAGACATCATCATAATAATTGTGGAGAGAAAGTCTTCACTTTTTCTTTGCTTGTGTGCTTTGCTTATTGCGCCGTAACCATGGATAATCTTCATTGTTTAACAGGGTGCTTGGGTCAACCTTCACTTTGAAGGGAGGAATTTCCTGAAACTTTTCATAATCTTCAGGCATGTCTGTCTTGCCCTCCAATCTCACGATGTCTCTTTTGCCTGAAAGAATTATGTGACGCTTTGGCTCATCGTATGATGTATTCGCTTCCTTATCTTTTATTTTTCTCGGTTTGGTAGACATGTCCTTAACATAGAAAACCTACGCCACATCATTGGCTAGGACGAATGGTTCGTCTGTGTACCCAAGATTGTTGAGATCCACTATTGTCATTCCATAATGCGGGTCTACCTGTACCCCGCCTCTTGTAAGATTGACCCATTTGCATCGAAACAAAGGGACCTTCAAATCATGTCCATAGTCAAGTTCCCATATCTCCTCTATGTAACCATAATATGTGTCGACCTTCCCATGGGTCGTTGCTGCATCAAAGCGGACACCGCTATTTTGGTTGGTGCTCCTTTGATCTTGGGCGATCGTGTAAAATGTATTCCCATTTATCTCATACCCTTTGTAAGTTAATATAGTCAAAGATGGTCTCCTGGCCAACGAGTACAGCTCATCAGAAATAGTGTTGTCACACCTGAGACATGTTTGTAACCAACTGCCTAAAGTCTTGATGTGTTCACATGTAATCCAGTCGTCACACTGCTCTGGGTGTTTGGAGCGCAGAATGTTCTTGTGTTCATCGACATACGGGGTCACGGAGGTAGAATTTTGTAGAACCGTGTAGTGTTCTTGAGACCAAGAATGCCCGTCCCCACATATTATTGACTTTGCTCCTAGCGTGCCTTTTCCACTCAGTCTCCCCTCATGCCGCGATTGAGGGAGACCAATCTTCTTAAGGTGAGGAATGAAGTCAACACAAAACCCAATGACATCCTCTGTTTGATGGCCCATGGAGATGCTTCCTTCTGGCCTAGCGCAGTTACGGACATATTTCTTTAGGACTCCCATGAACCTCTAAAAGGGGAACATATTGTGTAGAAATACAGGGCCCAGAACGATAATCTCGTCGACTAGATGAACTAGGACGTGCGTCATGATATTGAAGAAGGATGGTGGGAACACCAGCTCGAAACTAACAAGACATTGCGCCACATCACTCCTTAACCTTGGCAGGATTTCTGGATCGATCACCTTGTGAGAGATTGCATTGAGGAATGCACATAGCTTCACAATGGCTAATCGAATGTTTTCTGGTAGAAGCCCCCTCAATGCAACCGGGAGCAGTTGCGTCATAATCACGTGGCAGTCATGAGACTTTAGGTTCTAGAAAATTTTCTCTGCCATATTTATTATTCCCTTTATATTCGACGAGAAGCCAGTCGGGACCTTCATACTGAGCAGGCATTCAAAGAAGATTTCCTTCTCTTTTTTGGTAAGAGCATAGCTGGCAGGACCTTCATACCGCTTTGGAGGCATGCCGTCTTTTTCGTGAACACGTTGCTGGTCCTCCTGTGCCTCCGGTGTATATTTTGTCTTCCCATACACGCCCAATAAGCCTAGCAAGTTCACACAAAGATTCTTCGTCACGTGCATCACGTCGATTGCAGAGCGGACCTCTAGGTCTTTCCAGTAGGGTAGGTCCCAAAATATAGATTTCTTCTTCCACATGGGTGCGCGTCCCTCAGCGTCATTCGGAACAGATAGTCCGCTGGGACCCTTTCCAAAGATTACTTGTAAATCATTGACCATAGCAAGTATGTGATCACCGGTTGATCTGCCCCGCCTTTGAAATGCTTGCCTTTCTTTCGACATTGATGGTTGGTCAGAAGAAATCGACGATGCCCCAGGTACACATTCTTCCTGCAATTGTCCAGGTATATACTTTTGATGTCATCTAAACAGTGTGTGTATGCATGGTATCCCTTGTTTGTCTGTCCTGAAAGGTTACTGAGAGCAGGCCAATCATTGATGGTTACAAACAGCAATGCATGCAAGTCAAAATCCTCCTGTTTGTGCTCATCTCACACACGTACACCGTTTACATTCCACAACTATAAAAGTTCTTCAACTAATGGCCTTAGGTACACATCAATGTCGTTACCGGGTTGCTTAGGGCCTTGGATGAGAACTGGCATCATAATGAACTTCCGCTTCATGCACAGCCAAGGAGGAAGGTTATAGATACATAGATTCATGGTTCAGGTGCTGTGATTGCTGCTCTATTCCCCAAAAGGAGTAATGCCATCCGCTCTTAAACCAAACCATATGTTCTTTGTGTCACCTGCAAACTCCTTCCAGTACTTTCTCTCGATTTTTCTCCACTGCGACCCATCAGCGGGTGCTCTCAACTTCTCGTCTTTCTTACGATCCTCTCTGTGCCATCGCATATTCTTGGCATGCTCTTTGTTTCTGAACAAACGTTTCAACCGTGGTATTATAGGAGCATACCACATCACCTTGGCAGCAACCCTCTTCCTGGGGCGCTCGCCCTCAACATCACCAGGGTCATCGCGTCTGATCTTATAGTGCAATGCACCGCATACCGGGCATGCGTTCAGCTCCTCGTACTCACCGCGGTATAGGATGCAGTCATTAGGGCATGCATGTATCTTCTGTGCCTCCAATCCTAGAGGGCATACAACCTTATTTGTTGCGTACGTACTGTCGGGCAATTCGTTATCCTTTGGAAGCTTCTTCTTTAATATTTTCAGTAGCTTCTCAAATCCTTTGCCAGGTACACCATTCTCTGCCTTCCACTGCAGCAATTCCAGTGTGGTACCGAGCTTTGTGTTGCCATCTTCGCAATTGGGGTACAACCCTTTTTTGTGATCCTCTAACATGCGATCGAACTTCAGCTTCTCCTTTTCACTTCCGCACTGTCTCTTTGCATCAACAATGACCCGGCGAAGATCATCATCGGGCACATCGTTTGGTTCCTCTTGATCTCCAGTTTCCCCGGTTGCAGCATCACCGTATTCAGGGGGCACATAGTTGTTGTCATCCTCTTCTTCTTCGTCGCCTTCCATCATAACCCCTATTTCTCCGTGCTTGGTCCAAACATTATAGTGTGGCATGAAACCCTTCACAAACAGGTGGCTGTGAAGGATTTTCTGGTCAGAGTAAGACTTCAAATTCCCACATGTAGGGCAGGGACAACACATAAAACCATTCTGCTTGTTTGCCTCGGCCACTTCGAGAAAATGATGCACCCCCTTAATGTACTCGTCGGTGCGTCTGTTACCGTACATCCATTGCCGGTTCATCTACGTGCATTACATATAATTAAGTATGTCAAAAAACATTACAGAACATCAGGAATACAGAAGTGACCAAATTAATAGAAGTTCATCATCACATTAAAACCAAACCATGGCACCATATAATAACAAACAATAATTAAAGTAAGAAAATCATACGAGTAAGTATGTTTTATTTTAGAAAGAAGATAAGATCAAGAGGCTCACCACGCGCGGGCGATCGACGGCAGTTTCAGGACGGGGACGGGACTTCGAGACCGCCAAACCTAGACAAATCTTGACGAAATGGAGTTTGGACAAGGAGCTTCGAGAGGAGAAAGCTTAAGTGTGGCTCGAGCATTTCATCGAACACCTCATGTGCATAAGAGGTGAGCTAGAGCATCACAACGTTCTAACACTGTTGTCCTGGAAAAACAGAGCACTCCACGGCTCTGCCAGCGGCGGGTGAGGGTTTATATAGGCAGATCATTGGTCCCGGTTCGTGGCTAGAACCGGGATAATAGGTCTCCCTTTGGTCCTCGTTCCAGCCACGAACCGGGACCAATGGTCATGGGCCAAGAGAGAGGTGCATTGGTCCCAGTTCATGCCTGGAACCGGGACCAAAGGGGCCAGACGAACCGGGACCGATGGCCCACATGGCCCGGCCGGCCCCCTAGGCTCCCGAACCAGGACGGCTGCCACCTTTGGTCCCGGTTCGTGAGCGAACCGGGATTAATGGGATTAGGAGGCCCGAACCAATGCCCTATTTTCTACTAGTGATGGAATCATCTTATCGTATGACGAAATTGACACATAGCACCTATGTTACTTGTGCAATTGTGCCGGTTCTCTATAAATGTGGCTTTTCAATATGTGACTAAAATAAAGAACTGCATACTCGTGCTTTCTATATTTTTTTCATCAGAATAATGAATTACATATACTTAGCTTAACAAAAAGGTAACTAAAATTATTTTTGCTAAAATTCCTCCAAAAACATATTTTCTAAAATCTCTCATCTAATTTTGGATACGCAAACAACCATAGTGATAGAGGCATGCCCAATTTATGCATAACATTCCTTGTGCTGCAATAGCACTTAAGCCAATTGGATTTCCCCATCTAAGCATCTCCAACGGTTCCCCTTTCCCCTAACAAACCCTAATATAGGAGATGTTGGCACAGAAAGCACACTCCTGTAGTTCCTGTGTACCCAAAATATTTTAGGTGATCACCTAAAAAACACCCAACACCTTCCCCTATAGCCCAAGTTATGTTTGCGGGAGCCAACTGCCTAACACTCACCGCGTGTGCACCATTGCCACCGCCCACCGGAAGCTGCGGCACCGTCGCCCGCCATCACCTTGCCACAGGTCCTGCCTCATCGCCTCCCGCATCCACAACCTCGCCGCTTCCCGCCTTGTCGGCATTGTTGGTATCTTCTATGCACACGAGAGAGAGAGAGAGAGAGAGAGAGAGAGAGATTAGCCACTCACAGGTGAAAGAAGTATGTGAGACTAAGTATAAGAGAAGGTTTATAGGGAATAACAATTCACTTGCAAAACCCCAAAAAATATTAGAAGGGCCTTTGTAAGAACTTACACGAAAAGGTTTATTGGATAGCTACTGGAGATGCTCTTATATCGAAAGTTAAGGGCTCGTTTGGTATCCCGTCAACCTAGGGTGATCCCCGTCAAAAACTAGGGCATGAGACCCACAGGCAAATCGACCCATGGAGAACCATCGGGGCATTTGGTCGCTCGCTCGATAGGGATATTCTACCCCCATCCTCGTCCTTTCCTCAAGTGAGAGATCCACGCCTAGAGGTAACGATGCAAGGCGCACTTAGCGACCTCCTCCGATGACTACCCTGAGCGCTACACCTTGTGTTTTTTTGGACGTGATCTCCTCCCCTCTTCCATGTCATCAAAATTGATGTGGTGATCTCCCCGTGGTGGGAGGAGAGGATGCCCGATGGCCATGGGACCCCCCCTGTGAAGGATTGGATCCCTAGGATATTTTCCCCTTCCAACCAAGTTAGGCCTAAGGGAGGGAGGTTCTCCTTTAACCTTGTTCATTAAAGGGCACCAATATCTGGTTGACGAACGCTAGGGAAGGCGAACCCAATGAACGATTCCTTCAACTTAGGAGAAGTGATCCAGCAAACTGAATCATTCACTATAGGACAATCCTCCCAGCGGACCCTCTCCCCCTCCACGTATGTCTCTGACATCTACATAAATTTCATGTGAGAAATGATTCAAAAATTGAGATTGTTAAGGACCAAAAAAGGAATTTCTCATGATCAAAAGATAATAAAAATGTGATCACATAAAATAATTTCATGATCCAAATATATTAAAATTTCCATGCTTCTATATTTTCTTTGTTCTGATCTCAATGATAAAAATGCCATGATCCAAATAATAAAACTTCCATGCTATTGCAAATAAAAACTCCATGTACATATCAGATTTTACGATGAGAATGATTAAAAATTGAAAATGTTAAAGAGCAAAAAAGGAATTTCCCATGATTAAAAGATAATAAAAATTCTATGATCCAAATACAAAATTAGCATGCTACTATATTTTATTTGTCATGTTCTTAATGGTGAAAATGCCATGATCCAAATAATAAAACGACCATGGTATTAATAATAAAAATGACATGCTCTTCAAAAATGCCACAACCTAAAGATTGAAATGTCATAGAATAAATAAATAAAATGGCACGCTACCTACACTAAGACGACCATGGTCCGATTAATAAAAATGCCATGGTCTGGAAAAAAATCAACGGTCTAAATGAGAAAAATGCCATGGCCTAAAATAATAAAAATGCCAACATTTTAATAATAAAATTTCATAGTCTAAAAAAACATAAAATGCCATGATACCTACACTAAAACTACCATGGTATAATTAATGAAAATGACATGGTCTAACAAATAGAAGTGCCATGATAGCTTGGTCATGTGAACATATAAAAAATAGGAATTTTTGTTCTTTTTGAAAAAGATGCCAAATTAAGAGAAACCATGGCAACTAGTTTGACATGTGGCAAAATGTGGAGGGGACAAAAATTCCAAGAAGGGTTTTGTAAGGGGGATTATACAAGGCATTGCCCATGAGGCAAGACCCTATGTGACACACACTAGCATATAGAAGAAAAAAACAAGTTTTGAGTCGCCAAAAGCAAAAACAAAAAAAATCATACTTCAATGTGCAATATACATGGCAAAGAAGTATCTTAAAATTGTCAATGGCAAAAAAATTGCCAGGGGACAAAACATTATTGTCCTGGGCAAAATAGTAACTTAAATTGTCAATGGAAAAAAAATCAAGAGGACATAACATTGTTGTGCATGGCAGAAAGTACTTTAGATTTGCCAATGGCAAAATCTGCAAGGGGACAAAACATTGATGTGCATGGCAGAAAAAAAATCTTAGATTTGCCATTCATTTGTTCAAATAAATTTTGCCATGACATGTAACTACAAGATGAAAATGTCATGATACAGACTGAAAATGCCATAGTAGAGTGAATTTTCCATGGAATCCAAAATAAAACTGCCACGGTAAATACAATTTTTTTGCCATGAGACCAACTTAAAAGCTGTCATAGTAGAGTGAATTTTTCCATGAAATCTATAACAAAAACTAGATGGGATGATGCATTAGCCTTCAGTACTAAATAACTTGATAGAATCTAGTGTGTGTGGATTAGTTGTGGTCAATCCAAAACAAATTGGCAAAAAGGAGCATCTCCATGCTAATGGGAACGTCGCAAAAACTTAGTACCTTGCGGATGACCAAGAGGTCGTGGTCGTCGAACCCGACAAACTGCATCTTTCCACCGGGAAAAGCCGGTCGACAACCTCTTCTCCTCACTGCAATGGGAAAAAGCCGGAGTAGCCCATGCCTCCTTGCTTTTCCCTCTCCTTCCTCGCCTCTTTCCTCCTGCTTGAGCTCCCCATGGAAGCCACTCTTCTCCTCTTCCTCCTCCTCTTTCTCCTCCTTCTCGAGCTCCCCATGGACCAACATCACGAGCTCACTGGATCCGCACCACCGTTGACTTATCGCCACGTGTGCTGGCTCGAGCAAACCAGCTCGCAGTCACCGTCGATGAGGATGCGTAGCATCCTACTCAAGTTCCCCCCGGAAGCCACACCTCCCGTTGTGCCACCATTGCCTCTATCGTGGTCGCCGGTGAGGAGGAGGAAACTGGATGTCCAGCATGTCGACCGGGCCTGCTTCAAGATCCGTGTTTTTCATCGGACGGCTGTTGGTGCGTACGCTGGGAACTCCCTCCGAGAGAACGTTGGCCAAGTAACATTTTCCGTTTCTAAAAGGGGAAAATAACTAGTACCACTACTAGAAACAAACCAGTGGACTGTAAGCTGCGCTGCCTATCCTTCCACAGTTTCCACCTACCCACCGGTCAGCTCAGTCCGCCGCACCGGAGCATGCTCTCCGTCGGCGGCCGCTTCCAGGGCGGAGCTCCCCCATGGCGACGGCCCAGTACACGCTCGCAACTGGCGTCTCCGCCGGCCTCCAGCAGCGGCGCCGGCGACTCCGAGTTCGACCCTCGATTCCACCGCTCCCTTTCTTGAATTCCTGCCGCAATTTCTCATCCTAATGGAAACGTGTCTGGCTCCTGCAGAAAGGCCAGGCCTTTGCTCGTGGAGAGGTACCGGGACGGCGCCGCCAAGAGGTGCCTTCTCTTCTGAAATCCACGCGTTTGCTGATACGCCTGACTGAATTTGTTTGCCGATACGCCTGCCTGACTGAATTTGCAAAGAGCTATCAAGTCTGAATTTGCGACGAGTTTCTCGTCATCTGATTGATGTTACGAGCAGGTATATGTTGGAAGGCAACTCCAAGCTGCAAGTTCACTGGGAGAAGCGTGATGAATCTTCGATGAACACCGTCGAAGATGAAACGGCGAATTCTCCGATTCCCCGGGCTCTTAGTGATTTTGTACTTCCAGCAGGTTTTCCAGGTGAATACTAGTGTCCCTGTGTGGTCATGGAGTATGAACTGTGGAGGTTCAGGTTTACAATCTAGGAAATGCAGTGATTTAGGTGTTTTCTAGTCATAATGCAGCAAACAAATTTCTTTTGCAAGTGCCTTAGTTAAAAAAAACAATGATCTCGTCAATTTCTTATCAAGTACTGTCAGCTGTAGAGCTTCATTTTGTATATGCATTTTCGTCGGTCTCTCGTTATCCTGCATAAGAGGTCATTATTGCAGAGTTGTAGGCTGACACTTTGTCTGAAACTACATACCACTTCTCAAACCGATAACTCCCTGTTGTCCCTCGTTTATATTTCAGAATCTGTTTCGGATGATTACCTGCAGTACATGCTATTGCAATTCCCAACAAACGTGACAGGATGGATCTGTCACACGTTGGTTACATCGAGTCTTCTGAAGGTATCCCATAATCTATTAATCAAGATGTTTGCAGAAGTAAATAATGTTGTAGTGACTGAAACGATGAGATGATAAATGCAGTAAGTAGCATCTTATGTGATGTGATATATGGATCATATAGATTACAGGAGCATCTTATGTGATGTGATATATGATCATATGCATTGCATTATTTGATAGCTCCAAAATAACTTCAAGAGTTTGCCACGTGCTCTCAAACTATTGTAGTCTGAAAAGACTTCCAAGTCATACTCTTCAATTATTATGTCAATACTGATGATTAGCTGATCATAGATTGGCACAGGCTGTAGGTGTTGGGTCCTTTACAGGAACTTCAGCTGCTGCTGCTGCCGCTGCTATCAGGTCATTACCATCTTTGCTACGTTTTATGGGCTACTCCCCGTTCAAAAATATAAGATGTTTTAACTCTTTTTCTGAATCAGATGTATATAGACACATTTGAGTGTGTTCGTTCACTCATTTCGGTCTGTATATAGTCCATATTGAAATATCCAAAATACCTTATATTTGTGAACGGAGGGAGCGTTAGAAACTCAGAACTTTAATATTAAATATGTTCTTTGGAAGACAAAGAATCTTCATATAGGTTTTAGCTGCTATGTTTCATCCTGATTTGATCACCGTTATTATATTTGTATACACAACTCAAGTCTTTACCAAATATTGAAGTATCAACAATTCAACGTACCAGAGGGCACATACCAACATCCTAACATGAAACATGAAACATGAATGCTAGTGGATCAGCTCATTTTATGCTTGTGGTTAAATCACCTACTTTGTTTCTGCTGATGTAAATCCTCTTCTGTAGATGGGTATCAAAAGATGGCATAGGAGCTTTTGGACGTCTTCTTATTGGTATGATTATGTCTGACTATTTATTCAGAATATTTTGTCCTGGAATATCTACGCATGATTTGTTTTAGGTGGACGATTTGGAACGCTTTTTGATGATGACCCAAAGAAGTGGCGGATGTATGCTGATTTCATTGGGAGTGCTGGAAGGTTCATGCGCTAACTCTGTTAAATTATAACGGCAAATATATAAAATCAAGTGAAGAAGCAAAACCCGCTTATAATATTATCAATTTATCTGTGCAATATGGCAGCATCTTTGATCTGACCACTCCTCTCTATCCTGGTTACTTCCTCCCACTTGCATCATTGGGGAATCTTGCAAAGGTATATTGAAACTTGAAAGCAACACATATTAATCCCTACATTAGTTTCACATGTATCTAAAGCCTAACTCGAACTTTGTAGAGAACTCCCTCTATAGAAAATGACCGACTCCAGACTTGTTAACAGGCTGTAGGAAGAGGATTTAGAGATCCTTCCAATCGTGTTATCCAAAATCACTTCTCAAAATCAGGAAATCTAGGGGAGATTGCTGCAAAGGTACTAGCTATTTCAGTACTCTCTCTAATAGTCAGTTCAGTGTCCTATTGTTCAGTCAATTTTGTGAAATCACGGAGAAACAGTACTTGTGTAGGAAAAAAGCAAATAATATTGAGTATCCAAGAGTTCTTTTGCAGTTTCATGATCGAATGGACTTAAAACTTCTTTCATTATGCACCATTCGTGTTTTTTGGTTTAGTACATAAAAGATCTTGCTGAATAATTTTGCAATTTTTTCACCAAGCAACTCCTATGTTTGTTTTTTCAGGAGGAAGTATGGGAAGTAGGAGCTCAGCTGGTAGGCCTTTCTATCGGTGTACTTATTCTGGTAATACTATCCATTAAGTTCCCTTTATTTGAAATAACGAACCTCCTTCCTTTCCAGTATAACAACATTAACTTTCCTCACTGTTTGACAATTCGTTGGTATTTCATTCCAGGACACCCCAGGTATACAGTCTTCATATTTAACTCTTACTCTGACATGGCTAGGTGTTCGTCTTCTACATCTTTGGTTTCGCTACCAGTCCCTAGTAGTTCTCAAGTTTCGCACAGTAAGGTGCTGGACTTAAATTATGTTTTCTCAATTTAATAAAGCCCCATGTTTGCATGTTAGACCATGTATTTTCAGCCCATGAACATAATTGTATAATACTATTAATGTACTAGTTTTTGATTCATCACCATTATTCCCTCTTCATATCTATATTGGTAGGTCAACCTAAAACGTGCTCGGATTCTTGTGAGGTCACATGTGGCACATCATACAGTTCCTGGTAACATGTTCTTCATTTCATGATTAAACATTTTTTTTTCTTGGTTGCTTTTGGAAAAAAAATATATTGATGCTTGTTTTGTCCTTCTGTTCTAGGCTATGTTGCTTGCAATGAGGAAGAGAATATTTTAACATGGGAGAGATTCTTGCAACCCCGAATTTCCTTTGGTG
The DNA here is from genome assembly GCA_022496015.1 of Hordeum marinum. Lineage (NCBI taxonomy): Eukaryota > Viridiplantae > Streptophyta > Magnoliopsida > Poales > Poaceae > Hordeum > Hordeum marinum. The sequence goes on from CM039674.1 coordinate 34,184,888, forward strand.
TGCCCATGGAGAGGATGCTCGGTGGAGAGGAATCCTGTGACATGGTTTGTGTCTTTAGCAGTCCTTTTCTTTTATGGACTTATGGTATGAGTTTTCCAAATGCAAAGCTGGGAAGTTGGTTCTTCATGACTTCATCATTAAAAAAAATGTAGTTGAGGTTCCTTGGTAACTAATCCCTCTGTTCACTATCATAGATGTTTTGGAAATTTCAGTATGGACTACATACAGACTGAAATGAGTGAACAAACACACTAAAACGTGTCTACATACATCCAATTTAGGAAAAAATCATCTTACAATAGTGACCGGAGGGAGTAGAACTGAAGGGACAAAGGGGAATTTGCATTGTTAAATATATGTATAGTCATAACAACTGTTTAAGGACTCGTCCCATAGCTAATTTCCAATGAGGCACTGGCATCGATTTGCGCCCAGTTTTAAACTTAAAAATGTAACCTAAAGTGGAATTCATAGCCAGAATCTTGTAAGTTTTGTCTACCACGCCAAGCTGTTCAGTCATTTCAGCATAGTGTGGTGAAGTAAAATATCTTGCAAGAAAGACTATGTAAAAGCAGTCAGTGTTAGCAAAAACTAGCTGTATCAGACTGGCAGAGTGGCAATCACCAGAGCCATACGATAGTCGCATAGCCCTTACCAGAGACTGGTGGTTATCGAACAGTTCCGAGTGGTACTTGCAACCAATTTCATATGGATTTTGGTACCACTTGCTCATGTGTGTTCTGAACTCCCAAAACAGTTGAATATGCTGCTGAAGGTATACAAGAATGAGAAGTACATCCTCTGCGTTGAGCAGCTTGGGTCAGAAGATCCAACATACCTGGTTACATTCAAGGTGATCTACTGCTAAATATCGGTGTATGAAAATTATTAGGTGCCGTATCAACAAATGTGTGCTTGTTTTCAGGAGGCGGCAACGAGCATGTCGGTCCTAAGAAGCCTATGGCAAGCGCATTGGCTTCACCGAAATCAGCTGAAGCAGGACGACGTTTTCGCTTGGCTCGATGGGAGCCTCGCTGCACTGGAGGGTGGATTTGCCGACTTCATCAAACAAATGGAGGAAGCTGGTTGGGATCAAAACCAAATCTTCTTGAAGGTGCCAAAAGAACCTGTCTTGGTGTTGGAACACCTTGACCAGGAGGTGTGAGACAGCAGATGGATCATTTTTGGGGTTTGACCAGTGCTAACCGAATCAGTTCCAACCGAGCGACGAACTGAAGCTCAAAGCCTCTGATAGTAGCAGATGTTTAGTGAGCTAGTAACAATCTGCATTGCAAGAAACATTGTTTGGCATGTGGCTCAATGTTTTGTACTGTTAAAAACAGAAATTCACGGTTAATCTAGCATTATTCCGCAGTCGGTATATTGGCATATTGGTGGATTTCTCACCCCAGTGACATAATCTCAGCCATTCACATGATGGCACACTGTTGTCCAGTTGCTATAGTTGGTTACTTTGCTTAGACATACCATTTGTGCATATTAATTGCTTCACTTCATGGACAAGAAGCGCACAACAAACACTGAAACACATAGGCCAGACGATCAGTGACTTGTGTTCGAAACTGCATTCAAGCATATATATACACAGATTTAACCACTAAAGCACACCAGGATTCAAAAGCAACATATACCTAGTTCTAAATGTTTGTTTCTCAAGATGGCTGTGGCATACTGCCATAGTACCACAAGGGCTTCAGCACATCAGGATTCAAAAGCAACACAACACGAACTCTAAATCGTTTGTTGCTTAAGGTGATCGTGGTATACTCTACCAGGGCTTCAGCATGTTAAGCTACGACTAGGATGCGAGATGGTACCCAAAATGAGCTCCAGCAGCGGTGGTTAATAGGTTCTTTCTGCCAAAATAGCTGTTGCACTAACTACATCTATCATCAAGCTTTGGATTTGCCCTTTCCCTTCGCGGTGTGAGTGAAGCGGGTCTTCTTTGCCTTCTTGCCCTTTCCATCACCGGCATCCGACTCGTCATCACTACTATTGTCATGCTTGCCGTTTGGTTTCTTGCGCGAACCTGACCCATATACATACTCCTTGACCTTCTGGCTGGTCCTCTCTTCCGTGGGATCAACCTCATTCTTTGGTTTCCAAATGAAAATGGACCTGCATGGAAAGAACCACGTAAGAGTGAAAAAGATCTAGCATCGGTAGATATGCTGGGTAATACGGATCGAATGGTCTACCTGGAACTTCCTGTGGCCAGGATATCATCTTGAGGATGTAGCTTGTTCACTGGGCTGATGGTGGTAATGTCGGGGTCCATCACCTCGGCCAGAAGCTTCCCAGTGCTGGTGTCTATGAAATCAATGGGATGTAGAGCAACCCCATTGTAGTTCTCACTTATGTAACGACCAATAACAGCAACTGTTTCTGAGTAATCCTGCAGAACATCAACATTTCATACCAAAGTTGGCATGTTATTTGGTGCAACTTGGCAACAAAAAAAGATGGGAAAAAAAAAGGAAACAATTCATAGCTACAACCGAACCTTTGGATCCCACTCCGCTTTGAAGGGAGTCAAGTGACGGTTGAAATCATGGCTGTGCACTATTTCTCTACTTGGGGATTCCAGATTACCAAAAATATAATCCCAGACACGAATTCGGTTGTCTTGACATGTTGTCATGATCTTATTCCCACTTCGTGGAGAAAAATATCCTGAATTAACAACCCGTCCATGAGCAAGGCTGGCAAGAGCGGACTTGGGATCAAGTTTCCTTGTATCCCAAATACGGGCCTGTAATCACAGAGTAATGTGAAATATTAGATAGTGGATATAGAAAGGGATATCTATGTATGCAGAGCACAGCACACTCACATAGTGATCATTCCCGCTGCTCAGAAGAACTTCAGGTTGTGCAGGGTTGCAATGCAGGCCAGTTACCTTGCTACCCTTTTTATGTATAAGAATTGGTTGCCCAATTCTTTCCTTCGACCGTCTATCCAATCTGCAAGAATTAAGGGTGTAAAACAGATATATAGCCCACATAGTCACATGCAAGATACTCTGATACAGCGAAGGCATGTATGGTATGTCACATATGACAATGCACAATGATATCCCTGAATCACATATGTCAGTATACAGCTATATCTTGAACTCAAATAAAAATAGAAACTCATCACTGATAACTCTATTGGGAATTGAGTTGCCAAGCTAATGCATGAATAAACCCTATTAGCATCCAAGTCAACAGTTTCAAAAGAAGCTGCATATACTGCATGTAAGCTATTAATCTCAGAGAAGGTATCAAATAGCTCCCAGGGGTACTCATTTACTCACAAGTAAAGAAACCCAAAACTATCAGCCACCAAAAGAAGACCTTTCTCGCTGTTTAAGTCCATTCCGTATATCATGCGCCAAGTGCTTGGACCCTGTTAAAAACAAGAAACAGGGTTGATTAAATCAAGCCCAAAGTGGATGCAAAAAAATTCAGAATAACACAGCACAAGATGCGTTGAGATAAGATTGAAATGCAGTGTGCACAAAACCCATTTCAGCGTAGCAATCTATATAAGCCTGATCAGATAGCAATGGGGATAACTTACACTCCAACCATTTGGGTTGAGATTTAACAAAGGCGAGCCAATTCCAGTGTCCAAGTCTGTGCTGCTGATAGTCCCATCAGAAGAAGCTGTGTATAGCACTCCATCATTGGCAGTGTCAAACCTGAATAAAATCATATCAAGTTGCCATATTTCATCCTTGGATAAAAGAATGAATAATAGCCATCAAGCTAAAGCTCTTACTTCATACTGTTCAGAATGCAGGAGTGCACAGAATCATAAGTAATCTTCTCATGCAACTTAACATAATCCCAAATGCCTAGTAGCCCTTTCTGTGTGGATAGAAAAACAAAGGGATTATTAGTCGCCTATAAATACCTGCAATGTGACCATACTTATAAGGAATTAAATGGCCAACAAAGCCCAATGGTAGGACTGTAATACCTTGTCTCCTGATAAAAGCACATTGTTCTTAGTAGGATGAAATTCCAAGCAGGTCACCCGTCTTTGGTGAAATTTTATGTTACCACACTCCAATTGATTAGGCACTAGAAACCGAGGCTTAACCTAAAATTAGGGAGAGGGATTTATTGTAAACATAATTGGTACTAGCGAAAACAGTGATATGGAGTGTTGCGACTGATAACGATGCACCAAAAAAGGACGGTGGTCATCAACTCACGCACCATGGAGATCTTGCCTTTCACTTGACTCTGAAAGACGTAATCCAATGAAGTGTTTGTGTTCCTTCTAGGGGCTGGGATAACACCATGCTCCATTGCTACCCTGTGTGGGCAAGTCAAGGTCGTATGACCTGCAAATTAAGTGCAATGAAAGCATCATGGTACTGGTTACTCAGAAAGCCTCCATTCATGTCAAGCTTTCGAATAGTACGTAAATGGCAAATACATAAGTTATTATGAAACACGCAAAATAAACATCCATCTGAGACTCATTTCTGCAGATACATGATGAGATCCATGTGGTGGTTCATCAATACCGAATCTATCTTATCCCAAGCAGTTGCGCCGTTAGTCTAAAGTGTAAGCTCCAGTGAGCATGTTATGTACACAAGGAAGTGGTAATTCAGAAAACAGAGTTGTTGAAACCCTCTTCCTGCTCACTTGGATATATACTGCCAGTTTCTAACTCGCCAACTCCAATCGCTATACTATTGAGCTCCTCTACTTCCCAAAGGACAAACGAACAAGCAAACAAGCAAGCGTAGACAGTTGGAGATATCAGGACCTGGCATCTTGCATAGGAAGCAAGGCTTCATGGGGCAGTCGATGTACACCGCCCCCTTGAACCCCGCCTCATGCCCCGTCTTCTTGCACACCTGCAACCAGACATAACAATCACACATCATCAAGGAGTACCACAGTAAAATGACACTCGAAAGTTCAGACACCATCATCAAGGACAGAAATCTTTCCAAAAAAAGAATAAGCTTGAGATGATGCCGAAGCAGGCAGATCCTAAATTAGTCATAATATAAATGCGGAATGGAGCAGCCATTTCCACAGGCAGCAAAGGCAAGGGGAAGCAACCGCTCCTGCTCTGAATCCCCAAAACAGCCGCGGGCGCTCAACATGGTAGCTAGCCCGAAACTTGAGCCCGAAATCTCGGAAATACGCATTCTTTTTTTACAGGAAATCAATCGTGGACAGCGCGTGGCGAAATCGAGAGCAAGAGGCTCCGAGGAAACAGGGGGACGGCGGCGGCCGGCGACCACCTACCTTGCAGACTTTCTTCAGGCTGATGGTAATCGGGCCCTTCCTGCCGCCCCTCCCCGCGGCCACCGCCGCTGCTGCGGAGGGCTCCCTAGCCGCTGGTTCGTCCTCCTCCTCCGCCTCCTCTTCGGAACCCTCGACCTCCATCTCCTCCTCCTCTTCCTCGTCGCCGCCGTCGTCGTCAGAGGAGGAAGAGGAGGAGGCTTCCTGCCGCTCCTCCTCGTCGGAGTCGTCCCGGCGGCGGCTGCGGTTGTGGACGAAGCGGGCGCGGGCGGGGGCGGCCATTGCGGGTCCCGTGTGTCGGCGGGGCGGCGGAGGGAGGCCTCGGGGGGCGGGAAGAGTGAGGGGAAGGGAGGGAGCAAAAGGTGTGGTGCGGGGGGAGACGCGACGGCGGGGAGACAAAGCGGTTGGGGTCGGTTGGGCTCCTGCCGACCGACTCGGTTGGGCTCCCGCCATTTGGGCCTGCGCCTGCTTTTCACAAGGGAGTGGTGGTCTAGGGCACGCCTTGGCACTTGGCTCATTTTCTAAACAAATAAACAAAATATACACTCCCTATAAAAATGAATCGTTTTCTTAAAAAAACGCATTAAATTGCTTTCATATTTCCTTCCTTCGGGTTTATAAATTCTCCTTATATTTGTGGTTAAATTTTGACCATAAATTTAATTAATAAAATATGAATTATACAACATGAAACAAATTCATATAACTGGTTTTGTATTCGAAGGAAGTTGTCAATGGTATTATTTTGATACATAGAACATATGCTCCCTCTGTTTAAAAGTAAGTGTCATGGTTTTCGTTCGAATAAGTTACTATACTAAGAGATTTTAGCTTTTCTCCCTTTTTTGACATTTTTTATCTTTACAGTTCAATTTATGTGGTACTACCCCCCATCCTGTTTTATTGGGTTCTTTTGTATTTTTTGCCAAATTTTGACCAATGATTTAACTAACAAAATGTCAACGCATGTCAACAAAAATTATATCGTTGGATTCGTTTTTGAAGATAGTTTTCAATGATATAAATTTTTATGACATGCATAAACATTTTGTTAGTTAATTATATGGTCAAAACTTGACGCAAAAAATAATGAGGACCAATAAACCAGGACAGAGGTAGTAGAACGTAAAAGTGACAAGTGAACTGTAATTGTTATGTACATGTACTAAAGCGGGAAGGATTCTCTTTTTTTGACTTTTTGACTTTTTTAAAGATTACTATCCGGTTCGACAATAGTGACCCCTATGCAGTAACTCTCACTTGAACAGTGCTCCAAAGACTCTGATTTTTTTCCTTACTTTTTTTATCTTCCCTTTCACTGAAGAAAACATACGCACATTTTTCAAAAAAAATCTGAGATTCTTTTACACATAATTTCTCACCCCCCCTCCTCCACCCTCGCGTCCTTATATAGATAGTTAGGATTTAGAATTTCATATACATCATTTCTGAACACCGGCATGCACAGCGGTCTCAATGGTCTCCTGATCCTTTCCGATAATAGTGTTGCTAGGGCACAATACAATAGGTCGGAACTTTATATTGGCATAAATAGTAATCCATGGGAAAATAAGTTCTTGACCGATCTCTGTCCATTTTTACAACACAACAACCGTTAAAAATGCCTTACCAAACAAAATCGGAACATTATTCGAATAAACTCAGGACTACTAACTGAAACAACATGCCAAATAAACTGAAACAATAACCCTGAATAATCCAAAGCGCTAAAGCCAATGAAACGGAACAACACTTAAATAAACCACAAAAATAACCCATATGAACCATAAAACCAAAACAGTAATCAAATTTTAAACCAAAAGAATACACCTTAATAAACTAGAACAACTAAAAAAGAGTAAAACATCAATATCCATTCATCTGAACAATAATTCAGAAGAAATATAAAGAATCCAGAAAAATAATGGGTACCTGGAACAGTAAAACCAGGGAAAACGGGACAATGCCAGAATAAATAAAAACATTAACCCACCCAAATCATAATCCGAAACAATACCTGGATTGTAACCCAGAATAATACAACCGAATAAACCAAAACAAGAAAAAACAATAAAACAACACTATGCACTCACGTGAATAGTAATCCAAAAGAAATAATAAAAGATAAAAAATATATGTTGTTATCTTGCTTATCTCGATAAAATACATATGAAATTGGTCACGAGCGTGGCGTGCGCCGCGCTTCTTCCAGGCTAGTTTAAACTAGGATGGTTAAAGGGACTGTGCTATTTCATACGTCTCCAACGTATCTATAATTTTTGTTTGTTCCATGATGTTATATTACCATTCTTGGATGTTTTATCATCATTTTATTACTACTTTATATCATTTTTTGGACTACATAGTGCCAAAGTACCACTTGTTGTTTTTTGCTTGTTTTTTACTTCGTGGAAAATCAATATCAAACGGAGTCCAATCGTGACGAAACTTTTTGAAGATTTTTTCTGAACTAGAAGACACCCAATGGACCAAAGAAGTGTTGTGGGAGTGGGTCGAGGAGGCCACAACCCACCAGGCCGCACCAGGGGGGCCTTCCCACGCCCTGGTTGGTTGTGTCCTCCTCGAGACCCCTCTCCACCGCCTATGATGCCCATAAATTCCCAAATATTTCAAAAACCCTAGGGGAATCGATGGAACACAATTCCAGTCGCTGCAAGTTCCAGAACCTCGAGATCCAATATAAACACCATCACAGAGGGGTTCATCTTCATCATAGGTGCCTCTCTGATGATGCGTGAGTAGTCCACCATACACCTACGGGTCCGTAGGTAGTAGCTAGATGGCTTCTTCTCTCTCTCTCTCATGATTCTCAATACAATTGTCCCTTGGAGATCTATTTGATGTAAACTTTTGCGGTGTGTTTGTTGGGATTCGATGAACTTTGAGTTCATGATCATTTTCTATCCATGAATATTATTTGAGTCTTCTTTGATCTCTTATATGCACGATTGCTTATAGCCTCGCATTTTTTCTTTGAATCTTTGGTTTAATTAGGCCAACTATATCGATTTTTCTTGTCATGAGAAGAGGTGCTTTGTGATGGGTTCGATCTTGCGGTGTTCTTTCCCAGTGACAGAAGGGGCAGCAAGACACGCATGTATCGTTGCTATTAAGGATAACAAGATGGGGTCTATTCCTACATGAATAGATCTTGTCTACATCATGTCATCATTCTTATTACATTACTCTGTTTTTCCATGAACTTAATACACTAGATGCATGTTGGACAGCGGTTGATGTGTCGAGTAATTGTGGTAGATGTAGGCAGGAGTCGGTCTACTTATCTTGGACGTGATGCCTATATAATGATCATTTCCTTGGATATCGTCATGACTATTCGATTTTCTATCAATTGCCCAATAGTAATTTGTTCACCCATCGTGTGCTATACTCATGATAGAAGCCACTAGTGAACCCTACGGCTCCGGGTCTACTTTTCCATCATATTGCTTTCCAATCTACGTCTTTGTAATCTTTATTTTCAGATCTACAAAACCAAAAACCCAAAAATATATTGCTGCATATTTAATCTATTTATTTTTTGTTCTTGAGAGATCTATCTCTCCTACCTATAATTACCTAATCTATCTTATTACTATAGAGAGTGTGACTACCTCTCTTTTGCGTCGGGTTGCAAGTATTTGTTGTTTGTGTGCAGGTGTTGTTTACATGGGTGCGTGATCTTCCTCTACGGATTGATACCTTGGTTTCATAATGGAGGGAAATACTTACCGTCGATTTGTTGCATCATCCCTTACTCTTTGGGGAAATACCAACGCAGTCTCAAGCCAAGTCAAAGGAATTTATGGCGCCGTTGCCGGGGAGGAAGCGGTCTCTTCTACGTGCCTATCGTAGGCGCCGAGGGGACTCCATCATCATCTACCAGGTTCCTAATAACAAATCTCATCTCCTTGCAATTACATTATTTGCCATTTGCCTCTCGTTTTCCTCTCCCCCACTTCACAAATTTGTCATTTTTATTCGCCCTCTTTTCCGTTTGCCTTTTTGCTCGTTTGTTATCTTTGCTTGTATTGCCATGTGCCTTCTATTTGCTTGTATCTTTGCTTGCTAAAAATCCATTGATATGGATCCTCATCCACTTGCTAATCTTTTCAAAAGGCCAAATTATGATGAACCAACTTTTAGTGAGTTGAGTGCACTTGATTATCTCTATGAAGTTTTGTTTGAAAATCATGAATCTAATTTTTTTGATGAAGTGTTGAAAGAATAAAATTATAAGGTGATTCATGATAGCTCCTTGATTGAAAAGAATGATTGCAATGATGTTACTATAAATTCTATTAATGTCAATTATGTTAATGATATGCAAAACTACAAGCTTGGGGATGATAGTTTTGTCATGTCCACTTACTATTGCAATGATCATGATTGGGGTGATAATGCTTCTTATGATCTTGAAAAATTATTTAAGCCTCTTGTTTAATATGTTATTGATAATAATGTTTGCAATAGTATCGAAAGTGGGTTTGGAAGAGCGTTAACTTTACGTAGAAGTGGGTTTGGAGAGATCATAACTTTAGTTCATGATAATCCCACTATTTTGGAAGATGATAAAAACTTTATGCATGTTGATCATAAAGAGAGTATTGTTTATGATAGATATATTGTGAAATTCCTTCATGATGCTACTAAAAATTATTATGAAGGAGGAACATATACTTGTAGGAATTGCAATAATATCAAGTTTCCTCTCTATGTGTTTAAAGTTTTGAAGTTATGCTTGTTTTGCCTTTCTATGATAGTTGATTCTTACTCCCATAAATTGTTTGCTCACAAAATCCCTATTCATAGGAAGTGGGTTATACTTAAATGTGCTTATCATGAGATTCATGATGTTCTATTGCATGTTTCAATTACTACTTTTTATGTGAGCATTATTGAAATCATTATGCCTAACTACGGGCGTAAAACGATAGCGCTTGTTGGGAGGCAACCCAATGAATAAATAAATTTTTAATTTTTCCTTCCTGTTTTTGTGTGTTGACACAATTATGCCTCTGTTATGATTGTGATTTTATGCATTATTTAGTGTTTGTGACAAATAATGCCTTTAGGATGATTCATGGGATGAGTAGAAGTGATGCTGAATCTGAAACAGAAACTTTGAGTCCCGTATATGAATTTTCATTTTTTACTAGAACAAGATATTGAGCTGAATTTTTAACACAGTGTTGATATACAAATCCTTTACGTTGTCCTAATGTTTCAGAATTTTTAGAGTTTAATAAGTATGGGTAGAGTACAGATTACTACAGGATGATCTGTCTGAAACAGATTCTTTTTTCGTTGTGTTGTGTGATTGTTTTGATATATTTGTGGTTTGTATTGGGGGGGTATAAGCCATGTAAATTTAAAATATAATAGGTATAATTCAATACCAAAATATGAATGGGTTTGCAACAGTACCTAAAGTAGTGATTTGCTTTCTTGTACTAACGGATCTCACGAAGATTTTGTTAAGTTTTGTGTGATTGAAGTTTTCAAGTTTTGGGTGAGACCACGATGAATGAAGGAATAAAGAGTAACAAAACCTTAAGCTTGGGGATGCTGAAAGCACATTTGATCCCTTGGTGGTTTTGGTAATTAATAACAACATATATGTCATTGAACTAATGTTTCCACTAAGCATATTTTAGGAAAAGTTAAATGATGGGTTGGCAAAAGGATTGTGGAGAAACCCCAAGATGCAAGGAAATGGATTGGCAAAGCTTCAAAGAAGAGGACTCTACATTTTAATTTGTGAGAAATTACTTTGAGTCGATAGGAAAAGACAATACAATTTAAAGGGGGTAAGGTACTGTTGGTGAAAAAAAATGCCCAAACGTGCACAAGTGATAGTCACCAAAAACACCTACAAACTCTTCCACAAAAGTCTGTCCAAAGCCAAATATCAAAAATCAATGAAACCAACAATTCCCACTCGGTCCCACCAATTCCTATAATCAGACATACCCATGCCATACCCTACACTACAGGAATCAACTGATTTGCCGTCTGCTACGGCCAACAGTCTGGCTGAACAAATAACGGCAAAGGCCACTTTGTCGTCTGCTAGCGGACGGCAAAGAAACAAGCTCTTTGCCGTCCGCTAGTAGACGACAAAGAGGCCAAATAGGACAAAGTGGCTATATAGCCCCTGTTTTTTTCTGTTTTTTCTTATATCAATTCATTTTCACAGAAAATTACATATATGACCAATATAGCATATCCAACACATATTACCAATAGTCATGAACACATGTAAATTAAAAACTTTATTAATAATTGGAATAGGTAATACAAAGTCATATTATAAAGAATCAGAAATGATTAAGTAATTAAATTTACATTTCGGAAATTACAAGAAATGACCTAAAACTAAATATCTATTTTCCTAAAAACTATCTTATTACTAAGATCTTCTCTGGATCTTCTTCTTTTCTTCCAACCTGCATAACAAAAAGACTAAGAAAGAGAGAATGGTTAGGAGTAGAAATGTAGCATTTCACTTGGTGAAATGCAATGTTGTAGGAGCCAGCACTTGAGATCAAGACAATCTTAGTTAAGATCCTGATTTTCAAAGTGATCTTAATTAGAAAGCCAAATAGAGTAAAGCAATACCAAAGAGCCAAAGGAGAGAACCAGCCAAGGACCCAATCAAGAAGCCACCACAATTAGTAGTAAGTTAAATGCCAACGCAAAGACCACTATCAGTACTAGCTCTAGGAATTAAGCCAACTAAAAACTAGTGATTAAAGCCAAGGATTAGACTTCATGACCACAATCAGTTTTGTCCAGTGACAATAGGTACATGTCACTGTGCAACGCCAAAAACAAAGCTCCAGGAGGAGATATATACATCACAACCAACCGACCAGACCAAGTCCCAACACGTCCAGCCACCAGTAGCTTAGTAGAGATAACTATCAAGGAGAACTTGACACAACAAGCAGCTGCTGTTAACACCACAATCACTAAAGCCACCCGTGAGGATAGCACAAACACACACACAGCTTAGTCACACCATTCAGGCCAGTATAAATAGGGCAGCCAACCGTAGAGTAGGGTCTGTTAGACACTTGGTGTCCAAAACATCAAACAAGACTGGGCCCAAAACCATATTTGTGATTTAGTGTGAAGCAGCTAGGAGGAGCAGGTTGTCCACAAGAAGCAGGTTTACCAGAATCCACAAGACCAAGCTATAGAAGACCTCAATGTATACTTGAGGGATTATGTGCTTAGACAGCCTGGAAGTGCCAGGGCTAGTTCATCACAGCACAGGGATAGCCACATGTAAATTAAGCCTAAGAGAGGGGGGGCTCAGACCAGCGTCACTACCCAAATCAGATGTAGTATTTGTCTTATCCGTAGAAAACTAGGAAAGTAACATCCAAAACCAAGTATAGCATCTGTTCATATGCTATTAGAAAGAGACCAATTGGAATAGCCAAACCAAGCGGTATCTGTTCATGTCAGTATTAGCAATAAAGCAACTAAGATCAAGTGAGCATTTATTCATAAGATCAATAGAAATAGCATAGAAGAAATAGCAGGGTAGCACCCCATTGATTATCTGCTTCTGCAGAACACATCACACACATGCACCTGGTAATTTCTGCAAATAGGGCACTGCACCCACAAGCACAGGGGGCTAGTATCACTTAACAGCTACTACAACTAAACAGCAGCAACATTAGTTAACAGCAGCTATAACCACTATTATCCAAAGCCTAAACATACCAATGGAAAGGAAATATATAACTCTAAAATCAGTTAACTGAATCAAAGTCACCACCAACAGTTAGGGAATTAACTGAAAGCCACAACAACTACAGGGAGAGATCCCCAGTATAGCCAAGTACAGGATGTAGCCACTGACTAGATCAAACACAGCAAGCCTCACTTAGGAACAACTAGAGGAGCAGCACAACCTAACCAATTTAGCAAATCCAGAAGCACATATGCACATGAGCAACTACACACATGAGCAACCACTGACCAATTTAACAAATCCAAGAGCCAACTACATACTCAGAGCCCTCACACAAGCACCAGAGCATCACGGTAGCACATCAGGATGTCCTAGATCATAGAAACCATATCCCCACTAGCAGTAGAGCAGCACCATAGCCACGGACACCTCCGACACAGTAGCAGAAGAGTAGGAGCAAGGGGAGATGAAGCTCACCGAGGGGCTGTTGATGGAGCAGTACTCGGGGAGGCGCTGAGGTTGCATTGGATGCCTTCCAACCGGCGAGGAGCCCTCGTGCACCGCAAGCCGCCGCCGCCGCATCGGAGTTGTGCTAGAGCATCGTCCCGCCGACTTTCAAACAACACACCATGTTATAATCAAACATAATAAAGATCAATGTCTGGCATACGAATATCATACATGAATCATTGTCTCATGTACGAGTACTAGTACTTGAGAAGAAGTACTGAATTAAAAAGATCTTCAAATTATTACATGGTTCTCCCAACAAAAGCATACACCCCTGGAGCTAACGATCAAGGGAAAACACTTGTAGCAATAGCATCACGGATTGAACCCATAGTACCATCATCAATGGGTGCATAGTGATGAGAAAGTTGTCTTCATGAGCATACGATCCACTCTCAACCATATCAAAACGTTTGGTCTGCACTCTCAACCACATATATAAAAGCAACACATTTGGTCTGCACTACTCAGTGGAGAAAATTACAGTGCAAAACATTTGGTCTGCATTACTCTATAGAACACATTTGGTCTGCACTACTCTATAGAACACATTTGGTCTGCACTATATCCATATCAAAATTGTTTCTGCCATATATAAAGCAACACATCATAGCAAATCTAGATGACAATATCATACTTCATAGTAGCTTACAGCAAAACTACAGCAAAAAACATCACATGAGCTGCTTACCTTGGTGGCTCACGGCCAGGAGGAAGGGATGGGGAACGGGGGTCCACCTGCCTCGGAGTAGCAGGTCCGCTGGAGTGGGGCTCTGCCGACTGGACGGAGGGGACACAACCAAGGGAGAGCATGCGCCCGAGGAAGCTCGGCGGAAGATGCAGGCCTACCCCATGGCCATGTCGCCAGAGATGGCCTTGTCAAGGAGCGGAGGACGGGAGGACCGGCGCAGGCGGCGGTGGACGGGAGGGCCGCCGGCGGCGGCAGATGGGAGGAACCCTAGGGGAGCGACAGAGTGAGGGAGGGAGGGGATCGAGTGTGAGGCTGTTTTGTGCGGGGCTGAGCGTGGGCAGTTCTGTGCGGGACTGGGCGGTGGCAATTTGGACATAATAAGTCCGACCCGAAAAAAGATAGCCCCACCTCTTTGCCGTCTGCCAACAAACGGCAAAGAGGTGGGGCTGCTGGGCCTTTACAGCGCTGGCGACCACTGGACCCCACCCACCTCTTTACTGTCTGCCAACAGATGGCAAAGCATCTTTGCCATTTGCTGGAAGACGACAAAGAATTGGCTGATGGCAACCAGGTTCTTTGCCTTCTGTCAGTTCTTTGTCGTCTGTTTTCTGTAAGCAGATGGCAAAGACCTTCGTTGCCGTCCGCTAGCAGACAGCAAAGAGCTGGCAGACGGCATATATCCTGATTCCAGTAGTGCTAGCACATCGGTGCAACCGATCCCACATCGGTGCCACCAAGTTCAGACTGCCAACTTTCAATTGCCTCGATTCATAAAATCTGAATTTCCGAGTTTTTTTATCGGTGTCACCGAGATGCCGATTCTAACCATTGGACACCTGATCAGTACCACTGATACACACACACACACACACACACACATCGGTCTCACTGAGATTCAAAAGTTGCTACCTTTGGAGCAACTCGGTACCACCGAGATTCACACATCAGTGTCACCGAGTTGGTCACTTAAGGTGTAACGGTTGTGTATTTGGAGATGCTTATATATACCCCTCCACCACCACTCACTTGCAAGAGAAGCATTCAAAACAGATCCCCACTTATCCTATCAGATTTTCTGAGAGAGAGACACCTACTCATGTGTTGAGATCATGCCATTCCATTCCATATGAATCTTGATCTCTAGCCTCCCCAAGTTGCTTTCCACCCAATCAATCTCTTCCACCAAAGCCAAATCTGTGAGAGAGTGATTGAGTGTTGAGGAGTCTATCATCTTGAAGAACAAGAGCAAGGATTTCATTGACATTATCGAGCCTATTACCTTTTGGAGGGTGGTGCCTCCTAGATTGGTTAGGTGTCGCTTGGGACCCTCCTACTTCGTGTTGTGGAGTGAACCAAGAAGTTTGTAAGGGCAAGGAGACCTCCTACTTCATGAAGATCTACCCTGAGTTAGGCTAATCCTCCATGGACGTAGGCCATCATGGTATAGTCAAGGTTGCTTCTTCATGGAACCCTCCGTGGACTCTCGTGACCGTTACCCTCCATGGGTTGAAGACTCCATAAACGTGGACGTACGATAGCACCACCTATCGGAAGCACGAGAAAAATCTCCGTGTCTCCAAATTGTGTTTGATCTTCATACCCTTCCTTTACTACCCATGCTTGTCTTTACTTTTCGCTGCTATACTCGTAGACATGCATGTGTAGGGTGTGCTTGCCTTACTACAATTGCTAAAATCCGTCGAAACTTAAAATTGGGAAAAGGTAGAATTTTTATTTAGTCAAGTAGTCTAATCACCCCCCTCTATACCTACTTTCGATCCTACAAGTAGTATTAGAGCTTCTGTCTCCATTGCATTGGTTTCACAACCTAGGAGGGTATGGCGTCTATTGAGGGACATTATCACCACAGAGGTTCGTACTTTGATGGCACTAATTTTGCTAGTTGGAAGCACAAAATGAAAATGCATATCCTTGGTCATAACCCCGCCATTTGGGATGTTGTTCGTGTTGGATTGCAAGGTGAATTCTTTGCGGATGGAAGGGAATTGGATCGTGAAGCGACTGCGGATGAATTGAAGATGTTGCAATACAATGCTCAAGCATGTGACATTCTCTTCAACTGCCTATGCCTAGAAGAATTCAACAAAATCAGCAATCCCGAGAATGCAAAAGAGATTTGGGATACTTTGGCTGATATGCGTGAAGGTACTGAATCCGTGAGAGAATCCAAGTTGGATGTTCTTCAAAGTCATCTTGACAAGTTCAAGATGAAGGATGGTGAAGGAGTTGCAGAGATGTACTCTAGGCTAGCTCTCAAGAAATGACCGACAAATTCATCATCAAGAAGATACTTAGAGCTTTGGATGATAGATATGACACCGTATGCACATTGATCCAAATGATGCCCAACTACAAAGATCTCAAGCATACGGAAGTGATTGGAAGGATTGTTGCTCATGAGATGACACTCAAGGACAAACAAGAGCTTCACAACAAGTCTAGTGGTGCTTACAAATCTACAAGTGATACTCCCGCAACTTCAAGCGATAACCTTGTCCCAAATGAAGAGATAAGCGTCATGGTCAAGAAATTCAACAAGTTCTACAAGAATACAGGCAAAGATCGAAGCTCCAACTCAAGATATGAAGAGAAGCGTTCGTCAAGTCGTGACCGTAACTACTACAATTGTGGGAAGCCCGGACACTACTCCAATGAGTGCATGATACGTCTCCATGGTATCTATAATTTTTGATTGCTTCATGCCAATATTCTATAAATTTCATATACTTTTGGTAGTCTTTTATATTATTTTTTGGACTAACTTACTTACCCAGTGCCTAGTGCCAGTTCCTGTTTTTTGTGTGTTTTTTGTTTTGCAGAAAATCCATATCAAACGAAGTCCAAATGCGATAAAAATTTATGAAGATTTGTTTGGAATATATGTGATTTTTGAAAGTCGGAATTAACGGAAGACGATGCCCGAGGGCCCCACAAGATATCTGGTCGCGCCCTAGGGGGTCACGACCAGATAGCTTGTGGCCAGCCCTTATGTCAGTTGGAGCTCTCCTTTTTCTGCATGGAAGATATTTTTATAATAAAAATCTCCTCAAAATTTCAGCCCGATCGGAGTTATGGATCTCCGGATATTTAAGAAATGATGAAGGGGTCAGAAACGAGTCACAAAAACAGAAGAGAGATAGAGAGAGAGAGATCCAATCTCGGAGGGGTCCTACCCTCTGGGAGCCATCACGGCCATGGATCAGAAGGGAAACCCTCCTCCCATCTAAGGAGGAGTTGTGACACCCCCAATTTCGACCGTACGCTAAACATACATGCAATGCGTACGACCAAGATTAGTGACTCACTGATTGATATCACAACACAACTCTAGACACAAATTAAAATCATACAACTTCATATTATAAGCCAGGGGTCTCGAGGGATCCAATACAAAGATCGACAAGCACGAGTCAGCGGAAGCAATAATATCTGAGTACATACATAAGTTAAAAGAGTATTGCCTTAAGAAGGCTAGCACAAACATAACAACACATCGAAAGAGGTGAGGCCTCCTGCCTGGGAACCTCCTATCCTACTGCTGGTCAGGGGCCGCCTCCACTTGGTAGTAGGCTCCTGCGGTGGTGTAGTAGTTGTCTCCGGCGTACTTCATCTCCTAGGCTCCATCGTCTGAACGCAAAATCATATCGAGGGGGAAAGAGAAGGTAAAGCAACGGCGAGTACTCATCCAAAGTACTCGCAAGACTAACACCAGAACTATGCTAAGTATGCATCATTATCAAGGGGTGGGGTTATATCTGGGCTGACTGCAGAAAGCAAGAATAGGGGGAAGGCCTAGTCCTATTGAAGACGAGCATCTTCAGCATCTTGCAGCATTAGAAGAGAGTAGACTGGTATTTCATATATAGTCATATAATTGTAGCAATTTTATTAAGTAACCACGCCCAGAGATTCTTCCTCGACTCCCTGCGAGGAAGCAATCCTGGAGCCAACATTCCTTTAAAGTAAATCACAATTATAGTTGTCTAAGGTCAAGGTACAACTCCAAGTCATCCTTTTAACATGGACACAGCTATTCGAATAGATGAATTCATCCCTGCAGGGGTGCACCGCATTTCCAACACGCTTGATCACCACCGGCCGGACACACTTTCCGGGGTAATGCCCGGCCTCGAGATCCAAAACGGCGTCGCCCCACCTAGACTCAACGAAGAGACCAGCCCGCCGGTCTAAATCCTAAGCGTGCAGGTTCGTGGGCCCACTTTCCCTTGCACTCCTGCATGATGCGAAGGCGGCCGAGGTCAGTCCTAGCACCCCCTATAACAAGCACGATGCCGTTGTGGATCACTCGGGCGCATGCCGCTCCATTGCTGATGTCCGAAGAGCTTCGGCTGATACAACGAGGCTGAGTACGCATAACTTCTCCGACGTGAAGGTTTAGTGCGAAAAAGGTCAAACGACCAACTCAGATCAAATACCCAACCCATTAGCATTTTATTAAAGCGGGGCAAGCGCGACCCATAAAGTGAGGTCCCGTCACGCCGTCTCGAGGATGTGTGGCAAAGGCTTCTCTTGCCAGTCCACACCTCAACATCAGCAAACCGTGGGTACCCCTCAGGGCCGACCCATCACCAACATGTTTGTGTAACCAGGTCATAGTAACTATGTGTATAAAACATCAAGGCGGGAACTGAGGAATCACCCTCGATGTTCCCCGCTCGATGTAACCGTCAAGGTGGACTTAGAGGAATCACCCTCGAGGGTCCCACACTTGAGGGGTGGCACGACAGAGACATCATCGAGAATGGTGAAGGAGGAATCACCCTCAATAACCACGACCGACTAGCTACACTACAGGGCTAGCATCATGAGTACTTGATGAGGTGTCACCCTCGGTACTCGATAGTAGCACTGTAGAGTCGTACAACTAAGGGGGAGTGCGGTGATGTGAGGGGCCTGGCTTGTTAGTCGGTTGACCGAGTCTTCGAGTCGTCGAGTCATCGTTGAAGAAGCAGGGGCAACTAGGACTAAGGGGGTGTCAATGGGGATTCACTAACCAACCTACACTAAGCAGTTGGTATGATTGCAGGTATAGTAGCAGTTCATCAAAAACAGGCTATGCATCAGAACAGGAGCTAACTAATAAAGTAGCAAAAATCTAATGCAAGAATAAGAGGGAAAGGAATAGGCGATATCAGAATTCTCAAGAGGGGTTGCTTGCCTTGCTGCTCTGCGGCAAAAGGCTGATCGTCAGCGACATAGTCATACCCGGCATCACCGTCAGTCTCAGGGTCTACCGAAGAGAAGAGCGAGGGGGGGGGGGAAACAATAAATATAAAGCAGACAAATGCATCACGATGCATGACATGGCAATATGCAGGGTTAGGCATGCACTAACGCAGTACTACATGTCACAAACGGATCGAAAGAATATCTAGTGATATTTCCCAGGTCTCTAGCTTTTACCGAATAGACGAATTCGATGGAAAAGTTCCACGTTCGTTATGTTAGGAGCGTGTGGCAAACGAACGGACTACGTATTCGGATTTGTGGGATTTTTCTAAGCAACTTTCATGTATAAAACTTTTTCATCCGAGTTACGGATTATTTTATATTAATTTTTAAAGTTTTTAATAATAATTAGAATTTAAAAAAGATTATTTTAATTCAATAATCATTTATGTCATCAGCATGATGTCATGCTGACATCAGAAGTCAACAGCCACAGTTGACTGGTCAAACTAACAAGTGGGCGCCACCTGTCATTGACTAAGTTTTTAATTAGGGTTTAATTAACATTTAATCAGGTTAATTAGGGGGTGGGACCCACCTATCATACCCTGTTTATTAATAACAGGTTTAATTAGGCTAATTAATATAATTAAGTTAATTATCTAATTATTTATCTAATTATTTATTTAAATATTCACTATTATTAATTTTATTTAACTTTTATTAAAAACGTTTTTAGGGGGCGGTGGGGCCATGTGTTCAGCGGGTCAGGGGGGGTATGCCCATTAGCCCAAATCGGGTCGGGGCTGGGCATGCTCGGCGTGCTACCGACGACGCGATGGCCAAAGGCAGCCGGCAGGGAGCAGCAGCGGGACAGGGGGCTGCAAGGCCGTGCAGCGGCAGCCGGCGACGACGCGGTCCACGAAAGAGCATGATGGGGCGTGCGCAGGCGGCGAGCGAGGCCGCGGCGATGGGACGGGTGAGGCCACGACGTGCGGGCGCACGTGAGAGGCGCCGAAGCGGCGAGCAGGGGCCACGACAAGCAAGGGTCGGAGGGGCGCACGTAGCGCGGGGCCGGCACGCGCGGGGCGGCGAGCGAGGAGCGGCGAGGCGAAGAGAGGCGGCAGCGCGACGAGGAAAGGGAGAGGGGGAGGCCATGTCCGGGGCCTCACCGACGGCTGCAAGGGGGCGGGGTCGGCGAGGCTCGGTGAGGCCTGTCGGGGAGGAGGCTGGGGAGGCACCGGCGGGGAAGCGGTCGGAGGAAGCGACGGGGCGAGGCGGCAGGGAGGCGTGAGGGGAGCGCCGGGTGGTCGAGCGGGGCTCAGCTCCGATCCAGATAGGCAGGGGAGGAGATCGGGGGAGAGTGGGGGAGTGTCGGTGTCTAGGGTTAGGGGGTGAGGGGGGTTATAGCGGGGGTGCGGGTGGGCTGGCTGGTTGGCCGGTTTGGGCCGGTCTAGGCTGGGCTCGGCCGAGGGGGGAGGGGGGTTCCTTTTACTTCTATATTTTTTTGTTTGTTTTATTATTATTTTATTATAATTTTCTCTCTTAGTTTTATTTTAATTTAGTGTATTTAATTACTTCCAAATATGTTGTTTTATTAAACACAATTACCTATGTAATATTTGACACGCTTAGAACATTTTTGTTTTCATATTTGTTTGACTTTATTTTAATTTTGAATTTGAACGGGATTTGAATCTCCCGCGAGATTAGCAATGGTAAACGTGGTGACGTGACATCATTATCATGGGATTACCATGGCTTAATTACAGTGATTACTATAGCAGAAATCCAGGGCGTCATAATTCTCCCCTGCTAAAAAGAATTCTTGTCCCAAGAATTAAGAAGTAGAAGGAAAGAGCCCGGGGTGTTCTACACGAAGATGATCTTTGCGTTCCCAAGTGGCCTCATCTTCAGAATGATTTGCCCACTGCACTTCGAAGAACTTGGTAACCTTTCAATGAGTCCGACGTTCAGTCTCATCAAGAATGCGGACTGGTTGCTCCTTGTAAGAAAGGTCTTGTTGAAGTTCAAGCATATCATGGTCCACTGCTCGGATAGGATCCTTGAAGCAGCGACAAAACTGTGACACATGGAACACATCGTGAATCTAAGAAAGGTTTGGCGTTAGTTCCAGTTGATATGCCACTTTACCACGCCTTTCGGGAACAGTGAAAGGACCAATATAACGAGGAGCCAGCTTGCCCTTGATCCCGAAACAGTGTGTACCTCTCATTGGCATGACTCGAAGATAAGCCTTTTCACCAAGTTGATAGACCATATCTTTGTGATGACGGTCATACTGACTCTTCTGAAGAGACTGAGCCGCCTTCATATTTGCATGAATAATGCGGACTTGATCCTCGGCATGTTGGATAATATCTGGACCGATAAGTGTACGTTCCCCAGTTTCTTCCCAATTCAGAGGAGTTCGACACTTACGTCCATATAGTACTTCAAAGGGAGCCATCTTCAGACTTGCTTGATAGCTATTGTTGTAGGAGAACTCAGCATACGAGAGAGATTCCTCCCATTTCTTGCCGAAAGAAATGACACAAGATCGAAGCATGTCTTTGAGAATCTGATTGACTCTTTCAACTTGTCCCTGGGATTGAGGGTGAAAAGCGGTGCTAAAGGACAAATGAGTTCCCATAGCTTCGTGGAAACTTGCCCAGAATCTTGAAGTGAATAAACTGCCACGGTCTGAACTAATCACCAACGGAATACCATGGAGGGAAACAACTCTGGACATGTAAAGATCTGCTAGCTGACTAGCAGTAATAGTTTCCTTGACAGGTAGAAAATGTGCAACTTTGGACAACCGGTCAATGACGACAAGAATAGCATCATTACCCTTCTGTGACCTGGGAAACCCAGTGACGAAGTCCATTTCAACATGATCCCATTTCCATTCGGGAATAGCAATATGTTGCAGAGTTCCAACATGCTTTTGATGTTCTGCCTTGATCTGACGGCAAATGTCACATTCTGAAACATAACGAGCAATGTCTTGTTTCATATTTGACCACCAGAACCTTTGACAGATGTCTCGGTACATCTTGGTACTACCCGGATGAATAGACAACGGAGTATCATGAGCTTCTTTCAGTATTCTATCGGTCATATTCAGGTTTTCCCTTTCTGTTGGAACGAATAAGCGTCCCTTGAAGTATACAACACCATCATCAGCAACGATGAAACAAGAGGGTTTACCTTCCGCCAGATAGTATTTAATCCTAACGACTTCGTTGTCGTGGCCCTACATTCTTTTGATACAGCCCATAAAATCTGGTTCAACGACCAGGTTACTCAAAGATCCCTGGTTAACAACACGAAGGTTCATCTTGCGGTTCTCTTCAAGAGGGGGGAACGAGATAACCCCGAGGAACTATATGGAGGTTCAGCTTGCGGAATTCTTCTTGAAGAAGGGGTGAACCTTCTGAACCTAAAGGTGGTTGCAGTATGACTTGCGACTCAAAGCATTAGCCATTACATTAGCCTTGCCAGTTGTATAAGAAATTCCCACATTGTAATCTACTATGCGCTCCATCCATCTCTGTTGACGGAGATTCAAATCTGGCTGAGTAAACAAGTACTTCAGACTTTGGTGATCGGTGTAGATTTCGCATCGATTACCAACAAGGTATTGCTGCCACTCTTTCAGTGCATGTATTACTGCGGCAAGTTCAAGGTCATGAACTGGGTAGTTCTCTTCATTAGGACGCAACTGACGAGAGACATAAGCAACCACTTTGCGTTCTTCCATTAGGACACAACCTATTCCCTGGCGCGAAGCATCACAATAAATGATAAAGTCCTTACGAGTATCTGGAGGAGCAAGCACTAGGGCAGACATCAACTTGTCTTCAAGTTCCTGAAAGCTCTCCTGACATTTTTTTGTCCACTCATACTTAACACCTTTGTGAAGCAGATTGGTTAAGGGCTTTGCAATCTTGGAGAAGTTCTCGACAAATCGACGACAATAGCTGGCAAGTCCGAGAAAACTTCTGACTTGCTTGACATTCTTCGAGGGAGTCCAGTCAAGAATAGCCTGAACTCGTTCAGGGTTGACCGCAATACCATCATTGGAGATCACATGGCCAAGGTAGGTTACTTCGGCCATCCAGAACTCACACTTGGAATACTTGGCATATAGCCGATGTTCCCAAAGTCTTTCCAGTACAAGACGAAGATGTTCAACATGCTCTTCTTTATTCTTGGAAAAATACCAGAATATCATCCAAATAAACCACGAAAAATTTGTCGAGGTAGTCCATGAAGATATAATTCATTAAATGAGAGAAGGTTGCTAGAGCATTGGTTAAACCGAAAGACATGATGGTGTACTCATATGAACCATAGCGAGTAACAAATGCAGTCTTCGCAATATCCTCTTCATGAACACGGATCTGATGGTAGCCCAACCTCAAGTCGAGATTAGAGAAAATTGAGGCACCAGCAAGTTGATCATACAAATCATTGATCCGAGGAAGTGGATATTTTTTCTGAACTGTAGCTTGGTTGATTGGTCGATAATCCTAGACCAGACGGTTTGTCCCATCCTTCTTCTTAACAAAGAGAGAAGGTGCTCCCCAAGCAGAGGAACTTGGACGAATGAAACCCAGCCGTAGCAAATTGTCAATTTCTTGCTTAAGTTCAAGGAGTTCATGTGGTGGCATCTTATACGGACGCTTGGCTATAGGACTAGTACCAGGTACCAAATCGATGACAAACTCGACAACTCTAGCAGGGGGAATCCCTGGAAGTTCTTCCAGAAAAACATCCTGGAAATCCCAGACAACTGGAATGTTTTCTATCCCCTCAAGAGGTGACTCATTTAATGCATTCATGGCATATAGCCGGGCTTCAACATCTCGAACAAGATGAGCATGGTAACTAACTATCTTATTCGAAGGATGCAGAAGGTGGACAGTTTTGGTGGCACAAATGACCGAAGCAGTATGTGCTTTCAACCAATCCATTCCGAGAATGAGGTCGATCTTGGAAGACTTCAATATAATGGGGGGAAGCATGGAATTCCAGTCCTTCTATTTCAATGGGGACATCTGGACGAAACATGGAGGTTCGACACTGGCCCGCGGGGGTGTTTACCACTATTGGAACGTTCATCTCCTCGTACTTAATGCCATGCATGTATGCAAAATATTTAGACATAAAAGAATGCGATGCTCCTGTATCAAACAATACAGAAGCTGGTGCTGAGTTGACAAGAAGAGTACCCATCATAGTAGCAGACTGGTCTTGAGATTCATTCAGATCAACATTGTTAGCTTGAACACGTCCCTGTGCAGGCCTGGCATTGTTGTTGCGGGGTTGGTTGGAAGGCAGTGCAAGTTGATTTTGATTCTGCCTGCATTCTCTAGCACGGTGTCCTGGATGACCACACTTTAAGCACAACCCATTCTTAGGACGAGAAGGGGGAACAGGAGCTCGTGGTGGCGGAGCTGGGAGCCTCGGCTGCCTAGATGGGGGTGGAGGCAGACGAGGTGCAGCATAGGACGGCCTTGGAGCAGGAGCAGGTGCATGGTACATGTTGTGGGGAATCCAGATCTTGCGCTTCTGACTTGTTGAGCCCGAAGATGAGCCCATGTCACGGTTGCGCTTGCTGCTGTCCTTGTAGTCCTGCAGACCCATTTCCACTATAATGGACTTGTTCACCAACGTGGCAAAGTTGTCAAAGTCCCGAACAAGGAGTCCCAGTTTGATATCAGGGTGGAGACCTTCACGGAACTTCTCCTTCCTACGAGCATCAGTTGCAACGTCTTCTTTAGCATAGTGAGATAAGTCCAGAAATTCCCACTGATAAGCATCCACAGTCTTGTTGCCTTGGACGAGATTGCGGAACTCACGCTTCTTCTTGTCCATCATTCCTTGAGGAATATGACAAGCACAAAATGCAGCTTGGTACTCCGGCCAGGTGATGATTGTCCCAACAGGCTGTGAGCGCCTGTGACTATCCCACCATTGAGCAGCGGGACCCTTCAGAAAGTACGAGGCAAAGGTGACATAGCTAGCCACTGGGGCGCTTGAAGATTCCAGCTCATAAGTGATGTCACGGAGCCAGTCATCTACGTCAAGCGGCTGAGTTGAGCTGTGGTAGATTGCAGGGTTGAGGCGCATGAAGTCTTGCAGAGTCAATGGGGCTGGCTGTTGATTCATGTTCGGCCTTGGGAACTGGTCCATAAGCCCTTGCATAAACTGGCGATTCAGTTCAAACTGCTGCATCATACCAGCCATGTATTCAGGTGGCGGTGGATGGTCAGTCGCACCACGACCACGACCAACTGGCCTAACCATTCCGTCGAAACAATTAACAGTGGTATTTTAGCATTGGGTATTGCATTGACAATGAGTTATTTATGAAGTAGATTGCTCAATGAAGGAAGTGCAATAGATACGACATAGTAGTTCGAATTCAACATAAAGATCCATACATAGGTCTATTACAAACCATAAGTCTGTTACAACATAGACGACAGGTCCGGCATGAAATTAGTCTAGAAAACTAGGCGGCACGCAGGAACGCGATAGAGGGATACAACAACAGACATAGCGAAAAGCTACATCAACGTCGGGAACAACGAAAGAACCCACAGAACTGTAGATGACCCTGAATGTGGAACCTGGTGGCAGGGTCCTGCATCCCGTGCACAGCCTGATGTAGTACCTGCATATTAAGCGGGAGCTCAGGTCCACGTGCTGGGGTACGACCCCCAACAGCAGCCCACTCAAGACCTGGAGGAAACTCAGTCCGAGGCGGGTAAAGGATGTACTCCGGATTTATCCCCGCGGTGATTGCTGGCAACAAATGCTCCATAGCCCGATAAAGACGAGCACGGGTGGCGTACAACTCGACGTTAAGAGCCCTGACATTGCAATCCAATGCCTCAGTGTACTGAACAAGAACCTGTGGGTCGTAACGAAGACTCATGTAGGGGTGTAGACAGTAGTGTAGGACCGGTTGTTGCGCTATTGTGCGAAAGGGGTCAAGACCTCAACGTCGGCGGCAGTATCAACTCCAGTAGGAACATACATGATGTATCTGTATGATGTCTCCTCCAAACAAGAGTTCGCTACACGGAGACAAACAATAGCAACATAAGCAGCATCCTGTACTGCCATCTCAATAGTCACTCAAATGCCATGGAAGGTGTGCAACTCAGTGATGGAGAGGTCCTGTCGATCCTAGATAACCATCTCAGCCTCATACTGTTCCTGGAACTCGCGGTAGTCCTCGTAAACAGTGTACTCGGGGTACCAGCGATATCCCAGCTTCTTCAAGAGGTCGACCAGAATGGCCGGGAACCCAGTCGTATCATGCGCGAAGGTCAGACGAACGATCTGCCTATCGGGACGCATCTATAACAAGGAGATTTAAGATGTCAAATGACAGTGTGTGCATTATAACTTCAAAAGAAATAATTGTCGACGAAACAAATCTCCGGTGGATGTGATCACGAGAACCTAATGTTAGAGTTAACAAAATCTTTAACCCGAAAGAGGAGAGATATCAGAACCCAGAGTATAGATGAGGAATAAAAGATCCTAATACCACCCGATTGAGATGTGGGCCCGTAAGCCACACAACAATGTTAGTAAAAGTTTTTCAAGTACTAGACTCAACTTCGGCCAAGGAGTTGGAAAGGGGGCTACCTACAGGCAGTCGGCTCTGATACCAACTTATGATGCCCACAATTTCGATTGTACACTAAACATACACGCAATGCGTATGACCAAGATTAGGGACTGACTGATTGATATCACAACACAACTCTAGACACAAACTAAAGTCATACAACTTCATATTAGAAGCCAGGGCCCTCGAGGGCTCGAATACAAAGCTCGACAAGCACGAGTCAAGGGAAGAAATAATATCTGAGTACAGACATAAGTTAAACAAGTTTTGCCTTAAGAAGGCTAGCACAAACATAACAACGGATCGAAAGAGGCGAGGCCTCCTGCTTGGGAACCTCCTATCCTATTGCTGGTCGGGGGCCGCCTCCATGTAGTAGTAGGCTCCTGCGGTGGTGTAGCCCATCTCCTGAGCTCCATCGTCTGAACGCAAAATTGTATCAAGGGGGAAAGAGAAGGCAAAGCAGCGGTGAGTACTCATCCAAAGTACTCGCAAGACTAACATCAGAACTATGCTAAGTATGCATCATTATCAAGGGGTGGGGTTATATCTGGGCTGACTGCAAAAGCAAGAATAGGGGGAAGGCCTAGTCCTATCAAAGACTAGCATCTTGCAGCATTCGAAGAGAGTAGACTGGTATCTCATATATAATCACATTATTGTAGCAATTTTATTAAGTAACTACGCCCAGAGATTCTTCCTCAACTCCCTGCGAGCAAGCAATCCAAGAGCCAATATTCCTTTAAAGTAAATCACAATTATAGTTGTATAAGGTCAAGGTACAAATCCAAGTTGTCCTGTTACCGTGGACACGACTATTCGAGTAGATGAATTCATCCCTGTAGGGGTGCACCGCATTTCCAACACGCTTGATCACCTCCGACCGGACACACTTTCCGGGTAATGCCTGGCCTTAGGATCCAAAACATCGTCGCCCCACCTAGACTCAACGAAAAGAGGCCAGCCCGCTGGTCTAAATCCTAAGCACGCAGGTTCATGGGCCCACTTTCCCTTGCACTCCTACACGATGCGTAGGCGGCCGAGGTCAATCCTAGCACCCCTCATAACAAGCGCGATGCTGTTGCGGACAACTCGGGTGTGCACCGCTCCATTGCTGACGTCCAAAGAGCTTCGGCTGATACAACGACGCTGAGTGCCCATAACTTCTGCCACGTGAAGGTTTAGTGCGAAAAAGGTCAAACGACCAACTCAAATCAAATACCCAACCCATTAGCATTTTATTAAAGCGAGGCAAGCGCGGCCCATAAAGTGCGGTCCCGTCACTCCGTCTCGAGGATGTGTGGCAAAGGCCTCTCTCGCCAGTCCATGCCTCAACATCAGCAGACCGTGGGTACCCCTCACGGCCGACTCGTCACCAACATGTTTCTGTAACCAGGTCATAGTAACTGTGTGCATAAAACATCAAGGCGGGAACTGAGGAATCACGCTCAATGGTACCTGCTCGATGTAACCGTCAAGGTGGACTTAGAGGAATCACCCTCGAGGGTCCCACACTTGAGGGGTGGCACGACAGAGACATCATCGGTAATGGTGAAGGAGGAATCACCCTCGATAACCATGACCGACTAGCGACACTATAGGGCTAGCATCATGAGTACTTCACAAGGTGTCACCCTCGATACTCGATAGTAGCACTATAGAGTCGTACAACTAAGGGGGAGTGCGTTGATGTGAGGGGCCTGGCTTGTCGGTCGGTTGTCCGAGTCTTCGAGTTGTCGAGTCATCGGGTCGTTGTTGAAGAAGCAGGGGCAACTGGGACTAAGGGGGTGTCACTGGGGATCACTAACCAACCTACACTAAGCAGTTGGTATGATTGCAGGGATAGTAGCAGTTCATCAAAAATAGGCTATGGATCAGAACAGGAGCTAACTAATACAGTAGAAAAAATCTAATGCAAGAGGGAATAGAATATGCGATATCAGAATTCTCAAGAGGGGTTGCTTGCCTTGCTGCTCTGCGACAAAAGACTGATCGTCAGCAACATAGTCGTACCCGGCATCACCGTCAGCCTCGGGGTCTACCGAAGAGAAGAGGGGGGAGAAACAATAAATATAAAGCAGACAAATGCATCACGATGCATGACATGGCAATATGCAGGGTTAGACATGCATTAACGCAGTACTACACGTCGCAGACGGATCGGAAGAATATCTAGTGATATTTCACGGGTCTCTCGCTTTTATCGGACAGACTAATTCGATAGAAAAGTTCCATGTTCATTATGTTAGGACCGAGTGATAGACGAACGGACTACGTATTCGAATTCGTGGGATTTTTTTGTGCAACTTTCATGTATAAAATTTTTTCATCCGAGTTACGGATTATTTTATATTAATTTTTAAAGTTTTAATAATGATTAGAATTTAAAACAGATTATTTTAAATCAATAATCATTTATGAAATTAGCATGATGTCATGCTGACATCAGCAGTCGACAATCATAATTGACTAGTCAAGCTGACCAGTGGGCCCCACCTGTCAGTGACTAAGTTTTTAATTAGGGTTTAATTAACATTTAATCAGGTTAATTAGGGGGTGGGACCCACCTATAGTACCTTGTTTATTAATAACAGGTTAATTAGGCTAATTAATCTAATTAAGTTAATTATCTGACTAATTAATTATCTAATTATTTATTTAAATATTCACTATTATTATTAATTTTTATTTAACTTTTATTAAAAACGTTTTAGGGGCGGTGGGGCCTTGTGTTCAGCAGGTCAGGGGGGTATGCCCGTTAGCCCAAATCGGGGCGGGGCTGGGCACGCTCGGCACGCCGCCGCCAGCGGCCAGCGGGGAGCAGCAGCGGGGACAGTGGGCTACAGGGCCATGCAGCGGCGGCCGGTGGCGACGCGGTCCACGGAAGAGCGCAGCGGGGCGCATGTGCGCGCGCAGGCGGGCTAGCAGGGCCGCGACGAGGGGATGAGCGGGGCCACGACGTGCGGGCGTGCATGGGAGGCGTCGAAGCGGCGAGCACGGGCCAAAGGGGCACGCGTGGCGCGGGGCCGGCACGCGCGGGGCGACGAGCAGGGTGCGGCGAGGCGACGAGAGGCGGTGGCGCGACGAGGGAAGGGAGAGGGGGAGGCCATGGCCGGGTGCCTCACCGACGGCTGTAGGGGACGGGTTCGGTGAGGCTCGGTGAGGCCGGTCGGGGAGGAGGCTGGGGAGGCGCCGGTGGGGAAGCGGCCGGAGGCAGCGGTGGGGGGAGGCGGCGGGGCGGCGCGGGGGAGTGTCGGGCGGTCGAGCGGGGCTCAACCTCGATCCAGATGGGCAGGGGGGAGGAGATCGGGGGAAAGTGGGGGAGTGTTGGTGTCTAGGGTTAGTGGGTGGGGGGTTATAGCGGGGGTGTGGGTGGGTAGCCGGTTGGCCGGTTTGGGCCGGTCTAGGCTGGGCTCGGTCCAGGGGAGGGGGTTCCTTTTACTTATTTTTTATTATAATTTTCTCTTTTAGTTTTATTTTAATTTAGTGTATTTAGTTACTTCCAAATAAGTTGATTTATTAAACACAATTACCTATGTAATATTTGACATGCTTCGAACATTTTTGTTTTCATATGTGTAAACTTTATTTGTTTGACTTTATTTTAATTTTGAATTTGAACGGGATTTGAACCCCACGTGAGATTAGAAATGGTAAACGTGGTAACGTGACATCATTAGCATGGGATTACTGTATCTTAATTACAGTGATTACTGTAGCAGAAATATAGGGCGTCAAAGGAGTCCAAGGAATAAGAAGAAGGAGGGGGCTCTCTCCCTCTCTCTCCCGATGGCGTCGAAGCATCGCTAGGGCATCCATCCTGATGGCGATCTACACCAACAACTTCGCCGCCATAACCACCAACTCTCTCCCCCTCTATGCAGCGATGTAAAACCTCTTCTCCCCGCTGTAATCTCTACTTAAGCATGGTGCTTAATGCTATAAATTATTATCAAATGATGTGTGGTTATCCTATGATGTTTGAGTAGATTTCTTTTGTCCTATGCGTTGATTGATGATCGTGATTGGTTTGAGTTGCATGGTTTATTTTGGCGATGTACTAAGGTGCTTTCCATGAGGCACACACATGAAAGAATAACGCAGGAGGGTGTTGCAATATGTTCATGATTCGCTTATAGTGGGTGGCTAGAGTGACAGAAGCTTACACCCGAGTAAGGGAATTGTTGTGTATGGGAGTAAAGAGGACTTGATGTGTTAATGCTATGGTTGGGTTTTACCTTAATGAATTTCTAGTAGTTGCATATGCTTGCTAGAGTGCCAACATAAGTGCATATGATCCAAGTATGGAAAGTATGTTAGCGTATGCCTCTCCCTCATATAAAACTGCAATAATGATTACTGGTCTAGTTATCAATTACCTAGGGACAAATCTTTCTCTTGTGCTACAAAAAGATTTCTACTAAAGAATTTACTTTAGTGTTCCTTATTAAACAAGAAACTAATTTTATTTCCACGTTCTTTTTTACCTTGCAAAAGTATCTCTACACCTATTAAGTACTTCTAGTTTCATTGTCGCAAAATAGTTTCATACTTGTTCTAGGTAAAGTAAGCGTTAGCGTGCATAGAGTTGTATCAATGGTTGATAGAAGTTGAGAGAATATTAATTCTACCTTTAGGTCCCTCATTGGGTTCGACACTCTTACTTAACGAAAAAGGCGACAAACGATCCCCTACACTTGTGGGTTATCAAGACCTTTTTCTGGCGCCGTTGCCGGGGAGCAATAGCATAGTGGTTGATATTCTCGTGTGTGCTTGTCTGCTTTATCACTAAGTAATTTTTATTTTCTTTTATTAGTTGTTTAATATCTTTAGTTATGGATATGGAACACGAAACACCAAAAAGATTAGATGTACTTGCTACTCATGGAGATGGGGAACCTCCTAAAACCCTCGATGCTAGTTATGTGAAACATGTTAATCCTTTGATAATCCTGAGAAATCCTCATTCAACTTTATAATGGGAGAAAGGTTGAATCGACGTGAGTACTTTAGGGATTATCGCTTATCTCAAAAAGGGAAACACTCATGCGATCAAATTAAAATGTTGCGTTGGTATGCTTGGGATTTATGCTCGAAACATGATTATACTTGTTGCTCTAAGATGAAGGGCCTTCACCTTCCCTTTCAATGTGAATTTAATGATAATGAAACCTTGGCTTCTTATGCTAAGGATATATATGATTACTATGATGTGGAACAAATAGAAGATTTGTTGCCTTTAAGGGTGCTTGTGAAATTGAATCGTTCTTTGAAATATATGACTATGGTTATGCTATTTATATATCTGGAAATTTTGCCATCCTTAAATATTTCTATGAGAATTATGAATACAATGCTGATATTACTGAATTTATTGAGAGAGTGACCGCTGCCTTGGAAGAGACTAATAGTTTGCTTGAATCTATGAAAGAAGAAATTCCTGAAATTGTGCATTAGATGAAAATGATGAGGAGGAGAGCAAAGAACAAAAGGAGGAAGAGCAAATTAGCTACCCGTTCCCACCTTATAATGAGAGTAATTCTTTAACTCATATATTGCTTAATTTCCCTTCGTACATACCGAAGGATGAATGCAATGATGATTGCTATGATCCCTTGGATTCGTTTGAAATATCCCTTTTTGATGAACTTGATGTTTGCTATGCTTGTGGCCATGATGCCAATATGAATTATGCTTATGGATATGAACTTGATATAGTTCCTTATGTTAAAGATGAAATTGTTGCTATTTCACCCACACATGATAGTCCTATTATCTTTTTGAATTCTCCCAACTACACTATATCGGAGAAGTTTGCACTTATTAAGGATTATATTGATTGGTTGCGTTTTACTATGACACGTGATGATTTTGATGGATATAATTTGCATGTGCTTTATTCTCCTACTTGCAATTATTATGAGAGAGGAACCAAATCTTCACCTCTCTATGTTTCCAATACAATAAAATTGCAAGAAACCACTTATGCTATGTATTGGCCTTTACTTTGTGTGCATGAATTGTTCTTGTATGACATTCCAATGCATAGGAAGAGAGTTAGAATTTGTTGTCACATGATATATATCACTATGTGCTAACTACTAAATTACAAATCATTGTTAATTAAAATTGGCTTTGATATACCTTGGGATCTGTGTGGATCAATTACTTGAGCACTATATGCCCAGCTTAATGGCTTTAAAGAAAGCGTTGCCAGGGAGACAACCTGGAAGTTTTAGAGAGTAATTTTATTCTGTTGTGTGATTTTAAAATAAGTAAAAATAAAAAATAAAGTGGGGAACATAAAACTTTTTCAAAAAGAGAAGTGAAAGTGAGAAAGACGAGCATCATTGAAGTGGGGGCTAGCCTTGAACTTTGTTCATGCCCATGGAAACTTTGTAAATCTTGATTACAGAAAATTTTCAAAAAAATAATTATACCCTTGTATAAATACATTGTATTATAAAAATAATGTGCCAAGAATTACCTTTAGAGTGTTTAAATTGCTTGTTTGATATGTGCTGTGTAAAAACAAAAACTATTGCTGCAGTGTTTGACTTTTATTATTTTACTAGAGCATGCAAAAATTATGAAATTTTTACACAATAATTTATACAAATTCTTTATTATGTCCTAATGTTTTCGATTTTTTAGCTACAGAAGTATACGTTCCATCTGCATCTTTACACACTGTCCTGTTTTTCATAGATTGTTGTTATAGTTGCTTTGCGTGCTTATGTTTGAATTCTTGGTGAGATACATTGATTTAGGAGCCATAGAATTGTGATAGCATATAGTGGATAATGTTAGATTACAATTATGCAATAATTTTATGGCAGGACATGATGACATTTGATGATTATGTACTAACATTTGTAATGAAAGTTCTGTTAAGTTTTGTGTGGATGAAGTGTTCGAAGATCGAGGAGGTATCGATATGAGACGAATATGGAGAAGCAATATTTCAATCTTGGGGATTCCCAAGGCACCACAAGTAAACATTCAAGGATACTCAATCATCTAAGCTTGGGGATGCCCCGGAAGGCATCCCATCTTTCTTCTTCAACAACTATTGGTATGTTTTGGTTTTTGTTTTGTTCACATGATATGCGTAAATTCTTGGAGCGTCGTGTGCATTTTATTTTCCTTTTAGAAATGCACCATGCTTTTATTGGAAATTCTACGGTTGATTTATAGAATGGTCTTTGCACTTCACTTATATCTTTTGAGTGTGGCTTTATAGAATGCTTCATGTGCTTCACTTATATCATTTGAAGTTGGATGCCTGTTTCTCAACATATAGAAAACCGTTATTTGTAGAATACTATTTTGCTTCACTTATATTTATTAGAGCATGTTCAAGTATTTTGTATAAAGAATTAAACTCTCATGCTTCACTTAAACCTATTTAGAGAGTCAACGGGAATTGGTCATTTACATGGTTAGTCATAAAATCTTGTATAAATCTTGTAGATCTCTGAATATGATATGTTTGATTCCTTGCAATAGTTTTATGATATTGAGATTGTAATATGTGGGTGCACTAGTTGATTATTGTGGATTAATAAGAATATTTATGTTAATGTTTGTGATTCCTGAAGCATGCACATATTGTCTCTAGTTATGCGATGAAGTTGGTGCATAATTTATCCTTGATTGAAATCCTTTGTGCTGTTATAATCGGGGCCGCGCGATGGTTAATTCCTCCCAACCTCCTCCCTAGGAGCATCAAAAATTATCTTTTTATCATTTACCCACTCGAGGACGATCAGGAATTAAGCTTGGGGATTGCTACTTCTCGAGCATGCGTTGGTTTCCCGTGAAGAGGAATGGTTTGATTCAGCAAAGTAGATAAGTATATCCCTCAGTTTTTGAGAACCAAGGTATCAATCCAGTAGGAGATACAAGCGAGCCACCAATATATATACCTACACAAGGAATCAAACTCTTGCACCCAACGCTATGAAGGGGTTGTCAATCCCTTCACGGTTATTTGCAAGGATGAGATCTAGTAGAGATAGATATAATAGGATGCTTGAACGGAAAGTAAAACTAAAAGTAAAAAATATGGCAGCAAGTATTTTTGGTGTTTTTGGTTTTAGATCTGAAAATATAATATGGAATATAGACCCGGGGGCCATAGGTTTCACTAGATGGCTTCTCTCTTGATGACAAGTATTATGGTGGGTGAACAAATTACTGTTGAGTTGATAGAAAAGCGAATAATTATGAAGATATCCAAGGCAATGATTATGCATATAGGCATCACGTCCATGACAAGTAGACCGAAACGATTCTGCATCTATTACTATTACTCCACACATCGACCGACTCCTGCCTGCATCTAGAGTATTAAGTTCATGAAGAACAGACTAAGGTATTAGGTAAGATGACATGACGTAGAGGGATAAACTCAAGCAATATGATGGAAACCCCATCATTTTACCCTTGATGGCAACAATACAATACGTGCCTCGCTACCCCTACTTTGTCACTGGGTGAGGACACTGCAAGATTGAACCCAAAACTAAGCACTTCTCC
Source organism: Hordeum marinum (assembly GCA_022496015.1). NCBI lineage: Eukaryota > Viridiplantae > Streptophyta > Magnoliopsida > Poales > Poaceae > Hordeum > Hordeum marinum. Next base: position 34,220,506 of record CM039674.1, read on the forward strand.
TATTGCAAGAATTACCAATCTAGTTGGCCAAACCAAACCAATAACTCGAAGAGACTTGCAAAGATATGAAATCATGCATATAAGAATTCAGGAAAGACTCAAATAATATTCATGGATAATCTGAACATAAACCCACAATTCATCGGATCTCGACAAACACACCGCAAAAGAGTATTACATCGGATAGATCTCCATGAAGATCATGAAGAACATGGTATTGAGAAGCAAAGAGAGAGAAGAATCCATCTAGCTACTAGATATGGACCCATAGGTCTGTGGTGAACTACTCACGCATCATCAGAGGGGCAACGGAGTTGATGTATATGCCCTCCGTGATCGAATCCCCCTCCGACAGATTACTGGAAAAGGCTCCAAGATTGGATCTCTCGGGAACGGAGGCTTCTAGCGGCGGAAAAGTGTTTCCGTGACTCGTTCTGATAACGATGGAATATTTGGGTATTTATAGGCTGAAGATTAGGGTTAGGGGAGTTGCTAGGGGCCAACAAGCCTGCCCAGCACGGGTGCCCTCTGGCCGCGACAAGCGGGCTTGTGACCCCATGGCAGCTCCTTTGCCTTGGTTCTCAAGTCTCGTGGCTTCCATATTTTCCAGAAAAAAATCATTCCGGAGGTTTTATTCAGTTTGGACACCTTTTAATATTCCTTATCTGCAAAACTCAAAAACAAGGAAAAAACAGAAACTGACACTAGGCTCTAGATTGATAGGTTAGTCCTAAAAATAATATAAAATAGCATATTAATGCATATAAAACGTCCAAAACAGATAATATAATAGCATGTAACAATCAATAATTATAGATACGTTGGAGACGTATCAGCATCCCCAAGCTTAATTCCTGCTCGTCCTCGAGTAGGTAAATGATAAAAACAGAATTTTTGATGTGGAATGCTACCCAACATATTTATCCATGTATTATTCTTTATTGTTGCATTAATATTCAGATCCATTAGATTCAAAACAATAGTCTAATATTGACATAAAAACGGTAATACTTGGAGCACACCAACAAGGTAGTCGTGTCCTTTCGAAATAACATGGCCTTAGAAAGTTATCCCTAAAAAATCATATGGTCTGGCTATGCTCCATCTTCCCCACACAAAGTATCTAAATCATGCACAACCCCGAGGAACAAGTCAAGCAATTGTTTCTCACTTTTGGTGTTCTCAAACCTTTTCAACTCTCACGCAATACATGAGTGTGAGCCATGGATATAGCATTATAGGTGGAATAGAATATGGAGGGGGTGCAAGGGAAAAAGGAGAAGATAGTCTCACATCAACTAGGCGTATCAACGGGCTATGGAGATGCCCATCAATAGATATCAATGTGAGTGAGCAGGAATTGCCATGCAACAAATGCACTTAGAGCAATAAGTGTATGAAAGCTCAAAAAGAAAACTAAGTGGTCGTGCAAAATGAATATCCACTAGTTATATGAAAGTGACAAAATAGGAGACTCTCTATCATGAATATCATGGTGCTACTTTGAAGAACAACTGTGGAAAAGATAGTAGCAATTGTCCCTTCTCTCTTTCTCTCATTTTTTTATATATTGGTGGGCTTCTTTGGCCTCTTTTATTTTTTGTTTGGGCTTCGCTGACCTCTTTTATTTTTTGTAAAGTCTGGATACTCATCCCAACTTGTGAGGGAGTCATAGCCTCCATCATCCTTTTCTCTCATGGGATAATGCTCTGTTAATGAAAAATCATCACACTTTTATTTACTTTAACTCAAAGAAAAAGAAATTACAACTCGATTCCGATGACAAGATATAACTCTATATGCAATATGAAGTGATGATGCAAGTCATAGAAAAACTACATGGTGGAAGTTGCATGGCAATATATCTCGGAATGGCTTTGGAAATGCCATAATAGGTAGGTATGGTGGCTGTTTTGAGGAATATATGGTGTCTGTTTTGAGGAAGTAGGGTTTGATGTACTGGCGAAAGTTGGGCGGTACTAGAGAGGCTAGCAAAGATGGAAGGGTGAGAGTGCGTATAATCCATGGACTCACATTAGTCATAAAGAACTCACATACTTATTGCAAAAGTCTATTAGTTATCAAACAAAGCATTAGACGCATGCTCCTAGGGGAGAGGTTGGTAGGAGTTAACCATCGCGCGCTCCCGACCCTCACACAAAGGTCGACAATCATTAGACAAGTCATGCTCCGACTTCATTACATAGCGGTTCACCATACGTGCATGCCACGGGAATCACAAGCTTTACCACACGTATCTCTTCATTTAACAACTACTCACTAAGCATGACTCTCATGTTACCATCCCTATTATCTCAAAACTATATGCAAGGAATCCAACTTCTCATAGTTGTTAATGCACTTAATATGAAAGTTTGTATAATATCCCTCTTGGATGCCATTATATTAGGACTAAATTCATAACCTAAACAAATTACCATTCGGTTTTTAAGAAACTCTCAAAATAATATAAGTGAGGAACGAGAGTTCAATAATTTCTATAAAATATAACACCACCATGCTCTATAAAGATATAAGTGAAGCACTAGAGCAACATTGCCTAGCTCAAAAGATATAAGTGAAGCATATAGAGTATTCTAACAAATTCACGATTCAGTGTGACTCTCTCAAAATATGTGTGCAGAAAGGATGATTGTGGCAAACTAACAAGCAAAGACTCATATCATACAAGACGCTCCAAGCAAAACACATATCATGTGGTGAATAAAAATATAGCCTCAAGTAAATTTACCGATAGATTGAAGACGAAAGAGGGGATGCCTTCCGGGGCATCCCCAAGCTTAGGATTTTTGGTATACTTGAATATGACTTGGTGTGCCTTGGTAATCCCCAAGCTTAGTCTCTTGACACTCTTTATGCCATTGTCCATCAAATCTTCACCCAAAACTTAAAAACTTCACAACACAAAACTCAACAGAAAACTCATGAGATCCGTTAGTATAAGAAAAATAAATCACCACTTTAGGTAATGTTGTTAATTTATTATTTATTTATATTTGTGTAATACCTACTGTATTCTAACTTTTCCATGACTCATACCCGCCGATACGACCCATAAATACATCAAAATAAGCAAACAACACAAAGAAAACAGAATCTGTCAAAAACAGAACAGTCTGTAGCAATCTGTAAACTTCGAATACTTATGGAACTGTAAAAATTCAACAAAATTAGTAAAACCAGGGAAATTTGTATATCAATCGTGCGTAAAAGTTTCAGATCAATTTGACGCTCTGAAAATTTAAGAAAAACCCTGGATGAGCACAAAAGTTTCTGTTTTCCAGCAAGATCAAATCAACAACTACCATAGATCACCCCAAAGGTTTTACTTGGATCAAAAACTAATTTAAACACAAAAACAAAATTACTATAGAAGTAATAATTTGCCAAACACACCAAAACAGAAGCAAAAAAACTGAAAGCAAAATAAAATTGGGTTGCCTCCCAACAAGCGCTATTGTTTAACGCCCCTAGCTAGGAAAACGCAATAGATCTAGGTATTGTCATCTTTGTTTTGAATCCATAAGTAGCTCTCATAATATATTCAAAAGGTAATTTTATTTTCTTCCTAGGAAAGTGTTCCATGCCTTTCCTTGATGGTAATTGGAATTTAATATTCCCTTCCTTCATATCAATAGTTGCACCAATCGTTCTAAGGAAAGGTTTACCAAGAATAATAGGACATGTAGGATTGCAATCTATATCAAGAACAATGAAATCTATGGGAACATAATTCCTATTTGAAATAATAATAACACCATTAATTCTTCCCATAGGTTTCTTTATATTGGAATCCACAAGATGCAAATTTAAGGAACACTCATCAAATTCACGGAAACCTAACACATCACATAAAGTTTTTGGAATAGTGGAAATGCTAGCACCCGAATCACACAAATCATGGAACTCATAATCTTTAATCTTAATCTTATTAGTAGGTTCCCACTCATCATAAAGCTTTCTAGGTTTAGAAACTTCCAACTCAAGTTTTTCTTCAAAAGCCTTCATCATAGCATCAACAATATGTTTAGTAAAAGCCTTGTTTTGATTATAAGCATGAGGAGAAATCAACATGGATTGCAACAAGGAAATACAATCAATCAAAGATTAGCTACCATGATTAACGTCTTTTAAATCCAAAGGAGTGGGTTCATTGCTATTTAAAGTTTTGACCTCTTCAATCCCACTTTTATCAATCTTAGCATCAAGATCTAAAAACTCCAAATCATTGGGACGCCTTTTAACTAAAGTTGACTCATCTCCAGTCCCATACTTATCAATATTAATATTTGAAAACAAAGATTCAATGGGAGTCACATCAATCACTTTGAGATCTTCATCAATATTATCACGAGAACATACTTTTTTCAAGCCATTCAAGCTTAACATGAACTCTAGCGGTTCTTTCCTTACACTCATCAATATAAATTTTAATAGATTTAAAGACTCATTAATTTCATGCTTGGGTGGAATAGATCTATTTTTTAAAGAATCAATCTCAAGAGAAATTTTATCAACGTTCCTAGCCAAATCATCCATCCTGAGCAATTTTTCTTCAATCATAGCATTGAAACCTTTTTGCATGCAAATGAATTATTTAATATTATTATAAAATCAGAGGGTATTTTATTATAATTTCCATAAGAATTGCTGTAGGAATTACCATAATTATTAGAGGGATTACTAGGAAAGGGTCTAGCATTGAAATTACCTCTATAAGCGTTATTACCAAAATTGTTCCTACCAACAAAATTCACATCCATAGATTCATTATTATTTCCAATCAAATAATAAAAATGCATATCATTAGGATCAATAGGAGCAATCTTCCTAGCAAACAATTTCATCAATTCATCCATCTTTTCACTCAAAGTATTAATTTCTTCGATAGCATGCACTTTTTTACTAGTAGGAGATCTTTCGGTGTGCCATTGAGAGTAATTTGCCATAATATTATCTAGGAGTTTAGTAGATTCTCCTAATGTGATTTCCATAAAAGTTCCACTCATGGCGGAATCTAAGAGATTCCTAGAAGCAAAATTCAATCCAGCATAGAAATTTTTTATAATCATCCATAAACTGAAACCATGCGCGGGGCAATTCCTAATCATAAGTTCCATCCTCTCCCAAGATTGCGCAACATGTTCATGATCAAGTTGCTTAAAATTCATTATATTTTTCCTAAGGGAGATGATCTTAGAGGGTGGAAAGTACTTGGAAATAAAAGCATCTTTACACTTATTCCATGAATCAGTACTATTTTTAGGCAAAGATGAAAACCAAGTTCTAGCACGATCTCGTAGTGAGAATGGAAATGGATTCAATTTAACGATATCATTATCCACATCTTTCTTCTTTTTCATGTCACACAACTCAAAAAAAGTATTTAGATGGGATGCGACATCTTCATTAGCAAGGCTGGAAAATTGTTCCTTCATAACAAGATTGACCAAAAGCAACATTAATTTCATAAGATTCCACACTAGTGGCGGGAGCAATCGGAGTACTAATAAAATCATTATTATTAGAATTGGAAAAGTCACACAACTTGGTATTCTCTTGAGTCATCCTGACAAAGCAAGCAATCAAGCACACAAGCAAGAAGCAAACGAGGAGATGAACGAAAAAGAGCGAAAAGCAAATCTTTTTGAAAATCATTTTAGAAGTGGGGGAGAGGAAAACTAGAGGCAAATGGAAAATAATGTAAATGCAAGAGATGAGTTTGTGATGGGTACTTGGTATCCTTGACTTGCTATGTATCTCCCCAACAACGGTGCCAGAAATCCTTCTTGCTACTTTTCGAGCATGCGTTGGTTTCCCGTGAAGAGGAACGGTTTGATGCAGGAAAGTAGATAAGTATTTCCCTAAGTTTTTGAGAACCAAGGTATCAATCTAGTAGGAGATACAAGCGAGCCACAAATAGATATACCTGCACAAGGAATCAAACTCTTGCACCCAACGCTATAAAGGGGTTGTCAATCCCTTCACAGTTATTTGCAAGGATTAGATCTAGTAGAGATAGATAATAGGATGCTTGAACGGAAAGTAAAACTAAAAGTAAAAAGATGGCATCAAGTATTTTTGGTGTTTTTTGTTTTAGATCTGAAAATATAATATGGAAAATAGACCTGTGGGCCATAGGTTTCACTAGATGGCTTCTCTCATGATGGCAAGTATTACAGTGGGTGAACAAATTACTGTCGAGCAATTGATAGAAAAGTGAATAATTATGAAGATATACAAGGTAGTGATTATGCACATAGGCATCACGTCCGTGACAAGTAGACCAAAATGATTCTACATCTACTACTATTACTCCACACATCAACCGACTTCTGCTTGCATCTAGAGTATTAAGTTCATGAAGAACAGAGCAACGCATTAGGTAAGATGACATGATGTAGAGGGATAAACTCAAGCAATATGATGAAAATCCCAAATTTTTACCCTCGATGGCAACAATACAATACGTGCCTCGCTACCCCTACTTTGTCACTAGGTGAGGACACCGCAAGATTGAACACAAAACTAAGCACTTCTCCTATTGCAAGAATTACTAGTCTAGTTGGCCAAACCAAACCAATAACTCGAAGAGACTTGCAAAGATATGAAATCATGCATATAAGAATTCAGGAAAGACACAAATAATATTCATGGATAATCTAAACATAAACCCACAACTCATCGGATCTTGACAAACACACCGCAAAAGAGTATTACATCGGATAGATCTCCATGAAGATCATGAAGAACATGGTATTGAGAAGCAAAGAGAGAGAAGAAGCCATCTACCTACTAGCTATGGACCCGTAGGTCTATGGTGAACTACTCACGCATCGGAGGGTCAATGGAGTTGATGTAGATGCACTCCATGATCGAATCCCCCTCCGACAGATTACCGAAAAAGGCTCCAAGATTGGATCTCTCGGGAACGGAGGCTTCTTGCGGCGAAAAAGTGTTTTCGTGGCTCGTTCTGATAATGATGGAATATTTGGGTATTTATAGGCCGAAGATTAGGGTTAGGGGAGTTGCCAGGGGCCCACAAGCCTGCCTGGCACGGATGCCCCACTGGCAGCGACAAGCGGGCTTGTGGCCCCATGGCAGCTCCTCTGGCTTCGTTCTCATGTCTCGTGGCTTCCATATTTTCCAGAAAAAATCATTCCGAAGGTTTTATTCCGTTTGGACTCCATTTCATATTCCTTATCTGTGAAACTCAAAAACAAGGAAAAAACAGAAACTGGCACGAGGCTCTAGATTAATAGGTTAGTCCCAAAAATAATATGAAATAGCATATTAATGCATATAAAACATCCAAAATAGACAATATAATAGCATGGAACAATAAAAAATTATAGATATGTTGGAGACGTATCAGGGATGCTGATATGTCTCCATCGTATCTATAATTTTTGATTGCTTCATGCTAATATTCTACAACTTTCATATACTTTTGGTAGTATTTTATTTTATTTTTTGGACTAACTTAATTACCTACTGCCCACTGCCAGCTCCTGTTTTTGTGTGTTTTTTGTTTCACATAAAATCCATACCAAACGAAGTCCAAACGTGATCAAAATTTATGGAGATTTTTTTGGAATACATGTGGTTTTTGAGAGTCGGAATTAGTGGAAGACGATGCCGAGGGCCCCACAAGATATCTGTCCGCGCCCTAGGGTGGGGTTGTGGCCATATGGCTTGTCTTCAACCCTTAGGTCGGTTGGACCTTTACTTTTGCTGCAAGGAAGATATTTTTATAATCAAATCCCCTCAAAACTTTAGCCTGATCGGAGTTACAGATCTACAGAATTTAAGAAACGGTGAAGTGGTGAGAAACGAGCCGCGAAACAGAAGAGAAACAGAGAGAAATCCTATATTGAAGGGGCTCCAGCCCTCCGGGAGACATGGCAGCCATGGACCAGAGGGGAAACCCTCCACCAATCCAGGGAGGAGGGCAAGGAAGAAGAAGAAGGAGGGGGCTCTCTCCCCCCTCTCCTGGTGGCGTCAGAGCGCCACCGGGGCATCCATCATGACGGTGATCTACACCAACTACTTTGCAGCCGTCACCACCAACTCTCTCCCCTTTATGCAGCGGTGTAAAACCTCTTCTCTCCACTGTAGTCTCTAATTAAACATGGTTCTTAATGCCATATATTATTATCCAATGATGTGTGGCTATCCTATGATTTTTGAGTAGATTACTTTTGTCCTATGGGTTGATTGATGATCGTGATTGGTTTGAGTTGCATGGTTTATTTTGGTGATGTCCTAAGGTGCTTTCCGTGAGGCACACACATGAAATAATAACGCTGGAGGGTGTTGCAATATGTTCATGATTCGCTTATAGTGGGTGGCTAGAGTGACAATATCTTACACCTGAGTAAGGTAGTTGTTGCGTATGGGAGTAAAGAGGACTTGATGTGTTAGTGCTATGGTTGGGTTTTACCTTAATGAATTTCTAGTAGTTGTGGATGCTTGCTAGAGTTCCAACATAAGTGCATATGATACAAGTACGGAAAATATGTTAGTGTATGCCTCTCCCTCATATAAAACTGCAATAATGATTACCGGTCTAGTTATTAATTGCCTAGGGACAAATCTTTCTCTTGTGCTACAAAAATCTTTATACTAAATAATTTAGTTTATTGTTCCTTATTAAACCAGAAACTAATTTTATTTCCATGTTCTTGTTTACCTTGCAAAACTATCTTTACACCTATTAAGTACTTCTAGTTTCATTCCCGCAAAATAGTTTCATATTTGTTCTAGGTAAAGTAAGCATTAGCATGCGTAGAGTTGTATCAGTGGTCGGTAGAACTTGAGAAAATATTAATTCTACCTTTAGCTCCGTGTTGGGTTTGGCACTCTTATCGAAAAAAATCTACAAACGATCCCCTACACTTGTGGGTTAGCAGTGCATGGATCCTTACAAAAGGAAAGAAGAGTCACCAAGAAGAAAAAGCTCAAGAGATGAGTCACATTGAAGAGAGAGAAGGAGTAGATATGATCGTTATGAATGAAGACCCTCAAGGATAAGTAGGGCCTCAGATAAGAAGGACAAGTACACCAATAGCTACTCAAGAAGAATACATCAAGCTCGTGTTGGTGAATGGGTTTCCGGCTCTGATTCTGACAACCACTCCGAGAGAAGCTATCACTCCAACTCCGACTATAGTCAAGATGAAGGTGTTGTCAGACTTGCACTAGTGACAACCGACTCCTATGACATATTTGATTCACCAAATGAAGGGAGTGGATGTTGATTCATGGCTAAAGGCCGCAAGGTATCACACCCCGAGTATCTTGATTTCAATAGTGATGAGGATGACTCGTTAGTAGATGATGACTTGCTATTTGATAAATCTAGTAATGTTAGTATAGATGAACTTTCTAGTAATCACTCTAGTCATGATAAGTCGTGTGATGATAAGTTGGAAATAGAACAACTAACTCAAGAACTAAACACTCTTAAGTTAGCTCATGAGTCTACTCTACAAGATCATAGAGAGCTTGAAAGGACACATGAGAAGCTCCGCTTCGAGAAGCTCAATTTAGAGCAAGAGCATGAGTTCCTTAAATATATCAATGATGATCTTCGAAAGAATACTTCCTCTTATCTAGCCAAATGACTTATCTTCTCTACATTCATTCCACAAGTTAAGGCTAAGCAAACTAGTAACAAAGGCAAGAAAGGTTCTTCAACTACTAGTAATAAAAATGATAAATCCAATGATATTGCTTCTAGTAGTTCTATTGATCCCACTAACACTTCTCTTAGACAAGTTACACTTGAGCAAGAAAATGAACTTTTGAAAGGGATTATAGAGAAAGGTATCTACAAGAGTCTTGCCGGGTGTAAGCAATTTGAGGAAATTGTTTGCAAGCACGGAGGATACCTAAAGAATAATGCCATTAGCTACTTCAACACTAATGGAGTTGAATGGGAAGAAGGTGAATACACCAAGCCCAAGTTTGTTCCTCAAAAGGAGAAGTATGAAAATACTCTTCCCAAGGGAACAAAAGCTCAAGATGAACTTCCACCACAAGACCCCAAGCTCAAGGGAAAGAACAAGCTTCAAGAGGACATTGACTCGTATGAAGATGAACCCCGAGCTTTGGTGAAGTGGGTTCCCAAGGCTACTACAAGCTCAACTTCTACAAGTGCCACTTCAACACCAAGGATCCCCATCAAATTGATGTGGGTCCCTGAGAAGAAGAACAAGATAAGTTCTTGAGGGATGACTCCGCCAATGAAATTCACTCACATTCATTATTGGCAAGAACTAGTTGTAATCAACATCAACATTATGCAATAGTTCAAGGAGTCACACATTCCCTTGAAGGTAAGCATGGGACAAGGTAATCAACAAATCCATGGACATCATTATGTATGCTTTGCACTCCATGTCCATAGATATCCTTGTATTTGTCTCTTGTGTGTTGGGACTAACCCATGTAGGTGAGAACAGTAAGAAAACAACAAGCATGATCCAAACTCATGGTGATCTTCATCAACCTTGAGCATCCACCACTACTTCACCTACATGAAGTCTTCATCGACAAAGCCCAAGGTTAGTTTATCCCTCCTACGGGGGGATGTCACATCAAGGGGGAGCTTTAATCTAAGACTTGAGTCAAAGCATCTCATAGTATGTGACAACATTAAATGCTTTATGTAAAAGTGGTAAACCCACTCATGCTTAAATGATGAGTATGACCTATGATCAAGTATTATTACTTGGCTCCTAAGTCAATATACTCATATACAGATGACTGCGTCATCGCCAAAGTGCTTGATAGATGCTAGTATGTATGTGCATGTTTGCCATGAATTCATTTGACATCTTATTGTGTGAGCATGTTGGTCTGCATTTCTTTTATCCATTGAAGGACATCCAATTGTTGCTATTTGAACTTTGCTTTTATTTTTCCCAGTTGGATGGACAAGAATTCTTAGGACCCTTCTCTAGATATCTATGCTTTCTTGTCTCAAATTCTATTCATGTTGCATCACAAAATTTTAACAACTACTTTTTGATCTCTCTGTGTGAGGAGCACTTAGAGTTCCGTATCGACAAAGGACTGACCATTAAAACCTCCCAAGTGCATATCGATGGAACCAACATCAAAATCTCAGTCTTACCGAATGCCTAGAGTTGATCTGGTTTTCACCTCGGTACCACCGATTCCATCTTCTCGGTTACACCAACTTTCCTTGTCAGCAGACAGTTGAGGAACTCGGTGACACCAAAAAGTTAGAGTCGGTGTAGCCAATAGCCACGGGTTTATATAGAGGCCGACCCGACTTTTGAAATTATTATCTCAAACGTCATCCCCTCAAAACCCTAAGCTATCGAATAGAGGCCCCTGGTCATCACCCTCATCTTCTCGAGTGTCTTCTCCATTGGAAGTCCATGCCATCGACGGAATCTTCACCTCTGTCGCCGCCGTAGTGAAGTTGTCACCAAGCTAGGGTACAATTTTGACCCCTTATGCGCTCCCCTCTCTGAATCTTGCGCATTAGGACTTTTCCATCAACAAGCCACTCTTTGAGATTGATCCATCCACACAAAATTCCCATGGAGTAGCAAACAAAAGATTTTCTAGGGTTTGCCATCCACAACTTGAATCTTGGTGGAACCGAAGCATACGAATAGGTAGCACCGATTCAATTTTTCTGACCAACTGAGAACACCTTGGTGGAACCAAGTGCTAGTTTTCGGTGTGACCGAAAGTGGTGGCAAGTTCCTGGAATGTAGGTTGTTTGTCTCGGTGGGTCCGAGAATTTTGCCTTGGTTGTACCGATATTCATCTTGCAGAATGTAAGCCTTGAGAAAAAAATCAAACTTTGAAAAGTTATGAATTTTGTGATGACTCAACCCTTCTAATCCTCTATATTCTGTTCACGGGGTCAGAGATGTCTGCTTCATAGGATATTCAGAACTTGACAGGGCAAAATGTTGACATGAGCTGTGGTACTAGTCTAGACAAGAGCTCATCCTCTCTTGATGATGTGCCTAGCTCACCCGATCTGCTCATAGCTGCAACTAGGTCAAGAAGAAAGATCAGTTCTGATGAGGAAGATGAGGACTTCATACCTGATGAAGTGCCTCCCAAGTCCAAGCAGGACAAGACTGTCAAGAAGCCCACAGCCGAGGCTACATCTTCCAAGAAGAAGAAGACAATCAGGAAGGAGTATGCCCCCTCAAAAACTATGAGAGCACCTGAGGGCTCTAGAGGCAACATGACTATTGAGACTCCTAGGAAGTCTATGCCCAAGAAGGCTGGTGAGAAGAAACCCAGGAAGAGGATTATCCATGTTGTTGGCAGGGCTACCTCCATGTTTGAGGACCCAGAAGCGACTGCTGCTGTTGAGGAGGAGGAAGAGCTAGCTAAAAAGGCTCCCACCTAAGAAGAATCAAAGAAACTGTTGTTTGATGCTATGCTAAGGCAAGCTCCATCCAAGAGCAAGTTGTTGGAAATATTCCCTAGAGGCAATAAATAAAGTGTTTATTATTATATTTCCTTGTTCATGATAATCGTTTATTATCCATGCTATAATTGTATTGATTGGAAACACATTACATGTGTGGGTAAATAGACAACACTTTGTCCCTAGTATGCCTCTAGTGAACTAGCTCATTGGTCAAAGATGGTTAAGGTTTCCTAGCCATTGACATGTGATGTCATTTGATAACGGGATCACATCATTAGGAGAATGATGTGATGGACAAGAGCCAAACTACAAACGTAGCATATGATCGTGTTAGTTTATTGCTACTGTTTTCTGCATGTCAAGTATCTGCTCCTATGACCATGAGATCATGCAACTCACTGACACCGGAGGAGTACCTTGTGTGTATCAAATGTCACAACGTAATTGGGTGACTATAAAGGTGCTCTACAGGTATCTCCAAGGGTGTCTGTTGGGTTGGCATGGATCAAGACTGGGATTTGTTAGTCCGTGTGACGGAGAGGTATCTCAGGGCCCACTCGGTAATACAACATCACAGTAAGCCTTGCAAGCAATGTGAATAAGTTTTAGTCACGAGATCTTGTATTACACAACAAGTAAAGAGACTTTCCGGTAACGAGGTTAAACTAGGTATGGAGATACCGACGATCGAATCTCGGGCAAGTAACATACCGAAGAACAAAGGGAACATCATACGGGATTAACTGAATCCTTGACATAGAGGTTCGATCGATAAAGATCTTAATAGAATATGTAGGAACTAATATGGACATCCAAGTCCCGCTATTGATTATTGACCGTAGAGGTGTCTCGGTCATGTCTACAAAGTTCTCGAACCCACAGGGTCTGCACACTTAAGGTTTGGTGACGTTTTGGTAGTATAGAGTTATGTATGGTGGTGACCGAAAGTTGTTCGGAGTCCTTGATGAGATCCCGGACGTCACGAGGAGCTCCTAAATGGTTCGGAGGTAAATATTGATATATAGCAAGTCCTATTTTGGTCGCCGGAAAAGTTTCGGGCTCATCGGTAGTGTACCGGGAGTGCCAATAGTGTATCGGGAGACCATCCGGAGGGGTATTTCGACCCAAGAGGCTACATGGGCTGTGGGAGAGTGAATACCAGCCCTTAGTGGTCTGGTGGAAGTCCCACACAAGGCCCATGAGGCTGGGAGAGAAAATCCAAAGAGAAAAAGGTGGAAAAAGGCAAAATAGGGAGGAATCGTAGTCCTACTAGGATTGGAGGAGGAGTCCTCCTCTCTTCCTTGATTCGGCCGAACCAAGGGCTGGTCCCTTGAGTGCCAAGCCTCCTCCTCTCTTATTCCTATATATACTAGAGGTTTTAGGGTTTTTGGCACTATTTTTTCAGCCACGTGCTACCCGTTCCTCTAATGCATAGTTTCTCCTCTAGATCGGTTCTCTACAGTGCTTAGGCGAAGCCCTGCCGGAATTGATCCACTTGTTGGAAATATGCCCTAGAGAAAATAAATAAAGTGTTTTATTATTATATTTCCTTGTTCATGATAATCGTTTATTATCCATGCTATAATTGTATTAATTGGAAACACATTACATGTGTGGGTAAATAGACAACACTTTGTCCCTAGTATGCCTCTAGTGAACTAGCTCGTTCATCAAAGATGGTCAAGGTTTCCTTTCCATTGACATGTGATGTCATTTGATAACGGGATCACATCATTAGGAGAATGATGTGATGGACAATACCCAAACTACAAACGTAGCATATGATCGTGTCAGTTTATTGCAACTGTTTTCTGCATGTCAAGTATGTGTTCCTATGACCCTGAGATCATGCAACTCACGAACATTGGAGGAGTGCCTTGTGTGTATCAAACATCGCAACGTAACTGGGTGACTATAAAGTTGCTCTACAGGTATCTTTGAGGGTGTCTGTTGAGTTGGCATGGATCAAGACTGGGATTTGTTACTTCGTGTGATGGAGAGGTATCTCAGGGCCCACTCGGTAATACAACATCACGGTAAGCCTTGCAAGCAATGTGACTAAGTTTTAGTCACGAGATCTTGTATTACAGAACAAGTAAAGGGACTTGCCGGTAACGAGGTTAAACTAGGTATGGAGATATCGACGATCGAATCTCGGGCAAGTAACATACCGAAGAACAAAGGGAACATCATACGGGATTAACTGAATCCTTGACATAGAGGTTCGATCGTTAAAGATCTTCATAGAATATGTAGGAACTAATATGGACATCCAAGTCCCGCTATTGATTATTGACTGTAGAGGTGTCTCGGTCATGTCTACAAAGTTCTCGAACCCACAGGGTCTGCACACTTAAGGTTTGGTGACATTTTGGTAGTATAGAGTTATGTATGGTGGTGACCGAAAGTTGTTCGGAGTCTTGGATGAGATCCGAACGTCACGAGGAGCTCCAAAATGGTTCGGAGGTAAATATTGATATATAGCAAGTCCTATTTTGGTCGCCGGAAAAGTTTCAGGCTCATCGGTAGTGTACCGGGAGTGCCGGTAGTGTATCGGGAGACCATCCGGAGGGGTATTTCGACCCAAGAGGCTACATGGGCTGTGGGAGAGTGAATACCAGACCTTAGTGGTCTGGTGGAAGTCCCACACAAGGCCCATGAGGCTGGGAGAGAAAATCCAAAGAGAAAAAGGTGGAAAAAGGCAAAATAGGGAGGAATCGTAGTCCTACTAGGATTGGAGGAGGAGTCCTCCTCTCTTCCTTGATTCGGCCGAACCAAGGGCTGGTCCCTTGAGAGCCAAGCCTCCCACTCTCTTATTCCTATATATACTAGAGGTTTTAGGGTTTTTGGCACTATTTTTTCAGCCACGTGCTACCCGTTCCTCTAATGCATAGTTTCTCCTCTAGATCGGTTCTCTGCAGTGCTTAGGCGAAGCCCTGCCGGAATTGATCCACTTGTTGGAAATATGCCCTAGAGACAATAAATAAAGTGTTTATTATTATATTTCCTTGTTCATGATAATCGTTTATTATCCATGCTATAATTGTATTAATTGGAAACACATTACATGTGTGGGTAAATAGACAACACTTTGTCCCTAGTATGCCTCTAGTGAACTAGCTCGTTCATGAAAGATGGTCAAGGTTTCCTTTCCATTGACATGTGATGTCATTTGATAACGAGATCACATCATTAGGAGAATGATGTGATGGACAAGACCCAAACTACAAACGTAGCATATGATCGTGTTAGTTTATTGCAACTGTTTTCTGCATGTCAAGTATGTGTTCCTATGACCCTGAGATCATGCAACTCACGAACATTGGAGGAGTGCCTTGTGTGTATCAAACATCGCAACGTAACTGGGTGACTATAAAGGTGCTCTACAGGTATCTCCGAGGGTGTCTGTTGAGTTGGCATGGATCAAGACTGGGATTTGTTACTCCGTGTGAACAGAGAGGTATCTCAGGGCCCACTCGGTAATGCAACATCACAATAAGCCTTGCAAGCAATGTGACTAAGTGTTAGTTGTGGGATCTTGTATTATGGAACGAGTAAAGAGACTTGCCGATAACGAGGTTGAACTAGGTATGGAGATACCAACGATCGAATCTCGGGCAAGTAACATACCGAAGAACAAAGGGAACATCATACGGGATTAACTAAATCCTTGACATAGAGGTTTGACTGATAAAGATCTTCATAGAATATGTAGGAACCAATATGGGCATCTAGGTCCCGCTATTGGTTATTGACCGTAGAAGTATCTCGGTCAAGTCTACATAGTTCTCGAACCCGTAGGGTCTGCACACTTAAGGTTTGGTGATGTTTCGGTAGTATAGAGTTATGTATGGTGGTGACCGAAGGTTGTTTGGAGTCCCGGATGAGAAACCGGACGTCACGAGGAGCTCCATAATGGTCCGGAGGTAAAGATTGATATATAAGAAGTCCTATTTTGGTCACCGGAAAAGTTTCGGGCTCATCAATAGTGTACCGGGAGTGCCGGTAGTGTACCGGGAGACCATCGGGAGGGGTATTTCGACCCAAGAGGCTGCATGGGATGTGGTAGGATGAATACCAGCCCCTAGTGGGCTGGTGGAAGTCCCACACAAGGCCCATGTAGTTGGGAAGAAAAGCCCAAAAGGAAAAAGGTGGAGAAAGGCAAAAAAGGCTAAATTAGGAAGGAGTCCTAATCCTACTAGGAGTGGAGGAGGAGGATTGCTCCCTCCTGGTTCGGCTGAACCTCCTTGGCTTGGAATCCAAGGCTTCCTCCTCTTCTCCTCTCCTCCTATATATATACTAGAGGGTTTTAGGGTTTTTGCACAAGATTTTCAGCCACGTGCAACCCTACCCTCTAGTCCATAGTTTCTCCTCTAGATCAGATTTCTGAAGTGCTTAGGCGAAGCCCTGCCGGAATAGCTCCACCACCATCGCCAGAGCACCATCACGCTGCCGGAGAACTCTTCTTCCTCTCCGCTCCTTCTTACTGGATCAAGACGGCGGAGATCTTCATCAAGCTGTACGTGTGCTGAACGCGGAGGTGCCGTCCGTTTGGCGCTAGATCGGAAGGATCGTGATCAAGTTCGTGGAACGGATCGTGATCAAGTTCACGGGACGGATCGTGATGGGATTGTGAGACGGATCGTGATTGGATCGTGGGATGCACGGCGATTTGGATCGCGAAGACGTTCGACTACACCAACCGCGTTTCTTAACGCTTCCCACTTAGCGATCTACAAGGGTACGTAGATCCACTCTCCCTCTTGTAGATGCTCATCACCATCGATAGATCTGTGTGTGCATAGGAAAATTTTGTTTCCCATGCAACGTTCCCCAATAGTGGTATCATTAGCTAGGTCTATGTGTAGATGAGATCTCGAGTAGAACACAAAAGGTTTGTGGGTGTTGATGCTTAGATTGCTTCCTCCCTTGGTCGGATTTTGGTTCAGCGGTATTGTGAGATGAAGCGGCCCAGACCAATATTACTCATACACTTACGAGAGACCGGTTCCCTCGACTGCAACTTGTTGCATAGATGGCTTGCGGGTGCCATTTTCTCTCACTTTAGTTGGATCGGATTCGACAAAGGCGGTCCTTGAGAAGGTTGAAAAGCAACTAGTGTATCACCGTTGTGGTTTTTGCGTAGATGAGAATTGTTCTTGCTAGATACCCCTAGCAGCCACGTAAAACATGCTACAACAATTAGAGGATGTCTAACTTGTTTTTGCAGGGTATGTTGTGATGTGATATGGCCAATTACATGATGTGATATATGTGATGTATGAGATGATCATGTGATGTATAGATTATCATGACTTGCATGTCTATGAGTACGGCAACCGGAAGGAGCCATAGGGTTGTCTTTAATTATTGTATGACCTACATGTAAATCATTAAGTGCTATGTAATGCTTTACTTTATCGCTAAATGGTAGCAATAGTAGTAGAAGCATGTTGGGCGTGACAACCCCGATGGCGACACGTTGATGGAGATCAAAATGATGAAGATCATGGTGTCATGCCGGTGATGATGGAGATCATGCCGGTGCTTTCTAGATGGAGATCAAAAGCACAAGTTCATGGCCATATCATGTCACTTATGAATTGCATGTGATGTTAATCCTTTTATGCACCCTGTTTTTCTTAGGACGACGGTAGCATTATAAGGTGATCCCTCACTTAAATTTCAAGATGAATTGTGTTCTCCCCGAGTGTGCACCGTTGCGAAAGTTCGTCGTGTCGAGACACCACGTGATGATCGGGTGTGATAGACTCTACGTTCACATACAACCGGTGCAAGCCAGTGTTGCACACGCAGAACACTCGGGTTAAACTTGACGAGCCTAGCATGTACAGACATGGCCTCGGAACACAAGAGACCGAAAGGTCGAACATGAGTCATACAGTAGATATGATCAACATGATGATGTTCACCATTGAAGCCATCTCAACTCACATGATGATCGGACTTGAGTTGGTGAATTTGGATCATGTGACACTTACATGACCTGAGGGATGTCAATTTGAGTGGGAGCTTTAGGAAATTTATTAACCAAACTCATTATCTTGAACAATAGTCTAAGTAAACTTTGCATATCTATGTTGTAGATCCATGGCTCGCGTAGTAGCACCCCTGAATTTTAATGCGTTCCTAGAGAAAGCTGAGTTGAAAGATGGTGGAAGTAACTTTGTTGACTGGGCCTGTAATCTGAGGATTATCCTCACGGCTTCCCAGAAATCATATGTCCTTGATGCACCGCTTGGTGACCAACCAGAAGACATGACCTCCGAAGACGTTAAGAACGCTTGGAAGGCACGTACTGGAGACTACTCAATAGTTCAGTGTGCAATATTGTATGGCTTAGAACCGGGACTTCAAAGACGTATTGAACGTCATGGAGCATATGAGATGTTCCAGGAGTTGAAGTTTATCTTTCAAAATAATGCCCGGATCGAGAGGTATGAAACCTCCGATAAGTTCTATGCTTGCAAGATGGAGGAGAATGGTTCTATCAGTGAACATATACTCAGAATGTCTGGGTATTCAACTCGTCCAGCGGAGTTGGGAATTGCCCTTCCGCCAGAGGCGATCACTGACAAAGTTCTTCAATCACTGCCACCTAGTTACAAGAGCTTTGTGATGAACTATAACATGCACAGGATGAACAAGTCAGTCGCCGAGCTGTTTGCGATGCTAAAAGTCGCTGAGTCTGAAATCCAGAAAGAACATCAAGTGTTGATGGTCAATAAAACCACTAGGTTCAAGAAAAATGGCAAAGTCAAAGGCAAGGGCAAGAAGGGTAAAACCAAGAAGGATGGCAAAGCAGTTGCTACTCCTGCAAAGAAGCCCAAGCATGGACCGAAGCCAGAAACTGAGTGCTTTCATTGCAAAGGAACTGGTCACTGGAAGCGGAACTGCCCCAAGTACCTGGCTGACAAGAAGGTGGCCAACGACAAACAAGGTATATATGATATACATGTTATTGATTAGTACCTTACTAGCTCTCGTAGTAGTGCCTGGGTATTTGATACCGGTTCGGTTGCTCACATTTGCAACTCAAAGCAGGAACTGCGGAATAAACCAAGGCTGGCAAAGGACGAAGTGACGATGCGCGTGGGAAATGGTTCCAAGGTTGATGTGATTGCCGTCGGCACGCTCTCACGTCGATTACCATCGGGATTAGTGATGAACCTGAATAATTGTTATTTAGTGCCTGCGTTAAGCATGAACATTATATCTGGATCTTGTTTATTGCGAGACGGTTACTCATTTAAATCAGAGAATAAAGGTTGTTCTATTTATATGAGTAATATCTTTTATGGTCATGCACCCAATGTTAGGGGTTTATTCATATTAAATCTTGATAGTGATGACACACATGTTCATAACATTGATGCCAAAAGATGTAGAATTGATAATGATAGTACCACTTTCTTGTGGCACTGCCGTTTAGGTCATATTGGTGTAAAACGCATGAGGAAGCTCCATGCTGATGGACTTTTGGAGTCACTTGATTTTGAATCACTTGACACATGTGAACCATGCCTCATGGGCAAGATGACTAAAACGCCGTTCTCTGGAATAATGGAACGGGCGAGTGACTTATTGGAAATCATACACACTGATGTGTGCGGTCCAATGAATGTTGTAGCGCGTGGTGGATATCGTTATTTTCTCACCTTCACTGATGACTTAAGTAGATATGGGTATATTTACTTAATGAAACACAAGTTTGGAACGTTTTAAAAGTTCAAGCAATTTCAGAGTGAAGTTGAGAATCATCGTGACAAGAAGATTAATTCCTGCGATCTGATCGAGGAGGTGAATATCTGAGTTATGAGTTTGGCAGTCACTTAAAACAATGTGGAATTGTTTCGCAGTTGACACCGCCCGGAACACCACAGCAGAATGGTGTGTCCGAATGTCGTAATCGAACCTTATTAGATATGGTGCGTTCTATGATGTCTCTTGCTGATTTGCCACTATCGTTTTGGGGTTATGCATTAGAGACAACTGCATTCACTTTAAATAGGGCACCATCAAAATCCGTTGAGACAACGCCATATGAACTGTGGTTTGGCAAGAAGCCAAAGTTATCGTTTCTTAAAATTTGGGGATGTGATGCTTATGTCAAAAAGCTTCAGCCTGAAAAGCTAGAACCCAAAGCGGAGAAATGCGTCTTCATAGGATACCCGAAAGAGACAGTCGGGTATACCTTCTATCTCAGATCCGAAGGCAAAGTGTTTGTCGCTAAAAACGGAACATTTCTTGAGAAAGAATTTCTCTCGAAAGAATTGAGTGGGAGGAAAATAGAGCTTGATGAGGTTATTGAACCTTTACTTCAACCAGAAAGTAGCGCAACGCAGAAAGATATTTCTGTGGAACCTACGACGGTAGAAGAGGAAGTTAATGATGATGATCATGAAGCTTCGGATCAAGCAACTATTGAACCTCGTAGGTCGACTAGGCCGCGTGCTACCCCTGAGTGGTACGGCAACCCTGTCTTGGAGGTCATGTTGTTGGACAACAATGAACCTACGAGCTATGGAGGAGCAGTGATGGGCCCGGATTCCGAGAAATGGTTAGAGGCCATGAAATCCGAGATGGATCCATGTATGAAAACAAAGTATGGACTTTGGAAGTATTACCTGAAGGGCGAAAGGCCATTCAGAACAAATGGATCTTTAAGAAGAAGACAGACGCAGACGGTAATGTCACCGTCTATAAAGCTCGACTTGTGGCAAAGGGTTTTTCACAAGTTCAAGGAGTTGACTACGATGAGACTTTCTCACCCATAGCGATGCTTAAGTCTGTCAGAATCATGTTAGCAATAGCTGCCTATTTCGACTATGAAATTTGGCAGATGGATGTAAAAACAGTGTTCCTCAACGGTTTCCTTGAGGAAGAGTTGTATATTATGCAACCCGAAGGTTTTGTCTATCTAGAGAATGCTAACAAAGTTTGCAAACTCCAGCGATCCATTTATGGACTGGTGCAAGCATCTTGGAGTTGGAATAAGTGCTTTGATGAGGTGACCAAAGCGTTTGAGTTTATACAAGTTTGCGGAGAAGCTTGTATTTACAAGAAAGTGAGTGGGAGCTCTATAGCGTTTCTAGTATTATATGTGGATGACATATTGCTGATTGGAAACAATATAGAAATACTGGAAAGCGTGAAGGAATATTTGAACAAGAGTTTTTCAATGAAGGACCTAGGAGAAGCTGCTTTCATATTAGGAATTAAGATCTATAGAGATAGATCGAGACGCTTAATAACACTTTCACAGAGCACATACCTTGATAAAGTTTTGAAAAATTTCAAAATGGAACAGTCCAAGAAGGGGTTCTTGCCTTTATTACAAGGTGTGAAGTTGAGTAAGACTCAATGCCCAGTAACTGCAGAAGATAGAGAAAACATGAGTGTCATCCCCTATGCTTCAGCCATAGGCTCTATCATGTATGCAATGCTGTGCACAAGACCCAATGTCAGCCTTGCCATAAGTATGGTCGGAAGGTTTCAAAGTGATCCTAGAATGGAGCACTGGCAAGCGGTCAAGAATATCCTTAAGTACCTGAAAAGGACTAAGGAAATGTTTCTCGTCTATGGAGGTGATGAAGAGCTCGCCGTAAAGGGTTACGTCGATGCAAGCTTTGACACTGATCCGGACGACTCTAAGTCACAAACCGGATACGTATTTATTCTTAACGGGGGAGCGGTAAGCTGGTGCAGTTCCAAGCAAAGCGTGGTAGCTGATTCTACGTGCGAAGCGGAATACATCGCAGCCTCGGAGGCGGCGAAGGAAGGTGTCTGGATGAAGCTGTTCATGATAGATCTTGGAGTAGTGCCCAGTGCATTGAATCCAATGAACCTGTTCTGTGACAACACTGGTGCCATTGCTCTGGCCAATGAACCAAGGTTTCACAAGAGGACCAGACACATAAAGCGACGCTTCAACTCCATCCGCGATTACATCTTGGAGAAAGACATAAATATTTGCAAAGTGCACACGGATCTGAATGTTGCAGACCCGTTGACTAAACCTCTTCCAAGGGCTAAACATGATCAACACCAGAACTGCATGGGTGTTCAATTCATTACAACGTAAATCACATAGTGATGTGAACTAGATTATTGACTCTAGTGCAAGTGGGAGACTGTTGGAAATATGCCCTAGAGGCAATAAATAAAGTGTTTATTATTGTATTTCCTTGTTCATGATAATCATTTATTATCCATGCTATAATTGTATTAATTGGAAACATGGATACATGTGTAGATACATAGACAAACACAATGTCCCTAGTATGTCTCTAGTTAACTAGCTCGTTGATTGAAAGATGGTTAAGGTTTCCTAGCCATGGACATGAAATCTCATTTGATAACGGGATCGCGTCATTAGGAGAATGATGTGATGGACAAGACCCAAACTACAAACGCAGCTTATGCTCGTGTCAGTTTATTGCTACTGTTTTCTGCATGTCAAGCATATGTTCCTATGACCATGAGATCATGCAACTCACAGATATCGGAGGAGTACCTTGTGTGTATCAAACGTCGCAACGTAACTGGGTGACTATAAAGGTGCTCTACAGGTGTCTCCGAGGGTGTCTGTTTAGTTGGCATGGATCGAGACTGGGATTTGTTACTCCGTGTGACGGAGAGGTATCTCAGGGCCCACTCGGTAATACAACATCACAATGAGCCTTGCAAGCAATGTGACTAATTGTTAGTTGCGGGATCTTGTATTACGGAACGAGTAAAGATACTTGCCGGTAACGAGATTGAACTAGGTATGGAGATACCGACGATCGAATCTCGGGCAAGTAACATACCGAAGAACAAAGGGAACATCATACGAGATTAACTGAATCCTTAACATAGAGGTTCGACCGATAAAGATCTTCGTAGAATATGTAGGAACCAATGTGGACATCTAGGTCCCGCCATTGGTTATTTACCGTAGAGGTGTCTCGGTCATGTCTACATAGTTCTCGAACCCGCAGGGTCTGCACACTTAAGGTTTGGTGACGTTTCGGTAGTATAGAGTTATGTATGGTGGTGACCGAAGTTTGTTCGGTGTCCCGGATGAGATCCTGGATGTCAGGAGGAGCTCCGGAATGGTCTGGAGGTAAATATTCATATATAGGAAGTCCCAGTTTGGTCGCCGGAAAAGTTTCAGGCTCATCGGTAGTGTACCGGGAGTGCCGGTAGTGTACCGGGAGACCTCCGGGAGGGGTATTTCGACCCTAGAGAGTCCATGGGCTGTGGGAGAATAATAACCAGCCCTTAGTGGGCTGGTGGAACAGCCACAAAAGGCCCATGGCGCCAGGAGGAAAAAGGCCTAAAGAAAAAGGTGGAAAAAAAGGCAAAAAGGGTGAATCCTACTCCTACTAGGATTGGAGGAGGAGTAGGACTCCTCCACCTTGGCCGGCCAACTCCTAGAGGGCCTTGCCCTTGCTCCAAGGCTGCCTCTCCTCTCCTCCTATATATACTAGTGGAATAGACAGTTTTTGCACAGAATTTATGGCCACGTGCTACCCGTTCCACCGGTGCTCCTCTAGATCGGTTTTCCGCAGTGCTTAGGTGAAGCCCTGCCGGAATCACTCCACCACCATCACCGGAGCGCCGTCACGCTGCCGGTGAACTCTTCCTCCTCTCCGCCTCCTCTTTCTGGATCAGGATGGCGGAGATCGTCATCAAGCTGTACGTGTGCTGAACGCGGAGGTGCCGTCCGTTCGGCACTAGATCGGAAGGATCGTGATCAAGGCCACGTGACGTTCGTGATTGGATCGCAGGATGGTTCGTGATTGGTTCGCGGGATGGTTCGTGATTAGATCGTGGGACGCTCGGCGATTTGGATCGTGAAGAAGTTCGACTACACCAACCGCGTTTCTTAATGCTTCCCGCTTAGCGATCTACAAGGGTATGTAGATCCAGTCTCCCTCTCGTAGATGCTCATCACCATGGATAGGTTTGCGTGTGCGTAGGAAAATTTTTGTTGCCCATGCGACGTTCCCCAACATTGAGTTGGTGAATCTGGATCATGTATCACTCGAATGAGCGGAGGGATGTCAATTTGAGTGGGAGTTCTTAAGTAATATGATTAATTGAACTCATTATCATGAACATAGTCAGTAGTGTCTTTGCAAATTATGGTGTAGATTACTATCTCACGATGTATCTCCCTTGAATTTTTGTATGTTCCTAGAGAAATAGAGTTGAAAGATGATGGCAGCAATATTGCAGACTGGGTCCATGATCTGAGGATTGTCCTCATTGCTGCACAGAAGGCTTATGTCCTTAATGCACCACTCAGTGCACCAACCCCTCTAGCGTTGTCTGTAGATGTTGTGAACATCTAACAGGCACGTTCTGATGACTACTTGATAGTTTAGTGCGTCATGCATTACGGCTTAGAATTGAGGCTCCGAAATGTTTTGAACGTCATGGAACATATGAGATATTCTAAGAGCTGAAATTAGGATCTCAGGCTCATGCCCGTGTTGTGAGATATAAGATCTCCAACAAGATTCTTTGCCTGCAAGATGAAAGGGAATAGCTCAATCATTGAGCATGTGCTCAGATTGTCTGGGTGCTACAATCGCTTGAATCGAGTGGGAGTTGATCTTCCAAATAAGATACTAATTGATAGAGTTCTCCAAGTCACTATCACTAAGCTACTAGAACTTGGTGATGAACTATAAAATGGCAGGGATAAAAAATGATCCCTGAGATGTTCACGATGTTTGACTCCGTGAAGGTCGAAACCAAGAAGGAGCGTCAAGTGTTGATGGTTAGTAAAACCACTAGTTTCTAGAAGGGCAAGGGCAAGGAGGGAAACTTCATGGATGGCAAGTCAGTTGCTGCTCAAGTGAAGCAACCCAAAGTTGAACCCAAACCCGAGACTAAGTGCTTCAATTATGAGGAGAGCGGTCGCTGAAGCAGAACAACACTAGATACTTGGTAGATAATAAGTCTGGCAACGTCGAAAGAAGTATATTTGATATACACGTTATTGATGTGTACCTTGCTAGTACTCCTAGTAGCACCTGGGTATTGGATACCGGTTCGGTTGCTAAATGTTAGTAACTCGAAATAAAAGCTACGGAATAAACGGAGAACTAGCTAAGGGTGAGGTGATGATGTGTGTTGGAAATGTTTCCCAAGGTTGATGTGATCAACATCGCACGCTCTCTCTACCTTCGGGATTAGTGACGAACCTAAATAAATGTTATTTGGTGTTTGCGTTGATCATGAACATGATTGGATCGTGTTTATTGCAACACGGTTATTCATTTAAGTTAGAGAATAATGGTTATTCTATTTACATGAATAATACCTTCAATGGTCATGCACCCAGTGAGAATGGTTTGTTGAATCTTGATCGTAGTAATACACATGTTTATAACATTGATGCAAAAAGATACAAAGTTAATAATGATAGCACCACATACTTGTGGCACTGCCGCTAAATGTCATATTGGTATAAATCGCATGAAGAAACTCCATGCAGATGGATCTTTGGACTCATTCAATTTCGAATCGGTTGAGACATGTGAACCATGCCTCTTGAGTAAGATGACTAAGGACCCCGTTTTCCGGTTTGATGGAGCGGGCAATTGACTTATTGGAAATGAAACATGTTGATGTATTCAATCCAACGAGTGTTGTAGCATGCGGTGGATATCGTTATTTTCTTACCTTCACTGATGATTTGAGTAGATATAGTGTATATTTACTTAATGAAACACAAGTCTGAATCGTTTGAAAGGTTCAAGCAAATTCAGAGTGAAGTTCAAGATCATTGTGACAAGAAAATAAAAATGTCTGTGATATGATCATGGAGGTGAATATCTGAGTTACGAGTTTGGCATACAACTTTAGACAATGTGAAAGTTGTTTCACAACTCATGCCACCTGGAACACCATAGTGTGATGGTGTGTCCGAACATCATAGTCGTTCTCTATTGGATATGGTGCGTGCTATGATGTCTCTTATCGTTTTGCCACTATCATTTTGGGGTTATGCATTAGAGACAACCACATTCACTTTAAATAGGGCACCATCTAAATCCGTTGAAATGACACCATATGGTTTGATAGAAACCTAAGCTGTCATTTCTTAATGTTTGGGGCTGCGACGCTTATGTGGAAAAGGTTTTACCTAATGAGCTCGAACCCAAAGCGGAAAAATGCATCTTCATAGAATACCCTAAGAACAGTTGGGTAAACCTTCTATATAAGATCCAAGCATAAAGTGTTTGTTGCTAAAACTGGGCCCTTTCTCGAGAAAGAGTTTCTCTCGAAAGAATTGAGTGGGAGGAAGATAGAACTTGATGAGGTTGTTGAACTTTTTGTTTCAACCAGAGAGTAGTGCAGCGCAGAAAGATGTTTTTTGTGGAGCCTACGTTAGTTGAATTGAAGTTAATGATAATGATCATGAAACTTCGGATCAAGTTACTATCAAACCTCGTAGGTCGACAAGGACGCGTACTACTCCTGAGTGGTACGACAACCCTGTCTTAGAAGTCATGTTGTTGGACAACGATGAACCTACGAACTATGGAGAAGAAATGATGGGCCCGGATTCCGACAAATGGTTAGAGGCCATGAAATCCAAGATAGGATCCATGTATGAAAACCAAGTATAGACTTTGGTAGACTTGCTCGTTGGACGGCAGGTCGTTGAGTACAAATGGATCTTTAAAATGAAGACAGACGCTGATGGTAAATGCCACCATTTGTAAAGCTTGACTTGTTGCAAAGAAGTTTACGACAAGTTCAAGGAGTTGACTGCG
Source organism: Hordeum marinum (assembly GCA_022496015.1). Taxonomy (NCBI): domain Eukaryota; kingdom Viridiplantae; phylum Streptophyta; class Magnoliopsida; order Poales; family Poaceae; genus Hordeum; species Hordeum marinum. Next base: position 34,247,758 of record CM039674.1, read on the forward strand.
ATGAGAGTTTCTCACTCGTAGCGATGCTAAAGTCTGTTGGAATTTTGTTAGAAGTTGTTGCATTTTTTAATTATGAAATCTGGCAGATGGATGTCAAAACATCGTTTCCTTAACGGTTTACTTGAGGAAAGGTTGTATGTGATACAACCAGAAGGTTTTGTCAGTCCTAAGGATGCTAAAAGGTGTGCAAGCTTCAGTGATCCTTCTATGGACTGAAGCAAGCATCTCGGAGTTGGAATATACACTTTGATGAGGTGATCAAAGTTTTTGAGTCTATACAAAGTTTATGAGAAACTTGTATTTACAATAGAGTGAGTGGGAGCACTATAGAGTTTCTGATAAGCATATGTGGTTGACATATTTTTGATCGGAAATGGTAGAGTTTCTGGAAAGCGTGAAGGGTTGTTTGAAAAGAGTTTTTCAAAGGAAGACCTGGATAAAGCTACCAAATTGTTGAGCATCAAGATCTATAGAGATAGATCAAGATACTTGATGGGACTTTCAATGAGTACATATCTTGACAAGTTTTTGAAAGAGTTCAAAATGGATTAGTCAAAGAAAGAGTTCTTGCCTGATTTGTAAGGTGTGAAGTTGAGTAAGACTCAAAGCTCGACCACGGCAGAAGAAAGAGAAAGGACGAATGTCGTCCCCTATGCCTAAGCCATTGGCTCCATATTATGCCATGATGTGTACCGCACCTGATGTGTGCCTTGCCATGAGTCTGTCAAGGGGTAGAAGAGTGATCCAGGAGTGGATCACTGGACAATGGTCAAAATTGTCCTTAGTAACCAGAGGACTAAGGAGATGTTTCTCGATTATGGAGGTGATAAAGAATTTTTCGTAAAGAGTTACGTCAATGCAAGCTTTAACACCATTCCAGATGACTCGTAGTAGCAATCTGGATACGTATAGTGGAGCAGCCATTTGGAATAGTACCAAGTGGAGTGTGGTAGCAGTGTTTACAGTTTGACATAGAGATTTGGAAAGTACACACGGATCCGAATGTCGCAGACTCGTTGACTATAAGACATCTCTCACATGCATAGCATGATCGAGCCCCAGAACTCATTGGGTGTTAGATTTATAACAATGCGAATCACATGGTGATGTGAACTAGATTATTGACTCTAGTGCAAGTGGGAGACCGTCGGAAATATTCCCTAGAGGCAATAATAAATTGGTTATTATCATATTTCCTTGCTCATGATAATAGTTTATTATGCATGCTACAATTGTATTGATTGGAAACTTAGATACATGTGTGGATACATACATAACACCATGTCCCTAGTATGCCTCTAATAGACTAGGTCATTGATCAAAGATGGCTATGGTTTCCTAGTCATGGACATGAGATGTCATTTGATAACGGGATCACATCATTAGGAGAATGATGTGATGGACAAGACCCAAACTATGAACGTAGCATATGATCATGTCAGTTTATTGCTACAGTTTTTTGCATGTCAAGTATCTGTTCCTATGACCATGATATCATGCAACTCACTGACACTGGAGGAGTGCCTTGTGTGTATCAAACATCGCAACATAACTGGGTGACTATAAAGGTACTCTACAGGTATCTCCGAGGGTGTCTGTTGGGTTGGCATGGATCAAGACTGGGATTTGTTACTCGGTGTGACGGAGAGGTATCTTAGGGCCCACTCGGTAATACAACATGACAACACGCCTTGAAAGCAATGTGCCTAAGTGTTAGTCATGGGATCTTGTATTACGGAACGAGTAAAGAGACTTGCCTGTAACAAGGTTGAACTAGGTATGGAGATACCGACGATCGAATCTCGGGCAAGTAACATACCAAAGAACAAAGGGAACATCATACGGGATTAACTAGATCCTTTACATAGAGGTTCGACCAATAAAGATCTTCATAGAATATGTAGGAACCAATATGGGAATCCAGGTCGCGCTATTGGTTATTGACCGTAGAGGTGTCTCGGTCATGTCTACATAGTTCTCGAACCCGTAGGGTCTGCACACTTAAGGTTCAGTGACGTTTCAGTAGTATAGAATTATGTATGGTGGTGACCGAAGGTTGTTCGGAGTCCCGGATGAGATCCCGATGTCATGAGGAGCTCAGGAATGGTCCGGAGGTAAAGATTGATATATAGGAAGTCCTGTATTTGTCGCCGGAAAAGTTTTGGGCTCATCGGTAGTGTACCGGCAATGCCTAGAGTGTACCAGGGGACCATCGGGAGGGGTATTTCGACCCAAGAGGCTACATGGGCTGTGGGAGGATGAATACCAGCCCTTAGTGGGCTGGTGTAAGTCCCACAAAGGGACCATGCGGCTGGGAAGGAAAGCCCAAAGAGAAAAAGGTGGCAAAAGGCAAAAAGGCTAACTAAGGAAGGAGTCCTAGTCCTACTAGGATTGGAGGAGGATTCCTCCTCTCCTCCTTGCGCAAGAGGCCAAAGGGCTGGCCCTTGTGCGCCAGCCTCCTCCCTCTCTCCTCCTATATATAGTAAAGGTTTTGAGGGTGTTGAGACAAAAAAAAACAGCCACGTGCTGCCTCTCCTCTAGATCGTAGTTTCTCCTCTAGATCGGTTTTTAGCGGTGTTTAGGCGAAGCCCTGCTGGAATAGCTCCACCACCATCGCCGCAACACCATCGCACTGCCAGAGAAATCATCTACCTCTCTGCTCCCTCTTGCTGGATCAAGAAGGCGGAGATTGTCATTGAGCTGTACGTGTGCCGAACGCGGAGGTGTCGTCCGTTCGGTGCTAGATCGGAAGGACCGTGATCAAGATCGCGAAACAATTCGTGATTGGATCGCGGGACGGATCATGATGAGATCGCGGGATGGATCATGATTGGATTGCGGGACAGATCGTGATGAGATCACGGGTCGCTCGGCGATTTGGATCGCGAAGACGTTCGACTATACCAACCGCGATTCTTAACGCTTTCCGCTTGGCGATCTACAAGGGTATGTAGATCCACTCTCCCTCTCGTAGATGCTCATCACCATGGATAGATCTTGCGTGTGCGTAGGAAATTTTTTGTTTCCCATGCAACATTCCCCAACACAATAAACCATTACCTCTAAGAGAGGGCGGTGGCTCTAGAGCCACCTATGTTTTAGTCAATTGGTATGGCACCGCGAAGAATTATCCTTGGGCCCATGACCAAGGCTCATCTTTGAAGCACAGTAACCATCAGAAAAATGGCGGATGTGAAAGACTTTTATTAGTTTATGTATAATAAGGGGAGGGATAGTTCATTGACAGAACTAGACTCCCCCTAAGTCCATGCCTACACCTAGACAAGACATAATGATGAGTGTGGTGAGGTGTGCACTAAGTCAATCCACATTGCTCGAATCAATGATATTTAGCTCATGCCTTAACTCACGAAATCTTGCTTCATCGAATGGCTTCATAAATATATCTTCAAGTTGCTCATTAGTGCTTAGATGAATAAGATTGATGTCTCCTCGCTTGACGTGTTCCTGGAGGAAGTGATGACGAATATCAATATGCTTCGTCTTGCAATGTTGAACCGGGTTGCTGGAGATCATAATGGCACTTTCATTATCACAGTAAAGAGGCACTTTGTCACAATTGATACCATAATCCTTTAAAGTTTGCCTCATCCGAAGAATTCGTGCATAGCAACTGGCAGCAGCTACATACTCAGCCTCGGTGGACGAGAGAGAAACACAGTTTTGTTTCTTTGAAGACCAACTTACCAAAGACCGACCAAGAAATTGGCAGCCTCCGAAAGTGGACTTCCTATCCACACGGTCTCCCACCCAATCCAAGTCAGTATATCCAATGAGATCAAACGAAGCCCCCTTGGTATACCATAAGCCAAAGTTTGGGGTATGAGCCAAATATCGAAAGATTCGCTTGACAGCCACATGGTGACTCTCCTTAGGTTCGGATTGAAATCATGCACAAATACCCACACTTAACATGATATCCGGTCTAGATGCACAAAGGTAAAGCAAGGATCCAATCATGGAGCAATATACCTTTTGATCCACAGCTTTACCATTGGGATCACTATCAAGATGGCATTTGAGAGGCATATGAGTGTTGGCCTTGGGAGGATTGAGCTCATCCATCTTGAACCTCTTGAGCATGTCTTGAGTGTATTTATCTTGATTGATGAAGGTACCTTGACTTTGTTGCTTGACTTCGAAACCAAGGAAGAACTTCAACTCTCCCATCATAGATATCTCAAACTTATTTGTCATGAGAGTGGCAAATTCTTCATTGAAAGCTTTGTTAGGATAACCAAATATAATATCATCAACATATAGTTGGCATATGAACAAGTTCCCGTTGACCCTCTTCGTAAAAAGAGTGGGATAAATTTTCCCAATTTCAAACCCACGGTCTTGCAACATCTCGGTGAGGTGCTCATACCACGCGCGTGGGGCTTGCTTAAGTCCATAGAGAGCCTTATCGAGAATGTATACATGATTGGGGAACTTGGGATCCTCGAACCCCGGGGGTTGCTTGACATATACCAAGTCCTTAAGAGGACCATTAAGAAAAGCACTCTTAACATCCATTTGATATAATTTAAAGTTATGATGAGAAGCATATGCAAGCAACATGTGAATAGATTCAAGGCAAGCAACAGGAGCAAAGGTTTCACCGTAGTCGATACCCTCGACTTGGGAGTAGCCTTGTGCCACCAATCTTGCCTTGTTGCGAATGACGATACCGTTCGCATCTTGCTTGTTTTTGAAGATCCATTTAATTCCAATAGCATTGTGGTTCTCCTTAGGTCTTGGCACCAATCATCACACTTGGTTGCACTCGAAGTTGTTGAGTTCATCGTGCATAGCTTCAACCCACTCCATGTCCTCGAGCGCATCTTGTACCTTGAGGGGATCAATGCAAGAAACAAACGCATGATGTTCACAAAAGTTTGTTAATTGTCTATGAGTGGTTACCCCTTTTTGCAAGTTGTCGTAGACGTTTTCCATCAAATGTTGTCTAAGTTTGAGCTTGGCAGCATTCTCGGCGGCTCGTCTCTCTAAGATTTCCTCCATGGAAGGTTGAGGGGCAACATTTTGAGAAGCATCCTCTTGATGATCTTGAGCGCCTTCGTGAGCTTGATCTTGATCTTGAAGAACATCTCGATCTTGAGATTGCTCGGGGACGTGGACTTGATCTTGAGCATCACTTGGTGAGACACCATCATCAGTAGATTGATCTTGCCCTTGATCTTGTCCATGTGGTAGAGGACCTTCATTTTGTTCTTCGGAATCATGTGGGTCTTGCGTTGGTGATGGTTCCACTTGGGTGGAACATTGTCCTTCTCCTGCAGCCACAAGGGGTTCCTCAACGGGTAGGAAGTATTCCACACCCATTCTTCTTATGGCTTGGGGATAAACTTCATCACCTACATCACAAAGACCACTTTTCTCCACTTGGGAGCCATTATTTTCATCAAACTCTACATTACACGTCTCCTCAATGAGTCTGGTGGACTTATTGAGGACACGGTAAGCGCGAGAGTTTGTAGCATAACCAACAAATATGCCCTCTTGAGCTCTAGGTTTGAATTTAGACAAACGAACACCTTTCTTGAGAATGAAACACTTACACCCGAACACCCTGAAGTACTTGAGATTGGGCTTGTTACCGGTAAGAATTTCGTAGGGAGTATTGTTCAAGCCTTTTCAGAGATAGAGCCGATTGGATGCATGGCAAGCTGTGTTGATGGCTTTGGCCCAGAAATTGTACGGACATTTGAATTCCGCCATCATGGTCCTAGCCGCGTCCATCAACATTCGGTTCTTTCTCTCGGCAACACCATTTTGTTGAGGGGTATAATGTGCGGAGTATTTATGCTTGATCCCACCATCACTAAGGAACTCACTCAAGGTGTAGTTCTTGAACTCGGTGCCATTGTCACTTCTTATCATCAGAATCTTTGCCTCGTTTTGTCACTGAGCTTCATTTGCAAAGTCGATGAATGTTCTTTGTGTTTCACTTTTCCTCTTGAAGAAATATACCCAAGTGTACCTTGAGTAGTCACCCACGATCACCAAACAATACTTTCTTCCCCCAAGGCTATCAAAAGATGGAGGACCAAAGATATCCATGTGGAGGAGCTCCAAGGGCCTCTTCGAGTAAATGGTAGTTGTGGGACGGTGAGTAGTATCGTGTAGCTTTCCTTCAATACAAGCACTGCAAGCACGATCTTTGGCAAAACTCACATTTGTTAGTCCAAGGATGAGATCCCCTTTGAGGACACTTTGCAAAGATCTCATATTGACATGGGCTAGCCGGCGATGCCAGAGCCATCCCACATCAACTTTAGCCATTAGGCAAGTCACGGTCTTAGTGGGTCGCTCCAAGAAGTTCACCACATAGAGACCGTCTCGACATGCCCAACAAAAGCTACTTTAAGAGTCTTGCTCCACAAAAGGGTCACAGAGTCAATACCAAAGAAGGTACTAAAACCCATGATTACGAGTTGATGAACAGAAAGTAAATTGTATGCGAGGTTCTCAACAAGCTTAACATTCTCTATGGAGAGTTCTGGAGAGATTATCACCTTGCCAAGACCCAATACCTTTGAAATTGCATCATCACCAAATGATACTTGCGTGGCCACAGATGGGTCAGGATGAATGTCCACCACCAAGTCCCTGCTTCCGGTCATATGATTTGTTGCTCCACTATCGAGCAACCATGATGTTCCTCTGGAAGCAAACCCCTACAAGAGATCAATGTTTGATTTTAGTTACCCACTCTTTAATGGGTCCTTTCATGTTAGCAACAAGGGTCTTAGTGTTGGGGAACGTTGCATATGAAACAAAAAATTTCCTACGCACACGCAAGATCTATCCAGGGTGATGAGCATCTACGAGAGGGAGAGTGGATCTACATACCCTTGTAGATCGCTAAGTGGGAAGCATTAAGAAACGCGGTTGGTGTAGTCGAACGTCTTCACGATCCAAATCGCCAAGCGTCCCGCGATCCAATCACGATCCGTCCCGAAGCACCGAACGAACGACACCTCCACGTTCAGCACATGTACAGCTTGATGACGATCTCCGCCTTCTTGATCCAGCAAGAGGGAGCAGAAAGGTAGATGAGTTCTCCGGCAGCGTGACAGTGATGCAGCGATGGTGGTGGAGCAATTCCGACAGGGCTTCGCCAAAGCACTGCAGAAAACCATTCTAGAGGAGAAACTATGCACTAGAGGAATGGGTAGCACGTGGCTGAAAACCAAGTGCAAAAACCCCAAAACCTCTAGTATATATAAGAGGAAGAGAGGAGGAGTCTTGGACCAAGGGCCAAGCCATCTAGTCTTCGGCCAAACCAAGGAGGAGAGGAGGATTCCTCCTCCAATCCTAGTAGGGCTAGGACTCCTCCTTATTTTGGTCTTTTTGGCTTTTGCCACCTTTTTCTCTTTGGGATTTTCTTCCCAGCCGCATGGGCCTTATGTGGGACTTCTACCAGCCCACTAAGGGCTGGTATTCACTCTCCCACAGCCCATGTAGCCTCTTGGGTCGAAATACCCCTCCCGATGGTCTCCCGATACACTATCGCCAATCCCGGTACACTACCGATGAGCCCGAAACTTTTCTGGCGACCAAAATAGGATTTCCTATATATCAATATTTACCTCCGGACCATTCCGGAGCTCCTCGTGACGTCAGGGATATAATCCAGGACTCCGAACAACCTTTGGTCACCACCATGCATAACTCTATACTACCGAAACGTCACCAAACCTTAAGTGTGCAGACCCTGTGGGATCGAGAACTTTGTAGACATGACCGAGACACCTCTACGGTCAATAACCAATAGTGGGACCTAGATGCCCATATTGGTTCTTACATATTCTACAAAGAACTTTATCGATCAAACCTCTATGTCAAGGATTCAGTTAATCCCGTATGATGTTCCCTTTGTTCTTCGGTATGTTACTTGCCCGAGATTCGATCGTCGGTATCTCCATACCTAGTTCAACCTTGTTACCGGAAAGTCACTTTACTTGTTCAGTAATACAAGATCCCGTGACTAACACTTAGTCACATTGCTTGCAAGGCTTATTGTGACGTTGTATTACCGAGTGGGCCCTGAGATACCTCTCCGTCAAACGGAGTAACAAATCCCAGTCTTGATCCATGCTAACTCAACAGACACCCTCGGAGATACCTGTAGAGCACCTTTATAGTCACCCAGTTACGTTGCAATGTTTGATACACACAAGGCACTCTTCTGGTGTCCGTGAGTCACATGATCTCATGGTCATAGGAAAATATACTTGACATGCAGAAAACAGTAGCAATAAACTGACACGATCATATGCCACGTTTGTAGTTTGGCTCTTGTCCATCACATCATTCTCATAATGATGTGATCCCATTATCAAATGACATCACATGTCAATGGCTAGGAAACCTTGACCATCTTTGATCAACGAGCTAGTTCACTAGAGGCATACTAGGGACAAAGTGTTGTCTATTTACCCACACATGTAATGTGTTTCCAATCAATACAATTATAGCATGGACAATAAACGATTGTCATGAACAAGGAAATATAATAATAATCACTTTATTTATTGCCTCTAGGGCATATTTTCAATAGTCTCCCACTTGCACTAGAGTCAATAATCTAGTTAACATCACTATGTGATTTACATTGTAATGAATCGAACACCCATGCAGTTCTGGTGTTGATCATGTTTAGCCCTTGGAAGAGGTTTAGTCAACGGGTCTGCAACATTCAGATCCATGTGCACTTTGCAAATATTTATGTCCTTCTCCTCGATGTAATCACAGATGGAGTTAAAGCGTCGCTTTATGTGTCTGGTCCTCTTGTGAAACCTTGGTTCCTTAGCCAGAGCAATGGCACCAGTGTTATCACAGAACAGGTTCATTGGATTAAGTGCACTGGGCACTACTCCATGATTTGTTATGAACTGCTTCATCCAGACACCTTTCTTCGCCGCCTGCGAGGCTGAGATGTACTCCGCTTCGCACGTAGAATCGGCTACCACACTTTTCTTGGAACTGCACCAGCTTACCGCTCCCCCGTTAAGAATAAATACGTATCCGGTTTGTGACTTAGAGTCATACGGATCAGTGTCAAAGCTTGCATCGACATAACCCTTTACGACGAGCTGTTCATCACCTCCATAAAGGAGAAACATCTCCTTAGTACTTTTCAGGTTCTTAAGGATATTCTTGACCGCTGCCTAGTGCTCCATTCTAGGATCACTTTGAAACCTTTCGGCCATACTTATGGCAAGGTTGACATCGGGTCTTGTGCACAGCATTGCATACATGATAGAGCCTATGCCTGAAGCATAGGGGATGACACTCATCTTTTCTCTATCTTTTGTAGTCACTAGGCATTGAGTCTTACTCAACTTCACACCTTGTAACACATGCAAGAACCCCTTCTTGGACTGATCCATTTTTAACTTCTTCAAAACTTTATCAAGGTATGTGCTCTATGAAAGTTCTATTAAGCGTCTCGATCTATCTCTATAGATCTTAATGCCTAATATGAAAGCAGCTTCTCCTAGGTCCTTCATTGAAAAACTCTTGTTCAAATATTCCTTCACGCTTTCCAGCATTTCTATAATGTTTCCAATCAGCAATATGTCATCCAGATATAATATTAGAAACTCTATAGAGCTCCCACTCACTTTCTTGTAAATACAAGCTTCTCCATAAACTTGTATAAACTCAAACGCTTTGATCACCTCATCAAAGCGCATATTCCAACTCTGAGATGCTTGCACCAGCCCATAAATGGATCGCTGGAGTTTGCAAACTTTGTCAGCATTCTCTGGATCAACAAAACCTTCTGGTTGCATCATATACAACTCTTTCTCAAGGAAACCATTGAGGAACGCTGTTTTGACATCCATCTGCCAAATTTCATAGTCGAAATAAGCAGCTATTGCCAACATGATTCTAACAGACTTAAGCATCGCTACAGGTGAGAAGGTCTCATCATAGTCAACTCCTTGAACTTGTGAAAAACCCTTTGCCATAAGTCGAGCTTTATAGACGGTGACATTATCGTCCGCGTCCCATTGCAGGAATCAGGCACTTTGCCGTCAGCCATCCCGGATAGCAAAGGCATGCATCACGGATGGCAAAGGCTTTGTCGTCCGCCAGCAGACGGCCAACCGTCCGGCTGAATAAGCCATGGTAAAGGGCGCTTTGCCACCTGCTGGCAGACGATAATGACCTTTGGATCTTTGTCGTCTGACAGCGGATGACAAAGGGCATGGACGGCACACATGGCAACTTAGGTCCGTTAAAGGCTTAACAGCGTGCTTTGCCGTTCACAGGCAAACGACAAAGAGTTCTTTGCCGTCCGCCAACGGACGGCAAAGAGGCCGGCCCAGTGCTACCCCAGGTTGCACAGGTAGCTGCCACGTGGCAGCATTGCCATCGGCTGGCAGACGGCAATGCTCTTTGCCTTCTGCCAGCAGACGGCAAAGTGGCTATATAGCCCCTGTTTTTTTGTTTTTTCTTAAAATCATTCAATTTGACAGAATATCACATATATATCTAACACATCAACAATACAAGTTTCCAACAAGCATACCGACAATTAGTTTCAACAAGCATACCAACAATAAGTTCCAACAACATATCCAACATACAATGGTTTCCAAGAACATATCCATACATACATATCCAAAACAAGTTTCCATAAACAAAAAGTAAGCACAAGTAGAAGAGTACACTCCATCAATGCAAGCTTCCTCATCTATAGCAAATATGCAAATTAGGAAAGATGAAAGTTAGAAGAAGAAGAAGACTAGCTAGAAGAAAAATAAAGAAAATAAGAAGAAAAAGAAGAAGCAGAATTTATCTTCTCTTTCTTTTTCTCCTCTCCTCTCCTCTTCTCCAAGGTAGTAATGCCATTTTCTAGCTAACTAAGCATATCAAGTCATTTTGGAGGGAAAAAATGCTAAGTATAGGTCATTTTATAGCTATACTAGGTAGAATATATCATTTCGGAGCTAAGTAAGGTTATTATGTCATTTTTGAGGAAAATAAGCTAAGTATAGGTCATTTTGGAGCTAAACCAAGGTTATTATGCCATTTTTTACCTAAGTGTGCTTATTATGTCATAAATGAACTAGTTAAGCTAATTATAGATCATTATTGAGCTATCCTAGGTAGTATGCCATTTTGTACCTAAGTGAGCTAATTATGTCATAAATGAACTAGCTAAGCTAGCTATAGATTATTATTGAGCTATCCTAGGTAGTTATGCCATTTTCTAGCTAACTAAGCATATCAAGTCATTTTGGAGGGGAAAAATGCGAAGTATTGGTCATTTTATAGCTATCCTAGGTAGAATATATTCTTTTGGAGCTAAGTAAGGTTATTATGTCATTTTTGAGGAAAATAAGCTAAGTATACGTCATTTTGGAGCTAAACCAAGGTTATTATGCCATTTTTTTACCTAAGTGAGCTAATTATGTCATAAATGAACTAGCTAAGCTAATTATAGATCATTATTGAGCTATCCTAGGTAGTTATGCCATTTTGTACCTAAGTGAGCTAATTATGTCATAAATGAACTAGCTAAGCTAGCTATAGATCATTATTGAGCTATCATAGGTAGTTATGCCATTTTCTAGCTAACTAAGCATATCAAGTCATTTTGGAGGAAAAATAATAAGTATACGTCATTTTATATCTATCCTAGGTAGAATATATCATTTTGGAGCTAAGTAAGGTTATTATGTCATTTTTGAGGAAATAAGCTAAGTATAGGTCATTTTGGAGCTATGACATAGAAACAATTCCCTTTATTTTACCGGAATGACTTGCAAATCACAAATACATTTATAATGAACTCGAATATAATATCACTAATACATCATCCCGAATAATCTAGTTCAAGAATTACGACACTCTTTGGATCCTAATGCGTGTGTGACTTTAGGTCCGTCGAGGCTTTCCTTAAGTAACTCTCATATCTCATGGTGTGTTGGCGCGCTCTCTCTCACACTGATATGGTGGTGTATATATGTTGGTGGGCACTCTCTCATAGTAATAGTTCGACCGCCGGTGATGGACGCCCCACCTCTTCTCTTCTTGCGCAATATATCGACGAGTATATTCCAAAGAAGAGAAGAAAGATGAGGCGCCCCCACGACAACAGTCGGGATTCCTCCATCAAGAACACACATGAAAGTCACACAAGGAGCAACGACAGACCGAAAGTCACACATGCATTATACCGATAAAATATCACAAATACATTAATATTTATAACGAACTCGAATATAATATCACTAATACATCATCCCAAATAATCCAGTTTCTGCATCATTAAATATTAACTAATACATCTCGAATATTTTCATATAAGATCACTAATACATATCGAATGTCCTAGAATCCAAAGTGGAGGACGGTGAACTCGGTTCACTAGCGGTCTCTGAGTCGCCGACGGTGGACACCCAAAGATATGGAACCATCACAGGATCATAACTCAAGTGAGATCCCTGAAGGATCTGCCAGGTATTGTCGAACCGGGCGTCCAACGCCGCCATGTAGCGACGGACGTGCTCGTCCTCCTCCTTGACACGACGACTTACCACCTCCGTGGGTGCCTACTCCCTCCGCACCAAAAGTGGCCCGCGTGACCGCCACCACAGAAGGTCCGGGTCGACGATGATACCTACATTCCTCACCAACCTCCGAGCCCGGGAAGGTAGCACCTCCCAGTGCCAGCCCGACGGAGCCTAGTCCTGGACATGGTGCCTATCAAGCAGGCTCTCGCGGACTACTTGACGATGAGCATGCGGGCCGGGCATCATCGACAAATTCCTATGAGAACGTTTTCTTATCGTTTAAACCCTCGCAGCGACGAAACAACTGCACATTTAAATCCACCTGATCAACATAAATATGATGTTCTGTATAACAAAATCGAAAATATATGACCTAACTCATAATTCACAAATATATGACCCGTCGGCCTCTGGAAGGTCGAAGAGCACCTTTTTCGGCATCGGGGTGTCGGGGGTGTTGGGTCGGGGTCGGGGTGTCAGGGGTGTCGTGTCGGGGTAGGGGTGCTGTGTCGAGGTCTGGGGTGCCGTGTCCGGGTGTCGGGGTGTCGTGCGGGGGTCGGGGTGTCGATGGTGTCGTGTTGGGGTAGGGGTGCTGTGTTGGGGTCGGGGGTGCCGTGTCGGGGTGTCGAGGTGTCGTGTCGGGGGTCAGGGTGTCGGGGGTGTCGTGTCGGCGATCCTCGACCCGGTTATGTCGGTGCCGACACACCCCGTCGCCGATCCTCGACCCGGTTACGTCGGCACTGATGCACCCCGTCGTCGATCCTCGACCCGGTTTTCCTTTTTCCTTTTCTTCTTCTCCTCTTCTCCTCCTTTTCTTCTTATTCTCCTTCTCATCCTCCTCCTCTTCTTCATATTATCCTTCTTCTTTTTCTTCTTTTCTTCTCCTCCCCTCATCCTCCTCCTTTTCTTCTTCTTTTTCTTCTTCTCATTCCTCTCCTTATTCTTCGTCTCCTTCTTCTCCTCCTCTTCTTCTCTCTTCTTCTTCTTGTTCATTTCCTCTCCTCCTCCTCCTAACTAGCTAACTTACTAACTTAACAGAAAAACTAACTAACTAACTTATTTTTTATAACCTAATAAACTAAACTAAACTAATTAAACCTAAATCTAAAAAATCTAAAAATACAGAAAAAACTAAACCTAATTAAACTCACTGGTGGGGGTCGGGGCGGCGGCAGGGTGCGGCAGCGGTAGTGTGTCGGTGTCGGCGGGCGGGGCGGCCTGGTCGGGGCCGGTGGAGGGGACAAGGGAGGGGCGGCATCACCACAGGGGAGGGGGCGGGGCGGGGCCGGTGGGGGACGTCGGGGCAGCGGAGGGGTGGGGTGGGGGCCGGTGGAGGAGGCCGGGGCAGGGGAGGGTGCAGGGTGGGGCCGGTGGAGGAGGCCGCTGGGCAGGGGAGGGGGCAGGGCGGTGGTGGTGGGGGGCAGGGCATCGGCGGGAGGGGGGCGGAGCAATGGGACGTCGGTGGCGGCGGGCCGGAGCGGCGTGGGGTCGGGGCGGCGGCGGGGTGGCGGTCGGGGGCGGCGGCGGGGTGCGGTCGGGGAGAGAGAGACAAAGAGAGAGAGAGAGAGAGAGAGAGAGAGAGAGAGAGAGAGAAGAGAGGAGGGGGTAACGGGCCGTTAGATAGGAAGTTCTTTGCTATCCGCTAGCGGACGGCAAAGACTCTTTGCCGTCAGCTAGCACACAACAAAGAGGTGGGGTGGGCCATTGCCCTAAGCTAGCCTCCACTGGGCCCTCACCCCACCTCTTTGTCGTCTGCTAGCCGACGACAATGAATCTTTGCCATCAGTTGGCAGACGGCAAAGAACTTGCTGATGACAAAGCCACCCTTTGCCGTCTGCTAGCTCTTTGTCGTCTGTTTTCTGCTAGCTGATGGCAAAGCGACTCTTTGTCGTCTGCTAGGAGACGATAAAGATGTGGTAGACGGCAAATCTTCTGATTCCATTAGTGTCTGTCTTCTTCTTAAAGATCCATTTGTTCTGAATGGCCTTTCGCCCTTCAGGTAATACTTCCAAATTCCATACTTTGTTTTCATACATGGATCCCATCTCGGATTTCATGGCCTCTAACCATTTCTCGGAATCCAGGCCCATCACCACTTCTCCATAGCTCGTAGGTTCATTGTTGTCCAACAACATGACCTCCAAGACAGGGTTGTCGTACCACTCAGGAGCAGTACGCGCCCTTGTCGACCTACGAGGTTCAATAGCAGCTTGATCTGAAGCTTTATGATCATCATCATTAACTTCCTCTTCAACCGTCGTAGGTTCCACAGAAACATCTTTCTACGCTGTGCTACTTTCTGGTTGAAGTAAAGGTTCAATAACCTCATCAAGCTCTATTTTCCTCCCACTCAATTCTTTCGAGAGAAACTCTTTCTCAAGAAATGTTCCGTTCTTAGCGACAAATACTTTGCCTTCAGATCTGAGATAGAAGGTATACCCGACTGTCTCTTTCGGGTATCCTATGAAGACGCATTTTTCCGCTTTGGGTTCTAGCTTTTCAGGCTGAAACTTTTTGACATAAGCATCACATCCCCAAACTTTAAGAAACGACAACTTTGGCCTCTTGCCAAACCACAGTTCATATGGCGTCGTCTCAACGGATTTCGATGGTGCCCTATTCAAAGTGAATGCAGTTGTCTCTAATGCATAACCCCAAAACGATAGTGGCAAATCAGCAAGAGACATCATAGAACGCACCATATCTAATAAGGTTCGATTATGACGTTCAGACACACCATTACGCTGTGGTGTTCCGGGCGGTGTCAACTGTGAAACAATTCCACACTGTCTTAACTGACTGCCAAACTCATAAATCATATATTCACCTCCTCGATCAGATCGTAGGAATTTAATCTTCTTGTTACGATGATTCTCAACTTCACTCTGAAATTTCTTGAACTTTTCAAACGTTTCAGACTTGTGTTTCATCAAGTAAATATACCCATATCTACTTAAGTCATCAGTGAAGGTGAGAAAATAAGGATGTCCACCACGCGCTGTAACATTCATTGGACCGCACACATCAGTATGTATGATTTCCAATAAGTCACTCGCCCGTTCCATTGTTCTATAGAATTGCGTTTTAGTCATCTTGCCCATGAGGCATGGTTCACATGTGTCAAGTGATTCAAAATCAAGTGACTCCAAAAGTCCATCAGCATGGAGCTTCCTCATGCGTTTTTGTTGGGGAACGTCGCATGGGAAACAAAATTTTTCCTACGCACACGCAAACCTATCCATGGTGATGAGCATCTACGAGAGGGAGAGTGGATCTACATACCCTTGTAGATCGCTAAGCGGGAAGCGTTAAGAAACGCGGTTGGTGTAGTCGAACATCTTCTCGATCCAAATCGCCGAGCGTCCCGCGATCTCATCATGATCCGTCCCGCGATCCAATAACGATCCGTCCCGTGAACTCATCACGATCCGTCCCGCGATCTCATCACAATCCGTCTCACGATCTTGATCACGATCTGTCCCGCGAACTCATCACGATCCGTTCTGCGATCTCATCACGACCCGTCTCGTGATCTCGATCACGGTCCTTCCGATCTAGTGCCGAACGGACGGCACCTCCGCGTTCAGCACACGTGCAGCTTGATGACGATCTCCACCATCTTGATCCAGCAAGAGGAGGTGGAGAGGAGAGAGAGTTCACCGGCAGCGTGACGGCGCTCCGGTGATGGCGGTGGAGCAATTCCGGCAGGGCTTCGCCTAAGCGCTGCAGAAAACCGATCTAGAGGAGAAACTATGCACCGGTGGAACGGGTAGCACGTGGCCGGAAATTCTGTCCAAAACCCACCCAATCCACTAGTATATATAGGAGGAGAGGAGAGGAGAGGCAGCCAAGGACTTTGGGTCGGCCGAAATAGGAGGTGGGAGCAATCCTACTTCACCTCCAATCCTAGTAGGAGTAGGATTGCCTCCTATTGGCTGATTTTCCACTTTTTTCTTTAGGACTTTCTCTCCTGCGCCATGGGCCTTTGTGGCTGTTTTCCCAGCCCACTAAGGGCTGGTTATTATTATCCCACAGCCCATGGACCTCTTGGGGTCGAAATACCCCTCCCGGAGGTCCCCCGGTACACTACCGGCACTCCCGGTACACTACCGATACTCCCGGTACACTACCGATGAGCCCGAAACTTTTCCGGAAACCAAACTGGGACTTCCTATATATGAATCTTTACCTCCGGACCATTCCGGAGCTCCTCGTGATGTCCGGGATCTCATCCGGGACTCCGAACAACCTTCGGTCACCACCATACATAACTCTACACTATCGAAACGTCACCAAACCTTAAGTGTGCAGACCCTGCGGGTTCGAGAACTATGTAGACATGACCGAGACACCTCTACAGTCAATAACCAATGGCGGGACCTGGACGTCCACATTGGTTCCTACATATTCTATGAAGATCTTTATCGGTCGAACCTCTATGTCAAGGATTCACTTAATCCCGTATAACGTTCCCTTTGTTCTTCGGTATGTTACTTGCCCGAGATTTGATCGTCGGTATCTCCATACCTAGTTCAACCTCGTTACCGGCAAGTCTCTTTATTCGTTCCATAATACAAGATCCCGCAACTAACAATTAGTCACATTGCTTGCAAGGCTCATTGTGATGTTGTATTACCGAGTGGGCCTTGAGATACCTCTCCGTCACACGGAGTAACAAATCCCAGTCTCGATCCATGCCAACTCAACAGACACCATCGGAGATACCTGTAGAGCACCTTTATAGTCACCCAGTTACGTTGCGACGTTTGATACACACAAGGCACTCCTCCGATATCCGTGAGTTGCATGATCTCATGGTCATAGGAACATATACTTGACATGCAGAAAACAATAGCAATAAACTGACACGATCATATGTTATGTTTGTAGTTTGGGTCTTATCCATCACATCATTCTCCTAATGATGTGATCCCGTTATCAAATGACATCTCATGTCCATGGCTAGGAAACCTTAACCATCCTTTGATCAACGAGCTAGTCCATTAGAGGCATACTAGGGACATGGTTTTGTCTATGTATCCACACATGCATTTAAGTCTCCGATCAATACAATTATAGCATGGATAATAAACGATTATCATGAACAAGGAAATATGATAATAACTAATTTATTATTGCCTCTAGGGCATATTTCCAATAGTTTTACACCAATATGACCTAAACGACAGTGCCACAAGAAAGTGGTACTATCATTATCAACTCTACATCTTTTGGCATCAATGTTGTGAACATGTGTATCATCACTATCAAGATTCAATATGAATAAACCCCTCACATTGGGTGCATGACCATAAAAGATATTACTCATATAAATAGAACAACCTTTATTCTCTGATTTAAATGAGTAACCGTCTCGCAATAAACAAGATCCAGATATAATGTTCATGCTTAACGCAGGCACTAAATAACAATTATTCAGGTTCAACACTAATCCCGATGGTAATCGAAGAGAGAGCATGCCGACGGACATCACATCAACCTTGGAACCATTTCCCACGCGCTGTTCGGGAATGTCGCATGGGAAACAAAAAATTTCCTACGCACACGCAAGATCTATCCATGGTGATGAGCATCTACAAGAGGGAGAGTGGATATACATACCCTTGTAGATCGCTAAACGGGAAGTGTTAAGAAACACGGTTGGTGTAGTCGAACGTCTTCGCGATCCAAATCGCCAAGCATCCCGCGATCTCATCATGATTCGTCCCGCAATCCAATCACGATCCATCCCGCGAACACATCACGATCCGTCCCGCGATCCAATCACAATCCGACCCGCAAACTCATCACGATCCGTCTCGCGGTCTTGATCATGGTCCTTCCGATCTAGCACCGAACGGATGGCACCTCCGTGTTCAGCACACGTACAGCTCGATGACGATCTCCGCCTTCTTGATCCAGCAAGAGTGAGCGGAGAGGTAGACGAGTTCACGGCAGCGTGATGGCGCCGCGGTGATGGTGGTGGAGTAATTCCGGCAGGGCTTCGCCTAATCGCTGCAGAAAACTGATCTAGAGGAGAAATTGTGCACTGGAGGAACGGGCAACACATGGCAGAAAATTCTGTCCAAAAACCCTAAAACCTCCAGTATATATAAGAGGAAGAGAGGAGGAGGCTTGGACCAAGGGCCAAGCCTCTAGGAGTCGGCCGAACCAAGGGGAGGAGGTGGAATCCACCTCCAATCCTAGTAGGACTAGCATTCACCCTATTTTCGCCTTTTTCCACCTTTTCTCTTTGGGATTTTTCTCCCTAGCCGCATGGGCTTTGTGTGGGACTTCCACCAGCCCACTAAGGGCTGGTATTCACTCTCCCACAGCCCAGTAGCCTCTTGGGTCGAAATACCCCTCCCGAGGGTCTCCCGGTACACTACCGGCACTCCCGGTACACTACCGATGAACCCGAAACTTTTCCAGCGACCAAAATAGGACTTTGTATATATGAATCTTTACCTCCGGACCATTCCAGAGCTCCTCGTGATGTCCGGAATATCATTCGGGACTCCGAACAACCTTCGGTCACCACCATACATAACTCTATACTACCGAAACGTCACCAAACCTTAAGTATGCAGACCTTGCGGGTTCGAGAACTATGTAGATATGACCGAGGCACCTCTACGGTCAATAACCAATAGCGGGACCTGGATGCCCATATTGGTTCCTACATATTCTACGAAGATCTTTATCGGTCGAACCTCTATGTCAAGGATTCAGTTAATCCCGTATGATGTTCCCTTTGTTCTTCGGTATGTTACTTGCCCGAGATTCGATCGTCGGTATCTCCATACCTAGTTCAACCTCATTACCAGCAAGTCTCTTTACTCATTCTGTAATACAAGACCCCGTGACTAACACTTAGTCACATTGCTTGCAAGGCTTGTTGTGATGTTGTATTACCGAGTGGGCCCTGAGATACCTCTCCGTCACACGGAGTAACAAATCCCAGTCTTGATCCATGCCAACTCTCGGAGATACCTGTAGAGTACCTTTATAGTCACCAAGTTACGTTGCGACATTTGATACACAAGGCACTCCTTCGGTGTCAGTGAGTTGCATGATCTCATGGTCATAAGAAGATATACTTGACATGCAAAAAACAGTAGCAATAAACTGACACGATCATATGCTATGTTGGTAGTTTGGGTCTTTTCCATCACACCATTCTCCTAATGATGTGATCCCGTTATCAAATGACATCTCATGTCCATGGCTAGGAAACCTTAACCATGTTTGATCAACAAGCTAGTCTATTAGAGGCATACTAGGGACATGGTTTTGTCTATGTATCCACACATGTATCTAAGTCTCCGATCAATACAATTATAGCATGGATAATAAACAATCATCATGAACAAGGAAATATGATAATAACTAATTTATTATTGCCTCTAGGGCATATTTCCAACACGCGCATCGTCACTTCATCCTTTGCCAGCCTTCGTCTATTCCGTAGTTCCTGTTTTGAGTTGCAAATGTGCGCAACCGAACCGGTATCAAATAACCAGGCACTACAACGAGAGCTAGTAAGGTACACATCAATAACATGTATATCATATATACCTTGTTTTTCGTTGGCCGCCTTCTTGTCAGCCAGGTACATGGGGTAGTTCCACTTCCAGTGACCAATTCCCTTGCAATGAAAGCACTCAGTTTCTGGCTTGGTTCCATGCTTGGGGTTCTTTACAGGAGTAGCAACTACTTTGCCATCCTTCTTGGTTTTAACCTTCTTGCCCTTGCCCTTGCCATTCTTCTTGAAACTAGTTGTTTTATTGACCATCAACACTTGATGTTCTTTCTGGATTTTAGACTCAGCGACTTTTAGCATCACCAACAGCTCGGCGACTGACTTGTTCATATCGTGAATGTTATAGTTCATCACAAAGCTCTCTTAACTAGGTGGTAGTGATTGAGTAACTCTGTCAGTGATCACCTCTGGTAGAAGGGCAATTCTCAACTCTGCTAGATGATTCGAGTACCCATACATTCTGAGTATATGCTCACTGATAGACCTGTTCTCCTTCATTTTGCAAGCATAGAACTTATCGGAGGTCTCATACCTCTCGATCCGGGCATTCTTCTAAAAGATAAACTTCAACTCCTGGAACATCTCATATGCTCCATGACGTTCAAAATGTCTTTGAAGTCCCAGTTCTAAGCCATACAATATTGCACACTGAACTATTGAGTAATCTCCAGAATGTGCCTCCCAAGCGTTCTTAACATCTTCGGATGACATGTCTTCTGGTTGGTCACCAAGCGGTGCATCAAGGACATATGATTTCTGGGAAGCCATGAGGATAATCCTCAGATTACGGGCCCAGTCAACAAAGTTACTTCCATCATCTTTCAGCTTAACTTTCTCTAGGAACACATTAAAATTCAGGGGTGCTACTGCGTGATCCATTGATCTACAACATAAATATGCAAAGGTCACTTAGACTATTGTTCAAGATAATGAGTTTAGTTACTAAAATTACTAAAGCTCCCACTCAAATTGACATCCCTTAGGTCATCTGAGTGTCACATGATCCAAATTCACCAACTCAAGTCCGATCATCACGTGAGTTGAGGTGGTTTCAATGGTGAACATCATCATGTTGATCATATCTACTATATGACTCATGTTCGACCTTTTGGTCTCTTGTGTTCCGAGGCCATGTCTGTACATGCTAGGCTCGTCAAGTTTAACACGAGTGTTCTGCATGTGCAACACTGGCTTGCACCCGCTGTATGTGAACATACAGTCTATCACACCCGATCATCACGTGGTGTCTCGACACGGCGAACTTTCGCAACGGTGCACACTTAGGGAGAACACAATTCATCTTGAAATTTAAGTGAGGGATCACCTTATAATGCTACCGTTGTCCTAAGCAAAACAAGGTGCATAAAAGGATTAACATCACATGCAAATCATAAGTGACATGATATGGCCATGAACTTGTGCTTTTGATCTCCATCTTGAAAGCACCGACATGATCTCCATCGTCACCGGCATGACAGCATGATCTTCATCATCTTGATCTCCATCAACGTGTCGTCATTGGGGTGGTCGCACCCATCATGCTTATACTACTATTGCTACCGTTTAGCGATAAAGTAAAGCATTACATAGCGCTTAATGATTGACACGCAGGTCATACAATAATTAAAGACAACACTATGGCTCCTGCCAGTTGTCGTACTCATCGACATGCAAGTCGTGATATTCTATACAATACATGATCATCTCATACATCACATATATCTCATCATGTAATTGGCCATATCACATCACAACATACCCTGCAAAAATAAGTGAGACGTCCTCTAATTATTGTTGCATGTTTCACGTGGTTGCTACAGGTATCTAGCAAGAACAATTCTCACCTACGCAAAAACCACAACGGTGATACATAAGTTGCTTTTCAACCTTCTCAAGGACCGCCTTTGTCGAATCCGATCCAACTAAAGTAGGAGAAACAGACACCCGCCAGCCATCTTTGCAACAAGTTACGAGTAATGTTGGTCCGTGCCGCTTCGTCCCACAATACCGTTGAACCAAAACACGACCAAGGGAGGAAGCAATCTAAACATCAATGCCCACAAACTCTTTGTGTTATACTCGAAATCTCATCTACACATAGACCTAGCTCATGATGCCATTGTTGGGGAACGTTGCATGGGAAACAAAAAATTTCCTACGCACACGCAAGATCTATCCATGGTGATGAGCATCTACGAGAGGGAGCGTGGATCTACATACCCTTGTAGATCGCTAAGCGGGAAGCGTTAAGAAACACGGTTGGTGTAGTGAAATGTCTTCGCAATCCAAAATGCCGAGCATCTCGTAATCCAATCACGATCCGTCCGGATCAAGCACTGAATGGACGGCACCTCCGCGTTCGGCACACGTACAGCTTGATGACGATCTCTGCCTTCTTGATCCAGCAAGAGGGCGCGGAGAGGTAGACGAGTTCTCTGGCAGCGTGACGGCACCGTGGCGATGGTGGTGGAGCCATTCCGGCAGGGCTTCGCTTAAGCACTTCAGAAAACCGATCTAGAGGAGAAATTATGCACTAGAGGAACGGGTAGCACGTGGCTGAAAATCAAGTGCAAAACCCCTAAAGCCTCTAGTATATGTAAGAGGAAGAGAGGAGGAGGCTTGGCCCAAGGTCCAAGCCATCTAGGCTTCGGCCGAACCAAGGAGGAGAGGAGGATTCCTCCTCCAATCCTAGTAGGACTAGGACTCCTCCTTATTTTGGTCTTTTTACCTTTTTCCACCTTTTTCTCTTTGGGCTTTTCTTCCCATCCACATGGGCCTTATGTGGGACTTCCACCATCCCACTAAGTGCTGGTATTCACTCTCCCACAGCCCATGTAGCCTCTTGGGTCAAAATACCCCTCCCGTTGGTCTCCCGGTACACTACCAGCACTCCCGGTACACTACCGATCAGCCCGAAACTTTTCCGACAACCAAAATAGGACTTCCTATATATCAATCTTTACCTCCGGACCATTCTGAAGCTCCTCGTGACATCCAGGATCTCATCCGGGACTCCCAAGAACCATCAGTCACCACCATGCATAACTCTATACTACTGAAACGTCACCAAACCTTAAGTGTGCAGACCCTGTGGGTTCGAGAACTATGTAGACATGACCGAGACACCTCTACGGTCAATAACCAATAGTGGGAACTGGATGCCCATATTAGTTCCTACATATTCTACGAAGATCTTTATCGGTCAAACCTCTGTGTCAAGGATTCAGTTAATCCCGTATGATGTTCCCTTTGTTCTTCGGTATGTTACTTGCCCGAGATTCGATCGTTGGTATCTCCATACCTAGTTCAACCTCTTTACCGGAAAGTCTCTTTACTCATTCCGTAATACAAGATCCCGTGACTAACACTTAGCCACATTGCTTGCAAGCCTTATTGTGACGTTGTATTACTGAGTGGGCCCTGAGATACCTCTCCGTCACATGGAGTAACAAATCCCAGTTTTGATCCATGCTAACTCAACAGACACCCTCGGAGATACCTGTAGAGCACCTTTATAGTCACCCAGTTACGTTGCGACATTTGATACACACAAGGCACTCTTCCGATGTCCGTGAGTCACATGATCTCATGGTCATAGGAACATATACTTGACATGCAAAAAACAGTAGCAATAAACTGACACAATCATATGCTACGTTTGTAGTTTGGGTCTTGTCCATCACATCATTCTCCTAATGATGTGATCCCGTTATCAAATGACATCACATGTCAATGGCTAGGAAACCTTGACCATCTTTGATCAACGAGCTAGTTCACTAGAGGCATACTAGGGACAAAGTGTTGTCTATTTACCCACACATGTAATGTGTTTCCAATCAATACAATTATAGCATGGACAATAAACGATTATCATGAACAAGGAAATATAATAATAAACACTTTATTTATTGCCTCTAGGGCATATTTCCAACACTTAGGAACCCAAATACACAATTTAATGTACTCATAAGAAGAACCAACATATTTGGCATAAACATGCCCATCACTAGCACGACACAAAACATAAGAGGGGTTAAAGTCGCCGGTCTTGTTGGGGTGGGTGGTCTTGCCCTTCTTGGCATTACCAACGACAACTTTGTCTTTCCTCTTCTCATGAGGACCATTTCCTGCTCTTACAAAGTTCCTTGAGCGGTGGAACTTCCTTGGTGCTCACCTTCTTCTTGCTGTTGTTTTTAGGGGCAAACCCAACTCCTTCTTTTGCCACAACTTCCTTCTGATTACTCAAAAGGTCATTGAGCGTCTTCTCACCTTTGATACACATCACCAAACCCTTTTCAAGCTGATCTTTTAGCTTAGCATTTTCCTCCACAAGATGTGCATGCTCACAACACGGGTTAGAAGCAAATGCATTATCAATTAGAACAAAAGGAGGAGACGTGGAAATTTCCTTAGTGAGTTTAACTTGGAGTTTATCATGCTTCTCCTTAAGACATGCATGAGCACACTTCAATGCATTGTGAGCATTGTCAAGTGTGTCAAGCTCAACCTTGATTTGATCATAGCCAACCCCAAGTGCAACCTTTTTCGACTTGAGCACACGGTTAAGAATAATAGCATGATCATGATCTTTATGTAATTTAGAAAGATCATCATTTTGTGACTCCTCAAGAGTCATACAAAGACCTCGCTCTTTTTTTTGACAAGTTAAAATAGCAGGAGAGGCTCCTACTATTGCTATATTAAAAGAGGATAGTTACAAAGGGTTTTACATAGCCATGTAGAGTAGGCAAATGAGAAAGCAGAAGATGAAGTAGGTTGAGCTAGAGAGGTTACAAAGGGGGCAAATTTACAACCGGACAGTTGGGAGAAGTCTATCTAGGAAGGCAGAATCATCAGCTTTAAGTCTGAATCGCAGGATTTCCAAGTCTGTCTTCAGCATCCGAAACCAGTCCTGTTGCGTTACCATCACACCATCAAAAACCTTTCGGTTGCGTTGTTTCCGGATATTCCACGTGACCAATATGTCTATTTCCTTAAATAGGGATTTAGTCCATCTTTTTTCCATAACATCGACTTGCACCTGTATGTCCAGAGACATATCCCAAGTGATGCCAAGTTTCCCCCAGCAGGCAGTTGCAAAGGGGCATTGGTAGAAAAGGTGGTCATCAGTTTCCAGCAGACCTCCATCACACAACACACAGGAGTGGTCTTCGCCTATATTGAAGTGTCTTCTCACCAGTAAATCTTGAGTGCTTAGCCTATCCATTCTCTGCATCCAAGCAAACACTTTGTGTCTGAGAATGCATTTTGTTTTCCATATGGTTGATATGTAGGAGGGAGCATGTTCCTCTCTAAACAGGTATCGGTAGAAACTCTTTGGCTTGAAGTGCACCTCTCCCCAACAGTATATCCATTCATCAGCCTTCAAGGGGTCCAAGGTCATCATGTTAATGGTGATAATCAAATCTTCCAATTCCAACTGTGCTTCACGTGATAATGGTAGGTGGAAGTGGGAAGCCAGGTCTGCATCCATCACGAACTGGTCTAGAGACACATCCTCATTGGTAGCATAGGAGAGTAAATGTTCATGTGAATTTGCTAAGACATTTTCGTTATGCCACTGGTCCTTCCAAAGTAAGACGGTATCACCCGAGTTTGGGATCCAAGTTGTAATCCCTCTAAAGATGTCAGAGAAGGACATGATATCTCTATACAAAAACGATCAAACTGGCATTGCATGTGGGCGTGTTGTATCGTAGTATGCGTTCCAGACCAACATTACCCTAGGAGTGTCCACCTTATGGTAGAATTTATGCAGAAATTTCAACAACAGAGCCTTGTTCTGTAGCTTCAGGTTTATGATACCAAGGCCCCCTTTATCCTTCTGTTTGCACACTAGCCCCCATGCTGCCAGGGAGTGTGTTTTTGCATCTCTGTCCACCACTTTTCTCCATACACAGTGCCTACGAGCTCTATCAAATATGTCAATGATTTTCATGGGCAACCTTATCATGCACATAGCAAACAATAGGAGTGATGATAAAGCTGAGTTGATGAATTGCACCCTTTCCCCATATGAAAGCCAGATAGCCATGCTTGTCAGTCTACGTTCAATCCTGTCGACAAGCGGCATCAGATCCCTCACCGATGGTCTTGAAGTGCCCATCGGAACTCCGAGATAAGTGAAAGGCATCGATCCCACCTGGCATCCAAGCAATGAAGCCAATTCATTGATAGGCATTAGTTGTGATTTGGAGTAGTTTATCTTGAGAACCGTGACATTAGCATAGGCACCCAGTTGTTGTTTAATAACCCTAATTTCCGAGCTCTTTGCAGGGAGGATGAGCAATGTATCATCGGCATATTGGATCACCGGATACATCTCCGAGGCAGGTTGTTCAATTGGCAATGATAGGTGTCCCTTCGACCAAGCTGCATTAACCATTGATTGTAGAAGATCCACCACTAAGACAAACAACAGGGGGGAATGGATCACCCTATCGAACTCCCCTTTTGCATTGAAATTCCTTACTCGGGACTACATTCAGTAAGATCGACGAAGATCCTGAATTTAAAATCATTTCAACCGAAGAACACCACTTGTCATCAAAGCCCTTGCATCTCATCATTTTGAGTATGAAGGAATGGTCCATTGTATCAAAAGCTTTAGCGAAGTCCAACTTGAGGACCATAATTTCCTTACCTGATTGTTTGCATTGGTGTAAAAATTCATAAGCCCATGCCAGACAATCTTGGATAGTTCGGGACCTTATGAAGACATATTGGTTACAATGCACAATATTTAAGATGCAACCTTGCAATCTTTCGGCCAATAGCATTGTGAGAACTTTAAGAACAAAGTTGAGTGAAGATATTGGTCGGAAATCATTTACCGTCTCTAGTGAGCTGGTTTTTGGAATGAGAGTAATCAAGGATGTGTTTAAACATTTGAGATGAATTTTTCCTTCCTAGAAGTCATGGCAAAGTTGATAAAAATCCTATTTAATAACATCCCAACAAACTTTGAGGAACAAACCATTGAATCCATCAGGTCCAAGCGCCCTATCCGAAGGGATATTTTTGATAACATTGTCTATTTAGCCTCAAGAGAAATAGATAGATTCGCTATCTCGTCAGCATAATCACGACTATGGCCTCTCGACTCCTCAAGATATTCTTCTTGAGACTCAATAGTGTCATTGGAATCACCAAGTTGTTCCAAGAGAGCAACGAAGTGCTTCTTGGACTCTCCCTTGAGTTTACACAAGAATTTGTCAAAGTCATTTTTATCCTCTTTTGCCTCCTCAAGTTCATCCACACATTCTAACAAAGACGGAGTGCAAGAAATAGAAGTCTTAATGTTTGAGGTTTTGGAGTTGGAGATTACCTTGGTGATACCTTTAGCCATGAGGCACCTCGCGACGATGTTCTCATTGGGGGCGTCGAAGAGTCACACCTTTGTTGGAGTAGAGGAAGCAATTTCCACAGATGCCATTTCCATTCCTTCATCGCTTGTGTCTTCGCCATCAACATCATCATCCAAGGCATACTCTTCTTGAGCCATCAATACTTTGTGAGGAGCCTTCTTGGTGAAGTTGGTTTTGTTGAGGAAGGACTTGGCCTTATCTTTGCGAATGATCTTGCCACCATTGTGTTCCCTCTTTGCATATGGGCAATCCACCACAAAGTGACTCACATTACCACAGTTGTATCATGTTCTCACACGTTGCTTGCCCTTTGACCCATTTGAGTTGTTCGTGGAGAAGTTGGGCCTTGTGTTTCTCTTGTTGCCACAAAATTGCCTGGACGCAAGAGCCCTATGCTCATGATAGGCATATTTGGTGTCCTCGGGGCAACCCTCTTCTTCTTCTTCTTCTTCCTCTTGACTGGCCTTGGCCTTTAAAGCAAGGTTGGGGGAAGATCTCTTTGACCGTTGCACGTGGGCGAGAGCATTGTCAGTTGTCGTGTTTAGGATGTTCATTACAATAAATTCATCCAACACATCACCAGAGGACAAGGTGTGAAAGTCCAGTCTTTGACGGATGACAGCGGACATGGCCTTGTTGTAGGGCATGATGGCCTTCGGAAACTTACGCTTGATCCAAGTATCATCCACATCCTTGCTGACATGATCTTTGAGGGCAACGGAGAGAGCAGTCACCCTTCTGTAGAGCTCATGAGGTTCCTCATCGTCTGTCATTACAAACTCATCAGACTGATCAAGGACAACTTCACAGTTTGACCGTTGAATGCTTGAGATGCCCTTGTACATGGAGACAATGTGTTCCCAACACTCTTTGGCAATAGTGAAAGGACGCAGGTGAGGTAGGTATTCAGAGGGAACATCAGCTTGGAGTATGAACAAGGCAGAAGAATTTAGTTGTTTATGCGCTTGTTCTCTTGGAGTGAGGTTGCATGTATCACGAGGGTAGTATCCTTCTTCAATGACTCTCATGTGATGAATTGAGCAGTGATCTAAATTAGACTTGATACTGAAAACCCAGTTAGCAAAATCATTCTTAACAAGTTTAGGAGGAGGACCGTGATTAACTATGTGAGGTGGATGCACCGGTCCTCCAAGAACACACGAGGGGAAACTGAGGCAAAGCTCCCTGACCCATTAATTCCTTGAGAGCGATTATCCTTATCAGTACTAGCCCCCTCCTTACTGGAGTTGACATCCGATGTCGAGTTAGTGGTATTAACCACTTGAACCGCATCGGTGGAAAGTTTAAGATTATCAAGGAATTCTTTGAACATTGATTTGACCTCGGTCATTACGGAAGATTTGAGATAGGAGATGGCCTCATTCAAATCCTCACGAGAGACCGTGTTCACTCCAACGGCCTCGGGAAGTTCTCCCACACAAGCCTCTTCGCCAGCCATACTCTTCGGGTGGTGAAACCCTTAATAAAGAGAAGTGGCTCTGATACCAGTTGAAAGGATCGATATGGTTGACTAGAGGGGGGGCTGAATAGGCAGCTAACACTATTTAACTTTTCTTTAACAATTTAGGCTTAACAACAAGTAGGTTGGCTAGATGTGCAACTAGGTGAGCAACCTATATGATGCTAATCATAGTAACCACACGAGCAAGCAAGGGATACAACACAATAATAACTTGCAAGAAGTAAAGGCAAGAGATAACCAAAAGTGGAGCCGGTGAAGACGAGGATGTGTTACCGAAGTTTCTTCCCTTGTGAGGATGTATGTCTCCGTTGGAGCGGTGTGGAGGCACAATTCTCCCCAAGAAGCCACTAGGGCCACCATATTCTCCTCACACCCTCACACAATGCAAGACGCCATGATTCCACTATTGGTGCCCTTGAAGGCGGTGACTGAACCTTTACAAACAAGGTTGGGGCTATCTCCACAACTTAATTGCAGGTTCCCAACGACACCACGAAGCTTCACCATAATGGAATGTTGCTCCGA
The DNA here is from genome assembly GCA_022496015.1 of Hordeum marinum. Classification (NCBI taxonomy): domain Eukaryota; kingdom Viridiplantae; phylum Streptophyta; class Magnoliopsida; order Poales; family Poaceae; genus Hordeum; species Hordeum marinum. The sequence goes on from CM039674.1 coordinate 34,277,254, forward strand.
GGTGACCTCAACCATCTAGGGTGCTCAAACACCCAAGAGTATCAAGATCCACAAGGGATTAGTGGGGGAATCAAATTTCTCTTGGTGGAAGTGTATATCGGGGCCTTCTCAACCAATCCCTAGAAAATTAACAAGTTTGATTGGCTAGGGAGAGAGATTGGGCGAAAATGGAGGTTTGAGCAAAAATGGAGCTTAGGAAAGGAAGAGGTGGTCTTCTTGGGGAAGAAGACCTCCTTTATATAGTGGACAGGAGGATCCAACTATTATCCCCACACTCAGCCCGCGCGCTGTGGTACTACCGCAAATGAGCCATGGTACTACCACAAGCGGTTGCGGTACTACTGCTGCAGGGTGCGGTACTACCGTTTGCACGGTAGTGACCAGATGTAGGTCGATTGCACTAGGTAGCCAGCGGTAGAACCGCCGGAACAGTACTACTGCAAGCCCATACGATACTACCGCATGGTCGGTAACAATCTGGCACAGGAGATGCACGGAAGTAAAAAATTACTTCCATGCCTACCTCCGCTGAGGTCAGGGTTGCGCAAAAGTCCGGCACAGTAGTACCGGAAACAAATCGTGGTACTACCGCAGGAGGGCAGATGTAAAAATTTACATCCACACCTACTACTGCAAGCGGGTGGACGTAAAAAAATTTAAATCCGTGCCTACTACCGCACTAGGGCTAAGGACAGCGGTACTATCGTTCCTCCGAGCGGTACGACCGCGGGCCCCTGCGGTACTACCGCTACCATGAGCGGTACTACCGCTAGCCAGTGAAAGCTAGCACCATGAAGCCTTCACTTTGCACATATAAGGAAAACGGATTGGAGATCCATTGAAGTGAAAGAAAGGTGGCGCAATAGAATAGATGTGTACGTGTTGATTCCACCCAAACCTTTCTGAAGTGGACCCCCTCTTAATAGTATGGCTTTCCTATGACTCAAATCCACCTAAAGGAAACGTAGAGAACAACCATCTTCGATAAACTCCGAGGGGCACCGAATCGTTTTGAGCCTAGATATGAGATATCTGAAATGCTCAATGCACAAGATTAGTCCGCATAAGCATTGTCATCAATCACCAAAACCACTTAGGTAGAAATATGCCCTTACACTAACCCCATGTGAGGGAGTCCTGGATTAAGGTGTCCTCGGATGGCCGACCTGTTTCCCATGGGTCGGACTATATGGGCCACAAAGTGATCATTGGGTGATCAAGGGCCCTGTCGCCAGGATGGAAGCTTTGGGGACCGTGGCGTGTCCTCCAAGTTGACGATCGTAGTTAGCCATGTTATTCTCTTCGGCATGTAACCGACCATGTGTAAACCCTAGGTACCCTCGGCGTCTATATAAGTTGCAGGATTTTAGGTTGTAGACATAGGACAACTCATCTAGGGTTAGTGATACGTCTCCAATGTACCTACTTTTCCAAAATCTTTTGCCCTTGTTTTGGACTCTAATTTGCATGATTTGAATGGAACTAACCCGGACTGACGTTGTTTTCAGCAGAATTGCCTTGGTGTTGTTTTTGTGCACAAATAAAAGTTCTCGGATCACCCTGAAAATTTACGGAGAATATTTTTGGAATTAATAAAAAATACTGGCGCAAGAATTAACCAGAGGGGGGCCACCAGTAGGCCACAAGCCTGCTAGCCGCGGCCACCCCCTGGCCGCGTGGGGCAGACTTGTAGGCCCCTCATGGCTCATCCGACCTCCTCTCTAGCTTCATATAATTCTATTTATCAAGAAAAAATCATAGATAAGAGTTCATAGCGTTTCACGATACGGAGCTACCGCCATCGCCAGTTCTTCCTCGGGACACCAGATCTGGAGTCTGTTTGGGCTCCGCAGAGGCGACATCGACGCCTTCGTCATCACCAACCATCCTTCATCACCAATTCCATGATGATCCCCACCGTTCATGAGTAATCTCATCGTAGGCTTGCTGGACGGTGATGGGTTGGATGATATTTATCATGTAATCGAGTTAGTTTGGTTAGGGTTTGATCCCTAGTATCCACTATGTTCTGAGATTGATGTTGCTATGACTCTACTATGCTTAATGCTTGTCACTAGGGCCCGAGTGCCATGATTCCAGATCTGAACCTATCATGTTTTCATGAATATATGTGTGTTTTTGATCCTATCTTGCAATTTGTAGACACCTATTACGAGTTATGATCCGCATCCCCCAGGGTGACAATAACTGGGATTCTTTCCGGTGATTACCGTAGTTTGAGGAGTTCATGTATTCACTAAGTGCTATTGCTTTGGTCTGGTTCTATATTAAAAGGAGGCCTTAATATCCCTTAGTTTCCAATGGGACCCCGCTTCCATGGGAGGGTAGGACAAAAGGTGTCACGCAAGTTCTTTTCCATAAGCATGTATGACTATATATGGAATACATGCCTACATTACATTGATGAATTGGAGCTAGTTCTGTGTCACCCTATGTTATAATTGTTGCATGATGAATGCCATCCGAGATAATTATCCATCACTGATCCATTGCCTATGAGCTTTCCATATATTGATCTTTGTTCAGTTACTTTTCCGTTGCTACTGTTACAATCACTACAAATCTGCTACTATCACTTTGTCACCTTTACCGTTACTACCATATTACTTTGCTACTGAACACTTTGTTGAAGATATTAAGTCTTTCAAGTGTGGTTGAATTGACAACTTAGCTGCTAATACTCGAGAATATTCTTTGGCTCCCCTTGTGTCGAATCAATAAATTTGGGTTGAATACTCTACCCTCAAAAACTGTTGTGATCCCCTATACTTGTGGGTTATCAAGACCTTTTTCTGGCACTGTTGCTAGGGAGCATAGCTTTATTCTCTGAGTCACTTGGGATATATATCTGTTGATCACTATGAAGAATCTGAAAGATCCAAAAACCAAGATCTATCCCTCTACTATGAGGGGAGGTAAGGAACTGCCATCTAGCTCTACACTTGATTCACCTTCTGTTATGAGTAAGTTTGCGACACCACCACCTGCTAGTAATTTTGATATGTCGCAAGTAATTGATGATGCTACTTTTTCTATGCATGATGCTTATGATAATACTTTGTTTGATAATACTGTGCCACTGGGTGAATTTCTTGATGAACAAATTGCTAGAGCTAATGTTGAAACTGATAATATTGCTGAATCTGATGAAATTATTGAAACTGAACACTATAATTCACCTGCTAGACCTAGCTCTCCTAGACATGAATTGCTTGATATACCTGAAGGTTATGTTATGGAAGGAGAGGTAGCTAGGGACTTTCTTGCCTGTAATTATAGAGATGATCTTAATAAATTGCTTCGCGAGTGGAAGGAAAAATCTCTGAATGCTACAATGCAATATGATCCTAAGTTTGCTACTTCACCCATCTTTGTTACTGATAAGGATTATGAATTCTCTGTCGATCCTGAGTTAATTACTTTGGTTGAATCTGATCCTTTCCATGGTTATGAATCTGAAACTATTGTGGCACATCTTACCAAATTGAATGATATAGCCACCCTATTTACTCATGAGGAAAAAATTTGCTATTACTATATTCTTAAGTTGTTTCCTTTCTCATTAAAGAGTGATGCTAAGAAATGGTTTAATTCTCTTGCTCCTGGTTGTGTGCGTAGTCCCCATGACATGGTTTATTACTTCTCTGAAAAATATTTTCCTGCCCATAAGAAACAAGCTGCCTTGCAGGAAATATTTAACTTTGTGCAAATTGAAGAAGAGAGTATCCCACAAGCTTGGGGGAGGCTTCTCCAATTACTTAATGCTTTGCCTGATCATCCTCCTAAGAAAAATGAAATACCTGATATATTTTATAATGGACTAACTGGTGCTTCTAGGGACTACCTAGATAGTTGTGTCGGTTGTGTTTTCAGGGAACGAACCGTTGAACAAGCTGAATTACTATTGAATAATATATTGAGCAATGATAATGTTTGGACTATTCCCAAACCACCTCCAAAGCCAACTCCAAAGAAAAGAGCTATTATATTCCTCAGTCCTGAAGATATGCAAGAGGCAAAGAAATCTATGAAAGAAAAGGGTATTAAAGTTGAAGATGTTAAGAATCTACCACCTATTGAAGAAATACATGGTCTTGATAACCCGACACAGGTAGTAGAGGTAAATTCTCTCAGAAGATTTGATGGAAGAGATATCCCTTATAATAAGCCTGCTAGCCAATGCTTGGATGAATTTGATAATTTTATTATGAAGCAAGAAAATTTCAATGGATATGTTAGTAGACAATTGAAACACAATGCTTATATGCTTGATCACTTGGGTGATTATTTGAGTAGAACTGTCAATGATCTTAAGCTTATTAGTAAACATGCTTCCATGGTAACCACTCAAGTAGAACAAGTACTTAAGGCTCAAAATGATTTGCTTAATGAGACGATAGTAAAGACAATGAGCATTCTGTTAAACTTGTGACTAGAGGTGGTAGAATGACTCAGGAACCTTTGTATCCCGAGGGCCATCCTAGAAGAATTGAGCAAGATTCTCAGAGAGTTAATACTGATGCACCCATTCCTTCCAATAAGAGTTGGAAAAAGAATGATGATAGTACTTTGCATGCTACTAGTGAACCTATTATAGATACATCTGAGAATCCAAATGATATTTCTATTTCTGATGCTGAGACACAATCTAATGATGAATATGAACCTAGTGATAACATTAATAATGAAGTTCATGTTGATGCTCAACCTAGTAATGATAATGATGTGGAGATTGAACCTGCTAATGATCTTGATAACCCACAACATAAGAATAAAAGATATGATAAAAGAGACTTCATTGCTAGGAAACATGGTAGAGAAAGAGAACCATGGGTTCAGAAACCCATGCCCTTTCCTCCTAAACCATCCAAGAAAAAGGATGATGAGGACTTTGAGCGCTTTGCTGAAATGCTTAGACCTATCTTTTTACGTATGCGCTTAACTGATATTTTGAAAATGTCTCCTTATGCTAAGTATATGAAAGATATTGTGACAAATAAAAGAAAGATACTGGAAGCTGATATTTCCAACATGCTTGCTAATTATACTTTTAAAGGTGGAAGGCCTAAGAAACTAGGAGATCCCGGAGTACCTACTATACCATGCTCTATTAAAGGAAATTATGTTAAAACTGCTTTATGTGATCTTGGAGCTGGTGTTAGTGTTATGCCTTTCTCTTTATACCGTAGACTTGATTTGAATAAGTTGACACCTACCAAAATCTCTTTGCAAATGGCTGATAAATCAACTACTCTACCTATCGGTATTTGTGAGGATGTACCTGTCGTAGTTGCAAATGCTACTATCTTGACGGACTTTGTTATTCTTGATATTCCCGAGGATGACAGTATGTCGATCATCCTTGGTATACCCTTCTTGAATACTGCAGGGGCTGTTATTGATTGCAACAAGGGCAATGTCACTTTTCATATTAATGGTAATGAGCATACGGTACACTTTCCGAAGAAACAACCTCAAGTTCATAGTATCAACTCTATTGAAAAAATTCCAACAATTATTATTGGAGACTTTGAGTTCCCTCTTCCTACTGTCAAGAAGAAATATGATATACTTATTGTAGGGGAAATGCATATCCCCATTGAGGTAACTCAGTGTTATTCGAAAATTCTTCGGTTTCATGTCATTCGAAAGAAGATCGTCAATAAGACTTGATCAACCTTATTGATAGATTCCTTTTGAGGAGCATGACATGGATGAATTTAGAAAGCACAACTTCCTGCACCTAACTTTTACTTTCTATTACCAAGGTGAAATTAAGTAAAAATGCTATTATGTTTTTGTTTTTTGAGTTTTCCGTGCAATAGAAAAAATTACCTAAAAATAGAAGTTCCCAGAATCCCCTGGAAATTTAGTATGACTTTTTCTGGAATATTTAAGAATTTTTGACAGTGAGAATGCATCAGGGGGCTGAACCAATGGGCCACAAGCCTGCAGGGCACGGCCACCCACCTGGATGCGCTTAGCAAGCTTGTGGGTCCCACGTGGCCCCCTCCACTTATTCCAGCACCCATTCACTTCATCTTTCCCTAGAAAAAATCCCACCATTGCTCAAACACGTGTTCTAGCTCATCTTGCTGCCATTTTCGATCTCCTTGCTCAAAGCTCCATTTGCAAAACTGTTTAGGGGATTGCTCACTGGTATGTGACACCTCCAATGGTCCAATTAGTTTTTCTTCTAGTGCCTTATATATTGAAAATTTTTACTGCTGTGGTGACCTTGTTCTTGAGCTCGCATGTCAAAATTTTAAGGTCCCAAGTAATTTTGATGCATGATGTGGTCTCTAGGCACTTGAGGGAGTAGTTTCTATGAGTTTTGTTGAGTTTTCTGCACCTTTGTTTTCATTCACTAAAAATTTCAGAATTTTTCAGAAATGTTGAGAAGGTTGCTAAGAGGATCTTCAAGCCGGGGTTCTAAGGGACATGAGAATGAAATGAAGGAGAAACCCAAATACAATCTTCCTCGCGTCGTAGAGATCCAAACATGTGAATGGTCGTGTGACACATTCTTGAGGGCGGCTGGAATATATGAAGATTTCTATTATTTGGCCAGGAATGCAGGCATCATCGACTTCCTCAACGATAAGTGTGACCAGTACCTCTTGCTCACTAATACCTTTGTGCAAATTTTTCACTTTCATCCTAGGGAAGACCCTCCTACAGTAGAATTTCATTTATATGATGTGCCTAAGAAAATGAATCTTTATGATTTTTGCAAAGTTTGGAAGATACCCTATGAGAGCAGCATCAGGGAACCACGTCCTTGAGACATGGAAGATTGTATTGCCTTCGTCACTATAGGAGAAGAGAGAGGCGTGTCAAAGGAAAGAGCGGCTAGTTTACATTTTCCTGTGCTATGCTAGTATTCATTATTTGCGGGAAGATGTTTAGTTGGTCACTGGTAGAGTGGTAGCCTTAGTGCTCCTGACCTCGCTATTTTGCGCCATGCTCTACTTGTTGATAGAACTTTTAGTCTAGGCGCATTGGTGGCCCAATGGTTGAACACCAACCGTTCGAAGGGGCCCATATTCAGAGGAATCTATGCATCTCGTTTAGCTAAACAGTTTGAGATACCCATTAGGCTTCACGAGAAAGATGAAAACCCAATACCCGCGAAGTTTTTAGATTATGACCATATGGTAGCCCATGATTTTATTAAGAAGAATGATGATAGGAGGCTTCTTTACAATTTAGTATTTAGTCAGGGTACTTGTGAGATTATTACTCTGCCTCCTTCTTCTTTGTTCGATATTCATTTAGGCAGGTACACTGTTATGCCCGATGACATCTACCAATATTGGGGTTTGGAGCAACCCCCAGCACCTGAGCCAGCACCGGCTCTGGATCCATATCAGACCCCGGTTTTTCAGTGCGAGCCACAAAAGATCGCTAATCAGTGGAACCCTCAGTGTCCTCCGGAGTACCCCGGAGAAGGTTATTTCCAACCATGGCCCTAGACCAACTTAGGCCAAAAGCCTAAGCTTGGGCGAGTACGTATTTCTCACCGACATTACATTCATGTTCACACACTTATTTCAGTTGTCGGTGTTCATACTTTTTCATTGTACTATCCATGGTAGTTTATATTCTTGTTTTGCTTTCTTCTGGTGTGTTTAATTAACTTTGAGAAAAATACAAAAAATTAGTTCTAGGTTTATTTCCTAGTTGCTTAGTTGTATCATTAAAGACAAAACCCACAAAGATTTCTCGTTCTTCCTTTTGCTTGTTGGGAGCTTTCCCGTGTAAATAATTTTCCTTTCTTTTCTTTGGGTTGTAAGGAGAAGACCATGATGATGTGTTGAGTGGCTCTCATATGCATTATTGTTTATCTTACAAAGAGCCCATATTGCCTTGTCTTCTCCTTTGGTTTATTGTTTGCAGATTCCAGCTTAGTCCAATGCACGTGCACTCTTATTATTAGTCACATTGTTCAGTCATGCAAGTGAAAGGCAATAATGACGATATTTGATGAAAAGACTGAGATGGAGAAAAGCTCGTATGAAATCGACCTATGTTGCTTTTGTACATATGATTAGCTCATCGTTCCTAATTCAGTACATTATGGGTTGAACATGTTTGCAATAAAAATTAGAGATTATAGTTATTCATGCCATGCTTAATTAGCTAAGAGTGGATAATGGTTCGTCTTGAGTGCCAACATGCGCATTAAAATGGTTGTGATATAGTATGATAGAATGGTATGCTCCTCTGGATGATTCAAGTGGCTTGACTTGGCACATGTCGTTCACGCATGTAATTGAAAAAATCAACATAGCCTCCACGATATTTATGTTCATAGTGAATTATATCCTACTCATGCTTGCATTCAATGTTGGTTAATCTCAAGGCATGTTGATGACTGTGTCGCTCTCTAGTTGGTCGCTCCCCAGTCTTTTGCTAGCCTTCACTTGTACTAAGCGGGAATACTGCTTGCGCATCCATATCAATAAACCCAAGGTTGTTCCATATGAGTCCACCATATCTACCTATATGCGGTATTTACCTGCCGTTCCAAGTAAATTTGCATGTGCTAAACTTTAAAACTTCAAATAAACCTTCTGTTTTGTATGCCCAAATCACTCATGTGGCGACTTGGGGCTGTCAGTATCTTCCATGCTATGTGGGTTATTCTCACGATATGTGTTGATTCACTATCATTCACGAGAAAGTGGCTGGTAATCGGGATTCCCAGTTCCATGCTCGAAATAAAAAGAAAAATATAATCAAACAAAACTCCCCTAGGAATGTGTTTGTATGGACGGTACCCGTGAATTCGGCCCATCATGGAGTGTGACTAATTGGTGGAGGGGGAGTAAAACCTTTACCATTTTGTTTAGGAACCGCCTATAATGTATCTAACATGGAAGATATTGAAAACCTATTGGTCGTTATGTGAGCAACGAAAGCATACCGCTCCAAAATCATTACCTATCTCTGTTTTAAAAGCTTGAGCTCTGGCACCTCTGCAAATCAATGCTTCCTTCTGCGAAGGGCTTATCTATTTACTTTATTGTTGAGTCATCATCCTCTTATAAAAGGCACCAGTTAGGGAGCACCATTGTCTTTTGTATGCCTTGCTATTAATTGATGTTGAGTATGAGCATGATTGGATCTCTCTCATCATGAATTACAATGTTTACTCAGTCCTTGTTCTTCGGTGGCGCTCTGCATTTATGTTTTGTGGTCTCGGAAAGGGCTAGCGAGATACCATTATGTCATATTGTATCATGATAGTTTTGATAAATTATTGTCATCCGAGACTTGTTATTATTGCTCGCTAGTTGGTTATGCCATTGACATGAGTAAATGTGAGACCTAAATGTTATTGTGAATGTGGTTAGTTTATAATCTTTGCTGAAAATCTGAACATAAGTTAGACATATTTACAACAGCAAGATCAAACCGAGTTTGTAGACGTTTTTCTTTATCACTTTCAGTTTATCAACTGAATTGCTTAAGGACAAGAAAAGGTTTAAGCTTGGGGGAATTGATATGTCTCCAACGTATCTACTTTTCCAAAATCTTTGCCCCTTGTTTTGGACTCTAATTTGCATGATTTGAATGGAACTAACCCGGACTGGCGTTGTTTTCAGCAGAATTGCCTTGGTGTTGTTTTTCTGCAGAAATAAAAGTTCTCGAATCGCCCTGAAAATTTACGGAGAATATTTTTGGAATTAATAAAAAATACTAGCGCAAGAATTAACCAGAGGGGGCCACCAACAGGCCACAAGCCTGCTAGCCGCGGCCACCCCCTGGTCGCGAGGGGCAGGCTTGTGGGCCCCTCGTGGCTCCTCTGACCTCCTCTCCAGCTCCATACAACCCTATTTGTCAAGAAAAAAACAAATAGAAGAGTTCATCACGTTTCACGATACAGAGCTGCCGCCATCGCCACTTCTTCCTTGGGAGACCAGATCTAGAGTCCGTTTTGGGCTCCGGAGAGGGGAAATCGATGCCTTCGTCATCACCAACCATCCTTCATCACCAATTCATGATGCTCCCCACCGTTCGTGAGTAATCTCATCGTAGGCTTGCTAGACGGTGATGGGTTGGATGAGATTTATCATGTGATCGAGTTAGTTTGGTTAGGGTTTGATCCCTAGTATCCACTATGTTCTGAGATTGATGTTGTTATGACTTTGCTATGCTTAATGCTTGTCACTAGGGCCTGAGTGTCATGATTTCAGATCTGAACCTATTATGTTTTCATGAATATATGTGTGTTCTTGATCCTATCTTGCAAGTTGTAGACATCTATTACGAGTTATGATCTGCATCCCCCAGGGTGACAATAACTGGGATTCTTTTCGGTGATTACTGTAGTTTGAGGAGTTCATGTATTCACTAAGTGCTAATGCTTTGGTCTGGTTCTCTATTAAAAGGAGGCCTTAATATCCCTTAGTTTCCAATGGGACCCCGCTGCCACGGGAGGGTAGTACAAAAGATGTCATGCAAGTTCTTTTCCATAAGCATGTATGACTATATATGGAATACATGCCTATATTACATTGATGAATTGGAGCTAGTTCTGTGTCACCCTATGTTATAACTGTTGCATGATGAATGCCATCCAACATAATTATCCATCACTGATCCATTGCCTATGAGCTTTCCATATATCGATCTTTGTTTAGTTAATTTTCCGTTGCTACTGTTACAATCACTACAAATCTGCTACTATCACTTTGCCACCTTTACCGTTACTACCATATTACTTTGCTACTGAACACTTTGCTGCAGATATTAAGTCTTTCAGGTGTGGTTGAATTTACAACTCAGCTTCTAATACTCGAGAATATTCTTTGGCTCCCCTTGTGTCGAATCAATAAATTTGGCTTGAATAATCTACCCTCGAAAACTGTTGCGATCCCCTATACTTGTGGGTTATCAGTTAGCTACTCGATCTCGAGGTAGATCAACTCTATAACCCCCATATCATCAATACAATCAAGCAAGACATAGGGTATTACCTCCATAGGAGTGCCTGAACCTGGGTAAAACCTTGTTCCCTTCGTCTCCTGTTACAATCAATTCTACTCTCATAGCTCGGGACCCCCTACTCGAGATCCGCCGGTTTTCACAATGACATTGGTGCTTTCATTGAGAGTTCCACTATGATAATCGAAGGAATTTATGGCTCACCTCTTCACAAGCAACGAGATCTACATCCAAGGGATTCTTACCCCCGATTAGACTCTCACAGGCGGCGGCATCTTATCACAAGCCAACCTGATCGGCCACCTTGGCCAGATTGGAAACTTCTCCCCCGATCAGAGAATCAAGTTTGGAACCTTAGAGTTCGTCACTGATTCACGAGGAGTACTCGTCCTGATGGAACCTTCGACCCTTGAGGAGGAGCCTCTAAGTCTCAACGCCTCAATGCCGAATACATTGGGCCTCACCCCTAACGGAGTCGTCACCCCCGGGCGATCTAGAACGCCCAATCCAGCCGATGTGACCGGATCCACCATGGCTAGACAGAACACGGAGCAGCTTTCGCGTAGCTCTGGAACTGCCACGCCGCATATTGACTCCACTCAGCTTAGCGACACGCATCCTACCATCGCCTTGTTCTTAAACGAGCTGTTCGATCGGATTGAAACCATGTGTATGTCAGATGACCAGGTTCCGATCTATGACCGGCTCGGGATTAAGCCCTATGATAGGGAGATTTGCGTTCCCACGGTCACCCACCTCGTCGCTACCATTGAGTGTCCGACGAAGGACTCGTCCCAACAACCGGAATTGAAAACAGTCTACACCTCGATCTCTGATCACCGAGGCTTCATCGGCGAACCATATGTAGGAATTCATTCTAAAATCGGACCATCATCGGTCCAAGATCTATCACATAGTTCGGAGTCTGTGATTCCGAAACCCAATGTGGCGTGGAGTCAAAAAATTTCCCACCCACCACCCAAGACGATCATCCCAATATCGCACCAAAGCCCGTGTCTTCGGACTTTCGGGATATTAAACAACTACCAGGAGAATCAGTCTGTCAGTTTTGGGCCAGACACCTACTCGCTAGAAGTAGAGAAAAAGGTCTTAGTGACCAAAAGATAATGGCAATTTTCAGTCGCAATTTCCATGATGAAGGGATCCTTAATGCCCTGGCTCGCCGACACGTTCGTTACTTCTTTGAGCTATCCGATTTGGTACAAAAATACTGTGCCATGGAAAGCGCTTGGCAATCCGAACGGTTATTTTCGGAACCCACTTTTGTTGGAAATATGCCCTAGAGGCAATAATAAATTGGTTATTATCATATTTCCTTGTTCATGATAATTGTTTATTATCCATGCTATAATTTGGTTGATCGGAAACTCAGATACATGTGTGGATACATAGACAACACCATGTCCCTAGTATGCCTCTAATAGACTAGCTCGTTGATCAAAGCTGGCTATGGTTTCCTAGTCATGGACATGAGATGTCATTTGATAGCGGGATCGCATCATTAGGAGAATGATGTGATGGAAAAGACCCAAACTACAAACGTAGCATATGATCGTGTCAGTTTATTGCCATTGTTTTCTGCTTGTCAAGTATTTGTACCTATGACCATGAGATCATGCAACTCACTGACACCAGAGGAGTACCTTCTGTGTATCAAACATCGCAACGCAACTAGGTGCCTATAAAGGTGATCTACAGGTATCCCCGAGGGTGTCTGTTCGGTTGGCATGGATCAAGACTGGGACTTGTTACTCCGTGTGACACAGAGGTATCTCAGGGCCCACTCGGTAATACAACATCACAATAAGCTTTGCAAGCAATGTGACTAAGTCTTAGTCACGGGATCTTGTATTACGGAACAAGTAAAGAGACTTGCCGGTAACAAGGTTGAACTAGGTATGGAGATACCGACGATAGAATCTCGGGCAAGCAACATACCGAAGAACAAAGGGAACATCATACGGGATTAACTGAATCCTTGACATAGAGGTTCGACCGATAAAGATCTTCGTAGAATATGTAGGAACCAATATGGGCATCCAGGTCCCACTATTAATTATTGACCGTAGAGGTGTCTTGGTCATGTCTACATAGTTCTCGAACCCGCAGGGTCTGCACACTTAAGGTTTGGTGACGTTTCGGTAGTATAGAGTTATGTATGGTGGTGACCAAAGGTTGCTCGGAGTCCCGTATGATATCCCGGATGTCACGAGGATCTCCTTAATGGTCCAGAGGTAAAGATTGATATATAGGAAGTCTTGTTTTGGTCGCCGGAAAAGTTTCGGGCTCATCGGTAGTGTACCGGGAGTGCCGGTAGTGTACTGGGGGGCCATCGGGAGAGGTATTTCAACCCACGAGGCTACATGGGCTATGGGAGGAGGTAAACCAGCCCCTGGTGGGCTGGCCGAGGCCTCCTCTAAGGGCCCATGCGGCTGGAGTGGTTTGAGAAGGAAAAAAATCCAAAGGTGGAGAGGTGGAAAGAGTTTCCAAGTGGAAAGGAGGAATCCTACTCCTAATAGGATTGGTGTAGGACTCCTCCACCTCCAAATTGGACCAAACTTTGAGGGTTTGAGGCTGCCTCCTCCCCTCCCTCCCTCCTATATATACTAGAGGATTTAGAGGAAAAATCTTACCCTAATAGCCACGTGCTACCTCTCCTCTAGATCGCAGTTTCTCCTCTAGATCGGTTTTCAGCGGTGCTTAGGCGAAGCCCTGCTGCAATAGCTCCACCACCATCACTGCAATGCCGTCGCGCTGCCGGAGAACTCATCTACCTCTCTGCTCCCTCTTGCTGGATCAAGAAGGCAGAGATCGTCATCGAGCTGTACGTGTGCTGAACGCGGAGGTGCCGTCCGTTCGGTGCTAGATCGGAAGGACCGTGATCAAGATCGCGAGACGGATCGTGATGAGATCACGGGACGGATCGCGATGACTTCGCAGGACGGATCGTGGTTGGATCGCTAGATGGATTGTGATGAGATTGCGGGATGCTCGGCGATTTGAATCGCGAAGACGTTCGACTACACCAACCGTGTTTCTTAACGCTTCCCGCTTAGCAATCTACAAGGGTATGTAGATCCACTCTCCCTCTCGTAGATGCTCATCACCAAGGATAGATCTTGCGTGTGCATAGGAAATTTTTTGTTTCCCATGCAACCTTCCGCAACCGTGGTATCAGAGCTAGGTCTATGTGTAGATGAGATCTCGAGTAGAACACAAAGAGTTTGTGGGCTTTGATGCTTAGATTGCTTCCTCCCTTGGTCATGTTTTGGTTCAGCGGTATTGTGGGATGAAGTGGCCCGGACCATCGACTGGCATGTAACCTCGTTGCACAAAGATGGCTGGCGGGTGTCTGTTTCTCCTACTTTAGTTGGATCGGATTCGACAAAGGCGGTCCTTGAGAAGGTTGAAAAGCAACTTATGTATCACCGTTGTGCTTTTTGCGTAGGTGAGAATTGTTCTTTCTAGATACCCGTAGCAGCCACGTAAAACATGCAACAATAATTAGAGGACGTCTCACTTGTTTTTGCAGGGCATGTTGTGATGTGATATGGCCAATTACATGATGAGATATATGTGATGTATGAGATGATCATGCATTGTATAGAATATCACGACTTGCATGTCGATGAGTACGGCAACCGGCAGGAGCCATAGTGTTGTCTTTAATTATTGTATGACCTGCGTGTCAATCATTAAGTGTTATGTAATGCTTTACTTTATCGCTAAACGGTAGCAATAGTAGTAGAAGCATGATGGGCGTGAAAACCCCGATGACGACACGTTGATGGAGATCAAGATGATAAAGATCATGGTGTCATGCCGGTGACGATGGGGATCATGTCGGTGCTTTCAAGATGGATATCAAAAGCACAAGTTCATGGCCATATCATGTCACTTATGATTTGCATGTGACGTTAATCCTTTTATGCACCTTGTTTTTCTTAGGGCGACGGAAGCATTATAAGGTGATCCCTCACTCAAATTTCAATATAAATTGTGTTCTCCTCAAGTGTGCACCGTTGCGAAAGTTAGTCGTGTTGAGACACCACGTGATGATCGGGTGTGATAGACTCTACGTTCACATACAACGCGTGCACGCCAGTGTTGCACATGCAGAACACTTGGGTTAAACTTGACGAGCCTAGCATGTACAGACATGGCCTCAGAACACAAGAGACTGAAAGGTCGAACATGAGTCATATAGTAGATATGATCAACATGATAATGGTCACCATTGAAACCACCTCAACTCACGTGATGATAGGACTTGAGTTGGTGAATTTGGATCATGTATCACTCGAATGACCGGAGGGATGTCAATTTGAGTAGGAGTTCTTTAGTAATATGATTAATTGAACTAATTATCGTGAACATAGTCAATAGTCTCTTTGCAAATTATGTTGTAGATTACTTGCTCGCGTTGTAGCTCCCTTGAATTTTTATATGTTCCTAGATAAATAGAGTTGAAAGATGATGGTAGCAATATTGCGTACTGGGTCCGTTATCTGAGGATTGTCCTCATTGCTGCACAGAAGGCTTATCTCCTTAATGCACCGCTCGGTGCGCCAACCCCTCTAGCATCGTCTATAGATGTTGTGAACATCTGACGGGCACGTTTTGATGACTACTTGATAGTTTAGTGCATCATGCATGATGGCTTAGAATTGAGGCTCCGAAACGTTTTGAACGTCACGGAACATATGAGATGTTCTAAGAGCTGAAATTAGGATCTCAGGCTCGTGCCCATGTTGCGAGAAATGAGATCTCCAACAAGATTCTTTGCCTGCAAGATGAAGGAGAATAGCTCAATCGTTGAGCATGTGCTCAGATTGTCTGGGTGCTACAATCGCTTGACTCGAGTGGGAGTTGATCTTCCAGATAAGATAGTGATTGATACAGTTCTCCAAGTCACTGTCACTAAGCTACTAGAACTTGGTGATGAACTATAAAATGCCAAGGATAGAAAAAAATGATCCCTGAGTTGTTCGCGATGTTTGACACCGCGAAGGTAGACATCAAGAAGGAGCATCAAGTGTTGATGGTTAGTTAAACCACTAGTTTCGATAAGGGCAGGAGCAAGGAGGGAAACTTCATGGATAGCAAGTCAGTTGCTGCTCTAGTGAAGCAACCCAAACTTGAACCCAAACCCAAGACTAAGTGCTTCGATTATGAGGAGAGCGGTCGCTGAAGCAAAACAACCCTAGATACTTGGTAGATAAGAAGGCTGGCAACGTCGACAGAAGTATATTTGATATACGTGTGATTGATGTGTACCTTGCTAGTACTCCTAGTAGCACCTGGGTATTGAATACCGGTTCGATTGTTAAATGTTAGTAACTCAAAATAAAAGCTATGGAATAAACGGAGAACTAGCTAAGGGTGAGATGACGATGTGTGTTGGAATTGTTTCCAAGGTTGATGTGATCAACATCGCACGCTCTCTCTACCTTCGGGATTAGTGACGAACCTAAATAAATGTTAGTTGGTGTTTTGCGTTGAGCATGAATGTGATTAGATCGTGTATATTGCAACACGGTTATTCATTTAAGTTAAAGAATAATTATTATTCTGTTTACATGAATAATACCTTCAATGGTGATGCACCCAGTGACAATGGTTTGTTGAATCTTGATCATAGTAATACACATGTTCATAACATTGATGCCAAAAGATACAAAGTTAATAATGATAGTACCACATACTTGTGGCATTGCCGCTAAATGTCATATTGGTATAAAGCACATGAAGAGAATCCATGTTGATGGATCTTTGGACTCATTCTATTTTGAATCGGTTGAGACATGCGAACCATGCCTCTTGGGAAAGATAACTAAGGAACCCGTTTTCCGGATTGATGGAGCGGGCAAGTGATTTATTGGAAATGATACATGTTGATGTATGCAATCCAATGAGTCTTGCAGCATGCGGTGGATGTCGTTATTTTCTTACCTTCACTGATGATTTGAGTAGATATAGTGTATGTTTACTTAATGAAACACAAGTCTGAATCGTTTGAAAAGTTCAAGCAAATTCACAGTGAAGTTTAAGATCATCGTGACAAGAAGATAAAAATGTCTGTGATATGATCATGGAGGTGAATATCTGAGTGACGAGTTTGGCATACAACTTTAGACAATGTGAAAGTCGTTTCACAACTCATGCCACCTGGAACACCATAGTGTGATGGTGTGTCCGAACGTCATAGTCGTGCTCTATTGGATATGGTGTGGGCTATGATGTCTCTTGTCGTTTTGCTACTATAGTTTTGGGGTTATGCATTAGAGACAACTACATTCACTTTAAATAGGACGCCATCTAAATCCGTTGAGATGACACCGTGTGAATTATGGTTTGATAGAAACCTAAGCTATCATTTCTTAATGTTTGGGGCTGTGATGCTTGTGTGGAAAATGTTTTCACCTAATGAGCTCGAACCCAAAGCGGACAAATGCATCTTCATAGATTACCCTAAGAACAGTTGGGTGAACCTACAATCTCAGATCCAAGCATAAAGTGTTTATCGCTAAAATGGTTCTTTTCCCGAGAAAAAGTTTCTCTCGAAAGAATTGAGTGGGAGGAAGATAGAACTTGATGAGGTTGTTGAACCTTTGTTTCAACCAGAGAGTGGCGCAGCGCAGAAAGATGTTTCTGTGGAACCTACGTTAGTTGAAGAGGAAGTAAATGATGATGATCATGAAGATTCAGATCAAGTTACTATCAAACCTCGTAGGTCGACAAGGATGCGTATTGCTCCTGAGTGGTACGACAACCTTGTCTTGGAGGTCATGTTGTTGGACAACGATGAACCTACGAGATATGGAGAAGAGATGATGGGTCCGGATTCCGACAAATGGTTAGAGGCCATGAAATCTGAGAAAGGATCCATGTATGAAAACCAAGTATAGACTTTGGTAGACTTGCTCATTGGACGGCAGGTCGTCGAGTACAAATGGACCTTTGAGATGAAGACAGACGCGGATGGTAAATGTCAACATTTATAAAGCTCGACTTGTCACAAAGAAGTTTCTGACAAGTTCAAAGAGTTGACTGAGATGAGACTTTCTCACTCATAGCGATGCTAAAGTCTATTGGAATTATGTTAGCAGTTGCTGCATTTTTCAATTATAAAATCTGGCAGATGGATGACAAAACATCGTTTCCTTAACAGTTTACTTGAGGAAAAGTTGTATGTGATACAACCAGAAGGTTTTGTCAGTCCTAAGGATGCTAAAAGGTGAGCAAGCTTCAGTGATCCTTCTATGGACTGAAGCAAGCATCTCGGAGTTGGAATATACACTTTGATGAGGTGATCAAAGTTTTTGAGTCTATACAAATTTTATGAGAAACTTGTATTTACAATAAAGTGAGTGGGAGCACTATAGAGTTTCTGATAAGCATATGTGGTTGACATATTGTTGATCGGGAATGATGTAGAATTTCTGGAAAGCATAAAGGGTTGTTTGCAAGGAGTTTTCAAAGGAAGACCTAGATAAATCTACCTAATTGTCGAGCATCAAGACCTACAGAGATAGATCAAGATGCTTGATGAGACTTTGAATGAGTACATACCTTGACAAGTTCTTGAAAGAGTTCAAAATGGATTAGTCAGAGAGAAGTGTTCTTGCCTGCTTTGCAAGGTGTGAAGTTGAGTGAGACTCAAAGCTCGACCACGGAAGAAGAAAGAGAAAGGACGAATATCGTCCCCTATGCCTTAGCCATAGGCTCTGTATAGTATGCCATGCTGTGTACCACACCTGTGTGTGCCTTGCCATGAGTCCGTCAAGGGGTATAAGAGTGATCCAGGAGTGGATCACTGGACAACAGTCAAGATCATCCTTAGTAACTAAAAGACTAAGGAAATGTTTCTCGACTATGGAGGTAAGAAAGAGTTCGTCGTAAAGAGTTAAGTCGATGCAAGATTTGACACCAATCCGGATGACTCTTAGTAGCAATCTAGATACGTATATTAGAGGAGCCATTTGGAATAGCTCCAAGTGGAGTGTGGTAGCAGTGTTTACAGTTTGACATAGAGATTTGCAGAGTACACCCGTTGACTATAAGACCTCTCTCACATGCAAAGCATGATCGAGCCCCAGAACTAATTGGGTGCTAGATTCATAACAATGTGAATCACATGGTGATGTGAACTAGATTGTTAACTATAGTGCAAGTGGGAGAGTGTTGGAAATATTCCCTAGAGGCAATAATAAATTGGTTATTATCATATTTCCTTGTTCATGATAATCGTTTATTATCCATGCTATAATTGTGTTGATCGGAAACTCAGATACATGTGTGGATACATAGACAACACCATGTCCCTAGTATGCCTCTAATAGACTAGCTCGTTGATCAAAGATGTTTATGGTTTCCTAGTCATGGACATGAGATGTCATTTGATAACGGGATCACATCATTAGGAGAATGATGTGATGGACAAGACCCAAACTACAAATGTAGCATATGATCGTGTCAGTTTATTGCTACTATTTTCTGCATGTCAAGTATTTGTTCCTATGACCATGAGATCATGCAACTCACTGACACCAGAGGAGTACCTTGTGTGTATCAAACATCGCAACGTAATTGGGTGACTATAAAGGTGCTCTACAGGTATCCCCGAGGGTGTCTGTTGGGATGGCATGGATCAAGACTGGGATTTGTTACTCCGTGTGACAGAGAGGTATCTCAGGGCCCACTCGGTAATACAACATCACAATAAGCCTTGCAAGCAATGTGACTAAGTGTTAGTCACGGGATCTTGTATTACGGAACGAGTAAAGAGACTTGCCGGTAACGAGGTTGAACTAAGTATGGAGATACCGACGATCGAATCTTGGGCAAGTAACATACCGAAGAACAAAGGGAACATCATACGGGATTAACTGAATCCTTGACATAGAGGTTCGACTGATAAAGATCTTCATAGAATATGTAGGAACTAATATGGGCATCTAGGTCCCGCTATTGGTTATTGACCGTAGAGGTGTCTCGGTCATGTGTACATAGTTCTCGAACCCGCAGGGTCTGCACACTTAAGGTTCGGTGACGTTTCGGTAGTATAGAGTTATGTATGGTGGTGACCGAAGGTTGTTCGGAGTCCCGGATGAGATCCCGGATGTCACGAGGAGCTCCAGAATGGTCCGGTGGTAAAGATTGATATATAGGAAGTCCTGTTTTGGTTACCAGAAAAGTTTCGGGCTCATCGGTAGTGTACCAGGAGTGCCGGTAGTGTACCGGGGGACCATCGAGAGAGGTATTTCGACCAAAAGCCTAAATGGGCTGTGAGAAGAGGTAAACCAGCCCCTGGTGGGATGGTCGAAACCTAGTTTAAGGTCCCATGCGGCTGGAGTGGTTTGAGAAGGAAAAAATCCAAAGGTGGAAAGGTGGAAAGAGTTTCCAAGTGGAAAGGAGGAATCCTACTTCTAATAGGATTGGAGTAAGACTCCTCCACCCCAATTTCGACCAAAACTTGAGGGTTTGAGGCTGCCTCCTCCCATCCCTCCCTCCTATATATACTAGAGGATTTAGAGGAAAAAGCTTACCCTAATAGCCACGTGCTACCTCTCCTCTAGATCGTAGTTTCTCCTCTAGATCGGTTTTCAGCGGTGCTTAGGCGAAGCCCTGCTGGAATAGCTCCACCACCATCGCCGCAACACCATCGCATTGCCGGAGAACTCATCTACCTCTCCGCTCCCTCTTGCTAGATCAAGAAGGTAGAGATCGTCATCGAGCTATACGTGTGCTGAACGCGGAGGTGCCGTCCGTTCGGCGCTAGATCAGAAGGACCGTGATCAAGATCGCGAGACGGATCGTGATGATTTCACGGGACGGATCATGATGAGTTCGTGGGACGGATCATGATTGGATCGCGGGACGGGTCGGGATGAGATCGCGGGATGCTCGGCGATTTGAATCGCGAAGACGTTCGACTACACCAACCGCGTTTCTTAATGCTTCCCGCTTAGCGATCTACAAGGGTATGTAGATCCACTCTCCCTCTCGTAGATGCTCATCACCATGGATAGATCTTGTGTGTGCATAGGAAAAATTTTGTTTCCCATGCAACTTTCCCCAAGAACTTTCCCCAAACACCCAAGTGGAGATCGGAAAAAGATGATACCTCCAAAGCGGCCAGCCAGATTCGAACCCGCCGAGAAAAGAAACAGGCCCCTTTAAGGGGTCGGCACTGTTCTTGACGAACTATTGGATAAACCTTGCCCTATACATTCCCTATTGCTAAACACAAGCTTGAATCACAGTCTTAGAGCTTGCTGGGTCGTTGGGCAGGTCGCAAAAGCGGTGAGGCCATCCTTGAAGCGCCTCCATCGAATAGGCACTCCCCACCATCGCCTGAATACAATGTCGAAGTCCTGACGGTCTACGAAATGTTCCCCTCGAGGAACAGGAAGAAAAGATCTCTTAGAGAGCTCGAGCAGGTCTACCATGTGGCAGCAACAAGTGCATGGGCATACATTCCCATTACCTTCGGAGATACTGACCAACCGGCCATTCTTCCCGGTCGTTCACCGGCCGCACTAGTCCTGAACCCCATTATCGATGGCTACAGGTTACATAAGGTGCTAATGGACGGCGGTAGTGGTTTAAACCTGATCTACGAAGGCACCCTAGAATAAATGCAGTTCGACCAATCTCGTATCGAACATAGCAACACAACTTTTCGGGGAATTATTCCAGGGAAGGAGGCGCGTTTCCACATCGTCCTAGATGTAGTGTTCGATACGCTCGAAAACTACTGATCTGAAGAACTCCTCTTCCACATCGTGCCTTTCCCAAGCGGCTACCACGCCCTTTTGGGACGTGATGCCTTTACAAAATTCCAGGATATACCCCATTATGGGTATATGAAACTTAAAATGCCTGGACCAAACGGAGTAATCACAATCGCTAGTGATCCGAACATAGCCCTTCGGGCCGAAAACAAAACGGCAGTGCTCGCCCTCGAGGCATTAGCTGAGACCTTTGCTGCCGAAGAACTGACCATACTACAGCCAACAGTTGACAAGGAAGACATGATCCTTAGCAAAAGACCCAAGACCACATCCTTCAAACCTGTAGAGGAAATTGTTAAGTTTCAAGTGCATCCGACGGACCCTAATAAGACAACGTCCATCGGAGCTCAGCTCGATCCCATTGTGGACGAGGCACTACAGACCTTCCTACAAGAAAATAGGGAAATTTTTGCCTCGCATCCTTCCTATATGCCCGGAATCCCACGACAGCTTGCAGAGCACAGTCTGAACATTATTGCAGGCTTCAAGCCCGTCAAGAAGACTCTGTGCTGCTTCTCCGAACCCAAACGACAAGCTATGGGTGAAGAATTAGCTAAACTGCTCGAGGCCGGATTCATTCGGGAGATTAAGCACCCCTAATGGTTGGCAAACTTGGTGATGGTATCAAAGAAAGATAAGTCCTAGCGGTTGTGCGTCGATTTTAAAGACCTTAACAAATCCTGCCCTAAGGACCCTTTCCCCGTACCACGCATAGACCAGATCATTGACGCCATAGCCGGACATGATTTATTGTGTTTCCTTGATGCTTATTCCGGATACCATCAAAATAAAATGAAGGAATCCGACCAAGCGGAAACCGCATTCATCACCCCCTATGGGCCATTATGCTTCAACACGATACCTTTCGGGCTAAAAAATGCTAGGGCCACATAACAGCTCATGATCCAGACTTGTCTCGCGACATAGGTCAGTAAAACAGTCGAGGCATATGTGGACGACGTAGTAATCAAAACCAAACACGTCACCTAGTTGATCGACGATATAGGGCAAACCTTTGCTAGCCTACGCGAGTACGACATACGAATCAATCCGGAGAAATGTATATTGGGAGTTCCTTCGGGTAAACTGCTTGGATTCATTGTCTCCCATAGAGGAATAGAAGTGAATCCAGCTAAGATCTGGGCTCTATCCGAACTGGCAATCCCCACAGAGCTAAAGCATGTCCAGAGGGTGCCTGGGTGTGTAGCAGCGTTAAGCCGCTTTATCTCCCGCCTCAGAGAGAAAGCTTTACCGCTCTATAAGATGTTGAAACAGACCAACAACTTCGAGTGGACCAACGAAGCAGCGGCTGCGTTAGAGGAAATCAAAACACTACTAGCAACCAATCTCATACTCATAGTACCAGGCGCCGGTGAGCCCATGTTATTATACATATCGGCTACCAACCAAGTTGTTAGCCCAGGCGCCGGTGAGCCCATGTTATTACATGTTGGAAGTACTAACGTAGCGCAAGTCCAGATACCCGCACTACCAAAACATAGCCTACACAGTGTTTATGGCATCATGGAAACTCACACACTACTTCCAAGAGTGTGCGGTAACAGTAGCATCCGAAGTACCCCTGAATGACATAATCAACAATAGGGACGCCACCAGCCGCATAACCAAGTGGGCCATTGAGCTCCTTCCCTTTGAAATAACCTGCAATCCACGTCGTGCCATAAAATCTCAGGTATTGGCAGACTTCCTGGGTGAATGGACAGAGGTCGAACTCCCCAAGGAATACGGTGCATACTCCCATTGGACAATGTACTTTGCTGGATCCAAAATCTTGGCCGGACTGGGGGCTGGAGTTATCCTCACATCCCCCACAGGCGACAACATGTGATACGTGTTGCAGATCATGTATGCCGACTCCAATAATGCAGCCGAATACGAAGCTCTCTTACATGGTCTTCGGATGGCAATATCTATGGGCATACAACGGCTGGAGGTACGGGGAGACTCCAACCTAGCCATCTCCCAAATCAATGGCGAATTTTAACGCCAAAAACCCGAAGATGGCGGCATACACAAACACCGTCTTAAATATATCCGCATGGTTCGAGTGGTTGGAATTTCACCACGTCGCTAGCGACAAAAACCAAGTCGCCGACGTACTGGCGCCCAATGTGGGGCAAGTCGCATGGTGATGTTATGTTCTTGGAGGGGATTTTTCAGATATCGAGAAGCTTGTAATTTCCTGGATGAAGAAGAATCAGCGCAGAACGAGCTACAATCAAACTCCAAGTATTATCGGACGAAATCTACTGAAATCTAGAAGGCGGGTTTGATTTCTCGTGTTGTGGGAATAACGATTCTCCAAATCGCCGCATGTGGCCGACCGTCGCCGTCCAAGCCAAGCAACACACACGATGCATACGGATCCAGAGAAAAAGATGGAAAAGAAATAAGCCTGGAGGAGTCAAGTGAACTCACAGATTTCCCCAAAGTTTTGCTCCAACCCATCAACTAGTAATATCACGCATCGTGTCATAGTGCTACATGGAGACCAATGCCAGAGATAAAAGTTACATAGCCAATGTGCTCCACCGGTTCATCAAAATTTGCAAAACCGTCCACGCCCGTGCAAAATACAAAACAATTTTTGAAAAATAAAGAGATAAGAAGCCACGATGAGGAGCTGGACTCGGGGTGGATACGCCCAACCACGAGCTGGAAACAGGCACGGAATCGGTCGTCTCCGCCACGGAATCGCCTCCACCACGCCTTGCCCGCGCTGACCCGGCCAGCTTCGCATGAGCCCCTGTGACTCGCCAGCCGTCATCGCCTTGCTTCGCCCCGAGCCGGCTTTGCTCTGCCGCCTTGCCATGCCACTGCTGCGAGCGGCCGCCGGTGCCAAGAGCCGCCGCCTGTGCCATGAGCCACCGACGCACCTCCACCTGGCCGTGCTGCCATACTGCTCCTCCCTTCATGGTGAGCCGCCTCCACGCGCCCGCAACGACTCCGTCCAGCCAGCCTTGCCTCGCCTCTGCCATGGTGCTCCGCGCCCCCAACTAGCCGGCTCGTCGCTCCCGCCATCGCTGCGCACCGCCGGTTCACCTCACCTTCTTGCCCCGGCCAGTCGACCTCGGCTCGCAGCGTCATCCATTACACCATGGCTGTTGTGCCCGGCTGATGCCGTGACTTGCTGCGCCTAGATGCACCTTCGCCGTGGTTCCAGTCTGCCCCGTTTGCTGAGAAGGCAGTCGGTGTCGTACCTGTTGCCGGACTCTCGATGCTGCGCACCGTCGCCGAGCGCATGTCGGCTGCCGGCTTTCCGCTGCCGCACCGTGGCCGCCTCGGACACACCCTGCTGCCACATCAAAGCCGCCTCGGCTTCGGCCTTGCCCCGCTGGTTGTTCTACTCTACCGCAGCTCTTTGCGCACCTGCCTCGCTTGCGCTGCTCGATTTGATCCGGCCGCCGACTGGGTCCTCTGCTTCCATCCTCGCCTGGCGTCGAGCACCGAGCTGGTCCTCTGCTTTGCTCCGCCTCGCCATGGCTGGGTCCGCCCACCTCACCTTGCCTCTATGGCCGCTCCGCCGCGCCTGAGCTCCCGCACGTCGGCTCGCCTCTACATTCGCCTCGCCACATACATAGACCCGTCGCCGCTCGCCTTGCCCCGCAGTACCGGTTCCGCGCTCCAAGGATCCGCTGCATCACCCTCCACCCTCTGGTCGCCATGAGTAGCCGCCCCCCAGGTGGGAGCTCTCAAGCCGGCCCTTCGGAGGTTTCCTACCGAAAAGAGATAAGGAAGAGAGAGGTGGGAGGCAAGTAGTTGAGAATATAAAGAGGACGGTTGACCAAAGAAAAAAATCACCCGCAAGGGTCTGTTTCGAGCCATTCTGCTATGACCCTGGTGCGATCATGTTTCAAGTCACCCCGCTAGACTTCTTTTGACGAAAACGCCATCACTACTGAACCGCCCCGGTCCAGTGCCGTCTCCGAGCCGCCGTGGCCGAGTTGTCACCTCCGTTGCGGTTTCGAGAGTGGTTCAATCGCTGTTGAAATTACGAGATGACTCAGCTCATCGTCGAGATGAAACAGGTGTTATCCACCCAATTTATTTTATCTATACTTTTTTTATTCTGTCGAAGAACAATTACTTCGTCTTTGTAATATTTTTTGACACAGGACAATTAGTCATTGCCAAAGAGGCACTATACCACGGTGATGGAGGCGTGCCAAAGATGGTGGTGCGTGCCAAAGATGGTGGTGCTTGTCACGTTATTCAAGGGACTCCCTCGCCATTGCACCGGCTTACAATGTCGTGACCATCTCTTGCCACTACGTCGGTTTACAATGTCGCGACCGTCTCTCACGACCGCACTGGCTTACAACGCCGAGGCCGACTCTCGCCACCCGCGCCGGCTTACAAATGCCATGGCCGTCTCTCATCATCCGTGCCGCCTTATAACGTCGTGGCATATTTCACAAACAGGGCTGGCTTACAATGTCGCGATTGGTTTCTAAGTCTACATCAACACATCGGTGCAGTGCTCGCCTGTATGAGCCGCCCAAGGGACACGTACAAGACGCCACCCACACTGTGATCTATATCAACATATCGGTGTGGTGCTCGTCGATACGAGCCGCCCAACGGACAGACGCACAAGTCACCACCAATACAGTTTGGTTCACTTCAATAACCAGCCGGAACGAACCCTCGACCGGATTATTGAAACAAATCATGCGGGGTCATCTATAACCCGCCACGGCCAACCTCAAATTTCAATGGAGATTCTCAAGCCGCCTCTTCGAGTCAACTTAAGATTCGGGGGCTACAGACATGGCAAGACACATTTGGTCGTTTTCAACAAAAACCCCGGGTCTTTGCAAGAGAAAAACCCAATCCTGGGGGGCTACTACATTATTGGCGGATGATTAAAAGATTGCCCAAGAGGACGGACCGCCGTGATGCCCCATTCAAACATGGGTGCCCGGATCATTGGGTCATCATAAAGACATTTTGAGCTTCTGTTGTTTCTTCATACAAGATGGCGGCTTACAAGATTGATGTTGCTCCGCTATGTGACCCGCCTGCCTTACCGGTTAATCTCGCCTAGAGACCCTGAGCCAGTTCAAAGAAATTGACGGCCAATCTCGCTTAGAGACCCTAAACCGGCTAAGATTGAGGTGACCTGATGTACTCTTACCAGTCAATCTCGCCTAGAGACCCTGAGCCGGTTCAAGAAATTGACGGCCAATCTCGCTTAGAGACTCTGAGCCGGTTCAAGAAATTGACGGCCAATCTCGCTTAGAGACCCTGAGCCGGTTCAAGAAATTGACGGCCAATCTTGCTTAGAGACCCTGAGCCAGTTCAAGAAATTGACGGCCAATCTCGCCTAGAGACCCTGAACTGGTATGAATTTAAGCATCGAATCATAGTTTGGTTACATTAAGTGTTGTTGTTGATGGAGGCTTCTTACCTTTGGTATAGCTTACAGTACCCTAAGACAACAGCGTGTACACCAAATTCCAGTTGCTTATCAACTGCGGCCATTGAAGGGGGCTTCTTACCGACGGGTATCGCTTATCTCACCCTAATGGCCGGCTTTATGCCACTTCCGGTTACTTATTAACCGCGGTTGTCGAAGGGGGCTTCTTACCGACGGGTTCGCTTATCTCACCCTAACAACCGGCGTTTACGCCAAAACTCAGTTGCTTATCAGTTGTAGCTGTTGAAAGAGGCTTCTTGCCTTCGGGTATAGCTTACATCTCCTTTCAAACAGCCGGCTTTATGCCGTCTCAGGCTAATCATTAGCCGTGGCTGTCGATGGAGGCTTCTTGCCTCAAGGTATAGCTTACATCGCCCATTGACAACCAGCGTTCGCATACAAAGGTGCAAAATTTGCTGTTAAAAGGAGGCTTCTTACCTTCGGGTATAGCTTACATTACCCTTCATACAGCCGGCTTTATGCCATTCCGGTTGACATGTCAGCCGTGGATTATTCAAGGGAGCTTCCCACCTCCAGATAACACGCCGGCTTATCAAGCCAGATCAGAGAAAGATTATGAGAAAGGAGCAATGTTATGAAAGGTATGAACATCTCTGGGTTGAGCTTCTTCAAGCCGCCCTCACAGCAATGCAGAATATATTCTGTCTTTTTTGCAGGTATTATCTCTTAAGATGAGCCACCATTAAGTGCTTGGCAAGAGCAAATGGATCTTTTAATAGCCAACATGGCTGGATCTTCATGGTTATCATAACCAGTTGGGGTTTTTCAAACCAGCTCGGAGAAATTATTATTTGTCAGATATAATGTTGTGTCATCTAATTGGCCGGTTCTCGTATTTCTTTAATTGTGCTCTGTAGTAATCTACAACACTCATGGATTTCTCAAACTTATATTTGCTGGGTTGCATTGCAACCACGAGCAGGAATTTCATGTCAAAAGACAAAGGAATTATTCCAGGATATGCATTCCGTGTTATATTACAACCACGGTCAAAGATTCATTCAACAAATTGTGGTGAGTCATATTATTCTCACATAGTCCTGAGTCGCCACAGGCAGACGACCCGGCACTTGGGGGCTACACTATTCAAGTCCAGTTTTATATCAAATATGCAAAGTCCCATGTCGCTGCAAGCATGCACCACGGCACTTGGGGGCTAATGCAAGTCGGCTTTCAAATTATTACATCGTCAGCAAGACCCTAATATCTCAAAGAGAGACCCGGCCCTTCTATATTTTCTCAAAGAATATGAGCCGTCCTTTCTATATTTTTATAAGTCCCAGCCCAGTAAATTCTTACTGACCCGACACTTGGGGACTACACCACTCAGATCAAATTTTCTAAAAAGTCCCAAGTCGCCGCAGGCGTGCGACCCGGCACTTGGGGGCTATAGTATTTAGCTGTTTAAACAGATTATGAGGTTCAAATTGAAGACCCAGCACATCATATTCTGATGAGCCCGCCCTTGGGGGCTACACCCGCCGAAGCTTTCTGATGAGCCGGCCCTTGGGGGCTACACCCGCCCAAGCATTATAAGATATAAGGCAGTTATAATTCCCAGGTTGCTGCAGGCAGGACAACCCGGCACTTGGGGGCTACACAGTCCAAAATGTTATTTGCAAAGCACCAAGTTATCATGGATAATCTCGGAGCTTGGGGACTACAGGTAATATGGACATATCAAAAACTTTGAGGAGAATTTTCAAAGATGTTAAACATGGAGTTCAATTGTTAGACCCGGCGTCACCAACACTTATGACCCGATGTTATCAAAAGATCGTAACCTGCCAGATTTTATATAAGCCGCCCTGATTCACAACAATGGAAGTCCGGCTGTACATCAGATGGATTTTCATCCCAATATTTATCAAGTCAGCAGGATTCTAGTTATTTAACCCGGAGTCACCAACGATAATGACCCGGCATCATCAATGATTATGACCCGGTGGAGATGACCCGCCAAGAGTATTGGAAGTCGACTCAATGGCATATGAGTGTTCTATTCTCAATATTTTTCAAAATACATTGACAAGCAAGATGATTATCAAGACGACTCATTCATATGGAGAAAAGACACTGATTTCAGAAAAGCCATTTTATAAGCCGACCAAAGGAGCAAGCCGGCCACTTAACATATTTGTTACTCTTATTTTAGGAGCTTACCATGAATAAATTCAAGCTAACCTGGGGGCTAATGACGGGGATATACCCCATGGTATGACCCGTCCTGGCGACTCACAGGAGACCCGGCCGAAGACATGACATCTTATTAATTACCCGGTCAGGCAACTCACAGGAGACCCATTAAATACATGACATCTTATTTATGACCCGGTAAGCGGGTCATAGGATGACCAAGCCCAAGACCTGGCGGGTGAGCCGGCGCCAGGCGTCTCACAAGAGAAGGCCCACAGGAGAAGGCCCACAAGAGAGAAGGATTCCCTTAAAGGAAATAAGACCCGGAGTAGGATTCGTGAGAGACTAGTCCTAATCCTACTCCTAGTAGGACTCTATTTGTAAACCTACCCTCTCCACTTATATAAGGAGGGGTAGAGCACCCCTAGAGGGACAAGCTCTCAAGAGACACAAGTCTACAAGTTTAGACAACACAAGAGATTAGAGGCTCTCGTGATTAGAGGTAGCAATTAGCACACTTGTAACCGAGAGATCTTCATCATCATCAATACCAGACAAGCAGGACGTAGGCTTTTACCACCATCGTAGGGGCCGAACCTGGGTAAAACTTCGTGTCTTCTCGATTCCGATCAACCCCTTCAAGCTGCCACGTAGTTGTGTCTCGCCCCGAACCTAAGTCCGTTCACCCGGACATCTGCCGTGACAAATCCACGATAGGGGCCAAGCGCGACCCTGTCCCAAGAAATACCTTCCTGGAGCGGCTCTTTAGGCCATCCGTGGTTTGGCAGGACGATCACAAGGGTGTCGGTCTAGATACGGCGGAAGAGGTTGTTTCCCCTATAAATGAACCACATGATCAAATCATCGGCGGCTCCGTAATGGATGAAACGCGTTCGGCCCATGAAATCATGGTGGTAATCGCACCATGGACAGAGCCCTTCCTTGCCTACCTTCTTCGCAAGGAACTCCCCGACAACCAGACAGAGGTGCGGCGCATAGTTCGGCGATCCAAGGCTTACAAAGTACATGAGGGTGAGTTATATAAGAAAAGCACCACTAGAATACTACAGTGGTGCATATATGAGGAAGAAGGACGGGAGCTCCTAGCCGAAGTCCACGCAGGTATGGGAGGCCACCATGTCGCGGCAAGAGCCTTAGTTAGCAATGCCTTCCACTAGTAGAAAACAGGGCATTGGTTCGGGCCAGGCCAGCCCATTAGTCCCGGTTCAGTCATGGACCGGGACCAATGGGGGCAATGGTCCCGGTTCGTGAGGCCAGGGGGCCGGGCAGGCCACGTGGGGCATTGGTCCCGGTTCGTCTGGAACCTTTGGTCCCGGTTCCAAACACGAACCGAGACCAATGTGCCTCGCTCCTGGCCCACAGCCATTGGTCCCGGTTCGTGGCTGGATCCGAGACCAAAGGGGGTCCTTTAGTCCCGGTTCCAGCCACGAACCGGGACCAATGAGATGCCTATATATACCCCCTCGCCGACGAGCAGAGCACTCCACACTGCTCTGTTTTTTTGGCCAGCGAGGGAAGAGCTTTGTAGTGCTCGAGCTCACCTCCTATGCACATGAGGTGTTTGGTGAAATGCCCAAGATAAACTTAAGCTTTCCCCTCTCGAAGCTCCTTGTCCAAACTCCATTTTCGTCAAGATTTGTCTAGGTTTGGCGGTTCGTCCTGTCCCGTCCCCGTCCTGAAACCGCCGTCGATCGCCCGTGCGTGGTGAGACTCTTGATCTTATCTTCTTGCTAAAAGAAAATATACTTACTCGTATGATTTTCTTACTTTTATTATTGTTTGTTATTATATAGTGCCATGGTTATGGTATCCGCCCACGTCGTCCCTCGTCCAGTCTATGATTCAGATGTGGTATATTATCTTTTATATAACTATTTCACACATCTAATGTCTATGACAATTAATTATGCCACCAACTTGACTTAGATGTTTTTATCTATAGGAAGTAGTTGAACAAGAAATGGATACCGACTATGCAATTCTGCTCGACAAGTTAACTAAAGCTGAAAAAGAAATCGATCATTTGAAAGAAAAATTGAAAAGAACTGAAGATGACAAGATGGGATTGGAGTTGCATGTTGCCGATATCGTCGACGATCACAAGACCAAGATGGATGCAATGCGCTTGAAGCTTAGAAAGATTAGAAAATATGCCATTCATACTGAGGCTTGGTATCATTATGCTGTTGGATCAATTGGTACCTTAGTAGAGGTTATGATTGCATTTGTTGTTGCATTTAAATTTTTTACATAGTTTCGTTGTATGTTTTAATTAGATGCTCTAGAGAGTTATATTTTGTTCAATAATGACAACTATATATGAACTGTACGTATTTATTTTGGTCATTATTGTACTTTGGCTTTAATGTGATGATGAATTTCTATTAATTTGGTCACTTCTCTATTCATGATATGTTGTAATGGTTTTTAATACACTTTATTATATAACGCACGCAGATGAACCGGCAATGGATGTACGGTGACCAACGCACCTCCGAGTATATTAAGGGCCTGCATAATTTTCTCGAAGCGGCTGAGGCAAACAACCAGAATGGTTTTATGCCTTGTCCATGTACTGTCTGTGAGAATACGAAGTCTTTCTCCAACTCTAAAACCCTTCACTTCCACCTGCTTCAGAAGGGTTTTATGCCACACTATAATGTTTGGACCAAGCACGAAGAAAGAGGGGTTATGATGGAAGACAACGAAGAAGAAGAGGATGACGACAACTACCCTCCCCCTGAATACGGTGATGCTGCAATGGGGGAAGTTGAAGATCAAGAGGAACCAGACGATGTGCCTGATGAAGATCTTCGCCGGGTCATTGTTGATGCACAGAGAGAATGCGAAAGTGAAAGGGAGAAGTTGAAGTTCGATCGCATGTTAGAGGATCACAAAAAAGGGTTGTACCCAAATTGCGAAGATGACAACAAAAAGCTCGGTACCACACTGGAATTGCTACAATGGAAGGCAGACAATGATGTATCTGACAAGGGATTTAGTTCTCTACTGAAAATAATGAAGAAGAAGCTTCCAAAGGATAATGAATTGCCCGACAGTACGTACGCAACAAAGAAGGTTGTATGCCCTCTAGGATTGGAGGTGTAGAAGATACATGCATGCCCTAATGATTGCATCCTCTATCGCGGTGAGTACGAGGAACGGAACGCATGCCCGGTATGCGGTGCATTGCGGTGTAAGATCAGAAGAGATGACCCTGGTGATGTTGAGGGCAAGCGCACCAGGAAGAGGGTTCCTGCCAAGGTGATGTGGTATGCTCCTATAATACCATGGTTGAAACGTCTGTTCAGAAACAAAAAGCATGCCGAGTTGATGCAATGGCACAAAAAAGACCGTAAGAAAGACGGGAAGTTGAGAGCACCCGCTGACGGGTCACACTGGAGAAAGATCGAGAGAAAGTGGAGCGACTTTACAGGTGACCCGAGGAACGTATGGTTTGGTTTAAGTGCATATGGCGTTAATCCTTTTGGGGAGCAGAGCAGCAAGCATAGCACATGGCCTATGACTCTATGTATGTATAACCTTCCTCCTTGGTTTTGCATGAAGCGGAAGTTCATTATGATGTCAGTGCTTATCCAAGGCCCTAAGCAACCCGGCAATTACATTGATGTGTACCTAAGGCCATTAGTTGATGAACTTTTACAGCTATGGAATGGAAGAGGTGTATGTGTGTGGGATGAGAATGAACAGGAGGAATTTAACTTACATGCGTTGCTGTTTGTAACCATCAACGATTGGCCTGCTCTCAGTAACCTTTCAGGACAGACAAACAAGGGATACCATGCATGCACACATTATTTAGATGACACTGCCAGTATATATTTGGACTAATGCAGGAAGAATGTGTACCTGGGGCATCGTCGATTTCTTCCGACCAACCATCAATGTCGAAAGAAAGGAAAGCATTTCAAAGGTGAGGCATATCATCGGAAGAAGCCCGCCCTCCGTACTGGTGATCGCATACTTGATATGGTCAATGATTTTCAGGTAATATTTGGAAAGGGTCCTGGTGGATTATCTGTTCCGAATGATGCTGACAAACACGCACCCATGTGGAAGAAGAAATCTATATTTTGGGACCTACCCTAATGAAAAGACCTAGAGGTCCGCTCTGCAATTGACGTGATGCACGTGACGAAGAATCTTTGCGTGAACCTGCTAGGCTTCTTGGGAGTGTATGGGAAGACAAAAGATACACCGGAGGCACGGGAGGAACAACAACGTGTGCATGAAAAAGACGGCATGCATCCAAAGCAGTATGAAGGTCCTGCCAGCTACGCTCTTACCAAAGAAGAGAAGGAAATCTTCTTTGAATGCCTGCTCAGTATGAAGGTCCCGTCTGGCTTCTCGTCGAATATAAAGGGAATAATAAATATGGCAGAGAAAAAGTTCCAGAACCTAAAGTCTCATGACTGGCACGTGATTATGACGCAACTGTTGCCGGTTGCATTGAGGGGGCTTCTACCGGAAAATGTTCGATTAGCCATTGTGAAGCTATGTGCATTCCTTAATGCAATCTCTCAGAAGGTGATCAATCCAGAAATCCTGCCAAGGTTAAGGAGTGATTTGGTTCAATGTCTTGTTAGTTTCGAGCTGGTGTCCCACTGTCCTTCTTCAATATCATGACGCACGTCCTAGTTCATCTAGTCAACGAGATTGCCATTCTGGGCCCTGTATTTCAACACAATATGTTCTCCTTTGAGAGGTTCATGAGAGTCTTAAAGAAATATGTTCATAACCGCGCTAGGCCAGAAGCAAGCATCTCCATAGGCCATCAAACAGAGGATGTCATTGGGTTTTGTGTTGAATTCATTCCTGACCTTAAGAAGATTGGTCTCCCTCAATCGCGGTATGAGGGGAGACTGACTGGAAAAGGCACGCTAGGGGTTGACTCAATAATATGTAGGGACGGGCATTCTTGGTCTCAAGCACACTATACAGTTCTACAGAATTCCACCTTGGTGACCCCGTATGTCGATGAACACAAGAATATTCTGTGCTCCAAACACCCGGAGCAGTGTGACGACTGCATCACATATGAACACATCAGGACTTTCGGCAGTTGGTTGCAAACACGTCTCATGGGTGACAACACTGTTTCTGATCAGCTGTACTCGTTGGCCAGGGGACCATCTTCGACTGTATTGACTTACAAAGGGTACGAGATAAATGGGAATACATTTTACATGATCGCCCAAGATGAAAAGAGCACCAACCAAAACAGTGGTGTCCGCTTTGATGCAGCAACCAAGAGGGGAAAGGACACATATTATGGTTACATAGTGGACATATGGGAACTTGACTACGGACATGATTTCAAGGTCCCTTTGTTTTAGTGCAAATGGGTCAATCTATCAAGAGGCGGGGTACAGGAAGACCCACAGTACGGAATGACAACAGTGGATCTGAAGAATCTTGGGTACACAAACGAACCATTCGTCCTAGCCAATGATGTGGCGCTGGTTTTCTATGTGAAGGACATGTCTACCATACCGAGAAAAGGAAAAGATAAGGAAGCGAATACATCATACGATGATCCAAAGCGCCACATAGTTCTTTCAGGAAAAATAGACATCGTGGGATTGGAGGGCAAGACAGACATGTCTGAAGATTATGAAAAGTTTCATGAAATTCCTCCCTTCAAAGTCAAGGCTGACCCAAGCACCCTATTAAACGATGAAGATTATCCATGGTTACGGCGCAATAAGCAAAGGACACAAGTGAAGAAAAAGTGAAGACTTTCTCTCCACGACTATATCATTGTAGTGACATGTGAAGAAATGAAATGCCTTTTGTAACACATGAGTTTTCGTCCAAAACCCTAATACTTCGAAAGAGATTTTCCGTTTTGTACACGAAGTGCATCCAGTTTTTGCCATAACCCTCTCAACTTTTTATGACATACTATGTGGGTGAAATGATGATACCATGCCAACTTTCAACCTTTTCAGAGTTCATTTGAAGTGCTTTTCAATTTCAGGGTTATTTAGCTCAAAAAAATCAGTAAGTGCATGAACAATACCAAATGAAGTCAGAAAGGTTTGAAAATTGATGATGTCGCTTTGAATGGTGCATTTTGAACACATAAATAGTCTGGAGTTCAAATGAGTTCAAAAAAATGAAATCCCTTTGTAACAGATGAGTTTTCGTCCGAAACCGTGATACTTCGAAAGAGATTGTCCATTTTGTACACGAAGTGCATCCAGTTTTTGTCGTAACCCACTCAACTTTTTAGCACATGCTATGTGGGTAAAATGATGATACCATGCCAACTTTCAACCTTTTCAGAGTTCGTTTGAAGTGCTTTTTAATTTCTTTCAAAACATCTTTAGTCCCGGTTGGTGCCACCAACCGGGACCAAAGGTCTCTGCTTCCCGCTCTTTGGGCTGCCGAAAAGAGACCTTTGGTCCCGATTGGTGGCACGAACCGGGACCAAAGGTAGGCATTGGTCCAAGGGCGGGAAGCAGAGACCTTTGGTCCCGGTTGGTGGCACGAACCGGGACCAAAGGTAGGCATTGGTCCCGGTTGGTTCCACCAACCGGGACCAATGGTGTGTGTATATATGCAGAACTTGTGAAAAAATTCATTTTCATCTCGCAGTTCCCCCCGACGACGCCGACCTCCTTGACGCCGCCAGGCTTCCCCGACACCGTCGCCATCGCCCGTGCCCCTACCCTGCCCCCGATCCCATGCCGACGCCATCCGCCGCCCACGCCGTCGTCGTCGCCCGTGCCCCTGCCCTGCCCCCAAGCACACACCGACACCGTCCGCCGCCCCCGTCGTCGTCGTCCGCTGCCCCCCGAGATTGTCGTTCCCGGCCGCCCCCACCGTCGCTGTCGTCGCCAACTCCCTCGTGCGCCACCGTCGTCCTTGCTAACACACGCCATCCCTGTCGTCGCCCCGGCCACGCCCCTGCCCCAGCCCACCCTCACCGTCGCCGTCGCCCTCATCGGCCGCCCCCGCTATGAGCCGACGCCGCCGCCCCTTGTATTTTTTGTTCATTTTTTATATGATGATTTTTTTGTTCATATATATATAATGTATATATGTATGTGGATATATGTATGTATGGATGTTCATATATGTATTAATTTTTTTGTTCAGAGCATTTTTTTGTTCATATATGTATTTTTTTTGTTCATATGTGTATTAATTTTTTTGTTCGGGGAGGGGACGTCGGACATGCATGAGAGAGAGGCAGTCCGCTCACCCGACCAACTATCGAGGCCACCCAAACACTAGAAGAAAGAGCGTCGTTGTCGATCTACCCTCTCCCCAATAACTTCGACATGAGGGGGGACGTTGGACATGCATGAGTGAGAGAGGCGGTCCACTCGCCCGACCAACTATCGAGGCCACCCAAACCCTAGAATAGAGAGCGTCGTTGTCGATCTACCCCCTCCCAGATAACTTCGGCATGAGAGGCGACGTCGGACATGCATGAGAGAGAGGCGGTCCGCTCACCCGACCAACTATCGAGGCCACCCAAACCCTAGAATAAAGAGCGTTGTTATCGATCTACCCCGTCCCAACCCGATAAACTCTTGAGGCCACCCAAACCGGGACTAAAAAAGCATTGTCGACGCCACCCCAAACCCTAGAAGTGTTGTCGAGGCCACCCCCAAACCCTAGAAGCGTTATCGAGGCCACCCAAATTTACCAAGTTAAATGAAGAAAACTACGATAACATAGATTTATCAAGAATGCCCCCCATTATGGATGTGCACAAGTTGATCCAATTGTTTTCTGATCTCATCTATATATATATTCTTCTACATGTCATGTTGTCTGTCAAAGTATTGAAGAAATCCATGGCTTCATCATTAGCCGGAAGTAACATGCGTATGATGTTACGAAGCTCTTCAAAGTTATTTTGAAATGGAGTCCCGGATAGAATAATTCGCTTTTTGGTACGAATTTCAGCAAAGGCCTTCCAAATAGCGATATTCAGAAGGCTCTTGCTGAACTTCGTACCAAAAAGCTAATTAATTATCCTATCCGGGACTCCGTTACAAAACAATTTTGGAGAGCTTCGTACCATTATGCGTCTGTTACTTCCGCCTAATGATGAAGCCTTGGTTTTCTTGAATCATTTGACACTAGACAACGTGACATATAGAAGGGTAGATGAGATCAGGAAAAATATGGACCATTTTCTGCACATTCAGAATGGCGCCATTTTGTAAATTAAATCCCTTAAAGGTTAACAGAATCCCTTGTTTGACATTCATGCGAGAGGCGGTCCGAACGTCGGACATTCATGAGAGAGGCGGTCCGGACGTCGGACATTCATGTTTGTATATTAATTGACATGTTGTAATATTTGCAGAAACTATGGATCCAAGAGACGAAGAACAAGAATAGTTGTTAGGGGACATAATCCACGGCGAACGTGATATCTTGACGTTCCTCAACAACACCAATGGTCTGGAAGGAGAGGATTATGACGGCTCCGGTGATCGAACAATGGAGGAGAAAGGACATGATCATGATGGCTCCGGTGACCGAATGTCGGAGGAAGAAGGAGACCATGATGACGGCTTCAGTGACCGATCGGAGGAGGGAGATGTTGCAAAGTCCAACGAGGTATATATATTAATTAAGCATGTGCTGACTAGCTAATTGATGCATTAATTGTTTTGGTATGTGCATATATTAATTAATTCTTCTTTCTTCTTTTATAGCGCTCCGGATCGAGCCAAACTTCGGTAACGAGACGAGGACCAAAGAAGAGGTTGCGCAAGGATGAAAGATTCACGATCACAGCACTCGCGAATGATGGCCATCCGATTGAACCCAAGTGGACCAAGAACGCATTTTCTGCTAAGTGCGGAGCTATTGTTAGGGACAACATCGCGATCAGCATCAAGCAGTGGAATAAGCCTAAGGACGGCGCCCCCGAAGGTGATTGTGTCACCGATAGACAGAAAGATGATCTTTGGACCGCGCTGAAGTCAAATTTTACCCTACCGCCAGAGGAGGATCCGAATAAGCCAGTTATAGAGCCACTGGTCAAGGCGTGCGCTCTTAAGAAGATGGCAGATCTATTCAGGAGATGGAAGAATGAGTTGAAATCAAATTTTGTGGATAAAGGGAAGACTCCAGAATTCACTGGCCGATTTGAGAAGATAAGAGATTACTTGCCCACATTTGTGGACTACAAGACATCGGACAAGAGTAAGAAAATGTCAGAGACAAACAAGGTCAATGCTGCAAAGAAGCAGTATCACCATCACACGGGGTCGGGTGGCTACCTCAAAGCCCGGCCGTTGTGGGACAAAGCTGAGAATGATCTGATTGCTAAAAATGTCGTACCACAGACATTGAACTAGCTAGACCGTTCAAGGACTTGGTTCTTCGGGGTTGGGAGAACTTTGGACCCTGAAACAGGGAAGTGTCGTTGGACGGACGAGAAACTTGCAATACCCATGAACAAGCTTCACAAGTATATCACCGCAGCGTAGGAAGGGACGTTCATTCCCGACAGAGAGAAGGACGAGCTGACTGAGGCCCTAGGGAATGCTGAGCACCCTGGATGAACACGAGGCACACCAGGCTCCGTTCCATGGAAGGTTGGGTTTCCTGACGCAGGCGGTTACAGAAGCCGGGAGAGAAAGAGGAAAGCGGAGCTGAGCGAAATTCAGAAGCTCAATGCAAGACTACAAAAGCTAGAGGAAGCTGAGAGCCAGTGAGCTACCGGCCAACCATCTCAGCGGCATGAAACTACCCCGGAAGCTACCCCGCCATCTAAGCGGAGGAGCAGCATCGCTTCCACGGATCCCGTTCAGCCTGACTTCACGTCTCCTAGCTACCCCGTGGATACTATCACGGAGGCTCAACATTGCGAACTTATGAAGAAATGCTGGAATCTCACTTTCAAGGCGGCTGTCAGCTCTATTGCACCTCCTCAACCCAATGGAACTTTTCATTGTCGTCTGATTCCACATGGCTATACTGTTGTGATGGTGGATGAAGTAATGAAGGAATTTGAGGAGCTCGAGCTTGACCACTCTACAAGTGAAGGAGAGAATAAGTTGGTTTGTGCCCTGAGGAGTACATGTCTATGGCCGAAGGAGTACATCAAGCTTCCAAACTGGATGCCTCTGCCTCCTCCTTCTCCTTAGGCGAATCAGGGCACTCCGCCTCCGCCTCCTCCTCCTCCTCCTCCTCCACCTCCTCCGGCGAGTGATCAGGGCACACCACCTCCTTCTCCGGCTCCTCCGACGTGTGGGGTCACTCCGCCTCCTCCTTCACCTACTCTGGCACGTCGGAGCAATATGCCTACTCCTCAGCCTCGTTGGCAACGGCAGAAGACAGGTGCCACCGCTCCGGCTCCTCCGGCTCCTAGTAAGCAACGACGGAAGGGAGCCGCCGCCACTCCAGCGGCTAGCAGTACAAGCATAGGCAGGAGGGGATACAGATACGGTCCATCTCTCAAGCCTCTGGAAAAGTTACCATATGAGAGGACCGAGTCTAAAAACGAGGAGATATGTCAGGCCGAATTGAGGGCCCATTTTGCAAAGAAAACTCCACCTCCGAAGGAGAAGATAGATCTGGTGGAAGCAATGCACACTATCGATGCCCTAAAGCGACCACCACCGCCTCCACCGGATTCCAACTTTGACCGTTGTATTAAAAAGACATATCAAGATGCGCGGTGGTCGGAAAGTACTTCCAATGATGCAAGGTTAGCAAAACGAAGAAGTAGGAAAAAATCCCCAGCTCGGCGAACAGGTGAACCAATCGTGCCCCCCGCTCAAGGTGTCTAGCGATATCGTCGCTAATCATCCGGGAATGGTGCCCGGTACCAAACCTGGTGATTACCTGAGCGATGATGTACAGTTTAAGCCGTTAGAGGTGGACGAATTTCGTTACCGGCATGGGCGGCCTCTCGTCAAACTTGATCATCCTCCTCTAACAACGATCATGCGAAAAATCCATGAATGGTACATGAAAACCTGCCGCAAGTCTGGGAAGGATTCTTTGATGTTGTTAGTTAAACAGGAGCACGACCTCGTTGGAATGGAACTATTGAATGTTAAATTTGAGGAGATATTCCAATTATACAATCAAAAGGCCCTCGACAAAACAATCATGACTTACTACTGTCTGTAAGTACTACTTCTGTAATTAAGTCTCTCTATGTATATAGCTCAGCTCTTTCCTTGCATGTATATATATTTATCCTCACTATATTATGCAGACTGAAGATCGTCAAATGCAGAAAAGCACAAATCTATGACATTGGGTTCATTAACCCAAATATCATACATGAGTATACAGTTCAAAAGAATGCCACACAAACCGAGGACAACTTGCTACAATCGTTGCTTAAAAATCAAAACAAAGGGACAATACTCTTTCCTTACAACTTCAAGTGAGTGTTATTGTCGTGTGCATATTCGGTTTCCCTTATTACTCGAGGTTTATAGTAATGTAATTGATGAGTTATGCATGCGTGCATAGTTTCCACTTTATTCTGCTAGAGATTAAGCTTGAGCGGGGAGTAGTAATCGTCTTAGACTCGAAACGAAAAGATCCCCAGGAATATGCAGACATGACTGAAATGCTCCAGAAGTAAGTTCAATCGATCATTATCGCATCATATCGGCAACTTTATTCATTTCCTGATATCAAGTAATTATTTTCTTTGTCTGGCAGGGTTTGGAAAGAGTTCACGGCAATTGTTCCAGCACTGCCAGGGGAACTGCGATTTACACACCCGAAAGTAAGTACTACTAGCTAGTTCCGTGCATCTCCCATTGATTCTAGTTTCATCAATATCATTTATCATGCTTGATTATTAGTTTGATTGAACTCTATTTCTTGTAAAGTGCTTGTGGCAGGAAACCGAGAATTATTTTTATGGATACTACGTTTGCGAGTTCATCTACAATACGACGACCCCTAAGCGGGGCTACTCTGAAAAACAATTTCAAGTGCGTAAGCAATAATATTCACAATTTTATTTTCTTACCATATATATGTATTGACCCCCTTCTTCAAATTAGATGTGGCAGATGCGGGATGAACTCCTACCACATGATAGCATACGAGAAATTCAAGAAGAATTGGCGGGATTCTTTCTTGACCACGTCCTAAATAAAGCCAAAGAATACCATCTGGAATTGGACATTAGATGTTAGGGATTGTAAGAGATCGTATATTGTATATATGTAGCTAGTAGCGTTGGATATATATACGAAAACTTGTTATACGACCAATCTCTCGGAGAAAGAGAGGTCGATCACTTCTATCTCTATATTTTCATGACGATCTTCTGTACTTCATGGTTCCTTCATTTGCTTACTAGCTAGCGTGTCGAGTTCTCTCTATAGTAGCTAGCATCAACCAAGCACGGAGAAAGAGAGGACACTTCCCTATATTAATTAGCTAGCTGAAACAATATGAAACCCCTAAATAACCCTCCAAAAACCCCTAACCCCCCATCCCTTTCGAAAAAAATAGCAACTGCTAGATGCTGACGCGTGGATGCCTTTTGGTCCCGGTTGGTGTTACCAACCGGGACTAAAGGTCCTCCTGCCTGGGCTCCCCGCAGAGGCCACGTGGAGCCCCTTCTGTCCTGGTTTGTAAACGAACTGGGACTAAAGGTTTTGGGCTTTAGTCCCGATCCTTTAGTCCCGGTTCCAGAACCAGGACAAATGGGCCTTATGAACCGGGACAAATGGGCCTTTTTCTACTAGTGTTCCGAGCTGGTTTCTTTTGGCCCACAGCTCGGGTTGACGCCCAGTTGCTTGTCAAACATTGTATGGGTTCTCAACTTTTTGCAAATCAAAGTCTACCCCCAACAGCTCTTCGGACTATACCGATAACCTGGCCCTTCGCGGTCTTGGGGCTAGACATGGTCGGACCCCTTAAAGGGGGGACCAAGAAGAATAAATACCTACTGGTCATGGTTGACAAGTTCACCAAATGGATAGAGGCAAAGCCTGTCAAATCGACCAAATCCGGACTAGTGATCGACTTTAGCTCCGACGTGGTACACTGTTATGATGTCCCGCACAGTATAATAATGGACAATGGATCCAACTTCACGGCCCAAGAGGTCAAAGACCGGTGCCCAAAAATGGACATAAAGCTCGATTACGCATCAGTATATCATCCGCAGACCAATGGACAAGTCAAACGAGCGAACGGCCTCATTATGAGCAGCATTAAGCCACGTTTGGTCCGATCTCTTCATGAGTCCGAGTGTCACTGGGTGGAGGAGCTCGACTCCTTTTTATGGGGCCTGCGCACTACCCCGTACAGATCAACGGGATGCACACCGTTCTTCATGGTCTATGGGGTAGAAGCAGTCCTCCTCTGCGACATTATTCACGACACACCAAGGGTGCCCATGTACGAGGAAAGGGAGGCCAAGTTAGATCGGAAGGACGACCTGGACGCCTTAGAAGGAGAGCACGACATAGCTCGGGCTCGCTCTACTTTTTACCAACAGCAGGCCCGACGTTACCAGAGCAGGGAGGTCAGGGAGAAGTCGTATAACGTAGGCGAACTTGTCCTGCGACTCCCGGAGAAGCAAAAGCACAAACTCAATCCCAAGTGGGAAGGCCCCTTCAAAATTGACGAAGTACTCGCAAGGGGAGCTTACAGTCTTCGGAGCCCGTCTAACAACCGCCTGGAACCAACCCCATGGAATGTAGCTCGTCTTCGGCGCTTCTACGGATAAACCAGTGTCGTCACATTCCCTAGCCCTTTTTCTCTCTTTTTTCATTTTCTTTATTCCCCTCCCACTTTGTTGTTTGGTAGGATTAATTTTTTTTCTTTTTCTCCCCATGTTCGGTTCAACCAATCTTGTACTAAACTTATCGGCTTACACCCTGAAGTGTTGAGTCCGAACACTATACCTGGGGGCTTCTTCTCGAAGCCAACGCTTTTATATTATAAGCATTTACCCACACTTATTGTGTACACACTTTCTTTTGTCATGTTCACGCCATCATATGCATCAATTCGAACTAAGACTTTGCCAAGTTAGGTTGCCTCGCTCTCGTGTTTACCCTCTACGTTTCCGATTGTCCGGCTAGAGGGTAAAGGGAGCACCTCTGCGATTGTTACGACCGGGTCATCCAGATACATACCTCAAATGGGTGAAGCCGAAAGCTAGCTATCTTATTTAGATAATTGGTCGGCCGTGACGGAAGCAATTAATACGGCTATGGAAGTTATCACCATTGCTTGGGTTTTTTTCTTAAAAGCCTTTTAGCCGCATACTAGCAGTATGCGGACTTCTACCTATGATCTTCATAGAGCCCCAAAGAAAGGTGTCAATAGGGGTACTATTTTCCTCGAAAGATATTTCTTACGCTAAGCAGTAATATAACATACCTCTCTATGTGCTTTTTGTCTGTTCGTACCACATGGCCAGATTGCCTGGTTACTCGAACACAATTCGCCCTTTTAGGGTGACAAATTACGAGGAACACTCACGAGCTCTTCGGATGGTAGGGAGAAGCCGATGACCGCTTAAGACAAAGTTTACAACACAGATGGAGTAATAATTCGATTGTTCATACAAAAAACGCATAATTACACATTCGGATGTTGATCGAGATTATCGTTTATAGTGTCTAGGGAGCAGTCTTCTTGTGAAAGACGGGCGGCAGGCATCACCTGGTCATACACCAGGTGGAGTGGCACTTCTTGTCCATCCGATCCCACTGGACCAACCCGAGTCATATGCTCGGGATTAAGTCCGGTGTAGCGGGTCTTGTTCATTGCCCACGCTTCCCATGCTCCCTCCCGGCATGCCAATGTCTTCCACAGCTCGAACCTACTTCGGGCTCCCTTGAAATGATCGATTAGTTCGGTCATTCCCTCCAGAGGTTGTTCGGCAGGCCATAGTGCCTTTACCATGCTTTTCATTGCTTTCCGCGCACGATCATGAAGAGCGTAAAGCTCCTTCAGCAGGTTCCTCCAGTAGGATCCGATCTCTTCTTCAGGACGCCCACACAGGAGACCTATACATGAGGCAACGGTATGCTTATTTTACTTCCTCTATAAGAAGTACTTACCGATGTTAGAATCATACTTACCGAACACGCCACTCTTTAGTTTTTAAAATCTCAATTTCTTCGGCATGTTGTTTATTCTCCGCCTGGAGACGGTTCAAAACACGACAGACAGCCTCGTGCTGGCACTCGGCGTATCGCTGAGATTCTCGGGCTTCATCCAACTCATTTTGCATATGCCCTATTGATTCAGCTGCTACAAAGAATCCTTGCGTCGGCACGGAA
Source organism: Hordeum marinum (assembly GCA_022496015.1). Taxonomy (NCBI): domain Eukaryota; kingdom Viridiplantae; phylum Streptophyta; class Magnoliopsida; order Poales; family Poaceae; genus Hordeum; species Hordeum marinum. Next base: position 34,321,944 of record CM039674.1, read on the forward strand.
ATATACTAAGATTAGCAGCACAAATGTACTCACCATGGGCCTCCCGAGTGAAGCTCTTCACTTGCTCTAGCTCGGCCTTCACAGATTGAACCTGTGATCGGCTGTTCTCCAGCTCCTTGGACAGTTGCTCGTTCTATTGCTTTGAAGCCTGCATTAGTAGTAAAACAACACAAGGACCCTTAATTCGGTCGTTCCGAACCAATTTAAGGCTCGGGGGTTATTGGGTTTGCATGAGTGTCCGGACTCTTTAAAGCCGATTACTTACCTGCATGTCAGCCGATATCAACTTCATGGCCTCTTCGAACCTAGCTCGGGCAGCACAGATGTGCGCGTCCACCGTGCATAGGGCACCGAACTCTTGTTCGGAGAATACCGGGTGGCACGGGGCCTCCTGTCGTCGCCGATGATTCATGGCGCTTCCTACTGCCGATTTGGTGACAGACACAGCGTCACCGGAATCGGCAGGGGCTGGATTGGCCATAGGGGCCTCGGTAGCAGGTTCGGCATGAGTCGTAGCTCCAGAATTTTGAGCACCGCCGGGCACCTTGGCAACCTCTCCGACGAGAGAGGCTTGGGCTTTACGCCTGAGTATTTCAATGTAATAACTGTTGTAAGGCTCTATTGGTTGTGATAATAAGCAGACAGTCGAACAAAATACCTTTGGGTTAAGCGAGTAGGTGAACTCGTCCTCGTGGCCGGCTCATTTGTTGGGCCCCTGTTGGTTTCCAATCCGGGCACTGTTTCGGTTGTCGGCGTATGGCATGTGGATCGACAGTGTTTGGGGAAACGCTCCGCGAAAACTACGTTGTTGTAAGAAGATAAACCTGCGCGGGTCACCGCCAGATCCGAAGAAGGGAGATACCCCTGGGTCTCCAGATTGCACAGCCGCAGGAGCGATACGGAGCAGCTGGTCCAGTCCCCGGGACGGGAGCCGTAGGGGCGCGAGGAAGAGCTGGGGGCGCTCGCCATGTTTTTCGTGGTGATCTTCCGCTAGGAGTTTTTTCCGATGGAGAGGAGGAGGATGTGGTCTAAACCACAATTCTATTTGGTTAAATGGGTGTGGCCTCCCTTACGGAAGGGCGGCACTGTAAAAAATCATTGAACCGCTCGCCTCCCCACGACGTGTGAAAATCGAGGAATGCTGGCGGTTATTATAATGGACCTGGAGAGCTCGTGACGCTTGGGATTTCACCGATGATTGGCCGGCTGCCAAACAAGAGGGGGTAGGGGACTCGCCTTGCAAGCCGAAGATTATGAAGATTATCCGGATATATATCGACGTTGAAGACTAGTCCGGGGGTTACTAATGGAGTCCTGGATTAAGGGGTCCTCGGATGGCCGACCTGTTTCTCATGGGTCGGACTATATGGGCCACAAAGTGATCATTGGGGATCAAGGGCCCCGTCGCCAGGATGGAAGCTTCGAGGACTGTGGCGTGTCGTCCAAGTTGACGACCGTAGTTAGGCGTGTTATTCTCTTCGGCATGTAACCGACCATGTGTAAACCCTAGGTACCCTCGACGTTTATATAAGCCGGAGGGTTTTAGGTTGTAGACATAGGACAACTCATCTAGGGTTAGCTACTCGATCTCAAGGTAGATCAACTTTGTAACCCCCATATCATCAATACAATCAAGTAGGACATAAGGTATTACCTCCATAGGAAGGCCCGAATCTGGGTAAAACCTTGTCCCCTTCGTCTCCTATTACCATCGATTCTAGTCTCACAGCTCGGGACCCCCTACCCGAGATCCGCCGCTTTTGACACCGACACCATGCATAAATGTTGATTCCCTGATGCATAATTTAGAGCTTCCAACTAATACTCGAAACAATTTTGTGAATAAACCACTATTAGTTCACAGAGTTGTCCTATACAAAAATCATTTCATTGGTTACCCAGTGACATGGTGCTAGGTTCTCCAAGAACTTACATCATTCTGTCTCTGAGCAAGACAGAATGTATCACCTCTTCAATTTCAGACAACACCATCGCCAAGAACCATGAATCCATGTCCTTTAACAAGCAAAGCTCTGACGTCTCCCCAATTTGCGTGTTTGAAATCTCTGCAGATAATTTTTTATATTGATTCACAATCTCATGTCCTTAATCAAGTTTAATTTTTCATATTTATTTTTATGAAAAATGTACAGTATCTCCTCCATATAATTTAAAAAATAAAACTCTAGAAATTTGAAATGCACATTTAGTTCCAAATTTTACTGTATATATAGAACCCAGCGACATCATGATACCGACGAAAGAACTTTCCGAGACAAATCTACATGTGTGATTTTAATGTACCCAAATCTTAAATGAGTCTGCATCAGATTCACAATAGGTGGCCTGATAGTTTGCAAAGATGAAAACCACAACGGCTCAATGCAAATGGAACCATAGGTAGAAGTACAGGAGTATATGTGTACTCCCTCTGTACCTAAATACTTGTAGTTAGTAAGAACTATCTAGTTCTTCTTACTAACTACAAGTATTTAGGTACAGAGGGAGTAGTACATAAGACACAGGGAAATATTTCAGGTAAGAACTCTCCAGCCAAGTACAACGCGCCGTGGAAAACAAAAGGGGTGTGCTTACATGTAAACGATAGTAGTACCTCTGAAACTATCCAGGCAAAGAATGATCTGAATTTTAGCTCTCCTCGTTCTCTTCGGCGTTTTGGCAGTGGCCCGGAGGCAGCAGCATGAATGAACCCTCCGAATTATCTTCCGGAAACCCATCGAATTGCCCTAAACCGAAGCCGAAGGAGCCAAAATTCTCCGTAGAAAGGAAGTCGTCGGTGCTGCTGTCGAGCCCATCGACACCTAAAGGCACACCAGCACCACCAGAGTTACCCCACATAAAGCTACTACCCATGGCTGGTTCTTGATGGCTACCTCCGTTCGCCACCTGGTGTGAGCCCTCAGGCTCGTCTGCCGGCAACAACGGCATGTGGCCTTTGAACAGACCCACATGAGTGAACAGCTTGTCCTTCCTCGTGAAGGTCGTGCCGCAGGAGCACACCCACTTGACCTGGCCGCAATGCTTCTCGTGTGTCTTGAGGTCGGCCATGATGGAGAACTTTTTGGCGTGGCACCAACTGCAGGTGTAGTTCTTCTCGCAGTGGCTCCGTTTGTAGTGGTTCTTGATGCACAAGATCGTCTTGAGGGGAAGGAAGCCCTTGTGCAGCTTGTTCCGCTTGCACCCGGCGACCGGGCACGAGTACCTCTTCATGGCGGCGGCTTGGTCCAAGCTCTCGTCCCTAGGCGGTTTGGCTAGCGCGGCGGGGCTCTTGTACTCGTCGCCGTGCCCTCGCATGTGCATCCGCAGGTTCGCGTCCCTCTTGAAGCCTTTGCCACAGATAGTGCAGAAGTGGGTGTGTGGAGCCAGGATCTCGTCCTCCTCCAGCTGCAAGAGTTCATATGAGCCTGGTGGTAGGCTGTCTGCGTCTATGCCAATGCCAGCCTCATTGCAAACCTTTGTGTCGTGCTCATCGACAAGTAAACTGTTGTCGATTTCAATGCCATCCACTTCCACAGCAGAATCAGTCAACCCCTTAAAAAGCTCTTCGTAGTCAGGGCTATGCATTTCCTCCTTGTGATCTTCAGCGACGGCTCCGTTACGAACCGAGCTTGAGCTAGTGCCGCTGCCACTGCCAGCAAGATTAGCCATCTGCCCTGTTGCAGGGGGTTGGCTAAGAAAGGATGAGTTCTTCAGTGATGGCAGAAGGCTCCCGGCGGTTGAGATGAGCTGAACTATGCATGTCAGGTCTGCATTGACCTGCTGCTGCATGAACACCCCTGGCTGACCGCCACTGCCAACCATTGAACAGATAGCATCCTTCACTTGTCGGATCTTCTCCTCGATAAAGGTGAGGTTGTCGAGCATCGTACCCGGGTTCCAGTCCATATGTGGGATGCTGGTGGATTGTGCAGGATTGAAAGGTGAGGCGAATGTCGGAAATGGCTGTTGGATTCCCATGTCAAGGAGCAGATTCTCTGGACTGGGCTGATAGTAGACAGGATTGGAGCTGAGATTTGGAGATTCATCTTCGATGATATTCTTGCCACGGTCCATCGTCAACTTCTTTATGGAATCAGGTGGATGAAATCAGGGGAATGTAGCAGCCTGTTTGAATATCTGAAACAAAATAACATCACCTGTTTGAGTATTCTGTGCCTGAATATTGAACTTTTACATACTGCACATATTTGAGTAGACCAATTGAAAACAAAACATTAAGGCATTAGAAATGCAAACCGCCCTCAGATTTTCAATTTCATGTTTATTACACAAATCCTTTTATAGAGTACAAACCTATTATCAAATGCTCAAAAATATAATGATGATAATCAGTTTATCCTCTGTAATTTAAATGAAAACCAGACCCCAGAAAAGAAAGCTAATCTGCAGTTCTGTTTCTCTTCAGAACATATGTTACTGAGCACACCACAAAAGAGTGTCACTGAAACAAGATCACATCCATGCGAGAAGTAGTACAATTTAAGCTACTCTAATGTCTAAAGTAACAACCTGGCAATGATGTTACAGCGGCCGATCGATGTTTATGGAACATAACAATTAACACCATTGGAGTGGAAACTAGAAACTGTACTTTGACATGTAATATACAGGGTAACTTAGCACGGCAACCAAATCAGAGTGGCTACTTATTGTGAACAATCACATAAGTCATATATGAGCCAGTAAGCATGACAAGAACAGTGAGGGGCTACTTATTGTGAACAATCACATAAGTCATATATGAGCCAGTAAGCATGACAAGAACAGTGAGGGGCTACTTATTGTGAACAATCACATAAGTCATATATGAGCCAGTAAGCATGACAAGAACAGTGAGGGGGTACAGAGTATCCCAAAAAGGCATCCCCTTTGGTTCAGGATATCCCCAAAATTCAGAGAAATTGGTGTCAAACGCTAAAGAGAACATGCCACCAGCACTACCTTTAATCCAAGGCCGCCGCGAGAGCTAATCCAAGAAACGAATGCCTCTTCCTTCAGAACGCATTGACCTAGGAAGCGGGAGCTCAAGAAATCCGGATCTTGCCGGAAATCACCTGGTACCAAACTTTACAGGTCGGTAGCCGCATGCCCAAGGATGATGAGCAGGAGCCAGGAGGCGGCACTCACCGGCGGCCCGGCCAGACGCGGCACGTCTCGTCGCCGGGAAGGGGGCGTCCTGGAGAGGCGGGAGGAGCAAGAAGCAGGAGAAGGAAGCAGCCAAGAAACCGGGAGTGCAGACAAGGGTGAGCTTGAATCCAAGATCTTCTCGTTTGTTTAGTCATTGGCAGGAAATAATTGGGGCACAAATTGTTTGATTAATGGGTTGTGGGGTGGGTCAAATTGTTTGATTAATGGGTTGTGGGGTGGGTCGCTGCGGCTCTCCCGAGTCTCGATCCCTCTCAACGAGGAAAAAAAATGGCAGTTGGTTTGACCCGTCCGGTGGTGGTGGCCACTACCGACGAGGTATATTCATAGAGCATCACAGCCACACACCTCAAATTCTTCTCAAACGTCCATCCAAATCAATCGCTCATTATCCAGTTACAAAAATACAACTTAAACGATCCTTTCAAATAAACGTTCGGGCTGACTGACATTCCCATTTTCAGTTCAAATATGAGCAGATATGGGGAAGCACGGACGCACCTAGGCAGGAGCCGACAGCCTAAACCCTTTCTCCTCCTTCCGCCGCCCTCCAACATTTCCCGCACCCGACCCCTCGCCGTCAAGCACCCTTCCTCTCAATCCTCACCACATGTCCCGATCCGCCACCGTGATGTCTTCCAGCCCGTCCCCGACCGTCACGACGGAGACACAGTCCGCCTCGTCCGTTGGTGTCCCTTCGTCCGTTTCGTCTTGCAAGCCGGAGAACGTCGCCCGTAAGATGCGGCGTCGTCGATAGCGAGAGAGGGATGCGGAGTTGGTGGCACAAATAGGTGCGGGCATCGTCAATGAGATGTCTCCCCCGGCACGTCGGGCTCCCCGCACCCCATCCATCCAAGCACCGGCACGGATTGTGCTGTCTGGCACCCTTGGGACCAAGGAGGATACGACGGCCAGATTGGCCATTCCGGACAGCTTTCCAACAACGCAGAAGCCATCAGTCGACGAGTGTGAGACGTCGTAGCTCGTTCGAAAGCAGGTGAGCACGGGCACCCCCACCGCATGGGCTGCACTCGACATGTTTGACGGAATGTTTAAACAAGACCGGGTATGTTCGCTCCTATCCGATCAAATGTTCAATGTTTTGCACAGATCACTAGTTCGCACATGATGAATGCTAGCAAACGATGATCGTGTAGGAGACGTACTTGGCAAGCATGATCAATGAGAATGAAGATCCGGCCATGTGGAATATAAAATGGAGGAGACGGACGCATTTGTATTTGGGGCAACATCTGATCCCAATCCTACCAAGAAGAAGAAGAATGGCAAAACGACAAAGGCAGGCAGCCCGGATGCAAGCGGAGATGGTTGTCCGGATGCAGTCGGAGATGGCTGTCCAGGCAAAGCAGGACGCATGGACGAACTCGTCCGGTCAGTGATCCGACAAGCACCACTTGTCGATCTGACATTGATTTCATTTTGACATGTCCGATTTGTTGAACTATGATTTCATTTGCTTTTGTTTTGAACCGTTGAATTCGTATAATTTTTATTGAATGGTCGACGTGCATGGATTGCGTGGATTTGAAAATCCGGAATGAGGTATATGGATGAACGGAACGAAATATGAGGGCCGTCCGGATACGTCCGCGGACATGCCCGGGCCCATCGACGGGTGCATAGGGAGCCGAATTTGTTCAGTCCTACTCTAAACGTATCTTTATTGTTTACTAGTAAAATGTTTGTGCTACGCTACAGAATCACATTAATTTTTTGGGGGGGGGGGGGGGGAATAGTCTATCCAGGCATCATTGCTTAGCGTATTAGAGAGGTGTTGTAGTCCTACATACCTCCAATACTTGTAAGGGACTGTCAGCTCGTTACATTATGTTAGACTTGTGTAAATACAAAAACCTATCTTCTACATAAATGCAACCAATCAAGATCTTCATGTGTTAAACACAACATGTTTTCTATCCTATCGCTACCGACCTTGTATTTTACATTCACAGGCTCAATGTTTTCCATGATTAGCTCATGCATTTTAAGAAACAGTCGGAGGAACCCTCCATCCGGTTTTGGGAAGGCTCCACGCAGCTGTTCTTCTTTTTTGTATTTTTCTCTACCAGTTTTATAGATTTCCATTTGGTTTTTCTTTATTCCTTATTCATCTTTCTATGTTTTAAATACCTGTTGACTTTTGTTGAATGCATATTGAACATTTTTTCTATACAGGTTGAAAATTTAGAATACACATTGAACGTTTCTCAAACACACATTCAACACTTATCTAAAAACATATTGAATATTTCTCAAGTACATATTAAATATATTTTGGAATGCATTGTGAACATTTTTTAAACACAAGTTGAACAATTTTCAATAATTTCATGATTTAAAAAAAGCATGCTAACTATTTTAATTGTTACCAACATTTTTTGAAATGGCACAATTTGTTTTTATATGTTATAAACTTTTTAAAATTGCATGGACTAATTTTAATATGTCACAAAGATTTTAAAAGATATATCATAAACATATTTTAAACTTGTGAAGTTTTTTGAAATGTTCCGAGCAATCTTCTGGATAGTAGGATATTTTTTACAAATTACATGGATTCTTTTTAAAATAAATGATAATTAGAAAAATGTGATGAACTTTTTTTTTACGTGTGAACTTTTTACTTGTGGGACATCTGTGCCGTGATGCGTCGTGATGGCACATCATGGTTGGCTGTGCTGCTGGTCGGACGCAGCCAAAGTCTCAGCATCCTGTCTCGGTGCGTAGCAGTACGCCTTGCCAGACCTGTGCCGTCCGTCACCAGCAAGTTTAGCCATGGCGGTTCTTCTTCTTCTTGCACTGCGCTGCAACGGAGACGTTGGAGCGACGCCGCTACATGTTGCTCCGTCCTGCATGCACGTGCCTTCTGTTCTAAACGCGTCGAAGGTAACCCCATTCTTTATCATGGCTGCCCTTGAGCCCATTAGTTTTTAAAAAAAAGAGGATGTATCCCCGCCTCTGCATTTCGACGATGAACAGCCATTTTATTGATTATTCATAAAAGACCTTATAAAACATCACCCCCATAGAAAGGCGATGTAACCAACGCCCCGTCCTGGACCCGTGCGGGCGCCGGCGGCCACGCCTCCCCTCGCCGGCCTGCCTGCCCTTTCCTGGGCCATGCCCCTCCCGCCCCCACCTGCCGCTGGATCCGTGCGCCTTGCCCCCCCTGCCGTCGACGGCCGCTGGCTCATGGGCGGATCTGGTGTCCCAATCACCCCGGCGCCGCTACGGTGGATCCTCCTCCGGTTCGGAGGTCGTCCCCGACTCGCCCCTCGGTCAGCTGGGGGCCGGCTCGGTCGACCCTCCCCTTGCTGCGGCCTTTGATGGCTCTGCTCCGGCCCGTACCGCGTCTGGATCCGGCCTTGACTGCGGGTAGCTGCCGGCCTTAACTCCCCCATGTCGGGCACCTGCGTCAACCCACCCCCCTCAACGGCCTGCACTTCAATGCCAGCGACCAACGCGGGGCGCGAGGGAAACGTGATCGGAGCCTGGCAGCTGGTCACGTCGTGGCGAGGCCTGCGCCGCCCGGCTTTGCCTGGCCTGGCATTCACGCCGCCATCCCTCCCGTGGTGGCTTAAAGGGCGCTGATGCCGCTGCCTGGCCCCTGGTCACCGCGCCTTCTCCTGCCGCGAGCCACTGCGCTGCTCCCGCTGCCTTCAAAATGGCCACCGCTCCCGTGGCTGCAAGAACAAGTGGTGCCCTCTGAGCTCGTTGTCGTGTCTCGCTTTCGTTCCCCCGCCGCCGCTTCCCCGACCTTCGCCTGCTCCGGCCCAGCTCCCGGTCCCCGTCTTCGACCCAGGACGGGGCTGGCCTCTTCCTTCCCCTGCTGCCCAGCACCAGGTCGTCTCCACCAACCCCACCATGCCGCGGCTTGGTGACGCGGCCAACCGTCCAGAGGAGGACTTCGTTGTTTTGCCGGCCACTCCGGAGATGCAAGCGGAGTCAGCTTTGCTCTCCACCAACGCCGCGGTGGCCTGGTTCGAGGATGGCCGCCAGGATGTGCCCTGCCATGTCCTCATTGAGGCGTTTGCCACCGCCTTCGCCTGCCGAAAGGCAGACGTGTCTGTTATCCGACACCTCCCTGAGCAGTTCCTTGTCAGGTTCATGTACCAACACAACTGCGCCGATGCTGTCAACCACGGTGACTTCCTCGTCGCCAACTCCAAGCTCTTCCTCCGCGCTTGGAGGCTCGAGGCGCATGTTGGCAATGAAGACATGATGCACCACGTCCGCCTGTGCATCGAGGGGATCCCCGTTCATGGGTGGAACGAGTACGTCGCCGCGTTCGTCATCGGACGCAAGTGCTCCCTCGACTACATCGAGCCGAAGGCGCTGCGTCGTGAGGATACGCGCTTCTTGGCGCTCTGGGCATGGACGTCCGACCCCAACGCCATCCCAAAAGTGAAGTTGCTGACGCTGCCCGCCCGCGGCCACCGTCGCCGTGGCCGGCGCGGCCTGCGCCACCATGTGCTGCTGCACCTTGACCTGCACGAGGACCACTCCAAGGCACGCGACGACGACGACGACCCCCCCTGCGGATGTCCAGGAGTTCACGTGGTACCCCCGTGAGGTGGATGGCACGGCTCGCCGTGGCGGCTGGCGCACTACGCAGCCATGCGAGGAGGGCCGCCGCACGGAGCGGCGCGATGAAGATGACGACCGCGGTGGCCGCTGCGATAGGAATGGCCCGCGCTCACAGGACGGCTGGCGCGACCGCCTCCGTCACTCGCTCTCCAGAGGCTCCCGCGATCGCCAGCGTCAGGAAGGCAACGGGCGCACCCGGGACCATTCCGGAGGCTATGATGGGTGGCGCCGCGATGCTGGCCAGGTGGGGGCGGGTTCGGCCGATGCGCCCCTGCCTGTAGTTGTGCCTGCATCTGTCCCCTAGGTCCTGCTGGGTTTTGGCTCCAACAGCGACAGCGGGGCCTGTGCGCTCGAGCTGCAGCCGGTGCGTGGGCGCAGCCCGGCGCGGCAGGGGTCTTCAAGGGCTGCGCGCAGGCGCTCGTTGGAGAGCCTGACTCCACCTGCGTCGCCGCCTCTCTCGCCCATGACAGTGCTGCTGGGCCTGCCCAGCTCCAGGAGGGACTTGGAGAGGCCCACCGCGTCCCCTTTGCGGGCCTCATCGCCGGCGATGCTGCAGCTGTGCTCGCCCACGAGCATGATACAGCCTCTGTCCCCGATGCGACCTCCGGGGTTTGAAGCTCCGCCAACCCCCCAACCCCCATTCATCTCCACCGGGCCGCTTCGGCATACGCCCTCTCCGGTGCGGCTGCGCGGGGTTGTTGCGGACCTGCAGCCGGCGGTTCTTGGCTTGGCGGTGCTCTTCGAGGACAGGCAGGATCCCCTGCTCCAACGCTGCCTTGGCCCATGGGGGTGTGCCGCAAGACTCTTGCTGGCATGGACATCGCCCGGTCTAACGCCGCCCTCTCGCTCCAACGGACAAGTGCTAGGCTTAAAGCTGCAGGTAAGTCAAGGGCGGCACCGGCATCGGCGACGAAGGCTGCTGAGATTCTCGTCTGTCGCAGCCTTGGTATAGTCAAGGACGGCGAAGATGTCACGGCCAAGGCGCTGGAGGCCTTTGCGGAGCGCTTCAAGACCCAGCTGCCGCCAGAGGTGCTCTCTGTCATGCGGGAGCTTTTCAAACTCGATGATGCGCAAGCTTCTGGCATCGAAGATGCCCTGCTCCGCCATGGTGGCGAGGGGGGCCTGGACGTGGAGAGGACAGAAGACGCTGCTGTAGCGATTCTGGGCGCTATCTGAGCTTAGTTGATTAGCTCCGGTAGTCAGGGATCATCCAGCTCCCATGTTAGCTAAAACCACCCCTTGTTTAGTGGTCCTGTTGGTGTGTATCTCCGTGTCGCTTGGTATGTGGCCAAGACCAAAAGTGCTCAGGGCTTTTCCTTCTACCATGTCAGATCAAGCCAGCACTTGTTATGAGGTCCTGTGGGTGTGTACCTGGTCTGTGTGGCTAAACTGCAGTCCTGTTATGCTTGGCATGTGGCCAAGTCTAAATGTGCACCACATATTGTCATGTTAGAGCAACCTATTAATGTCCTGTGTTGGAACGTTCGAGGTCTCAACTGCCCGGACAGACGCGCTACTATCAGTGCCACCATCGCCGCCTCTTCCTGCCATATCGTGTGTCTCCAGGAGACCAAGCTTGCCTCGGTTGACAACTTCACTGCTACATTTCTAGGTGGAAACAGGCTGCGAAATTTTGCGGAAAGGCCTGCAGATGGCACCTGTGGAGGCATTCTCTTGCTCTGGGATTGCCACCTAGTTGAGATGTCTAACATCACCACCACGGACTTCTGCCTGTCCGCTTTGGTCAGTATTCGCGGCACTGAAGTGCAATACAAGCTCACCACCGTGTATGGCCCCACCGACGCCTCGCGCAAAGATGCTTTCTTCGTAGAGCTTATCAGCCATAAACCCATGAACGGCATGCCATGGCTGACGGCTGGCGATTTCAACCAAATCTACCGGGCCAGGGACAAAAATAAAAGGCGCGTCAATCGAAGTAGAATAAATCGCTTTCGGGCGACGCTGCAAAGCTGCGAGCTTAAAGAGATTCACTTGCAAAACAGAAGGTTCACCTGGAGCAACGAGAGAGATAACCCAACTTTGTGCAAGCTAGATTCGTTCTTCTGCAATGCTGAATGGGACACCACCTTCAACACTCACTTGCTGCATGCCCTCTCTTCCTCACTCTCTGATCACTACCCGCTGCTTCTCGCTGACGATAAAGGGCCACGGGGGCCTAAATCTTTCAAGTTCGAAAACTTCTGGACATCCATGCCTGGCTTTATGAAGGTGGTACATCAGGCATGGGATGAGCCTATCACGCACGCAGAGCCATACCAAATTATCTTCCACAAACTTAAGAAGGTGGCGACGCGTCTCTCTGCGTGGAGCAGGGGGCTTTTCTCCAAGGCCAAGATACACCTTCACGCGGCTCTGCTGGTGATTCTACGACTCGACATCGCTCAAGAGAGCCGACAGCTCTCCATCGAGGAAAGCGGCCTCAGGGCCCGGCTGAAAAGAAGAGTCATTAGCTTGGCCGTAATTGAGAGAGCACGGAAGAAACAAAGTGCGAGGAGCTCCAACCTTAGGGAGGGTGACGCCAACACCAAGTTCTTCCACTGCCGGATCAACGCTCGGCGTCGGAAAAACCATATTCACAGGATCAAGCAGGGTCAAGGGTGGATCACTGAGCATGATGCCAAGGAGGAGCTCATCCTAGACCACTTCTCCAACATGATGAAAAAAGGGGCCACAATTGATAAGGACTTCAACTAGGAGGAGCTCAACATCAAGATGCTTGACCTTCACGGGCTTGATACTACCATTTCGGAAGAGGAGGTCCGAGAGGCTATAAATGACTTGCCAAGCGACAAGGCGTCGGGTCCTGACGGCTTCACGGGAATTTTCTTCAAGAAATGCTGGGATATTATCAAGCTCGACATGATGAGGGTCATCCATCAATTTGACACCCTCCGCACATCTGACCTCCACTGGCTCAACTCCGCAAATGTGGTGCTCTTGCCCAAGAAAGAGGGCGCCGAGGGGATCGGCGACTACAGGCCCATCAGCCTCATCCATGTCGTCTCCAAGTTCATCGCCAAAATTCTCTCCAGGCGACTGGCCCCGCACATGAACAACCTGATCTCCAATGCCCAAAGCGCATTCATCAAAAGGAGAAGCATTCACGACAATTTCATGTGCGTGCGGAACATGGCTCATAGGTTGCACAAATGCAAGACCCCGGCCCTCCTGTTCAAGCTGGACATCCGCAAGGCCTTCGACTTCGTCAAATGGGAATACATTCTCGATCTCTTGCGACGGAGGGGCTTCCTGCCCAAGTTTCGGGATTGGGTCGCGGCTCTCCTCTGCACTTCTTCTTCGAGGATTCTGCTAAATGGCGTGGCGGGCCGGGCTATCAAGCACGGGCATGGTCTCAGGCAAGGGGATCCCCTATCCCCGCTTCTCTTTGTCATCGCTATTGACACCCTACAACATTTGCTTGAGATTGCAACAAGAAAGGGGCTCCTGCACAAGGTTCGTGGCAGAGGGGCTATGGTGCGTACCTCTCTATATGCTGATGATGCGGCTGTCTTCATGGCCCCAATAAAAAAGGATATTGACAATCTTTTGGCCATCTTGCGCGGATTCGGGGAGGTCACCGGGTTGTGCACCAACTTCCAAAAGAGCTCGGTGGTGCCTATTAGATGCAACAACCTAAACCTTGAGCGTATTCTACATAGTGTTCCGACAAAGAGGACGATCTTCCCTCTCAGATACTTGGACCTCCCTCTGTCCGTCTGGAAGCTTAGGACGGCAGACTTCCAATTCCTTGAGGATAAAGTTGCGAGCAAGCTGGTGACATATGAGGGTCAGAACATCACCACCATTAGGCGAACGACACTAGTTAAGTCAGTCATTTCCTCGCTAGTTGTCTACTTCATCACATCCTTGGTTATACCGCCTGCCATTCTGCGCAACATCAACAAACTTGAGCGGGCCTTCCTGTGGTCGGGGTCGGACAAGACGACGGGTGCCAAGTGCAAAGTAAACTGGGATGTTGTCTGTCGCCCGCTGGAATATGGAGGCCTTGGAGTCCTCAACACCGATAAATTCGCACGGGCCCTCCTCTTGAGATGGCCTTGGTTTGAATGGACCGCCCCACACAAGTTGTGTGTCGGTTTGGGAAATCCGTGCGATGACGAGGACCTCGACTTTTTCTATGCATCAACAACAATCACTATGGGTAATGGCACCAAGACGCCGTTTTGGGACTCGCCATGGCTACATGGTTGTAAGCCTAGAGATGTTGCTCCCCTCGTATTCGAGGCCTCCTCCAGGAAGAACTGGAAGGTGCGTGAGGCCCTCAAAGACAACAGGTGGATCCCCAAGATCAAGACCACCACGGTTGTCTCCATTGAGCACATCTGCCAGTTCTTCACCCTATGGGCACTTGTGAATGAGGTCCATCTTGATGATCTCGTCGAAGATACCATTGCGTGAAAACACACAGCAAATGGTCTCTACTCCGCAGCCTCCGCCTACAAGGCCCAATTCCTAGGCTTGGTTTTCTCCCCCATGGAGCAGATGACCTGGAGGGCTTGGGCACCACCTAAGGCCAAGTTCTTCGCGTGGCTCGCTATCCAAGATAGGATTTGGACTGTAGATAGGCTGGAGAAAAGGGGATGGCCAAATTGTGGTCTCTGCACCCTCTGCAAGCGTGAGCAAGAAAGTGGACCACATCTCTTCTTCAAATATCGTTTCACTCTTAGGATTTGGATCTTGGTCAGGGAGAAGTACGGGCTCCATCATCTCGACACCTCGACTTGGCATCTCGAAGATTCTATGGAGAAGTGGTGGTCTGACAGGACCGGCCCCGGAGTCCCCAATCGAAAGGCCATGGCTTCCCTCACCATGCTTGTATCATGGACCGTGTGGAACGAGAGAAATGCTCGGGTCTTCCGTCACAAGAGCGCTCCACCCCCCATCCTTCTGAACATCATTGACCAGGAGGCCAATCTTTGGATCACCACTGGAGCAAAGAAATCAGGGATCATTTTTATGCGCGAGTAATCCTTCATGCCGTGTACGAGGGTGCCTTCTGTAACAAACTACTCCCCTTCTTAATAAATCTACGAGGCAAACCTTTTGCCCCCTTTTTTTGAAAAAAATAAAAGACCTTATAAGGAAGTACACCAGGAAGCCTGAAACCACCCTCTAGGCAACTTCTGTCGCTACTCCTATCCCTTTGATGTAGTGGTACGTAATGTCCGAGCCTAATACCAAACAGACATCGTACCAAATCCTAACATCTAGTGTTGGATGCCCCATCCCGACCATATACCTGGACTGGGTCACATACCGGTCCGACACACTCACCAAGGCTGCCTCCGCCGTCTTTCATCGATCCATCTTCAAAGCTGTACTAACGCATCGACCCTGCCCGGTCTAACTGTCGTCGACGCCACCACGACGCCAGACAGCGCCACCATCCCGCGCTCGTCCATCATCACACGCCCAAGGCGAGATCCCGCTGCTCCATGCCGCTGAGACCCGCTGTTGTCGACGTGCCAGATGCCACGTCGCTCCTCCATCGCGAACACCACCTGCTGCCACTGGTCCCATCCCCTTCGCCTGCGGGTCCTCTAACCGAGCATCCAAACGCCCCAGGTGGCGCCTCCAAGAAGGGTACGACACACGCAGTGTCGCCGCCGCCCAATCTAAGGAGATTTTGGGTCTTCACCCGGACATGGGGTCAGGGTGGAGGGCAGAGACCTCGACGGCGCCTGCAAGGAGGAGAACGGCGACCCTAGTCGTCGCCACCGTCGGGATGAACTAGTCATCCAGAGTTTCCTCCGGTCCGATGTCACCTCTACCAGCCCCCGCGAACGCACCGAGGCCGACGACCGCGATCGTAAGGAGATCCACCGGCAACTCACCGCCCACACGGTCAAGATACTGTCCATCCACCCCTCGCGAGCGTCGCCAGCCGAGGGCGCCGTCGACATGCCTAACGGGGCCGCCGCCCCAGGTCCAGGTGCCTCCACGATGGCTGGAGTGTCGAGATCTGCCACAAGCGACGAGATCCGGCACCGCGCAGCCGACGCCAACGCCCAAGCCCGCCGTCGACTGATCCCGCCGCCACCAGGAGCCCGCACGCTGCCGGGACTCCCACACGCATAGATCTAGGCGCCCAAGCACCGCCGCGAGCCCGTCGCCTTCGGGATCCGCCACACCGTCAAGAGGGCCGCACCCTTGAGCCCCACTATGATCACACTCAAGCGTGACGACGGCTTTAGAGGGAGATCGAGTGTGACCCCGGCCCAGTCCTCGCACTCGTTCCGCCAACAACGACGACCAAGGACGACGTGCATGAGGGCATGGCCAATGCATAGCCTTAGGGTGATGCTCCATGTGCCATGTAGGCTCGGATGTAGGTTCGGATGGGGTAACGGGATCCTCGGCAGGAGGCGGGTGCTTGAAGAGAAAAAGTGTGATCTGATGCAAAAAGCTGAAAAATTAAAGTGAAAAGTAAAAATGCATGTGTATCGAAATCTTTATCTTTTTTTTATGAGATCACTAGTGATAGCTTGCATTAAAAAAATAAATCAATATAAATGTTTTAATCTATATTTTATCATGGACATATGTATCCATATGCCCCGTTATACATGCCCTGAGTAGCCGGACACCATGGACCAGTTGCTCCCGATCGCCGCCGCCAAAGCACATGTCGGGTTGTTGTTTGTCAGGCTCAGGGGAGCAGCTGTTGTTGCTGCCCTAGGGAGGATCTTGGCGGCACAGCACCTCCACTGCATCATCTTGGGCCGCCGGTCATGACTGGCATGGTTCAAATTTATGAAGCTGGAGGTCCACAATTGGAGAGCTGAGGCGGCCGGAGGACGGCGATTGGGGTGGCGGTGCCAGAAGTTTAAGTATGTGATGTCAATTTAAACTTGTGATGTTAAATACATGTGTATTTCCAAATTTCTACTATCTTCTGCATATTTTTTACTTGTAATTAAGAGTTTGACCAAAATGTTGTGTAGTGAAGTGACCACACAGCTTGAACGTGGCTTCGCCAATCTGGAAAGAGATATACTCAAAAGCGGAGGGTTACAATTGGTATTTAAAAAGTTGTTTCATATCATGCCATGATTGCTTGCGTTGCGTGGATAGATGGTAAACATAGATGGTAAACACGAGGTCGCTCTGTCAGAACATACTGGTTCCATCGAGGTGGTGAGATTTTTTTTAATTTCCATAACAGTTGCACTATGTCCCACGTGTAAGAGTGAGAAGGATGAGTGAACTCATCAACAACTCAATGGTGCGCTCGTGCTTTGCTACGGAACTAAAAAATAGAGAAGTACTTCCTTCATTTCAAAGTATAAGACCTTTTAAAGATTTCATTATAGACAACATACGAATGTATATAGACATATTTTAAAATATAGATTCACTCATTTTACCCTGTATGTAGTCCATAGTGAAATGTCTAAAAGGTCTTTACAAGTTTTACGGTGATTAACGATTTTAGGAGCCGTCCATTCACCCCAATCCGACCACGAAAAAATAGGAATTACAAAGAGTTACAAGATTGAAAGTACTGGGAATTACAAGTAACGGTGGAGCCAGTACAAAATTTTGGTAGGATCAATTAGATTTTTAAGGGGTAGATCCGTCAATTCCTCTGGACGTTAATTAATTTGTCGCAACAAACATCGGGACTACTATAAACTGCATGCGCGACTTAAATATCATGCGTGCCAGGCGTGGGCGACGAAATGGGCCTCCAGAATATTGGCTGCTAGCTCGTACGCTATGTTTGGTTCATACATGCAATGGAAAATCAATTAGCTAGATCTTTTACATGCACATGCACATCTTCTCCATTCGAAATTGTTTAGTACTGTTCATTTTTTAATGTTTTATAGTGATGACTGTGGGGCGCTTTTTACAATTTCTTTCGAGTTAAAGACCTCAGCTGCTGATATGTGGCATCTTATTTGGCTACAAAGCAAAATGAGACCTGGGGTCCTAGTTTCAACGAAAGTATAACAACATTTCAACCGAATAATACATTGGTGCTCCTGACCGCTATATATTCAATAGATATTTTAGTACTTGCAAAAGAAAATCTGAATCTTTTTTGGAATCAAATATGAATACCTTTTAAATTCATCACTTCTGTTTCGGTGCACCCCTAAACACACCAATCTTTTTTGAAAAGGAGGATAAACCCCGGTCTCAGCATCTGCAATATGCATGCAACCATGTTATTTATTATTCAAAAAATCTTACAAAGTAATACATCAATATGTCTCCGTCATCTTGACAACATCTGTCATTGGTGAAGGGGTACAGAAGATGTGAGACAAATATCCAGACCTCTCACCTAAGTCTACCATCTAAAGTCAGAAGTCCAACCAAGGCACATACCAAGTCTAGGGCACAAACTGGTCTGACGCACTTATAGGTCGTCGTTGCCATCTTCCATCGATTCATCTTTAGAGCAGATACTGACGCATCGACCTTGCCAGCCCCGTTGTTGACGCCACAACGACACCAGATAACACCTCCTCCCTACGTGCGTCCATCATCACACATCCGTCGCCAAGGCCCTGTCGAGCCACGCCGCCGAGACTTCACGTTGTCAATGCGTCACATGGAACGCCGCTCCACCGCAAATGTCGTCCACTAGTCCCTCGAGCCTATGCATACCTTCAAGAATGATGCCCTCAAGAGGGATACGACACAAGAGCGTCGCCTTCATCCGATCGACAGATCTAGGGTTTCTCCCGTAGGTGGTGGATAGTGGTCTAGAGCTTCTCCAACACGATGCCTTCAAGAAGGGGGCAACAAAGAAAACGCCGCCATCGTCGGCCTTGGCAACGAGCCAAGAGTAGGGTTTTCACCCGGATCCGCTAGAGGAACCGCCGTCCAGCCTCGTGTTCAAAATATTTTAAAATGCTGTATAGAAATTTTCAAAAACGCGTATTTCATAATTGGGGTCATTTGACGAATGTCGAGAAACAACATGCTCTCAAATATTTCAAGTACATTGCAGATTTATAAAAAAATTAATTTGTCACATGGCGATTTTTTCAAACATTTTTCTAATGTTTTTACATATCAAGTTTGTTTTGTACACGTGGCAAATTTTAGAAACTTAATTAAGAACATGATTTTATATTATTTAAGAGTATGGAAATTTTATATTTAGAGGATGCCAATTTTAATTTATTAAGAGCATGACAATTTATTATTAAGAGCATTGCAAATTTACTTATTTATTTGGTCATGGTAACTTCCAGCGTGTGATTTCCATGTGTTTTTGAAAATGAAAATATAAAGCATGGACAGTTCCTATGTACGTTTTTTTTTTCAAATTAACATTGCAAATTTTCCACGTTGATATTTGTTGGCTTGCATATTTTTTGTTTGAATTTTTTGAAATATGTTTTATGCCCTTTTCTGTATCAGAAAATATTTTCATTTTTGGTTGATTTATTTTTTCCAAGAATAACCATTATTTTGGGCTTAGCCTCTTTTTTCCTATACGTGTTTTGGGCTCCCTCATGGGTCGTACAGAAACATCAGTGCAGTGAACATAGCTCCTCTTGCGTCGCGGCTTGGCCTCTCCGAGCATGGTGAGCACGTCGCGCATGGAGGACCTGTCCCTCGGTAGCCGATGCCACTCTTACTCAGGTGGGATGTAGCCGATGGAGCCTGCGACGACGGAGACGGACTCGCCGGAGCGGTCGTACTGGGAGAACCAGTCCACCAGCATCGTGCTGGACTCCAGCGGCCTGCCGTGCAGCGCCTCCCACATGCTGCTGTTGAGCACGATGTCGTACGGAATCATGGCGTCCGCGTCGCTGTGCATGCACCCGAGGAGCCGGATGATGTTCCGGTGCCGGAGCCGGTCGAGGAGGCCTAATTCCTTTAGCACGTCGTCGGTGATCAGGTTGCGGACTGCGTCTCTGTCTCTCGCCGTTGGGCGTCAGAGCTTGTTAACGGCAATCACGGTGCGGGCGGGTGGGAACTCGGCCTTGTAGCTCCTTGACGCACGTCGTCGCACGTGAACCACAGCCTGCGGAACGCCGTCAACGGCCATGGCCATGGCCCGGACTCGTATCCCCCGGCGCCGCCGACGACGTACCACCGGCTGTACATGTGCTAGCCGCTGAACAGGGCTGTGAACGTGCTTCAGGCGCGCTGCTGCCACCGCGCGCGGGACAGACTTGTGGTGCGGCTCCCGGAGGGTCGGTGAGGTTGACCGTGAGCAGGACTCCATTCCCGAACACTTGCCCCCGTCAGGTTGTTTTACGCCAGGTCGAGTGTCTCGAGCGCCGGCGAGCTCCCCCCAGAGGATCGATTTGTCCGAGGGGCGTAGGGAGTCCGCCAACGGCGGCGCTACTGCACTAATGTGGAGGCGCTCTGGTCTATCACCTCGCTTGCCGTCGATGGTCAGTACGAGTTGAAGGCACCGCGACGGCGGCGGCTACCCTAGTAAGTAAGTGGCTCGATTAGGTTAAGTTTTGCCAGGTATTCGGGAAGAACGTGGTGGAGGCCTCGCGTGGGATCGAACAAGCAGTACGACAATTACTTTACTACCCTTTGTAAATAAAAATCAATATTGTTAAATAATTATTTAGGATCAACGGCCAGAAAAAATCCGCGGGGAGTTACTTGAAAGTACACATTGTAACTCGCCAATCACTGTAACAAAGCTCAAAGGTCTTATATTCAGGAATGTAGGGAGTAACTTGCATGTATTTTTACTATGGAACAACGCAAAAATAAACATAGTTTCCCAAGTAAGTATGATGCTTTTGTAAATTGTCAATTATGTGCAATTTCAGTATGACAACCTAGACAAAAATTCAATGCATATTAAGACTTATCGAGCTTAATTCCAGATTTCTGGTGCTTGATTAAATATATATCCAAAACTCCAAAGTGATATAGTTTCTCAATACCCATACTTACTCTTCACTGTAGCACTGCAGTGCATGTTCAGTATTACGAGTAATATGATAGAGAATGTCCTCATGGCCAAAGTTCAAATGGGCGGCTAAGGCAGCGAGGACTGGCTCATGAGTATGGCCGGAGGCCAAGCTGCCGACCGGAGGCAAAGTTGCATATAAAAATAAACATGCATGCATGGAAGATGAACTGAGAAAACTGAAGAAATATTAAGAAGATGACGAAGAAACAAGGCAATGTAGGGCCCACACGCAGGGTTCTTGCAGCCAATGGCGGTGCCAGAAGTTCAAGTATGTGATGTCAATTTAAACTTGTGATGTCAAATACATGTGTATTTCCAAATTTTCTACTATCTTCTGCATATTTTTTACTTGTAATTAAGAGTTTGACCAAAATGTTGTGTAGTCAAGTGACCACACAGCTTGAACGTGGCTTCGCCACTAATGCAGCCCTGCTATCGCATGAACAATAGCATCTTTATACTTTATCCGATGGTGAATAGTAACAGGGTGGCTGTGCGTTCAAATCTACAGGTGAATAGTAGCATCCTCTTTATCCCCTAAAAAAATCTGCTGCTATATTGTTTATACGTGTGAACAGTTCCACTTAGGAGTAAGACTCTTGTAAGGGACATGTTGGGTTCGACTCCCATCAGCCATATTTTTTTATTTTAGCTACAGTAGGTCTCACATGTAAGGGGAGGGGGTGAAGTGAACTCATCATCGACTCAAATATTTAGAAGTAGGAAAGACTAACACTGTACAACTCATACACACGCACGTACATTCACTTATGAATCTGCATAACATATCCTTATGAACACCTTTAAAAACCTGGGTCGACACATCATTTTAAAATTAACGAAGTTATCAAAAACGTATTTGTAGTCGACTAAAACGTCTCTTTCAGTGAACTCATATCGTCGGAAGACTTACATAAATCCAGAAAAATGTTACCACCGGTGTCTAAGTATAAGACTTGAACCCGGATGGATTGATCCAACAAGAAGAAACTTACCAGTCTAAGCTACGTTCATCCAATGAGTTCAAACTTCGAAGTACTATTAGGACATTCCCGGTGCTTTTTCTTAGAGCATCTACAATCCGATTAGGCTAATTTGTCCCCTCTAAAAATATATATGTCCGCATCCCGTCAACATTTATGTCCGCTTTAAAACTCTCATTTTATTCCTGTGTGCAGTCATGTTTATTAAATTATTCAGTCAAATGCATATGATCGATGAAGATAAAGAGAAAAAAATTGAAAAATAAGATAAAGTGGTTCAGGATGGACCGTGCTCGATTGCTCAAACAAGCTCGGACACTCTCGTATCCTCTCCACGTATAGGTTGTTTTTCAGGGTTTATCTAACAACCTAGAGATATATGGAGAAAGCGGGGGTCCGGTTAGGTCGGCCTTTCCCTTCTCCTCTCGCATGCTGGTGGTGTCTGGGTTGTCCGCTCGGGCATATAAGGACAAAGTGGGGGTATGCTCTTAATACGGATTCATAGGTAAAATGCTGATGTGGTACATTAAATAAAAAATCTTAATGTAGATACAACCCTTAGAGTATGATTAATAATATAGCCAATTTCTTATGACATGTCATCAAGAATTAGTATTATTAATTACTCATACAATAGAGTTGGCTATAAGTTCACAATTTTTTGACCTCTATCTCTTTCTTCTTATTAAATGTTTTTATCTAGGAGCACGCATAGAGGCTGGCTCTTGCACGAGAGTCCACTTCTTCACTTTTTATTTGTCTCTCTCCTCCGTATAGTCAAAAGTGCCATGTATGATCGCTTATAACCCACTATTGTATTAGCATGTTTCCCTACACGATGTAATTAATGCCTTAATCTGTCCTAGCTTTCTCTCCCTATGCTTCTCTTCTTTCCTTCTCACCACAACCATACCATAATATTGAGATGCCAACATAATCCCTAAGCTAATTAAATGTAACATGCTTAGGTACAACACATAAGAAAGAATGCATTAGGATAGTTGTCTCTAATTTCCTCCACCATCTAGGATAACGACATAAGAACGAATGCACTTGGGAGCACCCTTAGTACAACGCGCGCTTCATTTTGAGAGCAAACCTTAGTTGACATAGGAGCAAGCATAATACTCCTTTTTTTCAGAATAAGTTGTTGATCTAGTATAAAATTTATACTAATTTAATACTAAATTTGCGACACTTATTTTGGAATGGAGGGAGTAGTATATTATAAGCATATTTACATGGCATTTTCATGGGGAGAAAAACAGCAAAAAAGTAAAAAAAAAAAGGTAGTAACCTAATAAACAACTCTATTATACAAGGTATTAATATAGCTGACTTTGGGTGACATGACATATTTATATAGGAAGCTCCTAGCTCTAGGGTCACTTTTTTGGCAGCTTAAAAAATAAGTCACCTCCTACCCGGGTTTTTTCGTAATTCGTTTGTTATTCATTGAGGTTTCTAAACTAATTATACGATAACAAACTTAAATGCATCGACAAATTTAGCGGATGGCTAATTTTTTAACCTTGGGAAAGAGCTCTTTTTTTAAGCTGCTCAAAAGAACTGGGCCATACTATTATCCTTGCTCTAAAGGCGAGAAATAAGGTTGCAGCACAAGAATCATTGATGACAAATGGTGAATTCAAGGTAATGTTATTTGCGACGCCAGTTCCGAACATGGGACATCATATGCACCTTGTACAGGGTGCGTGTAGTGCGTCGCTCATTTGATCTAACCAACATTGCCGCCGACATCACATCGCTCATTTGATCTAACCAACACCGCCGCCGAATTTTTCATAATTTCTTATTTTTAAAAGGTTTATTTTACTAAATAATGATCTTCAGCCTTTTCAAAAAAAATGAGACATATATGTGTGAGTAACTATCAAGCGCTCGCACATGCGACCCCCCCCCCCCCCCCCAAGCGCGAGATTGGCTAACCCAACTTACCACAACAGGCCAACTGGCTTTGGGAACCTTAGAACCAGTCTTTTTTTGGGGGGGGGGGGTTCTTTGGGAGTAATTTTTTTTAATCTTTTCTTCTTTCATTTTTTTCCTCAATTTTTTTAAATCACAAATGCAAAAAATGTTTATGTTATTTTTAATCGCATTTTCAAGTTTTTAGAATTTTTAAAAATGTGCGGGGATTTGGAAACAAATATGGTTTCCAAATTTTGCTCGGATTTTAAAATAAATATTAATGTTTGACAAAATATACCCATTTTCATAAGAAAATCACTGATCAAAATTTGTTTGAGTTTTAAAAATTTATTCGTAATTTTTTAAAATGGTTATGTTTGGAAAATTATTCACTTTGAAATATGCATTCAAAATTTCAAAAAACATTAAATATGTCGCTGTTAATAGTTCTTAAACTCAGAGGTGCTTATTGTTGGAAATATGCCCTAGAGGCAATAATAAATTAGTTATTATCATATTTCCTTGTTCATGATAATCGTTTATTATCCATGCTATAATTGTATTGATCGGAGACTTAAATGCATGTGTGGATACATAGACAAAACCATGTCCCTAGTATGCCTCTAATGGACTAGCTCGTTGATCAAAGGATGGTTAAGGTTTCCTAGCCATGGACATGAGATGTCATTTGATAACGGGATCACATCATTAAGAGAATGATGTGATGGATAAGACCCAGACTACAAACATAACATATGATCGTGTCAGTTTATTGCTACTGTTTTCTGCATGTCAAGTATATGTTCCTATGACCATGAGATCATGCAACTCACGGATATCGGAGGAGTGCCTTGTGTGTATCAAACGTCGCAACGTAACTGGGTGACTATAAAGGTGCTCTACAGGTATCTCCGATGGTGTTTGTTGAGTTGGCATGGATCGAGACTGAGATTTGTTACTCCGTGTGACGGAGAGGTATCTCAGGGCCCACTCGGTAATACAACATCACAACAAGCCTTGCAAGCAATGTGGCTAAGTGTTAGTCATGGGATCTTGTATTACGAAACGAGTAAAGAGACTTGCCAGTAATGAGGTTGAATTAGGTATGGAGATACTGACGATCGAATCTCGGGCAAGTAACATACCGAAGAACAAAGGGAACGTTATACGTGATTAACTGAATCCTTGACATAGAGGTTCGACCGATAAAGATCTTCGTAGAATATGTAGGAACCAATGTGGACGTCCAGGTCCCGCCATTGGTTATTGACCGTAGAGGTGTCTCGGTCATGTCTACATAGTTCTCGAACCCGCAGGGTCTGCACACTTAAGGTTCGGTGACGTTTCGGTAGTGTAGAGTTATGTATGGTGGTGACCGAAGGTTGTTCGGAGTCCCGGATGAGATCCCGGACG
Organism: Hordeum marinum; assembly: GCA_022496015.1. NCBI lineage: Eukaryota > Viridiplantae > Streptophyta > Magnoliopsida > Poales > Poaceae > Hordeum > Hordeum marinum. Next base: position 34,346,994 of record CM039674.1, read on the forward strand.
TCATGAGGAGCTCCGGATTGGTCCGGAGGTAAAGATTCATATATAGGATGTCCCAGTTTGGTCGCCGGAAAAGTTTCGGGCTCATCGGTAGTGTACCGGGAGTATCGGTAGTGTACCGGGAGTGCCGGTAGTGTACCGGGGGACCTCCGGGAGGGGTATTTCGACCCCAAGAGGTCCATGGGCTGTGGGAGAATAATAACCATCCCTTAGTAGGCTGGGAAAACAGCCACAAAGGCCCATGGCGCAGGAGAGAAAGTCCTAAAGCAAAAAGTGGAAAATCAGCCAATAGGAGGCAATCCTATTCCAACTAGGATTGGAGGTGAAGTAGGATTGCTCCCACCTCCTATTTCGGCCGACCCAAAGGCCTTGGCTGCCTCTCCTCTCCTCTCCTCCTATATATACTAGTGGATTGGGTGGTTTTTGGACAGAATTTCCGGCCACGTGCTACCCGTTACACCGGTGCACAGTTTCTCCTCTAGATCGGTTTTCCGCAGCGCTTAGGCGAAGCCCTGCCGGAATCATTCCACCACCATCACCGGAGCGCCGTCACGCTGCCGGTGAACTCTCTCTCCTCTCCACCTCCTCTCATTGGATCGAGACGGTGGAGATCGTCATCAAGCTGCACGTGTGCTGAACGCGGAGGTGCCGTCCGTTCGGCGCTAGATCGGAAGGACCGTGATCGAGATCGCGAGACGGTTCGTGATGAGATCGCGGAACGGATCGTGATGAGTTTGCGGGACAGATCGTGATCAAGATCGTGAGACGGATCGTGATGAGATCGCGGGATGGATCATGATGAGTTCGCGGGACGCTCGGCGATTTGGATCGCGAAGATGTTCGACTACACCAACCGCGTTTCTTAACGCTTCCCGCTTAGCGATCTACAAGGGTATGTAGATCCACTCTCCCTCTTGTAGATGCTCATCACCATGGATAGGTTTGCGTGTGCGTAGGAAAAATTTTGTTTCCCATGCGACGTTCCCCAACACTTATTAGTCAACAAAGTTCATTAGTTCCAGTGGCTGGGCATGCACACCTAGGAGTTGGAGGTCCAATATTCAAATCCCACGCATGAGCACCTCTTCTTGAAAATTTCCAATATTCTCGCTATTCGTTCTTGGGCCGGCCACCTAGGAGTTGGAGGTTCATTATTCAAATCCTACGCATGAGCACCATTTTTGGAGAATTTCAAATATTCTCGCTACTCGTTCTTGGGGCAGCCAACTTGCGCGTGCTTGGGGGGGCAAGGGGATACACCATTTTGTAAGTCACTAGTAAATGTGTATCGTCGCTCCTCGGTCGCTCCCGTAGGAGGCCAGGAGCGCACCCTAGCCGTCGTTCGAGGCGCACCCTAGCCGTCCGTCCACCCCTCGCCGCCGCCGGCAGGTGTTGCCGGGCAAAGCCTGCGCGGCGCGGCGACGGCGCGGCTTCCTCCTCCCGCCTAGGGTTGGACGGCGCGGGCCGTCCGCCTCGGTTGGTGTTAGGCCCATGTGCTCCTGCTGGTCCTCAAGGCTTCGCGGGGTGGAGGCGTCCGCGGGCGCAGCTCCGGCGACGCGCTGGTGCACGTGGGCGTGGATCCAGCCGGGGCGGGCACAGTGGCCTCCTTCCGCATGGATCTTACGGCTTGGCCCTTGCGCCGGCGAGGTGCATCGCGGTCGCACGGATCCAGGGCTGTTGGGCGTGCTCGGGTGCGCTGCAGATTCAAGGGCATGGCTCTCAGCCATATGCGGGCGACGTGGGTGGTTCTTGGCGGGCGCGCGCGACGGTGGCCCGGGCGCGGCTCTAGGCGGCGCGGGCACAGCTCCGACAACGGTTGACTCAGCTCAAGCGAGAAATGTCGCAGATCTGGTGGTTTGTGGTAGGAGGGGACGGCACGTCGACTGGCTCGTGGTGGCTTCGTGCGGCACAGCTGCGCGGCGGGTTGTGCTGCCGCTCCCGCGGGACGGATCTGGCGAGTGGGCGGTGGTCAGACACCGGGGCGGCGGCCCCGGACCCCTTCTTTGGCGATGGCGGCCATGGTGGCTGTGTGAACAGCGCCACAGATGGAGCTTGGGTGCATTGCAAGGTGGAGCTGGTGGACGTCGGTCATGGGGATTGTGTGATGTGTAGTGCTTCGAATCTGTTCGGATTCGGAGGTGTGATGGAGATCAGGGCGAAACTCCAGTCGTGACTTTGAGTCGGTGCCGGCAACGGCGGCGCCATGGCGCCATTCCCCTTCTTGAAGGCGTTGCCGTAGAGCTCCATTGCACGACTTTCCGGGAGAAATCTCTAGCTTCGGATGGTCGAAGCGGGCGATGACGGCGACTACGCCGTTTCCTTCTTTGAGGCATCGTCTTGGAGAGTCAGCATTCTGTAGTCCGCACGGATCTCTTCGTCGTTGGGGACAGTGGGCGTCAGGGCGGCGGCTCCGAGTGGTTTCTGTTGGTGCGCCGAGATGGCGCTCTCAGAACAATGTGAGTGGCAGCTCTATGAGGTGGGGCTCTAACTCGACATTGATTGGGTGGCATCCTTGTCTCGCTTGGGCAGTAGGGGTGTTGGCTCGGTCGATGCGCCCTAGAGGGGGCGGTCTGACTTTAGTTCAGGGTGGCGGCTCCGGATGTGGTGCGACGTTCGTGGTCTGCGAGCAGTTGCCCTGAGCAGTGTGGGCTGCGGGCAGCTGGGTTGTACGACATTGCTGCTCGAAGGGAGCGGTGGTATGTCGGGGTGGCGGCCCTAGAAGGCGGTGCCGGTTGATTGCGCGGGGCGCGACGGAGCGATGGATGTCGAGGCGGCGGCCCCGGGAGAATCACTATGGCATCCAGACTTCTGTGGCAACGATGATGGTGGGAGCGAAGTCGGCGACGCGACAATGGTTGCGGTAGCTGGCACTTCTCCAGCGTGTCCACGGTATTGCCTCGGATTGTTTGTTCCTGTGGAGTCAAAACTGCGGTGACGGGGCCAGAGGTGTATGGTGACTGGCTATAGGTGGTCCGTTCGACGATCTTTTGTGGCGCCAGCTGTGCCTGGTTTTTGTCCTTCTGAGTTCTCCGTCAGAGTCGGAGCTGCGTTGTCTGTCGTGGGTCGACATGTCGTCGTTTAGGATGGGCTTTGCCTGAGTGTTTCGGTCTATGTGAGTGAGTTTGGTTCTTGTTATTCCGGTTTTTACCCGGTTTTCCGTAATTAACTGGGCAATTCTCTTCTTCTTATTTAATACATGAGGCAATCTTTGCCTCCGCTTCGAAAAAAACTAGTAAATGTGTACTTGCATTGCACATCTCCACCAATATACATAAAATTTGTGTGTGTATAAAGTCTAAATTTGTATTCTATAAATTCTGAAAAATAGAACAAGGTGTGACAAAAAAAAATCAATGCATAGCAATATGCGCTTTTAACATCATCTTGTAAATGATTCAGGAACATAATATCAGATGAACATTAATATAGTGAGTAATCATGCATGCAGGGCATGTCTCAAATACAATAAATCAAACATAAGGGACCTTACAAATTTATGATAAAAGAACCAAGAGCAAGTGTTGAAATGCAACCTAAGGACAACCAGATACATCTTTTGTCTATTATTCATAAGACTACCCACAATGAGAGTAACATAGGTAGTAACATAGATGTCACCTAAGCAAAAAATATGATATGGTAGCTAATTAACGAGAAGAGAGAGAAATTAAATAACATACTATGTTATTACTACTATGAGTAAAACACATATCAAGGCAAGATGAATCTATAAGCTAATAAATGAAAGGCTCAATATCACTATCTTTATGTTACTACTTATTGTGAAGGTAGTAACTTAGGTTGTGTTTGGTTGGACTTTCCCAGTCCAACTTTAGCTACCAATAAGCCAGAAGCCAACCAAACGCGTTTTGGGTCGCAGCAGATTCGGAGAAGCAGCAGCTTCGGTCCAGTGCAAATCGCAAAGCCGCTCGACCCCGGATTCCAGCTGCGGAGGGAAAATTCCCGCAAAACGTACCGGTTTGCTGGTTTGTCCCGACAGACTCCTCCCAAACCCAATCGAGACAAGCAGCAGCCGACCGCATCTCGACGGGCTAGGGTTGGCCGCCGCCGCCCGCTGCCCGCTGCCGCCGCTAGCTCCGCCGCCCGTCCTCGCCGCCGCCCGCCGCCAGCTGCATCGACCCAGGTATACTCCCTTCCTCCTTCCTCCCTCCTTTCTCCTCCTCCCCCTCTCTTCCCTCCTCCATGCACGGCCCTGCCGCCGGCGCCTCCTCCCGCCGGTCCGCCATGACCTTGGCTCCGGCTTGGTGTCCACCGGCGGACCCTCCCTCCTCTCTCGCCCTTGCTTTATCCTCCTCCCTCCCTCCATCTCCTGCTTCCGTCCCTCCTACTGCCTACCTCCTGCACCGGCAGGATCTGGAGGTTTGGAGCCAACCAGTGGGACGGCGTCGCCGGCCGGAATTGGTCCGACCGGCTGCTCCCTCCTCCTTCCTTTCTCCCCCCACCCCAGTGCACCGACCCACTTCCTCCTCCCTCCTCCTCCCCCACCCCCCTTTCTCCCTTGTCCCATGTAAATATTCAGATTTGTAGTCATCCATGTTAATGTTCAGAGAGAGGACAATTGTTGCTGTTAATGTATAGAGTTGGGACAATTGTTGTTGTTGTGTCCATATTTATATATATTGCAGACTGTGTACATGTGAATATCCCTACACATTTGATAGCATTACTTGATGCATATTGCTATGTGATCGTGATATGCTCCTCAATTGAATTTATTTTGCTCGATTCAAGAATGGCTGAAAAAGCGGTGTGGGATGATGCACGTTTGAAGAAACTTATAGAGTTATTCAAAGAAGAGGTTGAAAATCGGAATAGGCCCTTAGGTTATTTTACTAAGAAGGGTTGGAATAATGTTATCGAGAAATGGGAAGCAAGAATGGGAAAGAAATATCCCAGGGATAAATTTAAGAATAAATGGGATGCAATAAAAAATGACTGTGTGTTGTTCATGGAGCTGAAAAATGAAGCTACCGGGCTTGGATGGGATGATGCAAAGAGAACCGTTGTTTGCTCTCAAGAATGGTGGGATGAACATGTTGGGGTAAGTGTAGCAATCATTTTTTGGCATGCTTTTGAATGATTGCATTAATTGAACTAGTAACGTCTCATCAACTGAGTCACTGGCCATGTTCTTATGGATTGTTGGAGGTCCTCAAGCATTTGCTCAAGCCGAAAACCGTTTTGTACGCTCGCTTTGGACGGTTCACACTAAGTTCAATGAAGTTTTATTATGTTTGCGCAAGTTGGCGAAAGATAACATCAAACCGAGAGATCCTACATATAGCTATGAGCATGAAAAGATTAGAGAAGAATGTTTTTGGCCTCATTTCAAAGGCGCTATTGGTGCCATAGATGGAACGCATGTGCCTGTGACAGTGCCAGCGGATGACGCAGTTAACCATAGATGTCGGCATGGTTTTACATCACAGAATGTACTTGCAATATGTGACTTTGGTATGGGGTTTACCTTTATGGTTGCGGGTTGTCCGGGCTCTGCACATGACTCAAGGATCCTAAATCATGCATTGGCACACTTCTCTTCGTTTCCCGTACCTCCCAAAGGTATAACATCACAACATATGTCATCGTTCATTATACTATTATGTGAGACGCACACTTGTTGATTTGATTTTCGTCTTTAGGGAAGTACTATCTTGTGGACTCTGGATATGCAAACTGAATAGGCTATCTTGCTCCTTCTAAGGGGAGTACATATCATCTACCAGAATTTCGACTTCGTCGTCACCGTCCACCTCAAGGGAAGTATGAGTTGTTCAACTTTTCACATTCCTCCCTTCGCAATGTCGTTGAGTGTGTTTTTGGGGTGCTCAAGCAGAAATGACGCATATTGAAAGGGTCCCAAGTTTCTCACCTCGTACGCAAAAGCATATCATCATTTCTTGCATGGCATTGCACAACTTCATTCGTGATAGCAAGTTGAGTGACAAACTTTTTGATAAATGTGATGTCGATGATGAGTATGTACCTCCAGTGGTACGACAGGAAGTAACACCAACACAAGCGGATCCCGTTGAAGAGGAGGAGAATGAAGATACCATGGATACTATTCATAGTAGGATAGCGGATGCTTGTCTTGCGATAGCAACATAGGTTAGCTATCTTTGATGGAGGTTATGATCATGTCAACCATATGTATATTCTATGGTGCATGTCTTTTGTAATATTATTATGGATCAATATGTATATATATGTAATATGCAACATGAAAGTACAATCGTTGAATCTCAATTGTCGTAATTTTTATTTGCAAAACGATCGTTTATTGACTACCAATGTAAATATCACCATTTTACGGTCAAGTTGCATATAATTTTTTTGACTCATTTTCCAAGGTCATTACAAACAATTCACAGTCAAATCTACAGTTTCAGCGCTGTTTCAGCCAAACAGCTTCCAGCTTCTCCACAGCAGAAAGTTCACAGCAACTTTTTCACAGCTCACATCAGCTTTTATAGAATCTGCAGCTCAATCAAACCCAGACTTACACTAGTAACATATGCATGTTACTATTTTATGTTACTTTCCATTATGGGTAGTTTAAGAAATTCACGCACAAACTAGGATGTCTTTTTAAGATTTGGCCCCTTAAACTTTGGTAAGTATATCAAATACTGGCATAAATAGAGGAAGTTGCTGCTATTTCACGTCACAGTGGCTACGATTAAACACATGCTATTGGATCATGCACGCACGCTGGCCGAGTGCCTTGTTTTCGTGTGCAACGTTTCTTTTTTGACTGTACCATTGATGACCTGGTTCAGCACAAGCAGTGGCACAATTTTAGAAGTCAAATTTCAAGAATCTTTATTCTAGGGGTTAACTGAATTAAAAATATCATGAGTAACAAACATTCATCCTGGTGCTATTGTTATAAATAAATGTGCATTTATAGAAAATACCTGAATGAGAGGCATCTTTTTTCACTCCTCTGGGCACACCTAGGGCACCGGATCGCCCCTTTCCTCTCCTCGCGCCGTCCCAACGGGTGACCGGGGGGAGCCCAGATCTGCCGACTCTCGCCCCTCCTCCCTCCTTCGCCACTCCTCGCTGCCGCCGACGCAGGTCGCCGGGCAAAGCCCGGCCTAGGTGGCGGGAGGGGGGGCTTCTACTCCTCCTGCCCGAGGATGGTGGCGCGGGACGCTTTCTTCTAGTGGCGGTGAGGCGTGGTCGTGGGGCGCAACGGCACGGCCCGGAGGCGGTGGCTGCTGGGCATACATGGCGTCATCCTCTCCTGGGCCGGCGGCGGGGTTTGGTGTAGGGTTCTCCGGCGGCACAACTAGGGCTTGCGGGCAGACCTGTTGCTCGCGCGGCACGGTTATGGCGGCGATGGCCTGGATCCTACTTCCAGTCCCCGGTGGAGATGGCGGTGATCCGTACACAAGACTTGATGGAGGTTCTTCGAACAGATTTGGATGAAAACATTGCGTTCGGCTAGATGCCAAGGCCGGTCATGGCAATCTTCTATGTCGTTCTCTTCTTGAAGACATCGCTTTTGAGAAGTTCCAGACCTCTTTTTGTCACCTCCGGGGGAAACCCTAGATCGGTAGGTCGGATGATGGCGACGCTCTTGCGTTGTTTCCTCCTTGGGGCGTCAGTCTTGGAGGTGTGCATGGGCTCAAGGGACCAGCAGACAACATCTTTGGTGGAGCGGTGTTTCATCTTACGCATCGGCGACTGTGGATCTCGACGGCGGGGCGTAGTGGAGTCTCGGCGTTCGATGTGTGTAGACGGACTGCGCAGGAGGATGGCGCTATCTGGCATCGTGGTGGCGTCGATGGCAGGCCTAGCAAGGTCGTGGCGTCAGTATCTGCTCTGAAGATGGATCGGTGGAACAAGGCGCCCGCGACCTCCGAGAGTACGCCGGACTGATGTGTGCCCCAGACTAGGTATATGGCTTGGTTGGGGCCTCCCGTTTTAGATGTTAGGCTTAGGTGCGAGGTCTGTTTGGTATTAGGCTCGAACTATCGGCACCCCTTCATCAAGTGGATAGAAGTAGCAACATATATTGTCAAGATGGTGGCTTCAGACTTATTGATGTACTATGTTATAAGGTCTTCATGAATAATTAATAAAGTGGCTGCATACATCGTTCAGATGCAGTGGCCAAGGGTCTTTCTCCTTTTCAAAATAAAATCTTCTTTCACTAATTCCATGTTAGGACGAAAAAGTAGAGGTACCTTTGCTCAATCCCTCAAGTAGTAGAAGGGATCACTGCTTGATAGTGAACATGAACTCCAGACCATTTTTCAATGAGGCAAATCTTGAATCCTAATTTCTGGGCCCTGAAGATGTTAAATCTAGCTTATATCAGAGCAAATAAGTTGGAATATGATGAAACAAGGGGGGCATAAAAAGGTTTAATTACAATGTTTATTGATAGAGAAAAATCATGTGCTTCCATGGGCATGCCAGACTTATAATTGACTCGTCCATAAAAGAGTCTACAAGCATGGTCTCGACTCTTTCACCAACTCAATAAATTTCTGGTGCCATGTATGGTCTCCATGTGACATATTAGTCAAGCCACATTGATGTATCCTCAGCAACATCCTAGATAATCTCCCTCGTGTTAGTTGAGGAACCAACTGTGCACATAATCCTCATTTTGTGCCTAACATTTGGTTTAGACCACCACATACACAATGGCTGATCTACTGTTATTTGATGAATAGCCATAAGATGCTGGTAGTTCTCACTCTCCTGTCAAGGAGTGTTCTTACAATTAACTTCAATGCATCAATTCATAAGGTTCCTTACCCACCGAACAATGCCTTATATTCAACTTAGTTAGCGTACAGCAATTAGTAGAGATATATGACGTGATCGTGTTGCACTTTACAGTACTAAGAAAGTAAGAAGACAACATGAATTAATACCAAATGCATTTGATTAGACTACAGTTCACTCGAAGAACAGGAGCACAACCAACTAAGTTGATTATATTTCAAGCAAGTGCACGGGCCAAGAAAACAGCAGCAGGTGTTCAATTCAAACATATTCGCAGACATACAATAAGTATACTACTACAAAAATTAGGCTCCTGGTAAGCTGAGATGGCAATACATGTAAGAACTATATACCAAACTAACCTGAGTATTGTTCAAAAACTAATTCAGAGATACGTGTGTGCTCTATCTTCAGAAAAGAGGAATTACCATGAGATTGTATTGATTAACGTATTTTTCGCCTCCATCAAATTGAACATCGAAATTGAAGCAAAATATGTTGTAACCCCAAAATATAATGTAACCTCCTATTTGACACATTTTGCGTCAAATAGGCATCTGATGCACAGGAGAGGCTATGGCTGGACCGCCCTGTTTAGCGACCGACGGACTTGTGATTTGATACACTGTAGTGATCTGGTACAGTGTACTAACCTGTTTCAGTCGATTTTTCTAATCTAGATTTTTTGAAAATAGGAATCATATTTTATAAAAGTGATTTTTTAAAAATTGTGAATATTTCTTAATTTCCTATAATCAGTTTTGATAAAGCAAACAGTTTTTTAAATTCCAGACATTATTTGAAAATGGGAACATATTTTGGAATTGTGATTTTTTTTAAATAAACCAACAATTTATATTTCTAATTTCATTTCCAAACGATAACATTTCTTGAAATTTCCAAACATTTTCTGCTTCTGTGAACAAATTTTAAAAACTGAAATTTTTGTATAATTCTAAACTAATTTTGTAAACATAATAATTATTTAAATATTCACAATTATTTTTAATTTATGAACATATTTGAAACAGAAACATTTGTAAAATTTTCAAATATTTTTGAATTTTGAACATATTTTGAAAATGGGTACATTTATTGAAATATCGAAACATGAATACTATTTGAGATTCCGAACAGTTTTTTAACACTTCTGAACTTTATTTGGAAAGGAAATGTTTTTAAAAAAATACAAAAAAATTGGAAGGAACCTTGTATGAGTTTTTCAAAGCCGAATATGTTGCAGTATGTTCGCTATCTAAATAGGCGGGCCCATTTACATCGTTGGCGTCACGTGTCTATGGGATTGCTGGATCGCTTGACACTTAATGCATCATATATAGGGGAGAAACTAATTAAGGGTTTGTTAGGGAGAGAACGAGTGCGAGACTTATATCTCGTGTCACGCAAGCCGGTAACTTCTCTCGTCCGAAGGAATAGCTTCTCAAGTAGCAACTCACCGACCTGTTCCTTTTTTTTTTGCTCACTCGCTCGTGATGCGCGCTCGCTCGTAATCCCTTCTCTAGTTTGGACTATGTTTTTCTTTTCTCTTTTCAGTCTCTTTGTTTCTTCACCGGTTTCCTCTGGTTTTTTGTTTTTCACCGATTTTCTTCGTTTCTTTATCAATTTCCATTATTTTTTGCACTTTATTTTTGTTTGTTTCTCATTCTTAATTGAATTTTTCAGTTCTTTCCTTTCTTCTTTCTTTGTTTTATTTTTGTACCTTTCTTGTTTTCATCTTTTTTTGTTTCTTTCTCGGTTTCATTGGTATCGTTCTTTTTGCGGTGGCTTTCTATGATTTTTTATTTTGATTTTCTTTGTTTCTTTTCTCGGTTTTCGTTGGTTTTCTTTGTCTTTCTTTGTTCATATGAAAACATGTTGATCATGTATTTTTAAGATGTTAAATGTGTATTTAAAAATGTTGATCATGTATAAAAAAATATACAACGTACATCATATAAAAGTAGACACCATAAAATACATTTTCCTAAAGATAATTATCCATTAAAAAAAGTTAAACATGTAAACAAAAATGTTTCTGGTCTATACAAATAATATCTACATAATGTGTGAAAAAATTGTGAATTGGTCAGATTATTTTTATACATGCTTAACGTATTTTTCAATACATGATCAACATTTTTTTCATACACATTGGATATTTTATGTATACATGGGAAACCTTTTCTATGCACATTAACCATATTTCAAATGCTTGATTACATTTTCAAACACTTGATTAATATTTTTCAAATGCTATATTTACATTTTTTAATACATGACGAACTTTTTCCATACTCATTGTATAATTTTTCTATACATGAGAAACACTTTATCTATACATATTTCAAATGCTTGATTAACATTTTAAAATTTTTTATGTGAAGTGTTTTCTGTAATATATATATTCAAAATGTTTGGTAGTATAAGCACAAGTAAAAAAAGAAAACAGAAAAAAATGTGAAAACAACAACAACAACAACAACAACAACAACAACAACAACAACAACAACAACAACAACAATAACAACAACAAGGCTGTGGTCTATATGAATGTACGATCTTTTAAGTCTCCGCTACCCTCAGACATACCGAAAAGGAACCGCTACCCTAAGCAGCAGGCAGCCGTAGGTCCCTTCGTCTATCAATATATACGATATGCTTCCCTGGAGCCATGGCAATGGCGCTACGCACCGTGGCCGCGAAGCTGAAGACCTCTGTCCCCTCTCTCGGGCAGGCATGGGGTGCCTTCAATTCTCAGGTTCGTTCATGTCTCTCCTTCTAATGCAATCTAAGCTCACATTTCGATTCGATGCCAGCCGATCGATCGAGGATCAACAATTCAACATGCATCTGCGTGAATCTATAGGTGAGATTTATAAACACGCATGCAGGCCAGAAGCGAGGAGGCACATTAGCATGAAAGAGGAGTGTGTGAACACAGTCATTGAGAGTGCGAAGGCACATTAGCATGAAAGAGGAGTGTGTGAACACAGTCATTGAGAGTGTGGAGGACACGTTCAACGCAGCCATTTTGTTGTGATGTATACGGGCATGTGAGACGAAAAACTGTGCCATGGTGTGCGAGGAAAGTGCGGAATGCAAGGTTGTCGAACTCTTTTCCATTGTCAGTCTGAAGAACAAGAATGGGGCGCCCAAACTGCATGCGGACATAGGAGTAAAAAGCCGTTAAAGTGGAGAGTGCATCCGATTTCCGTCGTAAAGGAAAGGTCCACACATAATGGGAGTAATCATCAAGAATAACAAGATAGTATACATAACCCGTATTACTAGTAACTGAAGAGGTCCACACATCACTATGAATCAACTCAAAGGGAAAAGACGCTATGGTGGCTGAATTACTAAACGGAAGGCAAACATGTTTGCTGACACGACGGGCATGAAAAGTGTGATCCTCTATTTTATTACATTGAAAACTGAAACTCCTAAGAATATGGCGAAGAGTGATGAGGTTGGGGTGACCGAGACGGGCGTGCGAAAGGTCGACACCGGCCAAAAGAGCAACTGGAGCGGCGGTGCTGGAGGACTTCGGGTGGATCGAATAGAGATCGTCATCGGGACTATCACATTGGTGGAGTACCATCCTGGTTCGAGCGTCCTTGACACAAAAACCAAAGCCGTCAAACTCAACAATTATAGGATTTTCACGAGCAAGGTAACGAACTGAAACAAGATTCTTAATTAGGTCAGGAGAAACAAGAACGTTAGATATGGTGAGTGGTGTGGAGGAAGAAGGAAACGAAGTGCGCCCGACATGAGTGATCGGGGAGGAGGAGCCATCTCCGACGGTGATGCGGGTGGAAGTGTTGATGGGAGAGAAGGAGGTGAGGTTACCCGGATGAGCGAACATGTAGGCAGTGGCACCGGTGTTCATGTACCAGTCACCACCGCCAGGGTAGTTGTTGGGCGAAGGGGTGGAGTGCAGCGCGGCGAGGAGCGTCGGATCCCATGGAGGTGGAGGTAGGGCCGACGGTGGGGATGGAGACGCCATGCCGTAAGCGCTGGTCATCTGCGGTGGTGTAGTCGTCGGAAACCTGCCGTACGCCGTCGGTCTGGCGAGGTAGGCCTGGTGAGCCGGCGAAGGGACCGACATGGTGTAGGCGTGAACGACGCCCGTCCATGGGTTGTAGCCTCCCGTCTAGGGCGGTGGTGGCTGCTGCACATGTTGCTGCTGTTGTGGGGCACCGCCCTGCTGCTGCTGGCGACCGCCGCGTCGACCGCCCCGTTTGCGACCAGCGGGAGCGGGCGCCGGTTGAGCCGGAGGTGCGTCGAATAGAGCTGGTGGCGACGGGAGTAGCGGAGGCTGCTGTGGCGCGATGGCCCGCTGCTGGAGAGGAGCGGTGGGGGCAATGGGGGACCGACGCGGGTGGTGCCAGCGGCTAGGGCGACGTGCATGGTCCGGCTCTTCACCTGCTTCATCCGATGCTCCTCCAACCGGAGATAGGCCATGAACTTGGAGAAGGATGGGTCGGTGATGAGGAAAAGACTTGTCACGGTGTTGCCGAAGTCCTCGTTGAGACCGGCGATGAGGGTGCCGAGAAGGGTATCGTCATCGATCTTCGCCCCAATATCACGGAGCTCGTCAGCAAGGGTCTTAAGACGAAGGCAATATTCGTCGAGCGTGGAGTTGTCTAGGTGACACCCAAAAAACTCTTGCTACAAGAAGACGCGGTGTTGGAGGCGATTGTCGGTGAAGAGCCCGTTCAACTTGGTCCAAACCGCACAAGCGTCATCACCATCATGCACAACCGTGTGAAACAGATCGGGCAAGATGGTGAGGAAGAACCAGCGGATAAGGCTGGCGTCGATGGCAGACCACTCATGATGCGCAGGCACAAGGCTGGAGTCAACGGACCCGTCCACATGATCGAGGAGATTGTACTCCCGGAACACCAGGGAGAAATAAGTCTTCCAAGCGTAGGAGGAGGAGTCTGTCTGCGTAAGACGAACCAGAACACGATCATGGATGTTGAGGTTGCGGATCTCGGCAGCGTCGGGAGGGTTGGCGTCGGCGAAGAGGTTGGAGCCGGATGAGGTGACGGACGACATGGCGGCGGCGGCACGAGATGGCGCGGGGGCAGCCGCGCGAGATGGCACGGCGGCGGCGGCGCTAGGATGGTGCGACGGCGGCGACAGAGGGGTGGGTGCGGCGGCGCGAGAAGGCGCGACGGTGAGAAGGTGAGGCGGCGGCGGCGGCGCGGAGGGGTGGGCGCGGCAGCGGCGACGAAAGGGTGATGCGGCGGCGGTGCGGCGGAGGGAAGGGCGCGGCGGTAGCGGCGGCGAGCGAAAGCTAGGGTTGTAACCTAAAAACTGATACCTTGTATAATGATGGAATTGCACGATGTATTGATCAGGTGCAACCACACATATATATGATGTACAAGGTGGGCCACGACCTCAACTATACAATACTAGGAGGTGGGCCCAAACACAATATCTGCACACATATATCAATACTCGACACTATGATCCGAATCTTTGCCCACCGATCGATGCGAATTCATTGCATATTTTATAGAGAAGAGATCGATTGTGTTAGTTGCTCTCGTGTCGCTCGTATGGGAGACACCGGGGCGTCCCAACCCTAGCCGACACAGGCCGCAACCACCACAACCACGCCGACATCGGCGGCGAAGGCGGCGCCTCAAAGTAGGTGACGTGTTCCCCTCCAATTCCAAGGATGTTCAATGTGTGCTTCGCCCCTCCTCGATCCCATCTCCGCTAAAGCTCGCTCTTCACGCGCGTGGGCTGGTCTTCCCACCGGTGGCCGGCTAGATCTGCGCGGCGCCGATGCTCACACGCCTCCCAGCCTCCCCCTCACCGCATCAACCATGGTGGCCGTCGTGTCTTGCACAAGGACGACAGGTCTTGCATGTGCTAGCGTGGGCTGGCCCTGCTGGAGGAAGAGGGGGCAGGCAGCATGATGGAGGTCACGTCGGAGCTGCGTATGGGGATCTTGATCCTGCGCACTGCTTGATCTGGACGTCCCATCGGAGTTGGCGCCGGATGGGCCGTAGTCGTCGTGTCCGCAATGATAGATCTACGTGACTCTGGTTTGCGATGGCGGACCTTCTGCGGATTGCGCGTCCATCGAAAGGTCTTTGTGAGGGTCCTCTCCCTAGATCCGGTGGTTGTCTTTGGCACGGAGTTGCAAATTACAAGCGACAACTTGATGCAAAGGATGGTTGTGCAGTGACAGCGGTCCACAACGTATTTAGCTGTTGGGTCGTGGAAAAGAGGTGGCGACAACACGTAAGTGACGTTGATGACGATGCTATTCGAGCACCCAGTCTCGAGCTTTGGGGTGAAAGCCTAGTTCTGACCTTCTGTCAGTTATACCTAGCAATGGCGAGGTTTTTACGTCGTTACCTTATTGAAGGCATTGCTCGGATATGTTCGGACTGGTTCTTCAGGGTGAAAACCTAGATTCTGGCCATCGATGGTTGGATCCGGTGACGGCGGCGATTGAGCGCCACTCCCTTCTTGAAGGCGTTGCTGTTGAAGAATTTCATCGTCCGTGTGGTGTCATGAGATGGTCGGTGCGGATATGGCCTTTGTTGTAGTTTGCCGATCACGGTTTGTATCGCTTTGGGGTTCTTTTTCCTTTTTTCTTTTCCCGTGCATAGCTTTGGTCTTACATGACTTTGTTATTTGCCGGCGAGTTTTTGTGTGCGTGTGTTGATGTTGTTGTGTGCATCTTACCTATGCAGAGGCCGGGTGTGTGCTCATTGTGTTTGTATCCTCTTGATGCTTCGTCTTGAGTTAATAAAATCCACCCTTTATCGAAAAAAGTTGCTGGGATATGAAGATGGGGTGGATTTTTTCTTTTTTTGTCTATATATACCACCAACATGTTTATTTGTTGTGTAAAGCTCCAAAAGAACTAACCTGTCCAAACATGCTCTAATTAACTAGCATATCTCTGGTTTCTGAAGCGTCTCCAATTAGTATTTGAATCCTGCCCTATTTTGAATAGTTCTTTTGGGAGTATATCTGTCACCGTAAACACATATAATTGCAACCATATAATTGCATGTGCAGCAACCGTAAACATATATTTATTTTGTATATACCGAACTCAGCTCGCATGTCCACGAGCTCGACATCCTTCCAACCATAGAATTGCATGCGCAGGAACCGTAGTACTCCCTCCGTAAAAAATATAAGAGTGTTTAGATAAAAAAATAAGTGCGTTTAGATCTTATATTTCTTTACGGAGGGCGTATTTTTTTATGATGACATCACCCACTAAAATATTATTTCGTGGACAGAAAATGTTCTCTAGCCTAAATTGTCCAACCGATTTGTAATTAGTTTTAACCGTTGTCATCGTATTGATGAGGTCTTCAATAGTAGATCTCATATATATATATATATATATATATATATATATATATATATATATATATATATATTGCCATGTTTCGGTAAAAAAAATCATACTAAAAGTGGCCATTAAATTTTTGATGAAGTTGCCACCATATCCAAAGCAAAGTTGTCACAGTATCGTTTTGAAGTTACCATGTGTCAACTTTGGTACAAAGTCAATGGCAACTTCATAAAAAAATGGGTGGAAAATTTAAAAGCTAACAAAATGCATCGGAACATATTAACATGAAGTCTAGTTTCGAAGCTAAAACATTTTGAAATTAGAAATTACAAAAGAATCTCTTACCCGCTGATGTTGTCACAGTGTGCTAGCCAGCTAGCCACTAGGGTTCGGCACTCGCTCGCGTAGTGTGGGCACATGAGGTTGATGTTTTAAAGAAAATGTTGGTATTTTATCACTCAAAATTTTTAAACAATTTTATTTTTTTAAGATATATGTTATAAAACAGTCCAAAAAGTACACATAGTTGATCCTGCCCTAGCGGCGAACTCTTAAGTTGTCTGATACCTTGCCCACCGTCCCCGACAAATGTTCGCTTACCTGCCGTCACAATGGGCTAACCAGCTACCTACCAGGTCTCGGCGCTCGCTGGTGCAGTGTGGCTACGTCTACGTGATGTTTTAGAAAAATCTTGGTATTTTATCGCTTGAAAAATTCAATCAATTTAATTTTTTTGAGGTAAAAAAACATCACAATAAAGCCGTTCCAAATACTACGCGCAGCTGATCCTGTCCCAGCGGTTACTGCAGTTCGTCTCTTTTCTGAAGTTCTTTTTAGAGGAGTGTCTTCTCTGAATAAGTAACGAAGTTCACAACACTCCATTCTTCCTCATTTTATTAGCAAAAGGTCCACAAAGAGAGCACAACACTCCATTACACTTTATTTGTTTATTCCTTTCATTAGCAAAATGCAGAAGGTTTTGACCCGCAACCACGTGGATAGTATGCCCGTTATCATATCACCATGCCAGCTTGCCAAGTACTCCCTTCGTTTCAAAATAAGTGTCGTAGATTTTATACTAACTTAGTACAATTTTTAGACTAGATCATTAACATTTATTTTGGGACGAAGAAAATACTCTAGATAGGCATACGTAGAAAATCAAGATAGAGCGGCCGCCTTACCTTGCCCTACGGGGAGCTTCATCAGTGCTTAAATGCATGCAAACTTGTGAATACTATTGCCTTGCTAAATCCCTACCCATACCACGATATGTCTCTCTCGCATGTTATTTGTGTCCATATGCTTTTGGAATCACCAATGCCATCTTTTAACGTGTTATGCATGCATGTAGGCTAAGCATCCCAACCATGGGAAGGCCTGAACATTGACTCACTCTTTTCGTAAGGCAGTAAGCTAAACACTTTTAATATTTTTCTCGTTCATCTATTTGCGTTTTCAAGTCCCATTCTCATTCTTAGCCAGGACATCGATGCATTTGATAAGGCGACCGAGGCATATGCGAAGGAGGTCGAGGCATTTGAGAAGGATACGAAGGTTTTCGAGAAGGTCATTAGAGCGCTCCGACGGAAGGATAAGATTAGCGGTAGTATAATGTGTGCTTTTGTTGGTGGGTTTACGTATGCTCTTTATTTAGACTTAGCTTCCCGCCCGGCTCTTGATTCAAACCAGGATTCAAAAGAAGAATAAGCGGTTGAAGGAAGCAACGTTTGGTTAACCTTGATGCCATTGGTTTTCTAACTGGTATGGTTGTATTATATATTTATCTACCTATCTATTTAATTACTTTTTACTAGTCAGTCCAATGCATGCATTGTACATTTTAAAACAGAAAGTGCACAAGTTTATTGATTGCTTCGTAAATGGCTGATTACATAGGCAAAACTTTGGAGAACCATACATTGGATGGATCCATGAGCATGATTATACAATGGATTACAACGGAGTAAACTTTGATATAATACAGACTTCTAGGAATTGCATTTGTGGCTTATGGCTAGTGTTCCTCCTCGTCGCCCGAAAGGATTGCGGTGACTTCTTGATTCTTTTATGCATTCTTGAGTAGGGGATCCTTCCTTTCCTTTTTTAGGTTTGATTGGTGCTTTCCTCCCTAACAACAATTTCATGAAGCAAATAACCAAGCGTCGTGACCTTTTAGTTAGCTTTGTTAGTGCTGATACTGAGTTTGTAACTCTTACTTCTATACATTAATATCCATGAATGAAAAGTTAGATACTCTCCGAGCAGAGCTTCTTGTAGCACTAGTAGAAAAAGGCCCATTTGTTCCGGTTCGTAAGGCTCATTTGTCCCGATTCTGGAACCGGGACTAAAGGGTCAGGACTAAAGCCCAAAACCTTTAGTCCCGGTTCGCTTACCAACCGGGATAGAAGGGGCTCCACGTGGCTAGTGTTGGGAGCCCAGGCAGGAGGACCTTTAGTCCCGGCTGGTAACACCAACCGGGACCAAAAGACATCCACGCGTCAGCATCTAGCAGTTGCTGGTTTGTTTTGAAAGGGAAGGGGGGTTTAGGGGGTTTTGGACGGTTAATTTAGAGTTTTTATATTGTTTTAGCTAGCTAATTAATAGAGAGAAGTGTCCTCTCTTTCTTCGTGCTTGGTCGACGCTAGCTACCATAGAGAGAACTCGACACGCTAGCTAGTAAGCAAATGAAGGAACCATTAAGTACAAAAGATCGTCATGAACATATAGAGATAGAAGTGATCGACCTCTCTTTCTCCAAGAGATTGGTCGTATAACAAGTTTTCGTATATATATTCAACGCTACTAGCTACATATATACAATATAAGATCTCTTACAATCCCTAACATTTAATGTCAACTTCCAGATGGTATTCTCCGGCTTTATTTATGACGTGGTCAAGAAAGAATCCCGCCAATTCTTCTTGAATTGCTAGTATGCGATCATGTGGTAGGAGTTCATCCCGCATCTGCCACATCTAATTTGAAGAAGAGGGTCAATACATATATATGGTAATAAAATAAAATTGTGAATATTATTGCTTACGCACTTGAAATTGTTTTTCAGAGTAGCCCCGCTTAGGGGTCGTCGCGTTGTAGATGAACTCGCAAACGTAGTATCCACATAAATTATTTTTGGTTTCCTGCCACAAGCACTTTACGAGAAATAGAGTTCAATCAAACTGACAATCAAGCATGATAAATGGTATTGATGAAACTCGAATCAATGGGAGATGCGCGGAACTAGCTAGTAGTACTTACTTTCGGGTGTGTATGTCGCAGCTCCTCCGGCAGTGCCGGAACAATTGCTGTGAACTCTTTCCAAACCCTGCCAGACAAAGAAAATAATTACTTGATATCAGGAAATGAACAAAGTTGCCGATATGATGCGATAATGATCGATTGAACTTACTTCTGGAGAATTTCAGTCATGTCCGCATATTCCTGGGGATCTTTTTGTTTCGAGTCTAAGACGGTTACTACTCCCCGCTCAAGATGAATCTCTAGCAGAATAAAGTGGAAACTACGCACGCATGCATAACTCATCAATTACATTACTATAAACCTCGAGTAATAAGGGAAACCGAATATACACAAGACAGTAACACTCAATTGAAGTTGTAAGGAAAGAGTATTGTCCCTTTGTTTTATTTTTTAAGCAACGATTGTAGAAAGTTGTCCTCGGTTTGTGTGGGATACTTTTGAAAATTATACTCATGTATGACATTTGGGTTAATGAACCCAATGTCATAGATTTGTGCTTTTCTACATTCGACGATCTTCAATCTGCATAATATAGCAGTAAGGATAATTATATATACATGCAATGAAAGAGCTGAGCTATATACATAGAGAGACTTAATTACAAAAGTAGTACTTACAGATAGTAGCAAGTCACGATTGTTTTGTCGATGACCTTTTGATTGTATAACTGGAATATCTCCTAAAATTTAATATTCAACAGTTCCATTCCAACGAGGTCATGCTCCTCTTTAACTGACAGTATCAAAGAATCCATCCCAGACTCGCGACAGGTTTTCATGTACCATTCATGGAATTTTCGCATCATCGTTGTTAGAGAAGGATGATTAGGTTTGACGAGAGGCCGCCCGTGCCGGTAACGGAATTCGTCCACCTCCAACGGCTTAAACTATACATCATCGCTCAGGTAATCACCAGGTTTGGTACCGGGCACCATCCTCGGATGATTAGCAACGATATCGCTAGACACCTTGAGCGGGGGGGGGGGGCACGATTGGCTCGCCTGTTCGCCGAGCTGGGGAATTTTTTCCCACTTCTTCGTTTTGCTAACCTTGCATTACTGGAAGTACTTCCCGACCGGCACGCATCTTGATATGTCTTTTTAATACAGCGGTCAAAGTTGGAATCCGGCGGAGGCGGTGGTGGTCGCTTCAGGGCATCGATAGTGCGCATCACTTTCACCGGATCTAACTTCTCCTTCGAAGGTGGAGTTTTCTTTGCAAGATGGGCCCTCAATTCGGCCTGACATATCTCCTCGTTTTCAGACTCGGTCCTCTCATATGGTAACTTTTCCAGAGGCTTGAGAGATGGACCGTATCTGTATCCCCTCCTGCCTAGGCTTGTACTGCTAGCCGCCAGAGCGGCGGCGGCTCCCTTTCGTCGTTGCTTGCTAGGCGCTGGAGGAGCCGGAGCGGCGGCGGCTGTCTTCCGCCATTGCCGACGAGGCTGAGGAGGAGGCATGCTACTCCGACGTGCTGGAGTAGGCGAAGGAGGAGGTGGAGTGCCCCCACGCGTCGGAGGAGCCGGAGAAGGAGGCGGTGTGCCCTGATCACTCGCCGAAAGAGGAGGAGGAGGAGCCAGAGTGCCCTCATTCGCCTGAGGGGAAGGAGGAGGCGGAGGCGTCCAGTTTGGAAGCTTGATGTACTGCTTCTGCCATAGCCATGTACTCCTCAGGGCACGAACCAGCTTATTCTCTCCTTCACATGTACAGTGGTCAAGCTCGAGCTCCTCAAATTCCTTCATTACTTCATCCACCATCACAACAGCATAGTCATGTGGAATCGGACAGCAGTGAAAAGTTCTGTTGGGTTGAGGAGGTGCAACAGAGCCGACAGCCTCCTTGAAAGTGAGGTTCCGGCATTTTGTCATAAGCTCGCAATGTTGAGCCTCCGTGATAGTATCCACGGGGTAGCTAGGAGACGTGAAGTCAAGCTAAACGGGCTTCGTGGAAGCGATGATGCTTCTCCACTGAGATGACGGGGTAGCTTCTAGGGTAGCTTCGTGCCACTGAGATGGTTGGCCGGCAGCTCGCTGGCTCTCAGCTTCCTCTAGCTTTTGTAGTCTTGCATTGAGCTTCTGAGTTTCGCTCAGCTCCGCTTTCCTCTTTCTCTCCCGGCTTCTGTAACCGCCTGCGTCGGGAAACCCAACCTTCCATGGAACGGAGCCTGGTGTGCCTCGTATTCGTCCAGGGTGCTCAGCATTCCCTAGGGCCTCAGTCGGCTCGTCCTTCTCTCTATCGGGAATGAATGTCCCTTCCTGCGCTGCGGTGATATACTTTTGAAGCTTTTTCATGGGTATTGCAAGTTGCTCGTCCATCCAACGGCACTTCCCTATTTCAGGGTCCAAAGTTCCCCCAACCCCGAAGAACCAAGTTCTTGAATGGTCTGGCCAGTTATATGTCTGTGGTACGATGTTTTTAGCAATCAGGTCATTCTCAGCTTTGTCTCACAATGGCCGGGCTTTGAGGTAGACACCTAACCCCGTGTGATGGTGATACTGCTTCTTTGCAACATTGACCTTGTTTGTCTTTGACATTTTCTTACTCTTGTCCGATGTCTTGTAGTCTACAAATGCGAGCCAGTAATCTCTTATCTTCTCAAATCGGCCGATGAATTCTGGAGTCTTCCCTTTGTCGACAAACTTTGATTTCAACTCATTCTTCCACCTCCTGAATAGATCTGTCATCTTCTTAAGAGCACACGCCTTGACCAGTGGCTCTAACTGGCTTATTCAGATCCTCCTCTAGCGGTAGGGTGAAATTTGCCTTCAGCGTGGTCCAAAGATCATCTTTCTGTCTATCGGTGACATAATCACCTTCAGGGGCGCCGTCCTTAGGCTTATTCCATTTCTTGATGCTGATCGGGATGTTGTCCCAAACAATAGCTCTGCACTGAGCAGAAAATGTGTTCTTGGTCCGCTTGGGTTCAATCGGATGCTGATCGGGATGTTGTCCCTAACAATAGCTCTAGGTCTTTCCAATAGGGTAGGTCCCAAAATATAGATTTCTTCTTCCACATGGGTGTGCGTTTGTCAGCGTCATTCGGAACAGATAGTTCGCCAGGACCCTTTCCAAATATTACTTGTAAATCATTGACCATATCAAGTATTATTGGAAATATGCCCTAGAGGCAATAATAAATTAGTTATTATCATATTTCCTTGTTCATGATAGTCGTTTATTATCCATGCTATAATTGTATTGATCGGAGACTTAGATGCATGTGTGGATACATAGACAAAACCATGTCTCTAGTATGCCTCTAATAGACTAGCTCATTGATCAAAGATGGTTAAGGTTTCCTAGCCATGGACATGAGATGTCATTTGATAACAGGATCACATCATTACGAGAATGGTGTGATGGACAAGACCCGAACTACAAACGTAGCATATGATCGTGTCAGTTTATTGCTACTGTTTTCTGTATGTCAAGTATCTGTTCCTATGACCATGAGATCATGCAACTCACTGACATCGGAAGAGTGCCTTGTGTGTATCAAACGTCGTAACATAAATGGGTGACTATAAAGGTACTCTACAGGTATCTTCGAGGGTGTCTGCTGGGTTGGCATGGATCAAGACTGGGATTTGTTACTCCGTGTGACGGAGAGGTATCTTAGGGCCCACTCGGTAATACAACATCACAACAAGCCTTGCAAGCAATGTGACTAAGTGTTAGTCACGTGATCTTGTATTACGAAACGAGTAAAGAGACTTGCCGGTAACGAGGTTGAACTAGGTATGGAGATACCGACGATCGAATCTCGGGCAAGTAACATACCGAAGAACAAAGGGAACATCATACGGGATTAACTGAATCCTTGACATAAGGTTCGACCGATAAAGATCTTCATAGAATATGTAGGAACCACTATGGGCATCTAGGTCCCGCTATTGGTTATTGGCCGTAGAGGTGTCTCGGTCATGTCTACATAGTTCTCGAACCCGCAGGGTCTGCACACTTAAGGTTCGGTGACGTTTCGGTAGTATAGAGTTATGTATGGTGGTGACCAAAGGTTGTTCAGAGTCCTGGATGTGATCCCGGACGTCAGAAGGAGCTCCGGAATGGTCCAGAGGTAAAGATTGATATATATGAAGTCCTGTTTTGATCGCCGGAGAAGTTTCGGGCTCATCGGTAGTGTACCGGGAGTGCCGGTAGTGTACCGGGGGACCATCGGGAGAGATATTTCGACCCAAGAGGCTACATGGGCTGTGGGAGGAGGTAAACCAGCCCCTGGTGGGCTGGACGAAGCCTCCACTAAGGGCCCATGCAGCTGGAGTGGTTTGAGAAGGA
Source organism: Hordeum marinum (assembly GCA_022496015.1). NCBI lineage: Eukaryota > Viridiplantae > Streptophyta > Magnoliopsida > Poales > Poaceae > Hordeum > Hordeum marinum. The sequence goes on from CM039674.1 coordinate 34,370,663, forward strand.
AAAAATCCAAAGGTGGAGAGGTGGAAAGAGTTTCCAAGTGGAAAGGAGGAATCCTACTCCTAATAGGATTGGAGTAGGACTCCTCCACCTCCAATTTCGACCAAACCTTGAGGGTTTGAGGCTTCCTCCTCCCCTACCTCCCTCCCTCCTATATATACTAGAGGATTTAGAGGAAAAAGCTAACCCTAATAGCCACGTGCTACCTCTCCTCTAGTGCATAGTTTCTCCTCTAGATCGGTTTTTTGCAGTGCTTAGGCGAAGCCCTGCCGGAATAGATCCACCACCATCGCCGCAACGCCATCGTGCTGCCGGAGAACTCTTCTACCTCTCCGCTCTCTCTTGCTGGATCAAGAAGGCGGAGATCGTCATCGAGCCGTACCTGTGCTGAACGCGGAGGTGCCATCCATTCGGCACTAGATCGGAAGGACCGTGATCAAGATCGCGAGACGGATCGTGATGAGATCGCGGGACGAATCATGATGAGTTCGCGGGACGGATCATGATGGGATCGCGGGACGGATCGTGATGAGATCGCGGGATGCTCGGCGATTTGGATCGCGAAGACGTTCGACTACACCAACCGTGTTTCTTAACGCTTCCCGCTTAGCGATCTACAAGGGTATGTAGATCCACTCTCCCTCTCGTAGATGCTCATCACCATGGATAGATCTTGCGTGTGCGTAGGAAATTTTTTGTTTCCCATGCAACATTCCCCAATAGTGGCGTCATGAGCTAGGTCTATGTGTAGATGAGATCTCGAGTAGATCACAAAGAGTTTGTGGGCGTTAATGCTTAGATTGCTTCCTCCCTTGGTCGTGTTTTGATTCAGCGGTATTGTGGGATGAAGCGGCCTGGACCAACCTTACTCATACGCTTACGAGAGACCGGTTCCATCGACTGACGTGTAACCTCGTTGCACAAAGATGGCTGGCGGGTGTCTGTTTCTCCTACTTTAGTTGGATCGGATTCGACAGAGGCGGTCGTTGAGAAGGTTGAAAAGCAACTTATGTATCACCGTTGTGGTTTTGCGTAGGTGAGAATTGTTCTTGCTAGATACCCATAGCAGCCACGTAAAACATGCAACAACAATTAGAGGACGTCTAACTTGTTTTTGCAGGGTATGTTGTGATGTGATATGGCCAATTACATGATGAGATATATGTGATGTATGAGATGATCATATATTGTATAAAATATCATGACTTGCATGTCGATGAGTACGGCAACCGGTAGGAGCCATAGGGTTGTCTTTAATTATTGTATGACATGTGTGTCAATCATTAAGCGCTATGTAATGCTTTACTTTATCGCTAAACGGTAGCAATAGTAGTAGAAGCATGGTGGGCGCGACAACCCCGATGGCGACACGTTGATGGAGATCAAGATGATGGAGATCATGGTGTCATGCCGGTGACGATGGAGATCATGCCGGTGCTTTCAAGATGGAGATCAAAAGCACAAGTTCATGGCCATATCATGTCACTTATGATTTGCATGTGATGTTAATCCTTTTATGCACCTTGTTTTGCTTAGGACGACGGTAGCATTATAAGGTGATCCCTCACTTAATTTCAAGATAAATTGTGTTCTCCCCGAGTGTGCACCGTTATGAAAGTTCATCGTGTCGAGACACCACGTGATGATCGGGTGTGATAGACTCTACGTTCACATACAACGGGTGCAAGCCAGTGTTGCACATGCAGAACACTCGGGTTAAACTTGATGAGCCTAGCATGTACACACATGGCCTCGGAACACAAGAGACTGAAAGGTCAAACATGGGTCATATAGTAGATATGATCAACATGATGATGTTCACCATTGAAACCACCTCAACTCACGTGATGATCGGACTTGAGTTGGTGAATTTGGATCATGTATCACTCGAATGACCGGAGGGATGTCAATTTGAGTGGGAGTTCTTCTGTAATATGATTAATTAAACTCATTATCATGAACATAGTCAGTTGTGTCTTTGCAAATTATGTTGTAGATTACTTGCTCGCGTTGTAGCTCCCTTGAATTTTTATATGTTCCTAGAGAAATAGAGTTGAAAGATGATGGTAGCAATATTGTGGACTGGGTCCGTGATCTGAGGATTGTCCTCATTGCTGCAGAGAAGGCTTATGTCCTTAATGCACCGCTCGGTGCGCCAACCCCTCCAGCGTCATCTATAGATGTTGTGAACATCTCACAGGCACGTTCTGATCACTACTTGATAGTTTAGTGCATCGTGCATTACGCTTAGAATTGAGGCTCCGAAACGTTTTGAACGTCACGGAACATATGAGATGTTCTAAGAGCTGAAATTAAGATCTCAGGCTCGTGCCCGTGTTGAGAGATATGAGATCTCCAACAAGATTCTTTGCCTGCAAGATAAAGGAGAATAGCTCAATTGTTGAGCATGTACTCAGATTGTCTGGGTGCTACAATCGCTTAAATCGAGTGGGAGTTGATCTTCCACATAAGAAAGTGATTAATGTAGTTTTCCAAGTCACTGTCACTAAGCTACTAGAACTTGGTGATGAACTATAAAATGCCAGGGATTGAAATAATGATCCCTGAGTTGTTCGCGATGTTTGACACCGCGAAGGTAGAAATCAAGAAGGAGCATCAAGTGTTGGTGGTTAGTAAAACCACTAGTTTCGAGAAGGGCATGGGAAAGGAGGGAAACTTCATGGATGGCAAGTCAGTTGCTGCTCCAGTGAAGCAACCCAAAGTTGAACCCAAACCCGAGACTAAGTGCTTCGATTATGAGGAGAGTGGTCACTGAAGCGGAACAACCTTAGATACTTAGTAGATAAGAAGGCTGGCAACGTCGACAGAAGTATATTTGATATGCGTGTTATTGATGTGTACCTTGTTAGTACTCCTAGTAGCACCTGTGTATTGGATACCGGTTCGGTTGCTAAATGTTAGTAACACGAAATAAAAGCTACGGAATAAACGGAGAACTAGCTAAGGGTGAGGTGACATTGTGTGTTGGAAATGTTTCCAAGGTTGATGTGATCAACATCGCACGCTCTCTCTACCTTCGGGATTAGTGACAAGCCTAAATAAATGTTATTTGGTGTTTTGCATTGAGCATGAACGTGATTAGACCGTGTTTATTGCAACACGATTATTCATTTAAGTTAGAGAATAATGGTTATTCTGTTTACATCAATAATAACTTCAATGGTGATGCATCCTGTGAGAATGGTTTGTTGAATCTTGATCATTGTAATACACATGTTCATAACATTGATGCCAAAAGATACAAAGTTAATAATGATAGTCCCACATACTTGTGGCATTGCCGCTAAATGTCATATTGGTATAAATCGCATGAAGAAACTCCATGCTGATGGATCTTTGGACTCATTCGATTTTGAATCGGTTGAGACATGCGGACCATGCCTCTTGGACAAGATGACTAAAACCCCGTTTTCTGGAACGGGCAATTGACTTAAAATGATACATGTTGATGTATACGGTCCAATGAGAGTTGTAGCGTGCAATGGATAGCGTTATTGTCTTGCCTTCACTGATGATTTGAGTATATATGAGTATATTTACTTAATGAAACACAAGTCTGAATCGTTTGAAAAGTTTAAACAAATTCAGAGTGAAGTTTAAGATCATCGTGACAAGAAGATAAAAATGTCTATGATATGATCGTGGAGATGAATATCTGAGTTATGAGTTTGGCATACAACTTTAGACAATGTGAAAATTGTTTCACAACTCACGCCACCTGAAACACCATAGTGTGATGGTGTGTCCGAACGTCATAGTCGTGCTCTATTGGATATGGTGCATGCTATGATGTCTCTTATAGTTTTGCTACTATAGTTTTGGGGTTATGCGTTAGAGACAACTATATTCACTTTAAATAGGGCACCATCTAAATCCGTTGAGATGACACCGTCTGAACTATGGTTTGATAGAAACCTAAGCTGTTGTTTCTTATTGTTTGGGGCCGCGACGCTTATGCGAAAAAAGGTTTTCACCTAATGAGCTCGAACCCAAAGCGGACAAATGCATCTTCATAGAATACCCTAAGAACAGTTGGGTATACCTTCTATCTCAGATCCAAGTGCAAAGTGTTTGTTGCTAAAATGGGTCCTTTCCCGAGAAAAGTTTCTCTTGAAAGACTTGATGGGAGGAAGATAGAACTTGATGAGGTTATTGAACCTTTGTTTCAACGAGAGAGTAGCGTAGCACAGGAAGATGTTTATGTGAAGCCTACGTTAGTTGAAGAGGAAGTTAATGATGATGATCATGAAGCTTCGGATCAAGTTACTATCAAACCTTGTAGGTCGACAAGGACGTGTACTGCTCCTGAGTGGTACGACAACCTTGTCTTGGAGGTCATGTTGTTGGACAACGATGAGCCTACGAGATATGGAGAAGCGATGATGGGCCCGGATTCTGACAAATGGTTAGAGGCCATGAAATCTGAGAAAGGATCCATGTCTGAAAACCAAGTATATACTTTGGTAGACTTGCTCATTGGACGGCAGGTCATCGAGTACAAATGGACCTTTGAGATGAAGACAGATGCTGATGGTAAATGTCACCATTTATAAAGCTCGACTTGTCACAAAGAAGTTTCCGACAAGTTCAAAGAGTTGACTGCGATGAGACTTTCTCACTCGTAGTGATGCTAAAGTCTGTTGGAATTATGTTAGCAGTTGCTGTATTTTTTAATTATGAAATCTGGCAGATGGATGACAAAACATCGTTTCCTTAACAGTTTACTTGAGGAAAGGTTGTATGTGATACAACCAGAAGGTTTTGTCAGTCCTAAGGATGCTAAAGGTGTGCGAGCTCCAGCAATCCATCTAAGGGCTGGAGCAAGCATCTCGGAGTTGGAATATACACTTTGATGAGGTGATCAAAGTTTTGTAGTTTATACAAAGTTTACGAGAAACTTGTATTTACAATAAAGTGAGTGGGAGCACTATAGAATTTCTGATAAGTATACGTGGATGACATATTGTTGGTCGGAAATAATGTAGAATTTCTAGAAAGCATAAACGGTTGTTTGAAAAGTGATTTTCAAAGGAAGACATGGATAAAGCTACCTAATTGTGGAGCATCAAGATCTATAGAGATAGATCAATATGCTTGATGAGACATTCAATGAATACATACCTTGACAAGATTTTGAAAGAGTTCAAAATGGATCAGTCAGAGAAAGAGTTCTCGCCTTATTTGTAAGGTGTGAAGTTGAGTGAGACTCAAAGCTCGACAATGGTAGAAGAAAGATAAAGGACGAACGTCGTCCCCTATGCCTTCGCCATAGGCTCTGTATAGTATGCCATGCTGTGTACCGCACCTATGCGTGCCTTGCCATGAGTCCGTCAAGGGGTACAAGAGTGATCCAGGAGTGGATCACTGAACAGCGGTCAAGATTATCCTTAGTAACTAAAAGACTAAGGAGATGTTTCTCGATTATGGAGGTGATAAAGAGTTCGTCGGAAAGAGTTACGTCGATGCAAGCTTTAACACCAATCCAGATGACTCATAGTAGCAATCTGGATACGTATAGTGGAGCAGACATTTGGAATAGTACCAACTGGAGTGTGGTAGAAATGTTTACAGTTTGACATAGAGATTTGCAAAGTACACACGGATCTGAATGTCACAGACCCGTTGACTATAAGATCTCTCTCACATGCAAAGCATGATCGAGCCCCAGAACTCATTGAGTGTTAGATTCATAACAATGTGAATCACATGGTGATGTGAACTAGATTATTGATTCTAGTGCAAGTGGGAGACTATTGGAAATATGCCCTAGAGGCAATAATAAATTAGTTATTATCATATTTCCTTGTTCATGATAATCGTTTATTATCCATGCTATAATTGTATTGATCGGAGACTTAGATGCATGTGTGGATACATAGACAAAACCATGTCCCTAGTATACCTCTAATAGACTAGCTCGTTGATCAAAGATGGTTAAGGTTTCCTATCCACGGACATGAGATGTCATTTGATAATGGGATCACATCATTAGGAGAATGGTGTGATGGACAAGACCCAAACTACAAACGTAGCATATGATCGTGTCAGTTTATTGCTACTGTTTTCTGCATGTCAAGTATCTATTCCTATGACCATGAGATCATGCAACTCACTGACACCGGAAGAGTGCCTTTTGTGTATCAAACGTCGCAACATAACTGGGTGACTATAAAGGTACTCTACAGGTATCTCCGAGGGTGTCTGTTGGGTTGGCATGGATCAAGACTGGGATTTGTTACTCCGTGTGACGGAGAGGTATCTCACGGCCCACTCGGTAATACAACATCACAACAAGCCTCGCAAGCAATGTGACTAAGTGTTAGTCACGTGATCTTGTATTACGAAACGAGTAAAGGGACTTGTCGGTAACGAGGTTGAACTAGGTTTGGAGATACCGACGATCGAATCTCGGGCAAGTAACATACCGAAGAACAAAGGGAACATCATACGGGATTAACTGAATCCTTGACATAAGGTTCGACCGATAAAGATCTTCATAGAATATGTAGGAACCACTATGGGCATCCAGGTCCGCCTATTGGTTATTGACCTTAGAGGTGTCTCGGTCATGTCTACATAGTTCTCGAACCCGCAGGGTCTGCACACTTAAGGTTTGGTGACGTTTGGGTAGTATAGAGTTATGTATGGTGGTTATCGAAGGTTGTTCGGAGTCCCGGATGTGATCCCGGACGTCACGAGGAGCTCCGGAATGGTCCGGAGGTAAAGATTGATATATAGGAAGTCCTGTTTTTGTCGCCGGAAAAGTTTCGGGCTCATCGGTAGTGTACCGGGAGTGTACCAGGGGACCATCGGGAGAGGTATTTCGATCCAAGAGGCTGCATGGGCTGTGGGAGGAGGTAAACCAGCCCTTGGTGGGCTGGAAGAATCCTCCTCTAAGGGCCCATGCAGCTGGAGTGGTTTGAGAAGGAAAAAATCCAAAGGTGGAGAGGTGGAAAGAGTTTCCAAGTGGAAAGGAAGAATCCTACTCCTAATAGGATTGGAGTAGGACTCCTCCACCTCCAATTTCGATCAAAACTTGAGGGTTTGAGGCTGCCTCCTCCCCTCCCTCCCTCCCTCCTATATATACTAGAGGATTTAGAGGAAAAAGCTAACCCTAATAGCCACGTGCTACCTCTGCTCTAGTGCATAGTTTCTCCTCTAGATCGGTTTTTTGCAGTGCTTAGGCGAAGCCCTGCCTGAATAGCTCCACCACCATCGCCGCAACGCCGTCACGCTGCCAGAGAACTCTTGTACCTCTTCGCTCTCTCTTGCTGGATCAAGAAGCGGAGATCGTCATCGAGCCGTACGTGTGCTGAACACGGAGGTGCCGTCCGTTCAGCGCTAGATCGGAAGGACCGTGATCAAGATCGTGAGACCAATCGTGATGAATTCGCGGGACGGATCGTGATGAGTTCGCGGGACGGATCGTGATGAGTTCGCGGGACGGATCGTGATTGGATCACGGGACGGTTCGTGATGAGATCACGGGATGCTCGGCGATTTGGATCGCGAAGACGTTCGATTACACCAACTGCGTTTCTTAACGCTTCCCGCTTAACGATCTACAAGGGTATGTAGATCCACTCTCCCTCTCGTAGATGCTCATCACCATGGATAGATCTTGCGTGTGCATAGGATTTTTTTTGTTTCCCATGCAATGTTCCCCAACAAGTATGTGATCACCAGTACGGAGGGCGGGCTTCTTCCGGTGATCTGCCTCACCTTTGAAATGCTTTCCTTTCTTTCGACATTGATGGTTGGTCGAAAGAAATCGACGATGCCCCAGGTACACATTCTTCCTGCATTTGTCCAAATATATACTGTCAGTGTCATCTAAACAGTGTGTGCATGCGTGGTATCCCTTGTTTGTCTGTCCTGAAAGGTTACCGAGAGCAGGCCAATCGTTGATGGTTACAAACAGCAATGCATGTAGGTCAAATTCCTCCTATTCGTTCTCATCCTACACACGTACACCTCTTCCATTCCATAGCTGTAAAAGTTCATCAACTAATGGCCTTAGGTACACATCAATGTCATTGCCGGGTTGCTTAGGGCCTTGGATGAGCACTAGCATCATAATGAACTTCCACTTCATGCACAACCAAGGAGGAAGGTTATACATACATAGAGTCACAGGCCATGTGCTATGCTGGCTACTCTGCTCCCCAAAAGGATTAACGTCATCTCACTTAAACCAAACCATACGTTCCTCGGGTCACCTGTAAAGTCGCTCCACTTTCTCTCGATCTTTCTCCACTTCGACCCGTCAGCGGGTGCTCTCAACTTCCCGTCTTTCTTACGGTCTTTTTTGTGCCATCGCATCAACTTGGCATGCTTTTTGTTTCTGAACAGACGTTTCAACCGTGGTATTATAGGAGCATACCACATCACCTTGGCAGGAACCCTCTTCCCGGTGCGCTGGCCCTCAACGTCACCAGAGTTATCTCTTCTGATCTTATACTACAATGCACCGCATACCGGGCATGTGTTCCATTCCTCGTACTCACCGCGGTAGAGGATGCAATCATTAGGGCATGCATGTATCTTCTGCACCTCCAATCCTAGAGGGCATACAACCTTCTTTGCTGCGTACGTACCGTCGGGCAATTCGTTATCCTTTGGAAGCTTCTTCTTCATTATTTTCAGTAGCGAACTAAATCCCTTGTCAAATACACCATTGTCTGCCTTCCATTGCAGCAATTCCAGTGTGGTACCGAGCTTTTTGTTGTCATCTTCGTAATTTGGGTACAACCCTTTTTTGTGACCCTCTAACATGTGATCGAACTTCAACTTCTCCCTTTCACTTTCGCATTCTCTCTGTGCATCAACAATGACCCGGCGAAGATCATCATCGGGCACATCGTCTGGTTCCTCTTGATCTTCAGCTTCCCCCATTGCAGCATCACCGTATTCAGGGGGAGGGTAGTTATCGTAATCCTCTTCTTCTTCGTTGTCTTCCATCACAACCCCTCTTTCTTCGTGCTTGGTCCAAACATTATTGTGTGGCATAAAACCCTTCTGAAGCAGGTGGAAGTGAAAGGTTTTAGAGTTGGAAAAAGACTTCGTATTCTCACAGACAGTACATGGACAAGGCATAAACCATTCTGCTTGTTTGCCTCAGCCGCTTCGAGAAAATTATGCAGGCCCTTAATATACTCGGAGGTGCGTCGGTCACCGTACATCTATTGTCGGTTCATCTGCGTGCATTATATAATAAAGTGTATTAAAAACCATTACAACATATCATGAATAGAGAAGTGAACAATAATAAAAGTAAGAAAATCATACAAGTAAGTATATTTTCTTTTAGCAAGAAGATAAGATCAAGAGGCTCACCACGCGCGGGCGATCGACGGCGGTTTCACGACAGGACAGGACGGACCGCCAAACCTAGACAAATCTTGACAAAAATGGATTTTGGACAAGGAGCTTCGAGAGGAGAAAGCTTAAGTTTGGCTTAGACATTTCATCAACACCTCATGTGCATAAGAGGTGAGCTAGAGCACCACAAAGCTCCCCCTCGCCGGCCAAAAAAACAGAGCAGTGTGGAGTGCTCTGCTCGCTGGCGAGGGTGTATATATAGGCATTTCATTGGTCCCGGTTCGTGGCTGGAACCGGGACTAAAGGACCCCCTTTGGTCCCGGATCCAGCCACGAACCGGGACCAATGGTTGTGAGCCAGGAGAGAGGCATGTTGGTCCCGGTTCGTGTCTGGAACCGGGACCAAAGGTTCCAAACGAACCGGGACCAATGCCCCACGTGGCCCGCCCGGCCCCCTGGCCTCACGAACCGGGACCGTTGCCCCCATTGGTCCCGGTTCGTGACTGAACCAGGACTAATGGGCTGGCTCGGCCCGAACCAATGCCCTGTTTTCTACTAGTGTAGGCCAAAGGAAGGCAATAAACAATATATACCTTACTAATCTTACTAACAAAGAAAATAGATATTCTTTGTCTGTCATGCTATTTTACGGAAAACCCTTTTGATGTTAATCAACCATCGGTTTAGTTTCAAGTCAGATTTTCCTTCTGCAGAAAACCCCATGATAATTGGGCTAATCAATATGCAACACATATCAAATGCTTTTTAAAAATATTCATATTTGTTTAAACCCTAACTTCAAATTTAACATGCTATATATGAAATTTGATTGGGAAAATGTGTAGAATCTGTATATGATGTTATTTTACCGCTTAACCATTTTAAAAATACTATTTATGTTGCAACCTTAATCAATAGCGTATGGTTTGTGTTTCTTTTATATCAGTGCCTGATACAGATAGAGAACGAACACCTCGACAAAACTAGGACGAAGACAAAATAAACCATGTGTAACCATGCATGCACGCCTCACCAAAATCTCACAAGAAAAAGAAAAAATCTCTTTTTTTCTCAAGAGAAAGACACCTTAGGATTTAGAATATTCAAACGCGTTGTGATTGTGTGAACATATAAGCCATCGTCGGCGAGGGTGGAAAGGAGGATAAGTGACAACAAATGTGGGATGACATGTGTTAAAAGAAAGGACATGAACCTATTGGGATCTTGACTCATGGTTATGGAGTTAGGGGAGTGTAGTGATTTTTTTCTCCTATTGCAACTTGCAATGCACAAACTCTTTTGCTAGTGTTAAATAAAATACCCAAATGCATGTTAATATAAATACTTGTGTATGTGCCTCCTTTATAGACATGTATCGTTCATAGCTATGCTCGCGTAGTATTGATCCACAAAAGTCATAAACCGCTATTTTCTTAAGCTCTATGTCATTAGGGAACACATTATATCAAGCCAACAATGATAAGTGGCCTTAGAGCATCTTCAGCAGAGCGTTCCAAACCCGTCTCAACCGTCCGGGCAGGCGGACCGGTCATTGACAGGTCACAAGAAAAACCATCTGGGCGCCTTAAACAGACCTCAAATGTTTGGGTTGTCCGATGCCCCTCATATACAGCCCAAATGTAGGATGGATATGGGGCGACCCAGGCACGCCCGAGCATGTCCACCATGTTGGACCCGACAAGCCCGACACACCACCGACCCCACGGTTATCTCACAAAAAAAATCAATCCATTCCCTGTTCTAAACCCTAGCACTCACTCTCCTCTCTCGCTCCATCTCCTCCTCTCCCCTCTCCGATTCTGATCCAATCCAACGAGTCGAGATCCAACAAACACTCCGGCTCCGACCTCGACTATGAGGAGACGTCCCTCTGCATTGTATTAGAGCAGTCCAAGGTGGACATCGGGACAGCTCCAGATCTGCACCATCGCCGCTCTCGTGCCAGTGCGGACGCCGGAGCCACCCCCTCCATCAGGGCAGCACAGTCCGCTCCGCCCTGCGCATTTCCCTTTCCTTGTCGGTCACTGCTCCGCGCGTGCAGCGTTGGATGCTAGTGCCCACGCCGCCGGCCCGCACGTGCACTCTGGAATTGGGAGGCGTGCTTCATCCATCGCAAGAGGTTGCGGAAGGGAGATGGATGCGACGGAGCAGGCCATGCGCCATCACTACGGGTTGCCGGCAGAGCCCGGCGAGGACGAGCGGCTCCTTGCTTGGGTCTACCGATGGTAGCTGACGATGGCGGAGATTAACGCTCACCGCCTATGGCGGAAGAATGCGAAGGCGCTCCGACTTGCAATTGGGGAGTCGGAGCATGAGGCGAAAGAGGGAGCAAAGGAGGCGATCGTGTGGCCAAGTTAAAGCGACAACAGGACATGGCCGTCCGCTGGATGAAGGGGTTGGTCATCCTCTCTAACTCCTCATCCGATGACAGCGATAACCACAGCTCCGCCTCCTTCGAGGACGACCAAGATCCTCGACCAACCGTCGCCTTGCTTGTGCATTTGGTTGCCGGTTTAATGCCGATTTTGTTGTCCATTGGGCGATGTATAGTTCGTTGTGTGTGTGTTGTGGTCTTGTTGCTTGATGTAAAGTCTTCCCTAATTTAAAGCCACGTGGTAGTCTTTTTTTCTTAGAAAACGTAGGAATTTTATTTTAACTTGTCTTTATCCTTGGATCCTATAAATCCTTTGAATTAATGAGGATAAACTGGAATGGAGGATACTCACACATCATTGACTATAACCTTTTGGCGAACTCAGCTTATCTTAGATGGTTGTGTTCTTTGTAGTGGAATACTTCATCAGGGTTCAAGTCTGGGTGCTCGCCTCTTTCTAGATTTATTTCAGTGTTTTCGGTGATGTTCGTTTAACGGGAGTATACCTTCCGTCGACTATGAGGTGTCTATGGTGACTTCCTCGATCTTAAAATGTTGTGGCGTTCTCAGTATTTCGAAGGTTTTCATATGGGTAAGGTGTGTGCAGATGTATTCGCAGTGTTGATAGTACGTATGTGCATGTGAGCATATAAGACTGTACTCTCTCCGTTCCCAAATATTCTCTTCGTTTGATAATGTAGTGCGCCGTGCTTTCTGAGATCTAAATTTGACCGTACATTTAACCAACGGGACCGATTGCGACGGGAGCAAAAATTATACCACCGAATTCATAAGGCGGGAGCAAAAATTATACCACTGAATTCGTATTTCGATATGAATTCAGTGCTATAATTTTTCTCCCACGGTAATCAGTCTCGTTGATTAAATATATGATCAAATTTAGATATTGAAAAGCACGAACGCACAACGTTATGAAACAAATGGAGTATAAGTTTTTTATTAAGTCTTTAACCAGGCTCTCCTTGCGAGGCAAGCCTGGCGACTTATCACATATCCGGATAGTTTGTGTGCGAGAGTCCTTAAGGCAAAATATTATCATGGGACAGACCTGCTTGACACGGCGTTTATTCATAATGCATCGCCGGGTTGGCAGGGCATCATGCACGGTTTGGAACTTTTCAAAAAAGGATGCATATGGCGCATCTATAATGGAAGGCATGTCCGCATCTGGAGAGATAATTGGATCCCGAGGGGAAACATAAAAATCAATGTAAATCCAACAAACTCCCGTATCCGGTGGGTTGCGGATCTCATTGACCAAGAAACTCAGGCCTGGAAGGTGGATACCATCAGATATATATTTACACAGCAAGATGCGAATGATATTCTGAGCATTCGGCTACCAAACTATGACGAGGATGATTATATCGCTTGGCAGCCAGAAAAGAATGGAATTTTCACTGTCCGTAGCGCATATAGGCTCGCCATGGATGAGAAGAATGCTCAAATAACCGGGTCCAGACATAACAGTTTAGGGGACCGTACTATATGGAATACTATCTGAAAAACAAATGTGCCCCAAAAGGTACATATCTTTACTTGGAGACTAGCAACCGAATCCCTTGCGGTTCAAACAAACAGATTTCGACGTATCCCAGGCCTCACCCCGATTTGTAACGTCTGTGGTGCGGACGACGAAACAGGCTTTCATGCTGTACACAGATGTACCTTTGCAAGGGCCCTTTGGCATGAAATGGAGGCTGTTTGGAACTTGCTCCCTAAACATGAAATAAAATACACAGGAAAGGATTGGGTCCTTGTCCTGTTAGATAAGGTGAGTGATGACCTAAGACAAAAGTTTATGCTGTTTTGGTGGCGGGTATGGCACCATAGAAATGATGCGATCTTCATGAAAGGTAAATCAAAAATTTCCCATTCTGCTATATTCTTGCAAAACTACTTACTAAGCCTACGTACGATCAAGAGCGGAAACACTAAGATCGATCGAAAAGGGAAAAGCCCTATGTTTAAATTGCAAAGTTTGAAACAACATGATGGTGTTAAGGTGAATGATTGGCAAAAGCCTGATCTAGGGTGGGCAAAGGTAAATGTTGATGGAAGTTTTTTGGAGGAGAGTAGAACTGGTGCATGGGGAGCTGTGATCCGAGATCACCACGGAAGAATTCTTTTATCCGCCTGGGACTACATCCCACGATGCAGAGGAGCTGATTTCGCGGAGGCTACTGCTTGTCTGGAAGGATTACAGAAAGCGATGCTGTCTACAAGCCTCCATTTAGTTATCGAGACTGACAACAGCTTGGTGGCAAGGGCGTTTGACCCCGCATGTGTCGATAGATCGGAAATTGGTGTGATTGCAAAGGAATTTCATACCATCAAGCACGGAAACAGAAAGATTAAAGTTTGTAAAGTAGATAGGAAGGTCAATAAGTTAGCTCATAGTCTTGTCCAGTTTGGGCATAGAGAGTTGCTTGCGGGTGTTATGCAAGGGACAGTGCCAACGTGTGTGTTGAGTGTGGCCTTGCAGGATTGTAAGAACAATATTTCTTCCTTTAATTAATACAACTCTCTATTTCAAAAAAAAAATCCTGGACTAGTTTGTTAAAGAAAAAAAACTAGAATCTCCCGTGATTGCCCCCTCTCACACGAAATGACAGCAGAGCCCATCCGAGCCAGGCGTGAACAATTTGAAACGAGGGGCAAAACGGACAAATCCGACCGCAACAACTCATCACGTGCAGCGGCCACACGACGCTGACGTCCCAGAAAGGGCGCCCGCCCGTAGCGCCTCACAGGGCCGTGGCCACACCCCACACACTGACATGCGGGTCAGGCGGCACGACCCACCGCGCGTCACCGAGCAGGTAAGGTGGATTCGTGTGCGAAAAGGCCCGAAGGCCCGAGACGGGACAGGGCCGTGCGTCACGCGTGGGACTCGCCTCGCGTTGTCCGGTCGCCTCGCTCGGTAGGACGGCACGTGGCTGCCGGTGAGGTACATACGCTGGGTGGGCCTACAGTCAGTGGATAGCTACAGCTTTGGCCTCGTGTTGAGGCTGAATTGCCATGCCCACACGCAGAGTGAGTCCGGAGCGAAATGATTGTGCTACTTGATTTTGCTATCAAAAAATTCGAAAACACAGCACGTTTCTAATGTTTAATAGTACCCCACCCCCGTCCCCTAAACTTTTGTTTTAATAAATAATACTTCCTCCGTCTGTAAATATTTGTCATAGAAATGAATGTATCTAGATGTATTTTAGTTCTAAATACATCATTTTTTATCTATTTGTGCGACAAGTAATTCCGGACGGAGGGAGTACTTTCTCCGTTCCAAAATATAAGTCTTTTTAAAAATTCTACTATAGACTACATACGAAGCAAAATAAGTGAATTTTTATGTAGTCCTTAGTACAATTTCTAGAAAGACTTATATTTAGAAATGGAGAGAATAGCATCTTATTGCGATCAGTAATAAAAGTAATAATGTGTAATACATGGTTTCGGCTTTACCCTATGAGCATATTCACAGGACCCAGCCGACACTTCATCTTGAGATTGATTAAGTCATTGTCACCCCGTAACTTTTTTGATTGCAAACCTATTTGTTTTTCATATATGTGCAAACAATTAGGATATTTTAAAGAGATTAATGTGTTCGAACCCACGACACTTTTATGTTGGCACCGCCACTGATTTGTAGTCCATGAAAACATATTCTTTCACTGGACACACATCGTCGAAAGGCCTAAAATAAATTCAAGAAAATGCGAGCACCAGTTTTAAGACTTGAACCCTAATGGATTAAACATCCAACCGTTGGTCGGCCAAAGTTTTGATATTATACAACTCGAATCTACAATGGAGCGACATTTTGGCGTGAATCACATGTTTGCATTGCCCACATTACGAAAAGAAATCCCGAAGACCTCTAAGCCTTCGAACACGTCTATATGATTGCAGTACTTCCTCCATTTTAAAATATAAGGCGTAGATTTTTTTTCTTAAAATGAATTTGTGGATGGTTGATTAATTTGTATCATCATTGTTGTCCCGTGGGAGAGCACACGATCGCTCCCGCGGTCGCCCAGGAGAGAACCCTAGCCGGTAGAGACGAGATGCAAAGACGAACCTATCTTGTCTTGGAATGTGTCAATGAAGAATGCATATGTGGTTCATGTTGCACTAATTTTTAGTAGTATCTCAATGAATAACACTATGGTGTGTTGCAGCAAACAACCCCAATTGTTAAGCTTGAAAACAAAAATAGCCCGAATGGTTGAGAACCACTCAACCTCACACAAACCAATTGGGCAATACCATTATAGAAAAATATTGGCTCATCCTTGGCGCACCATTTTCCAAGATCTCAAACCATAACATTTCGTTTGGGTATTTGTATTGAAGACCTCAATATTGAATTGGATTGAAATTCCAATTCAATGAGGAAACTGAAATGGCACGGATACGAATTCTTCTGTTTGGTTGTTCACTGAATTGAGCCTTTAAATGCCTAGACTGTTTTAGTACCCAATCCTGTTTGGATGACAAACTCTGGAATTATATGTGAAAGCATGTGGTAGATAGAGATTCATGTGATTCGAGTACCTTCCATAATGCCTTCTTGTGTTGACATAATTCTAAAAAACAAAAATCATATATTAATGTATGTTTTAAATAGAGGATTCAGAAACATATAAATTTGGCAGAATTGAGTGTTTTGTTTACAAAAATAACACATGAATCGTAGCAAACATGGTCAAATCAAGGTCAAACCACATTAAAAGGTATAATTAGCATGTTATTGTACCACCAAGGATCTCGACTCGTTCTTCATGAGCACGATTTTGAAAAGGAGATCCAAATGGATTGTAAAATCATGCGCTTTTCCTCTAAAACCGAAACCAACGAAACATTTTACTTCATTTGCTACATTTCTTCGAACCAAACGCTTGAATACCGCCACCAGAGAAATATGTCCGGGCTAACCCGCGCTCGCTTTACAGGCGCCCACTTTCTAACAAATTCAGTTCCCCCAATTGGGAAAGTGCGTGGCCCCGCCCTTTTCCTTCAAAGATTGCGGGGAGGCTTAACATTAAAAAGTAGGGAGGGCCCACCCTTCAAATTATGGAGAGGGGGTGGCATAAATTAGCGGAGACCTACATGAAAATTAGAAGGGCACACCCTGCAATTTAGGGGAGACATTATGTGGGCTTGCATGCATGTTGGCCAAGTGTTGTGCATCTTGGATGGTTTCGGCCGGCCCTCGACCTAGCCCAGCACGCGAGCGCGAGTGAACCTTTTCGTAGGATCAAGGGACACATAAACTTTTTTTTATTAAAGAATATCTGACCATGAAAACAAGAAAATCAAGTTTCATCCGTCAAGTAACCCCGACACTCAAACTAGAGGTTTGATTGTGGGACAAGTGGGCTCGAGATGCCTTCGCTTCGGGTCGCCATCACCACAGCACTGAAAGAGGAGGTGTGCACATAGCATTTACTCCTCCATGGACCAGATTGAACGCAACAGTCCAGGCCCCCCTCGGCTATTCTATTTCAAAAAACACCAAATGGATTTCAAACGGTCCATGCCGAGGCCGCTCGCTAATTAATTAACCGAGGGACGCCCCAAACCAAATTCAAACTCGCAATCGCAAACCCTCTCCTTTAACCCTCACCCGAAAGAAAGCAGAGCCCTTTCCTCGTTCCCCCCACTCGCTCTGCCGTTCGCTTCACTCTCACTGCTGCTCCTCTCCGCTCGCTCGCTCACGGGCGTGCCCACGCAGGCCAGCCCGCCCCCCACCGAGGAAGGAGACCCGCGCGGGCGCGCTCGCGCCAGATCTGGCCGGGCGGCCTGCCAGGCAATGCGGCGGGCGGCGGGGTGACGCGCGGGGCCGGATCGAGGGATGCACCGGGTGGCCATGGCGGATGGGGGCGGCGGGGGCGGGGGGAGGACGCTGGGGGCCGTCATCAGGGAGAAGGACGAGGAGCTGGCGCTCTTCCTCGAGATGCGCCGCCGCGACAAGGAGCGGGCCGGCGCCGCGGCGGACATGCTGCTCCTCGCCGGCGACGGCGACGGCGACGGCGCGGACGGGGACGACGGGATGCTGCTGCTCGACCCTCCCCCGCCGCCGCCGCCTCCGCCGGTGCCAGCCGGTAAGGCCGACGAGCCCCGACGGGCGCTTCCTATCCAGACCATTCCTCTCCCTACTGGCTCTTGCCGCCGTTTTTTCCCCCCTTTGGCGAAAACCCTAGCTTACCCCCGGTGTTCTGGGTTTATGGACTGGTGACAGAACCCAGGGCGGCGCCGGCTCCGGCCTACAGGATGGGCGGCGGGTTCAGGCGGGCGCCCGGCGGGGCCGACGACTTCCTCCACTCCGACGCCGGGGACAAGAGCGACTACGACTGGTAGGTGCCCCCCACGCTGCCTTTCACTGACAAATTTGTGATTTTTCCGTTACGGGCAGCATAATCATTGGTGGGACAAGGTTGGGGGCTGATCCGGACCTCACCATTGTGAATTTAATTTACATGTAGCCGCTTTGAGCTAGTACAATGGTGGGACAAGGCTGTAGTTAATCTGGACTTCACCATTGTGGATTTAACTTGTTTGTAGCCGGTTTGAGCTGCGGATTGGTTGGTGTTGGTACCCCTAAAGTTTGAGCCTCCACTCTTTTGGCAATGTAGGTAGGGGCAGGAGTTCCTCCGTTTCTGAACCTTGCTAATTGAGGGGATGGTCTTAGCAGAGGCCCCATCCTTCAGCTTGAGCTACATTAATGCACTGCTGTAGATACATTTCGAATCAATGTGCAGTGATTTGTAAGATTTCTGGGCTACAAAGGAAACTGTGTTTTCAGCTGCTGCTACGGCCCGCACTACTACCAAACCTGAACGCCGAACCATAAAGCTTGGCTTTAGCCCCGTGCTGTTAGTTTTATGTGCAGTGATCTAGAAGTATATAGTAAGATTCTGGCTTGCATAGCAAAATGCGCTTTCAGCTGCTGCTGCTACACTCCACACTACCAAACCTGAATGCCAAACCATAAAGTTTGGCTATCACCTGGATTCGGTGCTGTTAGTTAGAGTTTAGCTGTTATTGTTGGAAAAGCTGGGTCTTCTTAGATGGTTGTTAGAGGAACAGCTGGCTCCCTTGTTTCCCTTAGCTACCGCTTCTTTCCTTGATCGCTTGCCTAGTTAATGCGCTGTAATCAAGTTGTGCTCTTTTCTTTTAGCTATTGCGCTTTAGGACGTGCAGTCTGGATGGGTTGGTCTTAGGTGATCGCGAGATCTTCTGGAAACCTCAACCTCTGTCTGTGAAGTTGTCAATTTGTTGAGCTTTAGTTGGCCCCAGTTTCTTCTCATTGCTTTTCTGGTTGGTTAGCTAGTGAGTCCATCATGTCGTGAGCTTTCCGTGATTTGATTAATTTTTTGCCCACAACTGAAATAGATTGGTGCCAGACACATAAATTGCAACATTCAATAACTTAGCGGCTTAGCCCCAGCAAGCTACCTAGCTTAGCCCTATTGATTTGAAGTGTATTTGATTGTCATGGTTGGACTTATCTGCTAAGTTTTTGTCCTTAATGCCTGTCCAATCATTAAATTTGCCAGCAGGTGTGTGAGCGTTAGATCTCTAGGCAGCCATTTAACATTTGAAGCATATTCTTTTTTGTTTAGAGGGCTATTGGATTGTTTGGTGGTGATTGGTTGGTAGATGGCAGGTGAACTATGGAACAAGTTCACATGATATCTGTCTTGATTGGTTGCTTGACTTTGTAGGGATGCAATTGCTTAGTGATAGTGACATGTTTTAGCATGAGTCATGAAATGGATTTGAGTGGGCATTTTATAATTCAGCTACTCATTGCCCATCTCTTTCATTCAAAGTGCTCAATATCAGACACTGTGTCAGATAAATGGCTCCTTTCGGTGCATATTACACATTTGATCCTTTTGTTGCTCGCGAAGTTTTGTAAGCTCATTCTGCTACACCATACATTTTATTTGGAGAGCACAGCTGGGCTGCAGTTCAGAGTATTTTACTGACCTTCCTGACCAATGAACTTGTTCACCTTCAGGCTTCTCACTCCTCCTGGAACTCCACTCTTCCCATCTCATGAAGCTGCGCCAAAAAGGTCTCCGGTGAGCCAAACAGGATCACCAAAGACTCGCCAGAACTCCTTGAAATCAAGGGTGAGCCATTGGAACATGACCTTTACTTGGTTTATACAAGAATTACCCATCGTGGTGAATACTTCTCAGCGACCCACTCACCCACATAATTCACAAACCTGCTATCACGGTGGATATAAAGTGATATGATCTCGCTGAATCTCTACACCACTATATAATATCATACACCACTTTATAGTATACGGATATTATTTTGGATCTGCAAGCAAACAGGCTCTCCTTGGATTAATCTCCAAGATAATACTTCCTTGTCTCATAACTTCGTAGTGATTTTTTATCTTGGAGATAGCACTTTTGAGTTTTGATTAGTGTGTAATGTATTTGACTGAACAGTTTTAATTGTTTCCATTTTTAGAAGTCTTCTAGAATCTAGTTTTTTGGGGTAAACTGCCTTTTTAAGTATGATGAGTACTCTTCAATAATTTCTTTTTAAAATCAAGGGTGAGCTATTGGAACACGAGCATTACTTGGTTTCTACACGATTACCTATTGTGGTGAACTTCTCAGCAATCCACATAATTCCACAAACTTCCACTCATGCTGGATAAGTATGGTCTAACTGAATCTGTATGCCACTTTTACGGTATACAAGTATACTTCCTTGTGTCTTCTGAATTATTTTGGTTTTTCAAGCAGACAAGCTCTCCATATACTTATTATCTATTGTCTCATAGCTTCATCGTGGATTTATCTCAGAGATAGTACCTTTGACTCATTTGTGATGTATTGGACTGAAGATTTTACTTGCCTATGTCGGTACAGTGGTTAAGATGTTCTTTAGAATCTAGTTTTGGGATTCCATTGCATTCTGTAAATATGATGGTTACTCACAAGTTTCTTTCTGTGTGCTCTTGCATGGTATTTTAGTTGGCCAGTCATCCAGATCCTCCATCAAGAACCACACATCCATTGAGAACAACATCATCAAACAGCTTGAACTCAGCTGCGACAACTCGTCGGCCGACATCATCTGGAGGGCTTCCGTCTAATTCTTCGAGACCTTCAACACCAACTGGACGTGCTGCATCGACCACCGCGTCCAAAGGTTCAAGACCTTCATCCCCCAATGCTCGGGCAACTCTGCCTGCCAAGACTGGACCTACTGCCCCAAGATCTTCTACGCCCACTTCCAGGTCAACACTTCCTTCAACAAGGTCAACACTACCTTCAACAAGGTCAGCAGTGCCTTCAACAAGGTCAGCACTGCCTTCATCAAGGTCAACAACTCCATCAAGGACATCTGGCCCTTCTACTGCTACTGCTACCAGGACATCAGTTCCTTCAGGCAGAGCGTCAGCACCTGCTAGCAGATCATCAACGCCTACTTCAAGATCATCAATGCCTGCTACTAGGTCAACTACACCTTTGTCAAGGCCCTCCTTACCAGCACAAAGCAAGCCTGCATCGAGGTCATCAACCCCAACAAGGCGGTCTTCTGCCCCTCCCACCCACACCCAGCACAGTAACTTGCCCGGACCAGTTCGATCCTCCTCAATCTCCAGACCAGGACCTACAATGCCCAAAAGCTCTGCATCGGCAGCGACAACAACAGCGCCAGCACCTTCAAGGGGCAGCTCACCTACAGTCAAATCAAGACCATGGAAACCATCTGAAATGCCCGGCTTTTCGCTTGATGCGCCTCCAAATCTGAGGACGTCGCTGCCGGAAAGACCAACCTCTGCTACTCGTGGTAGGCCTGGAGCACCTAGTTCTAGATCTTCCTCTGTGGAGCCTGGGCCAGCTGCTCGACCGAAACGCCAGTCTTGCTCTCCTTCAAGAGGAAGGACTTCAAATGGCAGCGTGCCTTCAGGGAGTTCCATGCCGGCAGTGAGAAGATCACATCTTAACGGAGGTGACAGTGTGAACCCAGTTCAAATGGGCAGTAAGATGGTTGAGAGGGTAGTGAACATGAGAAGACTAGTTCCTCCAAAACATGATGATCAAAGATCCAGCCTCAATAGTCTCTCTGGAAAATCATTAAATTCTCCAGATAGCTCTGGCTTTGGTCGGTCATTGTCAAAGAAGTCACTAGACATGGCACTTCGGCACATGGTAATTTATTTATTTCTCTCAGTGTGGCGAGCACCAAAAACTTCTCCATTTAGTTAAATTAAATCTGATGTGTAATTTTTGTACGCAGGACATACGGCGCAGCATTCCAAACAATTTGCGGCCTCTTATGACGAGCATTCCAGCATCATCTGCGCATAGCGGCCGGTCTGGCTCCACGAGGGGCAGACCAATAAGTGTCTCGGACTCCCCTCTCGCGACTAGCAGCAATGCCAGCTCTGAGCCGAGCGTCAACAACAACCTGATGTGCTTTGACAGCATCGACATTGACGACGAGCTGTGCAGCGATAGAGCAGGACACTATGCACGATGATTTGCCTCTTTGCTAGTACAAAGTTCTGACTCTGATGAATTTTCACGACCACAAAATGTTAAGAGCGGCAGCGTTGAAGATCATCTCTGATGAGCTCTATTCTCATATGTAGGTTCTTTGAGTGCCCAATGCTCATCCATTTATGCTATGTGGGCTGCTCCATGTCCAATGTTAATCCATTTATGTTATTGATAAGGATCCGTCTTTTATATGTTCTTTCTTCGACCAGTTCATTATGCTGGTAGTGAAGCATGACCCACTGGCTGAACTGTGTTGACTTTTGTTGTATCGCAATGTAAATTCGGTAGCTGTTTATTTGTAGTATATGATTTTGGAGTTGCCAGTTATGGTAGCTCATCTTACTGAATGTTGAATCCCATAATGTCAGGGCTGCTTCAGAAATGTTGCAAAAATATGCCATGAACTCATCAGCAGAATTGAACGGACGAACAGTTAAAGCCGGAGCAATGAACTGGTCTACATAGTTCTACTCTGATACAAGGTGAACTTTCACTAGCTACCACAAGAAAAAACTCCTGCTTTTTTATTTTGCTACTGCAAGGAGCACTGGAGCAACAAAGGCTCCAAGCTATTCTTATGATCACAAGGAATCGCGAAGATGGCGAAACATCTCACAGATACAGTTGGAGGAAGAGAAGCCGTGGTGAGTTTCGAAACTGTTAGAAGTCGAAATCAGTAACTTGCGAAGGGTCGAAGAGGAACGGGTAGGGCAGGCAGACCAGCAGCCCCAGGAACAAAATCGCGACACCGAGGCCGATGTAGCTGTTCTCGGGCTCTGTTATCTCCTCGGAGAGGGGGGCGATCGGGCCCCTCTGCAGGAAGAAGATGAGCACCGCCCAGTAGAATGCGACATCACTGAAGAGCGACGAGAGCCCGAGCAACGCGATGGTGACGCTGCCGAGCCGGGACGATACCTGTCATGAAAATGCAAGGTTGGGTTCATCAAGATGTGCATTGCAAGTCAAGGGTGAGAAAAGCAAGTACAGAAGTTTTTCACAGCTTCAGGTAGCCCCAAATCCTGTTTTATTGTTTCAACAGCAGCATCTTTACCTTTCTTCCCCACATGGCGAGCGCTATGCGGCCGCCATCGAGCTCTCCTGCGGGGATGCTGTTGATGGCATTGATCAGGAGACCAGCCCAAGCCCACAGAACCAGTGGGTTGATGGATAGCTGTGTTCCTTCTTTTAGAACATCTCCAAGAATAAGCTTTGCTGTAGACAAGGAAAGAAAATATAAAATTACACACCGTTTGCATAGTTCAAAACTCAAAAAGTGTGCTGATTTTGTGCAGTTCATAATTCAGTACGTTCAGAACGAGGATGACGCGTAGCTTTTTGGTATCCTTACCAAGACCACCAAGAAGAAATGATTGATGAAATACGGTGGGATCTACGATGATACCAAGACCGTCGCTTGGAGGTACTATGAAGCCCAGGAGTAGAAGAACAAATCCAAGCGAAAACCCCGCAACCGGTCCAGCAGCTGCTACCTTGAGTAGGTCCCCGCGATTGCGGACAATATTGACTATTCTGGTGATGCCACCAAAAGATCCTATCTACAGAAAACACAAAAATGAGATACTCATACATTATGGTCAAGTAGACAAGTCAGGAATGGTGCAAAAATGAATGTTACTGCCAAAGATATGATCTACTCCAAATATTCCTATATTTCTATAAAGCACATTTCAGATCAAAGATTGCTTTTGCATTACAAATAGGAAATACAACCAAAACAAAGTTTAACAATGTTCTTCTAATTTTATCTCATAATCTGGAATAACATGTTATATAATTAAATGAATTAAGTAAGCAAGGAAATCATTCAAGTTTTTTCCTTTTTATAGAGAATGGGAATTTTCTAAGCTACACGCAATTTCTGTCAATTAAAATAAATACACTCCTTAGGTGAAATTGTAGGCTTGCAACTTACCTGCCAGCTAGGAACAAAATATGGTACTGAAAGCTTGACCCCAGCATCCTTAGCAGCGAGGATGTGTCCAATTTCATGAACCCCTACTATGAGTCCTGTTACCAAGGCACCGGGAAGTCCATCTTTCAAAAGCTCAAGGTTATCAAATGTTGATCTGGAGAAGAATATCTCGTTAGAAGAAGTAGCACTATAATTGTCAGGCTTATGGTACGAGGAAATAGCCAGTTCTGTTTTCCAAAGTAAAGGAATCAGTAGAAATTATTGCATGAATCGATATGTATAACTAATGTAATTGGCAAAACAAATTTCACGTGCATTAGGAGTGCTTTATCATGACAGGAAGACAAGTTTTAGCATCATATTGCCGAGTGTCTAGATAACATCACTTGGCCCCAGATGAGACTTCAAAGTTGTTTTAACACAAAGGTATAAGCACATACTGCCATTCGAAGATGACATCAAGCTAGAGAAACTGTAAATTAATTACCTTAAAATTCTTATAGTACAGTGAAATCAACAATTATCAGAACAGAAGGCAAATTAAAATGGTGAATAAATGGAAGAGAAACCTCATACAGCAAGTTGTCCTGAAGGACAGGTACATTTCGAAGCAAAAGAGTGAAGATGGTAACGACTCCAAATGCACCAGCAGCAGCCCACTCTGGGACGGCTGAAAAATTAATTTACCGACAGTTGGATCAGCAAGCTTTAAAACTAAACGCAGACATAGTAATGCAAAACTTTGTGTGCCTGACATAAGAAAAATATTTGACCAATTCATGTAGCGTTGACTGGTGAAGATATGAGGGAAGAATTATTACATCCAGTGGCAGGCTCCACTGTCTGCTTGGGTACAACTACTGCAACTGGCTTCTCGTCCTCTGGATTGATGAGAAGAAAAACCTTAAATTCATCGCCAAATTTGTTCTGTGGATAACCGGGAGCAGCACACAGATCAGAATGTTCACATATTTGTACACATTTATATCTGTGAAAGGATCTACTTTTTCTATATGTTGTTACCTCTAGTCGAGTTGTGATCTTTTCAAAACTTTTGGCTGGCACACCACGCAAGTTCCCTTTAAATAGTATTCCTCCCTAGTGTAAAAAAGTGAAGGTAAGAATAAGTATAACAATCTGTCATTTTTAGCATTTGATGCCTATTTACATGCTGTCATTTGAAATGAGAATATGAATCATATACATGATCAGTTTAACACAACAGTCATATTATGTAAGAATATTTGGTTGATTTGGCCCAACGGCATGTCTGGTCATGTCGCCACATATCGGTTCGAGAATGGATGCTACTTTATAAACACAATTAGTAAACAAAAAGTTGCAACTTGCTAGTGAGATTGATATTTCACTGGAATAAGTAGTAATAAAAATCTGCCGTATGACCATGAAGATAAACCATGGCATCTGAGACGCTCACCTCGTAAGGCTCGTGGCTGGTCACGAAGAACGTGTCAAAACTGAAAACTTGATCCTTCAGAATGTCTACTGTAGCCTTGGGGATACTCACAGCTTCTTCAAGCTGTTGCTGCAGATCATTGAGTTTTAAGAGGTAAACAAGAAGGCTCACTACCTCATCAGGTTTCAGATTTCAGAAACATTGAACAGTCAAAAGTTTTAAAAGGAATCCTCTATTTAATAACCACTCTACCATGGAGATTATGAGGAACAGGCAGTAATCTCTTTGATTTCTGCGTTTTCACTAACTTATGAACATAGAAACTGATATGGAAACAGTGCTTACCTTCATTCCAGGCAAAGGGGAGCCACTAGCAACATTAACATCAGCCTCCACCACCTGCTCCTGTTTTTTAACAGAATATCCGACATGTCATGACTAAATTCTCGATATCTTTCTTGCCTATACTACCAGATCACTGCAAGCATACCTGCGCAGCGCTGTCGGCGGCTGCAGTAGCATCTCCGTCGATGTTCTGCGCCGCGTCACTAGCGCTTACCGGCTCTGCATTCGGGGAGTCATCTTTCGTCTGTTTTAACAGAATATCAGACATGCTACTTGATTGTGTTCCCAATGTCTTTCTGGCATAGACTTCATCCCTACGAGCGTACCTGGGCAGCGCTGTCGGCGGCTGCATTAGCATACCCTTGGAATTTCTCAAGTGATGCGAGAGTGGAGTTTATCAGGTCTGCATTCCGGGATTCACCTTTCGTCTGTTTTTTTTTTTAACATAATATCAGACATGCTACTATGATTAACTGCGTTCTCAATGCTTTTCTGGCATAGACTAGATCACTACGAGCGTACCTGCGCAGCGCTGTCAGCGGCTGCATTGACATACGCTTCGATGTTCTGAAGCGACGTGGCAGCGGAGTTTGGCAGCTCTGCATTCGGGGATTCATCTTTCGTCTGGTGAGGCATGGGAAAGCTAGATAATTATAGTTCAGTTACTCACATGTTGATCTATCTAGATAGGATCATAGGTCTGACAGACATAAGAAATCACACACCGAAGATGCTCTAATCAATAAGGTAAGGCATGGTGCATCTCAGACTCGATTTGAGAAACCGTAAAAGAAAAAGATGGTTACATTGTCTGCACTTACAGAGCCGGTCTCTGCAGCTGCATCTGCTTGGACAACACCGTCAGCTGCAGGCGATGGAGCATCATCTGCAGCCTCCTTTTTCTCCTGGAAGAAGAAAGAGAAATGAATGCCTGCTCACTGACTGCATTTTTTTCTAAAGCTAATTAAACTTGTTTCAGAATTGTACGGGAACCTAATTGGACACTGCCAAGGGTAGCATATGTGCTACTGAATGACGCTCTGAAGAAGGGGAGAGCTTTGTGTCTTCCTTACCTCGTCGCCATTGCTGGTGGCTGGCTCGGGCTCGTCGGCCGCTCGGCATGCCACCCTCCGGCTCCTCGACCTTCGGTTAGCGCCATGAAATCGTGCAACGGATGTGATGAGCAATCTAAGAAACGGCATGAAGCTTCATGTCCCTGACAGAAACCAAGAAACGCCGCTGACCTGCCGAGAGGGCCGGCGGGGAGCGGGAGGGATGGGGAGCGGAGCGTGAGCGTGAGGCGAGCGCCTCTGCTCCTCGCCAGAGCTGAGGTGGACGCGAGGAGGGGGCGGTGGCAGCAGCATCCGTACGACGACGTGGCCTGCGACGGCGGCGGGCAAGGAGAAGAAGAGCTCATGGCCGTGGAGTCGTGAGCGGGGAGGAGGAGGACGCGCGCGCCTTATCTCTTCCTCTCCTCTTGGAAGCGGAGGGACTTCTTTTGGAAATGCTAAAATAAAATTCCGATGTCAGAACTTTAGGCATTGCAAATCAAACGTCTTTTATGGAAATTTATATTGACATAGGGATGGCAATTTTAGTTTAAGCGTGGCAATTTTGTAAAATAATTGAATCGAGGTGAATTTGTCATGCTCACCAACTAAGCTTGCCATCCTTAACGAATATTTATTTGTCATAAAAAGACATTCATGGGTTATTTGAAACTTTTTTTTGAATGAGATATTTTTCTACGGCCGTGATTTGTAGCAAGCACGAATCTCAAAGCCAGGCCTCTTAACACAGGTTCGCTGCGCCATCCATATCTCTCCTGCTTAGGGCATCTACACCCAGGGCAAATTTAGTCTTTCAAACGTCCGCAGACAAGCATGTTTAATGTCCGAGCATATCCGTTTTGAGTTCACATTTCTTCGTGCATTCATATCTTTTAATTTTTTCTTTTATATGTATCGTCGCATGCATGTGATTGATGGAGATGGACAAAGATAGAAAGAAAAGAAGTATAAGAAAAGAAAAGAGTGGTATGCGATGGGCCAAATCATACGTGGCAACCGACCAAACACGCCTGGCTACTCCTCATATTGCCTTATGTATGGACTGAGTACGAGGAGTAGTATCGGTCAACCTAAAAGTTTTGGGAGGCTTTGAGGGGTTCGGTTGGATCTGTTTTTTCTTTTCTCTCCTGTCCAGTCAGTGGTCTTGCGTCTGTCTGGCCAACTTGGAGAGTCTGGTTATAAATGCTCTCAACTTCAACGTGAATTACCAAAAATGTCCACTTTGAACATTTTTATTCCATCCAACAAGAGCCACCAAATTTATTTGAAACGGTCTAATGTTTGAAATCTCACAAACTGGACCCAAGCCTAGGGAAAGTTTTGGGGAGTCCGGATGCCCACCACATTAGACTTTGAAACTGCCGGACCACTCAAATACCCCACCCAAGCCCTTTTTGCCACTTCGTCTCTACCATGTGCTATGTATCTGCACCCTCATAGACTGACGTCGCGCGCCGCTGTACCACCTTGATCGTCTTCGCGGCATTGAGGTGTTGGGGAACGCGACCGAAAACAAAAATTTCCGGTATAGCGAGCATGCCCAAGACCACTATGGAGACTGCATACAAGGTTTGATCTGATCCGTACCGACTCGAAGTGCAGCGGAAGAAGAGTCGGTGGAGATCGTTGGTGCAGATCCCCGCAACTAGGATTTACAACCTCCCAACCGCGAGGATGTACTCCCTCGTCGGACAGCCCTTCGGGAGGCGATCGGATAGTCCCTCAGACGATGTCACGGACAGCCCTTCGGGAGGACCTTCAAAACTCGGACGGTCACTCGGACAACCCTTCAGGAGGCACTCTCAAACTAAGACCGAAACTACGATCTCTCTACAGAGTTGCACAGATACGGTGTCATCTATCCGGCAGGGCTTCGCCGTCCAGAACTAGTTCCTACCGGAACCCAGACATCCTTTCAGCTCTACGAAACTATTTCGCTGGGAGGGAGAGAGAAGCCAGACAAGTCAAATGGCATGTGTATGAGAGAAGGAATGAGTTTTGGCAGCCCACTCACCTCCTATTTATAGGCCAAGGCAAGGGGTGGGGTGTGGGAGGAAATACCAAAAATACCCAAGCTACATGTCCCACATGGAAGGTAAAAAGGTAATGCAAGTGGGGCCTCATGGAGGAGACCTCCATGGCCGACCACACCCTTGTCCCCCCCATGTGGGGGGGGGGGCAACAAGCCACCAACATGTCTCCTAGAAACATGGGTGCTCCCTAGACAAAAAGCCACCAAACATGCAACCCCCGATTCGTGGGATCTTGTCCCCTCACGCCGGGACAAGATGTTTTTCCGCGATCGTTTCTTCTGCAAAATTCTGGAAGGTTCAATTTCCGGTACCCTCTAAAATTATTCTGGGCTTGTGCCGAAACATTTTCGGTATGGCGGGTTTCATCAGCGAAAAGCAACAACAGCGGTTTCGGCGGTCCGGAACATTTCCGGTTTTTTTCTCCGGAAAAATCCCAGAAGTTCCCAGACCAATTCTGAGATCCTCTAAGAATTTCCAGGTGAGTGCCGAAACCATTTTTGGTCTAATAATATATTCCGAAACAACTTTTCGGTTTTATCGAAACTCTTTCGGTGTTCTCTCTCCGGAACTCTTCCGTAACTTTTTCGGTGACTTTTTCTCAGACTCCCTGTCTAGTATTCAGCACATAGATGACCCTTAAGCGTGTGACCCTACAGGTTCGGTGAAGTATAGACATGACCCGGAACCCTTTCCGATCAATGATCAACATCGGAGCTGTGGACACCCATATTGACCCCTATACCCACACGAATGAATATTCGAGTGAACCTCTAGTTGCCATGAGCTATTCCCGTTGCTTCGCGATATGTTACAAACACCCAAGGTGAGATTTTCTGCATCCCCGTGGATCAACAACTTGTCCACTATGCAAGTTACCTCGTTACCAGTTTTGTTCTCTTTTCTCGTTTTCATGTTTCGGCATCCCTGTGATCAAATCACACGGTGTCTGGCCAGACGATGATGGATATCGTAACACCGAGAGGGCTCGAGAATATCTCTCCATCTTCGGAGGAGCAAATCCCAATCTTGAGCTATCTTGTTACTTGCCATACTTTTCCGTGAACCCGTAAGCCGCCGTAATAGCCACCCAGTAACGGATGACGTTTAACAAACCCCAAAGTTCACGAAGCAAGCATGAAGGAACTCGATACTCTCATGGTCTAAGGAATTATGCAAACATCTACTATCTCTGTGTTATTAACCATTAACTTGTGACGAATGAATCTCATAGCATAACATCAATTCGGGTTGATTCAACACAAGTGTTCTACCAACATTACGCCCTCAAAATTGCCGGCATAGCCATGCCCATGATCAGGAAAACAGGATCATCATGCAATACTTGAGCCAGTCTTAGAGGCAAGACTAGGAATACATTTTACCGTTTATTATACCACACATGCAAATGAGTTTCCCTCCAGGCCTCGTGGATATTGCAGACTCGAGAATCATTGCAGTTATAGCATGGATCATAAATACATTACAAACTCAGAGATACAAAATAACTGTTATTACTGCCTCTAGGGCATATCTCCTACAGACTCCCACTTGCACTAGAGTCATAATCCAGTTACATGGCTTCCCTAACACCAATGGTTGTCCGGTGTTGCTCATGCTTGTTAGAGGCTTCGTCATCGGGTCTGACACGTTCAGATCTGTGTGAACTTTGCGTACTTTTACTAAACCTTCTTCAACATGATGTCGAATGAGTTTATATTTGCGTTGAACATGCATTGTCTTATGGTGCGACCTTGGCTCCCTTGCCTGAGCCATGGAGCCACTATTATCATAATAGATCTCCACCGGGTCCAGCGCACTTGGGACCACACCAAGGTCTTCAAGGAATTGCTTGATTCCGACAACCTGCTTGGAGGCTTCTGAAGCAGCAACATATTCCGCCTCCGTTGTAGAATATGCCATAGTCTTTTGTTTGGAACTTTTCCAATCAACTGCGCCACTGTTCAATATGAAAACATAGCCAGATTGAGATTTGAAGTCATCTAGGTCAGTCATGAAGCCTGCATCAGTGTAACAACTTACAATGAGCTCTTCATCACCTCCGTACACAAGGAGTAAATCCTTGGTCCTTCTGGGGTACTTAAGAATACCCTTAACTGCAGCCCAGTGTTCCAATCCTGGATCACCTTGGTACCGGCCGCTAAAACTTAGCGCATAGGAAACATCCAGTCTTGTACATAGCATGGCATACATAATAGAACCAACTGACGAAGCATATGGAATATCATTCATTCGTACTCGCTGTGCCAGGTGACATGGGGAGTAGGCCTTTCTTGGAGTTCTCCATGTTGAACCTTTTCAACACCTTGTCAATGTACGTGCTTTAGCTTAGCGCTATCAGGCGTCTTGATCTATATCTATAGATCCTGATTTCCAATACATATGCCGCTTCGCCTAAGTCTTTCATTGAAAAACTCTTGTTCAATGAGTCTTTTATTTCGCTAAGAAAATTCACGTCATTTCCAATCAACAATATGTCATCCACATACAAGATTAGAAATGCTTTTGCGCTCCCACTACATTTCTTGTAAACACAAGATTCTTCATCATTCTTGATGAAGCCAAACTCTTTGACCACTTCATCAAAACGAATGTTCTAGCTCCTTGACGCTTGCTTCAGACCATAAATGGCTTTCTGAAGTTTGCATACCTTTCCAACATCCTTATGAATGACAAAACCTTCCGGCTGTATCATGTATACATCCTCTTTGAGGTTTACATTTAGGAAAGACGTTTTGACATCCATCTGCCATATTTCATAATCGAAATAAGCAGCAATTGCTAGTAATATCCGTACAAACCTAAGCATAGCTATGGGCGAGAAAGTCTCGTCGTAGTCTACCCCTAGAACTTGTGTGAACCCTTTCGCGACAAGTCTAGCTTTGTGGATAGTAATGTTACCATCCGCGCTCGTCTTTCTTTTGAAAATCCATTTATAATCAATGGGTTTTAGGCCATCTGGAAGTTCTTCCAAGTTCCAAACTTGCTTTTCGTACATGGATTCCATTTCGGATTTCATGGCCTTGTGCCATTCCCTTGAGCTAGGCCCCGACATTGCTTCCTTGTAGTGGGCAGGTTCATCGTCTTCAAGAATGAAGATTTCGTTATGAAACCAGTCAGGTGGCTGGATAGCCCTACCCGATCTGCGCGGTTCACATACAACATTGTCTGAAGTTTCCACATCACATGCGACAACTTTCGGCTCGGTTGTAGGGATAATTTGCGGAATTACTTCCGGTTCCTTAGCCATATCAACGGTTGCCGAAGATTCACTAATCTCATCAAGTTGTACTATCCTCCCACTCAATTCTTTAGCGAGAAACTCTTTCTCAAGAAAGACTCCATTTTTAGTGACAAACACTTTGCACTTGGAGGGTTGGAAGAAGAAATACCCAACTGTTTCCTTGGGATAACCTACAAAGTTACATTTGTCTGATCTGGGATCGAGTTTGC
The DNA here is from genome assembly GCA_022496015.1 of Hordeum marinum. Classification (NCBI taxonomy): domain Eukaryota; kingdom Viridiplantae; phylum Streptophyta; class Magnoliopsida; order Poales; family Poaceae; genus Hordeum; species Hordeum marinum. Next base: position 34,403,239 of record CM039674.1, read on the forward strand.
TTGGTTGTAAACGTTTTACATAAGCTTCACAACCCAAACTTTGAGATGCGACAAATTGGGTTTCTTCCCATGCCATAAATTGTATGGTGTCGTCTCAACAAACTTAGACGATGCTCCGTTTAATGTGTGAGCGGCAGTTTCTAGTGCGTGACCCCAAAAAGATATCAGTAGATCTATAAGAGACATCATCGACCTTACCATGTCTAACACGGTTCGGTTACGTCAGTCCGACACTCCGTTTTGCTGTGGAGTTCCGGGAGGCGTAAGCTGTGAAATGATTCCACGGTCACTCAGATGTTGGCCAAACTCATGACTAAGATATTCGCCTCCGCGATAAGACCGCAGAAACTTAATCTTTTTGTTACGATGATTTTCTACCTCATTCTGAAATTCTTTGAACTTTTCAAAGGTTTTCGACTTATGCTTCATCAAGTAGATATATCCATACCTACTTAAATCATCAGTAAAAGTCACGAAGTAGAAATACCCACCCCGTGCGATGGTGCTCATTGGACCACATACATCACTATGTATTATTTCCAATAATTCACTCACCCGTTCAGGATGACCCGTGAACGGCGTCTTGGTCATTTTTCCCATCAAGCAAGCTTCACATGTGTCAAATGATTCAAAATCAAGGGACAGTAAAACTCCATCTTTATGGAGTCTTTGCATGCGTTTCTTTTCGATGTGGCCAAGGCGACAGTGCCACATGAAAGTGGCGGTGGTATCAGCCTTCTTAAGGCGTTTAGCATTCACGTTAAAGACATCATTTTCACATTCAAGATTTAGTATGAAAAGGCCCCCAACAATGGGTGCAAATCCATAAAACATATCCTTACAATAAAGTGAACAACCATTGTTCTCAGACTTGTAGGAGTACCCATCGTGTACCAAACATGATCCAGAGATAATGTTTCTACACAATGCCGAAACAAAATAATAGTTACTTAGTTCCAAAATAAATCCTGAAGGGAGACGTAGAGGCATAATGCTGACGGATTGAGCGGCGATCCCCAGCGCCATTCCCGACACGCATCACGACTTCATTCCTTTCCAGCTTGCGAACCTTCTGAAGCCCCTATATCGAGTTGCAAATGTGAGCAACCGATCCGGTATCAAATACCCAAGACTTAGAATTTTTGCTAGCAAGAAAAACATCAATGACATTAACTTGTATAACAGTTATACCTTTTCCCGTTTTCCCGGATTTCTTATCTTCTAGATACTTCTTGTAGTTTCTCTTCAAGTGACTTGTGCCCTTGCAGTAGAAGCACTCAGTTTCATTCTTGGCTCTGCCTTTAGATTTGCCTTGGAAGCCGGTCTTACCGGCGCCCTTGCCCTTCTTTGTCTTGCCTTTCTTTTTGAAACTGGCAGTTTTATTCACAAGCAACACTTGCTTGTGCTTTTTCCACAGTCCTCCTTCAGCAATTTTCAGCATGGCAAGCACCTCATTTGCTGTTTTTTCCATCCCATTCATGTTGTAGTTCATGATAAAACCGACGTAAGACGAGGGGAGTGAACCGAGAAACATGTCCATAACATGCTCTAGCGGAAGTGGAAATTCCAGGGTTTTAAGCCTTTCAGCGTAGCCAATCATATTGACTACGTGCTCGCCAACTGAACTGCTCTCAGCCATCTTGGTCTCCATCATCATTTCATGATATCAAAATGTTCAGACCGTGCATTAAACTTGTACAGAGCATCCAGATCCTTGATCATATCAAAGGAGCTATGGAATTCAAAATGTTTTTGAAGCTCTGAACTCATGCAAGACAACATGAGGCATTGCACTAAGTTGAAGTCATCATCCTTAGTGGCCTAGACATTTTGTTCAGCTGCCAGGGCGGTTGCCGCCGGCTTAGGTGGAAGAGGTCCGTCAAGCACGTACACTTTCTTAGCACTCCCGAGGACAATCCTCAGGGTACAGACCCAGCCCGCATAGTTATTTTCATTCGCAGCTAACTTCTCTTTCTCTAACATCGGGCCTAAGTTGAACGCGTTGTTGCGAGCCATTTGATCTACAACAGAAAACACAAGTTCACTTAGACTTTGTTCATAATGATTTATGCACTAGTGAATAAACAATTTTATTCTAAAGTACGCTCCCACTCAAATCAATATCTCTCAAAATTGATTATGAGTGATACAAGACCCACATTTAAATTCAACGCCATTGATGTGGACATCACTAATGACGATAATTTCAACCGGTAGGCAAACTTGTCGATCACATCTCCATGTGACTCTTGTTCATCTTTCAATGGGTGTGTTCCGAGCTCAGGACAATCCTGCCTGAACGTAAAAGACAACCAAGTGATCTTGCTGCGAGGTCAGACCTCACCCACCTCATTCCTCTCGATTCGTTCGTACCCATGTGTACGTGGCGCACCCTGAAAATATACGAATTTCAGACGGTGCTACACTTGGGTGAACACTAACTACTTCGATATTTTTAAAGTGAGAGATCACCCTAATAAAAAGCGACTACCGCGCAATCAAGAAGCGTGCAACAAAGGGATAAACATCTCAGGCATTTCATAATTAGCATGACATGGTATAGCCCCTTCTGACGGAGAAGTCAAGTATTCTTCATCTTCGGCATTCACGTCAGTGTTCACCTTCGCGAGGATTGCCACCACCTTGTTAATGCACCAAATAATATTGCTATCTCTATAGATAATAAAATAAGTGCATTACATAAGGTTGACACGCGGGTCATTAAAGTGCAATCATATGGCTCCAGCAATCATGCCGAATCACGACATGCAGGTCATGTTAATTACATCATATAGTCATCTCATACATAATCAAATTAATATGAGACTTGCTATACCACATCACATGCAAACCATCCTGCAAAACCAAGTTAGACACCTCTAATCGGTTTATGCAAAATTTTATTTTACGTGGCTTCTAAGGTTTCGTAACAAACCGAAGCTACCATCGTCCATCATCAAGTATGATAATTCAAGTTGCTAGATTAACTTTGCGGGGTGTATGAAACACGAGATAATAAAATCTCGTGCCCCATACTAAACTTCGTCATACGCATGACCCCTGTGCATATCATATCTGCATTGCTACTTCATCTGCGAAACATCCATCTTTCTTTAACTATGGTGGAACCCAAAGAACTGATAGCAAGTCGTTGATCTATCAATCAGCATACTCAGGAGCAGTATGAAAGGATTGTGGATTGCCAGAACTTTGTGAGATTCCACCATGCCGTCAAGATCAGGACTACACAAATTCAGGGGAAGCAATAGGAACATCGGGTAACAGATTTCACCTGCTACCCGCATAAATAATTTTCAGCAATAGATCTCATATACTCCAAAATTATATTATGCAATACCCATACATCTGCAAGTATTCTAGATCATAACCTACATCTACGCATAGCACGACTCTTGATGCCACTATTGGGGAACGCGACAGAAAACAAAAATTTCCGGTATAGCGAGCACGCCCAGAACCACTATGGAGACTGCATACAAGGTTTGATCCGATCCGTACCGACTCGAAGCGCAGCGGAAGAATATTCGGTGGAGATCGTTGGTGCAGATCCCCGCAGCTAGGATTTATAACCTCCTAACCGCGAGGATGTACTCCCTCGTCGGACAGCCCTTCGAGAGGCGGTCGGACAGTCCCTCGGACGATGTCATGGACAGCCCTTCGGGAGGACCTTCAAAACTCGGATGGTCACTCGGACAGCCCTTCGGGAGGCACTCTCGAACTAAGACCGAAACTACGATCTCTCTACAGAGTTGCACACATACGATGTCATCTATCCGGCAGGGCTTCGCCGTCCAGAACTAGTTCCTGTCGGAACCCATACATCCTTTCGGCTCTACGAAACTATTTCACTGGGAGGGAGAGAGAAGCCAGACAAGTCAAATGGCATGTGTATGAGAGAAGGGATGAGTTTTGGAATCCCACTCACCTCCTATTTATAGGCCAACGCAAGGGGTGGGGTGTGGGAGGAAATACCAAAAATACCCAAGCTACATGTCCCACATGGAAGGTAAAAAGGTAATGCAAGTGGGGCCTCATGGAGGAGACCTCCATGGCCGGCCACACCCTTGTCCCCCACATGGGGGGGGGGGCAACAAGCCACCAACATGTCTCGTAGAAACATGGGTGCTCCCTAGACAAAAAGCCACCAAACATGCAACCCCCGATTCGTGGGATCTTGTCCCCTCGCGCTGGGACAAGATGTTTTTCCGCGATCGTTTCTTCTGAAAAATTCTAGAAGGTCCCAGAACATTTCTGGTAGCCTCTAAAATTATTCTGGGCTTGTGCCAAAACATTTCTAGTATGGTGGTTTTCATCAGCGAAAAGCAACAACAGCGGTTCCGGCGGCTCGGGAACATTTCCGGGTTTTTTCTCCGGAAAAATCCCAGAAGTTCCCAGACCAATTCTGAGATCCTCTAAGAATTTCCAGGTGAGTGCCGAAACCATTTTGGCCTAATAATATATTCTGAAACAACTTTTCGACTTACCCGAAACTCTTTGGGTGTTCTCTCTTCGGAACTCTTCTGTTGTCACCGAAACTTTTTCGGTGACTTTTTCTCAGACTCCTTGTCTAGTATTCAGCAGATAGATGACCCTTAAGCATGTGACCCTACACTTTCGGTGAAGTATAGACATGACCCGGAACCCCTTCCGATCAATGATCAACATCGGAGCCGTGGACACCCATATTGACCCCTATACCCACACGAATGAATATTCCAGTGAACCTCCAGTTGCCGTGAGCTATTCCTGTTGCTTCGCAATATGTTACGAACACCCGAGGTGTGATTTTCTGCATCCCCGTGGATCAGCAACTTGTCCACTATGCAAGTTACATCATTTCCGGTTTTGTTCTCTTTTCTCCTTTTCGTGTTACGGCATCCCTGTGATCAAATCACACGGTGTCTGGCCAGACGATGATGGATACCGTAACACCGAGAGGGCCCGAGAATATCTCTGCATCGTCGGGGAGCAAATCCCAATCTTGAGCTATCTTGTTACTTGCCATACTTTTACATGAACCCGTAAGCCGCCATAATAGCCACCCAGTAATGGATGACGTTTAACAAACCCCAAAGTTCACGAAGCAAGCGCAAAGGAACTCGATACTCTCATGGTCTAAGGAATTATGCAAACATTAACTATCTCTGTGTTATTAACCATTAACTGGTGACGAATGAATCTCATAGCATAACATCAATTCGGGTTGATTCAACACAAGTGTTCTACCAACATTGCGCCCTCAAAATTGTTGGCATAGCAATGCCCATGATCAGGAAAACAGGATCATCATGCAATACTTGAGCGAGTCTTAGAGGCAAGACTAGGAATACATTTTACCGTTTATTATACCACACGTGCAAATGAGTTTCCCTCCGGGCCTCGTGGATATTGTAGACTCGAGAATCATTGCAGTTATAGCATGGATCATAAACATTCATTACAAACTCAGAGATACAACATAACTGTTATTACTGCCTCTAGGGCATATCTCCTACACAGGACCTCCATCGCTCTAGTCAGAGCCCTACCCACCTAGGCCTATGTCGTCATCCACGCGAGATCCCACCAACGCCTAGGTACCATACGCCCTCACCCTCGCAGTCCATGGCGGACGCTCCGCTTGGCAAGTGTTTGCCCAAATGGCATAGCAAACTATTTTGTTGTCTCGTTCTTTACTTTGAAGATCTTAGCTTTGACACCATCCTCGTCTAGAGTGGCTATCATGCACTCCTCGGATGAATGATATTCACACGTTTCCATGCCGGTCCGCATTACGCATACATGAAGCTGAAGATTCCAGGACCCAGGGGCACCATAGTAGTATTTGACAATACCGAATGACCCCTCCAAACCGAGGAGCAAACCGCTGCTTTGTAGCCGAGGTGCAGGCAACCAAGGAAGCACTCAATACCAAGGTCACATCAAGTGTCCCTCACCTCATTAAACATTGTAGATTATCTCGTTACGCCTGACAATGACTCCGGCATATGTTAGACACATCTTGCAGGCAAGATCAACGCAACCTCGGTAGGGGCAGGCCTAGACCTTGCATAGGGATACACACTCTGCGACCTCGATGCGTGTATGGGTACATAATTCCCATGCATCAAACTTAGGGCTCGTTTGGTTGCAGGGTACCCCGGTAGGATCCCAGCCTTTTCCCTAGGCGAAAGAACCGCAGGCCAAATTGCTCCTGAGTGATCCCACCTAGCCATTTGGTGATTGATTGGGGGAATGTCCCTTGGACTTTCCATGGCCTTTCCCCGGGAGAACCATCCCCTAGTCGAGATGCCACAGAAGAAACCCTCGCCTCTCTCTCCCTCCCCCCCTCTCTCTCTCTCTCGTGACAGGGAGTCGGCGACGCCTCGGCCTACCCGGCAATCGACCGCTCTCCATTGGTCTTCCTTCTCCCTTATTCCCCTCTTTAGCCTCTCCCTCGGGTGCTGATCATTCTTCTGATGCCCCGAGACGAGTCTCGCTCGTCCTAGTGTCCCATCCGGCGACGACAACGACCCGGTGGTGCCCCAAGAACTGCTTCTCCCTTCTGACCCTTATATTCCCTTGCTTTTGTTCTCCAAATGGCAACATTTACTTTTCCATGGTGGGAGAGGATCCCTTGTGCACAGGGGAAATCCCTTGTGGCGTTTACTTCCTAGGGTTGTCCATCCCTAACAAGCAAACAAGCCCTTATGTGTTGGAAATCCCATGGGGTCAGTGCGACATATATCTAACTAGGAAATCTACATGTGGCTAGATAACCCAACACCTTTCCCCATCTCGGAATCCAAGGGCATGTTTGGTTTCTTGAATTAGGTCCAACCAGGCCCACACAGGAAGAATCCGTCCTGTTTGGTTGCCTGCAAACACTGTTGGGCCTGCATGACATGAAGTTTAAAGCACCTTTGGGCTTGTCTCGCTAGGAACGCTCGAATCGATAGTTTCTAGCGACCTAGGCCCGTGCAATGCATGTAGGCGGCAGGGGCTACACACGAGGAGCCACGCTCGAGAAGTCGTGTTGCTTCCTGAAGCACCAACAGTTATTACCCTCACATTCCCTCACCGTTCTCTCTCTCCCTTCTCCCCACTCTCACCGACGGCGATGATGACATTCAGTAACTTGGAGAATAGCAAGTCCACCTCCGCCCCTTCACCGGCATCCACAACAGCAGTTCAGCACTAGCGGTAAGCACTTTTTTACCCTTCTCACATACTATTTCGCATTCGATCCGCGTTAGGGGAATGTGGAATCAAGATAAATAGGATCATCATGAGTCCGTAGTACCGATGGATTTGAGGTTCCCGATTAGGATAGAGTACAAGATAAATTGGGATTGGGGGTTAATCTTACACAATAGTCTTAGATCTTAGCCCTGGCGGCCCTAGAGGCGGTTGGAGCGACGGGTGACCTTGGCCTTGTTCTTTTCCTCGACCCGCACCACCTTCTCTTCTTCCTCGTCCAAGTCCAACTCAATTGGCATGCTTCAGTGTCCTGGTTTCGGTGCCCTTACAACCATGGCCACCACATCTTATTCTTCCACCTACATCGCCACTGTTTCTTGTTCCTCCTCCAGCAGCCCCATGGTCCTTGTCGTGAAGTACACTGCAACACGATGGTCATGAGGACGCCGGTACTCTTCGTACTTGGCCCACTTTTCCCTCTGTCGAGCGTCGCTGGAGTCGGCCTAATTCATGGCCCATGGAAGTATGTCGACTGACATAGCGCCCTTCGTTGGGTCAGGAATCAGTGTCTTCAACTCCTCCGGTGTCGCCTTGTTCACCACATCGCCTGACTCTTTGTGAAGGTCTTCCATGCTGTTAAAGTTTGAGCTTACTTCCATGGTGTTCTTAAACTTGGTGCGGTCACTGAGCGAGCACCCTAGGAAGAAATCCCTCCATCTAATGCCCCAAGGGAAAGGGTTGGGATGGGGTTGGAGTTGCTGTTGGAGTTCATGGCAACTAACAATTAAGGAGGAGAGCACGCACTTTGGTGACCCCAGAAAGAACAAATGCCAAACACATGAACCTAGGCAAACCAATTAAATGAATGAAACTGACCAATGCATGAAAGAGTTTATATGCTAAATCATTAGTAAATAAAATGAACTTAGCAACAAAATGTTAAGCACCTATACATTGGGTAGTTGAGTTTCTAAGCTATCTAATGCACTTAGCCCTCATCTAAACACATTTGCATTGGAAGATGGTCAACTCATACAATAATCCACTGGTATATGTACATTGTATGAGTTGTTTGACATGAAAGTTCCTTTGAGCTTGTGCTGCACCTGGTGTACTCCACTTCTCTTCTCCTTCATCTTCCTCTTCCTCTTCTCCTTCGTCTTCCTCTAGCTGGGTACGCCCACGAGAAGCGAATGGTCAACCATAAAAAAATGTCTCCACGTCCACATTAAGTAGTAGGAGTACTAGTAAAAAAGAGCCACTAATCAATTAATGGAGCATCTGGGGCCTTCGAGCCCCTACCCATGTTCAAAACAGAGATCCACTAAATTTGCTTTCTCTATCTCTATGATGAATTAAATATGGCGTGAGACTCAAAGCACTACAAGAATTATGGCAACTTGTGACCATCAGTATTGGTCACTGAATGATCATTGTTTTTCACTTGTGACCTTTTTGTGACCAAAATAAGTTGGTTAAAAGTTGGTCGTCTTTCAGAAATGAGCTATCATCTATGAAGATTCATGGCCTTCAAGCCAAATGACTAGTGTTGTGGCCACTTTCATGACATAGTTTCTTGAAACGATCTCATATTACCCAAAATTGTTCATCTTGGAATGTCAAACAGCCTAAGGAAGTTTTCATTTTCTTTGGACAAAAAATCCATTTTCCATTTTTCAAGTGCGAAAAACGAGTTTTTGTGTGTGAACGACTTACCATATATTTATTGCAAAATTGGACCAAATTAATTTTATAAAATATTATGCCATATTTAATGTAAAATTGACTAAATTGTTGGGTGTCAAAAGTTTTGATCCAACTCTCGTGAAAAAGACAACTTTCCGCCGATTTAGTTGGAAGCAGGTTAAATTTGAACTGCACCTGCCTTATAGTTTGTTCATGATTTTTTGCAAAAATCATTTCTAGGTACAAAATTATCTATTTAATCAGAAAAACACAATTTTTTTCCAAGATTAAACCACTATCTAGGAACGTTCATGCCCGTTGTTTTGACCGCATTTTAAAATGGGCATGGAAAAATCAAAAAACCATAAAACCTTTGCATTGTGTCATTACATGTGACCAAATTACTAGGAAAATAATAAAATTTTAATATGACAGTTATTTTTAATTTTTTTTCTAAATAATGAGCTATTAGGTGTGAAAATTCATGGCTTTCAAGCCAAATGATCAATCTTATGGCCACATTCATGACATAATTTGTTCAAATGATCTCATAATGTGCACAAGGGTGCATCTTGGAATGACAAACAATGTTGTCTAAGTATGTTTTCATTTTCTTTGGACGAAAATTTTATTTTCCATTTTTCGAGTGCCCCAAATTAGTTTTTTGTGTGAATAACCTACCATATATTTGTAGCAAAATTGGATCAAATCAATTTTCTAAAATACTAGGCCATATTTAATGTACGATTGACCAAATGGTTGTGTGTCAACAGCTTTGACCCACCTCTCACGAAAAAGACAAATTTCCATCAATTCAATAGGAAGCGGATCAAATTTGAACTGCACATGCCTTATAGTTTGCTCTTTATTTTTTCCAAAAATAATTTCTAGGTACATAAGTATCTATTTAATCAGAGATACATGGTGTGGTGGCGAGACCTTGAGGTTTGGACGGTGGTCAAGGGCCCCAATTTCAGAGCACATAAACTGGCATGCCCGTTGCATGGTCACCGCGTGACCGTGGCATTGCCACATGTTTTGGGAATCCTAGGCATGTCTGGTAGATTGGGCACTCCCCCGGTAGGTGTTAGGAAAAAAAGACAACACAAGAATCTCACGAGGAGACCGAACTAGGCTCAAACATGAATTAGCAGCCAAGTGTTTGATTATCGGTGGGTGAAATTCACATGGACAATGAGGATGAGTTTTGGGTGAGGATGATCATCTACTAAGGAGATTGTCTTGGATTTTTTTAGTTCAAATGGAGGAGCCTAGGTAGCACTTGCTTTGCAAAGTACCACCTTGGACAAAATTTTGGATGTTGAAGCTGGGCTCCAATGAATGAAGGGATTGACCTGAAATTTGTTGGAGGATGGTAATATGGGCATATGAAAGCACTGTGAAAATTTTATACCATTTGGACATGCCAAAGTGATACTTCCTTCACAATGCTCTTCTTTGGGAATAAATTTGGAAAAATTATTGAGAGAAATTGGCTACATGAAATGACCTCAAATTTGTTGGAGGGAAGTTTTATAGGTAGAAGCATGCCCTGGTAAAGTTTTAGCAATAATTAGGCAATACAAAATATATTTGCTTCACAAACTAAAAATATGACTAGAATAAAAGATTGGATAATGAGCTCACATGGATTGCTGGATAAAGCTCAAATTTTGTGGAGGGTGATTATTTGAGCGTATGAAAGATTTGGAAAAATATCATATCATTTCGATAATCCTATCTAGTACTTCCTTCATAAATCTTCTCTCTCCATAGAAACTTTGGAAATTTCCCGAGGAATATTTACTATGCAAATGGAGCTGAATATTTTCATGTGGCAATGATTTGAGTATGTAAGAGTGCCTAAAAATCTTGAGGGCAATATGAGGGGTATAGATTGCACTTGCTTTGCAATGTGCCAATCTGGCCAGAAAATGGAAATTGAAACTGGGCTCACATAGATTATTGGATTGAGTTGTAATTTGGTGGAGGATGATAATTTGCGCATATGAAGGCACTATAAAATTTCATACCATTTGGCTAAATAAAAGTGATATTTCCTTCACAATGTTCTCCACTAAACAGAAAATTGGAAAAAATATTGAGGGAAATTGGATAAACTAAATGAGCTAAAATTTGGTGGAGGGAGGTTCTATGGGTAGGGTCATGTCCTGGGGAAGTTTCAGAAATTATAAAGCAATATAAAATATAGTTCTTCACAAACTGAAAATATTACCAGAAACAAAAATTGGACGATGAGCTCACATGAATTGTTAGATGGGGCTCAAATTTTGCGCAGAGATATTATTTGGAGATATAGAAGATGTGGAAAAAATTCAAATCATTAGGATATGCCTAGTTAGTACTTCCTTCACAAAGCTTCTAGCTGAACATATACTTTGGAAATTTGCCGAGGAAGATTTACTAGGCAAATGGAGCTGAATTTTGTCACGAGGCAATGATTTGGATAGGAAAGAGTGCAAATTTTTTTTGAGGTCAATCAAGAAAATATAAATAGTACTTCCTTCACAAAGTGTTGTTCTGAACAGAATAGGAAAAATGAATATTATTAAATTATTTTTGAATTAGGCAAGGAAGATTTTTTCATATTTGAGGAATACATGATCCAAAGAATTTATGAGATTTTTTTGGTAATTTTGGGAATGACAGAAATGTAGGTTGCTTCACAACCTAGAGCAAGAATTGACACATGGACATGACACATAGGCAAAACTGATGAGGTGACGACTAGTCATAGCAATGCACCACAATTTACAAGGGTATGCCCATCTATATTGGTCGTGATCAGTTAGATATAAGGCAACGGACTAGTGTTGTCTGCTTTATGACTATTTCGTGTAAGGAAATTATGACCTTTCTGATAAAAAAGGTCATTATGATTTAGGGTTTGGAGCCCTCCGAACAGCTTACGGCCAATTGGTCTCGAATGGTCATAGATGTACGACCATTTCTTCCAGGGTCACTGACAGAAGGTCACAACTTGACATATTTCTTGTAGTGAAGCACTTTAACTTAATAGGACTAAAGTGAGCCTAATATAATAGAAATCTATATTTTTAGAGCCCTTTAAATTGGAAAGAGTGAGCACCTCATATATTATATAGTATCTCAAATCCATACAAAAGCATGCAAAAATATGTACGTACTACGCACATAACCTAAGCTAAACCACACTTCTCGTCGTGAGAGATGTCAAATATCTCCGTGTGTGGCTCTTGGTAGGCGGCGGCCACATGCTGTAACTAGCTCATGCTCTAGTTATGTGAAACTCTGGTTGATCCCCCCACTTGATGGCAGAGAAAGCGGTTGTTGGCATCTACCTCGGCCTCTGACTGGATGGAATCGAGGATGGCCTGCTGTTTCGCCCTCCCCCCCCGCCGTGTTGTCACCCTCCTCCTCTGGATCTGCTTCGACTGCATCGTCGTCCCCCTTTTCCGGCTCCGCGCCGCTCGCGTCGTTGTTCTCCTCCCCCGACTCCGCATCCTCCATGGGCGCGTCCTGCTCCACCTCCTTCTCCGACTCGAGTACGGAGGCAGACCGATTGCGATCCGGGCTTCACGCTGCATCCAGATCTCAGAGGCTAGTCAAATACATAATTTTACATTAAGCAAACACAGTTCATAACAAAGCGGAAACGAAAGGAATCTAAGATAGATGTCTTGGTAAGCTCCATCAACGCCACAAGGAAGCATGTGGAGTGGAGGCACGAAACCCTACTAAGTCACATGTAGTGGTTCAGCCTCGACTTTCTTCTGTAATTGATTCTACCTTAGTAAAGTCACTCTCAAAGTTAGATAGGGATCAATTCTTGTCGTTGACTGGAGGCATTGAATGTTGTGTCCCAGAGAAGGACCGTTTAGTAATTACTTGCAAAGACGAGTATGCATGTATGAATTCTGACCTTCTGGTTGTCACTTTTGTTTCGCGTGTGGACGTATAGTTGATTTCAAATTTTGTGGCAATATTTGGTCAACTTTGTCCATGCTATTTTTAAGATGATACGGTGCACTGAGCATCGATAACATGATACCATCTAAACCTCCAGTAGTACCGGGATATCTTTATCTCATCATGTGGTATCATGTCGACACTAAATATGGAACTGATTAGTTGGACAAATGCTAGTTTAAACAGTCAAATTATTTTTGCATGGCTTCTCACAAGTCAGTAAAATCACACGTCGGTACAGAGGATAAAAGAAACAGAGGTACCTGACTGACATAACCCACCCAAAGGAACCTTCATTTTTTCAAGAACACCCCCAAGACTTCTCAGCCATACACATTGCTTAATTGCGTATTACTTACAGATGAAGCAATAAAATCTTAATAGTGATTTTTTGTATTTCATAGTTGTCTAGAAAGAAAAGAAAATAGAGTTTTCAGCAAGGAAAATAGTCACAACTCACAAATATACTATTCTACTAGAACCACTACATGTTGTTTGAGAGGCGCATGAGCTTGGAGTTCTTGGCTTAGTGAAATGCAAATCACGTTCAGAGAGGAAATTAAGACTAGACAACTAGTTATATTCTACTTCATTCTGAAATCACATATTCCTGGCAACCAAATGTTGGATGGCTTGACACGTCGAGGAAGCATTACCTGCAAAAATTGTGTCCTCAAGAGCAGTGTTAGGATAATATTTTACTACCATTACATAAAGGCTATATTGTTGTGTGGGGAGGCGCCACCGTTGTCTCGCTAGGAGGGCTTGGAACATCCGAAAGTCACAGAATCCTAGGCCACATCGACTCTTTGGCTCAATCAGTTTGTCCCATGACTTCCAGTGAGATTTTCCGTTGCCTTTTTTAGATCCACATCAAAATGTCTGAACCAAGCAAACCCTTATGCATCCGCCGGTCCGGAGTCGGGAGGCCTAAATATTTTGCTTCAAACTCTTGAACTTGGATTTGCAATTCCCGTTCGATCTCTTGTTGGGTAACTTCTGGGCATGACGCACCAAACTGAATCGAGCACGCATGCAAATTTATTAGCTGTCCGTTTGCACTCTCATAGTTATTGATGACACCTTTCATGCATGTAGCTTGATAAATGTCGGCCTTAAAACAACAAGGTTTGACTGCGCGTGAAGTTCACCCCCAACCCCCCGGCGGCTATGGACATGTGTGCCCTCCTGCGTTCGTGGCCAGCCGGTGCGGCTTCGGATCCGACGCACCATGGAAGCTGCGCTCCTTCCAGCTCCCGTGGCTCTTTGGCTCTTTGTCATCGTCTCACCATCACCTTGCCGTTGTCCTTGGTTAACCGTTCATCTAGGTGCATCTTCATTGTTGGCTTGCTCTGTGAGTTGCTTTCCCCTTCCAGCTCCTGGGCACGCCGGCGCTCTGGTGCTGCGGTCCCGGTGGCCTTGATCTGCACTCCTTTCCAGATCCTGGTTTGTATGGGGCTCCGGCCACCGTCACATCCTGTTGCCTCTCATCTCGTTCAGCCACGCAACCTTGCCCTCCTTCGGAGCTTGCACGTCCGGCAGCGCCCGGTGACTCCTTCGGCGTCGGGCGTGGCTCCCTTCATTCAGTCGTAGTTTCGGCCTATACTTGATTTCCTCTTCTTTGATTCCTACTTCGATGGCTTGGGATTGTTCATAATTTGGCCAGGGCGAAATCCTTGCATTCTATGCTGGCAGCGGCGACACTCACGGGTGTCGTTCTCATCTTGAAGGCGTTGCCATGGCGTTTATCTAGGCCCCTCTTCGAGCATCAGGGGAAACCCTAGGTCCGGTTTTTTGGATTGGATGACGACGACGTCTTGGTATCATTCTCCTTCGTGAAGGCGTTGTTTTGTTTTGTTCGTGGCATCCTCGGTGTTGACTTCGGTGGTGCCGGTCGTTCAGTTGTTGGTCGGACCGTGTCTTTGGTCAGGAGTTTAGCTGTATTTTTCTTTGGGTCGAGTGTATAATGTCTCTCTCTGTTTTGGACATCATGTTTACGCTTTTTTGCATCGGTGTCATGTACCGCCTCAGGTACTTTTTTAACTTTTTCTATCAATCCAATGATACACAAGCTTTGCATATTTTCAGAAAAATAAAGTGTCGTGTGCAAAGAGAAGGTGGGAAACTCCAGGTGCCCATAAAAGAAGGTATCGTATTTGTTTTTTGAGAATGTAAACGTTCGTGGCCGATGTGCCGGCCCAAGATTGGACCGGTCATTAGCTACCACGCGCTCCTGCTTCTTCCATTTCCACTAGTGCGGCGGCGAGCAGTACGGGCGAGCGAGCGGTGACGATGCGCGGCCCCGGCGAGGCTGCCGTCTACCCCGCATCGACGGCGAGCTACGACGGCGAGCGACAATGGCCACTAGGCCCCGCGAACGGCGCCTAACCTCAACGAGGTTGCCATTTCTCCGTCCCCGCGAGCACGACCACCTATTTTTCTAGCTTCGACGGACGAGCTACATAACTGCGAGGACGAGGCACACCCACGACACAGGAATGCTGGAACCAACATTGATTTTTGGTACATGCTTCAACCGGCATCACAATTTGCTACAACCGGCATCGCTATCTGCTAGCACCGGCATCGCATTTTGCTGCATCGCACATAGCTTCGCGATTTTTGCTACAACCGGCAGCAAAGAAGATACATCCGATGACGTGATTTGCCAGCAGGCCGATGCGAGGGATTAGGAAACAGAAAATTGTTTGTTCCAGTATTTTTGTTCATTCGTTCGTTCATGCATTGTTTATTTGTCTGACATATCTGCATTGCTCAGCCGTATTCTCGAGGAGTGGGCAAAGATAACGAGCAGGAAGCGGACGAAGGAGACTGCTGCTTTACTTGCTTTCATGGCTGGCACGACAGGCTGCTCTCTCCTTGCCATGCGTTACTCTGAAAAACGACGAAGCTGATCATTTTCATAAAGTTCAGCACAAAATGAACCCATTTTAAAAGAATTTCATAAAATGACCCTTTAACATGACGCCCGCCCCGGGTGCGCCATGCTAGACAGCACGACGCCCTAGCCAAGGGCGCCATGCGAGCAGAGCTGCTTTCCCATGTCGGTCCGCCGTTGGACGCATGACGCCACGGGCCACGGCGCCATGCTCACTAGCGTGACGCCCTAGCGTAGGGCGCCATGTCCTTCGAGATGTCGCTCGTCGTTGCTTGGAAGGAACGATCAAGGATGGGATGGGATGGATACCGATGCATGCATGCTTCGTACGCCTGCGCCGGCCGGCTCCAACGATCGATCGGTGAAATTCTCAGCGTATCATGCTAATTCTCAGCGCAGCAGTACGACGTGCCCTCGCGAGAAGTCAGATGAGTGTGAACTCTTGTGTATTCACATACGGCGATTACAGAGATTTATATACATGTGAGTACAACGATTGGATCCTAACTAATTTTGATAAGCATGATGAGCGTTCTGAGTGCTACGGCCAACACCGCCGACCGTCGAGAAAGCCGTCGTGCCTTAGCGGCAGCAGGGAGTGGTGGTTTGAGCTTTGAGGACGTGCCGTCGTCACTGTCCCCGCTTTACGCTTACCGTCGAGAGGGCAATGAAAGTGCTCGTCTGCTAAGGCGCCGACAAACAGGAACCTGACGCTGACGTCGCAGTTCCTGTTGCACTAGCTCTGCCGTCATGCCGCGCTCCGCAAGGCCGGCTACTCGGGCGGCAGCATACACGCCGACATGGCTGTGCTCGGCGTGGCGCTCACCGGCAGCGGCGTGGCGTTCTCGTGCCGGGACTCTTCGGGGAGATGCCGACCGTGCCTGAGGCATGGATGAGCAGGGAGTGCCGGGGCCTTCTGCTTTATTATCCATCGTGCCCCATCCTCGTCCATTTAGTCACCCAGTCAATTTGCTTCAGAGAACTAGCACTTCGTAATGTCGAGTAGAACCAGCGAGATGTAAACGTGAATCATTCCTCCTTTATTGATGTATACAGTCCAAAAGGCACGAGTGAACAGGCATCTGCTCGGAAGAGCATATGTGAACACACACGTCCATCACCTAAAAGCAACAGTCGGTGGTTCACACAAGCAGAAATTAACTACGTAATTAACACGTGTTAATTAATTCTAACACTCCTCCTAATCAATGCTTGTCCATGCAGTAACATCATCTTGAAAGGTGTCTCCTTCAAAAACCATGAGGAAAAAAAATATGAAGAGATATATGTTTGATATGTTGCTAAAACTCATTCAAACTCGATGGGAAAAAAAATGATGCAACATATAATGGTTACTATCCCTTTTAACTCAATATGAGAAAACTCATAGAGATAAGAGAACAATAAATATGTCGTATATACTTTTCTAAAAAACCCGGTGAGAAAAACAGAAAGCATGGCATATGATCTTGTGTTGATATTACCTCGTTAAAACCCTTTACGAGAACATATAAAGTAAACTCGTGAAGGGGAAAAGAGTATAATATGATGCTTTTAACAGGAACAATTCAGGAAGATGCTTCCCCTGATTCTTGCATATTTCGAAGCCTGTCATATACCAGTTCCATGAACACATTTCTTGAACATAAAAGTTGGTAGAGACCTCGTGAACAAATCAGTCGCATGATTTGACTTGCAAGATATGCAATATAGTGATATTGCTTATTATGTAACCTGTTTGCATCCGGGCAACGCAAGAAACATTATCGTTGAGATAATGGTTGAGGGATGTAGCCATGAGGTCTATACCTAGCAACTTTTTAACTTTGCTAGGTGTCGCATCACAATTAACCTAACTTTATATAGAAGTAGATGAGAAAAAAATACTATGCTTTGTACTACTCACATCGTTATATGGATAGGGTGTGCATGCGTTCGTTCATAACAGTGAGTGTAACTGAGCATCTGTGTTGTATTATGCTGGCATGGTGCTCGCATTTTCCTTGATTTATTTTTGACTATCGAGATAGCTTTATAGGGGTAGGATGTGTGTGGGTGCATTCATAGGAGTGAGTATATGTGAACACCTGCATTGTACTGTGTTCGCACTAATGCTCACAATTTCCTATGTTTATTTCAATCTTTCTAGTGATATTCGTTCAATGGGAGGAGGAGTCATTTCTGTTGACTACGAAGGCGTCTATTGTGACTTCGTCGATTTCAAGATATAGTAACGGCTCAGTATATCTAAGGTTCTCATAAGAATATGGTATACGTGTTTGTGTTCGTAAGGATGAGTATATGCGAATGTATATGAACATATGCATTGTACTGTGTTGAAAATGCTAGCAAATACAAAAGGAAAAATCTTAAACCCGAAAGGAGGTAGTATCTAACAAGAATAACCGGTGGATCACTATGCAAAAAATATTTATTCAGTTTATGTATTATATCATGTGCATATATGTGACTAAAAGTTTCCGCAGCAACGCGCGGGGTGTCATCTAGTTATTCTTTATATTCCCATACATATTAACGTGATGAGAGCATGCTTGGAGCATATCAATGCATGCCATTTACGTATGAGCCATCAATATTCAGACACATATCCATGCTGGAAATTCTCACGAATTATTATTGAAAATTCTAATTTTTTTTGGGAGGAATGGTAGATGGAAAAGATATATATTTATATTAAAGTATATGGTTGTACATAACAAGATACATACCTCAATGCCATCGTTTGTTCATTGTTACAACCAAAATTCTTGCCAACACCCTAATATTGAATGTAATACTTATATCGAAGTATAATAATTTTCCTTGAGATGTCATTTTTTGCCTCAGTACTTTTCTAAAATATGAGATGTATAAACCATAATATATGATGAAAAAAGGCACCAAATGTAAACATAAGTAGTATCATCCACATAGGCCTCAACGGTCCCGGTTCGTGAGGCCAGGGGGCCGGCCGGGCCACGTGGGGCATTGGTCCCAGTTCGTAGGACCCTTTTGGTCCCGGTTCCAGACATCAACCAGGACCAATTGGCCTCGCTCCTGGCCCACAACCATTGGTCCCGGTTTACGATTGGAACCGGGACAAAATGTTGTCCTTTAATCCCGGTTCCATCCACGAACCGGGACCAATGAGATGCCTATATACCCCCCCCCCCCCCCGCTCGCGACCAGACCAGTGCACTGCTCTGTTTTTTTGGCCAGCGAGGTGAGAGCTTTGTGGTGCTCTATCTCATCTCCAATGCACATGAGGTGTTTGATGAAATGCCCAAGCCACACGTAAGATTTCTCCTCTCGAAGCTCCTTGTCCAAGCCCCATTTTTCCTCAAGATTAGCCTAGGTTTGGCGGTCCGTCCTATCCCGTCCCCGTCCTCACCGCCGTCGATCGCCCGCGCCCATCTCGGTGCCGGCACCACCGTGGTTAGCCTCTTCTTCTTATCTTCTTTCAAAAGGAAAAAGTTTTTACTTGTATGATTTAGATAGATACTTGTGTAATTTTCTTACTTTTCTTACTGTTTGTTATTATATAGTGTGATGGTTTTCGTATCCGCCTCCATCGGCCCTCGTCCTATCTATGATTCGGATGTGGTATATATTATCTTTTATAACTATTTGTTTTATTTAGTGTTTACGACAATTATGTCGACCAACGTGACATATATTTTTTAATCTAGGAGGAGGTAGTTGAACCGGAAATTCAAACCCACATAGCAACTCTTGTCGAGAAGTTAAATTTGGTTGTAAAAGAAAACAATGACTTGAAAGAAAAATTACAAAGAGTTGAGGAGGAGAAGATGAAGTTGGAGTTGCATGTTGCTGATGTCGTCGACGATCACAAGACCAAGATGGATGCAATGCACTTGAAGATTAGAAAGATTAAAAGATATGTCATTCATACTGAGGCTTGGTATCATTATGTCGTTGGATCAATTGGTACCTTACTAGCGGTTATGATCGCATTTGTTGTTGCATTTAATTTTTTTTACATAGTTTCGATGTATGTTTCAATTAGATGCTCTAGAGAGCTATATGTTGTTAAATAATGAGAACTATGTATGAACTTTATGTATTTATTTTGGTCACTATTGTACTTTGGCTTTGTGATGATGAATTTATATTAATTTGGTCACTTCTCTATTCATGATATGTTGTAATGGTTTTTAATACAATTTAGTATATAACATGCTATGTGGGTGAAATGATGCAACCATGCCAACATTCAACCTTTTCAAAGTTCATTTCAAGTGGTTTTCAATTTCAGGGTTATTTAGCTCAAAAAAAATCAGTAAGTGCATGAGAAATACCAAATGTAGTCAGAAATGGTTGAAAATTGATGATGTGGCTTTAAATGGTGCATTTTGAACACAGAAAAAGTATGAAGTTTAAATAAGTTCAAAAAAATGAAATCCCTTTGTAACAGATGAGTTTTCGTTCGAAACCATGATACTTCAAAAGAGATTGTCGGTTTCGTACATGAAGTGCATCCAGTTTTTGCCGTAACCCTCTCAACTTTTTAGCACATGCTATGTGGGTGAAATGATGCAACCACGCCAACTTTCAACCTTTTCAGAGTTCATTTGAAATGCTTTTCAATTTCAAGGTTATTTAGCTCAAAAAAAATCAGTAAGTGCATGAAAAATACCAAATGTAGTCAGAAAGGGTTGAAAATTGATGACGTGGTTTTGAATGGTGCATTTTGAATACACAAAAAGTATGGAGTTCAAATAAGTTCAAAAAATGAAATCCCTTTGTAACAGATGGGTTTTCGTTCGAAGCCATGATACTTCGAAAGAGGTTGTCCGTTTTGTACACGAAGTCCATCCAGTTTTTTCTGTAACCCTCTCAAAATTTTAGCACATGCTATGTGGATGCAATGATGATACCATGCCAACTTTCAACCTTTCAGAGTTTATTTGAAGTGTTTTTCAATTTCAGGGTTATTTAGCTTAAAAATCAGTAAGTGCATGAAAAATACCAAATGTAGTCAGAAAGGGTTGAAAATTGATGATGTGGCTTATGGCGCATTTTGAACACACAAAAAGTATGGACTTCAAATAAGTTCAACAAAATGAAATCCCTTCGTAATAGATGAGATTTCGTTCGAAACCGTGATACTTCAAAAGAGATTGTCCGTTTTGTCCACGAAGTGCATCCAGTTTTTGCCGTAACCCTCTCAACTTTTTAGAACATGCTATGTGGGTGAAATTATGATATCATGCCAACTTTCAACCTTTTCAAAGTTTATTTGAAGTGCTTTTCAATTGCAGGGTTCTTTAGCTCAAAAAAATCAGTAAGTGCATGAAAAATACCTAATGTAGTTAGAAAGGGTTGAAAACTGATGATGCGGATTTGAATGGTGCATTTTGAACACACAAAAAGTATGGAGTTCAAATAAGTTCAAAAAAATGAAATCCCTTTGTAATAGATGAGTTTTCGTTCGAAGCCGTGATACTTCGAAAGAGGTTGTCCGTTTTGTACACGAAGTGCATCTAGTTTCTTCTGTAACCCTCTCAACATTTTAGCACATGCTATGTGGGTGCAATGATGATACCATGCCAACTTTCAACCTTTCAGAGTTTATTTGAAGTGCTTTTCAATTTCAGGGTTATTTAGCTCAAAAAATCAGTAAGTGCATGAAAAATACCAAATGTTGTCAAAAAGGGTTGAAAATTGATGATGTGACTTTGTATGGTGCATTTTGAAAACACAAAAATTATGGAGTTCAAATAAGTTCAAAAAAATGAAATCCATTTGTAACGGATGAGTTTTCGTTTGAAACCGTGATACTTCGAAAGAGATTGTCCGTTTTGTACACGAAGTGCATCCAGTTTTGGTCGTAACCCTCTCGACTTTTTAGCACATGCTATGTGGGTGAAATGATGATACCATGCCAACTTTCAAACTTTTCAGAGTTCATTTGAAGTGCTTTTCAATTTCAGGGTTATTTAGCTCAAAAAAATCAGTAAGTGCATGAAAAATATCAAATGTAGTCAGAAAGGGTTGAAAATTGATGATGTGGCTTTGAATGGTGCATTTTGAACACACAAAAAGTATGGACTTCAAATAAGTTCAACAAAATGAAATCCCATCGTAACAGATGAGATTTCGTTCGAAACCGTGATACTTCGAAATAGATTGTCCGTTTTTTCCACGAAGTGCATCCAGTTCTTGCCGTAACCCTCTCAACTTTTTGGAACATGCTATGTGGGTGAAATGATGATACCTTGCCAACTTTCAACCTTTTCAGAGTTTATTTGAGTGCTTTTCAATTGCAGGGTTATTTAGCTCAGAAAAATCAGTAAGTGCATGAAAAATACCTAATGTAGTTAGAAAGGGTTGAAAACTGATGATGTGGCTTTGAATGATGCATTTTGAACACACAAAAAGTATGGAGTTCAAATAAGTTCAAAAAATTGAAATCCCTTTGTAACAGATGAGTTATTATTCGAAACCGTGATACTTCGAAAGATATTGTTCGTATTGTACACGAAGTGTATCCAGTTTTTGCCGTAACCCTCTCAACTTTTTATCAGATGCTATGTGGGTGAAATGATGATAACATGCCAACTTTCAACCTTTTCAGAGTTTTTTTGAAGTGCTTTTCAATTTCAGGGTTATTTAGCTCAAAAAAATCAGTAAGTGCATGAAAAATACCTAATGTAGTCAGAAAGGGTTGAAAATTGATGATGTGGCTTTGAATGGTGCATTTTGAACACACAAAAAGTATGGAGTGAAAATAAGTTCAAAAAATGAAATCCCTTTGTACAGATGAGTTTTCGTTTGAAACCGAGATACTTCAAAAGATATTGTCCGTTTTGTACACGAAGTGTATACAGTTTTTGCCGTAATCCTCTCAACATTTTAGCACATGCTATGTGGGTGAAATGATGATACCATGCCAACTTCAACCTTTTCAGAGTTCATTTGAAGTTCTTTTCAATTTATAGGTTATTTAGCTCAAAAAAATTAGTAAGTGCATGAAAAATACCAAATGTAGTGAGAAAGGGTTGAAAATTGATGATGTGGCTTTGAATGGTGCATATTGAACACACGAAAAGTATGGAGTTCAAATAAGTTCAAAAAATGAAATCCCTTTGTAACAGATGAATTTTCGTTTGAAATCGTGATACTTCGAAAGATATTTTCCGTTTTGTACACGAAGTGCATCCAGCTTTTGCCGTAACCCTCTCAACTTTTTAGCACATGCTATGTGGGTGAAATGATGATACCATGCCAAATTTCAACCTTTCCAGAGTTTATTTGAAGTGCTTTTCAATTGCAGGGTTATTTAGCTCAGAAAAAATCAGTAAGTGCATGAAAAAATACCTAATGTAGTTAGAAATGGTTGAAAACTGATGATGTCGCTTTGAATGGTGCATTTTGAACACACTAAAAGTATGGAGTTCAAATAAGTTCAAAAAAAATGAAATCCCTTTGTAACAGATGAGTTTTCATTCGAAACCGTGATACTTCGAAAGATATTGTTCGTTTTGTACACGAAGTGCATCCAGCTTTTGCCGTAACCCTCTCAACTTTTTATCACATGCTATGTGGCTGAAATAATGATACCATGCCAACTTTCAACCTTTTCAGAGTTCTTTGAAGTGCTTTTCAATTTCTAGGTTATTTAGCTCAAAAAAAATCAGTAAGTGCATGAAAAATACCTAATGTAGTCAGAAAGGGTTGAAAATTGATGATGTGGCTTTGAATGGTGCATTTTGAACACAAAAAAGTATGGAGTTCAAATAAGTTCAAGAAATGAAATCCCTTTGTAACAGATGAGTTTTCGTTCGAAACCATGATACTTCGAAAGAGATTGTCTGTTTTGTACACGAAGTGCATCCAGTTTTTGTCGTAACCCTCTCAACTTTTTAGCACATGCTATGTGGGTGAAATGATGATACCATGCCAACTTTCAACATTTTCAGAGTTCATTTGAAGTTATTTTCAATTTATGGGTTATTTAGCTCAAAAAAACCAGTAAGTGCATGAAAAATACCTAATGTAGTCAGAAAGGGTTGAAAATTGATGATGTGGCTTTGAATGGTGCATTTTGAACACACAAAAAGTATGGAGTTCAAATAAGTTCAAAAAAAATCTCTTTGAAATAACAAAAAAAAACAATGAACATAGATGCGCTTATGTAGGTAAAATTCAACCTGAAATCAGATTGAAATTCAGTTTGATTTGAGGTCAAATTTCCCACATAAGGGCATCTATTTTCAATTTGAGAGGAACTCAGCAAGGCACAGAGGGGTGGGTTTATAAACCGGTGCAGTCGCCCATCGCTTGGTGAGGTGGGACTAAACTCCCATCACAGCCAGTACCAACCTTTAGTCCTGGTTGGTGGCTGCAACCGGGACCAATGCAGCCCTCTGGTCCCGGTTAGTGGTGCCAACCGGGACGAACGCCCACCTTTAGTCCTAGTTGGTGCCACCAACTGGGACCAAAGATCTCTTCCTCCCGCCCTTTGGGCTGACTAAAGGTTGGTATTGGTCCTGGTTGGTGCCACCAACCGGGAACAATGCTTCTTGTATATAAGAAGCACTTAGAAAATTTTAGTTTTCATCTCGAGCCCGCCTACCCCATCCCCGGCACCGCGTCGTCGCCTCCGTCCTCGTCGCCGGCATCCCCAAGCTCGTCGTCGCCGCCGCCCGTCGCCCCCGCCGTCGCCGTCGTCCCCGCCCCCGTCGTCGCCGCCCCTGCCCGTCGCCGCCACCCCCGCTCCCTACATCACCGTCCTGTGCCTTCTTCCTTATCGGGTCGCCGGCCCTGCCACCGCCGTCGTCCCTGCCCCCGTCGCCGCCGCCGCCGCCCATCGCCGCCGCCGCCGCCCCCGTCGCCGCCCCCTACATCGCCGTCCGCGCGCCTTCTTCCTCCTCGGGCCGCCGCCATACGCCGTCGCCGATTTCGTCGCTGTCGAGCCTCTCCGCGCACGCTATGCATGTTTACAGGGCCGCTGTAAGCCCCGCATCGTTCCCCCTCTGCTCTCTCGCCGTTGTATTCGGCCCCTAGTACCGATCCCCAATGTGGCCGAGCCCATCACCGCAGGAGCTCATCGCCGACGAGCTTCCGGTGAACTTTTGGTCATGCACCATTGTCCGTTGAGCTCGCGCGCGCTCGTAGACCCCCTTGGCCCCTTGTTTCGTCTACAAACACGCTATGCAACCGTCCCCGCCCTGCACCCGTAGCCGCCGCCGCCTACGCAAAACGGTTAACCGTAGCGCGAATCCGGGCTCGCTAGAGTTCATCGCCGCACTCGGGCTCGACGGAGCACTCAGGTGGCCGATGCTGACTCAACGCCGACATGGCATCGTGGGCCCCACCGCTCAGCCACTAACCCCGGGTCCCATTGGGGCCAGTTGACCCGGTCGACGCTGACTGGGCTATGTATGTAAAGATGGTTATACCCCCTCCCCGATAACTTTGACATGAGGGGGTCGATATACCCCCTCCCCGATAACTTCGACATGAGGAGGGGCTTGATATACCCCCCTCCCGATAACTTCGACATGAGATGGGGTTGATATACCCCCCTCCCCGATAACTTCGAAATGAGGGGGAGGTCGAGATACCCACTCCCCGATAACATTTTTTTCTAAGTTACTTAGGTAAAGTGTTCACCCCCTCTCGATATACGGGGCGACCAATTCTCGAGGCCACCCGAACCCGAGAAAAAAAGCGTTGTCGATATACCCCCTCCCCGGTAATATAGATTTATCAAGAATGCCCCCATTATGGATGTGCACAAGTTGATCCAATTTTATTTTAATCCCATCTATATATATATTCTTCTATATGTCATGTTGTGTGTCAAAGTATTAAAGAAATCCACGGCATCATCATCAGCCAGAAATAACCGGCGTATGATGTTACGAAGCTCTTCAAAGTTGTTTTGCAACGGAGTTCCGGATTGAATAATCCCCTTTTTGTTACGAACTTCAGCAACGACCTTCCAAATAGTTGAATGCTCTTGCTGAACTTCGTACAAAAAATCTAATTATCCTATCCGGGACTCCGTTCGAAAACAATTTTGGAGAGCTTCGTACCATTATGCGCCTGTTACTTCCGTCTAATGATGAAGCCATGGTTTTCTTGAATCCTTTGACACTAGACAACATGACATACAGAAGGGTAGATGAAATCAGGAAAAATATGGACCATTTTATGCACATCCAGAATGGCGCCATTTTGTTAAATCCCTAAAAGGTTAAGAGAATCCCGGCCATCTGGCCCGACCAAACCCTAGAAGCGTTGAGGGCCACCCCTAACCCTGGAAGCGTTGTCGAGGCCACCCCAAATCATAGAGAAGTATATTAATTGCCATGTTTAAATATTTGCAGAGACTATGGATCAAAGAGACTTGGAACAAGAACAGTTGTTGGGGGACATAATACGAGCAGGCAATACTGATGCTATCTTGGCGTATCTCAACAACACCGATGGTCTTGAAGGAGAGGAAGGACATGATCATGATGGCTCCGGTGACCAAATGCCGGAGGAAAAAGGAGACCATGGTGATGACTCCGGTGACCGAACGAGGGAGGGAGATGTTGCATTAATTATTTTGGTATGTATATTAATTAAGCATGTGCTGACTAGCTAATTGATGCATTAATTATTTTGGTATGTACATATATTAACTCTTATATATTATTTTATATAGCCCTCCGGATCGATCCAAACTTCGGTAACGAGATGAGACCCGAAGAAAAGGTTGAAAAAGGAAGAAAAGTTCACGATCACAGTACTCGCGGACGATGGCCTACCGATTGAACCAAAGTGGACCAAGGACGCATTTGCTGCTCAATGCGGAGCTATTATTAGGGACAACATCCCGATCAGCATCAAGCAATGGAATAAGCCTAAGGAGGACGCCCATGATGGTGATTATGTCACCGATAGAAAGAAAGATGATCTTTGGACCGCGCTGAAGGCAAATTTCACCCTACCGCCAGAGGAGGATCCGAATAAGCCAGTTATAGAGCCACTGGTCAAGGCGTGTGCTCTTAAGAAGATGGCAGATCTATGCAAGAGGTGGAAGAATGAGTTGAAATCAAAGTTTGTCGACAAAGGGAAGACTCCAGAATTCATCGGCCGATTTGAGAAGATAAGAGATCACTGGCCCGCATTTGTGGCCTACAAGACATCGGAGAAGAGTAAGAAAATGTCTGAGACAAGCAAGATCAATGCTGCAAAGAAGTAGTATCACCATCACACGGGGTCAGGTGGCTACCTCAAAGCCCGGCCGTTGTGGGACAAAGCTGAGAATGACCTGCTTGCTAAGAATGTCCAACCACAGACATATAACTGGCCAGACTGTTCAAGGACTTGGTTCTTCAGGGTTGGGGGAACTTTGGACCCTGAAACAGTGGAGTGCCATTGGACGAACGAGCAACTTGCAATACCCTTCAAGAGGCTTCAGAACTATATCACCACAGTGCAGGAAGGGACGTTCATTCCCGGCAAAGAGAAGGACGAGCTGACTGGGGCCCTAGGGAGTGCTGAGCAGCCTGGACGAACACGAGGCACACCAGGCTCCGTTCCGTGGAAGGTTGGGTTCCCCGACGTAGGCGGTTACAAAAGCTGGCAGAGAAAGAGGAAAGCGGAGTTGGGCGAAATGCGGAAGCTCAATGCAAGACTAGAAAAGCTAGAGGAAGCTAAGAGCCAGCGAGCTGCCGACCAACCATCTCAGCGGCACGAAGCTACCCCAGAAGGTACCCCGCCATCTCAGCGGAGAAGCAACGTGGATTCCATGGAGCTCGGCCAGCCTGACTTCACGACTCCTAGCTACCCCGCGGATACTATCACGGAGGTTCAAAATTGCGAGCTTTTGACGAAATTCTGAAACCTCACTTTCAAGGCGGCTCTCGGCTCTGTTGCACCTCCTCAACCCAATGGAACTTTTCACTGCCATCAGATTCCACATGGCTATGCTATTGTGATGGTGGATGAAGTAATGGAGGGATTTGATGATCTCGAGCTTGACCACCTTACTGGTGAAGGGGAGAAGAAGTTGGTTAATGCTCTCAAGAGTACATGCCTATGGCCGAAGGAGTACATCAAGCTTCCAAACTGGACGCCTCCGTCTCCTCCTCCTCCTCCGGCGCGTGAGGGCACTCCTCCTCCTCCTCCTCCTCCGGCAAGTGATCAGGGCACTCCGCCTCCTTCTCCGGATCCTCCGACGCATGATGGCACTCCGCCTCCATCTTCGCCTACTCCGGCGCGTGAGGCCACTCCACCTCCTCCTCCTCCGATGCGTCAGGCCACTCAGCCTCCTCCTCCTCCTCCTCCTCCTCCTCCAATGTGTCAGGCCACTTAGCCTCCTCCTCCTCCTCCTCCTCCTCCTCCGTTTCTTAGGACACTACACCTCCTCTAGTGCGTCAGCCATGACGAAAGAGAGACGTCGTCGCCGCTCCGGCGGCTAGCAGTACAATAGGCAGGAAAAAAATACAAATTTGGTCCAAGTCTCAAGCCTATTACAAAGTTACCATACGAGAGGACCGACGAAGAAAGCGTCGCAATCACTAAAGCCGAAGTGGAGGCCCATTTTGCACGGAAACAATCACCTCCGAATGAAACGGTAGATCCGGTGAAAGCGAAGCACACTCTGGATGCCCTGAAGCGACCATCACTGCCTCTGCTGCCATCAAACTATGACCGCTATATTATAAAGACATATAATGAAGCGCAGCGGTCGGGAAGTACCTCTAGTGCTGCCCGAGTCAAAGACCGAAGAAGTGGGAAAGCAATTCCTCAGCTCGGCGAACAGGAGAAGCAATCGTGACCTCCACTCAAGGTGTCTAGCGACATTGCTAATGATCCGGTGAGACTGCTGTTGGGGAACGTTGCATGGGAAACAAAAATTTTCCTATGCATACGCAAGATCTATCCATGGTGATGAGCATCTATGAGAGGGAGAGTGGATCTACATACCCTTGTAGATCGCTAAGCGGGAAGCGTTAAGAAACGCGGTTGGTGTAGTTGAACATCTTCGCGATCCAAATCGCCGAGCGTCCCACGTTCTCATCACGATCCATCCCGCGATCCAATCACAATCTGTCCCGCGAACTCATCACGATCTGTCCCGCGATCTCATCACGATCCGCCTCACGATCTTGATCACGGTCCTTCCGATCTAGCACCGAACGGACGACACCTCCGCGTTCAGCACACGTACAGCTCGATGACGATCTCCGCCTTCTTGATCCAGCAAGAGGGAGTGGAGAGGTAGACGAGTTCTCCGGCAGCGTGACGGCACCTTGGTGATGGTGGTGGAGCAATTCCGGTAGGGCTTCGCCTAAGCACTGCATAAAACTGATCTAGAGGAGAAACTATGCACTAGAGGAACGGGTAGCACGTGGCTCAAAATCAAGTGCAAAAACCCAAAAACCACTACTATATATAAGAGGAAGAGAGGAGGAGACTTGGCGCAAGGGCCAAGACCTCTAGGCTTCGGCCTAAGTGGGAGGAGAGGAGGAATCCTCCTCCAATCCTAGTAGGACTAGGACTCCTCCTTATTTTGGCCTTTTTGCCTTTTTCCACCTTTTTCTCTTTGGGTTTTTCTTCCCAGCCTCATGGGTCTTGTGTGGGACTTATACTAGCCCACTAAGGGCTGGTATTCACTCTTCCACAGCCCATGTAGCCTCTTGGGTCGAAATATCCCTCCCGATGGTCTCCCGGTACACTACCGGCACTCCCGGTACACTACCGATGAGCCCGAAACTTTTCTTGTGACTAAAATAGGACTTCCTATATATCAATCTTTACCTCCGGACCATTCCGGAGCTCCTCGTGATGTCCGAGATCTCATCCGGGACTCCGAACAACCTTCGGTCACCACCATGCATAACTCTATACTATCGAAACGTCACCAAACCTTAAGTGTGCAGACCCTGCGGGTTCGAGAACTATGTAGACATGACCGACACACCTCTAAGGTCAATAATCAATAGCGGGACCTGGATGCCCATATTGGTTCCCACATATTCTATGAAGATCTTTATCGGTCGAACCTCTATGTCAAGGATTCAGTTAATCCCGTATGATGTTCCCTTTGTTCTTCGGTATGTTACTTGCCCAAGATTCGATCGTCGGTATCTCCATACCTAGTTCAACCTCGTTACCGGCAAGTGTCTTTACTCGTTCTGTAAAACAAGATCCCGTGACTAACACGTAGTCACATTGCTTGCAAGGCTTGTTGTGATGTTGTATTACCGAGTGGGCCCTGAGATACCTCTCCGTCACACGGAGTAACAAATCCGAGTCTTGATCCATACCAACCCAACAGACACCCTCGGAGATACCTATAGAGTACCTTTATAGTCATCCAGTTACGTTGTGACGTTTGATACACACAAGGCACTCCTCCGGTGTTAGTGAGTTGCATGATCTCATGGTAATAGGAACAGATACTTGACATGCAGAAAACAGTAGTAATAAACTGACATGATCATATGCTACGTTTGTAGTTTGGGTCTTGTCAATCACACCATTCTCCTAATGGTGTGATCCCGTTATCAAATGACATCTCATGTCCATGGCTAGGAAACCTTAACCATCTTTGATCAACGAGCTAGTCTATTAGAGGCATACTTCCAACAGTCTCCCACTTGCACCAGAGTCAATAATCTAGTTCACATCACCATGTGATTCGCATTGTTGTGAATTTAACACCCAATGAGTTCTGGGGCTCGATCATGCTTTGCATGTGAGAGAGGTCTTATAGTCAACGGGTCTGTGACATTCAGATCCGTGTGTACTTTGCAAATCTCTATGTCAAACCGTAAACACTGCTACCACACTCCACTTGGTACTATTCCAAATGGCTGCTCTACTATACGTATCCAAATTGCTACTACGAGTCATCCGGATTGGTGTTAAAGCTTGCATCGACGTAACTCTTTATGACGAACTCTTTATCACCTCCATAATCGAGAAACATCTCCTTAGTCTTTTAGTTACTAAGGATAATCTTGACCGCTGTCCAGTGATCCACTCCTGGATCACTTTTGTACCCCTTAACAGACTCATGGCAAGGCACACACCAGGTGCGGTACACAGCATGACATAATATAGAGCCTATGGCTAAGGCATAGGGGACGACATTCGTCCTTCTCTTTCTTCTGCCGTTGTCGAGCTTTGAGTCTCACTCAACTTCACACCTTACAAATCAGGTGAGAACTCTTTCTCTAACTAATCCATTTTGAACTCTTGCAAAATCTTGTCAAGGTATGTACTCATTGAAAGTCTCATCAAGCATCTTGATCTATCTCTATAGATCTTGATGCTCAACAATTAGGTAGCTTTATCCAAGTCTTCCTTTGAAAAAGTCATTTCAAA
This sequence comes from Hordeum marinum, assembly GCA_022496015.1. Taxonomy (NCBI): domain Eukaryota; kingdom Viridiplantae; phylum Streptophyta; class Magnoliopsida; order Poales; family Poaceae; genus Hordeum; species Hordeum marinum. Next base: position 34,434,350 of record CM039674.1, read on the forward strand.
CAACCATTTATGCTTGCCAGAAATTCTACATCATTTCCGATCAACAATATGTCAACCATATATGCTTACCAGAAACTATATAGTGCTCCCACTCACTTTATTGTAAATACAAGTTTCTCATAAACTTTGTATAGACTCAAAAACTTTGATCACCTCATCAAAGTGTATATTCCAACTCCGAGATGCTTGCTTCAGTTCATAGAAGGATCACTGAAGCTTGCACACCTTTTATCTCATACAACCTTTCCTTAAGGAAGGAAACGATGTTTTTGGCATCCATCTGCCAGATTTCATAATTGAAAAATGCAGCAATTGCTAACATAATTCCAACAGACTTTAGCATCGCTACGAGTGAGAAAGTCTCATCACAGTCAACTCCTTGAACTTGGCGGAAACTTCTTTGCGACAAGTCGAGCTTTATAAATGGTGACATTCACCATCAGCGTCTGTCTTCATCTTAAAGGTCCATTTGTACTCAACGACCTGCCGTCCAACGAGCAAGTCTACCAAAGTCTATACTTGGTTTTCATACATGGATCCTTTCTCGGATTTCATGGCCTCTAACCATTTGTCGGAATCTGGGCCCATCATCGCTTCTCCACAGCTCGTAGGTTCATCGTTGTCCAACAACATGACCTCCAAGACAGGGTTGTCGTACCGCTCAGGAGCAGTACACATCCTTGTCGACCTACGAGGTTTCATAGTAACTTGATCCGAAGCTTCATGATCATCATTATTTACTTCCTCTTCAACTGACGTAGGTTCCACAGAAACATCTTTCTGCGCTGCACTACTCTCTGGTTGAAACAAAGGTTCAACAACCTCATCAAGTTGTATCTTCCTCCCACTCAATTCTTTCGAGAGAAACTTTTTCTCGGGAAAGGACCCGTTTTAGCAACAAACAGTTTATGCTTGGATCTGAGATAGAAGGTGCACCCAACTATTCTTAGGGTAATCTATGAAGATGCATTTGTCCGCTTTGGGTTCGAGCTCATTAGGTGAAAACATTTTTCCACACAAGCGTCGTAGCCCAAACATTAAGAAATGACAGCTTAGGTTTCTATCAAACCATAATTCACACGGTGTCATCTCAACGGATTTAGATGATGCCCTATTTAAAGTGAATGTAGTTGTCTCTATTGCATAACCCCAAAATTATAGTAGCAAAACGATAAGAGACATCATAGCACGCACCATATCCAATAGAGCACAACTATGACGTTCAGACACACCATCACACTATCGTGTTCCAGGTGGCGTGTGTTGTGAAACAACTTTCACATTGTCTAAAGTTGTATGCCAAACTCGCAACTCAGATATTCACCTCAACGATCATATCACAGACATTTCTTCTTGTCACGATGATCTTAAACTTCACTCTGAATTTGCTTGAACCTTTCAAACGATTCAGACTTGTGTTTCATTAAGTAAATATACACTATATCTACTCAAATCATCAGTGAAGGTAAGAAAATAACGATATCCATTGCATGCTATAAGACTCACTGGATTGCATACATCAACATGTATCATTTCCAATAAATCACTTGCCCGCTCCATCAAACCAAAAAACGGGGTCCTTAGTCATCTTGACCAAGAGGCATGGTTCGCATGTCTCAACCGATTCGAAATCGAATGAGTCCAAAGATCCATCAGGATGGAGTTTCTTCATGCGTTTTATACCAATATGACATTTAGGGGCAGTGCCACAAGTATGTGGTACTATTATTATTAACTTTGTATCTTTTGGCATCAATGTTATGAACATGTGTATTACTATGATCAAGATTCAACAAACCATTCTCACTGGGTGCATGACCATTGAAGGTATTATTCATGTAAACAGAATAGCCATTATTCTCTAACTTAAATGAATAACCGTGTTGCAATAAACACGATCTAATCACGTTCATGCTCAACGCAAAACACCAAATAACATTTATTTAGGTTCGTCACTAATCCCAAAGGTAGAGAGAGCATGCGATGTTGATCACATCAACCTTGTTAACATTTCCAACACACATCATCACCTCACCCTTAGCTAGTTCTCCGTGTATTCCGTAGCTTTTATTTCGAGTTACTAACATTTAGCAACCAAAGCGGTATCCAATACCCAGGTGCTACTAGGAGTACTAGCAAGGTACACATCAATAACACGTATATATAATATACTTCTATCGATGTTGCCAGCCTTCTTATCTACCAAGTATCTAGGGTTGTTCCGCTTCAGCGACCGCTCTCCTCATAATCTAAGCACTTAGTCTCGGGTTTGGGTTCAACTTTGGGTTGCTTCACTGGAGCAGCAACTGACTTGCTATCCAGGACGTTTCCCTCCTTGCTCCTGCTCTTCTCGAAACTAGTGGTTTGACTAACCATCAACACTTGACGCTCCTTATTGATTTCTACCTTCGCGGTGTCAAACATCGCGCACAGCTCAGGGATCATTATTTCTATCCCTGGCGTTTTATAGTTCATCACCAAGTTCTAGTAGCTTAGTGACAGTGACTTGGAGAACTATATCAATCACTATCTTATCTGGAAGATCAACTCCCACTCGATTCAAGCGATTGTAGCACCCAGACAATCTGAGCACGTGCTCAACGATTGAGCTATTCTCCTTCATCTTGCAGGCAAAGAATCTTGTTGGAGATCTCATATCTAGCAACGCGGGCACGAGCCTAAGATCCTAATTTCCGCTCTTAGAACATCTCATATGTTCCGTGACGTTCAAAATGTTTCGGAGCCTCAATTCTAAGTTGTAATGCATGATGCACTAAACTATCAAGTAGTCATCAGAACGTGCCTGTCAGATGTTCACACCATCTACAGACAACGCTAGAGGGGTTAGCGCACCGAGCGGTGCATTAATAACATAAGCCTTCTATGCAGCAATGAGGACAATCCTCAGATCACGAACCCAGTCCGCAATATTGCTACCATCATCTTTCAACTCTATTTCTCTAGGAACATATAAAAATTCAAGGGAGCTACAGCACGAGCAAGTAATCTACAACATAATTTGCAAAGACACTACTGACTATGTTCATGATAATGAGTTCAAATAATCATATTACTAAAGAACTCCCACTCAAATTGACATCCCTCCGGTCATTCGAGTGATACATGATCCAAATTCACCAACTCAAGTCCGATCATCACATGAGTTGAGGTGGTTTCAATGGTGAACATCATCATGTTGATCATATCTACTATATGACTCATGTTCGACCTTTCGGTCTCTTGTGTTTCAAGGCCATGTCTGTACATGCTAGGCTGGTCAAGTTTAACCCGAGTGTTCTGCATGTGCAACACTAGCTTGCACCCGTTGTATGTGAACGTAGAGTCTATCACACCCGATCATCATGTGGTGTCTCGACACGACAAACTTTCGCAACGGTGCACACTCGGGGAGAACACAATTTATCTTGAAATTAAGTGAGGGATCACCTTATAATGGTACCATCATCCTAAGCAAAACAAGGTGCATAAAAGGATTAACATCACATGCAAATCATAAGTGACATGATATGGCCATGAACTTGTGCCTTTGATCTCCATCTTGAAAGCATCGGCATGATCTCCATCATCACCGGCACGACACCATGATCTCCATCATCTTGATCTCCATCAACGTGTCGCCATCAGGGTTGTCGCGCCCAACATGCTTCTACTACTATTGCTATCGTTTAGCAATAAATTAAAGCATTACATAGCGCTTAATGATTGACACGCAGGTCATACAATAATTAAAGACAACCCTATGGCTCCTGCCGGTTGCCGTACTCATCGACATGCAAGTCGTGATATTCTATACAACACATGATCATCTCATACATCACATATATCACATCATGTAATTGGCCATATCACATCACAACATAACCTGCAAAAACAAGTTAGACGTCCTCTAATTGTTGTTGCATGTTTTACGTGGCTGCTATGGGTATCTAGCAAGAACAATTCTCATCTACGCAAAAACCACAACTGTGATACACTAGTTGCTTTTCAACCTTCTCAAGGACCGTCTTTGTCGAATCCGATCCAACTAAAGTAGGAGAAACAGACACCCGCCAGCCATCTTTGTGCAACGAGGTTACACGTCTATCGATGGAACCAGTATCTCGTAAGCGTACGAGTAAGGTTGGTCCGGGCCACTTCATCCCACAATACCGCTGAACCAAAACACGACCAAGGGAGGAAGCAATCTAAGCATCAACGCCCACAAACTCTTTGTGTTCTACTCGAGATCTCATCTACACATAGACCTAGCTCATGATGCCACTATTGGGGAACGTTGCATGGGAAACAAAAATTTCCTACGCACATGCAAGATCTATCCATGGTGATGAGCATCTATGAGAGGGAGAGTGGATCTACATACCCTTGTAGATCGCTAAGCGGGAAGCTTTAAGAAACGCGGTTGGTGTAGTTGAACGTCTTCGCGATACAAATCGCCGAGCGTCCCGCGATCTCATCACGATCCGTCCCATGGTCCAATCATGATCTGTACCATGAACTCATCATGATCTATCCCGCTATCTCATCACGATCCGTCTCGCGATCTTGATCATGGTCCTTCCGATCTAGCGCCAAACGGACGACACCGCCGCGTTCAGCACACGTACAACTCGATGACGATCTCCGCCTTTTTGATCCAGCAAGAGGGAGCGGAGAGGTAGACGAGTTCTCCGGCAGCGTGAAGGGGCCACGGCGATGGTGGTGGAGCAATTCTGGCAGGGCTTCGCCTAAGCACTGCAGAAAACCGATCTAGAGGAGAAACTATGCACTAGAGGAACGGGTAGCACGTGGCTGAAAATCAAGTGCAAAAACCCTAAAACCTCTAGTATATATAAGAGGAAGAGAGGAGGATACTTGGAGCAAGGGCCAAGCCCTCTAGGCTTCAGCCGAAGTGGGAGGAGAGGAGGAATCCTCCTCCAATCCTAGTAGGACTAGGACTCCTCCTTATTTTGGCCTTTTTGCCTTTTTCCACCTTTTTCTCTTTGGGTTTTTCTTCCCAGCCACATGTGCCTTGTGTGGGACTTCTACCAGACCACTAAGGGCTGGTATTCACTCTCCCACAGCCCATGTAGCCTCTTGGGTCGAAATACCCCTCCCGATGGTCTCCCGGTACACTACCGACACTCTCGGTACACTATTGATGAGCCCGAAACTTTTCCGGTGACCAAAATAGGACTTCCTATATATCAATATTTACCTCCGGACCATTCCGGAGCTCCTCGTAACGTCTGGGATCTCATCTGGGACTCCGAACAACCTTCGGTCACCACCATGCATAACTCTATACTACCGAAACGTCACCAAACCTTAAGTGTGCAGACCCTGCGGGTTCGAGAACTATGTAGACATGCCCGAGACACCTTTACGATCAATAACCAATAGTGGGACCTGGATGCCCATATTGTTTCCTACATATTCTACGAAGATCTTTATTGGTCAAACCTTTATGTCAAGGATTCAGTTAATCCCGTATGGTGTTCCCTTTGTTCTTTGGTTTGTTACTTGCCCGAGATTCGATCGTCGGTATCTCCATACCTAGTTCAACCTCGTTACCGGCAAGTATCTTTTACTCGTTCCGTAATACAAGATCCCGTGACTAACACTTGGTCACATTGCCTGCAAGGTTTGTTGTGATGTTGTATTACCGAGTGGGCCCTGAGATACCTCTCCGTCACAAGAAGTAACAAATCCCAGTCTTGATCCATGCCAACCCAACGGACACCCTCGGAGATACTTGTAGAGTACCTTTATAGTCACCCAGTTATGTTGTGATGTTTTATGCACATAAGGCACTCCTCCGGTGTCAGTGAGTTGCATGATCTCATGGTCATAGGAACAGATACTTGACCTGCAGAAAACAGTAGCAATAAACTGACATGATCATATGCTACGTTTATAGTTTGGGTCTTGTCCATCACACCATTCTCCTAATGATGTGATCCCATTATCAAATGAAATCTCATGTCCATGGCTAGGAAACCTTAACCATCTTTGATCAACGAGCTAGTCTATTAGAGGCATACTAGGGACATGGTTTTGTCTATGTATCCACACATGCATCTAAGTCTCCGATCAATAAAATTATTGCATGGATAATAAATGATTATCATGAACAGGGAAATATGATAATAAATAATTTATTATTGCCTCTAGGGCATATTTCCAACAACTGCCCGGTACCAAACTTGGTGATTACTTGGGGGATGATGTACTTTTTGAAACGGCTGAGGTAACCAAAGAAGAACATGAATACATGCACGGGAAGCTTCTTGTCAAACCTGATGATCCTCCTCTAACACCGTGCATGTACAAATTGCATGAGTGGTACATGAAAACCTGTAGGGAGTCTAGGAGAGACACTATGGTAGTGAAACCACAGGACGAATTCATTGGACTTCCCGTGATGCCTATTGAATTTGTGGAGTTATTTCAGATATACAATCAACAGGCCCTCGACAAACAACTCATGACTGCCTACTGTCTGTAAGTATTACTTCTATAATTAAGTCTCTAGCTCAGCTCCTTCATTGCATGTATATATATATATATATATATATATAAAATTATCATCACTATATTAAGCAGATTGAAGATCGTCGAATGGAAAAAAGAAGGAATCTTCGTCGTTGGTTTCATTAGCCCAGATGCCGTAAATGAATGGTCGATACGAAATGAACCCGCAGCGACCGAGGAGAACTTGCTAAAGTCGTTCCTTGCACATCAATACAAAAGTGAAATACTCTTTCCTTACAACTTCAAGTGAGTGTTGTTGTCTTCTCTGTATACTTGGTTTCGTTTACTCGAGGTTAAGTAATGTAATTGATGAGTTATATATGTGTGTGCAGTTACCACTTTATTCTGCTATCCATTAGGCTTGACGGGGCATTAGTAACTATATTAGACTCGAGACGTAAAGATCCCGAAAATTATGCGGACATGACTGCAATGCTCAAGAAGTAAGTTCAATCAATACCGGGACCATATCGGCATGCAACTTTCGTTAATTTCTCGATATCAAGTAATCATTTTCTTTGCCTGGTAGGGTTTGGAAGAATTTCACCCGAAAGGTTCCCGGTCTAAAGAAAGAGTTGCGATTTATGCACCCCAAAGTAAGTAGTACTAGCTAGTTCTGAGCATCTCTAATTGATTCAAAATTTCATCAATATATCATTACCATGCTTGCTTACCAGTTTGATTGAACTCTATTCTCATAAAGTGCTTATACCAGAAAGAAGGGACTGTTTTATGTGGATACTACGTATGCGAGATCATTCGCCACTTGACCTCTGAGCCAGGGGCTTCTCTAACAAACAATTTGAAGTACGTAAATCATATTCACAATTTTATTTTATATATTACCATCAATTGTGTTGAGTTTTATTCATATATATGCATGTATTGACCCCCTTCTTTAAATTAGATCTGGAAGATGCGGGATGAACTCCTACCACATGATCGCATACGAGCAATTCAAGAGGAATTGGTAGGATTGTTTCTTGACCACGTCATACCTGAAGGTGGAGAATACTATAATAATTTATGATTGGATCTTAGGGATTGTAAGAGATCTTATATTGTATATATGTAGCTAGTAGCGTCGGATAGATATATGAAAACTTGTTGTTCCACCAATCTCTCGGAGAAAGAGAGGTCGGTCACTTCTGTGTGTGTGTATGTTCATGAAGATCTTGGGTACTTAATGGTTCGTTCATTTGCTTACTAGCTAGCATGTCGAGTTCTCTCTATCGTAGCTAGCTAGCGTCAACCAACAATGGAGAAAGAAATGACACTTCTCTCTATTAATTAGCTAGCTAACACAATATGCCACCCCTAAATTAACCCTCCAAAACCCCCTAACACCCCCCCCTTCAAAAAAAACCCAACAATTGCCAGATGCTGACGCATGGATGCCTTCTGGTCCCGGTTGGTGTTACCAACCGGGACTAAAGGTCCTCCTGTCTGGGCTCCACGCAGTGGCCACGTGGAGCACCTTCTGTCCCGGTTTGTAAGCGAACCGGGGCTAAAGGTTTAGGGCTTTAGTCCCGACCCTTTAGTCCCGGTTCCAGAACCGGGACTAATGGGCCTTTGGAACCGGGACAAATGTGTCGTTTTCTACTAGTGACCCAATATCCATAAGCTCCATGGACTCCGCATGGCTGACTAACGACCACGTACGGATCCAAGACGTTGCTCCGAAGATAACCTGAAAAAAGTTATTGAAATTCTTGCCATTAAAAATTATATCATTCCTGGTATTCCATATAGCCCAAAATAGACCACATATCCCAATCCGGATAAGATTCGCTATATATAGCAACGTCTACTCCATTGAGCCACGTTCCAAATAACGAACTAATACATGTTGGTGGATTAATATTAAAGGCTATATGAACAGTTCGCCATAATAGTTTGGTTTTTTTAGATCTGTGCCCCTGGTTCCTTAGCTCTACTCATTCATCCCCGCGCTCTTAACTTTTGCTCAATTTTCCCCACTCCCTTGCCAGAAACCCTCAGAACTGGTCACAACGGACGTTGTCGTCGGGTCACAGGATTGACCGTTAACTTGATGAGTGGGGCCACGCTGGACTGTGTCATCCGTTGGACCTGATTTTTTTTAGACAAGTCCGTTGGACCTGACGAGTGGGGTCACGTCGGACGGTGCCGCTGTTCGCCCGTTGGGCCATGGTTAGACTGTTGGGCCCTATGCGCGCCGCAATGATAGAAGCCTGTTATGCATGGACGACATGTCCAGCTAGCCTACTATGCATGCACGTAGCTAGCCTACCTACATGCACCGCTGCCCGCTGCCACGATGCGCTGACCGGCCTCTTTCTGCACGCGAGCCGCCATGGACGCTGATCGGCCTCTTTTTCACGTGACCCGCCACGCACACAGGGACGGTCTCTGCCGTTGGTTCGTCTCATCTTCCACGCGTGTCTCCTCGATGTAGAGCATTGTTTCACACTTTTTGATCCACTCACATCTATTCAACGTGTCAATTAAAACCTATTTGCAATTAAAGTGGCATATCGATCGACGCGACTCGTTTGAACGTAGCAAATCCAAAGCACGGCCAGTGAGACTCCCCTTCCCTTCCCCTTTCCCTATTAAAACCACTCATCCCTCCACCTATTCTCCACACATCCATTTTTCGCCGCCCCCTTCTCTTCTTCACCCAAACCCAGAGCACTCTCAAAGCGAGGAAGGGATGCAGTACAATGACCCCACCTTCAAGCTCCCACCGACCATGCCGGAGAGTCGGTATCCGACCGGCGTCGTTGTGGAGATGACGCTCCACGTGTGGGCGTTCTCATGCAGGAGGGGTGCAAGGGAGTTTGCCGAGTCGTTCCTCGGTGCGGGCTTTGCCCACCTCCCGGTGGGCTCACCGGTGATGTTCCGACTGGAGGAAGTGCGTCCAAACTCATACACTCGGCCGATAGGGCTCATCGTCAACTTCACCAACAGATTTGATGCGTACTACCTCCTCGGCAAGGTGTTTTGGTGTGGATTCGAATTCATCGAATTCACAATATACAACATCTTCACAAACTTTGACTGCATCTTCCCCACCCGCGACGATATGGACAGCCTCCCCAACTACCTCGGCAAGGACGACATGGAGGAGGAGCACTGAAGAGAAGGCGCGGTGAAGATGGTGGTGAAGACCCGGCCGGTCTCGTGAAGCTTGTCTTGCCTGTTAGAGCTTTTTATATATTTTTATGTTATGTGTCGTTGGTTGTACCGAGAACTCTTTTATGCTCCCTATGTTTTAGGGTTTATGTTTTATGTAAGAACTATGCTATATATGCTTGCTACTTTCTATTTATGGATGTATGCTTGCTACTTGAGATATTAGTAGATGGATATGGTGCCATAGCCGAGCTCTAGACATGCTCTCTAGATGGATATGATGCCGTATCCGAGCCCTAGACATGCTCTCTAGATGGATACGGTGCTGTAACCGAGCCCTAGACATGCTCTCTAGATGGATATGGTGGCTAATGGTGCCATCGTACTTTATTTTAGACATGGTTTCTGATGGATATCATGATCTACATAATTAAATCTGACATGCTCTTAACAATAAATTTGCCATGTTCTACAAAACAAATTGTGTATAAACAAAAACAAAAACAAAAAGTCGTGTATACAATATTTTTCTTGCAACAAAAACATGTTTATAATACCCGCATGTCAAAAAATCAAAGTGTTGTGCCATAGGCTATATACAGAAGGAAATTGGCACGATATGTACAAATAAATTTGACATGGGCAAGTTTAATAAAGAATTTGTCATGGTATCTACATTAACAATGACATGGAAAAAGTTATTCTTAAGTTCGCCATGACAATTATCTATACAAAAATGCCATGAGACAAAAGTTGTACTGCTAACAATAAATCGATTTACCATCATGCACTATTTTTGTTCGTCATGACAATAAATGGATTTACCATGGCAATAATCAAGCAAAAAAACAGGGGTCAATAAACAGAGCCAGCGCGTGCACTATTTTGTAGGCCTCTTTTATCTTTGTGGGCCTTCGACACTCAACGCAATGCAACGACAAATTTGAAACTAAGCTATGGTTGGGCCGTTGCATTGCGTTGAGTGTCGAAGGCCCACAAAGATAAAAGAGGCCTACAAAATAGTGCACGCGCTGGCTCTGTTTATTGACCCCTGTTTTTTTGCTTGATTATTGCCATGGTAAATCCATTTATTGTCATGACGAACAAAAATAGTGCATGATGGTAAATCATTTATTGTTATCAGTACAACTTTTGTCTCATGGCATTTTTGTACAGATAATTGCCATGGCGAACTTAAGAATAACTTTTTCCATGTCATTGTTAATGTAGATACCATGACAAATTCTTTATTAAACTTGCCCATGTCAAATTTATTTGTACATATCGTGCCAATTTCCTTCTGTATATAGCCTATGGCACAACACTTTGATTTTTTGACATGCGGGTATTATAAACATGTTTTTGTTGCAAGAAAAATATTGTATACACGATTTTTTGTTTTTGTTTTTGTTTATACACAATTTGTTTTGTAGAACATGGCAAATTTATTGTTAAGAGCATGTCAGATTTAATTATGTAGATCATGATATCCATCAGAAACCATGTCCATCTAGAGAGCACGTCTAGGGCTCGGTTACGGCACCGTATCCATCTAGAGAGCATGTCTAGGGCTCGGATACGGCATCATATCCATCTAGAGAGCATGTCTAGAGCTCGGCTATGGCACCCCACGGCGCAAGGACGATCTTCAAGCCGCCGAGGACCGCCACCGTTCGTCGGCGGGCCTCCCCGGCTTCGGGGACTATTGACAGGGGGATGACCCCGGGGTAGCCTCAAGCGCCCCTTGCTCCGGCCTTCTAACGCAGTCAAAGGGCGGGCCGCCTCCCCCTGCGGTCCGGCTATGCCCTGCCGGTAGCGGCCCTCCGGCCAAAGCCCGCCGGCTATGCCCCGCCGGTTATGACGTGTCGGCCAGCTAGGGGCGTTGCCACCTGCCCCCCCCCCCCTAGCCAGCTGCGCATTGGATACCATCAGCAGGGCATGCATGGCGACGGTGGTCCCCATCCCATCAGGGGTCAGCGCCGGAGTGGCCACAGTGAAGGTGTTAGGGCCTCTGACCCTGGCGGACGGTGATCGGGCTTCCAACAGTGCCGGCACGCCCCAACCACTCCATTACCTGCCCCAGCATGGCTACAGGGCGGACGGCCACACCGCTGACCTCGGCCGGTCGCCGCAAGACGACGCCACAAGGGGCGGCCCGTGCCGTGACGTGATCGGCGTCGGGACCCGCCGCGCGGGCCCCGCCGGCTCCAGACGGGACCCTTCAGCCGGCAGGGCCTACCGGCGACAGGACCCCACAGCCGGCAGTCCTCATAGCCAGCCAGAGAGGCTGCCGGCTGGGGCCCCCCCATGACCTTCTATTTGTATTGTAATCCGGGGGGTTGGCCTATAAACCCCCCCGGGCCACCCCCATGCAAGAGGTCGGCTGATCTCCCAGTTCTCTTCACGTCCACTCCACACACACCCGTAGAGAGGCAGAAGAGCGGGCTAGCTCCTTCTTCCTCCACGATCCATACAGCTCAAGGAGCACTATTGTAATCTGACCATTGTCTCAACTAGACCAAGCAGGACTAGGGGTGTTACCTCCCATGGAGGGCCCCGAACCTGGGTACATCGTGTGTCCACCACCGCTTGTGCCTAACCCCGCTCCCAGAGCCCGCCGGCGTCCTTCGGTCCCTCTTGATAAGCCTACCCATGGCATCTGCCGTCACGAAACCACGACAAGTGATGTTGGACCAATTGTTGGTGTTTCCCTCACCCAATCCAAGATTGCATTTGCCACCCACCTAGTCTTTGCAAGCTTTGATTTGTCCTCCCCCCCTCCAGGTGGCCAAGTGTACCCGTGTGGGTTTTTTTATCTGAAACAAAATGAAAAATGATGTCAAATACAATTAAGAATGGATAAATAATCTGAAAAAAAGATTCAGTTGTAATACCTGAACCAATTTGCTCTTTAGCATAGTGGATGCATGAAACGTCCACCCACACCTATCGTAAAGGCAATGAACAGTGAATCTTCCTGGCTCACTCCTATCAACCTCATAGGAGTTTTCAGTGAGAATGCAATATGTAGTCACTGCATTACGGCAGTCCACCATCGATTCGAATACGGTTCCTGGAGTAAGCTGAGGATTCTCCCTGTTCCACTCAATTGTTCGCATGTCCTCACCATCATATTCTTGTAAAACTAAGGAGTCGATGTTCTCCTCCCTCTCTTCATCATCAGTGTCATCAAATCTAGCACGGTTGCTAGGCTCCTCTGGATATTCATCTTCCATTGCCCATTGACTGACTCTATCTACAAGTTCAGGGAATAGAGTCTCATCCTCATCATCATGTCAAGGCACTTCCTCGTCGGGCTTTGCATCTACTTCTACATCAGGTGTAGAAGGGAGAGGAGAACTGGCAGAATTAGGGGCAGCTGACATGTTGTGGCTTTCAGAACCACTAGGTTTACTTGGTCTCGACCTACAAGGAGTGCGAGGACGCTCACTATTAGCAGATACAGATGATGTTTGAACACCCTTCCCTTTGCGTGCCTGAAGCACATAGATATGGATTTTTACTGAAATGGCTGTCAGCATTCAAACTAAAAAGCAATCTCAGATGCTCATCACAAGTTAATGGGACAAATCTCTGCTCGGTACTGTCGAAATATCTCGGTTCAACAACATCGGCAGGGCTCCACGGATACTCACAACAGAGTGCCTCACGGAAATCTTTGAAAAAAATGCTGGTTTCTACCACTTTCGGATAGAAAAATCCAGAAATCAGATACGGTTTAGTTCCACGCAGCTTGCTAGTTTCCATTCTAACCGCCAGCCGAAAAGCAAGTGCAGGATCAACCCTATTCAATGAAATAAAGGATGTATTTAGGCCATAAATTTTCAGAAAAATTACACTGATTCATGCCAGTGATGGTCAAATACAGCCTAATTTACGGATGGCCTAATCAATTTGAGAGGAAAACGATGCTTACCAAGGTGGAATCCATGAACTATCCGCATTTGATTCGACCCAATCCTCTCCATGGTCGATGGGCCAGACGGGGTGCTCCCCCGACATTGCTTCCTAATCCTAGATGGGGAGAGAGGGTAGATGCAGCGGAGGCAGCATGACGGCGGCAGAGGCGGCACGACGGCGGCGGAGGGGGCGGCAAGGAAGCAACTCGATCTGATTCAGGTTACAGTGAGGGGTGTCAGTTTTGCATCCCCACTCGTTAGCATGTAACGGTCAAAATATGGACTCGGACCTACGCGGCCCCACTCATTAGAGTTAACGGTCAAAGTCATTGACTCGACGACAACCTCCGTTGTAACCTGTTCTGAGGGTTTCGGACAAGGGAGTGGGGAAAAGTGAGCAAAAGTTAAGATCGTGGGGATGAATGAGTACAACTAACGAACTAGAGGCACAGAAATAAAAATCCCTAATAGTTTTGCAAGAGAACAATCTATAAAGAGGTGTCTTATTATTTCATTTTGATCACAATAGCAACAATTAGGCCTGCCTATCCATCTTTGTTTTGTCAAGTTATCTTTCATTAATACCACACCCTTTGTATGAACCACATGAAAATTTTGATTCTAAGCGGCACTTTGATTCTCCAAATATGCAATGAACTTGAGAGGGGTCCAATGTTTATCAGATCTATGTACATAGACTTTACAGAGAATATACCATTCGCAGCTAAAGTCCAACGAAAATCTATCCGGCTGGTTAGAAAGCTGAACATGCACGAGCGAACAGGCATCTACACAAGCAGGGATTAACTACATAATTAATACATGTTAATTAATTCTAACACTCTCCCTAATCAATGCTTGTCCACGTAGTGACATCATCTTGAAAGGTGGATCCTCGAAAAAAACCTTTGGAAAAATATGAGGAGATATGTGTTTGATACATATGTTGCTAAAACTCCATCAAACCCGATGAGAAAAATAAAGAGAAAATTATGCAACATATTGTTAGAAATATTAGCACATCTCATGAGCCTGGTCCAGAACACGATGGTTATCAACCATCATGTAATCATGGAACTGCTCCATAGCATACAGTTCGCTTCCAGCATTGGTTGCGTCGAACTTAGCTTCGAGCGCATCCCATAAGTTTTTGGCAAGCGCATATGGAGATATATATGCGTAGACCAACTTGTCTCCGATCATAGTAAGAACGGCTCCCCAAACACAGTGGTGGCCTTCCTGAACACCTTCTCTTATTCAGGAGCAAACGTTCCCGTGGGATCCATAGCACCGACCTAGAACACGTTCATAGCTGTGAGACACAAGGTGGTCCTCGTATGCCAACGCTTAAAATGTGTTCCGGTAAACTTTTCCAGATTCAGTGTAGCAGAGAAGCCATGAATCGAAAAGTGCCGAAAATAAGGTTTCTGAATTGTTGGAAATATTAGACTTTTTCGATTAGGCTAATCCGAGAGTAAACAACAAGCATAGCAAATACGGCATGCATTTCATACCGATAACTAAGCATACTAGCATGTACAATATATAGAAACTGAATATCTATGAACATGACATATACGACTAGCACAAGAACGAGTAAATGAGGGATGAACAAATCATACCCTCCGGTTGGCCAAGCCAATGCGGCGGCGGCGGCAGCCTCGGCGTCTTTCGTGGCCTTCTTCTTGGCGGCACGGGCGACGGCGGCGTTGTCAACCATGGTGTCGATGCAAGGGAAGTAGTTGAAGTAGTGGAGGACGAAGACGGGGACGGATCGGGAGCAGTCGCGTTGAGATGCTCCCCGGAAACCTTATTGTCGTTCTCCCGGGCAGGATCTCGAACGACAGGGTTCCGGAGGCACCTGCTCTCTCGACCAACCGTGCACGCCATCGTCGGGATGGGGTCGTCAGAGGCAGCACACTGAGAGGAACAATAGATGACAGCTAGGGTTGTACAGAGAGGAAGGGGTGAACGGGTTAGGTGACACGCCACAGTCGGTGCCTCCTTATATAGATCATCGGGTAGATGGGCCTGGGCCAGGCCCACGACCGAGTCCGCGGACAGCCCCACGGTCCAACGTCTCAGACAGTGGCACTTTCGTGTAGCGACTCGATTTATGACAAACAAAAATAAGGCTCGGCTCGGCTCATTCCTGCAACTCGCGACGCGCGCGCGCATCGTGACGAGGCGAGGCGAGGTGAGGCGGGCGGCAGAGGAGGAGGGCGCGTGTACAACTCCTATTTCCAAGCTCCCAATGACAAGTGTGCGAGCAACACTTATAAAGGAGTCTCACTCTTACTACTGTAGCAGTATGGTACTAAACTTCCCATCACTTGATGTACACTCACATGGGCCATAGAGATTAACCAGGGGTTATTGTATTATATGGGCCTAAGCCCATCTATAAGCCAACACATATAATGGTTATTGTCTCTTTTAACTCAATATTTGAGAAAATCCATAGAGTTTAGAGAAAAATAAATATGTCGTATATACTTTACTAAAAAACAGTGTGTGAAAAACAGAAAGTATGGCATATGATCTTGTGTTGATATTACCTTATGAAAAACCTTTATGAGAACCTATAAAGTAAACTCATGAAGGGAAAAAGAGTATAATATAATGTTTTTACAAGGAACAATTCAGGAAGATGCTCCCCCTGATTCTTGCATATTTCCAAGACGCCATATACCAATTCCATGAACACATTTCTGGAACATAGAAGTTGGTAGAGACCTGATGAACAAATCATTCGCATGATTTGACTTGAAATATATGCAATATAGTGATATTGCTTATTATGTAACATGTTTGCATCCGGACAACGCAAGAAACATTATCGTTGAGATAATGGTCGGTGGATATAGCCATGAGGTCTATACCTAGCAACTTTTTAACCTTGCTAGGTGTCGCATCACAATTAATCTAACTTTATATAGAAGTAGATGAGCAAAGAAAATACTACGCTTTGTACTACTCACATCGTTATAGGGGTAGGGTGTGCATGCATTCGTTCATAACAGTGAGTGTAACTGAGCATCTGTGTTGTATTATGCTGGCATGGTGCTCGCATTTTCCTTGATTTATTTTTGACTATCCAGATAGCTTTATAGGGGTAGGTTGTGTGTGGGTGTTCATATGAGTGAGTATATGTGAACACCTGCGTTGCACTGTGTTCGCACTAATGCTCATACTCTCCTAGGTTTATTTCAATTTCTCTGGTGATATTCGGTCAATGCGAGGAGTCATTTCCGTTGACTACGAAGGCGTCTACTGTGACTTCGTCGATCTCAAGATGTGGTAACGACTCAGTATATCTAAGGTTCTCATAAGAATAAGGTGTAGGATGAGTGTATGCGAATGTATATGAGCATATGCGTTGTACTGTGTTAAAAAATGCTAGCAAATACAAAAGTAAAAATCTATAAACGGAAAAGGAGGTAGTATCTAATAAGAATAAATGGTGGATCACTTCAATGTACCATGAGCGAGCTAGCATACGGTAAATACGATATGGAGTGTGTGAGTATGATAAGATGTTGTAGCGATTTTAATGAATACGTATACCTAAGAAGTTCACCCCCCACTACTCTATTTATCTAAACATACAAGCTATCCCATCCATTCTCGTGTGGCCACGTAAGCATTACTTACAAGAGAAAAAAAATACTTTAACACCACATCCGATTCCACTCACGCAAACAAATCCACCATTCACATCGGCTATAACGACTGCCTCCCGCACGCTGGAGGATTCGCTACCTTCCCCTCAACGCACGGTCATAGGAATCCTGGCTAATTGACTCCCTCCCCATTAATTTCTATTGCTAGATCTTCTCCACTAAGAATAAAGGCAGCCCTTTTATTTTATTTTTCTACGAATTGTGTGATTTCTCTTTTCCTGTTCGTCTTTTGTAACCGAAAAGCCATGCATCCATCGATCATATATAATAAATAGGTATCGCATCTAGCCACTGGATAACACACGACCGTGGAGTCCCATCTCCCTCCACTAGGACCACTACGTAATCAAGCATCCTTCCGATGTTTGGTGTCTACCATGATCTATGTCCATTCCCCCATGGTGACCTCGTACGTTCCTCCATGGACATCTCACAAAGCTACCACGTACCATACGAGGAGGAACACATCCAAGACATAGACTCCCCGATCTCTAGAGCCCCGGAGCCAGACAGGTGACGACGTGCCGTCGCTGAAGATCCCCAACCGCAACCATGCTATTTTACTGGACGGCGTTCCAGCGTCAACTCGCCTCCACCTACGACATGCCGGCACCAAGCCAGACGCACCCATAAGATGAAGAACCAGGCATGTACTACATGCACCTCAGGTCTGGCAGCTTTGTCCTCTGGTTTCTCTGACAGTCTAGCTTTTGATTCCCGAAGTTGGAACATCAAGCAACCGTGCGGACAGGTGCTGATCATGTGCACTAGGGAGGCCGCCGCGAGGCGACGCGGTTGAAGATTCCATCGGTGCATCCAAACATCCTGTGAGCAACGGCGTGAAAGCGGACGCAGTTGTTGCTTTAGTCGACAACGGAGGATGGGCGTCATGGACGCCGTTAGTTCTCCAACTAGCCCTTAATCTATCGGATCTACTGAATCATCATTTGGTCACTCTCCCAGTACCGCGAGCGCTCCCTGTTGTCGGCCCACTGCGCACACTACCAGCAGATTGCCCTTGCTAATTGCTGTCATGACTATATCTCGGGGACGTTTGCTTGATGTCGCCCGTAGTTGGTGCGCTACTGGTCTGATTTCCGTCACCACTTTGGTTAGGCATCCTCTCCCGAATCAGCATATATCTTGCTAAGTTACTCATTTTAGACGTGAACTCCTCCTTTTCTGAAGAAGAAAAGTTAGATGTTAACCAAAGTTTTAAATAGCGCGCTAAGTCTCTTAGCGTTCGACCTCTGCTAAACGCTATAGCATGCTATAGCGAAGTTATAGCGCGTTATTTAAAATGTTTATTCATTTGTTTGGACCAAAGTCTCTTAGCACAAGACATTTTCTAAATGCTATAGCGAAGCTATAGCGGGCTATTTAAAACGGTGATGTGAACTCACCCGTACGTTCTATTCAATATGTTTCTTATGTGATAACTTAACTCACAAGGGCAGAAGTAGTTTTAACAATGTGCTACTTATATGAGATGTGAACTTGCAATTTCAAAGAGCTGGGAACTGAAGAATTCAGTGAGCATGAACAGAATATTCAGGCAGAGCAAAGGATTCTTATCTTTTATGATTTTCTTTGATGACTTGCTAATTAAGATACCTCTCATTGCTAAAATCGATTATGTAGTGAGGAAGCAAAATGGTCTCACATGGTTGTTCTTACGATGTTAATTATTTCTATGTTTCTGGACTTTATATTACTCTGAAACTTGCCTTCGTTGAGACACTCATGCATTGCAGTGAGGTTTGAATGGCTGTTTTATTTAGAGCATTCTCTTATTTATTTTCCAGTGCAAGAAGCAATACGAAGAAGCTACAGATGGCACAAACTTAGTCTCAGGACTTTCTGTCATCATATATTGACCATGATCATGCATGTCTCTTAATGTATGATAAATTCTTTGATTTAAAAAGAGAGGGGCTACGAAGTGTACTTGGCATTTTCAAATATTCCGGCAGAAGTATAAAGACAAGCCCATCATAGCAAATCTGTTCTTAATAAATTTACATTTTCATCGACTAGCCATGTTCAATAAACCATGGAAAAAATCGTCTTGCAGTGCCACTATTTGCACTTACATCCATCTTACATTTCCGACAGTGAATATTGATCTGTCATGTCTTGTGCAAATTTATGGGAGCACGCCCGCATAATCACTCCGACAATGTGTTCTTCTTTGTTGTATGTATAATGTGGGGTACTGTCTATCTTTAAATCATACTTAAAATAGCATGTTGCAATATATATATATACACACACTATGCAAAAAATATTTATTCAGTTTATGTATTATATCATGTGCATATATGTGACTAAAAGTTCCCGCAGCAACGCGCGGGGTGTCATATAGTTGTTCTTTATATTCCCATACATATTAACGTGATGAGATCATGCTTGGAGCATATCAATGCATGCCATTTACGTATGAGCCATCAATATTCAGACACATATCCATGCTGGAAATTCTCACGAGTTATTATTGAAAAATCTAAAAAAAATTGGGAGGAATGGTAGGTGGAAAAGATTTATATTTATATTAAAGTATATGATTGTACATAACAAGATACATACCTCAATGTCATCGTTTGTTCATTGTTACAACCAAAATTCTTGCCAACACCCTAATATTGAATGTAATACTTATATCGAAGTATAATAATTTTCCTTCAGATGTCATTTTTTGCCTCAGTACTTTTCTAAAATATGAGATGTATAAACCATAATATATGATGAAAAAAGGCACCAAATGTAAACATATGTAGTATCATCCACATAGGCCTCAACTGTCCCGGTTCGTGAGGCCAGGGGGTCGGTCGGGCCACGTGGGGCATTGGTCCCGGGTCGTAGGACCCCTTTGGTCCCGGTTCCAGACACCAACCGGGACCAATTGGCCTCACTCCTGGCCCACAACCATTGGTCCCGGTTTGTAGCTAGAACCGGGACCAAATGTTGTCCTTTAGTCCCGGTTCCATCCACGAACCGGGACCAATGAGATGCCTATATATACCCCCTCCCTCCCCTCCCCCCCCCCCCCCCCCGCTCGCGACCAGACCAGTGCACTGCTATGTTTTTTTGGCCGGCGAGGTGAGAGCTTTGTGGTGCTCTAGCTCATCTCCAATGCACATGAGGTGTTTGATGAAATGCCCAAGCCACACTTAAGCTTTCTCCTCTCGAAGCTCCTTGTCCAAGCTCCTTTTCCTCAAGATTAGCCTAGGTTTGGCGGTCTTTCCTGTCACGTCCCCGTCCTCACCGCCGTCGATCACCCGCGCCCATCTCGGTGTCGGCACCACCGTGGTTAGCCTCTTCTTCTTATCTTCTTTCTAAAAGGAAAAAAGTTTTTACTTGTATGATTTAGATAGATACTTGTGTAATTTTCTTACTTTTCTTATTGTTTGTTATTATATAGTGCGATGGTTTTTGTATCCGCCTTCGTCGGTCGTCGTCCTATCTATGATTCGGATGTGGTATATATTATCTTTTATAACTATTTGTTTTATTTAGTGTTTATGACAATTATGTTGACTAACGTGACATAGATTTTTTAATCTAGGAGGAGGTAGTTGAACCGGAAATTCCAACTCACATAGCAACTCTTGTCGAGAAGTTAAATTTGGTTGGAAAAAAAACAATGACTTGAAAGAAAAATTACAAAGAGTTGAAGAGGAGAAGATGAAGTTGGAGTTGCATGTTGCTGATGTCGTCGACGATCACAAGACCAAGATGAATGCAATGCGCTTGAAGATTAGAAGGATTAAAAATATGTCATTCATAGTGAGGCTTGGTATCATTATGCCGTTGGATCAATTGGTACCTTACTAGCGGTTATGATCGCATTTGTTGTTGCATTTAATGTTTTTACATAGTTTCGATGTATGTTTTAATTAGATGCTCTAAAGAGCTATATGTTGTTAAATAATGAGAACTATGTATGAACTTTATGTATTTATTTTGGTCACTATTGTACTTTGGCTTTAATGTGATGATGAATTTCTATTAATTTGTCACTTCTCTATTCATGATCTGTTGTAATGGTTTTTAATACAATTTAGTATATAACATGCTATGTGGGTAAAATGATGCAATCATGCCAACTTTCAACCTTTTCAGAGTTCATTTGAAGTGCTTTTCAATTTCAAGGTTATTTAGCTCAAAAAAATAAGTAAGTGCATGAAAATACCAAATATAATCAGAAAGGGTTGAAAATTGATGATGTGGCTTTAAATGGTGCATTTTGAACACAGAAAAAGTATGGAGTTCAAATAAGTTCAAAAAAATGAAATCCCTTTGTAACAGATGAGTTATCGTTCGAAACAATGATACTTCAACAGAGATTTTTCATTTTGTACACGAAGTGCATCCAGTTTTTGCCGTAACCCTCTCAACTTTGTAGCACATGCTATGTGGGTGAAATGATGCACCACGCCAACTTTCAACCTTTTCAGAGTTCTTTTAAAGTGCTTTTCAATTTCAGGGTTATTTAGCTCAAAAAAATCAGTAAGTGCATGAAAAATACCAAATGTAGTCACAAAGGATTGAAAATTGATGATGTGCCTTTGAATGGTGCATTTTGAATACACAAAAAGTATGGAGTTCAAATAAGTTCAAAAAAATGAAATCCCTTTGTAATAGATGAGTTTTCGTTCGAAGTCGTGATACTTCGAAAGAGGTTGTCCGTTTTGTACACGAAGTGCATCCAGTTTTTGTTGTAACCCTCTCAACTTTTTATCACATTCTATGTGGGTGCAATGATGATATCATGCCAACTTTCAACAATTTCAGAGTTTATTTGAAGTGTTTTTCAATTTCAGGGGTATTTAGCTCAAAAAAATCAGTAAGTGCATGAAAAATACCAAATGTAGTCAGAAAGGGTTGAAAATTGATGATGTGGCTTTGTATGGTGCATTTTGAAAACGTAAAAATTACGGAGTTCAAATAAGTTCAAAAAAAAGAAATCCCTTTGTAACAGATGGGTTTTTGTTCGAAACCATGATACTTTGAAAGATATTGTCCGTTTTGTACACGAAGTGCATCCAGTTTTTGTCGTAACCCTCTCAACTTTTTAGCACATGCTATGTGGGTAAAATAATGATATCATGCCAACTTTCAACCTTTTCATAGTTCATTTGAAGTGCTTTTCAATTTCAGGGTTATTTAGCTCAAAAAATCAGTAAGTGCATGAAAAATACCTAATGTAGTCAGAAAGGGTTGAAAATTGATAATGTGGATTTGAATGGTGCATTTGAACACACAAAAAGTATGGAGTTCAAATAAGTTCAAAAAATGAAATCCCTTTGTAACAGATGAGTTTTCGTTTGAATCCGTGATACTTCGAAAGATATTGTCCGTTTTGTACACGAAGTGCATCCAGTTTTTGTCGTAACCCTCTCAACTTTTTAGCACATGCTATGTGGGTGAAATGATGATACCATGCCAACTTCAACCTTTTCAGAGTTCATTCGAAGTGCTTTTCAATTTCAGGCTTATTTAGCTCAAAAAATTAGTAAGTGCATGAAAAATACCAAATGTAGTCAGAAAGGGTTGAAAATTGATGATGTGGCTTTGGATGGTGCATTTTGAACACACAAAAAGTATGGAGTTCAAATAAGTTCAAAAAATGAAATTCCTTTGTAACAGATGAGTTTTCGTTCGAAACCGTGATACTTCGAAGGAGATTGTCCGTTTTGTACACGAAGTGCATCCAGTTTTCCAGTAACCCTCTCAACTTCTTAGCACATGCTATGTGGGTGAAATGATGATACCATGCCAACTTTCAACCTTTTCAGAATTCATTTGAAGTGCTTTTCAATTTCAGGGTTATTTAGCTCAAAAAATCAGTAAGTGCATGAAAAATACCAATTATAGTCAGAAAGTGTTGAAAATTGATGATGTTGCTTTGAATGGCGCATTTTGAACACACAAAAAGTATGGAGTTCAAATAAATTCAACAAAATGAAATCTCTCCGTAACAGATGAGATTTCGTTCGAAACCGTGAAACTTCGAGAGAGATTGTCCGTTTTGTACACGAAGTGCATCCACTTTTTGTCGTAACCCTCTCAACTTTTTAGAACATGCTATGTGGGTGAAATGATGATACCATGCCAACTTTCAACCCTTTCAGAGTTTATTTGAAGTGCTTTTCAATTGCAGGGTTATTTAGCTCAAAAAAATCAGTAAGTGCATGAAAAATACCTAATATAGTTAGAAAGGGTTGAAAATAGATGATGTGGCTTTGAATGATGCATTTTGAACACACAAAAAGTATGGAGTTCAAATAAGTTCAAAAAATGAAATCCCTTTGTAACAGATGAGTTTTCATTCGAAACCGTGATACTTCGAAAGAGATTGTCCGTTTTGTACACGAAGTGCATCCAGTTTTTGTCATAACCCTCTCAACTTTTTAGCATGTGCTATGTGGGTGAAATGATGATACCATGACAACTTTCAACCTTTTCAGAGTTCATTTGAAGATCTTTTCAATTTCAGGTTTATTTAGCTCAAAAAAATCAATAAGGCATGAAAAATACCAAATGTAGTCAGAAAGGGTTGAAAATTGATTATGTGGCTTTAAATGGCGCATTTTGAACACACAAAATTTATGGAGTTCAAATAAGTTCAACAAAATGAAATCCCTTCGTAACAGATGAGATTTCGTTCCAAACGTGATACTTCGAAAGAGATTGTCCGTTTTGTACACAAAGTGCGTCCAGTTTTTGCTGTAACCCTCTCAACTTTTTAGAACATGCTATGTGGGTGAAATGATGATACCATGCCAACTTTCAACCCTTTCAGAGTTTATTTGAAGCGCTTTTCAATTGCAGGGTTATTTAGCTCAAAAAATCATTAAGTGCATGAAAAATACCTAATGTAGTTAGAAAAGGTTGAAAATTGATGATGTGGCTTTGAATGGTGCATTTTGAACACACAAAAAGTATGGAGTTCAAATAAGTTCAAAAAAATGAAATCACTTTGTAACGGATGAGTTTTCGTTCGAATCCATGATACTTCGAAAAGATATTGTCCGTTTTGTACACGAAGTGCATCCAGTTTTTGTCGTAAACCTCTCAACTTTTTATCACATGCTATGTGGGTGAAATGATGATACCATGCCAACTTTCAACCTTTTCAGAGTTCCTTTGAAGTGCTTTTCAATTTCAGGGTTATTTAGCTCAAAAAAAATCAGTAAGTGAATGAAAAATACCTAATGTAGTCAGAAAGGGTTGAAAATTGATGATGTGGCTTTCCTGTAGTTCACGTCGCCTCCGAGCTCGCTCTGACCATCCCTGTGAACTCCCGCGACTCTCATTTGCCATAACGCGTCAATGGATGAACTCCAATCCCTATATCTTCACCCTATTTGTCCCTCCAATGCTCGCTCTAGAGTCTAGGCCGCTGCTCTGCCCCAGTGAATACCATGCCGAACGGCATCCATACTGCTCACCGTGCCGCATGGACGGCACGAATGGCAACAAGACAAGCTCCCATGCGTCATTCTCTCTCCCTTCCCATCGCTTCGTTGCCTAAATCTCACTGTTTTGAACAAACACCGTAGCTCTTGGCAAGAGATATAAAAATTACGCGAATAAGATGGATATGTCATGAGGACCAGTGAGGTGAGTGAGAGTAGAGAGTGATCCCAGCCAAGATCATCATTTTCTTAGCATGACAAACTAGTTCGAACAAGTTTTAGGATCGAGACAGACCGAGATCAGGGAGTAGAGGGTGTCAATTTCAGGGATCTGGAGGTTGTGGTCTGATTCTAACGAGCCATACAAGTTGAAGGTTTAAATCAGAGTTCACCCACGAATCCTACAACAGTATTCCTAGCAGACCAGCATGGGGGACAGCCAGCTGACAGGCTCGAATCACGAAGCCTATTAGAACGGTCAGGATATCACTAGTAAAAAACAGGGCTTCGGTCCAGGCCTGAAAAGCCATTAATCATGGTTCACTCACGAACCGGGACCCATGGCGGCATCGGTCCCGGTTCGTGAGGCCAGGGCGTCGACGGGGCCTCATGGGCCATTGGTCCCGGTTCGTCTGACCCCTATGGTCCCGGTTCCAGCCACGAACCGGGACCAATGGGGCTCGCTCCTGGCCCATAACCATTGGTCCCGATTTGTGGCTGGAACCGGAACGAAATGTGGTCCTTTAGTCCCGGTTCCAGCCACAAACCGGGACCAAAGGTTGGCCTATATATACCCCCCCCCCGACCAGACCAGTGCACTGCTCTGTTTTTTTGGCCGGCCGTGTGAGAGCAAAAGTGAAAAGGAGAAGTTGAAGTTCGATCGCATGTTAGAGGATCACAAAAAAGGGTTGTACCCCAATTGCGAAGATGGCAACACAAAGCTTTGTACCCCAATTGCGAGGAGGCGGCGTCGACGCCGGTGACCACATGACGCCTGGAGGAGGGAGGGAGGCACAGTAGGGCCGGCCCGACGCTCGACCCCACCAAACAGAGGGGAGGCGCCCCACGAAGCCCCCCATCTACGCGCGGGAGGAATCCGCCACGCGGCCTTTGGTCGGCGACGCCCCCGATGACGGCGAGGGAGGAGGGGCAGATGCGAGGGGGCGGGGGGCGGCGCTAGGGTTCTTTCCCGGGGCGCCCGTAGGAGTGCCTCAGGTAGGGAGGACAAAGCCCATCGTGGGGTTGTCACCTAGCTCCCGTCTTTGTGCTTCCACCTACCACAATGACGTCTGCTCTGATGTTCCCCTTCCGTCGTCGCCATGCTGTTGCTCAACTTTTGAGATTGGCGTCGTGGTCCACACACTCGACCAGTGCCTCCGCCCCACTAGGTCGCCGCCCAGCTCGCCGAGTAACCGAAGAAGAAGGGGGAGGAAACCGAACCTCGTCGGCGGGCGAGTGACATGAGAAGCTTCCCGGTGGATGGCGGACACATCGTCTCCCTCGCCTTCTTTTTCAATGTCTCCAATAGTCGGTACACTCCCCCCCCCCCCTCCTCACCATTTACTTCTGTTACCCGGTAAGTAACTTTCTTTCCTCCGTGTTTGGTTAGGCCATCCCGGTGTACTTTCTGTAAACATCGTGTCAAAATAAAGCTTACCTGGATTGTGTAAAATAAAACCAAATAGAAAAAAAAAGGCTCAACCCATCCCTTTTGCCCACGAAAAACCTAGCTCCCGTCCGTGCGCTGCCACCTACCACGACGCCGTCTCCTCTGCTGTTCCCCTTCCGCCGCCGCCGCGGTACACACGGTCGACCCGTGCCTCCGCCCCGCTAGCTCGCCGCCCAACCGAAGAAGGCGGGGGGGGGGGGGGGGACCGAACCTCGTCGCCGGGCTAGCGGCATGAGGAGCTTCCCGGTGGCCGGTGGCCGCAGCGTCTCCCTCGCCCTCTTCTCCGATGTGTCCAACAGCCGGTACGTCTTCTTCACCCTTGCTGCTTCTGTAATCCCGAAAGTCGTACCGCCGGACAGAGCTCACCATTACTGATGATGCCGGACGAATGCAGGGAGCTCCTCGACCTGATGCAGTCAGGGAAGCTGGAGCCGGAGGCCGCTTTCCTCAACGCGTCGCTGGTACTGTGCCGCGCTCCACTTTTGTATGCCAAATCGCACCAATTTCTGCAATTGAGGATACCAATCAGTCAGGCCGATGCAATGTCAGGTGCCGGACGTGTTCCCGGTCCTCGCGGCGGCGCACAAGGCGCTGCTCTCCAAGTCGAGGGAGGCGCTCACCACCAGGACCCTGCACTCGGAGCTCGTCTACAACTGCTCTGGCTCCAAGCATGTGGGTTACTCTTGCTGTTACTTCTTTCTTCTCTTTTCAGCATTAGAATTATTTTTATTGCTCTGGATGTACTTGATATTGCATTACATGATGACGGCACTGTTCCAGCGCGGCGTTGTGACAGTTTGTTTGGTTCTGTGTTTCTTAGATAACGGAGTCCCTCAAGCGATGCGGCATCGCTGATGACACGCAGTATATCCTCGTTGCTCGGTTTGATGCTTCAGATGAAGAGGTATAGTGTTCAGGATGCACCCTGCTTGAATTGATTTTGAATCTCGCTGAACCTGTTAGTTTCTTGCTAATTGTCTGAGCTTGAGTACCACAAATCTGAAGTTTTGAACTTTCTTTCCCTGACGGTTGTAGTGTAAAAACTGAAATATCTTTCAAAACCTAGCTGAAACTTTCTTGCTTTGGACATCTTTTGGTAGCACTCTAATTATGGCCCTTGAATCAAGAGCTTCTTGCATGACTCAAGATTTCAGTAGATAACTTGAAGCGTTTTATGTGCGTCACAGTCTGGTTCGTATTACGAATTATTGGGATGTCTGAAAAAAAAATGTTATAGGAAACCAAAAGTAGACTGATATCTTCGATTCCATAGCTGGGTAAAAAAAATGCAGGGCTATCTTCGAGTTACTACAAAATATGAAGTTCAAAAGGCAAGTGTCTTCTCATAAATGTTTGATCATAATCTACCGAAATCACCTATCCTAGTAATGTGCATAGCAGTGTGGAAGAACTGCAGAACATGCCTGCCAACATTTTCTGAAGACTGATGGGGCTCATCTCCCTCTCCTGCTCAACGCAGACCACTCTAAATGTGTCAGTAGCACTATGAGATGAATTAAACAAGCAGTGTTACTGTATGCGGTGCTCCCAAAATGAGATGTTGCTTTCTGCATGCACCCTCTGCTTCAAGCCATTTATATTCCTTATGCATTTGTGCGAGTCATTATTTAATAGTGGAATTCGAGCAACCATTGAATTTGAAAAGGTAACATCGCAGATGAAAGCACTGGAAAAGCTCATCAGCGGAACCGAGATTGATCTATCGGAACTGGAGACAAGAGCAAACCAACCAAAGATTCTAAAGGTTTTTTATCTGAACTTGACACTAGCTATATGACTCTGAGTATCATAACTATTTTATTTTTATTTTGCTTGACCGGATTTCCTTTTCCTCTAATGGCAGCAATACAAAATAACTCCACAGGAACTATCAATATCCACACTGCCAGAGGCAATCGTGTGCAGGATTGCTGCTCGAGACGCCCTCTGAGGTCTTAAGCCGATGGTCAGGACGTTTTCCAGCTATGTGTGTCGAATTCTTTTCTTTGGACGGACACTGCATCTTCTGGACCTCCTGTCGATGGTCAAGCTTGTGGCGGCAGGGTGTTTCAAGCCTGAACTTAGGAATTGCATTATGATAGCATTTGCTCCTGGATTTTGTAGCGACAGCTGAATAATTGTATGATCACAGTCCCACAGATGAGCGTTTCTTCGTTCAGATTTCATGCAAGCAACCTGCAGAGATATCATGTTGTTGACTCAGATCCGTTTGTTTCGATGACATCGCAGAACATGAGTAAAATCAGCGAAAGATATGTGTGGCCTAGGTTCATTGGTTGTATGGCTTTTATCATCATGCACATGATTATGTGGTACTACTGGCATAATGTTGTCTTCATATAGTTGGTGCCTCTTACTCTTGGTTCACCTGTCTGTGTGTTCTGCCCAAATGAAATATGGACAGGATAATATTCCTGCATGCTGCCACTTTGCCAGCATATCCTCATAAGCTGTTTCCTGCAAAATTTACATGAATATCCTGCATCCCAATGATCTGGTCACTGGCTTGGCTGTTGCTAATTCTTGAGCTAGGCAACAAGATCTGATCTCTGCGGCTGAATTGTTCCCACTAGCAGCTCACTACACTTTCAGGCTTCTTTGTAGGCCATGGTAGCAGTTATTGTCAGTTAGTTTTTATCTTGTTTTAGTGGATGGATGCTCCATGGTAGCCAAAACAAAACAAAAAAACTTCGTGGGAATATACCCAGGACATCAATCATAGACCACATGAACAGGTAAAAATTACTCAGATCTGAGATTTCAGCCAAACCAGCTGAAGAAAAAAAAATGCATTATTGTAGTAGCATTGTAAGAGGGCTCACTTGACCAGCTAAATTTATTTTTTTACATACAAGATTCCGAGTGGTCCTACTGAACAGAAAAAAATGTAGCTCTAGTAGTAGGGGCAATTAGGATTTCAAAAAAAAAGTAGGGGCAAAGTTTCAAAAAAAGAGGAAGTAGGGGCAATGCCAAAAGAGCCAAGTATAATCAAATTTTCAACCCTTTCTCTAAAACAAAACAAAAAAACTTTTGCAAGCACCATGATTTTCCTTGAGCCACTCTCTTCGCTCTCGCTTTCTCACTTATTACCACTGCATTGAAAGTGCACTATTAGTTAGCATTATTGACCTCTTCTTACTTCTTATACAGCAACGATTAATACTAGGCTCCAATAATTTTTCGGATAGTATCATAGTACAAGTTATTCTCAGCGCCGCAGGTATATGCCCCCTCCGTCCGGAAATAAGCAAGGCTGCTTTAGTTCAAACCCAGCTGCACGCTTGCGCATCGGTCCCGCAAGAACAATAATAATAATAATAATAACTTGCACATCAGCAGAGATTGGATTATGCGTGAAAGATTTGGGGTTTTGATTCCCAGGATCCCCATCCAATCATGAACCGCAGAAGAAGAAATTTGAGAAAGAGAGAGGGGAGATGTTGGCAGGAGGCAATTGAAAGCATATGCTTTCCAAAGTTCCCTCCAATATTCCTCCTCTTGCCCCAACGGAATATCCCCCTCGAATTCTCCCACCTCTCTCTCTCTCTCTCTCTCTCATATATACGCAGCCCCGAACACGCCGTCTTTCTTGCTCCCACACGCTTGCAGCACCCATTCAAGCACACACGCAACAGCTGGAGCTTGGTGTGTTGCGAGGGTGGCGGCAATGGCGATCGGCGCGGACGGCCTGCTGGAGGAGGCGCCGCCGCCGCCGCTCCTCGACGACGAGGAGGCCGCCTACTCGCGCCCGCGCCGCGTCGCGCTCTTCGTCGAGCCCTCGCCGTTCGCGTAAGGAGGCTCGCCCACCCTCTCAAGCTTCCTTTGTGATTCATGTATGCTCTCACATTTTAGACTGGTTTTGGGTGCGTCTTCCATGCATGTTTTGCAGCTACATCTCTGGGTACAAGAACCGGTTCCAGAACTTCATCAAGCACCTGCGCGAGATGGGCGACGAGGTACGAATTTTTCACTGACACTGGCCTTAGCACAATCACAGGACACTTAATTTAGGACGTTTCTGATATGTGTTGTGCAGGTCATCGTTGTGACCAACCATGAGGGGGTTCCCCGAGAGTTCCACGGTGCCAAGATCATTGGTTCATGGAGGTAAATTCTCAACATCTGTCTTAGCAAATGAATGAGTGTCAACGCTACATTAAAAAAAATACTTTAAATGCTTGTATGGACCATGATTGCTCTCAAGGAATACTACATGTTCCGAAGCTTTAGGCCTTATGAGATTCTTCTATTTGTAGTTCAAACTTATAATCTAATATCAGGTACTACCACTTGGGGGGGGGAGGGGGGGGGAAACACTATAGTCATATACTTTCTGAATAAGTGTTCCATCCGTATGAACTTGACGAATGATATGATGATCAATCCATAATAGAATTGGAACGCTGTGATCATATTGATTGAACCACATTTATCTACTGCTGCGCCTTTCGGTGTCCTCTTTTTGCTTACAACCGTTTACTTATCCTTTCCAGCTTTCCATGTCCGCTGTATGGAAAGGTTCCTCTGTCGCTGGCACTCAGCCCTAGGATCATCTCAGAGGTTGCAAGGTTCAAGCCTGACATCATCCATGCGTCCTCACCTGGAATCATGGTAACTTTATCTCTACCACTGATCATTTATTCCCTGGTGTATAGTCACTAATAAGCAACACTCTGCTCCATTTTCAGGTTTTTGGGGCCCTTGCCATTGCTAAACTGCTCAGTGTCCCCCTGGTGATGTCCTACCACACCCATGTCCCACTGTAAGTTGCCTCTTTTGACTTTTTACAAAATAAGTTTCACAGATTGTACTAGATCAACGACACTTATTTTGGGACGGATGGTAAGTTGAGTACGTACTTAACTTACCATCCTCCATTATTAGGCTATTTTCTCTTGATAATTCTTGTATAGCCATGAATTACCTTTTTGCAAGTTTCTTTATTTTATTTGTCCAATGGGAACATAACAAGTAAATCCAGCACACTCGAAAATAATTCAGAATGCCCTGTGATAATGAGTCATAATATAGTTGAATACCCAGAGTAAATTAATAGTGTGGTTGGATTAGTTATCGTGTCGGAACATAAATAACTGGGTGGTGGCCATAGAAATGTCAAGCAATTTATGCTTAGCATTTGTGCATAACACATAATTAGTTCAGATTGCCACCTCTTACATAATTAGAAACCCCTTCATTGTAAATTGCTGGTGAAGCACCTTAAGCAAAGCTATCTGATAGCGGCTAAACGATGTTTATATGCCCCCCTGCAGATACATTCCAAGATATACGTTTAGCTGGCTCGTTGAACCGATGTGGCAAGTCATCCGTAAGCCATCCACACCTGCTTCGTCGGCGATTTCTTCGAACAGTCAACTTTTATGTGGCCAAAATACTCATCTGGTCCTGCTGTTCTTCACAGGGTTCCTTCATAGAGCTGCTGATCTAACTTTGGTGCCGTCTGCTGCTATCAGCAAGGATTTCGAAACCGCCCATGTCATTTCAGGTTGGTTAATGGTTGAATCAGTCTGCTACACTTTACTGCAGTACATTACTTGTCCTGATGTTCTTATCGTTTCTAGTGTTAATGGTTTGGTTTGCATCATTGTTCAGCTAACCGGATACGCCTTTGGAACAAAGGCGTCGATTCCGCCAGCTTCCATCCCAGGTTCCGCAGCCACGCGATGCGCGCTAGGCTGAGGTGAAATTCCACTTCATTTCTTCTTGGGTGGTTCTTTACAAGATGGGTTGATATTAAGTGCTGACAATTGTGCTGTGCTCTATTTCTTCTTGAATGTTCTGTACAAGTTGGATTGAGATTAACTGTTGACAACTGTGTTGTGTGGTATATTGTTTTCAGTGACGGTGAGCCCGAAAAACCGTTGATAATTCACGTCGGACGTTTTGGGCGCGAGAAGAATCTGGATTTCCTGAAAATGTGAGAAGTCTTTTTACCTTTGCACTTTGTGATTCATATTATCTTTTGCCTTTTTTTTTAAACAAGTGACGAGCTTCAACCCGAAATGAGATAAATAGCATTTCCCGGTGTTTTGTACCTTACAATATTTATGAGTTGCTTGGCACTAATTCTGATTAATGTTTGAGCAGGGTAATGGATCGGTTGCCAGGAGTAAGAATTGCATTCATCGGAGATGGGCCATACAGGACAGAGCTAGAGAAGCTGTTCGAGGGGATGCCGGCGGTGTTCACCGGGATGATGCAAGGGGAGGAGCTCTCGCAGGCATACGCGAGCGGCAACGTCTTCGTGATGCCCTCTGAGTCTGAGACGCTCGGCCAAGTAGTCCTCGAGTCCATGTCGTCGGGTGTCCCCGTGGTGGCGGTCCGCGCCGGTGGGATCCCCGACATAATCCCGGAGGATGCGGAGGGGAGGACCAGCTTCCTCTTCGCCCCGGGGGACCTCGACGATTGTGTGGACAAGATTAGGCTGCTTCTGACGGACGACGAGCTCAGGGGCGACATGGCAAGGACCGCCAGGGCGGAGATGGAGAAGTGCGATTGGAAGGCCGCCTCCAAGACGATCCGCAACGAGTTCTACAGCTCGGCAATCGACTACTGGCGGAAGAAGCAGGCGGAGATTGTTCAGCCACTGCAATGGCTGGCACAAATGTTCGTGCCGGCGCCGCCAAACAGGGTTATCGGCGGCATCAAGTAGTAGTGGTGGATCTTAGCCATGATCTAGGCAGGTGGGGGGGCAGGAGGATGGATGGGGAATTCCATGCATTCCTTGTAAATTCTTGGTCTATAGTGCAGTGTCAATAGGTGAGAGATAGTTTCTGTTTTTTCTATCTGTGTGGAATTAGGATACTGTGATTGGTTGTGTTGTAATAGTGGAAACGTGATGAACTTTCTGGTGGTGACTATGATCCATCAGTGCATCAATATGTTGTTATGGAAGCAAGCAGAATCCATATCAGCAATGAAATGCCCAGATATGTAAGTAAACAAGTGGAAATAGTTGCTTTTCGTCCGTGTATGAACCTGGCACTGTCGTCCCTCTGGAAACCATTTTACAACTGATGATGTTCATGGCATCACAAGATTCTGCGTAGCACCTGTTTAAAGCTATCTGGTTAATATAACGTGAACTAGCTGCAAATTTGTTGCTTTGGTCTCCATTGCAAATGCCTTCAGTCGCATATAACCAGATAACTAATATGAAGGAGAACCAACGCATCACACCCCCACCAAGAAATCATGACACTGGCATGCCAGTTTCCTTGAATCCAGTCACAGAAGCAGACATAGTGAAGAACGCATCGAAACCCCCATAGCATGCAAACAAGACTTGGGAAAGTGCAAAGGGTTCACGAGGCCCGTCCGGATAGAAGAACAACAGATGAATACGAAGACAAGGGGCCACAAACAAGGGCAGCAGAAAACTTCTAAAACCACCAAAGTAACACAAAGGTTCAACAAGAGGCAATAACCAGTGCAACCCAATAAATCAGGCCGTCGAGCAAGCAAGGCAGCTACAAGCTTCCCTATCACAACACAAATTGGAGCCTCCAATTACCGACAACCACAGACGACATTACAATCTACACTGAACAAGCAAGAAAGACAAGTTTCTGGATGCACAGACAATGTTTACTGTCCATCTCCAGATTCACCCTTGGGAGCATCCTTCATTTCTTCAGCAGCGTCCTCCTGCAGCCAAGCAAAGCAGAATTTACATATTCAGGTTTGATTCAGTGAGAAGATAGGAAGCGGGTGAGGGGTATGCTTGGGACGAATAAATACCGAGATGTCGGAAGTCCACAGCGTCAGGTTATCGCGCAGAAGCTGCATGATCAAAGTGCTGTCCTTGTAGGACTCCTCACTCAGAGAGTCCAGTTCCGAGATGGCCTCATCAAAAGCCTGACATGAGCAACGCAGAATAAGCCTACAATATATAGCTCTGCTATCTTGGAACACAAACATTTCCATTTAATGGCTTTGAAAAGACTACATCCGTAAAAAAAAAGATCATCCTATGACCTTTTACTGTTGGATAGGCAAATAAGAGATCATTATTTCTCCATCAGTCTTTCAGGTTCAACAGCATCCCTTATTTGCCTATCCAACTGTAGAGCTCATAATACTGATTCTTGTTAGCTAAGACTTGTTATTCAATTATTAGTAACAACTATCAAGCCAAAATATCTGATAAAATTGTATTGACTTTGAATCATCTCAGATCCACATGGTTCTATTCAGTTCAGATATACTGGTAAATCATAACAGACAAACTCAGCTGGTTATTTTAGAAAACAAACCTGCTTGGCAAGGTCGCAAGCACGGTCAGGAGAGTTGAGGATCTCATAATAGAACACCGAGAAGTTGAGTGCCAGCCCAAGCCTAATAGGATGAGTCGGGGGCAGCTCTGCCAGCGCAATCTCCTGAAAAATTCAACATAAACTCAACTGAGCAAGAAATTCACCACCAAATAATTAAACAGGACAAATCACACATGAAACAGATTCCTTGCCAACAAAGTTCAATGTTAAGACCATGAAATCGAGGTCAAGCAAACTACCTGAGCAGCTTTGTATGCCACCATGGTGTTCTCAGCAGCATCCTTCCTCTCAGTTCCACTCTTGAACTCCGCAAGGTACCTATAGAGAACATACATTCAAAAAATGGATCAATTTAATATGCAATGAAGGAAGCATGCAGTAATTCTAAGCTGCTCGTTAGTGTAATACCTGTAGTAATCACCCTTCATCTTCAGGTAGAAGACCTTCGACTCTGGAGCAGTAGATGAGGGGACAAGGTGGGAATCAAGAAGCTTGAGGATACCATCACAGATCTTAGTGAGCTCAACCTCAATCTTTCCACGGTAGTCCTTGATGAGTGTGACACGGTCCTCGTTGCCACGGCTCTCTTCCTTCTGCTCGATGGAGGAAATGATACGCCACGAGGCACGGCGGGCACCAATAACATTCTTGTAAGCAACTGATAGAAGATTGCGCTCCTCCACGGTGAGCTCCTCGGAGTCAACTGTCTTGGCCACCTTCTCCATGAACTCAACCATCTCCTCGTACCTCTCAGCCTGCTCTGCAAGCTTTGCCATGTACACATTCTCCTCGCGGGAAAGCTCAGCAGGCTGCGCCATCTTCAGTGTCTGCGGTTTCTAATGGTCACCAAAGGTCAATCTGGAGTATTTGGGAGAAATTTCAGTTAGCTAAATGTCAGATAACATGTCATTACAACAAGCGCATGAAGCTTAAATCTAGCCATTGTTACTCAGGTAAACTAGCTCGCCACTTCAATAACACGCTTTCACATTGCTCAAATCTTTAAAGCGAGAATTTTACACAATGATTCAAACCAACTTAAGCAACATACTATATATGCTGACAAATCAAAATCAAGCAATCAGAATCCAGAGCACACAGATTTGGGGCCATTTCTCCCCAAAGCGATTCCATGTGCCATGGGTATGGCACCCCATTTGTCCCGTGACGCTTCTACTAAACTACCACCAACCCATCAGTACCCATACACCTATCCACATTCCGAGCTGACTTTATGACCTATCAGTACCCATACACTTGTCCATATTAGAACAGCATAACCCGACCATCTTGCACTTCCACTCCATCTCTGTCATGTCTCTTATCAATCAGCCCAACTTCCTGTGCTCTCTCTTGTCCAGACTAGCTGTTAGGCAAACCAGTTGGATCACCCGCACTGCCCGCCTCCAGCCTTATCGCTGCCATCACCCTCGTCTTTCTTCTTAGGAGGGGGGCGGTTAGGCATGTTCTGAAAGAACCCGATCGAGAACAGCGAGAGGGACAGCTGGACCTGGTCCCGGCCCAGCCTGGCAGGAGGCTGCTGCCGCCTCCCCCTTGCCTGCCCGGGCGCACCAGCAGGGGCTGGGGCGGCACTGGCACGGCGCCGCTGGATGGGGCGGATGGAGACGGCGTGCAGGCGGCGGAAGCCACCGAGCGAGAGCACGACGGCGCGGAGCTGCTGCTCGGAGAAGCCGAGGTCGGCCCACTCGCGCACGCAGGCCGCCTCCCAGAGCCGCTCGTCCTGCGCGAGGGCCCGCCAGCCCCGGCTCACGCACGCCGCCGAGGCCAGCGTCCGCGCCTCCGCCCGCCGCAGCACCTCGAACATCAGGTCCTCCCCCAGGTACGGCACGTCTCTCCCGTCCGTCCCAGGCGGCGGTTGCTGCTGTGGTGGGGGCTGAGAAGAGGAGGAGGTGGACGCCTCGTCGGCCCGGCTCGAGCTCGCCGTCCGCTGCTGCTTCTTGGCTGGCTCGCTGGATCCGCTGCCACCGGAACCAGAACCGGAACCGGGAGGAGGAGCCCAGGGGTCGCGGCCGCCCGAGGAACCGGAGGGGCACTTCATGGCGGAGCGGAGAGGGGCGATCTACTCGATCCTCGCCGGATCCGATGGAGCGAGCGAAGGGGCGAGGGAAGGGGTCGAACACCTGCGGACACGACGGGGCGGATCTAGATCTAGAACGGTTCTGCCGGGCGTGCAAGGGGGGGGGGGGGGGGGGGGGGGGGGCTGCCTAGCGGGAGGGATTTGGATGGGAGGAAAGCTGGGGGAAGGGGAGCTCGTCCGTACCTCGAGACGAGCGGCTGCCGGCGGCGGAGGAGCTGCGGCGTCGGCGGTGGCGCGACTGGGGAGGGGAGGGGAGGGGAGGGGAGCCGGCTTGGTGGTTGGTTGGTGGGTGGGAGGTCGGGAGGAGAGGAATGGTGTGGAGGAAAGTGGCGGCTGGCTGATGATAATGGTCTCGTCCTTCCTCGGCCAGCTGGCCGGCTGGGCTGGGCCGTCTACCGAGCTGGGCCGCGTGAGGGGATGGATGCAGCCCGCCCACGCGAGGAGCACCGGGCGCTTGGAGGAACGGAACTGCGCTGATGTTTAGTCCCACCTCGGCTACCGAGAGCGATACGCACCGGCTTATAAGCCCCGCGCTTCCACTTAGCAACGTCCCTTCGGGGACATCCGATAAAATTGGAACGATACAGAGAAGATTAGCATGGCCCCTGCGCAAGGATGACACGCACAAATCGAGAAATGGTCCAAATTTTTTTAAGTTTCTTCGCGCCGGTCCCTGGCTTCCTCACATGCACCTGCAAACTGGACCTCCGCTTTTCTTTTTCGTCAGATAGAAGCACAAGCGCGGTCCGCACAGCCATTTCCCCTATATGGTTTATTTGTTACTCCCTTGCATCGTAATGTGAGACTATTTTTTGACACTACACATTATGGGATGGAGGGAGTAGTTGTTTTCCCTTTTGTGAGTTTAGTGAAGGTGATGGTCGTGCCTTGAGACCCATAAAAACGTATACAAAGTTGAAGGGCATACATTTTCAAGAGTAGACCACTGCTATCACGGACTTGTTTGACACAACAAACTTTTGTGCACAAATGATGTTGCTCTATTACGTGGAGGCAACACTTTATGCCTGTCGCCGCCCACAACTCCGGCCTTCTTTCCTCTCTCTCTCTCTTGATACGTGGCGCAGTGACATAGCGGCATATGCCCCAATTGAAACCCCCAAGACGGATGACGCAAATACCCAAGTTATAGGTCAAGGTGACAAAAAAGTTGTCTGGTCGACGACGCATGGGAATTTCAAAAATATCTCTATTTCGAAACAAAGATATCTCTATTTCTAGGAAGCTAAAGAGCATGTTTAGCAGATTCCTCAAAACTATATTTGAGGGGATTTTCAAACTGCTTTGGTGGTGTGGAGGCAACACACCATTAATATTGGTAACAGGAATATTGATGGTGTGCCTGCCATGTGGCAGCACGTGGCCGGTAACAGAAAGCATTAGTGGCATGCCATGATAGGAACACGCCGCTATATAATTTTCAAGCATAAAAAAATATTGCCAATGCATCATTATTCTAGCGAAATGGCTTTTCTTTGTTGTTGTTGTGGCCGTATTTTGATCTATTTGCCGCTAAAATGAGCACCTTTTCAATTTAAGAATAATAGCATATATAATATGTTCGACAAAGTACTAACATAGCATGACTATGAATTTATATGTCATGCCACGAGGGCCCATTTGTCAGTTTCGGCATCAGGAAGTGCTTCACAGGCGATTAATGTGATTTGCCGATAAAATAACTTTGCACATCGTGCATGTTGCAAATAAGAAAAGGAAAATCGTCTTTTCTATTAATGATGTCATGGTTGTGGTGGTTACGTGCAATTAACTCGATGAAATTCACTTGATGAATATATCAGAAATCACCATACGAGCACTATACGTCTGTTCTTTTATTTGAATTTTTTTCTCAAGTAACAATGACAATATGTTTATAGTAGCATTTAACATTTTAACGGTGTTTCAAAAATGTTTATGTAATCATATTTTTGGCAAAAAATACTTACAAAATAGGTCGGTGTCAGTTAGCCACAATATGATTAAGTCCAAGACATTATAGACTTTTCAACAAACAAAATAAATAATAAGCTTAGACTGTAGAAGCCAAAAAAATATATTAATTTCTTAATGTAAGGGCATATTTCTTTCTAAGTGGTTTTGGTGATTGATGACAATGTTTTTGCGGACTAATCATGTGCATTGAGCATTTCAGATATCTCATGTCTAGGCACAAGACGATTCGGTGCCCCTCGGAGCTTATCGAAGCCGGTTGTTCTCTACATTTTCTTTCGGTGGATGTGAGTAGTAGGGAAGCCGTACTATTAAGAGAGGGTCCGCTTCGGAAAGGTTTGGGTGGAATCAACATGTACACATATGTTCTATTGCACCACATTTCCTTCGCTTCAACGGAGCTTCAGCCGTTTTCCTTGTCTGTGCAAAGTGAAGGTTGCATGGTGCTAGTTTTCAGTGGCTAGCGGTAGTACAACTCAAGGGAGCAGTAGTACCACAGGTGCCCGCGGTAGTACCGCTTGATGGAGCAGTAGTACCGCTATCCCCAGCCCTGGTGCGTGCGCCTGCGGTAGAAGGCGCGGATGTAATTTTTTATATCTGCCCTCGTGCGGTAGTACCGTGATGTATTTTCAATACTACCGTGCCGGACTTTTTCGCAGCTCCGTCCTCAACGGAGATAGGCACGGAAGTAATTTTTCTTGGGGAACGTTGCATGAGAAACAAAAAATTTCCTACGCACACGCAGATTTATTCATGGTGATGAGCATCTACGAGAGGGAGAGTGGATCTACGTACCCTTGTAGATCGCTAAGCGGGAAGCGTTAAGAAATGCGGTTGGTGTAGTCGAACGTCTTCGCGATCCAAATCGCCGAGCGTCCCGCGATCTCATCACGATCTGTCCCGCGATCCAATCACGATCCATCTCGCGAACTCATCACGATCCGTCCCACGAACTCATCACGATCCGTCACGCGATCTTGATCACGGTCCTTTCGATCTAGCGTCGAACG
The DNA here is from genome assembly GCA_022496015.1 of Hordeum marinum. NCBI lineage: Eukaryota > Viridiplantae > Streptophyta > Magnoliopsida > Poales > Poaceae > Hordeum > Hordeum marinum. The sequence continues at coordinate 34,474,091 of CM039674.1, forward strand.
GACGGCACCTCCGCGTTCAGCACACGTACAGCTTGATGACGATCTCCGCCGTCTTGATCCAGCAAGAGGGAGCGAAGAGGAAGAAGAGTTCTCCGACAGCGTGACGGCGCTCCGGCGATGGTGGTGGAGCTATTCCGGCAGGGCTTCGCCTAAGCACTGCAGAAAACCGGTCTAGAGGAGAAACTATGCACTAGAGGAACGGGTAGCACGTGGCTGAAAATTCTGTGCCAAAACCCTAAAATCCTCTAGTATATAAGAGGAGAGGAGGAGTAGGCTTGGCTGCCAAAGAGGCAGCCCTTGGGTCGGCCGAACCTAGTGGGATTGGAGGATTCTTCCTCCAATCCTAGTAGGACTAGGACTCCTCCTTATTTTTGCCTTTTTTGCCTTTTTCCACCTTTTTCTCTTTGGGCTTTTCTTCCCAGCCGCATGGGCCTTGTGTGGGACTTCCACCAACCCACAAAGGGCTGGTATTTACTCTCTCACAGCCCATGAAGCCTCTTGGGTCGAAATACCCCTCCCGGTGGTCTCCCGGTACACTCCCGGTACACTACCGATGAGCCCGAAACTTTTCCGGCAACCAAAACAAGACTTCCTATATATGAATATTTACCTCCGGACCATTCCGGAGCTCCTCGTGATGTCCAGGATCTCATCCGGGACTCCGAAAAACCTTCGGTCACCATCATACATAACTCTATACTACCGAAACGTCACCAAACCTTAAGTGTGCAGACCCTGCGGGTTCGAGAACTATGTAGACATGACCAAGACACCTCTACGGTCAATAACCAATAGCGGGACCTGGATGCCCATATTGGTTCCTACATATTCTACGATGATCTTTATCGGTCGAACCTCTATGTCAAGGATTCAGTTAATCCCGTATGATGTTCCCTTTGTTCTTCGGTATGTTACTTGCCCGAGATTCGATCGTCGGTATCTGTATACCTAGTTCAACCTCGTTACCGGCAAGTCTCTTTACTCGTTTCGTAATACAAGATCTCGTGGCTAACACTTAGTCACATTGCTTGCGAGGCTTATTGTGATGTTGTATTACCGAGTGGGCCCTAAGATACCTCTCCGTCACACGGAGTAACAAATCCCAGTCTTGATCCATGCCAACGCAACAGACACCTTCGGAGATACCTGTAATGCACCTTTATAGTCACCCAGTTACGTTGCGACGTTTGATACACACAAGGCACTCCTCCGGTGTCCGTGAGTTGCATGATCTCATGGTCAAAGGAACATATACTTGACATGCAGAAAACAGTAGCAATAAACTGACACGATCATATGCTACATTTGTAGTTTGGGTCTTGTCCATCACACCATTCTCCTAATGATGTGATCCCGTTATCAAATGACATTTCATGTCCATGGTTAGGAAACCTTAACCATCTTTGATCAACGAGCTAGTCTATTAGAGGCATACTAGGGACATGGTTTTGTCTATGTATCCACACATGCATCTAAGTCTCCGATCAATACAATTATAGCATGGATAATAAACGATTATCATGAACAAGGAAATATGATAATAACCAATTTATTATTGCCTCTAGGGCATATTTCCAACATTTTTTACTTCCGTGCATCTCTTGCGTCAGTCGTTACCGACCATGCGGTAGTACCATATGGCCTCGCGGTAGTACCGCTCCGACGGTTCTACCGCTAGTTGACTTGTGCAATCGGCCTGCGTATGGCCACTACCATGCGGGCGGTAGTACCGCACCCTGCTGTGGTAGTATCGCAGTCCCTTGCGGTAGTACCGTGGCTTTGTGCGGTAGTACCGCAATGCGTGGGCTGAAAGTGGGGACAACGGTTGGATCCTACCCTTACTATATAAAGGGGACCTTCTTCCCCAAGAAGACCACATCTTCCCTCTCCAAGCTCCATTGTTGCTCAAAGCTCCATTTTAGCTCGATCTCTCTCCCTAGCCAATCAAACTTGTTGATTTTCTAGGGATTGGTTAAGAAGGCCCCGATCTACACTTTCACCAAGAGAAATTTGATTCCCCCACTAATCCCTTGAGGATCTTTTTACTCTTAGGTGTTTAAGACCCTAGACGGTTGAGATCACCTCGGAGACACATTCCATTGTGGTGAAGCTTCGTAGTGTCGTTGGGAGCCTCCAATTAAGTTGTGGAGATAGCCCCAACCTTGTTTGTAAAGGTTTGGTCGCCACCTTCAAGGGCACCAATAGTGGAATCACGGCATCTCGCATTGTGTGAGGGCGTGAGGAGAATATGGTGGCCCTAGTGGCTTCTTGGGAGCATTGTACCTCCACACCGCTCTAACGGAGACGTACTTCCTCACAAGGGAAGGAACTCCAGTAACACATCCTTTTCTCCACCGACTCCGCTTTTGGTTATCTCTTACCTTTACTTCTTGCAAGCTATTATTGTGTTGTATCCCTTGCTTGTGCTTGTTGTGATTAGCATCATATAGGTTGCTCACCTAGTTGCACATCTAGCCAACTTATTTGTTGCTAAGCCTAAATTGTTAAAGAAAATATAAAAAGTGTTAGTTGCTTATTCACCTCCCTCCTCTAGTCAACCATATCGATCCTTTCACTTAATGACTTACTTTTAGTGTTTTTTCGTGAGCAACTAAGTTTAAGATTAACTAGGTCCAACGATAGCAAATGATATGACTGAGTAAAGGGTGCCCATGATTTTAAAACTGGACCGGGCCAGCGGTCCGACCTGGAAAATGTTGAACTGTTGCCTTGCCTTAAAGTGTACCGGCCTTTGGTAAAAAACCCGAAAAATATTCAAAACAGGGTGCATCAACAAGGAATCAAACACTTAACCTTCACGCAAGGCATGCTAACAGCCCAATAACCAACTAGGCTAATGACACTTTGAGATTTATTAATGGTTTAGATCTAATATTATGTGTATTCATTTGATGTGAGGTCAAAATTTTGAAACATTACCTTAAGTATTTCAGTATTTTGTCGCCAATGAACCGATGAACTAGTGGTCCTACCAGTAAAAATCTGAACACAATTTGTTTTTTGAAACTATGAGTGTGATGTGTTGTTTCCTTATTGTAGGATTTACTTGTTTCATTTATTATTTATTCTTGGGCCTTTTGTGTTGTTGTTTTTATGATTTTAGTGGAGGTGGCCGCGGTGAGGTCCGTTGAAAGCGTAAATATGGTGATTTTAGTTTTGCTATGAATAGGTCCTTGCTTTTATAGCAATCACCGATTGTTTACTACAAAGTCATGTTGGAGCTTCACTAACTAGGTTCTCCACTAGTTATTTGTTAGTACTTGTTTATTCATGTGGTCCTTTTTATGTTGTTATTTTTGTGATTTTAGTGGAGGTGGCCGTGGTGTGAGATCCATCGAAGGCGTATACATTGTTGAAGAGCATATGTTTTCACATGTAGATTGCTGCCAGCAGACTGGTTTAACACAACAATCTCTATACACAAGTGATGTTGCTCTATTATGTGGATAGGACACTTCACACATGTCGATCATTGTATGTTAGATTTTCCTCTGTCACCTCATACGCGACACCTTGACATAATGACATGTGACCTTGTACACCCCAAATGATAACATGAATAACCAAGTTGTAGGCATGCCAACATGAAAATAAATGGTGTGCCATCGACGGTAAATGGGATTCAGATCTCAAAACGAAATATGAAAAAATTGTGACAGCATATTTGTTACCATTGGTAGCCGTTCACCAATAAATTTATATAGTGGCTAGCTAGTAACTAGTTAAACAACACTATATACTTTTGATAGCTATTTATTTTGAAGAAAGCGGAGACAAACAAGACATCGCAAACGGGTTAAAACTTATATGAGTGAAACGGAAAACAAATTATTCTAAATTTTTAAAATTATGTTCTAAGAAGGGTAAGGTCAACATTTTTGGGAAGCAATACTTTATTGAGTTACACAGCGAAAATGCAATCATTTCGCAGGCAGATCGTTAGGAACAAAGGACTGAATTAAGCCAGTGACATCTTCTCATACTGCCGCTAGCTTCCTTTGCATAGGTGGACCTCCTCATTAGCTTCCCGTTCAACATGATCAAAAGCAATGTATGTGGAATTCCTGCTTAGAACCTTGATCTCTTGAAGGATGCTCGAAAATGTATCGAACGCTCATACTTCGCTGGGTTAATGATTGTTTCTTAACTAGGGCATGCACGAGAGTTATAATTTCAAAAAATAGTTCAAACATGTAACTATGTGCACATCACCAGTAGAGTTATTTTCCATATGAACGTATATAAAGTAGTTTGCTATAGTTTGGAATTATACCATAGCGGTCAGTATTCGTGTCCATCGCATAGGTGATTCCTGATTGCAGTAACGTGTTTAGTTTTACTATTTCCTTTGCTTTTCATTTCTTGACCGCAAAAATTTCCAATGCTTGACAATGATGTTTTTTTGATGTTCATTTTCTTCCAAAGGATGTGCTCACCTAAAATATTTCACTAGATTTGCTGCAGAATGGATAGAGGAACTTTTCCTTCCCTTGAACCTCATGCCCTAAGCACTCCACATTCATCTTCAGTGTCTTTGATTTTATTCTCATTTTTGCGTTTGCCTTTGATGTCTCGCCATAAATCATGCCTCGTAGATAGAGGAACTCTTTGATGTCTCCACAAGAATACAATGTTTTATGTGGTTCTACAGAAAGCAGAAATCCCTGCTTAATCCTGCGCCTTAAATCATTCACAAAGAAGCATTTTCGATTTTTAACAACTAAGTCGTTGTAGTATAGTGGTAAGTATTCCCGCCTGTCACGCGGGTGACCCGGGTTCGATCCCCGGCAACGGCGCTTTTTTTTTTGTTGACTTTTTTTTTCCTTCTTTCCTTCAGCAAAGAAATAAGTTACTGAACCTCACCCTCCTCTGTACTACACGTCTACACGCACGCACGCCAGTCTTCATTCTCCCAGAGCCGACCCAACTTTGCTCAGCCATGACAACTTGTTTGGTTGCCCCATTTTGGCACCATCCATCTATCCCAAATACCAGATCCAATTTTGCTCAATCAATGTGGTGATGGCTTGTGACTAATCTTGCAGAATTGTGTTTCATAAGACAATCTTTGGGCTCATAAAGGAAAGATGGTGTGTTTTCTTTATGCTGCAGCCATCAAAAGTGGCTTGTTTGGATATGTCTGTGGTGTGAGTAAGGGTCAACTTTTTTGACTGATTCTTCAAGAATCTCCTCCCTACCCAGCTTCTTTTGGAATCGCTACTTCATTTTTTTTCTACAATCCTAGCTAATTGGTAATAACCTAGGATTGTAAAAAAAAAAAGGAGTAGCGATTTTGGGAGAATCAGCCAAAATAACTGGCCCTAAGTATTCTTTTAGTCTAACTTTCATGCCTTCTTTGAAAAATTGTGTCGCTACATGGATCCAGAAGTTGTCTCCCTTTCGCTACGGTCGACACAACGAACTGACATATGCCTAACTAGGAGAATCGGCTATGGGCTCCCAGGGTTTAGGGTTTACCTATCTAGCATATCGTTAAACCAATAATCTCTTTTATTCGCAAAAAAAAAACCAATAATCTCTTTAAAATATAGCTTTTCATCTCTTAAAATGCAACCTTTCTGCCTATATTTGCTTTGGAAATGCAACTTCTCATGAAGACCTAGAGGGTTGTATTCCATGGTTTTCTGATTCTGGGTGGTTCTTGTTAATCTCCCGTTGTTAGCTTGGGTTTGTTTCAGGAGCTTTTGTTGTGAATTACATGGAGATTTATTTGTTGTTGCCTTTTGTTTGCTCCATTTGTTAGGGAGCTGTTAGCGGCGCAAGCGATAGTTGAACATTTTTTTACCCATAAGAGTTGCGTGTGACTCAAAAAGGCACGGTGTTGTTCTTTCTTTTGTTGTTCTTCTGTCATCATTTGGCTATGGAACCTAATTCAGTTTTGGATCGAATGAAAAAAAATCTTCTCAGGATATTTATGCGGCCACCCGCATTTCTCTCGGCACCGAGCCGCCTCTCATTGTCGCCGTCCATGCTACCACCGCAAACTCTATAATTTTCAATCGTGACTTATATTAAAAAACAATTAAATATTAGACACGATTCAATGTTCATATCAACATCTTAAATTTTGAATATTTTAATTATGCAAATATTTGCTTAAACTACAAACTTATGAGTTATTAAAATGTGTGTATAATTATGAAAATGTTTCTATACTTAAAATAATATAAATAAATTATAGTTTATTTTTGTGTTATTTAAAATTATACAAACGTTTTTATAATTGGTAAATATTATTTAGAATATATTAATATTTCTAAAACAATACATGAACAATTTTTCATTTAGTCTAAGATTGTATATTAAAAAGTTTTAATTTATTAATAACCATTTATATGTATGAAATTTATAAGACACGAATATTCAAAATATTTTTTTACTTATATATGCTTTACAAATATTTTGAAAAACTAAAGTGTGCAAAATGGGCTGCACTAACTGCAGCCCACTTAAGCCTACCGAGTGTCTAGATTATAGTACATTAAGTCATTTTATCTGTACCGGACATAATTATTTTAATAAATCTCAATTTATTTTATTTTATTTTGAGAAAAATATCTATAGTATATACCCTGATCGTCCTCTCCTAGATTGAATTGTGACTCTTCGTCCACGCATGGGCAAAAGAGGCTCTTTTCGTTCATGTATGGGCCGAAGATCACTCTTCAGTCGTAGGAAGGCGGAAGAGTGGGTCTTCGTCCATGTAATAGAGGAAGAGTTGGTCTTCCTTAGAGGAAGAGTTCATGAAACACATGGAAGAGTGGACACCCATCTAGCATGTACACATCCTCTATACACCATGACACCTCCTAGCAAATTATCGTGCCACATGGACTGGATTGACAATGAAAATCCATTTAGATGAAGAACCACTTGAATCATGCATTGTGGAGGAAAAATTTCGCATTTTAATGTACATTGAGCATTGTATGCCTGCATCACCCTCCATGGGAAATGTTTGAATTAATTGCACACATCTACTCATCTAGATGTCACCAACATTCTATGCCTTAACCCTCTTCAAATTGTTTTTTTTGTCGAAGTTTGCAACATCGGGTTCACGTCCTCGGATGTGACGGGTCATGGTGTGTGTGGCCCATGACAATAACAGTATGAGGGACAATGTTTATGATGTTGGCACTATCTAGATGTGTAGATGTGTGAGAGTAATTGAGATATTTCTCATCGAGCGTGATGTAGGTGTAACATCCCAAAATTTAGAATTTTGGAATGTTAATTATTTAAATGTGATTAATTAAAAACTTCTTGTGTTGATTGCTCTTAGCTAAATTTTGAGTAGGATCGAAACTTTTGGAGTTTATTGAATATTCAAATGAGAGGGAATAAAAGGACTTTCCCAATTATCCGTTTGGATCTTATTTTGGGTTTGAGGGTATTCAAAATATTTCCAATTCAAAAATGAGAGAAGATGACATGACTTCCTCAATAGTTAAATTGGAAAGTAATCAAAAATTCTTCCTATTGGGTTTTCTTAATTTAAAACAAATCCAACAAAGAAAAGTATGATGAGAGAAGGAAATATGACTCCTTCAATACAATTGTGTTTTGTAAAGTTCTTTCATTGTTATTTGGTTATTTCTCTTGAGTTCAGTAATGTTTTGTGGAACATTTATAAAGATAAAAAAAATTATATTCATTATGCAACTCATGGCAATTTATTGGAGTGGAGATAACATGACTTCTCCCCTGTGAAATAAAAAGTTCATAATGCCCAAAATATTATTTTGAGTTCATTTGATTCATTTTTGCAAATTTTATGAACTCCAAATTATTTTTGTTTTAGTATTTTAATGCTTTTTGTGTGGCCTATTGCATAAATTTATTTTTTAAAATTCCATTAGGTTTGGCATTAGAGTTTCTATAGTTTATATTATAGGAATATATTCTAATATGTCTTATTTCATTTCTAGGAATTATAGGGTATTTTCGGAATTGGCTAGAACTCATCTAACTGAGACATACCTATGGTCTCATTCACCTATGTTATCCTAGTTGTACTCTGTTTTTTTTGGGGGGGGGGGGGGGGGGGGGGCTGGCCTAAGAGCATGATTAGGTAAGAGAGCACATTATTGACTCCATTTCCCCGTAAACCATGTGATTTTTTATTCTGAAAATCATTTGCTAATTTTAAAATGTTCACGTACATGAGAAACATTTGCCAAATAGGAAAAATGTTCGTGAATTTTAAAAAATGATCATGAATACTTGTAGTTGCTACCCGACTATAAATACTTGCAATTGCGACCCGACTTTGAATATTTGCAGTTGCGACTAGGCTTTGAATACATGCAATTGCGATCCAACTTTGAATACCTGTAGTTGCGACCCTCCTTTGAATACATGCAATTGCGACCCGACTTTAAATACTTGCAGTTGTGATCCGACTTCAAATACATGCAATTATGACCTGACTTTAAATACTTGCAGTTGCGACCCAACTCTGAATGCATGCAGTTGCGACCTGACTTTGAATACTTACAGTTGTCACCCGACTTTGAATATTTGCAGTTGCGATCAAATTTAAAATATTGCAATTGCGACCTGACTTTGAATATTTACAGTTGCGACCACATTTAAAGTTTTACAATTGCGACCCGACTTTGAATATTAATGTCATTAACATAAAAGGGAAAACAAAAGAAGACACCAAAACATTAAATAAAACAAGGACTAAAAAGATAAAAAAGTAAAAAGTAAAAAAACTGGAAAGTAAAAAATATATAAAACCAAAAAATAATGAAAGCCTGAATAGAAAATTTTATAATATATGGTAACGAATGAACATTAAGTTAAATATAATCAATACACTTAATTAGCAAAAGGTAAAGAGTGTAATAAATTTCTACTTAATAGTGAATAATAAAAATGAAAATAGCAAGTAATTAAGAAAACAACAATTAATCAGCAAAGAAAAAACTGAAAAGAAAAGTCATTACAAAAGAGCTTGTCCTGGCAATGGCAGCTACGGTCAACAAATGACAATAACATGATTCAGGAAAATAAAACAGATGACAATAACATGCAAACAATTAGAAACGATTCACATGGACAGCCCACTATCTATCTATCTATCTATCTATCTATCTATCTATCTATCTACTATCCCTATAAAAGGAAGAGAGGGCTAATCCAACTTACAATCTGGACCATCTAATTACGTCATCAAGGGTCAAAAAACGCTGTTTACAAAATTGATTTCGTTAATCGTTAACGAAACACTACTCCGTCCACGTTCGCGAGTAAACACGATTTTTTTTTCAAAAGTAGTACAAATTTTGTATCAAATTTGAAAACAGGAGTATGGGTTCAAAAAATATCGAAAGTAGTATCCCGTCGGCCAGTACCAGGCCGAACAGGTACCTGTCGGCCTGCACCAGGCCGAAGAGGGGCCTGTCGGCCAACAATAGGCCGAAGAGCCCCCTGTCGGCCAATCAGAGGCCATGGTGTGTCCTGTCGGCCAGAGGGGGGCCGAGGAGCCACCTGTCGGCCAGTGGGTGGCCGATGGGCCCCTGGATAAGCCCCGGGTCTTCTTTCTTCCTCCTCTACCCACTCGTTTCACCCTCCCTCGACTGTTAGCCTGCCCCTTTTCACCTCTCACTCCCGTTGCTCTCCGGTGCTTCCACCGCCTCGCCGATCTCTTCACTGGACCACCCATTTTGTTATCCTACCCGTGTAAACTATAGACCAGGGCGTTCTCCACCGGCCTACGATATTAATTTTTTTTGCTTCCAACTCAATCGAATGAGAACTCTCAAGTCGGTAGTGGATTTAGTTCTTATTTGCCACCGCCCGTCTGCAGGTAATGGCTTGCCCATTTTGCCGAGCTCCAAGTGGCCCTTGTGCTGCCGTTGATTCCGGTGCGTCTGTATTTACTGTGGTGCTGGATCGTCGATGTGCAAGACGTGTTGTAAGATTCTATGTCTTGATTATCTGACAGTGGCATATTCGAATGCCTTTATTTATAAGTTTAGGATTTGCCCTTTGTATTGACCAGTAAGGAACGTACCATCCACAAACATCACAGGAGAACAATGCCTGAAAGCTTCGATGCACATACCGAAAGAGAATAATACTCGTTTCAACACCTTGTAATCTGGTATGCTTTCCAACCTCGCGTGCTGAGTGTTAACATAAGTGCCGGGATTCCTCTCCTTCAGTATGTCAAGGAGACGGACAACATTATCATAGGAGTCGAAGAGCGTCCCAAACCTCTCCTCCATAGCCTTCTGCTTAGCCCTCCAAGCCTTCCCATATGGAATGTCATACTTCCATCTGACCTTCACTGCTGTCTGGATGTGCTTTGCTTCCATATCCTTCTTCGTCACTATCTCAGTATACATGAGTTGCGCTATGAGAGTTGAAGTAAGGTTTGGATGACAAACCAACATGTTTTTTCCTCACACAATTATACAGGACAACATTTGTCACAACCCAGTGGATGTTATACTTTGGCACGTGGGCGTGCACCTTCGCAGGACAATCTGATTCAACACACTTCATGGTATATTTTGTTGGACTCGATGTGTGTGTCCGGAAAATCCTTTGTGTAGACATAGCCCACTTTATCACCGCATACTTCATTTTCTTCCTTGTGTCAAACATAGCACCGATCTGGACTTGGTTCAGATTATATTGTCATGGAGTCTCATGGCCATCGTTGATAGTAAAGCCGGCGGATATGTCCTGCTCCCATGCAGCAGGAAGTGGTACCTCCTCTTCATCCTCGAAATTTTCAGAATCAAGTTCCTCTGCAATCCCATCCTCGTCCTCTTCCTCCATCACCCTCTGCATTTCCTCGCCTTCCTCGTCCCCATCAGCAACACTTGAGGCAGCTAATACTACCGATTGAATACTCTGACCCGCAGCATGACCACTAACATAATCTGACTCATTGTCGGCTTGGGTAGCATTGAGATCCGGTGGCTGTGACCCGGATACATAAATCTCGTTAGCCACTTGACTACTCTGGCCTGGATCATACCCCATGGTGGGTGGTACGATGTCCTCCTTCGCCACTGGTTGCACTAGGGCATAAGGATGGATTCTTTGGTCTCTGCAACGACTTAACAGAGACAACCAATGCTGGCTCCTATCTATCGGAATCAAATCCCACTTGACATTTTTATAGGATTTGGTCCACAAGACATGAATACTGATGGAACAAACTTCAGGATCGAGGCCAAAACTAGTAGTCAACCAGTGCTTCAACTGCCTAATGTCTAGTCTGTCCGGGTCTGAAAGTGCCATCTCGCCTATTTTAAACTCGCTAAGATCAACCCCTAACTCATTATATCGAACAGTACCAGGGCCGTAATACACAGTCAGATTTACGGATCCAGACATTTTAACCTGCCAGATATTGCCAACTTCTGATTATTCGTAACGAATATATCGACACTAAAATAAAACATATACTATAATATACCTATATATTCTAACTAAACCTAGACTAAAATGAACTACACAAAATTTAACCGACACTACTATGACTACACTAACTAAACCTACACTCCGAAAACATACACTAAAATGACTACACTACTAAAAATAACATAAACTAATTTTACGTACATTGAAAAAACTAACAAAAAACCATAACTAACAGCAAAAATTTATACCTTTGACGCGTGAGTCCCCTTCTTCTTCCTCTCCACCACTCCACCTTCTCACCATTGACACATCCACCACCACACCATTTTCTCCTTCACACGAACAAACCAATCCCCCGTTGCAAAAAATAAAACCGTAGGGCGGGGGAGAAGAAGCCGATCTACCGTTTCATCGGATTGAAACGTAAAATGGATGAAGGGAATGGGAGATCAAGAGGGGGTGATTTTCGGCCGAATAGAGAGGAAGAAAGAGCTGGAGGAGGAAGAAAGGAGGCCGGCTGCGTCGGGCTTATCCTGGGACCAGTCGGCCTCCTGACGGCCGACAGTGGGGCTCGGCCAGGAACGTGCTGACGGCCGACCGGTTCGGCCAGGCTAAGGCCGATGTGCCTGTTTTGGCCTCGTTTAGGCCGACGAGGCTGGTCGGCCCAATAACGACCGACAGGATAACATTTTTGAAAATTTTTCAAGTGACAACACTTCTTTTAAAATTGCTGCATAAATAGTGGTAGTTTTGAAAAAAATTGAGTAAACACGACGGGTTCGTCTCGCCTCGCCCCTGCCTCCCACCCGACTCGACTCGCCCCTGCCTCCCACGTTCCCCCCGCCGTTCCCCGCCGCCGCCCACTACCCCGCCGTTCCACGCCGCCCTGCTGCCGCCCAGTCCCGCCGTTCCCCACTGCCACCGGCCCCTGTCCCATCCGCGCCGCCGCCAGCCCCGCCGCCGACCCCTGCCCCAGTCACGGCCCGCCGCAGGGCCCTGTCCCAGCCGCGCCGCCGCCGGTCTGGCCAGAAACCTATCGAGCCAATCCGCCATCGCCCCATAACTCCTGCTGGAAACGACGAGTAGCAAGAGGAGGGAGGGAGGCAGGAGTGTCAGAGATGACGTTGGTTTTCTCACAAAATTGTTCTCCATCGGTCCATCCTGTATTCATTGGCGTGGGTGAGTTTGCCCCCATATCTACCATATCTATTCTGCCTACAGTTTGGCATAAGCTTTTCTCTTCCCCTCTCCGATTGGTCTCTGTGCAGCTGTGGATGGGTGAGCGCAGAGAGGACGGTGGAGCAGTACTGTTGTAGCTTCTGTTCTTGCCGGAATAGTGTTTCACTTTCAGGTGAACCTCTATATTCATTCCGGTGTATTAATTCCCCCCATTCGTATAAGTGTGTGATCTGTTAGTTTTGTCTCTAGCTACTATTCTATGAGCCTCTCAGTGTTTCAAAATTTTGGTGACCCAGGTGGTTCCCCTATTGTTCTTTTGGCTTTGTTTGTTAGCCCTGCATTGTATAATTGCTGCTAGGACAGGGACAGAGCCCTGCGGCGGGCCGTGGCTAGGGCAGGGGCCGCCGGTCCGAATTGTACATAATGTCTTTGACAGTCTACGACAAATCATTTTCTGCACATAAACTTCAGTACATGCTTCTCTGGATATCTGCAATACTAAGCAAAAATTGTTCTTATATGTTGGCCTGCCAATTGGTATTTGCAGCCTTGCATGCATGTTTTTCAAATGCCTAATCCAAGTTTCACTTCTGAATAAGGTTATGTTTGATTTAAATAACTAAATGTTGGTTTGTTTTCGCGTGATTGAATTCTGGTCATGGAGTCATTTTGTCTATTTATGTAACATTTCATCACAGACTTTCTGCAGTCGAGAGTATGTGTGCCTGCATTCGAGTACCTCTTTGGTTTTGTCTGGTCAGTTAGATGGACTTAGCTAACACATGAGATTATAATTCACATGTGCATTTTGTTATTTGGGGAATTATGTTTGAGATTTCATTTTTATCCCAGCTCTGTATTGAAGTTGCGGATCAGGAAGCATTTTTTTATCCCAGCTCTGGAAAGAAGTTGCGGATCAGGAAGCGTTTTTTTATCCCAGCAGCGTATCAGGAAGCATTTTTTTTATCCCAGCACTTGTAAACACGGTTAAATAGTAAGGTATGCATATATTTGTCAGTTTAATTCCTTTTTCCACTTTGTATGGTATCAAGTTTTCGACGTAGTTATATGGTTTACTCTTCTAGGTTGTAGTGTTGGTGTGAAGAATCATAATAGAAATTTAATTAATATTGTGCCTTACTATCGAGATGGATAACAGTCGACTCAGATATTGTTTGATTATGTTTCTCCTAAAGCTAGCTGACCACCATTTGAACGACTCTCACTGCTGCGTACAAGCCAAACTATACGGATCTAAAACACCATGTCGAATTCCGAAAGGTCTTATCCTATACCGCGGGGCCCTGTTTGGAACATGATGATTTCGTGAATCAGCAACTACATTGTTTCCTGTGAATTTCAGCAACTACATTGTTTCAAGTTAAATTCAGCAACGACTACATTGTTTCCTGTTCAGAGTTTCTGGGAGCACTTCAACTCAGACACCGACGAAGCAAAGAACTTGATTACAAAATGCTAGATTTTCATGCTAGATTTTCTTATACTAAGCAAAAATCCAGTTCAATATGTACGTTCAGGGAGCCCCTATGCTTTCTCCAACCGACGAAGCAAAGAACTTGATTACAAAATGCTAGATTTTCTTATACTAAGCAAAAATCCAGTGCAATATGTAAGTTCAGGGAGCTCCTATGCTTTCTCCAACCAAAGAAAACTTTCATGCTAGATTTTCTTTCAAGATAACAATAAAGCCTAGGAGCATCAATGCATGGAACAATACTGGAGTGATAGAGTGCAAAGGTCTTGCATTACTCAATGCCCCTAGCTTAATATTCATTTGTTCTCATAATTCAGTGTGGTATTTAGAAATTCAGAATCCTTGTGCGATGGTGTTATGTATTTTGCAACCAAGTATAATCTCCAATTATATTGAATGTGATCGTAATATAGTTCATTTTTTAATTGTTGCTTTATATGCTTGTGGATGAATTATATATCAGAGATTAACCATAGCAAATATGAACTTGTGCTCAACTGGATATTGATTATGAGTATGTAAATATGTGTAATGCTTGGACTGTGGACCTTATCTTCCATGTATGATCACAAAAACAAAACAAAACATCCGAAATCAGAATAAAACATTGAAGCTTCGTCAAGAGAAAACATCATAAATCAGAAAGATATAGATAATATTTTACCTCCTTTTCTGAAAGCTATATATAATATTTTCATTCCTGAGTCAGATCCATTACGTGCATGTTTCTTGTTACAAAATTCTATTTACAGATGGACAATTATAATCCGGACGCAACTCCATCAAGATCGTGTGAGAATCAGCGAGAACAAAATTATAAGGGTGCTCTCAGTTGGTATGCATGACTGTCCAATGAGAAAAGAGCAGAATACAACCAGAACCTCCGTCCCCCCGCCGTCCTCACCCCATCATTGTGCACCCCTGCCTGTCTGCTCACGCATTCACATTGAGGAAGATGACGAGAACCTCGGACACGCCGCCATCCTCTCCCCCTCGTCGCGCGCCCCCGCTCATCATCACTCCGAAGCTTTCCCAGCCCCGACCGCCGGAGAGTCTCGCCGCTGGGCACAAGCACCTTGCAATTGTGATGTGCTTCTCCGCTGGTGCTACCGTATAGGCATCTTGCAAGTGAGTGACTGTCAATTTAACTTTTGTCTTTCTCTGCATTTGATTTTGGTTGCTTTCTCATGGTATCCTGAAGAAGCATCATTTGTTAAGTGTAATTTATTATAGCTCACAATACAGATTACTGTAATGCATAATTACTTGGCATGTGTCAGCCATTCTGAATAGGGAATTTTCTGACAGGACATCAATGTCACTTGGGATACTTACTGGATTGAGGAAGAATTTTGAATTTTTTTTTGAAATCATAGTGCTTTATTAGTTGCGGGCTTGGGGTAGTTCAGCATGTTGGATTGAGCATAATTCAGAAGCTTGATTTGTAATAATATAAAAAATAACCTTGTAAAATGATCTGTAAAGTTGAACCTCTCACCAAAGTTATACCCCTGAAGTTAATTCAAGTGAAAAATTAGTGCTGTAGTGGACTTACTTGCAGCTGAGACCGATCTGATGAAAAAATTGTTCTGTTTAAAATCTGGCAGATAGTTCTGGCAATATAATTTCACATGTTTGGATGTGCTTGTTTTGGATGAAATGATAGAATGGGTGTTATACTGTTCTTCTTGATTTTCTCACTTATTTTGTAGTGTTGGACGGGCATTGTATTCATCTTTTGAGACCAGTTTGGAGTCGAACTTTCCTGGTAGCAAGAGTATTTTATATCTGACATGTGATTCTATTGTTCCTACAGATTCAACAATTCAGATTGAGTGGCATGATAGATTTTCATCCTTCCTCACTATGAAATCTTGTTTGGTTGCAGTGCAAAGGTCAATTGAGAATTTGAGATCCTTTGTGTAGAACTGTAGATGTTTGCTTGTCGACTGTCTAGAGATAATATTTCTGAATTTTTTTGTGTTGCATCGCTGGATGTCGCTGATATATGGCTTGTGTTTGTTAAAAAAAAATCTTGTTGTTTTACTGATCAGGATATTAGTAGATGTCAATCTCATAAGAGGGTCTGGTCACGGGGTTTCTGAAACTATAGCATTTTATTAGTCTTGGGTTGGGGAAGTCTTTCTTTTTTCCTCCCAAGAAAACATAAAAGCTTAATGTCTCGATGCATTTGAAAAAAGAGAGTGGCAAAACAAAACATATAGTTTACTTAAGGGTTACATGAGTGCCTTTGATTTTTTTTAAATGACAGAAATAGTTTCCTGTTTTGACTAAGATTATTTATATTCTTGGGAGCAAGCATATTTTGTTATTCACACCTCAACATGACAACATGTGCATAGCATAAAGCATCATTTCGGTAATCCGATTATTAGCTTCGGTAGCCTCATTTGCAATTGTGTGATGCTGCTAGCTAGCTAGCAGAGATGCATGATGCAGATATTATTCAGTATTGTTCTTACTGAAGGTTTTTTTTCTTATGACAAACCACGAGGATGAATTGGCAATGTATCTCTTCACCTTCCAGAATGAGAGCTTCACGATCACCATCGCCAACACCATCAAGCAGGTCAATGTGTATGCCCAGAATGCCGAGGCCCTCCCGGTGTGGGAGATCATGAGAGCCTGTAAATATGAATGAGCCTGGAAGGATTATTTCGTTGGTGAGAGCGAAATAGTTTGTGTTGCAAAGTTAGCCGTGGACCCTGTGTGGGAGCTTTGAGATCATGATCTTGCCGGTGTGTTGGTCATGCGTCAAGCATACGCCTTTTACTTTTAATACACGACATTTGTGAGGCGCAGGATTTCTCACACAGCTGTATATGTGAAATATACAAACATTTATTTGTTGTTTTCTTACCGTCTAATGTGTTTGGCATTTTTTCTTTCAGATTTACCTCTCTACTTTGTGCAGCAGGTACAAGGTCTCAATATGTTGAAGGCTACTCCCAGTTCTTCTATTTTCATTTTCAACTTATTTTTGTTAATGCATTTTTTCTACCATATAAGGACTTGAGGTGATTCGTGGGTTGTAGGGCATGGGGAGCTTCACAGTTATGTTAGCTCTACACTGAATGTATCAAAACATTGTTATGGTTACTTTTTATTGTTTGGTTACACAAAGTCATGGTAGCACAAGTTGTATGTATAGCTTGAGATACATGGTGATGCAACTTGGTGAGGTTAATTGTGTGCCCCATTTATTGATGCCTTGATAGTTTCTGATTTACTGCTTTACACTCAAGGTGCATAGCATCAACAAAGATATGATTAGGCTTAAGATATAAGAAGAAATAACGGTTATATATGAAAGTTAAATACACATGTTTTTTTTGCTTCCATTAAGGATGGAATTATGATAATAGATGAAATATGCTTAATGTCTAACTTTCACATTTTGTTGTATATGGATCGATAGTCGAAGACCAAGTTGTTGCCTGTGTGTTACTTGAGAGTCAATCTGGGGTTGGTGTATGTAATATGTATGGGTGAGAAGTCCTTTGTGTGCGCATGTTCCATACTAGATATGGTGAGCATATGGAAAGAATATTCGCAAAGCTATATATAGGTTAAGTTTCGATTTGAGCTAAATTGTTGCATTTGTTCATTTTCTTGTGTGTCCTAACTAGCTAAATTGTTGTATTTGTTTATTTTATTGAATAATCGTGTTCTAATTATAACTTCCGAGGAAATTTGCTTCTATGATCACGCACGTGCACACTTACTAGTAGGATTCAAAAGAGAAATGCAAACAACTAGCAACGATACATGCCTTTGGGTCGTGTTTTCTTTCTCTTTTGCGGCTGGGTAAGAAAAATGAAGAAAAGCCCACATAGCCCAGCTCTGTAGACAAAAAGCAAAACCAAGCACTCATGCACATGGGCTGGTCCTGTACGCGTCGCTCGGACGACACAACGCATAGCGACAAACAATAGCAATTGGATGGTCAAAACAGTGACAAAGACCATAATTAAAACTCAGCTAGCTGAGTTATAGCAAAACCGTTTTTTTTAGCCAGAAAATAATTTTTGTTACCGTTTTCTAAAGAAAAAAGCCACACTGTGCATCTGGGCTGCACAGTGACCCAGCCACCGCAACCCCCAGCGCCAGCGCGCAAAAGGCCGACCCACGGCCCACCTAACCGCCAAAGCGGTACGCCGCCTGTTCTCCCTCGCCTCCAACCGCTGACCAGCGGGCCCGCATCGCTGCTCGTCTCCTTCCCCTAGCCGGTCTCGCCGCACGCACCGCATGCGAACCCGAGGCCGGGCTCGGATCGATCTAGGCAAAGCGCCTGGGTAGGCCAAAGCAACGGGGTTCTCTCCCCCGCTTCAAGAAAAAAACATGTGGTCGGCTGCTTCCCGGCCGGCTGGCACGCGGCCGGCTGGCGCGTGGCCGGCTGGCGTGTGGCCGGCAGGCGCTTTGCCGGCTGGGTCGGGGACGGCTGTCCAAGGAGCCGGCTCGGCCCCGGCTAGCTGGGCGCGTCCGGCTGCCTTCGGACCGCCTCCTCAGTTGACCCTTGGGGCGGACAAGCTCCCGTCCCATCCCTCTCCACGCGGGTACTACAACAAGACGGGACCCCCACGATGGGCACCAATGTAGCCATAGTGACCGCTGACGCGTGGGTGCGCATGGCTACAGTTCGGCTAGTCGTACCGCTAACCTTGGCCGACCTCGACCGGGCAGGGCAAAAGTGCCGGCACGCCTCCGCCCACTCGATTACCTGCTCCGACGTGGCTATAGTGCAGCCGGCCGTATCGGAGACTTCAGCCGGCTGGTGCAAGACGCTGCTGCCCGGGCAGCCCGTGCCGTAGAAGGTGGGCGCGGGCCAATCGCAGAGCCGACTGGCGGGCCCCAGCGGGCGATGGGACCATGCAGACGGTAGGCCCTATGGGCGATGAGACGGCTCAAGGGGCGGGACCCCCTGGCCAGCTGGAGAGGCTGCCAGCCGGGTCCCCCCATTCCGTACCTTAAGAGTATTGTAAGCCAGGGGGTTGGCCTATAAAACCCCCCGAGCCCCCCATGCAACGGGGACGACGAATCTCACACACCCACACCCACGGGACACTTCCCACATATTCTCCCTCGTAGCAGAGGAAGGCGAGCCGGCTGCTCCCTCTTCCTCCTCTAGACGACAACTCTAGGAGAAACCTTGTAATCATACCCATCCATCCGTTGGAAATATGCCCTAGAGGCAATAATAAATTGGTTATTATCATATTTCCTTGTTCATGATAATCGTTTATTATCCATGCTATAATTGTATTGATCGGAAACTCAGATACATGTGTGGATACATAGACAACATCATGTCCCTAGTATGCCTCTAATAGACTAGCTCGTTGATAAAAGATGGCTATGGTTTCCTAGTCATGGACATGAGATGTCATTTGATAATGGGATCACATCATTAGGAGAATGATGTGATGGACAAGGCCCAAACTACAAACGTAGCATATGATCGTGTCAGTTTATTGCTACTGTTTTCTGCATGTCAAGTATCTGTTCCTATGACCATGAGATCATGCAACTCACTGACACCAGAGGAGTGGCTTGTGTGTATCAAACATCGCAATGTAACTAGGTGACTATAAAGGTGCTCTACAGGTACCTCCGAGGGTGACTGTTGGGTTGGCATGGATCAAGACTGGGATTTGTTACTCCGTGTGACGGAGAGGTATCTTAGGGCTCACTCGGTAATACAACATCACAATAAGCCTTGCAAGCAATGGGACTAAGTGTTAGCCACGGGATCTTGTATTACGCTATGAGTAAAGAGACTTGCCGGTAACGAGGTTGAACTAGGTATGGAGATACCGATTATCGAATCTCGGGCAAGTAACATACCGAAGAACAAAGGGAACATCATACGGGATTAACTGAATCCTTGACATAGAGGTTCGACCGATAAAGATCTTCATAGAATATGTAGGAATCAATATGGGCATCCAGGTCCCGCTATTGGTTATTGACCGTAGAGGTGTCTCGGTCATGTCTACATAGTTCTCGAACCCGCAGGGTATGCACACTTAAGGTTTGGTGACGTTTCGGTAGTATAGAGTTATGCATGGTGGTGACCGAAGGCTATTCGGAGTCCCGGATGAGATCCTAGATGTCACGAGGAGCTTCGGAATGGTCTAGAGGTAAAGATTAACATATAGGAAGTCCTGTTTTGGTCACCCGAAAAGTTCTGGGCTCATTGATAGTGTACCGGGAGTGCCGGGAGGTTACCAGGGGACCATCGGGAGGGGTATTTCGACCCAAGAGGCTACATGGGCTGTGGGAGGATGAATACCAGCCCTTTATGGGCTGGCCGAAGTCCCACATAGGGCCCATGCGGCTGGGAAGGAAATCCAAAGTGGAAAAGGTGGAAAAAGGCTAATATAAGGAAGGAGTCCTAATCCGACTAGGAGTGGAGGAGTAGGACTCGTCCCTCCACTTCGGTCGAAGCCAAGAGGGCTTGCCCTTGCGGCCAACCCTCCTCCTCTCCTCCTCCTATATATACTAGAGCTTTTAGGGTTTTTGCACATAGATTTTCAGCCACGTGCTATCCTCTCCTCTAGTCCGTAGTTTCTCCTCTAGATCGGTTTCAGTAGTGCTTAGGCGAAGCCCTACTCGAATTACTCCACCACCATCGCCGCAACACCATCGTGCTGCCAGAGAACTCGTCTACCTCTCTGATCCCTCTTGCTGGATCAAGAAGCAGAGATCGTCATCGAGCTGTACGTGTGCTGAATGTGGAGGTGCCATCCGTTTGGCGCTAGATCGGAAGGACCGTGATCAAGATCGCGAGATGATTCGTGATTGGATCGCCGGACGAATCGTGATGAGATCGCGGGACGGATCATGATTGGATCGCGGGACGGACCGTGATGAGATCATGGGACGCTCGTCAATTTGGATCGCGAAGATGTTCGACTACACCAACCGCGTTTCTTAATGCTGCCCGCTTAGCGATCTACAAGGGTATGTAGATCCACTCTCCCTCTCATAGATTCTCATCACCATGGATAGATCTTGCGTGTGCGTAGGAAATTTTTTGTTTCCCATGCAACGTTCCCCAACAGTGGCATCATGAGCTAGGTCTATGTGTAGATGAGATCTTGAGTAGAACACAAAGAGTTTGTGGGCGCTGATGCTTAGATTGCTTCCTCCCTTGGTCGTGTTTTGGTTCATCGGTATTGTGGGATGAAGTGCCCGGATCAACCTTACTCGTACGCTTACAAGAGACCAGTTCCATCGGTTGACGTGTAACTTCGTTACACAAAGATGGCTGACGGGTGTCTGTTTCTCCTACTTTATTTGGATCGGATTCGACAAAGGCGGTCCTTGAGAAGGTTGAAAAGCAACTTATGTATCACTGGTGTGGTTTATGCGTACGTGAGAATTGTTCTTGCTAGATACCCGTAGCATCCACGTAAAACATGCAGCAACAATTAGAGGACGTCTAACTTGTTTTTGCAGGGTATGTTGTGATGTGATATGGCCAATTACATGATGAGATATATGTGATGTATGAGATGATCATGTGTTGTATAGAATGTCACGACTTGCATGTTGATGAGTACGACAACCGACAGGAGCCATAGGGTTGTCTTTAATTATTGTATGACCTGCGTGTCAATCACTAAGCGCCATGTAATACTTTACTTTATCGCTAAACGGTAGCAATAGTAGTAGAAGCATGGTGGGCGCGACAACCCCAATGGTGACACGTTGATGGAGATCAATATGATGGAGATCATGGTGTCATGCCGGTGACGATCAAGATCATGTCGGTGCTTTCAAGATGGAGGTCAAAAGCACAAGTTCATGGCCATATCATGTCACTTATGATTTACATGTGTTGCCTAGATGGCTTGCGGGTGGCAGTTTCTCTCACTTTAGTTGGATCAGATTCGACAAAGGCGGTCCTTGAGAAGGTTGAAAAGCAAATTATGTATCACCGTTGTTGTTTATGCGTAGGTGAGAATCGTTCTTGCTAGAAACCCGTAGCAGCCACGTAAAACATGCAACAACAATTAGAGGACGTCTAACTTGTTTTTGCAGGGTATGTTGTGACGTGATATGGCCAATTACATGATGTGATATATGTGATGTATGAGATGATCATGTGTTGTATAGAATATCACGACTTGCATGTCGATGAGTACGGCAACCGGCAAGAGCCATAGGGTTGTCTTTAATTATTGTATGACCTGCATGTCAATCATTAAGCGCTATGTAATGCTTTACTTTATCGCTAAACGGTAGCAATAGTAGTAGAAGCATGCAGGGCGTGACAACCCCGATGGCGACACGTTGATGGAGATCATGGTGTCGTGCCGGTGACGATGGAGATCATGCCGGTGCTTTCAAGATGGAGATCTAAAGCACAAATTCATGGCCATATCATGTCACTTATGAATTGCATGTGATGTTAATCCTTTTATGCACCTTGTTTTGCTTAGTACGACGGTAGCATTATAAGGTGATCCCTCACTTAAATTTCAAGATAAATTGTGTTCTCCCCGAGCGTGCACCGTTGCGAAAGTTCGTCGTGTTGAGACACCACGTGATGATCGGGTGTGATAGATTCTCCGTTCACATACAATGGGTGCAAGCCAGTGTTGCACATGCAGAACACTCGGGTTCAACTTTACGAGCCTAGCATGTACAGACATGGCCTCGGAACACAAGAGACCGAAAGGTCGAACATGAGTCATATAGTAGATATGATCAACATGATGATGTTCACCATTGAAACCACCTCAACTCACGTGATGACTGGACTTGAGTTGGTGCATTTGGATCATGTATCACTCGAATGACAGGAGGGATGTCAATTTGAGTGGGAGTTCTTAAGTAATATGATTAATTGAACTCATTATCATGAACATAGTCAGTCGTGTCTTTGTAAATTATGTTGTAGATTACTAGCTCACGCTATAGCTCCCTTGTATTTTTATATGTTCCTAGAGAAATAGAGTTGAAAGATGATGGTAGCAATATTGCGGACTAAGTCCGTGATCTGAGGATTGTCCTCATTGCTGCACAAAAGGCTTATGTCCTTAATGCACTGCTCGGTGCGCCGCCCCCTCTAGCGTCGTCTGTAGATGTTGTGAACATTTGTCAAGCACGTTCCAATGACTACTTGATAGTTTAGTGCGTCATGCATTACGGCTTAGAATTGAGGCTCCAAAACATTTTGAACATCACGGAATATATGAGATGTTCTAAGAGATGAAATTGGGATCTCAGGCTCGTGCCCGTGTTGTGAGATATGAGATCTCCAACAAGATTCTTTGCCTGCAAGATGAAAGAGAATAGCTCAATCGTTGAGCATGTTCTTAGGTTGTCTGGGTGCTACAATCGCTTGAATCGAGTGGGAGTCACTGTCACTAAGATAATGATTGATATAGTTCTCCAAGTCACTGTCACTAAGCTACTAGAACTTGCTGATTAACTATAAATTGCCAGGGATGGAAATAATGATCCCTGAGCTGTTCACG
The DNA here is from genome assembly GCA_022496015.1 of Hordeum marinum. Classification (NCBI taxonomy): domain Eukaryota; kingdom Viridiplantae; phylum Streptophyta; class Magnoliopsida; order Poales; family Poaceae; genus Hordeum; species Hordeum marinum. Next base: position 34,497,707 of record CM039674.1, read on the forward strand.
ATGTTTGACACCACGAAGGTAGAAATCAAGAAGGAGCATCAAGTGTTGATGGTTAGTAAAACCACTAGTTTCGAGAAGGGCAAGGGCAAGGAGGGAAACTTCATGGATGACAAGTCAGTTGCAGCTCCAGTGAAGCAACCCAAAGTTGAACCCAAACCCGAGACTAAGTGCTTCTATTATGAGGAGAGTGGTCGCTGAAGCGGAACAACCCTAGATACTTGGTAGATAAGAAGGCTGGCAACATCAACAGAAGTATATTTGATATACGTGTTATTAATATGTACCTTACTAGTATTCCTAGTAGCACCTGGGTATTGGATACCGGTTCGGTTGCTAAATGTTAGTAACTCGAAATAAAAGCTATGAAATAAACGAAGACTACCTAAGTGTGAGGTGACGATGTGTGTTGAAAATGTTTCCAAGGTTGATGTGATCAACATCACACGCTCTCTCTACCTTCGGGATTAGTGAGAAACCTAAATAAATGTTATTTGGTGTTTGCATTAAGCATGAACATGATTGGATCGTGTTTATTGCAACACGGTTATTCATTTAAGTTAGAGAATAATGGTTATTCTGTTTACATGAATAATACCTTCAATGGTCATGCACCCAGTGAGAATGGTTTATTGAATCTTGATCGTAGTAATCCACATGTTCATAACATTGATGCCAAAAGATACAAACTTAATAACGATAGTATCACATACTTGTGGCACTGCCGCTAAATGTAATATTGGTATAAATCGCATGAAGAAACTCCATGCTGATGGATCTTTGGACTCATTCGATTTCGAATCGGTTGAGACATGCGAACCATGCCTTTTGGGCAAGATGACTAAGGACCCCGTTTTCCGGTTTGATGGAGCAGGCAAGTGATTTATTGGAAATGATACATGTTGATGTATGCAATCCAATGAGTCTTGTAGCATGCGGTGGATATCGTTATTTTCTTACCTGTTGGAAATATGCCCTAGAGGCAATAATAAATTAGTTATTATCATATTTTCTTGTTCATGATAATCGTTTATTATCCATGCTATAATTGTATTGATCGGAGACTTAGATGCATGTGTGGATACATAGACAAAACCATGTCCCAAGTATGCCTCTAATAGACTAGCTCGTTGATCAAAGATGGTTAAGGTTTCCTAGCCATGGACATGAGATGTCATTTGATAACGGGATCACATCATTAGGAGAATGGTGTGATGGACAAGACCCAAACTACAAACGTAGCATATGATCGTGTCAGTTTATTGCTACTGTTTTCTGCATGTCAAGTATTTGTTCCTATGACCATGAGATCATGCAACTCATTGACACCGGAGGAGTGCCTTGTTTGTATCAAACATCGCAACATAACTAGGTGACTACAAAGGTACTCTACAGGTATCTCCGAGGGTGTCTGTTGGGTTGGCATGGATCAAGATTGGGATTTGTTACTCCGTGTGACGGAGAGGTATCTCAGGGCCCACTCGGTAATACAACATCACAACAAGGCTTGCAAGAAATGTGATTAAGTGTTAGTCACGGGATCTTTTATTACAAAACGAGTAAAGAGACTTGCCGGTAACGAGGTTGAACTGGGTATGGAGATACCGACGATCGGATCTCGGTCGTAACATACCGAAGAACAAAAGGAACACCATACGGGATTAACTGAATCCTTGACATAGAGGTTCGACCGATAAAGATCTTCATAAAATATGTAGGAACCAATATGGGCATCTAGGTCCCACTATTGGTTATTGACCGTAGAGGTGTCTCGATCATGTCTACATAGTTCTCGAACCCGCAGGGTCTGCACACTTAAGGTTTGGTGATGTTTCGGTAGTATAGAGTTATGCATGGTGGTGACCGAAGGTTGTTCGGAGTCTCAGATGAGATCCCGGACGTCACGAGGAGCTCCGAAATGGTCTGGAGGTAAAGAGTGATATACAGGATGTCCTGTTTTGGTCGCCGGAAAAGTTTCAGACTCATCGGTAGTGTATCGGGAGTGCCGATAGTGTACCGGGGGACCATCGGGAGGGGTATTTCGACCCAAAAGGCTACATGGGCTGTGGGAGGATGAATACGAGCCCTTAATGGGCTGGTGGAAGTCCCACAAAGGCCCATGCATCTGGGAAAGAAAAGCCCAATGAGAAAAGGTGGAAAAAGGCAAAAAAGGCAAAAAGGGAAGGAGTCCTAGTCCTACTAGGATTGGAGGAGGATTCCTCCTCTCCTATCCACTTCGGCCGAAGCCTCCTAGGGCTGGCCCTTTGGCCAAGCCTCCTCCTCTCTTCCTCTTATATATGCTAGAGGTTTTAGGGTTTTTGCACTAGATTTTCAACCACGTGCTACCCTCTCCTCTAGTGCATAGTTTCTCCTCTAGATCGGTTTTCTGTAGTGCTTAGGCGAAGCCCTGCCGGAATAGTTCCACCACCATCGCCGCAACACCGTCGCGCTACCAAAGAACTCGTCTACCTATCCGCTCCCTCTTGCTGGATGAAGAAGGCGGAGATTGTCATCGAGCTATACGTGTGCTGAACGCGGAGGTGCCGTCCGTTCGGCGCTAGATTAGAAGGACCGTGATCAAGATCGCGAGACGGATTGTGATGAGATCGCGGGACGGATCATGATGAGTTCATGGGATGGATCGTGATTGGATCGCGGGACGGATTGTGATGAGATCGTGGGACGCTCGGCGATTTGGATCGCGAAGATGTTCGACTACACCAACCGCGTTTCTTAATGCTTCCTGCTTAGCGATCTACAAGGGTATGTAGATCCACTCTCCCTCTCGTAGATGCTCATCACGATGGATAGATCTTGCGTGTGCGTAGGAAAGTTTTTGTTTCCCATGCAACGTTCCCCAACATTACCTTCACTGATGATTTGAGTAGATATAGTGTATATTTACTTAAACACAAGTCTGAATCATTTGAGAAGTTCAAGCAGAATCAGAGTGAAGTTTGAGATCATCGTGATGAGAAGATAAAATGTCTACAATATGATCGTGGAGGTGAATATCTAAGTTACGAGTTTGGTATACAACTTAAGACAATGTGAAAAGTTGTTTCACAACTCACGCCACCTGGAACACCATAGTGTGATGGTGTGTTCGAACGTCATAGTCATGCTCTATTGGATATGGTGCGTGCTATGATGTCTCTTATCGTTTTGCTACTATAGTTTTGGGGTTATGCATTAGAGACAACAACATTCACTTTAAATAGGGCACCATCTAAATCCGTTGAGATGACACCGTGTGAATTATGGTTTGATAGAAATCTAAGCTATCATTTCTTAATGTTTGGGGTTGCGACGCTTGTGTGAAAAGATGTTTTCACCTAATGAGCTCGAACCCAAAGTGGACAAATGCATCTTCATAGAATACCCTAAGAACAGCTGGGTGAACCTTCTATCTCAGATCCAAGCATAAAGTGTTTGTTGCTAAAACTGGGTCCTTTCTCGAGAAAAAGTTTCTCTCGAAAGAATTGAGTGGGAGGAAGATAGAACTTGATGAGGTTGTTGAACCTTTGTTTCAACTAGAGAGTAGCGTAGCGTAGAAAAATGTTTCTGCGGAGCCTACGTCAGTTGGAGAGGAAGTTAATGATGATGAACATGAAGCTTCGGATCAAGTTACCATCAAACCTCGTAGGTCGACAAGGATGCATAGTGCTCCTGAGTGGTACGACAACCCTGTCTTGGAGGTCATGTTGTTGGGCAACGATGAACCTACGAGCTATGGAGAAGCGATGATGGGCCTGGACTCCGACAAATGGTTAGAGGCCATGAAATCCGAGAAAGGATCCATGTATGAAAACCAAGTATAGATTTTGGTACACTTGCTCGTTGGACGGCAGGTTATCGAGTACAAATGGACCTTTGAGATGAAGACAGACGCTGATGGTAAATGTCACCATTTATAAAGCTCGACTTGTCGCAAAGAAGTTTCTGACAAGTTCAAGGAGTTAACTGCGATGAGACTTTCTCACTTGTAGCAATGCTAAAGTCTGTTGGAATTATGTTAGCAGTTGCTGCGTTTTTCAATTATGAAATCTCACAGATGGATGTCAAAACATCGTTTCCTTCCCTAAGGAAAGGTTGTATGAGATAAAACCAGAAGGTTTTGTCAGTCCTAAGGATGCTAAAAGGTGTGCAAACTTCAGTGATCCTTCTATGGACTGAAGCAAGTATCTCAGAGTTGGAATATACACTTTGATGAGGTGATCAAAGTTTTTGAGTCTATACAAAGTTTATGAGAAACTTGTATTTACAATAAAGTGAGTGGGAGCACTATAGAATTTTTGATAAGCATATGTGGTTGACATATTATTGATCGAATATGATGTAGAATTTCTGGAAAGCATAATCGGTTGTTTGAAAAGAGTTTTTCAAAGGAAGACCTGGATAAAGCTACCTAATTGTTGAGCATCAAGATCTATGGAGATAGATCAAGATGCTTGATGAGACTTTCAATGAGTACATACCTTGACAAGATTTTGAAAGAGTTCAAAATGGATCGGTCAGAGAAAGAGTTCTTGCCTGATTTGTAAGGTGTGAAGTTGAGTAAAACTCAAAGCTCGACCACAGCAGAAGAAAGAGAAAGGATGAAGGTCGTCCCCTATGCTTTAGCCATAGGCTCTATATAGTATGCCATGTTGTGTACCGCACCTGTGTGTGCCTTGCCATGAGTCCGTCAAGGGGTACAAGAGGGATCCAGGAGTGGATCACTGGACAGCGGTCAAGATTATCCTTAGTAACTAAAAGACTAAGGAAATGTTTCTCGATTATGGAGGTGATAAAGAGTTCGTCATAAAGAGTTACGTCGATGCAAGCTTTAACACCAATCCGGATGACTCTTAGTAGCAATCCGGATACGTATAGTGGAGCAGCCATTTGGAATAGCTCCAGGTGGAGTGTGGTAGCAGTGTCTACAGGGAGACATAGAGATTTGCAAATTACACATGGATCTAATGTCACAGACTCGTTGGCTAAAAGACCTCTCTCACATGCAAAGCATGATCGAGCCCCAGAACTCATTAGGTGTTAGATTCATAACAATGTGAATCACATGGTGATGTGAACTAGATTATTGACTCTAGTGCAAGTGGGAGATTGTTGGAAATATGCCCTAGAGGCAATAATAAATTGGTTATTATCATATTTCCTTGTTCACGATAATTGTTTATTATCCATGCTATAATTGTATTGATCGGAAACTCAGATACATGTGTGGATACATAGACAACACCATGTCCCTAGTATGCCTCTAATAGACTAGCTCATTGATCAAAGATGGCTATGGTTTCCTAGTCATGGACATGAGATGTCATTTGATAACAGGATCACATCATTAGGAGAATGATGTGATGGACAAGACCCAAACTACAAACGTAGCATATGATCGTGTTAGTTTATTGCTACTGTTTTTTGCATGTCAAGTATTTGTTCCTATGACCATGAGATCATGCAACTCACTGACACCGGAGGAGTGCCTTGTGTGTATCAAACGTCGCAACGTAACTGGGTGACTATAAAGGTGCTCTATAGGTATCTCCGAGGGTGACTGTTGGGTTGGCATGGATCAAGACTGGGATTTATTATTCTATGTGACGGAGAGGTATCTCAGGGCCCACTCGGTAATACAACATCACAATAATCCTTGCAAGCAATGTGACTAAGTGTTAGCCATGGGATCTTGTATTACGGAACGAGTAAAGAGACTTGCTGGTAACGAGGTTGAACTAGGTATGGAGATACCAACGATCGAATGTCGGGCAAGTAACATACCAAGGAACAAAGGGAACATCATACGGGATTAACTGAATCCTTGACATAGAGGTTCGACCAATAAAGATCTTCATAGAATATGTAGGAATCAATATGGGCATCCAGGTCCCGCTATTGGTTATTGATTGTAGAGGTGTCTTGGTCATGTCTACATAGTTCTCGAACCTGCAGGGTCTACACACTTAAGGTTTGGTGACGTTTCGGTAGTATAGAGTTATGGTTGGTGGTGAACGAAGGTTGTTCGGAGTCCCGGATGATATCCTGGACGTCATGAGGAGCTCCGGAATGGTCCGGAGGTAAAGATTGATATATAGAAGTCCTGTTTTGGTCATCGGAAAAGTTCCGGGCTCATCGGTAGTGTATCTGGAGTGCCAGGACGGTACCGTGGGACCATCGGGAGGGGTATTTCGACCTAAGAGGCTACATGGGCTGTGGGAGGATGAATACCAGCCCTTCACGGGCTGGCCGAAGTCCCACATAGGGCCCATGCGGCTGGGAAGGAAATCCAAAGTGGAAAAGGTGGAAAAAGGCTAATATAAGGAAGGAGTCCTAATCTGACTAGGAGTGGAGGAGTAGGACTCCTCCCTCCACTTCGGCCGAAGCCAAGAGGGCTTGCCCTTGCGTCCAAGCCTCCTCCTCTCCTCCTCCTATATATACTAGAGGTTTTAGGGGTTTTGCACATAGATTTTCGTCCACGTGCTACCCTCTCCTCTAGTTCGTAGTTTCTCCTCTAGATCGGTTTTAGTAGTGCTTAGGCGAAGCCCTACTAGAATTACTCCACCACCATCGCTGCAACACCATCATGCTGCCAAAGAACTTGTCTACCTCTTCGGTCCCTCTTGCTGGATCAAGAAGGCGGAGATCGTCATCGAGCTGTACGTGTGCTGAACGCGGAGGTGTCGTCCATTTGGCGCTAGATCGGAAGGACCGTGATCAAGATCGCGAGACGATTCATGATTGGATCGCGGGACGAATCATGATTAGATTTCGGGACGGATTGTGATTGGATCGCGGGACGGATCGTGATGAAATCGCGGGACGCTCGGTGATTTGGATCGCAAAGACGTTCGACTACACCAACCGCGTTTCTTAACGCTTCCCGCTTAGCGATCTACAAGGGTATGTAGATCCACTCTCCCTCTCATAGATTCTCATCACCATGGATAGATCTTGCATGTGCGTAGGAAATTTTTTGTTTCCCATGCAACGTTCCCCAACACCATCAACTAGACCAAGCAGGACTAAGGGTGTTACCTCCCACGGAGGGCCCTGAACTTGGGTACATCGTGTGTCTCCAGCGCTTGTGCCTAATCCCACACCGGAGCCTGTCAATGTCCTCTGGCCCCAACCACCTTCGATAAGCCTACCCATGGCATCTGTCATGAGAAAACGATGACAAATTTTTATGTGGGAATCACTCCTTGGAATAGATATGTCCTAGATACTATCATGGGAGGGAATTTTTTGGGAAGTCATACCTTTGACTCCTATAGTGCTATGATAAATTATTTTGGACCACCCCGAATCATGGTTAATGGGACAATTTTAACTTTGTAACATGTTATGCGAAGGTTAGATATCATTGAAAATAAATTTGCTACTATAGAGCTCATTGAAAACTTGGATAAAAAGATCCACAATCATATCACTCAATATGGATCTAAGGTAGGAGTTACCATAAAAAAAACTAAGGGAAAAGGAACCCATAGTTAATGAAAAATTGGATCAAGATTCCCTTAGAATAGGAAAGCTAGAGGACATTATTACCAACTTGGGTTCTGCTTTTGCCGCTGTTCAAACCACTCCTAAATTTCCTCTTTCTAAGGCTGCCAAGTTTGTTTATGTTCCCAAGAATAAGGGTGAATCCTCTAGTAAAGGAGACGAAGATCTTAAGATGATAAGTGTTCACCCTAATTTTACCAACATTGTTCGGGAATTGATTGTTACAAGAGAATTTCTTGACTTTTTCCTAGGAGTATGATCATTGATAAAACCAAAGAACCTCTTGGATTTGAGAAGGCCCTCACAAAAATGTCCAATACAAAATATGACAATACCTAGATCAATTGCGTTTTGCCTAGCTAGGGGCGTTAAACAATAGCGCTTGTTGGGAGGCAACCCAATTTTATTTTTCTTTCTGCTTTTTGATTCTGTTTTGGTGTGTTTGGCACATTATTGCTTCTGTAGTAATTGTGTTTTTGTGTTTTGATTAGTGTTTGAGCAAAGTAAAACCTTTGGGGTGATCTATGATAGTCGTTGATTTGATCTTGCTAAAACACAGAAACTTTTGCGCTCAGTCCAGGAATTTTACAAATTTTTCAGAGTGTCTAATTGATCTGAAATTTTTACACAAGATTGATATACAAATATTCTAAGTTTACATATTGCTACAAATTGTTCTGTTTTTGACAGATTCTGTTTTCTTTGTGTCGTTTGCTTATATTGATGCATCTATGGGTCGTATCGGGGGGTATGAGTCATGGAAAAGTTAGAATACAGTAGGTATTACACAAAACAACTAAAGAAAGAGTTCACAACAGTACCTAAAGTGGTGATTTATCTTTTTATACTAATGGATCCCATGAGTTTTCTGTTGAGTTTTGTGTTGTGAAGTTTTCAAGTTTTGGGTGAAGATTTGATGGACTATGGAATAAAGAGTGACAAGAGCCTAAGCTTGGGGATGCCCAAGGCACCCCAAGTCATATTCAAGGATACCAAAAAGCCTAAGCTTGGGGATGCCCTGGAAGGCATCCCCTCTTTCATCTCCAATCCATCAGTAAATTTACTTGAGGCTATATTTTTATTCACCACATGATATGTGTTTTGCTTGGAGCGTCTTGTATAATATGCTTCTTTGCTTTTTAGTTTGCCACAATCATCCTTTATGCACACATCTTTTGAGAGAAACACGCTGAATCGTGAATTTGTTAGAATACTCTATGTGCTTCACTTATATCTTTTGAGCTAGGCAATGTTGCTCTAGTGCTTCACTTATATCTTTTATAGAGCATGGTGGTGTTATATTTTATAGAAATTATTGAACTCTCGCTCCTCACTTATATTATTTTGAGAGTTTCTTAAAACAGCATGGTAATTTGTTTAAGTTATGAATTTATTCCTAATATAATGGGCATCCAAAAGGGATATAATAAAAACTTTCATATTAAGTGCATTAAAAACTATGAGAAGTTTGATTCCTTGCATATAGTTTTGAGATAATAGGGATGGTAATATGAGAGTCATGATAGTGAGTAGTTGTGAATTGGAAGAGATACGTGTGTTAAAGCTTGTGATTCCCGTAGCATGCACATATGGTGAACCGTTATGTAACGAAGTCGGAGCATGATTTGTTTAATGATTGTTGACCTTTGTGTGAGGGTCGGGAGCGCGCGATGGTTAACTCCTACCAACCTCTCCCCTAAGAGCATGTGTCTAATGCTTTATTTGATAACTAATAGAATTTTGCAATAAGTATGTGAGTTCTTTATGACTAATGTTGAGTCCATGGATTATACGCACTCTCACCCTTGCACCTTTGCTAGCTTCTCTAGTACCGCGCAACTTTCTCCGGTACACCAAACCCTCCTTCCTCAAAACAACCACCATATATTCCTCAAAACAGCCACCATACCTACCTATTATGGCATTTCCATAGCCATTCCAAGATATATTGCCATGCAACTTCCACCATGTAGTTTTTCTATGACTTGCATCATCACTTCATATTGCATATAGAGTCATATTTTGTCATAGGAATCGAGTTGTAATTTCTTTTTCTTTGAGTTATAAACTAAATAAAAGTGTGATGATTTTTCATTAATAGAGCACTGTCCCATGAGAGAAAAGGATGATGGAGGCTATGACTCCCTCACAAGTTGGGATGAGTATCCGGACTTTACAAAAATAAAAGAGGCCAGCGAAGCCCAAACAAAAAAATAATAAATGAGGCCAAAGAAGCCCACCAAATATATAAATATATATAATGAGAGAAATAGAGAAGGGACAGTTGCTACTACCTTTTTCCACACTTGTGCTTCAAAGTAGCACCATGATCTTCATGATAGAGAGTCTCCTATTTTGTCACTTTCATATAACTAGTGGATATTCATTATGCGCGACCACTTAGTTTTATTTTTGAGCTTTCATACACTTATAGTTCTAAGTGCATTTGTTGCATGGCAATCCCTACTCACTCATATTGATATCTATTGACGGGCATCTCCATAGCCCATTGATACGCCTAGTTGATGTGAGACTATCTTCTCCTTTTTTCCCTTGCACCTCCTCCATATTCTATTCCACCTATAATGCTATATCCATGGCTCACGCTCATGTATTGCATGAGAGTTGAAAAGGTTTGAGAACACCAAAAGTGTGAAACAATTCCTTGACGTGTTCATCGGGGTTGTGCATGATTTAGATACTTTGTGTGGGGAAGATGGAGCATAGCCAAACCATATGATTTTGTAGGGATGACTTTCTAAGGCCATGTTATTTCGAAAGGACATGACTACCTTGTTGGTGTGCTTGAAGTATTACTGTTTTTATGTCAATATTGGACTATTGTTTTGAATATTACAAATCTGAATATTCATGCCACAATAAATAATATTACATGGATAAATATGTTAGGTAGCATTCCACATCAAAAATTCTGTTTTTATCATTTACCTACTTGAGGACGAGCAGGAATTAAGATTGGGGATACTGATACGTCTGCAACGTATCTATAATTTTTTATTGTTCCATGCTATTATATTATCTATTTTGGATGTTTTATATGCATTAATGTGCTATTTTATATTATTTTTGGGACTACCCTATTAATCTAGAGCCTAGTGCCGGTTTCTATTTTTTCCTTGTTTTTGAGTTTTGCGGATATGGAATATTAAACGGAGTCAAACGGAATAAAACCTTCGGAATGATTTTTTCTGGAACGAAAGGAAACTACGAAACTTGAGAACTAAGGTAGAGGAGCCACCGTGGGGCCACAAGCCCTAGGGGCACGACCAGGGGGTCGGCCGCGCCGGGCAGGCTTGTGGTCCCACGGCAGCTCCCTAACCCTAAGTTCGTCCTATAAATTCCCAGATATTCCATCATTATCAAAACGAGCCACAAAAACACTTTTCCGCCGCCAGAAGCCTCCGTTCCCGAGAGATCCAATCTTGGAGCCTTTTCCGGTAATCTGCCGAAGGGGGATTCGATCACGGAGGGCATCTACATCAACTCCATTGCCCCTCTGATGATGCGTGAGTAGTTCACCACAAACCTACGGGTCCATAGCTAGTAGCTAGATGGCTTCTTCTCTCTCTTTGCTTCTCAATACCATGTTCTTCATGATCTTCATGGAGATCTATCGATGTAATACTCTTTTGCGGTATGTTTGTCGAGATCCGATGAATTGTGGATTTATATTCAGATTATCCATGAATATTATTTGAGTATTTCCTGAATTCTTCTATGCATGATTTCATATCTTTGCAAGTCTCTTCGAGTTATTGGTTTGGTTTGGCCAACTAGATTAGTAATTCTTGTAATGGGAGAAGTGCTTAGTTTTAGGTTCAATCTTGCAGTGTCCTGACCCAGTGACAAAGTAGGGGTAGCAAGGCACATATTGTATTGTTGCCATCAAGGGTAAAAAGATGGGGTTTTCATCATATTGCTTGAGTTTATCCCTCTACATCATGTCATCTTACTTAATGCGTTACTCTGTTCTTCATGAACTTAATACTCTAGATGCAGGTAGGAGTCGGTCGATGTGTGGAGTAATAGTAGTAGATGCAGAATCATTTCAGTCTACTTCACACGGACGTGACGCCTATATGCATAATCATTTGCTTGGATATCTTCATAATTATTCGCTTTTCTATCAATTGCTCGACAGTAATTTGTTCACCCACCGTAATACTTGCCATCATGAGAGAAGCCATCTAGTGAAACCTATGGCCCTTGGGTCTATTTCCATATTATACTTTCAGATATAAAACCAAAAATACCAAAAATACTTGCTGCCTTATTTTTACTTTTAGTTTTAGTTTACGTTCAAGCATCCTATTATATCTATCTCTATTAGATCTCATCCTTGCAAGTAACCATGAAGGGATTGACAACCCCTTTATAGCGTTGGGTGCAAGAGTTTGATTCTTTGTGCAGATACATCTATTGGTGACTCAGTTGTATCTCCTACTGGGTTGATACCTTGGTTCTCAAAAAACCGAGGGAAATACTTATCTACTTTGCTGCATCAAACCGTTCCTCTTCACGGGAAACCAACACATGCTCGAGAAGTAGCATTATGGATCCTCCAACATGTGGTGCTTGCTTCCACCTAATACTAGCCAAAACTTCCGCACCAGGTAGAAATACTACTTGTGCATCCAAACACCCTTAAACCCAAAGTTGTTCCATATGAGTCCACCATACCTACCTATATGCGGTATTTATCTGCAGTTCCAAGTAAATTTGCATGTGCCAAACTCTAAACCTTCAAATAATATTCTATTTTGTATGCCCGAATCGCTCATATAGTGACTAGGGGCTGTCAGTATCTTCCATGCTAGGTGGGTTATTCTCATGATATTTGTTGATTCACTATCATTCACGAGAAAGTGGCTGGTAATAGGGATTCCCAGTCCCAAAATCAAAGGAAAAATGCAAATAATTAAACAAAACTCCCCCATGAGTGTTGTTGGTATGGACGGTACCCGTGGATTCGGCTCGCCGTGGAGTATGATTGATAGGTGGAGCGGGGGGGGGGGGTAAAAACTTTACCATTCTGTTTGGGAACCGCCTATAATGTATCTAGCATGGAAGATACCGAGATCTCATGGTTGCTATGGTGACAATTAAAGCATGCCGCCCAAAATTATTATTCATCTCTATTTTAAAAGCTCGAGCTCTGGCACCTCTGCAAATCAATGCTTCCCTCTGCAAAGGGCCTACCTTTTACTTTCTAGTACTTACCTTTATGCAAGAGTCATGGTGGTCTTCACCACTTCCTATATTTCTCCTTTTTCTCTTGGCAAGCGTCATGTGTTGGGGAAAGATCCAAGCATATATGGCCATTCAAATATATTTGATCATGAATTATTATTGTTGACAATTATCTATATGATAAACAAGTCGGGAGGCAAAACTTAAGCCCCTATCTTTCTTTGTGTTCGGCGGATGCCATTTGCTCTAAAAATATGCTTTGAGTGCTAGCAATCATGAAAGACTATATGATAGTTGAGCATGTGGAATTTTCTAAATCAAAGCTCTTACATAGACCCTTCCTGAAAATAGGATGAATTGCAATTGTTTGGTGACTGAAAGCATAGTTTGTTAGTTTTCAAGAAACTTTATGGTCTATACTTTAACAAGTGAATAGCTTGTTATTTCATCATGAGAAGTTTTATGAGATGAGCTATTTTCATGGTTCTAGAGGCTTGCGGTGGCGGAAATCCCGATCTAGGTTCCTTTTCGGAGGTTTCTATATTTATAGGAATTTTTGGCATCGATCTCACGTCAAGGGGGGCCACAAGGCGGTGGCAAGCCTGGTAGGCGCGGGATAGGGGGTGGTCATGCCTAGCAGGCTTGCCTCCTCCTCGTGGCTCTTCTGGCCCAGCTCCAATGCTTCGAGGGTCTCTTTTGGTCCACAAAAAATCATACTAAATTTTCAGCCCATTCCGAGAACTTTTATTTCTGCACAAAAAACGACACCATGGTAGTTCTGCTGAAAACATCGTCAGTCCGGGTTAGTTCTAATAAAATCATACCAAAACCATATAGAAATATTATAAACATGGCATGAATACTTCATAAATTATAGATACGTTGGATACGTATCAGCATCCCCAAGCTTAATTCCTGCTTGTCCTCGAGTAGGTAAATGATAAAAGAAATAATTTATGAAGTGTGAATGCTAGCAAGTGCACAAGTTTGATCAATGATAATTCCAAACACTTCTTCTAGCGTCATTATATATCATAAATAGTATCTCATCTCATAAAACTTCTCATGTGGAAATAACAAGCTATTCACTTGTTAAAGTATAGACCATAAAGTTTCTTGAAAACTAACAAACTATGCTTTTAGTCACCAAAAAATTTCAATTCATCCTATTTTTAGGAAGGGTCTATGTAAGAGCTTTGATTTAGAAAATTTCACATGCTCAACTATCATATAGTCTTCCATGATTGCTAACACTCAAAGCATATTTTTAGAGCAAATGGCATCCGTCGAACACAAAGAAAGATAGGGGCTTAAGTTTCTCCGCCTGACTTATTTATCATATAGGTAATTGTCAACAATAATAATTCATCATAAAATATATTTGAATGGCCATATATGCTTGGATCTTTCCCCAACACATGACGCTTGCCAAGGGAAAAAGGAAAAATATAGGAAGTGGTGAATACCACCATGACTCTTGCATAAAGGTAAGTACTACAAAGTAAAAGGTAGGCCCGTCGCAGAGGGAAGCATTGATTTGCAGAGGTGCCAGAGCTCGAGCTTTTAAAAGAGAGATGAATAATGATTTTGGGCGGCATGCTTTCATTGTCACCATAGCAACCATGAGATCTCGGTATCTTCCATGCTAGATACATTATAGGCGGTTCCCAAATAGAATGGTAAATTTTTTAGTCCCCCTCCACCAATCAATCACACTCTACGGCGAGCTGAATCCACGGGTACCGTCCATACCAACAACATTCCTAGGGGAGTTTTGTTTAATTATTTGCATTTTTTCCTTCGATTTCAGGACTGGGAATCCTTATTACCAGCCACTTTCTCGTGAATGATAGTGAATCAACACATATCGTGAGAATAACCCACCTAGCATGGAAGATACTGACAGCCCTAGTCACTATATGAGCGATTCGGGCATACAAAACAGAATATTATTTGAAGGTTTAGAGTTTGGCACATGCAAATTTACTTGGAACGGTAGGTAAATACCGCATATAGGTAGGTATGGTGGACTCATATGGAACAACTTTGGGTTTAAGGGTGTTTGGATGCACAAGTAGTATTTCTACTTGGTGAAGAAGTTTTGGCTAGTATGAGGTGGAAGCAAGCACCACATGTTGGAGGATCCATAACAATATAACTTCTATGCAAATATACGCAACCATAACTCATTACGTTGTCTTCCTTTTCCAACTTCAACTAATTTGCGCAAGTTTGAAAATAATTAATGGGTAATCACAATCATAGAAGATTTCCAAGATAGTATATTTATATGTGAAATCTCTCTTCTTTCAATTTTTTTTTCATGAATGGTTCGAGTGACCAATGCGGTGTTTGCTAATTTTCAATAAATTTTACCACCTATACTTCTTTTATGTGAAGCCATTACTACCCATGGGATAAGATAATAAAACATATATAATTTTGGATTTATGATATTCAATTCATTCAACCATTTACTCATAGGATATAAGTGAAGCACGAGAGTAAATGACAAAACTACTCCAAAACATATAAGTGAAGATCAACGAGTAGTCAAATAATTAAGTAGCTATGTGAGGACTCTCTCTCTATCTCTCAATAATTATTTTCAGATCTGAGTATTTTATTAAACAACAAGCAAAGGAAAAATATCACTCCCAGAATAGCACGCTTAATGTGAATGAATAAAAATTTAGGCTCTACATAGGCTAACCGATAATTGTTGATGAAGAGAGGTGGGATGTGTAGCATACCCAAGCTTAGATGCTTGAGACTTATTGAAATATTTACTTGGGGTGCCTTGGGCATCCTCAAGCTTGAGCCTTTGTATCTCGTTCAATCCTCTCATATCCCGGTTTCACCTATTCTCAAAAACATCATCCACACAAAACTCGAAAAGAACTCGTGAGATATGTTAGTACACATAATAAATCAACTCTTTATGTACTACCAAGACAAGTTTAATAATAATTTTAAAACATTAGGTACTCTATACTATCATTTCCACAATTTATATCTCCCAATATAGGCTACGGAAACTATAGGATAAGTAGATAACAAAACTATGACAGCAATCTGTCCAAACAGAACAGTCTGTAGCAATTTATGAAAATAGTGTAGTTATATAACTCGAAAAATATGATAATGTAGGAAATGCTATAAAATTCATATTAAAACACTTTGTAAATTTTTTAGAAACTTTCCACGTTCCAGTAAAATATGAAAATTCAAACACTACAGAAGAAGTTTCTGTTTTTACACAGCACACATCAAACATGCAATTCAAGCATCCTAAAGGAAATTCTTGGAACTTTTTATTTAAAAACAAGATTATAAATATCACATAAAATATGGAAAAAAATTAAAATTATGCTACAAGCAAAACTCATATTATGTGACGAATAAAAATATAGCTCCAAGTAAGAGGTATCTCAGGGCCCACTCGGTAATACAACATCACAATAAGCCTTGCAAGCAATGTGACTAAGTGTTAGTCACGGGATCTTGTATTACGGAACGAGTAAACAGACTTGCCGGTAACGAGGTTGAACTAGGTATGGAGATACCGATGATCGAATCTCGGGCAAGTAACATACCGAAGAACAAAGGGAACATCATACGGGATTAACTGAATCCTTGACATAGAGGTTCGACCGATAAAGCTCTTCGTAGAATATGTAGGAACCAATATGGGCATCCAGGTCCCGCTATTCGTTATTGACCATAGAGGTGTCTCGGTCATGTCTACATAGTTCTTGAACCCGCAGGGTCTGCACACTTAAGGTTCGTTGATGTTTCGGTAGTATAGAGTTATGTATGGTGGTGATTGAAGGTTGTTTAGAGTCCCGGATGATATCCCGGAAGTCACGAGGAGATCCGTAGTGGTTCGGAGGTAAATATTGATATATAGGAAGTCCTGTTTTGGTCGCCAGAAAAATTTCGGGCTCATCGGTAGTGTACCGAGAGTGCGGGAGGGTACCGGGGGACCATCGGGAGGGGTGTCTCGACCCAAGAGGCTACATGGGCTGTGGGAGGAGGTAAACCAGCCCCTGGTGGACTGGCCAAATCCTCCTCTAAGGGACCATGCGGCTGGAGTGGTTTGAGAAGGAAAAAAAATCCAAAGATGGAGAGGTGGAAAGAGTTTCCAAGTGGAAAGGAGGAATCCTACTCCTAATAGGACTGGAGTAGGACTCCTCCACCTCCAATTTTGGCCAGGTTTTAGGCTGCCTCCTCCCCTCCCTCCCTCCTATATATACTAGAGGATTTAGAGGGAAGAGCTAACCCTAATTGCCACGTGCTGCCCTCTTCTTCCTCTAGACCGTTTTCTCCTCTAGATCGGTTTTCAGCGGTGCTTAGGCGAAGCCCTGCTGGAATTCCTCCAACACCATCGCCGCAATGCCGTCGTGCTGCCGGAGAACTCATCTACCTCTCCGCTCTCTCTTGCTGGATCAAGAAGGCGGAGATCGTCATCGAGACATATGTGTGTTGAACACGGAGGTGTCGTCCGTTCGGCGCTAGATCGGAAGGACCGTGATCAAGATCGCGAGACGGATCGTGATGAGATCGCGGGACGGATCGTGATGTGATCGCGGGACGGATCGTGATGAGTTCGCGGGACGGATCGTGATTGGATTGCGGGACAGATCATGATGAGATCGCGAGCCGCTCGGCAATTTGGATCGCGAAGACGTTCGACTACACCAACCGCGTTTCTTAACGCTTCCCGCTTAGCGATCTACAAGGGTATGTAGATCCACTCTCCCTCTCGTAGATGCTCATCACCATGGATAGATCTTGCGTGTGCATAGGAAATTTTTTGTTTCCCATGCAACGTTTCCCAACAGAGAACTAACGAAGAAATTATTGTAGGGTATGAAACCACCTCAAAGTTATCTTTTCCGATCAATCTTATGAGCTATCCCTATAAGTGTCACAAACAGCCCTAGAGTTCGTACTAAAATAACACCTTAAGATACACATCAACCAAAACCCTAATGTAACCTACATACTCCATTGTCACCACAAGTATACATGGGCTTGATTATACGATATGCATCACATAATTTCATATTCATCATGTTCAATCCAACACAAAGAACTTCAAAGAGTGCCCCAAAGTTTCTACCGGAAAGTCAAGACAAAAACGTGTGCCAACCCTTATGCATAGATTCCCAAGGTCACGGAACCCGCAAGTTGATCACTAAAACATACATCAAGTGGATCAATAGAATATCCCATTATCACCACGGATATCCCATCGCAAGACATACATCAAGTGTTCTCAAATCCTTAAAGACTCAATCCGATAAGAAAACTTCAAAGGAGAAACTCAATTCATCACAACAAGATAGAGAGGGGAAAGCTCCATATGATTCATCTATATCAATAAAGCTCGCGGTACATCAAGATCATGCCATCTCAAGAACACGAGAGAGAGAGAGATCAAAGACATTGCTACTGGTACATACCCTCAGCCCCGAGGGTGAACTACTCCCTCCTCATCATGGAGAGCATCGAGATGATGAAGATGGCCTCCGGTGATGGTTTCCCCCTCTGGCGGCGTGCCGGAATGGGCTCCCGATTGGTTTTTTGTGGCTCTGGAGTCTTGCAGTGGCAGAACTCCCGATCTAGGTTTGTTTTGGGGGGGGGGTTCATATTTAAAGGAATTTTTGGTGTCGGTCTCACGTCAAGGGGGTGCTCGAGGAGTCCACAAGCCAGGAGTGCCCTCCTAGGGGGTAGGGCACGCCCTCCTAGCTTGTGGCCTCCTCGGTCACTTCCTGGCCCAGCTCCGGTGCTTTGGGGGTCTCTTTTGGTCCATAAAAAATCACCGTAAATTTTCAAACCGTTTCGAGAACTTTTATTTCTGCACAAAAAATGACACCATGGTAGTTCTGCTGAAAACAGCGCGAGTCCAGGTTAGCTCTAATAAAATCATACCAAAATCATATAGAATTATTGTAAACATGGCATGAATACTTCATAAATTATAGATACGTTGGAGACATATCGGGACACAAGAGATTTCTTGTATTTGATTGCAGGGTTGTTTGAGAGAGGCCATCGTCATCCTACACCTCCCATGGATTGATAAACCTTAGGTCATCCACTTGAGGGAAAATTGCCACTATCCTACAAAACTCTGCGCTTGGATACCCAACACGAGTCTACAAGAAGAAGGTTGTGTAGTAGACATCAGGAAGGGACAACAAGAATATTGCGGAGAAGAAAGTTGGCGTAAGTGGAAGAGATGTAGGAATGACCGGTGCATGAAACATGTATGGTGTAACCATCACCAATGGTGATTGTAGAAAAAATTGAAGGGAAACAAGATGACAACAAATTCATATTTGAAGACATATGTGAGGATGCACCAGAATCAAAAATCCAATCCGTACCTTCGTTATTAAGAGTAAAGTTGTTCATAGAGCGGAGGGTCCAGGAGCTTGCATGGGAGCGTAGGGTAGGATTAGCGGCTGGTAGTATGTTGTCGGGGCCTGCATGGTGTCGTAGGGAGCCGGCAAGGTGTAGTAGGTTGGCGGCAGGCCTGGCGCATTGGGAGGTGGCGTAGGAGTGGTGGTGTAGACATGCGTTGGTGTCTTGGGCCCAAGGAGTCCAGGAGAGCTGATGACTGGTCGGAGACTGGGGCTCCACGTGCCCATTGATACGTCCATTTTGCACCATGATTTTATATTGATATCTATTGCATTATGGGATGTTATTACATGTTATGGTACAATACTTATGCCTTTTCTCTCTTATTTACAAGGTTTACATGAAGAGGGAGAATGTCGGCAGCTGAAATTCTGGACTAGAAAAGGAGCAAATCTGAGATACCTATACTGCACAACTCCACAAGTGCTGAAAATATACAGAGAATATTTTTGGATTTAATAAAAAATACTGGCAAGAGAATCAACCAGAGGGGGCCACCTGCAGGCCACAAGCCTGCTAGGCGCGGCCACCCCCCTAGCCGCGCCTAGCAGGCTTGTGGGGCCCCTATGGCTCCTCCGACGCCCATCTTCTCCTATATGTTGGGTTTTGACTTGGAAAAAAATCATAAGAGAGCTTTCGGGATGAAGTGCCGTCCTGTCAAGGCGGAACTTGGACATAACCAATCTAGAGCTCCGGCATGGCTGTTCTGCCAGGGAAACATCCCTCCCGAAGGGGGAAATCGAAGCCATCGTCATCACCAACGATCCTCTCATCGAGAGGGGGTCAATCTCCATCAACATCTTCATTAGCACCATCTCCTCTCCAAATCCTAGTTCATCTCTTGTATCCGATGTTTGTCTCAACACCTCAAATTGGTACTTGTGGGTTGCTACTAGTGTTGATTACTCCTTGTAGTTGATGCTAGTTGGTTTACTTGGTGGAAGATCATATGTTCAGATCCTTAATGATAATTAATACTCCTCTAATCTTGAACATGAATATGCTTTGTGAGTAGTAACATTTGTTTTCCTAAGGACATGGATAAGTCTTGTTATAAGTAATCATGTGAATTTGGTATTCGTTCGATATTCTAATGAGATGTATGTTGTCTCTCTTCTAGTGGTGTTATGTGAATGTCGACTACATAAAACTTCACCATTATTTGGGCCTAGGGGAAGGCATTAGGAAATAATTAGTATATGATTGGTTGCTAGAGTGACAGAAGCTTAAATCCTAGTTTATGCGTTGCTTCGTAACGAGATGATTTGGATCCATATGTTTCATGCTATGGTTAGGTTTACCTTAATTCTTCTTTCGTAGTTGCGGATGCTTGCGAGGGGGGGTTAATCATAAGTGGGAGGTTTGTCCAAGTAAGGGCAGCACCCAAGCACCTGTCCACCAACATATCAAATTATCAAAGTAACGAACGCGGATCAAATGAGCATGATGAAAACTAGCTTGACAAAAATTTCCATGTGTCCTCTGGAGCGCTTTGCTTTATATAAGAGTTTGTCCAGGCCTATCCTTTGCTACAAAAAGGATTGGGCTACCTTGCTGCACCTTTGCTACACTTGTTACTTGTTACTCGTTACGAATTATCTTATCACAAAACTATCTGTTACCGATAATTTCAGTGCTTGCAGAGAATACCTTACTGGAAACCGCTTATCATTTCCTTCTGCTCCTCGTTGGGTTCGACATTCTTACTTATCGAAAGGACTATGATAGATCCCCTATACTTGTGGGTCATCAAGACTCTTTTCTGGTGCCATTTCCAGGGAGTGAAGCGCCTTTGGTAAGTAGAACCTAGTAAGGAAAATTATATATAGTGTGCTGAAATTTACTGTCACCTGTCACTATGGAAAGTAATCCTTTGAGGGGCTTGTTCGTGGTATCTTCACCTCGACCGGAAACACAAAGAGTTTTCCCTCAACCTAATGAACCTACTGAAAATATTTATTATGAAATTCCTTCGGGTATGATAGAGAAACTGCTGGCTAATCCTTATGCGGGAGATGGAACACTACATCCTGATTTGCATCTAATCTATGTGGATGAAGTTTGTGGATTATTTAAGCTTGCAGGTCTACCTGAGGATCACATCAAGAAGAAGGTCTTTCCTTTATATTTGAAGAAGGCATTGACATGGTATAGGATATGTGATGATATTGGATCATGGAGCTACAACCGATTGAAGAGGGAATTTCATCAGAAGTTTCATCCTATGCATCTAGTTCATCGTGATCGAAATTATATTTATAACTTTTGGCCTCATGAAGGATAAAGAATCGCTCAATATTGGGGGAGGCTTAAGTCAATCTTATATTCATGCCCCAATCATGAGCTCTCGAGAGAAATTATTATTCAGAATTTTTATGCCCGGGTTTCTCGTAATGATCAATCCATGCTCGATACTTCTCGTGTTGGTTCCTATATGAAGAAGGATATTGACTTCAAATGGGACTTATTTGAAAGAATTAAACGCAACTCTGAAGATTGGGAACTCGACAAAGGTAAGGATTCAAGTATGGACCTTAAGTTTGATTGTGTTAAATCCTTTGTAGACACCGATGCTTTTCGTGAATTCGGCACTAAATATGGACTTGACTCTCAGATAGCAGCTTCTTTTTGCGAATCTTTTGCTTCTCATGTTGATCTCCCCAAGGATAAGTGGTTTAAATATCATCCTCCCATTGAAGTGAAAGTAGTTGAACCTATTAAAGTTGAAGAGAAAACTACTACTTATAATGTTGATCATGTTATTCCCGTTGCTTATATTGAGAAACCACCTTTCCCTGTTAGAATAGGATCATGCTAAAGCTTCAACTATGGTTCGTAAGAGCTGTGCTAGAACACCTACACCCCCTGAGAAAATTAAAGTTGAGCCTAGTATTGGTATGGTTAAGGATCTCTTGGTTGATAATATTGATGGGCATGTTATTCAATTTTGTGATGAAGCTGCTAGGATTGCTAAACCTGATGCTAAAGATAAAGATAGACCCATTGTTAGCACGCCTGTTGTTTCTGTTAGAATAGGATATCATTGTTATCATGGCTTATGTGATATGGGTGCTAGTGTGAGTGCAATTCCCTTTTCCTTACATAAAGAGATTATGAATGATATTGCACCAGCTGAGTTAGAGGAAATTGATGTTACAATTAATCTTGCTAATAGAGACACTATATCACCAGTTGGGATTATTAGAGATGTTGAAGTCTTGTGTGGAATAAAATATCCTACTAATTTTCTTGTTCTTGGTTCCCCACAAGATGATTTTTGTCCCATTATATTTGGTAGACCCTTCTTGAATACCGTTAATGCTAGGATAGATTGTGAGAAGGAAACAATTACCGTAAGTTTTGGGGATACATGTCTTGAGTTTAATTTCTCTAAATTTCGTAGACAACCTCATGATAAAGAATTGCCTGGTAAGGATGAAATTATTGGTCTTGCCTCTATTGTTGTGCCTCCTACCGGTCCTTTAGAGCAATATTTTCTAGACCATGAAAATGACATGCATATGAATGAAAGGAATGAAATAGATAGGATTTCCTTTGATCAGGATCCTATTCTGAAACACAACTTGCCTGTTGAAATACTTGGGTATCCTCCTCCACCCAAGGGTGATCCCGTGTTTACGCTTAAACAATTACCAGATACTCTGAAATATGCTTATCTTGATGAAAAGAAGATATATCCTGTTATTATCAGTGCTAACCTTTCCGAGCATGAAGAACAAAGATTATTGACAACTGTGAGGAAGTACCGTGATGCTATTGGATATACTCTTGATGATATTAAGGGCATTAGTCCCACTCTATGTCAGCATAAAATTAAAATGGAGCCTGATGCTAAACCAGTTGTTGATCACCAACGACGGTTGAATCCTAAAATGAAGGAAGTGGTAAGAAATGAAACATTAAAGCTTATGGAGGCAGGTATCATTTACCCTATTGCTGATAGTAGATGGGTTAGTCACGTTCCTTGTGTCCCTAAGAAAGGAGGTATTATCATAGTTCCTATTGATAAAAATGAATTGATCCCGTAGAGAATTGTTACAGGCTATAGAATGGTAATTGATTTTAGGAAATTGAATAAATCTACTAGAAAAGATCATTACCCTCTACCTTTCATTGATCAAATGCTAGAAAGATTGTCCAAACACACACATTTCTGCTTTCTAGATGGTTATTCCGGTTTCTCTCAAATACCTGTGTCAAAAGAGGACCAAGAGAAGATCACTTTTACCTGTCCTTTTGGTACCTTTGCTTATAGACGTATGCCTTTTGGTTTATGCAATGCACCTGCTACCTTTCAAAGATGCATGACTGCTATATTCTCTGATTTTTGTGAAAGGATTGTTGAGGTTTTCATGGATGATTTTTCCATTTACGGAACTTCTTTTGATGATTGTTTGAGCAATCTTGATCGAGTTTTCCAGAGATGTGAAGAAACTAATCTTGTCTTGAATTGGGAAAAGTGCCACTTTATGGTGAATGAAGGCATTGTCTTGGGACATAAAATTTCTGAAAGATATATTGTAGTTGATAAGGCTAAAGTTGATGCTACTGAAAAGATGTCGTGTCCTACGGATATCAGAGGTATAAGAAGTTTCCTTGGCCATCTGGTTTCTATAGGAGATTTACTAAAGATTTCTCTAAGATTTCTAGGCCTCTCACTAATCTTTTGCAAAAAGATGTTCCATTCGTTTTTGATGATGATTGTGTAGAAGCTTTTGAAATTCTCAAGAATGCTTTGATTTCTGCACCTGTTGTTCAACCACCTGATTGGAACCTACTCTTTGAAATTATGTGTGATGCTAGTGATTATGCCGTAGGCGCTGTTCTAGGATGAAGATTTGATAAGAAATTAAATGTTATTCATTATGCTAGCAAAACTCTAGACAGTGCTCAAATAAACTATGCTACCACTGAAAAGAAATTTTTAGCAATTGTGTTCGTTTGTGATAAGTTTAGACCTTATATTCTTGATTCTAAAGTAACTCTTCACACTGATCATGCTGCTATTAAATATCTCATGGAAAAGAAAGATGCTAAACCTAGACTTATCAGGTGGGTTCTTCTACTACAAGAATTTAATTTGCATATTGTTGATAGAAAGGGTGTTGATAACCCCATAACAGATAACTTGTCTAGGTTAGAGAATGTTCTTGATGACCCACTACCTATTGATGATAGCTTTCCTGATGAACAATTAGCTGTAATAAATGCTTCTCGTAATGCTCCGTAGTACGCTGATTATGCTAATTACATTGTCGCTAAATTTATACCACCTAGTTTCACATACCAACAAAAGAAAAAAGTTCTTCTATGATTTAAGACATTACTTCTGGGATGACCCACACCTTTATAAAGGAGTACATGGTGTTATTAGATGTTGTGTACTTGAACATGAATAGGAACAGATCCTACAGAAGTGTCATTCTGAGACCTACGGAGGACACCACGCTGGAGATAGAACTGCACACAAGGTATTACAATCTAGTTTTTATTGGCCTACTCTCTTCAAGGATGCTCGTAAGTTTGTCTTGTCATGTGATGAATGTCAAAGAATTGGCAATATTAGTAAACGTCGGGAAATGCCTATGAATTACTCTCTTGTTATTGAACCATTTGATGTTTGGGGGTTTGATTATATGGGACCTTTTCCAACGTCCAACGGGTATACTCATATATTAGTTGTTGTTCATTATGTTACTAAGTGAGTACAAGCTATTCCAACTAGTAGTGCTAATCACAACACCTCTATTAAGATGCTTAAAGAAGTTATTTTCCCTAGATTTGGAGTCCCCAGATATTTAATGACTGATGGTGGTTCACATTTTATACATGGTGATTTCCGTAAATTGCTTGCTCAGTATGATGTTAATCATAGAATTGCATCCCCTTATCATCCTCAGTCTAGTGGTCAAGTAGAATTAAGCAATAGAGAAATTAAATTAATCTTGCAAAAGACGGTTAACAGATCTAGGAAGAACTGGTCTAAGAAACTTGACGATACATTATGGGCTTATAGAACTGCTTACAAGAATCCTATGGGTATGTCTCCGTATAAAATGGCTTACGGTAAAGCATGCCACTTACCTCTAGAGCTAGAGCATAAAGCTTATTGGGCAATCAAAGAGCTCAACTATGATTTCAAACTTGCTGGTGAGAAGAGGTTATTTGACATTAGCTCACTTGATGAATGGAGAACCCAGGCCTATGAGAATGCCAAGCTTTTTAAAGAGAAAGTTAAGAGATGGCATGATAAAAGGATACAAAAGCGTGAATTCAATGTAGGTGATCATGTCTTGCTATACAATTCCCGGCTAAGATTTTTTGCAGGAAAACTTCTCTCTAAATGGGAAGGACCATACATCGTCGAGGAAGTATATCGCTCCGGTGCCATCAAGATCAACAACGCTAAAGGCACAAATCCGAAGGTGGTAAACGGGCAAAGAATCAAACATTATATCTCAGGTACTCCCATTAATGTTGAAACCAATGTTATCAATACCATAACTCCCGAAGAGCATATTAGGGAGAGTTACCGGAACGTTTCAGACTCCAAAAAGGAACAGGTACGTGGTACGGTAAGTAAACCGAATCCAAAATTTTCCCAATAGCAATTTTATTTAGTTTTGGAATATAAAAAATTAGGAAAATAAAAAGCAGACCGAAGGATGCATGGGGAGGCGACAAGCCTGCTAGGCGCAGCCACCCTCCCTGGCCGCGCCTAGGGGGCTTGTCACCACCCCGTGCGCCCCCGGACTCCATTTTCTTGTGGTACACTCCATCGGGGCGGCAAAAATTCATTATATAATCACCCATAGGTTTGCACTTTTGTATCATGACAATATCTCCTGTTTTCGTCTTGAGCTGTTTCTATAGCAGATTTAGAGCAAGATGTCATCCCAAGAGTCGACCGGGGAGAGTCGTGTTTCTCACCCGACACAGGAGCCCGAGGCATACATTGAAGCTAACCACTTTGGGCGAACCACGGAGGAGGATATGGAGGCTGACTTAAAAAGGGTGGATGCCATGGAGGAAGACCAAGAAGTTAATTCTCATCCACAACCCGGAGCCATGTTGGAGGAACTTCTAAGCGCAGCAATCCCGAATTCGGTCATTCCTCCCAATGCTAAATTCCTTACTTATGAAAACTTGAAAAAGAGTGTTGTATTTTCACCAACATCAATGAGACATCCCTGGGTGAAGGGATCTCTAACCGTTAATGAAAAAATGCACAAGGAAGTAATGGATCTCAGCCAGCAAAATAATAAGCTTGAAGAGGAGAATCGCATTCTGAAGGGTATCATTGCCAAGAACATTGCGCGCACTTCCAAAGAGGGACACCTGAGCACATGGGTATGGGCACTCTCCTTGGCTTGTGCCAAGCTTGGGGGAGGTGCCCCGGTATCGTATCACATCACACCTTTTTCCTTTTTCCTATTTTTATCTTTCCTAGTTTGATCCTTTTTTATTTTGTTTTGATCTAGTAGAATAAAAGTTTTAGTATGATCTACCTTTTAGTTTTTTATTTTGCTACCCTTATGTAAGCAAGTCCGAGAGTTATATAATAAGAAGTAGTTTTGATGGGAGGGCTTTGCTAGATTACTACGGTCTTGAAATTAATGAATAAAGAATAATAGAACAAAAACAAAGAGTATACATAGTGATCTTATGGGGAGTGATGACTTCACATATAAAAAGTATGGTGATTGAAATTTGTTGGGAGTTAACAAACATAGTAATTGGTCATTGGTGCAATTGAAAGAGAGATTCACACATAAATATATTATCTTGGACATATTTTATGATTGTGACCACTCATTAAAATATTACATGCCAAGAAGTTGATGTTGGACAAGGAAGACAACATAATAGGTTATGTTTGCTTGCCTCCGGATAGAAGTTATATGGTTTTAGATCCTCCAACATGTCGTGCTTGCTTCCACCTCATATTAGCCAAAACTTCCACACCAAGTAGAGATACTACTTGTGCATCCAAACACCTCAACCCAGTTTTGCC
The DNA here is from genome assembly GCA_022496015.1 of Hordeum marinum. Classification (NCBI taxonomy): domain Eukaryota; kingdom Viridiplantae; phylum Streptophyta; class Magnoliopsida; order Poales; family Poaceae; genus Hordeum; species Hordeum marinum. Next base: position 34,524,885 of record CM039674.1, read on the forward strand.
ATGAGAGTCCACCATACCTACCTATGGATTGAATAAGATCCTTCAAGTAAGTTGTCATCGGTGCAAAAGGCAATAAAAATTGCTCCTAAATATGTGTGATCTTTTATTGTAAGGGAAATAAGCGTTGTACGAACTTGTGATAGTAAAGAAACAAAAGCGACATACAGCATAATAAAGGTTGTTATCACAAAGGTCAATATAACGCGGCGTTCCTCTGCACAAAGAGTTTGTGCATCCAAAAACAAAGAGCGGATGACAACCTCTGCTTCCCTTTGCGAAGGGCCTACCTGTTACTGTTACCTTTTAGTACTTAACTTTATGAAAGAGTCATGGTAATCCTCACCACTTCCTATATTTCGCCTCTCTCTTGGCAAGCATTATGTGTTGGGGAACGATCTATACTTATATATCCACTCAAATGTGGGTGATCATGAGTCATTATTGTTGACATCACCCTTGAGGTGAATAGTTGGGAGGCAAAACTATAAGTCCCTATCTTCCTCTATGTCCGATTGATGCTCTGATCTCGTGGGTACCGCGTGAGTGCTAGCAATTGTGAAAGACTAAAAGATGATTGAGTGTGTGGATTTGCTTTAAAAGCTCTTATATTGACTCTCTCCGATGTTATGATAAATTGTCAATTGCTTCAATGACTGAGATCATAGTTTGTTGGTTGTCAATAGAGTTCTTGGTTCATATTTTATCTTGTGAATGAATTGTTACTCTAGTATAAATAATCTCATAGTTCTAAAGTTGATCATGATGCCCTCATGTCCGTATTTTATTTTATCGACACCTCTATCTCTAAACATGTGGACATATTCATCGATACCGGCTTTCGCTTGAGGGCAAGCAAGGTCTAAGCTTGGGGAGTTGATACGTCCATTTTACACCATGATTTTATATCGATATTTATTGCATTATGGGCTGTTATTACACGTTATGGTACAATACTTATGCCTTTTCTCTCTTATTTTACAAGGTTTAGACTAGTAGAAAACAGGGAACTAGTCACGGTTCTAGAGGGCCTTTAGTCCCGGTTCTGTAGCCGGGACGAAACAAGCGGGACTAATACCCAAAACCTTTAGTCCCGGTTCGCTTAGAAACCGGGACCAAAGGGGCTCCACGTGGTCGCTGCGAGGCGCCCAGGCAAGAGTACGTTTAGTCCCGGTTGGTAACACCAACCGGGACCAAAAGGCCGCCACGCGTCAGGTGCTGCGGTTTTTTTGGAAGGAATTTAGGGGTTTTGAAGGGTTAATTTAGGGGTTCCATATTGTGTTAGCTAGCTAATAGAGAGAAGTGACCTCTCTTTCTTCGTGCTTGGTCGACGCTGCTAGCTACTATACATATACAGAGAACTCGACGCTACCTAATAAGCAAATGAAGGAAACCATTAATTACACAAGATCTAACAACTCATCATCATCATCATCTTAATCAAACAAAGTTAAAGTCTCATAAAACAAAAAAAGAGAAAATGATATAGTCCTCCCTCATAGGACCTAGTCCTCCCTCATAGGTAAAATGACATAAAAAAGAATAACACCTATGTCTCCATGATGAAGTAAAGAGATCCAACGGTCTCCAACTTGTGGCTTGTGATCCTTCTTTGTTTGTCCCCATGCTTCAATTTGGAGCCGTCTTGGTGGTTTGCGCTCAGTCGAGTATGCAAAAGAGAACTCGGGATGGAAGGGGCTTTTAATTGTCATATTACCTTCGGGTTGCATCAACGGTGGCACAACTTCATATGTCAATTTCTGTTGAAGAACATAATAGTAGCCTAGTTAGCAATGTAATCAATACCATTTACGGTACTAGTGTACTTAATTAGAAACTCTTACCAAGATATTTCGGCGAATGTCATCCGCCCTCAACCTATGCACTAGTGTCCTATACAATGTATAATTTGGGTCAGTTCCCAAATTATATGGGAAGATCTCCCTACCAACTAGGACACCAATAAGAAAGTTGATAAGATCATCCTTCTCCTCCCAAGTTAGACATGATCCATAAGTGTAGTGTGTCGTGTCGATTATGTTTTGTGTTTCACTCGAAGAAAGAAAATAAGCTGTAGATTCTAAATTAACAAATTTAGTACTGATGAACACCAAATATTTTAAAATATAGAATGCAAATTACTTGACAAATATGCATGGTTGACAAACTCACATGGAGATAAAATAGGAGGCATATCAACATCCACCCAAATGTCGATGTTTCCTTCAATATGATCTTGAGGACAAAGATCGAAGGTTATTTCCATATCCTCCTGAAATCCATATGCCTTCCAAAGAGCTTCCCAATTTGAGCACCCTAATTCTGTGTTATTAGGTGCATTCATTACTTTCACAAGAAATGTGTGACCTTGTTTAGTCCTCAGGTTGGCTGTCCTCGTCTCGAAACTCTCGTGCTCTTCGAAACTGAGCCTCTCTAAGAAATTCCATCTTGCATGACACGGGATGAACTAGTCGACTTGTATAAAACAGAAATTATGCGTTGAAGGAAAGAAACAGAAGTCATGCTTAATTAAGAAAAAACAGTTGTCATCGTTGCGTACCGTAGAAATATCAAAGTCCTCGTAAAACTTCATGGTGAAGAACCTGCCGTCTCGCAGCCTAGGCTGGTCGCAAAGACCCTTATCTTCACCGCAAAATTCACATGCTTGGATCCTATCATCGTCTGACGACGACAACATTTCCTGTGTTCATGATTCAAGAATTATGGCACGCTTGGGTCCTAATTTGTGTGTGACTTTCGGTCCGTCGAGGCTTTCCTTAAATAACTCTCATATCTCATGGTGTGTTGGTGCGCACTCTCTCACACTGATATGGTAGTGTATATATGTTGGTGGACACTCTCTCACAGTAATAGTTCGACCGTCGGTGATGGACGCCCCTCTTCTCTTCTTACGCATTATAAAGACGAAGAGAATATGAGGAGGCACCCCCACGACAACAGTCGGGATTCCTCCATCAAGAACACACATGCAAGTCACACAATGAGCAAAGATGGACCGAAAGTCACACACGCATTATACCGATAAAATATCACTAATACATTTATAATGAACTCGAATATAATATCAGTAATACATCATCTCGAATAATCAAGTTATTAATGCATCATCAAATATTAACTATTACATCTCAAATATTATCATATAAGATCACTAATACAGATCAAATACTATCGAATAATCTAAGTCACTAGCGGTTTCTGGGTCATGAGTGGTGGACACCCAAAGATAAGGAACCATCACGGGATCATAACTCAGGTGAGATCCTTGAAGAATCTGCCAGGTATTGTTGAACCTGGCGTCCAATGCCATCATGTAGCGATAGACGTGCTCGTCCTCCTCCTTGACACGGCGACGTACCACCTCCGTAGGGGCCCTCTCCCTCTACACCTAAAGTGGCCCATGTGACCGCCACCAAAGAAGCTCCGGGTCGACGACGAGACCTGGATTCCTCACCAAGCTTCGAGCCCCGGAAGGTAGAACCTCCCAGTGCTAGCCCGACGGAGCCCAGTCCCGGACATGGCGCCTATCAAGCAGGCTCTCACGAATCACTCGACAATGAGGATGTGGGCCGGGCATCATCGATGTCGAGAAAAATTCCTATGAGAACATTTTCTTATCGTTTAATCACTTATTTTTCCAAATCCCAAGAACTTTTCTCTAATCTAACATACACATACTAATTTTTCCTAGGACTCCTGATTAACTAAAAACATAAAACAACTAAAACATAAAAAGCATCATAAAAAATCATCTAACAATATTAATCTACTTATCCATCTACGTACTACAATTTTCTAAACACATTGTTTAATGAAAAAATGTTGCATACCAAACACAAAAATTTGCATGTTTTTAAACAATATGTGTGTGCCTGTGGCGGCGTCGGAGATGGACGGGCTGGGCGGCGGGGCTCCTACGCCGGAGATGGATGGGGCGACGGCTCTCGAGCATCTCCGGTGGTGGCTCTAGGTGGGGCCGGGATGGGCTCGGTGAGGGGCGGCCATGCATGGCGGCAATGGCGGATGGGGAGGGGCGGCCATGCATGGCCGGCGGCAATGGAGGACGGGGAGGGGCGGTCATGCATGGTGGCAATGGCGGATGGGGAGGGGGGGGTTCAGGAGGAGAGGGAGGAGAGTGGCTCACAGCGGGCTCGGCGGCAAGGTCGAGGTGACGACAAGGTCGAACAGAGCGAGCGGGTCGGGGACGCGATCTCCAGCGGGAGGCAGCACGACAGCGAGGTCGAGGGAGAAGAGGCGTGCGGCAAGCACCGGCAGCCTGTCGGCGTCGGGGCAGAATGGGAGAGGTTGGGGAAGAAATGGCAATGCCCTGGATATATAGAGGGACTCTTTAGTCCCGGGTCATGTCTACAACCGGGACTAAAGAGACACCCTTTAGTCCCAGGTCGTGTCACCAACCGGGACTAACGGCCCAAATTCCGCCCGCCCAAAGTTTTTGGCAGCCCGAATTCAGCACGGGAAGGGACTCTTTAGTCCCGGGTCGCGACACCAACCGGGACTAAAGACCTTTAGTCCCGGTTGGTATCCCAACCGGGACTAAAGGTCCTCTCGGATTCCACGCGGGAAGGTCTTTTTTGGTCGCCCAAATTCCGCGCGGGAAGGGACCTTTAGTCCCTGTTGGTAGCACCAATTGGGACTACAGTTGTATTTTATCTTTTTTTTGTGTGTTTTTCTAATTTCTTTTTTTATATTTGGAATAACAGTTAGAATATTTATAGTTTTTTAATGAATCTTTTTGCATTAGGTCAAAACAATTACAAATTTTCTATTAGTGCCAGTAGTTTTCAAATTGAAATAGTTTAAATTTGAACTCATTTGAAATTGTGTGAAACAGTAATTTGTGAATAACTTTAGTTTCAAAATAGATATGTGATTGATTGTTTTTCCTATTGTTTAATATTACTATGTTTTATCATTATGTTAAAGTTGAGAATTTTTAGGATAATTTAAATAGGTGTTTTTAATCAAAATCACATTTTGTTTAACTCTTTAGTTTTATACCTTCATTTGTTTTAATCAAAATCACCGAACTAAATTATGAAAAGGTTGCAACTTGGCATGGTATCTTCATTTCACCCGCATAACATGTGCTAAAAAGTTGAGAGCGTTACGGCAAAAACTGGATGCACTTCGTGTACAAAATGGACAATCTCCTTCGAAGTATCGGGGTTTCGGACGAAAACTCGTCTGTTACAAAAGGATTTCAATTTTTTTAAACTTATATCAACTCTATACTTTTTTGCATTCAATATGAACCATTAGAAGCCACATACTGAAATTTCTACCCTATCTAACTTCATTTGCTATTTTTCATGCATTTAATGATTTGTTTTGATCTAAATGACCCTGAAATTAAAAAGTACCACAAATGAACTCTGAAAAGGATGAAACTTGGCATGGTACCATCATTTCACCCACATAGCAAATGGTAAAATGTTGAGAGGGTCACGGCAAAAAATGGATGCACTTCGTGTACAAAATGGACAATCTCTTTCGAAGTATCGGGGTTTCGGACGAAAACTCGTGTGTTACAAAAGGATTTTAACTTTTTTAACTTATTTCAACTCCAGATTTTTGTGCATTCAATATGAACCATTAGAAGCCACATACTAAAATTTCAACCCTATCTAACTTCATTTGCTATTTTTCATCCATTTAATGATTTGTTTTGAGCTAAATGACCCTAAAATTAAAAAGCACCACAAATGAACTCTGAAAGGTTGAAACTTGGCATGGTATCATCATTTCATCCACATAGCATGTGCTAAAATGTTGAGAGTGTTACAGCAAAAACTAGATGCACTTCGTGTACAAAATGGACAATCTATTTCGAAGTATCGTGGTTTCTCCGTCATATTTATTATTCCCTTTATATTCGACGAGAAGCCAGATGGGACCTTCATACTGAGTAGGCATTCCAAGAAGATTTCCTTCGCTGCTTTCATAAGAGCGTAGCTGGCAGGACCTTTATACTGCTCATGCATGTCGTCGTTACTGAGAGGTTACTAAGAGCAGGCCAATCGTTGATGGTTACAAACAACAATGCATGTAGGTCAAATTCCTCATGTTCGTTCTCATCCCACGCACGTACACCTCTTCCATTCCATAGCTGTAAAACTTCATCAACTAATGGCCTTAGGTACACATCAATGTCATTGTCGGGTTGCTTAGGGCCTTGGATGAGCACTGGCATCATAATGAACTTCCGCTTCATGCACAACCAAGGAGAAAGGTTATACATACATAGAGTCACATGCCATGTGTTATGCTTGCTGCTCTGCTCCCCATAAGGATTAACGTGGGCTGCACTTAAACCAAACCATATGTTCCTTCGGTCACCTGCAAAGTCGCTCCACTTTCTCTCGATCTTTCTCCACTGCGACCCGTCAGTGGGTGCTCTCAACTTCACGTCTTTCTTACGGTCTTTTATGTGCCATTGCATTAACTTGGCATGCTTTTTGTTTCTGAATAGACGTTTCAACCGTGGTATTATAGGAGCATACCACATCACCTTGGCAGGAACCCTCGTCCCGGTGCACTGGCCTCAACATCGCCAGGGTCATCTCTTCTGATCTTATACCGCAATGCATCGCATACCGGGCATGCGTTCAAATCCTCGTACGCACCGCGTTAGAGGATGCAGTCATTAGGGCATGGATGTATCTTCTGCACCTCCAATCCTATAGGGCATAGAACCTTCTTTGCTTCGTACGTATTGTCGGGCAATTCGTTATCCTTTGGAAGCTTCTTCTTCATTATTTTCAGTAGCAAAACAAATCCCTTGTCAGATACACCATTGCCTGCCTTCCATTGCAGAAATTCCAGTGTAGTACCGAGCTTTCTGTTGTCATATTCGCAATTTGGGTACAACCCTTTTTTGTGATCCTCTAACATGCGATCGAACATCAACTTCTATACTTTCGCATTCTCTCTGTGCATCAATAATGACCCGGCGAAGATCATCATCGGGCACATCATCTGGTTCCTCTTGATCTCCAGCTTCCCCCATTGCAGCATCACTGTATTCAGGGGGCAGGTAGTTGTCATCATCCTTTTCTTCTTCGTTGTCTTCCATCATAACCCCTCTTTCTCCATGCTTGGTCCAAACATTATAGTGTGGCATACAACCCTTCTCAAGAAGGTGGAAGTGAAGGGTTTTAGACTTGGATAAAGCCTTCGTATTCTCACAGATAGTACATGGACAATGCATAAAACCATTCTTCTTGTTTGCCTCAGCCACTTCGAGAAAATTATGCAGGACCTTAATATACTTGGAGGTGCGTCGGTCACCGTACATCGATTGTCGGTTCATCTGCGTGTGTTATATAATAAAGTGTATCAAAAACCATTACAGAACATCATGAATAGAGAAGTGAGCAAATTAATAGAAATTCATCATCACATTTAAAGCCAAAGTACAGTAGTGACCAAAATAATAGTTCAGATATCCATTATAGAAAGTACTCGTCTGAATAAAGATATATAAACGTACTCGTTTGTATCATAGGAGACCCCCCAAGCACTACATAATAATAGGGATATATAAAAATACTCGTCTGAATAGCTAGAGGTCCCCAAGCAGTACATAATAATAGCTAGAGATTTAGCGCTAGAGATAGACTACTCATCCGAATCGGAATACCCCCTGCCCCAAACTAGTGGTGGTGGTGGTGCTTGATGTACGAGGTGCCGCTGCCCATAATTGATGATTCTAATCTTGCGGTACAACTCGTATGCAACATACGCATCTATTGTTGCATACTCAATGTTGATACAATCAAGTGGGGTCGTCTCCCACTCTTTGTGCTGATCCGGGGGGAATTTGGTCTTCATATCAGCGCACTGCTCGTCAATCACGGCGACTGCCATATGAGCCATTGAAGTCCTCCTATGCTTAAGAGTGAATATGTCTTGGAGATCAATGTGGCAGGCAGCTGGTATCTCAAGACCGAAGTTGTGCCTCATCTTGAGCTTGTCATTCGTTATATCAACGCTAGCAAAACGTATGCCGCTGCAAAGGAAGTCCATGAGTACTGGACAGTGCTTGTCACTACTGCAACAACAAATTAAAATGGAACAAATGTTAAATACTACTGCAACAATGTTAAATACTGGACAGTGCTTTCCCAGATTCAGAATGGAACATATTGTTATCCTATATGCAATTTTCATATCCTATGAATTGATCAAGAATCCCTAATAAATTAACTATGACACACACACACACACACACACACACACACACACACACATATATATGTGTGCGTGTGTGTGTGTGTGTGTGTTCTCCCACGGTTTTGCCAATATACACAACAAGGAAAATTGTTTCACTACAACACACAAAGAGGAATTGATCTTTCCCATATATATATATATATATATATGATTCAAAATGAAACATATTGCTATCCTATGCAATTTTCGTATCCTAATCAAGAAACCCTAAATTAACTATGACATATATGTGTTCTCCCACGGTATTCTTTCACTACAACTAAAAAATAATTGATCTTTCCCATAGGATTCAAATGGAACATGTTGCTATGCAATTTTCATAACTTATGAATTATTGATTAAAGATAAGCCCCAAAACTTACCTTGCCCATTGGAAGACCATGACATGTCTCTTGAAACAAAGTTGGATGACAGCAACATCTTTTTGATTGGCCGTGTACTCAAGACAAAGCCCCATGAACTTGTTTTTTTCCTCCGCCTCTTCAAGTCATCCCTCGAAAAAGGAAATAAAACGTGGCACCATGGCGCTGTTATTCGTGTAGACGACAATGAGTTTGGTCATGCCATGTGCGAGCACCTTCCCGTAGCAAGTGATTGGATGATCCATGGTGGAAGATATGGGGAAGAAGAGAGGACAAAGGGAGACGAACAGGGGGAATGGCCGCAGTTACTGTGCAGTCGCGGTACTGTAGCATTTTCATCATGCAAACCGCCGTGGGGTGCGAAAGGTTTGGGCCTTTAGTCCCGGTTTTAGCC